>CAKXYN010000008.1:41192500-42442500 GCA_935064755.1 Tragelaphus eurycerus
TAAATAATAAAACAAGAATTTTACTTGGTATTCACTGCTATATCATTTAAGTAAACCGTTAATTTAAAAAAAACACACACAAAGAATTAGGACTAATTTGTTATTTTTTTCATAAGTTTTCTAATTTTCAAGATAATTACTATGCGTAAATAACAGTGATTAACAGCAAAATTGCAATTGTTATTCTAGAGAATTTCTTTAGTTGGGATTTATTTTGGTATCTATCAAATGGGATCACATATGAGACCACTTCTATTGCTGGACTGAAACTGATTTCTGGGAGTAAAAGGGTTGTTAACCATATTGATTTTACCATTGAAGATGATGATCTAGAGCACCCTGTGATAATTAGATGCTAGCTATTAAAAATAAGACATAATTCATACATGTATCCAAAAATGTATTCACTTCCACATTATCATGTTTCATTTTTGAACAATTGGTTTTATTGGGGGAGTGTATGTAATTTGCACAAAACAAGCTTCTGTTCAGCAGTGATGAATTTTGTATTGAATTTTGTATTTAGTATTGAATTTTGCTGACTCAGTAAGTATTGCTTTTTCTACTGAGATACAGTAAATCACTTAAATATGCTTAAGTGAGCTATCACTGTCTGGTGCTAACATTTAGAAGAAAAAATACTCAATGGATTATTTTTTTCTTCCCTTTCTCTTTTCTATTCCTTGATTCAATTTTCTTCATTCTGCTGCTGTTGCCAAAATCTGTCATGTTCCATCTATTCTTTTTTCCACATTTAGGGTTTCTACATGCACACATAATATTTAGAATATATAGATTTTGTCTTTATAACATATTTCTCTGTGACCAAGAAGCAATATCTTAGCATTTCTAGACTAAACCCCATGAGACAGAGATTGCTTCTATTCTGTTCATAGATGTATCCCTAGAGGCTAGAATTGTTCCTGGAAAAAAACATGATTGTAATATGTGTTTTTGAAAGACAGGATCCAGTTTTGTCAAATTTAAGTCACTTTAATATTCTTTCCTACACCTCTCCTTAAACATGGACCTGAGGCCTTAAAGTAAATGCAGACGGACGCTTGATTCACATTGGTGTCATGTAGCTCCACCTATTGCAGATTTTCCTTTGAGCTATTCAGCATCTGTGACAATGCTCAAAAAGTGAGGATAATAATGGTTGCTGTGGTTTTCTTAATACTGTTAGCCGAACATTTCTCACTTTCTAAATTCTAGTATCACGGTGGGATTAGACTCCAATCTTCATCCTTTTATGTTGTCATAAGACCTCGATACTAGCTCTGGCTGATGCATTTTGAAATTTTACAATAAACCAAAATTCTCTTTTTCTCGTCTTGCTTATTCATGGTTCCAGTCAAGAGGGTAGCTGCTTTATTCATCTGGGACCCTGAATGACTCTGACAAGAAGAGAATCTAACAAACTCCCAGTAGACATGAGTGAGAAATAATTCCCTGCTGTATTAAGTCACAGAGTTTGGAAATTACTACTGCAGCATGGCTTATATTATAACTGATGCAGATAATTTACCGAAGCTGTTAAGGTTTTTACATAGAGTGATTTGAGCCTTCCAAGCACTGTGCAAAAACACCAATTTCTATTATTTGTGCTTTTGTATTGACCATTTTTGGAGACCCACTCCAGTACTCTTGCCTGGAAAATCCCATGGATGGAGGAGCCTGGTAGGCTGTAGTCCATGGGGTCGCTGAGAGTCGGCCACGACTGAGCGACTTCACTTTCACTTTTCAGTTTCATGCGTTGGAGAAGGCCATAGCAACCCACTCCAGTGTTCTTGCCTGGAGAATCCCAGGGACAGGGGAGCCTGGTGGGCTGCCGTCTATGGGGTCACACAGAGTCGGACATGACTGAAGCGACTTAGTGTCAGCAGCAGCATTGACCATTTTAAATGCTGCTCCCAAATCCTACTTTTTCCTTTACTCATTCACAACCATCCGTTTATGATATTTCAGGAGACAAGTTGTGTATTTGTTAAAATCCAGACGCCTTGAAAACTATTTTGAATTTTCTCCACCCTGAAATATGTCTGTCCCTCATTGGGTGACAGCCTCTATTCTTGGAATGACAGCTACATTTATGCTTTGAAAATGACGCAAAATCTTTTCTAGATAACTGCAATTCTATCACCCAATATTCTTATGAACTTGTATGGACCAACAGTGTAAACGTCAACATGTGTACAGATAAGCATTTTTAGCATCCACTGATTTTAGAAAAATGGAGTTTTTATGAGATATTATAGCAAAATATTTTTATTTTGTACTATATAATTAATTTAGAGCTCTGATTACCACCATTCTTTTCTAAATAATTTTTTGTTTTTGCTGTTCATTTGCTAACTCCTGTCTGACTCTTTGTAACCCCAAGGGATGCAGCATGCTAGGCTTCTCTGGCCTTCACTGTCTCCCAGAGTTTGCTCAAACTCATGTCCATAGAGTCAGTGATGCTATCTAACAATCTTGCTCTCTGCCACCCTCTTCTTTTGCCTTCAATCTTTCCCAGCATCAAGGTCTTTTCCAATGTGTCAGCTCTTTGCATCAAGTAGCCAAAGTATTGGAGCTTCAGCTTCAACATCAGTCCTTCCAATGAATATTCAGGTTTGTTTTCCTTTAGGACGGACTTGTTTGATCTCCTTGCTGTCAAGAGTCTTCTCCAGCATCACAACTCAAAAGCATCAACTCTTTGGCTCTCAGCTTTCTTTATGGTCCAACTCTCATATCTGTATATGACTACTGGAAAAACCACAGCTTGACTAGATGGACCTTCGTCAGTAATGTGATGTCTCTACTTTTTAATACTCCATCTATTTTTGTCATAGCTTCCCTCTCAAGGAGCAAGAGTCTTTTAATTTCATGACTGCAGTAATTGATTTAAATATATATGTGCTGTATGTTAAATACCTCAGTAGAGAGTATGTGCTATCTGATAGCCACTGAATCTAGCTTCGGAGACCTTCATTCTCTGCCTTTCTGAATTTTGCAATCTTTTTTCCAGAGTAATCGTTATTCTTTTTAAACCACAAAGGAATTCTGACAGATCCACTCTAAGCCTCTTCATATTTTTTCAATCAACAAATTAGACAATGGATTAGAGGCATTGTCCTATTTTCCATTAGGAAGCATGTGAACCAGATTTTTAAACTGCATCTTTAATGAAAAGAAGATGGGAAGAAGGGAAGGAAGACTTTGAGTCACATCAAGCAGCTTAAATGCTCAATATTTCCTTAAAATATTTCCTGTGTTTTTATTTCTTTTAAACTATAAAGATATATTCTTGAAAGAAAGAGAAAATAGATCTTCTGATGCTTTGTGTCCCCTTATTATATTTAACAGTATGGTTGCCAGATAAATAACAAGACTCCCAGTTAAATTTAAATTTCAAAACTAAATTTTCAAAAAATGTATTCATATATAATGAATATATATTTTTAGTGTAATTTTGGTACATGAAATGTTTGGGAGGTACTTATCCTAAAAACTACCCATTATTTATTTGATATTCAAATTGAATTGAATTTTGTATATTTTTACTTGCTAAATTCAGCAACTGTAAATAGCACACACTGAAAAAGAAAATCACTAGACAGACTCAAACCCCAACTCCTCTCACCATGAATGCAAGATCTAGAACTGGAATTAGACACAGAGTTTTCTAATTCCCTGCCCAGAGATCTTTCCTGCACATTAAACCTGTCTGGCATGACAGATACAGGAGATCATTGCATCAGCCCTGCAAAAGACCTGCCCAGCTCAGCTGTTGGATATACCACTTGCTAGCTGATGGATTTTGGATGACTTACTTATCTTCACTGTTTTTCAATGTTCTCATCAATGTCATGGGACTTAAAGTAACATTAAGATATGCAAGACAACATATTTAAGTTGGCAATAATTATTATTTCACAGACATAGAAACTATATGCATTTCTTATTTTCTTTTTTGTATTCCAAGTCCCTTCTGGGTCTGATGAAATCTAAGGCACCCTCAAAAGAAAATACTATAGTCACAGATCATTTTCAGAAAGTTATAAAGTCTCTGGAGCCCAGATTCCATGAAGACGGAACACATATTTTAGAACCCTTTCTTTTCAAAAGACAACTTTGTTAAATGAGGTTGCCTTATAAACCCCTAAGATATGCTCTTTCACCAAAGTAGAGCTGTCATTTCTTAACCTTGGAATCCTCAATCATTCTTCCTTATAAAGGGCTGAGGCACTGTAAACCTGAGCTGAGTTGATTGTGTATTGCTGACTGATGCATTCTCTAGAGGGCTTCAAATTCACTTACAGCATTTTGCTAGTTGGGCACACATTTAATTTTCTTGGCACTGTATTCAGTGATCTGTAGCCTTGAACTTAAATTGTGAATTTTTCAGGGACACTTAATCATGCACTTTACACAGCAGAACACAAACTATAAAGGGAGACTCTTCAAAAAGTGTTCTTGGAGTTTAATTACATAACCCAGTATGACTTCCTATTATGTATTATCCAAGTATACTTTGTCTTAGAAAAGAATAGTCATTTATTTTCTAAATTAAAAACAATCTGTATTATTTTATCATTCTTTTCATCCTACTGCTACCACTGGGAGTAAAGGGGATATCAGAGCAAACATGAATTGCACATTTATTTAACTAGTGCTACATACTTGAATGCCACACTAAATTGAACAAATTAAAATGTAAGTCTTTGTCCTTAAGATGGTCAGAGCTATTAACTAAAAGTCAGATCCATTCTATAAGGACTGTCATGTCTAGCAACATTCTAGATGATAGAAGACTTGCCAGATGGATATCTATGTAAGAGGAACTTGCTCCAGTTAGCAATAAAAGAGCAAAGGAACACAACGGCTTTAACCAGTAACAGGATTTTCTTCAATCATGTGACAGGACTTTCATCATCAGACACTATTATGAGATGACATTATTGAACACAGCAAGGTCACCAGCCAGTAAGGTGTTTGGCAAAATTGTAACATAGACAGGCAAGCACTGTGTAACATTTGTTGTTGCTGCTAAAAGCTGATATTTATTGAACACATACGCAAATTGAGCTAGGGGTTTTCTCACCTACTTTTTATTAGTGAACTTTATTGAGATATAATTGATAAAACAATAGTATATTTATAGCATACAGTGTGATGATTTGATAAATGTATACATTGGGAAAGGAGTCCCACCATCAATTCAACAAATACATTTATCACCTCATATATTCACCTCTTTATTTTTGGTGAGAATTCTTAAGTTCTACTCTCTCGGTAAGTTTGAAGTATACAAATATACTTCACCATTATTACACATTATAGTCACCATTATTACACATTAGATTCTCAGAATTTATTCATCTTAAAAATGAAATTTTGTGCACTTTCAGCAGCTTCTCCTGATTTCCCCCACTTCTCAACAAATGGGAGCTCAACATCCTATTCTCTGTTTCTATGAATTCCACTCTTTAAAAAGTCCACATATGACCAACGTCATGAAGTATTTGTCTTTTTCTGTTTGACTTATTTTACTTAGAATAATGTCCTTGGTGTTGTCATATCCATGCTGTTCACAAACCTCAGGACTTCCTTCTTCATTAAATCTGTTATACGCGCACACACACACACACACAATCACACAAATATATCTCATATTATTCTGTTCATCCATCAGCGAACACTTAGGTTGTTTCCACAGCTTGTCTATTGTGCATAACTCTTCAGTGAACATAGAAACACAGAAACGTCTTTGAAATACTGATTTTATTTCCTTTGGCTATTTACCCAGAGTGATCATTGGTAGTTCTATTTTTAATGTCATGAGACCTCCACAATTTTTTTCCATTATAGCTGTACCAGTTTATATACCCAACAAAGTATACCTGTTCCCTTTGCTCCATGTCCCGCCTACTATCTGTTATCTATGATCATTTTGACAATAGATGGCGTAACTGATGTGAGGTATCTCACTGTGGTTTTGATTTGTATCAGTGGAGATGACTGTTGGTTTTATTCTTCAATATTTTAATGTGGTAGATCACACTGATTCATTTGTGCATGTTGAGCCGTCTTTGCATCCCTATGATAGCTCTCATTGATCATGATGTTTGCATGTGCTTTCAACCCCTCCCAAGGGATTCACAGGAGGTTTCTCCCTCACATTATATACTTGGCTGCCTTTCAAATCTTTGTGACCATCCAAGCTGCTCTCTGTTATTAGCATATCCCAGTAGTTAAGCATTTATCAAAACCCACCAGTGTCCAAAAGTGGAGAAGTGATATCAGTACAAGATGCGGGTTAATTGGAAGCAGGACTTGCAGAAAGCAACTGGGACAGGATGCAGTCAAACTCCTTCCAGGATATATTGAGAGACAGGCATTGTTACTTGCTCCCTGGGCAATAAGCCTTGGTGTACAGCCCAGCCGTGAAGGTGCTTTTCCACCTGTTTGAAAACTACTTCTTTCTTCACTATAGTCCTGTAGGACTCATAAATGTAAGCCCCACTGACTCTCAGAGTTAAGTGACTCGGGCATCATCCCTCAGATGGCAGATGGAATTGCTCCATGTAGCTGTAGGTGCATCCTTAGGAAGGGAAAATTCAGGATCATTATACATCACATCCTGATAAACACAAATAAAAGCCCAAGCTTTCTGTATATTTTTTAACAAAGCTTTGCTTCATCTTAAGAATATGAGGAAGTGGGTGCCTGTGTCATGTCCATTTCAAGAATGAGAAATCTAAGTTTTAGAAACACTCAAGTTGCTCGCTCAAACAAAGATTAGCAAGGGATGAATCTAGGATTTTAAATACCACATTCCACCAATTCTAAGGTGTACATTTTTTTTTTTTTTTTCATTTTGCATCCTGAAATTAGGATTCACCTTAAGTCAAATACCGAGGAGGACAGACTTGTCATTTCTTGTCAGTGATTTTCCTGGTCATAGCCATTCTCTATATGTCATTCCTTTAACTGAGTTAAATACATTGTGAAAACTACAGATGTTGAGTGTAATTGCCATATAAAATGTCTTCAAAGATGCATTATTCTACAGTTCAACAGTGAAACTAAAAGTTATGATTTGGGCATTTTTTTCCTTGCAATGTGTTACATAAACTAATGTCATATTTTACAGTTGAGCCATTTAGATTTGCCAGAATCAGATAGGTAGGCTTGTATTCAAACCTCTAAAATAGGTATAATAATATTTCTATTAGATATTTTTCCAGGCTGATATTATATGCTATTCTCTAAATGCCATTGAAGTGTATATATAATAGCACCATTGAAAACAAAGATGCATAATTAAAGGCAAAAATACTCCATAAATTATTTGGTGTTATTGAGCATGTAGACCATTAATTAAAAAAACAAAACAAAACAAAACTTTACCATTCAGGTTAGTTTCCTTTTTGACCATCTTGGTTACTTTTTAAGTATTCTGAGACTGGATCAACCAGTGAGTAGAGTTTGTTAATGTGCAAAGACCATAGCATAATATACTTAAACTTTTTCTTTATGTGAGCATAATAAATTTCAGAAAAAAGATCTGTATTGAGCAGTGTATTTTTTCTTCTTCTAATAGCCCAGGGTGCCCAGACACATGTTCAACTTTTAAAGGAGAATAGCTTGACCTTAGAAATTAAACTAAATAATTAAAATCCCACTCTGGTATTATTTCAAGTAGATTCTCAGCAACAACAACAACAACAAAAAACCCACAGAAATTACAAACAAATATTTAGATATAATAAATAGCTGCAAATCAGATATTGTTTTCCTCTAGCTTCTCTGCCTAGCAAATTTCTTTTATAACCTCTAACATTTTCACATTGTGCTAATGATATCTGTCTGCTATTGATAATTAATCTAGATAATGACATTCCTGAGTATGATGCCACATCTCTGGACACTGAAGTGTGTCCAACCTGCCATTAAAATCCCATTAAAGCTTTATTTACCAGTCTCAAATTAAAAATAAACATTGGTTGTCCATAGGGCAGAATAATGATTACATTGACCTTGGAATGTTCATTCCCCAAAACCTAAGGACTGAAGTAATGGAGAACTAACACTGGAACATTTGGTGACGGGAATCTAACTAGTAATCTTTGCAAAAGATCCAGAATATATGTAATTTCTTACTTATCTTTAGCAAATACAATTTAGGATATTGCCTAAATAAGGTGTAATATCAGAAGAAAAATTTCCTGGATTGCATTTTGCTTGTTGGTTTGTTTTTTAAAGAAGCCATGATATAAATGACTTAATACAAGCTTTATTATACACAAAAGGGGCCCATGTGTACATTTAGCCTCCGACTTTAGTTCTGGATGTTTTAATTTTGGTGGGAAATCTTAGTTTAAGTACAGGTTGAATTTAGAATAAACAACTGCCATCTGGTAAACTAGTGAAATTAGATCCCAGATGTTTTTTCTTTTTTGAAAGCCAGAGAAATTTTGTAACAGAATTCCAGTTCTGGTTAATCCGGGAGATTTATCTTCAACTTAATGTGTTTAAAAAACCAACATAGTAAGCTATTGAGTGTCTGCTTGCAGGGGACACAACCTATGTCCAGAGAGAATTAATCCTAAAGTAAGAAATATGTGATTTTCATGAATTTAATATAGCTACCAAGTCTTGATTCTTAGAAGATACAGAGTATTTATGTGCATAGCTCAGTGGTTGTTACTGAAATATATTCTTTTCCTATCCTTCAGGCTGTGTAACCAGGTCCTTAAGAAAAGATGATTTCCATAAGCACATTAGTGCTATTTGGTTAAGCTAGGAACTATATTTCAACCCAAGCTTTCATCCTTTGTGACCCAAGAGATCTGATTACAGTATAAAAGGATGTATGGACTCGTCCTAACTCTGCCATGAGCTATCATACAGCTTTGAGGACTTGAGGGCTCAATGGGTTCCATGGAAAAGGTGGGAAAAAATCTTAGACATGAGTGGCCAATAAACAGAGAAATCTATGCACTTGTTATAAAATCAAAGGCTGCACCCCTACACACCACCAGGGAACTGCTGACAATATGGAGCATCCAGGGAAATCACGGTGTATAGGAAAAGAGGACTGAGGGATGATGCTAATGCCTGATTGGCAAAGCAACACAAGACCCCGCAAAAACACAACTTCAAAGAAATTCTTCAAGGAAGGTAGAACTTCACTGGGGCTAGAGTCAGTCAGTGGTCAGCAGAAGATCCTTTGTTGTTGTTCAATCACTCAGTCACGTCTGACTCTTTGCGGCCCCATGGACTGCAGCACACCAGGCTTTCCCATCCTTTGCCAACTCAAGGAGCTTGCTCAAACCCATGTCAATTGAGCTGGTGATGCCATCCAATTATCTCATCCTCTGTCATCTCCCTTTCCTCTTTCTTCCATTTATAAGCCAATAATTGCAGGCCTTTCATACGTTAATGATAATATCATGTTATCTCCAAATGTATTGATGCAGTTCAGTGAAGATCCTCTTAGAACATTATTAAGAAGAGGGTTGGTTCAGATGCAGGATACACTGCCTCAAATGAGTACAGGTACATACTTAGGACATGTAGTCCTGTCTTCTGGTACATTCCAAATATGAGTGTCAGGATGAAAGTAGCATTTAATGTGTTCCTGACAAAATACCCCATGTATCTGCTTGTGGTTTACCAACATAGTTCCCATGAAGCCTGGATGTACTAAAAGATGCCAAATACTCACAATGTACACATTTTTCTGCAAGCCCCAGGGGCCATCCATACATTTGATGGACCAGCTATATTTCAGGGGTTCCCACAACCTCTCCTCAATTTCGACAGTCTGCTAGACTGAGTCACTGAAAGTTACTTGACTCGGGAAATCACTTTATATAAGTGAATCAGTTTATTTTAAAGGGTGCACTTCAGGAAGAGACAAATGGAAGAGATGCACCAGACGAGGCGTGGGGTGGAACAAGAGCTTCCGCATCCTGTTTTGGGCATGCTACCATCCTATCACGTCAGTGAGTTCATCAACCCAGAAGCTAACTGATCCCCAACATTTAGGGGTTTTATGAAGGTTGCATTATTTAGGCACGTTTGGTTGAATTGCTGGCCATCGATGACTAAAGTCAGTCTGCATCCCTTTTTCCTTCCATGAAAGTCGGGAGGTGGAGTTGAAGGCTCCAGCTCTTTGGCCAACACTTGCTTTCTCTGGTGGCCATCCTCCATTCTGAAGCTACTCAGCTCCACCCCTCATCCTCCCAACAGTTATCTCATTAGCATGAAAACAACAGTAAATTCCATAGGTTTTAGGAATTCTGTGCCAGGGCATAAGGCCAAATATTATTTTTTTTTTTTATTACATTACAGAGAGGAAGGATAATTTCTCACTATTAAATATTACACCAAGGGTAGGAATACATTACAGCTTCCAAACATTCTCTCTGAAGGCAGTGGGGAACTACCTACTGGTGTAGACTTTGAAACACTGGCAAGTTCATTTTTAACTTTTATTACTCTTACATGATTATAAATAAAGCCCAAAGAAAATATTCTGAACATTGAAAATGTATCTTCTGGACAAAGAGAAAGAGGAAAGATGTGGAAGATAACTTTCTTCTCAATCCAAGATTGGAGTAGTGGTTTAAAAGAAAAAAAAATAGAATACAGAGAGCAGAACCCATGGCTGTGTGTGTGCTCGGTCACTCAGTTGTGTCTGACTCTTTGTGACCCCATGGACTTGTAGCCCACCAGGTTCCTTTGTCCATGGTTACCATTTCTAAATAAGAACCAACACACAGAGTTCTGGGGTCATAACAAGAAACCAAGGAGATTGCATAAGGTCACATATATAAAGGGAGCTGAGAAAAGTCAGCTTTTCTCCAAAAGAAAAATCCGTGTGGGATTCTCTGATCACTTACTGCTCCATCCTGGGCTTGAGTGGTCAAACCAGGAGGATTCAAGCATTATAAAAACTGACTTTTGTGTAAGGGGCCCGATTTTCAATGTAACCAGGCTAAACTTAGATCAAAATGTTTTTATAAAGATGTCAAACTAACTTCTGACAATCTTGATCATCAAAAGCATCAGGCAAGCCACGCATACAAAATAACCCAGGATTAAATACGTGACACAAATAAAAATCCACGGTGAAATAGAGGTGGTCCCAGCAAAATAGAATTCTATAACTGTGCAACATATTTCTTCTTTGTAATGTCTAAAATGTGAAATTTGAATGTAAAATATACTTGTTTCCTTTTAAATTTGTTGTTTAAAGAGATACCATGGAAGGCATTATAAAAATTATTAAATGGAAACAGATTTTTTTACCAATTGAATCATCAGATTAACATTTGAAATAGCAAGTCATCATTTTAAAGGAATTTTTAAAAACTAGATTACACATAAAATAGTCTGAAATATGCTTTATTATCAAACAATAAAAATCTAAATTTACTGGATTAATGTTATGCTTTTGGAAGTTACTTAAGAAGTGGGAATAGTAAAATATGAAACAGTTTTTATTAATTAGACATTAAAGATGTTTAAATAATGTAATTACTACTGACTTAAATATAAATTTATAGTCCCTTACAGTCTATATATTCCAGTGATTTCTTTTTCTTATCAGCCCTCTCCCGAAAGCTTTCATTTTTCTGGAAGAAGACAGTAGATAAGTGAAAATATTTTAATACATTCTCATACAGTGCTCTGTGCATAGTTCATTTTTATTCTCAAAGTCAGTTGGGCCAATTTAAAATGCCAGAAAATTTTCTAAATGCCTCAGTGACTCCTGGTTGTACATTTAAATCACACAAACATAGGGAAAAATAAGAAAGGATACACCTGTAATTAAGAAACTTAGCTTTTAAAATATCTGAAATATTGGTCCCAGAAAGAATTTTGAGTTAGGTGAAAGGATTCTGTGTGACAATCTCCTTATAAGATATCTCAAAATAATGCTGCCTGCTCTTAAAATGCTTGCAATGAAATGCACATCTCTGCCATTAAGAGTTTCAAAGGAATGGCTTATTAAATAATTATGTATATAAGTTTGTGTGCAGGTATGTGTGTATCATGAACACAGAAGTGAAAATAGTAAAGGTATCCAACTTTTGATTTCCCTCTAATTTTTATTTCCTTGTTCAAATTGTTACTTTTCTTCTTTTCTGGTTGCAACTGAAATAAAAATAGGACCTTTTCTGACACAGAATCTTTGCTCTCTGAATGCATTATAGTATTATTCTATTGCTCCTCTCAAAATCCCTTAGCTCAGTAAGGCTCAAGGAATTCACAGTCCAAGAAAAATAAGTGTATAAGTAAGTCAGAGGCCTCCCAATCTAACCAGACAGAAGTAGGCTGAGCCCCCTGCGTGAGTGGTCAAGAGAGGGCTTGCGCCTTAAGATTCTCTGTCTTTATGATAGGTTTTGGGGAATGTATATATCATGAAAATACATGAATCCAGGTCAAGACTATGCTATCAGTAATGATCAAGGCAGTGGAAGGAATTTAGAAAATGTGAGATGCAAGAGAAATACTTCAATATAGCTTTGCTGCAAAATTCTCAGCTTTGCAGGGCTTTAGGGGATAAAGAGAATATATTGAATAGAATACTAAAAAAGAAATGAAAAGCCACCATTTAACAACAGGAAGTAGAGAAAATTATTTGAAATGTATTTTGATACACTTTCCAATGACAGAGTATAAATTGAATTCAGGGTACAAGGCTGAAAAGAATCATATAGCTGAAAAAAAAAATACTGCATTTTTATTTACTATTGCTTCTCATAATCTGAACTAAAAACACTGCATGTGTGTATAGCACATGTAATGTTCAAAGATGTTTCAGAATAAGTATGTATTTTTGTCTCCACAAATGTATTCTGGAATTGTAGAGATTTTAATATTTACCTTTCTGCAGATGAGAAAACAGTTTAAATAAATTGGTCATAGTCTCCTGAAATCACATGATGAGTTCTGACAGATCTGGAAATCAAATGCAGATTTTCTAAAACTCAGGAAAAAGTTAAGAAAGATCCTCTTGTAATGCACTAGATACAAAATATTGCACATTGCTATTCTTCAAAAAGAAATTAAAGTAAAAATTTTTCAGTGTCTTAGACAATATTTGATATTCTCTCAGGATACAGATTAGTAGTTATACAACCTTGGTCAAGGTGCCTTACTAGGTTTTGGAACCCCAGGCCCAAAGGCTCTTTCAGAAAACTTTTTCTTGGAAATCAAAAGTTTTTGTTTTTGTTTTTCCCATTCATCTATTAAGGATATATATATATATATACACACACACATATATGGGGCTTCCCTGGTGGCTTAACCAGTAAAGAATCCACCTGCAATGCATGAGAACTGGGTTTGATCCCTGGGTCATGAAGACCCCCTGGAGACAGAAATGAATACTCCTGTATTCTTGCCTAGAGAATTACGCTGTCAGAGGAGTCTGGTGGGCTACAGTCCATGGGTTCTCAAAGAGTTGGACACGACTGAGCAACTAACCGTGCACACACATGTGTGTCTGTGTGTGTACATATTAATGAAACTGAAATAAGATCGTGCATATAAATTGCCTGGCAAATGTACAATACGTATGAGGCAGTTACTATTTGAAAGCAATTATAATTGCAATTATTTTCCATTTCACAAAAGAATGGATGTGCTATTTTCTGATAACCTCATTGTGAGGGTCAAATGTAATCCTCTGAAATAGCTGAAGCACTATCTCCAGATCTGTGACACAGAGACATCTATTTTTCCTACTAGATTACTGTAGTAAAATAAGTGTTTGTTTTATGGTGTGATATTTTCCAAGGAATGAGGATGTGTAGGGGAATGCAGATGCAACAAATACTACTGAGGCAAGTACAACAAGTGGACAAGTCTTATTTGTCATACATAGACTGTTCTTTGCCTATATATGACATATGCTATTTGGGCAAAGACGACAAGTAGAGAACACCCAGAGCTCACATGGCCAAAGAGCAATTCTCAGCCCACAGAGAAGGTGTTTAGGCTGGATGTAGCTAGACAGAAGGCAGCATGTAAGCATTCCCATAGAGAGATTCCCCACGTGTCTATAGCGCTCTTAGCATTTACAACAAAAGGAAGGCAAGCGGCAGTCAGTGTCTGCCTGGCAATGCCACTTCCTCATCCATGAAAAGGGTCAGGTTAGAAAGGAAGCCCTCCAGAGCCCAGCTGATCTGCCTTTTATTCTTCGTGTGAGCTCCCTCTGCTAAGCCTGCTCTTTGCTCTGTTCCAGAGAAAACAAAAGAAACGAGCCTCTGGGGATGTCTTTATTTGTCTCTCCTCTAATGGTTAGCTTTCAGGGCAATTTTGTTTCACATTTTTCATGTTGTTAAAAGGAAAGTGTGTGTGCTATGAAGGCAAAGAACAGCCTATAATCTAAACCAGTCCAATATACCTTGGTGTGCTGTGACACGACCTCTTGGGGGCCAGGGTTTTGGGGGATGTTGGAAGATCTGATTTGGATGTTTGCCAAATGCCATGGGATAAACCATCTGCTTTTTCTGATTTAAAACTACCCACATGGCCTTGGAAAGAGCCGTACATGCAGGACTGGTGCCAGTTGGGAGGAGCCTGCTTCTCCACACTGTTGAGAGAACACATGTGTCACTAAAATGTACAGTCTTGGTAGTTAAAGCAACACTGCTAACATTTAAAGTGGGACAACAGGTGTGAATCAGAACAGGTCCAGACCAGTGGAGACACGTAAACGCTGAAATCCTAATAGGATGCAGGCATCTAGAAGACACCCAAGGAACCTTCTTGATGTTACTTACACCTTTGAGATTCCTCTGGTTTGACTGAATTGAGAACCCTTTAAGAATTTGATGAAGGTTTGTCCATTTCTTTTCCTCCCTGGATTTTGAATGTGGAGCAGAGTTTCACAGGATAAAAAAAAAAAAAAGACTTGCCTTCCCTACTCCCTGACCCTGGAATCCCCAAACTTCCCTTGAAGAGACTTTAATTTCGATAGTTTCATTGGAACTACCCAAGTCCAGTATTCCTTGCAATCCTGTGGCTGTTCAGTTTAGTTCTGTTTCATGCTGTGAGATCCTTTATAAATTTCCCAAACACTTCATTTTCTTTTTATTTCCTTACATTATCTAGAGTCAGTTTCTCTTGCTTGTTGTTGTTGATTTAGTCACTAAGCTGTGTCTACCTCTTGTGACCCCGTGGACTGTAGCCTGCCAGGCTTCTCTGTCCATGGGATTCTCCAGGCAAGAATAGAGGAGTGGTTGCCATTTCCTTCTCCATCTATTGCTTGTGACCCCCAATATAATGTCACTGTTGGAATGAAATAACATGGAAGAAAACATGTCCCTAGGTCTTCAGACAAACTTTGGAATACTGGAAAGGCAGTCCCCCAAGTCCTATCAAAAGTCCAAGCACTTCTGGGAGGGAGGGGAGAATGTTTCTTATGGGGAGAAAGTTTCTTAAAGAAAATTTAGAAGCTTATTTGTGCAAGCTGTCTTAAGATGAAAAGCAACAAAAGTCCTTTCTGAGAATAATGTTTACAGACCAGGGTTCAGTCAAATATTTGATAGTTATTTTCTGAAATTACAAAACTAGATGATAAAAGAGACCGTTTCTGATCTGTGCACTTTCTCCTGAGCTGGCTTGTAGGTCATACTTCTTTCAGGTGTCTGAGTCAGGTTCCTAGGTGATAATGTCAAGGTAATTTGCTCAGTGTATACACCTTATAGGGCCAAAAATCAAACCTATGTATCCTCAGTTTTGTTTCTCTGTTTGTTTGGAAATCCACTTTTCTAAGAAGACATGAAATAAAATTCTATAACCTTTTTTTCTCAATGGTATGCCACAAAAATTCAGTATAAATGTATTCAGGAAAAGGCACAAGCTTTCATAGACAGTCATTCATTTATCCCTATAACATCAAACTTCCTTCACATCAGATCAGATCAGATCAGTCGCTCAGTCGTGTCCAACTCTTTGCGACCCCATGAACCGCAGCACGCCAGGCCTCCCTATCCATCACCAGCTCCCGGAGGTCACTCAGACTCGTATCCATCGAGTCAGTGATACCATCCAGCCATCTCATCCTCTGTCGGCCCCTTCTCCTCCTGCCCTCAATCCCTCCCAGCATCAGAGTCTTCTCCAATGAGTCAACTCTTCGCATGAGGTGGCCAAAATACTGGAGTTTCAGCTTTAGTATCATTCCTTCCAAAGAAATTTCAGGGCTGATCTCCTTCAGAATGGACTGGTTGGATCTCCTTGCAGTCCAAGGGACTCTCAAGAGTCTTCTCCAACACCACAGTTCAAAAGCATCAATTCTTTGGCGCTCAGCCTTCTTCACAGTCCAGCTCTCACATCCATACGTGACCACAGGAAAGACCATAGCCTTGACTAGATGGACCTTTGTTGGCAAAGTGATGTCTCTGCTTTTGAATATGCTATCTAGGTTGGTCATAACTTTCCTTCCAAGGAGTAAGTGTCTTTTAATTTCATGGCTGCAGTCACCATCTGCAGTGATTTTGGAGCCCAGAAAAATAAAATCTGACACTGTTTCCACTGTTTCTCCATCTATTTCCCATGTAGTGATGGAACCAGATGCCATGATCTTCGTTTTCTGAATGTTGAGCTTTAAGCCAACCTTTTCACTCTCCACTTTCACTTTCATCAAGAGGCTTTTGAGTTCCTCTTCACTTTCTGCCATAAGGGTGGTATCATCTGCATATCTGAGGTTATTGATATTTCTCCCAGCAATCTTGATTCCAACTTGTATTTCTTCCAGTCCAGCATTTCTCATGATGTGCTCTGCCTATAAGTTAAATAAACATGGTGACAATATACAGCCTTGACGTACTCCTTTTCCTATTTGGAACCAGTCTGTTCTTCCATGTCCAGTTCTAACTGTTGCTTCCTGACCTGCATACAGATTTCTCAAGAGGCAGATCAGGTGGTCTGGTATTCCCATCTCTTTCAGAATTTTCCACAGTTTATTGTGATCTACACTACCAGTGGGCTTTTCCAACACTTCAAAAGTGGAGTAAGTCATGGGAAATTTGGAAACTCCTTTTTGCTTTCATATAAGGTACATTTCCTACTAGCTTTCCAACCATAGAGGTGGTATTTTCTCTATCTGTTTACTCCTTAATCTTATTTCTAAAGTTCAGAATTCTGGTAGGGAACTTGATTATTTTTCTTCACGCGAAGAATGATCATTTTCAGTTGCAGAGTTAAAAGTGGCAACACACACTGTTGGGTTTTAGAAACAGCCCAGATTTCTGTATTCGACTCCATTAGTGGCTGTGCAGAACTGTTATCCTTGATGTTTTACCTTGGCAGTGCTTGTGTCGCTGTTTGGAAGACAGTATGTAAGGCTAACTTCTAACTCTTCTAATTATGCTGACCTTTTCAGACATACAAATCAAAGTGAAAAATAGACTGGCATCATGCACTGCACAAAAGGCGTAAGAAGAAAGCAGGGTATCAGCAATATTATCTCGTGGAGAGAATGCATTGAAAGCAAATTAGTTGGATTCCTTATATTATTTTTAATGTATTCCTTCTATATTCAAGTTGAAATTGTCAATGAAGCCTTAGCATAGCTGATAAAAATGAGAGAGACAGTAATTGAAGAAACAAAAGAATCTGATGACCTCTGTTACTTAAGTCTATACAAATCAAAAATAATCCATAGCAATTTGCTGTTTAGTTGTTTCCTCTGTGGTCATTAGTTTTCAGAGATTGCAAGCGCCAAACACACTTTCAGATATAAGAAGCATTTAAAATACAGGACTGGACTCCACATACAAAAAGCAGTGTAAAAAGGGGTAGGTTCTTCTTATCTCACATTTATGTGCTCTTTTTTAGGATCCTAGGCAAACAGGTGGCCCTGTTTGTCTCCCAACGGCCCCAACTAATGGGATTGAAACTAAAAGTTTTCTTGATGTAAAAAATTAATTTTATACTTGTATGCTCTTTTACTATCTTAAAAGGCAAATGTCTTCTTTGTTTCTTAACACATTTTGTTTAAGAATTTCAAAATCATAGGAATCTACAAACATCATAGTTATGATTTTATTGAGCTTTTACTAAGGTCTTTGCATATATGGTCTCTGTTTTTTCCTCTTAAGTAAGAACTCCAGTGTAGGTATAATGACCCCGTGTTTGCTAGCAAAATTCTGAGCATCCAAAAAGTTAAGTAACTTTCATAATTTCACACATCTTGAAGGGGTCACAGTCAGAATCAAATCAGTCACATTCTTATCATCCAAGTAAAAGTGTTGTTTACATCTTAATGTCCTTCCTTCTGTGTGTGTGTGTTGGTATGAAGATTGATATAGATTGTTATGAGTATAGATAAATTTATATCCTACTTTTTTCTTATTATAATATACTGCTTACCTTTGGAAATATTCTTAATAAATCTTACTTTCAATACTAGATTGGAATCCCCCTATTTGAGCATCATTTATTTACTCATATGTTTGTTGTTGGTTGTTTCCATATTTTTTATCTTCAGTAGTACTGTGCTGGGCACTTTTGTGCTTCAACTGCTGTTCAATTTTCTGAATAGAAGTAGAAGAGTGGATCAAGTAGTTATAAAAACAATAAAATACTTGTAATTTTTATTATAAAATGCACATTTGTATTAATAGACAATACTAAACTTGACTCCTGCACTTGATACGAAAAACATATAATGATGAGCATAACTGAAAGCCCAGGAGCTACACTCACTACTGATCGTGACCTCGGGGAGACCAATGGGACTTTATGCTGGTGGCTGTGCCGTGGAGCACAGCCAGTTCTTAGTGGACCGTAGGGTAGTTGACACGGACTCTGCACACGGAGCAGGGACAGAGCAGAGGCCACTTACGAAACAGGAAGTTGGGACAAACGCCTCTGTTTACACATCAGGCTGAGAGTGACAACCCTCTGCCTTACTCTGTCAGAGACTATGTACAAAATGTTCATGTTATGTCAGGGAGGAGAGTGTCTTTGCTGAGAATTCCTAACTATAAGCTGATTCGCAAAAGGATTTGAAGGCGGGATTCACACTACTTGTGTGGTCTAAATATCCAAGCTCGTATTTAAAATTGCTTTAGGATTTCCCACACCCACAAGGAGCATAGCAGAGTTAAAGTTTACAATCTTTCTGCAGAAGTATCTTATATCAGGGCTCAAATGAATGCTCAAAGACAAAACTTTCATAGACCATGAGCTCAAATGAACTAACATTATATTAGAGAAAACAAGTCACTATAGAGAAACATAATTATATTCCTGACTAGTCAAATACGTTGGAATGATCAAATATGGAATGTAAGTGTATTTCACATGTTTTAAATGAGGAGTCAAAATACAATTAAGCAATGAAATATGATGTAGAGTGGTCAGGCAGATTAGAAAAGATCCACCTGTGGGTTGCTGCTGTTTAGTCGCTCAGATGAGATCAGATCAGATCAGTCGCTCAGTCCTGTTCGACTCTGCGACCCCATGAATTGCGGCACACCAGGCCTCCCTGTCCATCACCAACTCCCAGAGTTCACTCAGACTCATGTCCATTGAATCAAAGATGCCATCCAGCCATCTCATCCTCTGTTGTCCCCTTCTCCTCTTGCCCCCAGTCCCTTCCAGCATCAGAGTCTTTTCCAAGGAGTCAACTCTTTGCATGAGGTGGACAAAATACTGGAGTTTCAGCTTTAGCATCATTCCTTCCAAAGAAATCCCAGGGCTGATCTCCTTCAGAATGGACTGGTTGGATCTCCTTGCAGTCCAAGGGACTCTCAAGAGTCTTCTCCAACACCACAGTTCAAAAGCATCAATTCTTCAGTGCTCAGCCTTCTTCACAATCCAGCTCTCACATCCATACATGACCACAGGAAAGACCATAGCCTTGACTAGACGGACCTTTGTTGGCAAAGTGATGTCTCTGCTTTTGAATATGCTGTCTAGGTTGGTCATAACTTTCCTTCCAAGGAGTAAGCGTCTTTTAATTTGATGGCTGCAGTCACCATCTGCAGTGATTTTGGAGCCCCCAAAATAAAGTCTGACACTGTTTCCCCATCTATTTCCCATGAAGTGATGGGACCGAATGCCATGATCTTCGTTTTCTGAATGTTGAGCTTTAAGCCAACTTTTTCACTCTCCATGTTCACTTTCATCAAGAGGCTTTTTAGTTCCTCTTCACTTTCTGCCATAAGGGTGGTGTCACCTGCACATCTGAGGTTATTGATATTTCTCCTGGCAATCTTGATTCCAGCTTGTGTTTCTTCCAGTCCAGCGTTCAGTCTCTCAGTCGTGTCCAACTCTTTGTGACCCCATGGACTGCAGCACGCCAAGCTTCCCTGTCCTTCACCATCTCCCAAAGCTTGCTCAAACTCATGCCCATTAGGTTGGTGATGCCATCCAACCATTTCATCCTCTGTTGTCCCCTTGTCCTCCTGCCTTCTATCTTCCCTATCACTTTCTCCTCTTGTAGGAGAAATTCTAAAAGTAAAACACTTAGAAATGAATATTTTGGTAATTAAAATTAAGAATTCAGTGGAGAGATTAAACAACTAATTTCAAAGAAGCTGAAGAGAGAATGAATAAATGAGAAATAAACCTAATAAAATGAAGTATAAAGGAGACAAAGAGAAGGAAGTCTGATTGAGACCTCAAGTCATCTAAGTCAGAATAAAAGTAAAAAACACCTATACTCAGATGATCAGAAAACGATGATGGAGACGCTGGTAACTGGGCCCGGAGTGATGGTTCTGAACCACAGTGGAACACATCAAGCAACTCCCCTAAAGATGTGAAGCAGGAAATAGATGGATTCCATGTTGATTTGTTTCCTAGGGCAGGAAAATGTAAATTTAGCAAGGGTTGATAGGCTTGCATTTCCTACCTTGTACACTAAAAGACTATTGTCTTAAGCACACTACTGACTAATCCATACTTCAGTTTACTCATATAAAATCAGTGCAGCGATCAACCTCCTGTCGCTTTAAAGCAAGCCAACAAGATGGTGCATATAAGTCCCTTGGTATGTCAAATGACACATGAAAAGTGATTAGTACACATCAGCTGCTTTTGAGGCTATTGTTCAGTCGACTTATTTTTTATGAAATGGTGTGTTAGATATAAGGTAGGAGATCCCAATGCAAACAGAGACAGAAGGGTCTTCCTAAATTCCTTAGAGCAACCTAGACCTTTGATGATGATGAATTTTGTGCTCTTTTATTTCATTTGTAAAACGAGCTGAAGTGAGTTGTGTTACTGTCATAGATATGCCCCAGATAATACAGTTCTAGAGTAACATTACAATGTTGGGGGTCTAATAAAGATCATCCCTTGTTTTGAAGATTCCTATTTTTGAGTAAATGATCCAATCTATACAGAGTGCTAATTCACTGTGTATTCTTGCCCCTATAGCTGCTGGTGTAAGTGGCATATTCATATTGATAAATAATAATGATGAAGACCTTTTTTTTATGTTTCAGCTGATTTTTTAAATTATTTTTTATTTTTAAAATATAAATTTATTTATTTTAATTGGAGGTTAATGACTTTACACTAAGACTTTTTCAAAATGAATGGAAAAAGAGGCACTCTTTCTGAGGCACATGTTTTATTAGGATGAGAATTTACAATAGCAGAATAAAAACACAGGATGTTCCAAAAAGGAGTCTTCATCTCTGTGATTCATTCACATCCTATCTAGAGAACTGACTTAAAGTGGCAGCACCCTGGGCACCTCACCAAACCCCAGATCATGAATTGGCACCTTCTCTGTCTTGGATGTAATTCACCATCAGGCAGGAGTCTAGTCCAGCTAGAGCAAGCACTAACTTCCACCCTGCCTGTTGCTTCATTCCCTATTCTAAGTCCAACTTGTCAAAAAGATCTTTAAATGTAACATAGAGCCCAATTGCTTCCTAAAAATAAATGATTAAACAAAAAATAGATAGGATATTGACATCTTGATTGACATGACATATTTTTGTTAGTGTTGCCCATTATGAGGACAAACAAGTCAGAAAAACTCAGAAATCAAGTCAGTAGAAACAAAGTAGTGTCTCATGGAAAGTTACAAACATTACAATCCCTGTGAAACACCAAATAGAATTCACATTGAAGATATGTTTCATGCATTCACCATGACAAGCAATGAAGTTTACCTTTACCGACATATAAAAGTTATTGTAGAGTGTTATGATACATTATTTCTAGCTGCCTATTTTTCCTTAATGACTTTCCTAAGACAATGTGATACAAATTGCTACCAGCATAAAACACATTTTCAGCTGTAGATAAAAGCAGATTTGGGGCTGCAAAAAGCAAATATTTCAACACCTGCTTTGGGCAGAATACATTGAATTTTATGCCCTTTATGTTATTTGAGTAATGTTATCCCTGTTTCTCTCCAGGGAGTTCAAATATTAATATCTTAATTTTCAGACATCAATATTAGTTTGATGAGTGAGACATAATTGTAAAACTTGCTAACAAGGTCCAAAAGGAAAATGTCTTTAATAAAATAGCTAAATCGGAAACTTAAAGTTTACCAGTTTTAAACTTTACCAGAACATAAATCATCAACTCTCTCTAGAATCAGTCAATACAGAGAAAGAGTTCTTTTTTCCCCTTTATCAGTTAATTCACAATAGGTTTACTGCCCAAGATTTCTATATGAAAAGATTTCTATATTACCTTACAACAAAGCAACATTTTTAAGAAACATTTTATTAATTAAAAAAACTATCAAATAATACTAAGTGCTATTAAGCTGATGTCTAGAACTATGAAGAGAAATAATTCAACAGTGTAGTTCTCAAAGGCAGTCTTTAAAGGAATTAGGCAATACATCCCATAGAAAAAGTGTTACAGGTGGGCTTCCCTGGTGGCCCAGTCACAAAGAATCCACCTGCCAATGCAGGAGATACAGGAGATGTGAGTTCAATCCCTGGGTTGCAAATATCCCCTGGAGGAGGAAATGGCACCCGGCTTCAGTATTCTTACCTGGAAAGTCCCATGAACAGAGGAGCCTGACAGGGAACAGTCCATGGCGTTGTGAAAGAGTCAGACATGACTTAGCAACTGGGCATGCACAAGGAAAGTGGGATGGCTCAGGCCGGTATTGACAATGGAGTGCAGTAAGGTCAGGGAAAATTTCCCAGAGCAGATAATGTCTAAATGGTCAAATAAGAATCACATCTATGGTACTACAGAGACATAGTTACAGAGTCTTAGGGCTGAATGTGAAGCTGATATGCTCTGGGAGCTTCATAAGCTTCTGCTTGGTTTGAATATGAACATGAGGCAGAGATGCTAGCTGAGCATCAGTCATGAAGTGCAGCGGGTACCATATTCAGGAGAACAGTTTTCTTCTAAAGCTACAGAGAGCTAACAAAGAAAGGCTTTCATGCATTCTGATTTGTGATCCACTCTGGCAACTGTATCCACAGTAAATGGAGGGGGTGTGGCTGTGTGGAGGCGGGACAAGTGTTACATTAATCATGCAACAAAGGATAAGATCCCTAATTGAAGCAAATATAAAATGTCAGTAGTGGTAGATTTTTTCTTCTTGTTCAGTAGAATTCAGCTTCACGAACTTGCTTAATGCATTTAATACGCTCAATAATTTATAGACAATAAAATGATTATCAAGTAGAAGACTGCAGAGAGATGAAGATCAAGAATACATGTATTTACAATAGCATGGTCTTTTAGTCCAAGCCTAGAATAAATCAGTTTATTCTCTAGAATAAAAAAACTTATTACAATGGGAAAAATAAAGGTAGCGTACATTGGTCCACAGAAATAAAACAGCTGTGGGATTAATTCTGTAGGCTTTGTCTTCTTTAATTCTGACCGCAAAACCTGTAAGTGGGGGTGTTTCTCATTCTTCTTATAATGATGAAAAAAAAATGTAGATAGATAGAGATGTGTGACTTTCCAAGGCTTCAGAGAAGATCCTGGAATGGAACCCACTTCTGTCTGACTTTAGGGGACTACGGTCTTAATCTCTATGAAATATGCCTCTTCTTAGAACTCATGCCCCGCCTACAGCAAATTCCACACTGAATCTGAAATCGAGGGCAGCACGTAAGACTTCCATCAGACAGCTGATTGGATGCTGGCTTGTGTAAAGGTGTTAGGCAATAGAGACTTTTGCTTGCAGGCGCCAAGCCTGCACACTGTGTAGCTTAATGAACAAGGAGAGCTGATGACAGCCGCGGGGACAGTCATGGCTACAAGGGAAGGGGTGGCAATGAGTCCAGACCGCTGCGAGAGGGGCGCAGAGGTTGGGGCACTGATACCATCGGTATTAATGCCGCTCAAAACACGAGCTCCGCGCCAGAGAGGCTGGTGAAGGAGGCACCCAGGGGAGGCTGATAACCGCATCTGATCATCAAAGGGCAGATGTTAAATGTGATTCAGATGAAAAGTGAGAGGAAGTGCTGACAAGGGCGCAGCTGCAGAGATAGGCAGACACACATGGGGGAAATTGTCAGACACACGTGTCATCCTGGAGGAAAGCAGGGTACTGGGGGTGGGAAGGGCAGAGGGGCCCACTCATTCCTCAGAATTCATCATTTTAGCTTTTACTCAAGCCAGGGTCAAACAAAACAAATAAACACATGCTTATTGTTTTTTTTTTACATTTTATTTCACTTTGTTACATTTTGCAAAAGTTGCTTTACAAAGTCCTGCTATTTTCTGCTGTATCTCAAAGTGAATCAGATCTGCATAAACATACATCCCCTCCCTTTTGGAATTCCTTCCGGTTTAGATCCCCAAAGAGCACCTAGTAGATTACCCTGTGTTAAACAGTAGACTTTCACTAGTTGTCTATTTTATACATAGTATCTACACTGTATATGTGTCAGTCTCAATCTCCCAGTTCCTCCCAACCCCTCCTTCCCCTCTTGGTATCTGTATGTTTCTTCTCAACATCTTTGTCTCTGTTTCTGCTTTGCAAAGATCATCTATACCATGTTTCTAAATTCCATAGATATGTGTTAATACACACTATTCATTTTTCTCTTTTTGACTTATTTCAGAATGTATGATAGTCTCTAGGTAGAGTTCAGTTCAGTCGCGTCTGACTTTTTAAAACCCCATAGACTGCAGCACGCCAGGCCTCCCTGTCCATCACCAACTCCTGGAGTTTACTCAGACTCATGGCCATTGAGTTGGTGATATCTTTCAACCATCTCATCCTCTGTCGTCCTCTTCTCCTCCCACCTTCAATTTTTCCCCGCATCAGGGTCTTTTCCAATAACTCAGTTATTTGCGTCAGGTGGCCAAAGTAGGGCATGATTAAAAATAATAATAATAATTGGAATATAATTGCTTTACAATGTTGTGTTAAATTTCTGCTGTACAGCAGTGTGAATCAGCTGTTTCATGTATACATATATGTATACATATATGTCCTCCCTCTAGAGTATCCCTCCCATCACCAGCAACACATATTTAAACATGTTCACCACAGACTTCCCTGGCAGTCCAGAGGTTAAGACTGCACTTCCACTGCAGGGGACAAGGGTTTTCTATTCCTGGTTGGGGAACTAACCAGGAATTCTGTTTACCATGTGGCAGGCTCGTCACTCTCCCCAAAAAGTCATAAACATATTGACCAGTCCCAATAATTAAATAAAAGGCCCAGACATGTGGTTTCCTCCAAAGGAAATCTTACTGCACATTGATAGGTATAAATTCCTCCAAAAAGAGTTTTGCTGAGTGAAGAATATAGTGAACAACAAGAAAATACTAATTGCTGCTATTATTTGTTTCTTTTGTTTGCATCAAGATATCCACAGGTGACTTTTAAGGTGTGTCTGCTTTTCATCTGCTTTGAACCTTTGTGTTTTGTTGGTAAGGAATGATGATGAAGCTAGCAGGAATTTCTCATTGGTGACTGCTGAAGTAGTAATTGCTAATCAGTGAATGGTAGATTCACAGTGCTTCAACCAGTTTACCTATTAATGCAAAAGATTCCTATTTCAAAGAATGCAAAATGTGATGTAGTAGTGTGCCCCAAAGCATAAAACCAGATTTAACGTTGACCTTCTCCATCACCTCCAGGGCAGTGATGCATCTTCCACTGCAGCCAACATCACTACTCAGTAATGTTTCTGTAACTAGTACAAACCACGCTTCCAAGCAGAGAACTGTCTTCAGAGGCCTGATAAGTAGTTGTAGCCACTGGTGAATGTCTACCCGAGGTAAGTCACTGTAGAAGCAAAAGTGAAATGACCACTTCACTTATTCACAATTTGATAGCCAGATGCTAAATCACCCTCCATATCGGAGGGAGCTGTGTCGAGAGTAGGAATAAAAAGTTATGAAGACAAGGCTTATAGTTACGTTGAGCAATAGAATAGCTGCTTACTTTGTGCAGTTAGATATACATCATGTGTACTTGAATTCGGAAAAGAAGGGGTATGTGAGGCAGAGAAGTAAAAAAAAAAAAAAAAAACAAACCCTGAACACATATAAGATGATAAAATGAAGGGGAAAAAATATCATTAAATTAAGAGTAATGCAGGTACAGATATGGGTCTTTATTTTTTTATTTGAATATTAAATTTTATTAGCATAAAATATGCTTTGCTATTTTAGTGATTGACATACATTAAGTTTCAGAATGCCATTACAGCTTACATATGTTTAGAAGAGATTCTTTTTTTTAATTTAAATTTATTTATTTTAATTAGAGGCTAATTACTTTACAATATTGTATTGATTCTGCCACACATCAACATGAATCCGCCACAGGTGTACGCGTGTTCCCCATCCTGAACACCCCTCCCATCTCCCTCCCAGTACCATCCCTCCGGGTCATCCCAGTGCACCAGCCCCAAGGATCCTATATCGAACCTGGACTAGTGATTGGTTTCTTATATGATATTACTTTTTTTGTGTTTCTTTTCCATGGGGATGGTCTTGATCCCTGTCTCCTGTACAATGTCACGAATCTCATCCCATAGTTCATCAGGCACTCTATCTATCAGATCTAGGCCATGGGAAATAGATGGAGAAACAGTGTAAACAGTGTCAGACTTTATTTTTCTGGGCTCCAAAATCACTGCAGATGCTGACTGCAGCCATGAAATTAAAAGACGCTTACTCCTTGGAAGGAAAGTTATGACCAACCTAGATAGCATATTCAAAAGCAGAGACATTACTTTACCAACAAAGGTTCACCTAGTCAAGGCTATGGTCTTTCCTGTGGTCATGTATGGATGTGAGAGCTGGACTGTGAAGAAGGCTGAGCGCCGAAGAATTGATGCTTTTGAACTGTGGTGTTGGAGAAGACTCTTGAGAGTCCCTTGGACTGCAAGAAGATCCAACCAGTCCATTCTGAAGGAGATCAATCCTGGAATTTCTTTGGAAGGAATGATGCTAAAGCTGAAACTCCAGTATTTTGGCCCCCTCATGCGAAGAGTTGACTCATTGGAGAAGACTCTGATGCTGGGAGGGATTGAGGGCAGGAGGAGAAGGGGACAACAGAGGATGAGATGGCTGGATGGCATCACTGACTTGATGGATTTGAGTCTGAGTGACCTCCGGGAGCTGGTGATGGACAGGGAGGCCTGGCGTGCTGCGGTTCATGGGGTCGAAAAGAGTCGGACACGACTGAGCGACTGATCTGATCTGATATATATATATGGAAAAGGCAATGGAACCCCACTCCAGTACTCTTGCCTGGAAAATCCCATGGACGGAGGAGGCTACAGTCCATGGGGTTGTGAAGAGTTGGACACGACCGAGTTAATTTACTTTCATTTTTCACTCTTATGCATTGGAGAATGAAATGGCAACCCACTCCAGTATTCTTGCCTGGATAATCCCAGGGACAGAGGAGCCTGATGGGCTGCCATCTATGGGGTCGCATAGGGTCAGACACGACTGAAACGACTTAGCAGCAAATACATATATATATATGAAATCTAGAAAACTGGTATCGATGAACATATTTTCAGGGCAGGAATGAACACGCAGTAGAGAATGGACTTAGGGACACAGTGGGAGAGGGAGAGGCAGGACCGGTGGACAAAGCAACGTCAACATATACACGCTCTCAGGTGTCAGATGGACAGCTGGTGAGAATGTAGCCAAGGGTGTCCAGTCCGGTGCCCTGTGATGGCCTGGTGGGATGGGATGGGGGAGGGTAAGGAGATTCTGGAGGGAGGGCATGATGTATAATTATGGCTGATTTGCCTTGTATGGCAGAAACCAACACAATACTGTAAAATTAAAAATACCAAAAAAAAAAAAAAATATTAAAAAAAAAAAAGGAAAGCCACACTGGTAGAGTTCCAGCAAGTCTCTCAGCTGGAGGAAGGGTCTATGAATTCATTTATTGAACCCTATGTTAAATATGAATCAGATAGCATAGTATAAGCACCAAAACAGAAATGTTTTGATTCACAGTTCAGGTTATATACATTATAATGCAGTGTTTTGCTTTTTTTTTCAAAACATAAAAGTTGGAGAGGAAAAGATTTTAAAATGACAGGTTAGAATTTTAAGATGTTCCCTAATGTCTTAGTTCACAAGGAAGGAGGAGGAGGAGGAGGAGGAGGAGGAGGAAGGGTAGTGGGAGGGGGAGAGAGAGGGAGGGGGTGGGGAAGAGAGAGAGGGAGGGCAGGAGGAGAGGCAATTGAGAATCAGTGCTTCTGCTTGTAGCTTGCTGCAGATGTTTAGTTAACACGTGGTTTGAATCTCACAAGTTCAGCAAGATGTTTAACAAGGGAGAGGTCAAGAACAGAACTGTGCAACCTGACTCATTTCGAGGCAGCAAAAATGCTCGCCTTCTTTTGTTGTTTAAACTATTCACCTTTAGGCTTTGTTTCCCCCCAGCATTTGCTTCTCTGAGGTAACACCGCCATCTACCCATCCCGTATTCCTCAATGTTGCAGTGGCTTCAAGTTAGCAGCTCTTCCGGCCACTCGCAAAGTTTGGATGCACCTAGTGTGAGGCCTGTTATCTGACCATTTTGAAGCTTTTAGGGAACAAATCACCTTTGCTCATCTGTACGGTCAACTTCATTCAGACTGCATTTTACTCATCCCCTCACTGAACTCATAAAATGCCAATGTGTCAAGAGACATGCACTTCAATTTTCTAAAGAGGTAAATGCAAGGTTTACCTATCAATTCAGTATTGACCTTTGAAGTTTAAACATAACATGAACATTCTAGTTCTATAGGAAAGAGCAGTTTAAAATATCTTCAAAAAATATTGTCCAATATAGAATTTTCTCTCTGTCTAAAGCATCATTCACTGCCCTTACTTCCCTGCCCTCTTCAGGGAAATATATGCTTCCTTTGAAAAGCACGTATAACATATTTTTGGCTTCAAAAAGAAATTAAAAGCAGCAGAGCATGCTATCACGGTCTTAAGGCTTTGAATAGGCTTAAAAGTAGGTACTGTGAAGCAGACTATTTTTCAAACCAAGTTCATAGTACTGCATTTTCTCAAGGTGTTATCTGTTCGAATTTAAGATTCGAACCAAGTTCATAGTACTGAATTTCCTCAGATTTTATACATTCTTACATTTGAGGTGTTATCTGTTCCTTAGCACAAAATAAGGAATTATTTGAGATTAAGCCACGTGATGTTTGGTGACAATGACAGAGTAAAGTGATTGTTCAAAATTTCCCACAAATGATAAGAACTGGATTAAATTTGAAAATGAACAGTTTAGAAGAACGAGAATGTATCTAAAAGGTGACAGAAGACAGAGATACGTAAAAATAGGAGGAAAGCTACAAAGGTCAGAATATTACAAATGTATTCAAATCATGAAAAAGGAACTGTTCACTGAGAATCCTCTATGTGGAAAGTTTCCTGTAAACAAAAACTGAGAATATCTGGAGGCCGCAGATAGGATTTACAAGCAATACTAAAAGTGGAGTGTGACACCAGAAGGCAGCTTGAATTTCAGGAGGCAGTGATGAGCACTGGAAATGGTAAATATGTGGATAAACATGGCATTTTGTTAGTCAAATGTTTACTAGTTTCCTTTAGAGAACGTTATCTGTTGAAAGCAAAACTGTAAGGTGCTTTTGAGAAATTAAGAGTATACATACGACCATAGTGACACAGAACACAGAGGAGAGTAGAAAATGGAAATATGCGGCTGGGAGGCTTCTAGGTTTTACTAAGAGTAAGTCAGGATTAACTCTAAGTGGATTGGGATAAGTTCAGATACATACTTTGACTTCTGTATCCTAAAAGTATATATTTACAGGCTAATTTTTTAAAATAATGCAAAGAACTACAGCTAGGCTGCAGAAAGAGGAAATAAAGCAGAATACTAAAGAAATATCTGATTAACAGAAACACAGGAAAAAAGGAACAAACAACAACAACGAAAAGAAAGTGGAAGAAAGTCAAATGGTATATCAAACAACCGTTTTTATTACATGTATATAGACTACATACATGTTTTAACTTGTTAAATTAATACTTGTTAAGTGGATCTCATGGTGCCAGAAGAGAAGAAATTCAACAGAACACAAGAGAAACTGAAATAGCGAAGTTTTTTCACTCAGAGGTTCTCGAGGAAGCATAGGACTATGTGTCTCAAGTACTCGAGACAAAGAGGCAGGACTGAGCACATCCCTCTATTAGGGCCCATGGGTGGACTGGTTTCAGGTTCCCAGGCCAGAACTGGATTGGCCAATGTCATCCAAAAGAGTAGGGGTTTTGATCAGCTCACCAAGGAAGGGTCTTATCTAAGGGGCACGTAGGCTTGCAGGAGCTGGAAGGCAGGAGAGACTGCTCATCACGAGGGCTGCTGGGGCAGTCCCATCAGGAACGTACATTTGCTTGTGGCCCCCAAGGCTGTTATCCAGTGCATGCACTTGCATAGGGGCTGATATCAGTGTATTTTATTTTTTTCTATTTTATTTTATTTTTTAATTTAAATTTATTTATTTTAATTGGATGTTAATTTACAACATTGTATTGGTTTTGCCACACATCAACATGAATCTGCCATGGGTGTACACATGCTCCCCATACTGAACCCCCCTCCCACCTCCCTCCCCGTACCATACCTCTGGGTCATCCCAGTGCAGCAGCCCCAAGCATGAAGAAAAACACCAATACAGTATACCAACACATATATATGGAATTTAGGAAGATGGTAATGATAACCCTGTGTGTGAGACAGCAAAAGAGACGCTGATGTATAGAACAGACTAAAATGCAACACAGTAGTCATGTACAGATGTGAGAGCTGGACCATAAAGAAGACCGAGCTCCAAAGAATTGATGCCTTCAAATTGTGGTGCTGGAAAAGACTCTTGAGAGTCCCTTGGACTGCAAGGAGATGAAACCAGTCAGTCCTAAAGGAAGTCAACCCTGAATATTTGTTGGAGAACTGATACTGAAGCTCCAATACTTAGACCACCTGATGCCAAGAGCTGATTCATTGGAAAAGATCTTGATGCTGGGAAAGATTGAGGGCAGGAGGAGAAGGGGGAGAGAGAGGATGAGATGGTTAGATAACATCATAAACTCAATGGACATGAATTTGAGCAAACTCCAGGAGATCGTGAAGGACAGGGAAGCCTGGAGAGCTTCAGCCCATGGGGTCGCAAAGACTCAGATATGACTTAGCAACTGAACAACAGCAACCATGGAATAGCTCAAGCTCAGCTAAACTCTTGACAACACTCAAAATGCAGTGATTTTTAGATTATTTATGAAAGCAAGAGCCAAACCTACGTAGTCTAAAAGAGACAAGCTTTAAATATAAGACCCAAAGAGACAGAAACATCATTAAAAAAAACACTCTATAAGCAGTAAACCAAACAGAATTATAAGAGTCATATTTCAATCAGGGAAAAAGTATACCTTTCTCAGTCTTTCCCCAAAAAAAAGAAAAAACTAGTCAAAACAATATGGGTAATGAAGATATATAAGACCTAAATGACACTACAAACCATCTTTTAAATCACTGACATCTATAAAAAACTATGCATCCAAAATACAGAATACACATATATAGAAAATATGTTAGAAAAGATAGTTCTGAATTCAATTATTAAAGCTATCTTTAAAGGAAACTAGAAAAACAAAGAGAAAATTTAGCATTAAGTGGAAGGATAAATATAAAGATTATAAAAATAAAATAAAGCAGAGAAATAAAAAAAATAAAATACTATTCTTTAGAGAGATCAAGAAAAACTATCACATAAAAATGCTCAACATCATTAGTTATAGGAAAAAGAGCCTTTAAACTGTAAAGAAACATTACTATATACCCATTAGAGTGGCTAAAATGAAACGTATTTATAATGTCAAGTGTTAGAAAATGGAACAACTGAAAGTCTCATACACTGATGGATATTAAAAATATTACGCCATATGAAAAAAGTCACACACAGGAGTCCAGGCCATGCAATTCCCTTTATATGACATTTTTAAAACTGAAAACTTTTTATAGCCACGGAAAGCCAACCAGTGATTGCCTGGAGACTGACGGCAGAGAGAAGAATTATGTGCAACATGCTCAAGGAAACTTTTGGGAGTGATAAAAGTGTTCCATATTGTGATTGTGGCTGGAGTTTGTGACTATGTGTCTATCAAACACACTGAATTCTAGATGTTACATCTTGCAGTGTATTAATCATCGCTTACACCTCAATACAGTTTGTCTCAAAAATAAATGGAAAACTAGGCAAATGAAAAGAAAAAAATATTGTCATGAGGAGGCTGGTTAATTTATTCTAAAGTCAAGTCACTGTAAGTGAAATATGTGTTATTGGGAGGAAGGTATGTAAGGGAGTGGAAGACAGGAACTGAGAAGGGGTGAACGCCTGCAGAGGGATCAGAAATTGACCAGTCTACTCGAGTTCCGCAGCGGCAAGCTAACATAGGTGCTCTACTCATTTCAAAGAGAGAAAACTCTTCAGTAGCACTTATTATAGGATGCTAGAGGATAGGAAGTGTCTAGGTCACTCAGACCTTAAAGATTGCACTCTTTTTGACCTCTCACCTCTCTCTGCTGCCTGCTGCTCACCGTAATATTTTGCGAAAGTTTTAATGAAAATGGCTTGAAAAGACCTTATTTACTTCTATTAATAAACAATCTGGAGTAGCACAGATAGATGAATTTTAGAAAGCAAGGAACTGGACTTTCCTGGCAGTCCAGTGGATAGGAATCCGCCTGCTGATGCAGGGGTCACAGGTTCGATCCCTGACCTGGGAAGGTCCCATTGGCCTCAGAACAACTCAGCCTGTGTGCCACAACTGCGGAGCCTGCCCCCGAGAGCCCAGGAGCTGCAGCTCCTGAAGCCCATGTGCCTAGAGCCTGTGTTCCACAGCAAGAGAAGTCACCACACTGATAATCTTGTGTACTGTAAGCATGAGTAGCCCTTGCTCGTCCCAACTAGAGAAAGCCCATGTGCAGCAAGGAAGACTTAGCACAATCAAAGACAAATAAATGAATAAAATTATACAAAAATAGAAGCCAAGAATGAGCACAGCCTTCATGGATTTTTCCTCATTATAAAAATCTGTTGTTGCTAGTAGTGCTGTGCTGGTAAGTGTTTAAACAACCAGTTTGGTAGAAAGGGAAGAAGAAAAACCTAAATTTTGAGCATTTGATAATTTCCATCATATGAATGTTCTCAGCATGCCAATTTCAACCTGAGAATGCAAATACCAAAGTGGAAAGAAATGTGAACTATGGCTTCTATCTTGGCTGGTGCAAACCGGCTCCAATGCACCACTGCTTTTAGCTTATGTAATAAATAAACAGAACGGATCAGATTTGGTAAGTTCATTTTCCTTTACAGCTTTATTATTAATAGCTAATTTTGTTGGCAGGTGTTAAAATAAATTTAGCTTCATACACTCATTAATAGAAGTGAAACTCATTATCAAGTTTGTGTTACTTACAAGAGGGAAACTTCCTAATGACAAGGTAAGCTAGTGCATGAACAATACAAGCAACTGCAATCTTCAAACACAGCTCTTTGGGTGATGAGAAGTCTATAAAAAGAGGTTCACCATGAATTTAGGGAAACATCTGATTAGAGTCTCTGTCTCACTTCATGTTAGAGGATTGTTTTGCGTCTAAGAAAAAATATCCTGAAGGAGAACATTTAATAAAAACGAGCCAGTAAGAAAAAGATCTGCCCAAATCTCTGTTGCTAGAAATGGAACAAAAAAGGAATTACAAAAGTTTGAGTTACTATCATAGGATTTGATGGTGCTACAATAATTATTAAAACCCTCTGTATGCTTAGATATTCTGTGATAAATTTAAACAGATTATTTTACACATTCTGTATGATACATTTGTTGATGTCATTAAGTCTTCTAGTGTAACTATAATTTCAGTAAAAAATAGTTATTTAAAACCAGGAAGTTGGTTGTGGGCTAGAAAACTGGGCTGTGACAGAATATAGCACATGATACACATACATGAGAAATATTATAAAAAAGCATATGAAAATCACAAGAATATCAATAATGCACAAATCATCTACTAAGTGCCAAAGATGGAACACAAAAGGAATATCAAAAGGACATTTGGAATATGGAAAGACTTGTGTGCCTGTGCGCTGAGTCGCTTCAGTTGTGTCCAGATCTTTGTGGCTCTATGGGCCGTAGCCTCCATCCTCCGAGGAATCTTCCCGACCCAGGGATCAAACCCATGTCTCATGCTTCTTGCATTGGCAGGTGGGTTCTTTACCACTAGTGCCATATGGGAAGGCCATGGAAAGCCTTAAGAAGAATAAAAATAATTTTCATGCTGACCTGTGACACACAGAGAAATCTCCACAGAGCAAGTGAGGGTTACACTGAACTTTTAGCAACTTCCAGTGACTCGTGGTACAGAGCGAAGCAAAGTTCAGTTCAGTGTAGGTCAGTTGCTCAGTCGTGTCTGACTCTGCGACCCCAGTGTGCCAAGCCTCCCTGTCCATCACCAACTCCTGAAGGAAAGTTACCCTTGATAAAATACTGCACTCTCAGAGTTCTTCTTCTCTAAGAATCAGTGCCTGATCGATTTGGTAATAAAATATATCTTATTTCCATTTATTATTTTACTTAAAATGAATCTTTTATTTGAAACGTCACTAACAACAGGAGATGATCAGTTGAGAATGACTATATTCCTCCTTCCAGGTAAGGAGTATTTCACTCTATTGTCCATAGATTATTATACTAAACAACTTTAAGGAGGGCTGAGCAATAACCATAGATTTGCACAACCCTGGTGTCTTCATTCATCACACGTTATTCTATGAGAAAATCAATCTTTGGAGAATGACCTCAACTGCAGTGTGAATGAGGCTCTCTGGGGCCCTTCTATTGGGTGGGGTCCTGACAGAAATGGATTTCTTTACAATGAGCCCTTTTTAAGCAAATAGTCTTACAGTAGTTCCACAGTCTGGGTTCTTCCAGAGAACCAATAGGAGCTTGTATACTGAGAAATTTAAGGCGAGGTATTTATACAAAATGGGGTCTGACTAGACAAGCTCAAAATCAGCAGGACAGGCTTAATGGAAGGGTAGGTTGAAGCTGCAGTTTACAGACAGAATTTCTTCTGGGAAACCTCATTTCTGCTCTTAAAGACATTCAATTGATTGAATTGTGTCCACCCAGATTATTAGGCTAAATTTCCTTCACTTAAAGTCAAAGGATTATGAACATTAATTACATCTACAAAATAACCTTCACAGCAACACCTACATTAGGATTTGATTGATAGACTGGGAACTATATCCAAGATGAGCCATAAAGCTCTCACAGGTATAGACAATTTTGGTCTTTCTCTGTCTCTGTTGTTCTCTTCCTGCCTGTGCTACCTTTTTTGATGTCCTAGCATTCAGTGCCATGTTTTTGTATTTTTATCTCTATTTTATTAGGAAATATATTGTCACTTTCTTCTGCACTTATTAAAAACTCATATCATCTATGTCAATACTCATTACAATTATACAATATACAGGGCTTCGATTCTCTGTCCTTCACTTTCTAATCTGTTACTTATGAATGGATGGACTTCAGAATCATTCAGAAAACTGTAAAAGAAATAGATTTTCAGGCCCTCACCTTAGACCCCCAAAACAGGAAACTTCAAAATTGGTGGCAAGGAATGCACATTTTAAATAAAATGCTTCCCCCTGATGATATGACTCATTGGAGAAGACTCTGATGCTGGGAGGGATTGAGGGCAAGAGAAGAAGGGGACGGCAGAGGATGAGATGGCTAGATGGCATCACTGACTCCATGGATGTGAGTCTCAGTGAGCTCCGGGAGTTGGTGATGGACAGGGAGGCCTGGCGTGCTGTGATTCATGGGGTCGCAAAGAGTCAGACACGACTGAGCGACTGATCTGATCTGATATATATATATATATATATATATATATATATATATATATATATATATATATATATAAGTTCAGAGTTAGTACTGACAAATGTTGTTATGGGTGTTATCTGTATTCTCTCCTGAGCGCAGCTAAATAAAAAGATTTAACACTTCCTCCAATTCTTGCCTTTTTTTCCCCTTTTGTTCATTTTTGGTAAAGTGAAAATGGAGTGCTTTTCAGAGCAAACCTTTGCTTGGAATTCAACCTAAAAACAGATATTTTATTCAGTTCAGTTCAGTTGCTCAGTTGTGTTTGACTCTTTGTGACCCCATGAACTGTAGCACGTTAGGCCTCCCCGTCCATCACCAACCCCTCGAGTCCACCCAAACCTATGTGCATTGAGTCAGTGATGTCATCCAACCGTCTCATCCTCTGTCATCACCTTCTCCTCTTGCCCTCAATCTTTGCCACCATCAGGGTCTTTCCAAATGAGTCAACTCTTCACATGAGGTAGCCAAAGTATTGGAGTTTCAGCTTCAACATCAGTCCTTCCAATGGACACCCAGAACTGACTTCCTTTAGGATGGACTGGTTCGATCTTCTTGCAGTCCAAGGTACTCTCAAGTGTCTTCTCCCACACCACAGTTCAAATGCATCAGTTCTTTGGCACTCAGCTTTCTTTATAGTCCCACTCTCACATCCATACATGACCACTGGAAAAACCATAGCCTTGACTAGATGGACCTTTGTTGGCAAAGTAGTGTCTCTGCTTTTTAATATGCTGTCTAGTTTGGTCATAACTTTCCTTCTAAGGAGTAAGCGTCTTTTAATTTCATGGCTGCAGTCACCATCTGTAGTGATTTTGGAGCCCAGAAAAATAAATTCAGCCACAGTTTCCACTGTTTCCCCATCTATTTCCCATGAAGTGATGGGACTGGATGCCATGATCTTAGTTTTCTGAATGTTGAGCTTTAAGCCAACTTTTTCAAAATCCACTTTCACTTTCATCAAGAGGCTCTTTAGTTATTTGCTTTCTGCCATAAGGATAGTGTCATCTGCATATCTGAGGTTGTTGATATTTCTCCCGGCAATCTTGATTCCAGCTTGTGCTTCCTCCAGCCCAGCGTTTCTCATGATGTACTCTGCATATAAGTTACATAAGCAGGGTGACAATATACAGCCTCGACATACTCCTTTTCCTTTTGGAACCAATCTGTTGTTCCATGTCCAGTTCTAACTGTTGCTTCCTGACCCGCATAAAGGTTTTTCAAGAGGCAGGTCAGGTGGTTTGGTATTCCCATCTCTTTCAGAATTTTCCACAGTTTATTGTGATCCACACAAAGGCTTTGACATAGTTGATAAAGCAGAAATAAATGTTTTTCTGGAACTCTCTTGCTCTGAATAGTCAAGATGATGTTGGCAATTTGATCTCTGGTTCCTCTGCCTTTTCTAAAACCAGCTTGAACATCTGGAAGTTCACGGTTCACATATTGCTGAAGCCTGGCTTGGAGAATTTTGAGCATTACTTTACTCGCGTGTGAGATGAGTGTAACTGTGCAGTAGTTTGAGCATTCTTTGGCATTGCCTTTCTTTGAGATTGGAATGAAAACTGACCTTTTCCAGTCCTGTGGCCATTGCTGAGTTTTCCAAATTTGCTGGCATATTGAATGCAGCAATTTCACAGCATCATCTTTTAGGATTTGAAATAGCTCAACTGGAATTTCATCACCTCCACTAGCTTTATTGAAGGAAATTGCTTTACAGAATTTTGCTGTTTTCTGTCAAACCTCAACATGAATCAGTCATAGGTATACATATGTCCCCTTCCTTTTGAAGCTCCCTCCCACCTCGCTCCCCATCCCACCCCTCTAGGTTGACACAGAGCCCCTGTTTGAGTTTCCTGAGCCATACAGCAAATTCCCGTTGTCTATCTCTTTTACACATGGATGTTTCCATGTTACTCTCTCCATGTATCTCACCCTCTCCTCCCCTCTCCTCATGTCCATAAGGCTATTCTCTAAGTCAATCTAAAAACAGGCACTTTAAAAGATATTGTTGTTCACTAGTAGCTAAGTCATGTACAACTCTTTGCAACCCCATGGACTGTAGCATGCCAGGCTTCCCTGCCCTTCCCTATCCTAGAGTTTTCTCAGACTCATGTCCATTGAGTCCATGATTCCATCCAATCCTCTTATCCTATGTTGGTCCCTTCTCCTCCTGCCCTCAGTCTAGCATCTGGGTCTTTTCTATTGGGTTGTCTCTTTGTATAAGGTGGCTAAAGTATTGGAATCAACTTGAAACTGTATGTTAGACATCAATAAACACACATCTTGGCCTTTCATAGAGGCCAAGGAAAGTTCATTTCCCAATTTTATCTGTACTGTGTTCAAATTACACTCCCTCCAAATCTGCCAATCGATTTTACATTTTCCCAGTTGAGACAATATCCAAAAGTAAGAAGCTTCCAACTGTATTAAGTACTGAGGACTCTCTTTGAACTATACCACATGGAGATGGGTCTGTTTTTCTGAGATTTTCCTTTTTGTCAGGATATGCCAGAGAAATAGAACCAATAAGATGTGCATGTGTGTGTGCACAAGGAGCTTTATGGTAGGAATTGGCTTTTAAGGCTATGGGAGCCCCAAAGTCTCATGACCTGCTATCTGCAAGCTGGATAACCAGAAAAAAAAAAAAAAAAAGCCTCTGGTAAAGTCCCACCCCAAGACCGAAGGCTGGAGAGCCCGGGCAGCCTCTGGCTTAAGTCTCAGCCTAAGGTCAAAGTCCTGAGAACCCAGCAGCTGCTGCTGTCAAACCCCAGGGTCCTAAGGCATGAGAATCAAGGGCTCTAAGGTTTGAAGGCAAAACCATTGGAGGTCTTAGTTCAAAAAAGAGGAGGAAATTCATCCTTCAGGCCCCCAGTGGACTGGGTGATGCCCATCCGACTTCCTGAGGGTGAATCTCTTACTCACCCTATTGAATCCAGTGCTCATCTCTTTGAGAGATGCCCTCCCAGACACCCCCAGCAATAATGTTTTCCCAGCTAACGGGACACCTCTTAACTCAGTTAAGTTGACATATAAAAGTAACCAACACAATTGTTAATCCTTATCTTACACTTTCAGCAGTGTATAATTGGTCTATATTGGGGCAAGATTTGACCTTTTCATAAAACAACAGTAGATCAGAGTAGGAAAGGTCAGTGAGGCGGCAGCATCAGGCTGTGCATAACAAAACAACCGGATCACTTCAAGGGCAACTTTTATCTTGATTCTGCCAATCTGTTTACTTCTATTTACACCTGTGGTTTAAATGTATAAGGTCTCACCTCAGATTTTCTTAAAAAAATATCGCCCCACCACCACACACACAATGATGTTTTCAAGTAGTGTTTTTTGTTTTTTAGGTTTTAAATGGCTGAAAAATTCTTTTTTGTTTGTTTGTTTCTAATTTATTTTATTTTATTTTTTAACTTTACAATATTGTATTGGTTTTGCCATATATCAACATGAATCTGCCACAGGTAAGACAAGTGTTTATATGCAAAACAATTCAGGAAAAGAAGTATGAAATTCTTTGCTGGGGAACTGCAGGGCAGTTAATGACTAGCTATTAATTAACACTCCCAGGACCCACCAGGTTACAATAGCTAAGGGTTATTATTTCTAGGAATAGCTAGTTTTAAGCATTAATTGCTGTTATAAACTATTTTCTCTAATTCAAAAGTGATCACCGGTTACTACAGTAACAAATGATAATGACAATTTAGTCAGTTCGGTGAGTTCTTTAATAATTCAGAGTTAGACTTTACATGCTAAGTCATGAAAGATGTAGTGACTAGTTTTATAAGAATAAAGATGAGGGACTAGAAGAGATGGTATCCCTACATTTGTAGAGAAATAAATTAATTTACTACCAAAAAGTGCTATAAAATGCACGTCTGTCCATTTCTAAAAGATGTTGGTGATGATAATTATGATGATTATGAAGATGATGGAAAAGGAAAGAGAAGCAGGGAAATGTTTCAAATGGAACCCGTCATTTTGGTGTCAGCCTCACATATTAGCATGTAAATTGATTTTATTATTATTAGTCTTGACAAATATTATTAGCCTTTTAACAGTTTAAATATTTAAGATGAAAAGACCAGAAACTCTTGTTGATCAATTTCATAATAAATGGAACTACAGAACTGTATTTTGAATGGTTTAAGTTTCGGTGCATGCTTGCTCAATCACATTTGACTCTTTTGAGACCCCATGGACTGTCTGCATGGATTCTTCTGTCTATGGGATTTTCTGGGCAAGAATACTACAGTGGGTTGCCATTTCCTCCTCCAGGGGATCTTCCCCATCCAGGGATCAAACTTTATGTCTCCTGCATCTTCTTCATTGGCAGGTAGATTCTTAACCACTGGGTCATCTGGAAGGTCCAGATTAAGATGCAGACTTTGCAAAAGGAAGTTGAGAAGGAATGAAAAAATTAGAAATCAAAGTAACAGGATTTATTTTGTTTCATTCCTCAAAAAGACCAGTTCCAAGTTGAAAATTATTCTTAGTCTTTCTAAATTTACTTATAGTATCATTGATAATGTCATTTGTGTGTGTATATATATAATATAATATTATCATTGATAGATCCAATAAATTTGTGATGAGGAAATTTTTTATTTACCATAAGCCTCTGTGTGTGTGTGTGTGTGTGTGTGTTTATGGGAAAAGCTGAGGGTGAGATAGGGAGAGAGAGAATTTGTCACAGGTGGACATCATGACGAAGGTGTAGACAACCTTAGACAAGGAATAAATGCTAAGAATCTATGAGGCAAGATTTCAAAGAAGAAATCTTTGAAATCCAGATTTCAAAAGACATTAGGACCCTAGTGCCTAGGACACTCAGAAGGAAAGCATTCTTGAAAATTATTCTTTGTAAAAGTACTTTTATTGCTAAGTCTTGCTTGAAACTGATAAGCCATGGCAAGTGTATTCAACTGACAAAGATGAATGAATGGTTTCAATGAAATGGTTCAGGTTTATTTGGGGATGCCCACCGTGGATAATATATTGCCATATGTAATGAAGTTATATCTTCTGAAAAATCAGAAGCTAGCCCACTGATGTCCAAGTGAAAATATTGAAAACACACCTTTATCTCTGACGTGTTTGCATATGTTCTCCCATTATCTCCTTGTCTCTAAAGTCCCAATGAGATATTCCTTAGATTAAAACTAATACAAAGCATTTTTCATATAAGCAAAGATGTGCTGTCTTTACATTTAGTTGTCACTTTATGTTCTTACTTCTTCAAATAAAAATTAATCCAATTTCATTCAGGCAATCATGGTAGTTTTAAACAAAGCTGTCCATCCTATAGAAGTAAGGCACTTTTTATGAATAAAGGTGAAATTTAGGAACGTTCTAGTGATATCCCTCCCCCCATCAAATCCTTAGTGAATTCCCCAAATTTATTTTATTTATTTTTTTAGTTGAACTTTCTAGAACCATGCCCTTTGACAATTACCTAAAAATATAGACTGAGAATAATATACAAGGAGAAAAGACTGGAAATATAGAACTTGAAATTTTGATTGAAAATTTACAGGGACTTCAAACAGCTTTAAGATTAATCATAGAAATTATATTTTATATAAGTTAATTCTTTCAATACAATTTCAATAGAAAGCATCTGACTTTTACTATTGATGGTTGTGGTAGGTGAGGTTGTTGTTGGCAAAATAAAGCAGAAAATAGACTTAGATTTACATAGTGTCTTTTGTTTTATTACACATCAAATTTTATTTACTTTTTTCTCTTTAACTTTATTTATTTATTGTTTTTTTAATTTAAATTTATTTATTTTAATTAGAGGCTAATTACTTTACAATATTGTATTGGTTTTGCCATACATCAAACATTTGAATCAGGTTTTAAAATAACTACTTCAAGTGCTAAACAGTGCATGTTTTGTGCTTTGCAGCAATTTCCTGATAAAATAAAAATCTGGACGATAATTCACTATACTTGAGAAAAGATGAGATGTGACAGAATATCAGTGATGACTGGACATTATAATAAAAAAGCTATGATCCCTGTTGTGATCCTAGATTCAATATGAATCTCACTGGCAGGTTTTAATGTCTCACATTACACAGTACATGAAAAATGAGTATTGATGCTGACAAGAGGAAGTAAAACCACAAGCCAGTCCTCCCATTAAAATAGAGATTAATACAAACAAGCGAAGAACATTCAGACACTTGGAAGTTTTAATTTTCATGGGATATTAATTTTCATAACACAATCCAGGACCTTTTAAAAAGTAAATTAGATTTTATTCAGCCTAGACGTATGCATTTAAATCCATTTCTATCCTTACATAAAAGTTGTCAAGGTGGTGCTTCCTCTTGGAACTATTTGCATTATATGCTAAAGAAATAAAATTTCAGCTTTAGATCTCAGACAGTATTTCATTCATTTGAACAGACAGACTGTGAATTAGACCTCGATTTGAGTCTGCAAATTAGGAAGTAAATAATGGAATGTTTCTTTAAGGAGTATATTGTATCTTTGGAAGATAAACACACACACACACATATATATTTATTGCTAAATCGCTTAATGGTTTCTCTTTGGAACCCTGTGAAGTGAAGCGCTCCAGTCTTCCCTGACCTCCACTATCTCCTGGAGTTTGCTCAAATTCATGTCTATTAAGTTGTTAATGCTATATATATTTATATATTTTGCATACACACAGAAAGGGCTTCCCTGGTGGCTCAGTGGTGAAAGAACCCATCTGCCAAAGCAGGAGATTCTGGAGACACAGGTTTGATCCCCAGGTCAGAAAGATCCACTGGAGAAGAAAATGGTAATCTATTCCTGTGTTCTTGCCTAGGAAATCCCACAGAGATAGGAGCCTGGTGGACTGCAGTTCATGGGATCGCAAAGAATTAAATATGACTTTGCAACTAAGTCATATTTAATTTAATTAAGGAGATCCAACCAGTCCATCCTAAAAGAAATCAGTCCTGAATATTCATTGGAAGGACTGATGTTGAAGCTGAAATTCCAATACACTGGCCACCTGATGTGAAGAGCTGACTCATTGGAAAAATCCTGATGCTGGGAAAGATTGAGGGCCGGGGGAGAAGGAGACAACAGAGGATGAGACGGTTGGATGGCATCATCGACTCAGTGGACGTGAGTTTGAGTGACCTCTGTGAGTTGGTGATGGACAGGGAGGCCTGATGTGCTGCAGTCCATGGGGCCGCAAAGAGTCGGACATGACTGAGTGACTGAACTAGCAACTAGAACAACAACAAAAGTAGACAGAGAAGTTGTGTGTTCCTGGGTACCCAGAGAAAGTTGAGAAGAGCACTGATCAACTTGCTGACTAGAGCACCAGCATTGGTTTATCTTGGTGAAGTCAGTGTAGAAAAATTGAGATCTGAGAAATGCAGAATGAGAGGAGCAATGAACTAAAGGTCTTCCTTGAAGAGGCATTGTCATATATGTTATACTTGTGATATAACTGTATTCCACCAGGCTCCTCTGTCCATGGAATTCTCCAGGCAAGGATTCTGGAGTGGGTTGTCATTTCCTTCTCCAGGGGATTTTCCCCACACAAAGACTGAACCTGGGTCTCCTGCATTGCAGGTGGATTCTTTACCACCTAATAGCTCCAATTCAAATGATATCATCAGACAGAAGAGGTATTACAAACAACATTGGTGATGGCCCATCACTATTCTTTGAATAAAGCTGTTTTCTTGGTCCTTCCTAATCCTACCTTGTAAAGTGAACTCACTGTTGGTCCTTAGTGGAGATTTTTTTTTCCACTTGAGGAGTCTTTTCACTATTATCAATTGTTGTTACCATGCCATTACAGGTACCATGCTGCTGCTGCTGCTAAGTCGCTTCAGTTGTGTCCGACTCTGTGTGACCCCATAGACGGCAGCCCACCAGGCTCCCGCGTCCCTGGGACTCTCCAGGCAAGAACACTGGAGTGGGCTACCATTACTTAGTCACAACAATGTGCTGTGCTCAGATGCTCACTTGTGTCTGACTCTGTGAGATCCCATGGACTGTACCTCACCAGGCTCCTCTGTCTTTGGGTTTTCCCAGCAAGAATACTGAAGTAAGTTGCCATTTCCTCCTCCAGGGGATTTTCCAGCCCAGGGATTGGAACTCTGTCCCCAGCACCTCCTGCATTGGCAGACAGATTCTTTGCCACTGAACCACCTGGGAAAGCATGCTACCTACCCATAACAAAGTGTTTCTAAGTATTAGTGGGTGCATTCCAGGGCTGTACTAATATTTTGGGCTTCCCACGTGGCGCAGTGGTCAAACAATCCACATGCAAAGAACTGAATTATTTGAAAAGACCCTGATGCTGGGAAACATTGAAGTCAGGGGGAGAAGGGAATGACAGAGGATGAGATGGTTGGATGGCATCACCATCTCAATGGACATGAGTTTGGGTAAATTCCAGGAGTTGGTGATGGACAGGGAGGCCTGGCGTGCTGCGGTTCATGGGGTTGCAAAGAGTCGGACATGACTGAGTGACTGAACTAAACTAATATTTTATTTACTTACTCATTCAACAAGCACTTACTGCCTATTTCATGTCAGCAATGACCTGGACACTGGAGCAGTTTCTCTTTTACCCTGACAAACTGAATCATAATGGGAATTAAAACAGGGCAGGGACATGATCATAACACAATGTCACAAATACTGAAGTGATGAGGCAATAATGTATTATATATATTTATATAGGTGAGCTGCTGCTGCTGCTGCTGCTAAGTCGCTTCAGTCGTGTCCGACTCTGTGCGACCCCACAGACGGCAGCTCACCAGGCTCTGCCATCCCTGGGATTCTCCAGGCAAGAACACTGGAGTGGGTTGCCATTGCCTTCTCCATTGTGTGAAAGTGAAAAGTGAAAGTGAAGTCGCTCAGTCACGTCCGACTTATAGCGACCCCATGGACTGCAGCTCACCAGGCTCCTCCATCCATGGGATTTTCCAGGCAAGAGTACTGGAGTGGCTTGCCATTGCCTTCTCCGATATAGGTGAGCATACTTATGTAAATATAATTAGATAAATACAAATTGTTCTACAACAGTGATATTACATATGGTCTACACTGTAGACTCTACAGTGTCTTGAAAATATAACAAAAGTATTTGTATATATATATGTGTGTGTGTATATATATATATATATATATATAAACAAGTTTCTAGAGCACTACTACTCTCTAGATGTTGCCTCATTTCTCCATTCTCCTTCGTAGCAAAAGTCTTCCAAAATAGTGTCACTATTTCTTGTAACTATTCTGACCTTGTTCCTTTCCTGACTTTCTCCAATTTGGAATTTTTAATAAATGAAATCCACTGACAGAATTCAAATGAGGTTTATCTTGCCAGATTCAATGGTTGCCTTTCTTTCCCCATCTTACTTCTTAGAGAATTTGAAAGAGCATCAATCTCTTTGAGATACTTCCTTCTCTAGATTCATCAATATCATGTTCTTCCTGTGCTCCTCCTTCCTCGTGAACATAACTTTCTCAGCCTCTTTTTAATTAACCCTCTGCCTTTGGCCCAAATCTGAAAAGCAGAGAAGTCTGTATTCTGAGTCTTTTCTCAAAATTTCATCCCTTCTGATCAAATCCAGTCAAAATGCTTTAAAAGCACTCTGCATACAGTGTTCCTATACATTCATCAGTACATGGGAAATAGATGGGGAAACAGTGGAAACAGTGTCAGACTTTATTTTTCTGGGCTCCAAAATCACTGCAGATGGTGACTGCAGCCATCAAATTAAAAGACGCTTACTCCTTGGAAGGAAAGTTATGACCAACCTAGATGGCATATTCAAAAGCAGAGACATCACTTTTCCAACAAAGTTTTGCCAAATCAAGGCTATGGTCTTTCCTGTGGTCATGTATGGATGTGAGAGCTGGACTGTGAAGAAGGCTGAGCGCCGAAGAATTGATGCTTTTGAACTGTGGTGTTGGAGAAGACTCTTGAGAGTCCCTTGGACTGCAAGGAGATCCAACCAGTCCATTCTGAAGGAGATTAGCCCTGGGATTTCTTTGGAAGGAATGATGCTAAAGCTGAAACTCCAGTATTTTGGCCACCTCATACGAAGAGTTGACTCATTGGAGAAGACTCTGATGCTGGGAGGGATTGTGGGCAGGAGAAGAAGGGGACGACAGAGGATGAGATGGCTGGATGGCATCACTGAGTCGATGGATGTGAGTCTGAGTGACCTCTGGGAGTTGGTGATGGACAGGGAGGCCTGGCGTGCTGCGGTTCATGGGGTCGCAAAGAGTCGGACACGACTGAGCGACTGATCTGATCTGATCTGATACATTCATCTCTCACCCAAACTCTCCAACCCCATGGACGGTAACCGGCCAAGCTCCTCTGTCCATGGGATTCTCCAGGCAAGAATCATTCTCATCATATTTGGTGATAAAACCAAAGGCCATATCAACACATTTCTTGATTAAGAGATTTCTCAACCTCCCAGATTATATCCTTGCTTCACTTCCACCTACCTCTTCCACCATGCATAGTCTACTCTTTCTCCAAATAACATGCAAGTGATACTTTTTATCAAGGCAAATCAAGTAGTATCCACTCCCTTGCTTAAGATTCTCTAATGACTTGTAATTATATTTTTAAAAAAACACCATATCTCTGCAATGGCCTTTTATGATCTGGCCAGTCCTTATATCTCTGACTAAATCCATTTCAATCCGTGTATATCTTCCTGTCTGCTAACACTCTAGATCTTTCTTTCTTTATATTTTTTCTGTCCCTTAAACATGACAGATATGTATAAACCAAGGGCTTCTGATTTTTCTGGTTCTTCTGTGTCCAAGAGGCCCTTTCCTTTGGATGTTGGAATGAATGCATTCTTTTAACCACTTAGATCTCTGTTCAAATATTACCCTTTTAGGAAAATTTTCTCTAGTCTCACTAAAGTAGTCTTCCATACATGTACCAACTAGTCACTATTATATTGTTGTGTTTTGTTTCTGTGTAGTTGGAACTGATACTAACTGGGCATATTTTATAACTTTTCCACTAGAATGTAAAATTCATGAAGGGAAACACTTTGTCTTTTTTTTTTAATGATGTATTTGCTGTGCCTATAAAAGTGCTTATACATAGCTGATGTTCAGTGAATTTTTTGATGTTGTTGAATAAAAGCCTTGGGTGAATGTGGTAGATTCCCTTATTCAGAGAGCCAAGAGGTAGATACACAGTGTGCCTTGGTGCCTCCTGAGAAACCTGTGTACAGGTCAAGAATCAACAGTTAGAACCAGACATGGAACAGCAGACTGGTTCCAAACTGGGAAAGGAGTATATCAGGCTGTATATTGTCACCCTGCTTATTTAAATTTTATGCAGAGTACATCATGAGAAACACTGGGCTGGATGAAGCACAAGCTGGAATCAAGATTGCCAGGAGAAATATCAATGACCTCAGCTATGCAGATGACACCACCCTTATGGCAGAAAGTGAAAAACTAAAGAATCTCTTGATGAAAGTGAAAGAGAAGAGTGAAAAAGTAGGCTTAAAGCTCAATATTCAGAAAACGAAGATCATGGCATCTGGTCCCACCACTTCATGGCAAATAGATGGGGAAACAATGGAAACAGTGAGAGACTATTTTCTAGGGCTCAAAAATCATTGCAGATGATGACTGCAGCCATGAAATTACAAGATATTTGCTCCTTGGAAGAAAACCTATGACCATTTAGACAGCATATTAAAAAGCAGAGACATTACTTTGCCAACAAATGTCCATCTATTCAAAGCTATGGTTTTCCAGTAGTCATGTATGGATATGAGAGTTGGACTATAAAGAAAGCTGAGCACCAAAAAATTGATGCTTTTGAACTGTGGTGTTGGAGAAGACTCCTGAGAGTCCCTTGGACTGCAAGGAGATCCGAGTAGTCCATACTAAGGAGATTAGTCCTGAATAATCATTGGAAGGACTGATGCTGAAGCTGAAACTCCAGTACTTTGGCCACCTGATGCGAAGAACTGACTCATTAGAAAAGATCCTGATCCTGGATTGAAGGCGGGAGGAGAAGAGGATGACAGAGGATGAGATGGTTTGACGGCATTACTGACTCAATGGACATGAGTCTGAGTAAGCTCCAGCAGTTGGTGATGGACAGGGAGGCCTGGTGTGCTGCAGTCCATGGGGTCACGAAGAGTCAGACAGGACTGAGAGACTGAGTGAACTGAACTGTGCCTTGCTGGGTCTTGGCTGTTGTCCATCTTCATCCATCTTCAGTGTTGTCACTGATGTGAAAGCTTGTCTGCTTTTTAATCATATTTATTGAGTGACACATAAGGGTTCATCTTCTAATTTACTGTAATTTCTCTTAAGCAACTCTATGAATTTATAATGCATTCAAGAGGAATGTCTGTCTTTTTCCTCTTTTTTTTTAACTTTGAGAATGAATAGTTTGTTAACAGAAAACAGAGAAGGAGCAATTTTCTCCAAGTCTTAATATGGTTTTAGCAATTCAAAATACCATATCCTGTATTTCAAATTCTAGCCTCTCCTGAACTAGAAGTTCAGTTATAGCTGAACATTAGTTTTTGTCAGATATGATCTTATGCAACATGAATTTTCTACACGACTTGAGCTGAATATTTCAAAAATCTCAAATAAATTCCAAAACTGGTGTTTATTCAGCGGGATAAACAGGGAATACTTGCTTGGCGCCAATCTCTTAGCAAACTGTTTGGATTTTGATTTGAAAAGCTAGATTGCATCATTGCAGTAAAAACCTTCAGGCTAGATTTCCTTTTCTCATTGCATTTCCAGTCACTAGTGAGTGTGTGAAAGTCCAACAGGGTGGCAGCTAACCTAGGGGAGTCTAAGTCCCTTAAACTCACAATGTTATCTTGCTATTCTAAGTTTTCTATACATTGTAATGGCCCACAATTTTTCTTTTCCTTCTTTTCACATTCGTTTTAACAAACCACTCACCCTCAAAAGAATTGTACTGACAAAGCCAGAGCAATGTTTCTTTAAAAGAAAATGCTTAGATACCTTCAATAGACTGCTTGTTAACTTTTTCTGATTTCTTATTGTTCTTCATGCGTATATACTGTGGATAGAATGATGTGAATAGATTTTAATGGAAAAAATACATGAAATTACCATTCAAAAAGTACAAAGGCAAAGTCCAATTCAGGTTAGAAATCATAATTCAAAGAATTAGAGCTTGTGACTAAATACTTGTATTTCTAAATAAAGATATAAACAGTGGTTTGATACATGCATTTAATTACGGTTGTGTTTATTTATTTTTGCTTTTTAATTAGTTGATTATAACCATTTAAATTATATCAAGTTAACATTTTAATTCAAATAATTATTCTGTTTTTTCACAATGTGAAAATATCACATCCTTGATTGTAACGGCATCAGAAAATACCATGAAATCTTGTTTTGTTAGTTCTTTTTAAATAACAATGTTATATATTCAATATTTTTATTTTGAAAAAAAATCTCCCCCCTTACGTCTCTCTTGATTTTCTTACAAATAAGACATGGCTCACTGTCCTTCAAAACAGTTTTTTAAGTCATCCAAAAAAAAAAAAAATAAGAAACTATTATTTTTTCTTTTTTGGAGTGGAAAAACACAGTTATGTTTGAGAATAGAAGCTTTCATAATATATGTATATATCCACACCAGGTTCCCAGGTTTTCATGTTCACAAAATTTGTTGATGGTCTGTCTATATTTTAATGAAAATCTACACTAGTAGACATAACCTTAAAACGCTGCTACATATTCATTGCTAGTGTTTTGTTTATAAATGGCATTTAAGCAATTGTTCATCATATATTCTTTTTCTGAGTGTATATTTCCTTATTGGATGAATTTGATTTGAGTTCATAATTTCATTTTTTTCAGCCAAAATCTACCTGATGCTTAGCTGATCTCATCCTAAATTTGGATGTATCTGTTCAGACTGTGAAAATTTGGCATATTTTAGGCAACATTTTGTTTCTGTTATGTGATGACATCACTGTACTGAAAAAAAGATGTCTTTGCATTAAAAAAATAAAAGCAAGTAGAACAAATAAATTATGCTGAAAAGAGTTACAGAAATTATAACAAGAGGTGGGGAAATCTTTTGGATATTTTCATCATAGCCTCAAAAAGAAAAAAAAAATGCAATTTTTGTTAATCGGGGAGAGGTGCCTGTCACTTAACAGTAAAGAGTTATTAAAAATATTCTTTTTATTTTTCAACCCAATAAAAACAAATATACTAGAAACAGATTTTTAGAAAGTCACAATTCTGCCTTAAGGGCTAAAAACAATTACAAAATACCTAAGAAAGGCTGCATTTTCTGTGAGCATTTGTTAAAGTATATTTTAATGAAACCCAAGATAGAAACTAGGCTCACAACAGGATTAAGGAAACATTTTGTTTTATTGAGTTTCAAGTTATTGCACTTCACAGATAATCATGTTTTTTTACAAATTGAAGATTTGTTCCAATCTTTTTCTGAACAAGTCTATTGGTGCCATTTTTCTAACATTGTTTGCTCAGCTCATGTCTTTGTATCAAGTTTTGATAATTCTCACAAGGTTTCAATTTGTTTATTATCATGATGATTATATCTTTTTTATGGTGAACTGTGATCAGAGATCTTTGATGTTACCATTGGAATTGTTTCAGAATGACATCAATCATGCCCATGTGAGATTATGAACTTAATAAATGTGTTTGTTCTGATTCTGGCCTCCCTATTCCTAGAGACACAGCAATATTGAACTCTCGTCAATTAACAGTCCCCAGGGGCTCAGCAGGTATAAAATCTGCCTGCAGTGTAGGTGACACAGGAGATGCAGGTTTGTTCTCTGGGTTGGGGAGATCCCCTGGAGGAGAAAATGACACCCACTCCAGTATTCTTTCCTAGGAAATCCCACAGACAGAGGAGTCTGGTGGGCTATGGTCCATGGGGTCCAGAAGAATCGGACACGACTGAGTGAGCACACGAGTACACAGCAATCCCTCCATGGTCTCTAAGTGTTCAAGAGAAAGAGAGATGCCTGCCTCTCATTTTAATTTTAAGCAAGAAATGAGTAAATTTAATGATGAAGGCAAGTCAAAAGTCAAAAAAGGCTGAAAGCAAGTTCGTTAGCTAAATTTTGAACATAAAGGAAAATCCTTGAAGGAAAATTGAAAGTGCTACTCTAGTGAACACAGAAATGGCAAGAAATCAAGAGTCATTCTGCTGATGTGGGGAAGGTTTTAGTGGTCTGGAGAATCAAACCAGGTACGTACACGCCTGCGTGTTCAGTCGCATCTGATTCTTCGCAACCCCATGGATTGTAGCCCCCTAGGCTCCGCTGTCCATAGAATTTTCTAGGCAAGAATACTGAAGTAGGTTGCCATGCCCTCCTCCAGGGGATCTTCCCGACCCAGGGACTGAACCAGTGTGTCTTTCATCTCCTGCCGTTGCAGGCAGACTCCCACTGCACCACCTGGGAAGCCCCAAATCAGTTACAACACTCCCTTCAGACAAAGACTAATTTAGAGGCAGACCCTAACTCCCTTCACTTCTGTGAAGGCTAAGAGAGGTGAGGAAGCTGGAGAAAGGACACCAGAAGTTCGCAGAGGTTGATTCTTGAGGTTTAAGAAAAGAAGTGACCTCCATAGCATAAAAGTGCAAAATAAACCAACAAGTGATGACATAGAAGCCGCAGCAAGTTATCCAGAAGATTTAACTAAGATACTTTACATAGGTGGCTACACTGGACAGCAGATTTTCAATGCAGATGAAACAGCCTACTAATATTAGAAGATGTGATCTCGAACTTTCATAGCTAGAAAGGAGAGGTCAGTGCATGGCTTCACAGATTCAAGGGACAGATTGATCATTAGGAGGGATCAATGCAACTGGTGAGTTTAAGCTAAAGCAGATGTTTATTTACAGCTTGGAAAATCCCAAGGTCTCTAAGAATTGTGTTAAGTCTACTTTGCCTGTGCTCTGTAAATGCAACGACAAAGTCTGGATGACGGCATGCATATTTACAACATGGTTGGCTTTATATTGTAAGTTCCACTGTTGAGACCTACTTCTCAGTTAAAAAAAAATAAAAGAAAAGAGAATCCTTTCAAAATATTACAGCTCATTGACAATGCACTTAGTCACGTAAAAGCTCTGATAAAGATGTACAAGACTGATGTTCATTTCATGCCTGCTAACAAAGCATCCATGTGGCAGCCCATTGATCAATGAGTAATTTTCAGTTTTGTGCCTTATTACTTAAGAAATATATTTTTAAGGTTATAAAGTTCATAGACACTAGATCCTTTGATGGATCACGGCAAAGTGAAAAACGTTCTGGAAAGAATTCAACATTCTGGGTGCCTTTAAGAACATTTCTGATTCATGGGTTGGTCAAAATGGAACATGAACAGAAGCTTGGAAGTTGATTTCTACTCTCACAGGTGACTTGAGGGAATCAAAACTTCAGTGGAGGAAGCAACTTCAGCTGTGATAGAAATAGCAAGAAACTAGAATGAAACTAGATGTGTAGCTTAAAGATGTGACTGAATTGCTGCAATTTCATAAGAAAATTTTAACAGATGAGGAGTTGCTTCTTATGGGTGAGCAAAGAGAAGGGTTTCCGGAGATGGAATCCACTCCTGGTGAAGAATGTTGACATGACAATAAAGGATTCAGAACATAAACGTAATTGATTAAACAACATCTGCGTTTAAGAGGACTGACTCCAATTTTGAAAGAAGACTGTGGGCAGAATGCTATCAAACAGTGTTGCAAAAAACAGAGAAATCATTCATGAAAAGAAAAGATAATGCGACGTTTCACTGTTGTCTTATTTTAAGAAATTGCCACAGCCATGCCAACCTTCAGCAGCTACCACTCTGATCTGTCAGCAGGCATCAATTCAAGGCAAGAACCTCTTCCAGCAAAATGATTACAATTTGCTGAAGACTCAGATGCTGGTTGGGCTTGCCTCCTGGCTCATAGTAACAAATCCACCTGCAATGCGAGAGACCCGGGTTCGGGCTCGGTCCCTAGATTGGGAAAAATTCCCTGGAAAAGGAAATGGCAACCCACTCCAGTATTCTTGCCTGGCAAATCCCGTAGACAGAGGAGCCTGGCAGGCTGCAGTCCATGGGATCACAGAGAACAGGACACGACTGAGCCACTAACCACACACAGCACAGACAGATGCTGGTTAGCATTTTTTATCAATCAAAAATTTTTTAATTAAGATATAAATGTTGCTTTTTAAGATACACTACTGTTACACACTTAATAGACTACAGAATAGTGAACATAACTTTTGTATGCATAAGGGAAGCAAGAACTTTGTGTGACTTGCTTTATTGAGATATTGGTTTTGTTGTGGTGGTCTGGAACTGAAACTTCATCATCTCCAAAGTCTGCCTGTATTTGTAAAGATGGTAAAAATACCTGTCGGATATGAATCAAACAGAGTAAGAATAGAACAAAATATTTGGCAAGATTTAATACAATGCACTGTTTCTTTTAGACAAAAACCAAGTCTTGACAACCATTTAGCTGAGTGTGCATGTATAAGTGTGTGTAAAAGTGTGTGTATATGTGTGTGTATAAGTGTGTGTATAAGTGCATGTATCAAATCAGATCAGTCGCTCAGTCGTGTCCGACTCTTTGCGACCCCATGAATCACAGCACGCCAGGCCTCCCTGTCCATCACCAACTCCCGGAGGTCACTCAGACTCACATCCATCGAGTCAGTGATGCCATCCAGCCATCTCATCCTCTGTCGTCCCCTTCTCCTCCTGCCCTCAATCCCTCCCAGCATCAGAGTCTTTTCCAAGGAGTCAACTCTTTGCATGAGGTGGCCAAAATACTGGAGTTTCAGCTTTAGCATCATTCCTTCCAAAGAAATCCCAGGGCTGATCTCTTTCAGAATGGACTGGTTGGATCTCCTTGCAGTCCAAGGGACTCTCAAGAGTCTTCTCCAACACCACAGGTCAAAAGCATCAATTCTTCAGTGTTCAGCCTTCTTCACAGTCCAGCTCTCACATCCATACATGACCACAGGAAAAACCATAGCCTTGACTAGATGGACCTTTGTTGGCAAAGTAATGTCTCTGCTTTTGAATATGCTATCTAGGTTGGTCATAACTTTCCTTCCAAGGAGTAAGCGTCTTTTAATTTCATGGCTGCACTCACCATCTGTAGTGATTTTGGAGCCCAGAAAAACAAAGTCTGACACTGTTTCCACTGTTTCTCCATCTATTCCCATGTAGTGATGGGACCAGATGCCATGATCTTCGTTTTCTGAATGTTGAGCTTTAAGCCAACCTTTTCACTCTCCACTTTCACTTTCATCAAGAGGCTTTTTAGTTCCTCTTCACTTTCTGCCATAAGGGTGGTGTCATCTGCATATCTGAGGTTATTGATATTTCTCCCAGCAATCTTGATTCCAACTTGTGTTTCTTCCAGTCCAGCGTTTCTCATGTATAAGTGTGTGTATAAGTGCATGTATAAGTGTGTGTATATGTGTTCTGCCATGAAACACATAGAGAAATTTTATTTCAACTTTGAAAAAAAAATATGCAGTTGCAAAGGTACTCGGTTGGTAACTAATTCTAAAATACTTAAATTGATGATATTCTGCCTACATTTTGTATTTTGAAAGCTAAAAAACTTGCCTAGGTATGAATTTTGGTAAGGGAAAATAGTTTTGTTATTATTTGTTACTGAATTTGCTAGAATGACTAATATACAACTTCATTTCAGGACAGTAATTCAGTTGTCAAAACTAATGCTCATAATTTTATTGTTTTGATCTTTTATTAAATTTATAATGCTTTGAATATTCTTATATCATGTATTCAGTATATTTTTGGACTAAGTTACTTAAATATTTCCCTGAAGGTTGTGACATATATACATTTATGTACATATATATTAAACAATAGATAATTGTACATATATGTATATATTAGCTTACATACATGTATGTGTGCTTATATACATAAATAAATTTACATGTATATTTATATACGGGCTTTTCAGGTGTCATGAGTGGTAAAAAATCCATCCACCAATGCAGGAGACACGGGTTCAATCCCTGGGTCAGGAAGATCCCTTGGAGGAGGGCATGGCTACCCACTCCAATATTCTTGCCTGGAGAATTCCATAGACAGAAGAACCTGGTGGGCTACAGTCCGTAGGGTCTCAAAGAGTCTGACACAAATGAAGTGACTTAGGAGGCATGCATCCCTATACAGAGAGAAGCATGTATATATATATTTGGGTTAGCAGATGGAACCAGGTTTCTCAATTAGGTTTTATTGAATCAGTTAAGACACACCTAAGTAATAGAATCATATTTGAAACTGTAACAGGAAGAGATTTAAATCCTCTTTTTCTCAGATCAGGACCACGGTAGCCTGAGAACGGAGTCCTTTTCATAAGATTTAGTAGGGAACTAGTTATGTGAGCTGTAGCCTCTCTCGTTTTTTCCAGGCTATGGAAAGTTCTTTTAACATTAACACACTAATAAGTTGGAGTGTTTCCTTCATTTTGAATGTATTAGAGAAGAGCAGAGAAGTTCTTCTGCCCTCCATATGCCTGGTCTAAGAGTCAAAGGAAAGAGCCATTGTGAGAATTCAAGCGATTGCTTTATGTGTGGGTTTCTTTTCCTGGAGATTAATATATTACAGAGGGTTTTCCCAGAGGACCTCCAGCCTCTGCTGCTGCTAAGTCACTTCAGTCGTGTCCGACTCTGTGTGACCCCATAGACGGCAGCCCACCAGGCTCCCCCATCCCTGGGACTCTCCAGGCAAGAACACCGGAGTGGGTTGCCATTTCCTTCTCCAATGCATGAAAGTGAAAAGTGAAAGGGAAGTCGCTCAGTCGTATCTGACTCTTTGGACCCCATGGACTGCAGCCTACCAGGCTCCTCCGTCCATGGGACTTTCCAGGCAAGAGTACTGGAGTGGGTGCCATTGCCTTCTCCACTCCAGCCTCTGCTGCTGCTGCTGCTGCTAAGTCGCTTCAGTCGTGTCCGACTCTGTGCGACCCCATAGATGGCAGCCCACCATGTTTCCCCATCCCTGGGATTCTCCAGGCAAGAACACTGGAGTGGGTTGCCATTTCCTTCTCTATTGTGTGAAAGTGAAAAGTGAAAGTGAAATCGCTCAGTCGCGACCGACTGGTAACGACCCCATGGAATGCAGCCCACCAGGCTCCTCCATCCATGGGATTTTCTAGGCAAGAGTACTGGAGTGGCTTGCCATTGCCTTCTCCAACTCCAGCCTCTAGAGGACTTTAAAGGTGGCACTGAGCAGCCCTCCCAGGTTTCTCTCTTTATTATGGAAGATGGAGAGCATTTCAGGGGATGCTAGTGCTGCTTCCAGCCACACAGGTAACGTCAATTTCTACAGGCCTTCCCACGCTCTCCCTCTCACCCTTGCTGTGGCGTTGGGGACTTTGTCCCAGTGGATAGTATGAACTGGTCATATTGCCATAGGCTTTGATGTTCGGACAGTGTATATATGGTTAGTAGCTGCTTCGAGGGGGGTGTATCCATAGATGATGGATATTAAGCTGAGAGCTATGTGTGACCCAGCTCGTTTAGTTTTTAGACGATTCTATGAGCTAGGTGATTTTATTTCCTTCATTTCGGAGATGGGAAACTGAAGCCCAGAATGTTATGTAACTTACCAGAAGTGTCAGAGCTTGGGCTGGATACAGGGTATGAACATGTGATGTCTGATTCTGCCACCGACCCTTCCTGCTTCCCAGTTAGTTAGGAAAAAAATAAATTGAGTGGTAAAATTGCCTGCGTCAGTGTCTGGAAAATGGGAACAGATGAGAATGATGTATCACATACCCAGCTGATTAGCGTGGCATGCGTAAGAGGTTACAAAGTTTGGGTGAGTCACACAAATTAAAGGCATGTCTGGGGTGCAATTCTGTGCTGTTTATGGATTTATATGCTAATTCAAGTCACACGGAAGCTGGAAAATAAATTCCAGCTTATCAACAAGTTTATTTTCCTATCTTTATTTTTTTCGTCTCTTTAGTATCCATATATCAAAATTCCCAAGTATTCCTTTGCATAGTCTAGAAGAGTTTTTAAAGAGGGTTGATTTGACAGACTTAGAATAAAATCCCTAAGGGAATCTAACGTTGCAAGTAGTAAAATAGCTATTTGTAAATGGTGAGGAGCTGTGTGTTGCCGAGACATCTTTCTAAAAATGATTTTCTTATTTTGTAAACACAGAAATATAAATGATACAGTTGAAGAATATATTTTTCTTCAAAAATGAATACCAGGAGTAGACAATGATTGTGGTTGGAATAAACGTTTTCATCCTAATATTTACAGCCATGGAGACTATAGTACAGGTCATCACCTCCCTGGCTCACATTGGATAGGATTGCTGAAAAATACCTTAATGACATATGCTTTTGGTGTTATAAAGCCAACAGACACCCTTTGAAAACACTTTATTTCATGATAATCCTACTTCGGTAGTCTGGAAGGTGACATTTCACTTTCTTTTGAATCTGAAAATCGACACATAGGCCCTCACAAAATTCTCTGCTTGTTGCTTGCTATACCTATCATGCTATGCCCACCTTACTCCACGAGAGGGCAGTGCAGCTATTATCATTCTGGCCTGCCAGGTTCGACTCACTGCTCCTGATGCTATTATAGAATATCGTAGAAAGCATACATTAATTTAAAATAAACTGCATGCATTTATTTTAAAAGCACTTAGTGTGTACCTGATGGTTAATAGATGTGAACTGTTTGGAGCCCTGATGCCTAGAGAGTTAGTGAACATAATGAATTTGGCAGTTTTTAAAAGAAAAGTGGGGGAGATAGACAAATATGAACCAAATTTCTTCATTTGCCTTAATACCTTACGGGAAAAAAATCAGAAATAATGAAGAACCGTTATGAACAAGCTGGTAGGTATAAAGTATTGGTTTACATTTAAATGAAAATAGCACACAAGAGAAGAAAGGATGTGTTTCAAATAGTTTCCAGCACCTCATTTGAAATGCAAAAGAGCAATCTGTGTTTATATTAACTTAGGTGGATGCCTCTGGTTTCCGTGGTCCTTCTTAAAGATTTGTTTCTATTTCCCTTGGCAATGTGCATTTGGAACTTGAGATGGAGGCTGTGTAAAGACTTCTTCAACATGAAGCCTAAAAGTTTTGTTACTAGTTGGGGGAAAGAAGAGCCTAGTGATGTGAACACGCTTCACGAAAGGGGCAGAGTGGACCCAAGCGATATGTTAGGATGTTATTCTCTTTCATTGGCAAATCTTAAAAGAATAAATTTATAAACACAGGCACCAGAAGTAAAAACATCCTTTTGTTCTATTTCCTGCAATGACAAGAGATATATATTCTAGATTGCAGACAGAGCTGCCTTGGAGATAAATTGTCTGATTTCAGCATCTCAGCAGTGGATAATAGATTCCCCTCAGAATCACATAATTAAAAAATGACATTTCTGCTACTCTGTGCCAACTCGGTACTGTTGCTGCCCCTGGCTTCTGGGCCCCAGAGCCCTGCAGGGTACAACCAAACAAATTTTGCATTATTCAGTGGGACAATGTAAGGTCGTGTTAACAGAAAAAGTTCCTTCTGGGGGGGACCAGAGGACTTTATTATATTCTTCTCTACAAATTGCTTTTTCTGCTTTTATTCTCTCTCCCTCTTTTTTAACCCTGCCAACAGGAAAAGGATATGAATGATGAGATTAGGACATCCTCTTATTGCAAGTTAGCGAGATGAAAGAGAGCATATGTGACTAGCAGAATAAATTAAGAGCCTAATTTTAGCACTTTTTTTTCCCCTCCCAACAGAAAATCAGAATCAGCCAAAGATGAAGCCACATGTTATGAGAAAATATGTAAATCAATGTGCTTATTAGGTCCATATCTTCGGATGTCTTTTGGATGAGGTTAATCCTTATATGGATTCCCCCTCCTTGGGAGTTTCCTGAAAGGCAATTGACTGCAGTCTGCACATCTGCCATTGATGGGCCTCCGAGTTCACTGTATGTCACGAAAAAAGTGTGTGTGCCAGACAAGCCTCCAATTAACAGGTACTAAAGTGTAAATGGATTTCCAAATGTCACATAGCTGGTAATTAGTGAAACCAGGACTAGCAATGGATCACTCGATTCCTACTTGGGATGTTTAAATAACAGCCAGCATTCTGCAGGTGCCTTTATTTCAACTAATAAAAGCCCACATAGGACTATTCTTATTAAAAAGATAATATAAGGCTCCTTAGATACATCCAATGCAATGAATCTAAATGTTGATATTTGAATTCCCAATTTGAGAATGTTGGGAACCCTTCACCCAGAGTTTCAGTCCCAGGATCACCACTGATGGTCCTGTGACCCTGAGGGTCTCTCTGTACCTTTCATGTATCCAGTGTTTTCATGAGCAAAAACAGCTACGGTTACCTGGACTGGACAGCCTTTCTATCAGACACGTAAACTCTTGTGTCTCCTAACAAAAGTTTAAAAAAGTGTAAAGAAGGGTGATTACAGATTTTAATCAATGTATCATGCCTAGAAGTCACCACGGTAGGCTAGAGATTGAGAGAAGTGTTTTTGGAATAAGCTGTTCTGAGGGTTACTCCTGACTTGCCCTATCAGCTTGGTAATCTGGGGCAGTGGTGGCAATCATGTGTGATCTCGTAGAGAGTTGAGAGCTATGGGTGTGGACTGGTATGATTTTGGCCCAGGAGCTGGTATGTAGGAAGCTCTAAGGAAATATTAACACAAAGCCACACAAAAATGCTTATCCCTATTATTTAAAATCTATCAGCATTCTTGATTTTCACTCAGTGTATTAATACACTGTGGATTCAGAACACAGACTGTCAGAGTTCAAATTCAACTCCTTGTTCTTATGTGTATGACTTTGGCATTGGATTAAACTCTCTGTACCATTGTTTACTTTTTTTTTTTTTAACATAATAGGGATGATAATATTACCCCCCTTCACTGGGTTGTTAAATAAATTAATATATGTAGTACAACTCATGGTATGCTTCATTATTCAATCAGGATTACTATGAATAGTAGAAGCAATAGTAGCGGTAGTCATATATTTATTTTAGATTTATCTTTGGGAAGATAAACTGCTCATCAAAAGCATGCAAGTCTATTTACTTCTACAGACCTAAGAAATATGCTATTCTACTGAAGCATGGGGAATGGAGAAGAAAGTGATGGCATAAAGCAATCTGCATCAGATGATGGTTCTCTGTGCCCACTGGGAAGTAATCGTGCTATCTTCCTTAACTAACGATGGGCATGACTGGTGTGACAGAAAATCAGTTACATGATCGGAATAGCTGTCATACCGCCAAATCCATATGTGGAAATTCTAACACCCAATGTGATGGTATTAGATGAAATGTGTTGGTTTTAAATCATATTCTTATATTTCTAAAAATTACACTATCGCAATATGAAAACACATATGCACAAGGTTTTCCATTTAAGCAGCATTAATAAATATAAAATACTGGAGGCATACAACAGGGGAAAGACACCCTTTTCAATAAATGATGTTGGGCAAATGGAAAAAAGACATGTCAAAAAAATCAAATTGGACTACTTCCTCATACTGTACACAAAAATAAACTCAAAACAGATTAAAGACTTAAATGTAAGGCCTAAAATTATAAACTTCCTAGAAGAAAACATAGGCAATACACTCTTTGACATTGATCTTAGCAATATTTTTTGGATCTGTCTCTTCAGGTGAAATGAAAAAGTAAGAATAAATAAACAGGACCATATTAAACTAAAATGTGCAAAAGGAACCATTAACAGAATGACAAGGCAGAATACTGAGTGGGAGAAGACATTTGCAAATTATTTTTTCAGTGAGGAGTTAATATCCAAAGTGTATAAGAAATCATATAATTCATAAAAAAGAGCAACCCAAAACCAATTTGATTACAAAATAGGCAGAGGACCTGAATGACATTTCTCCAAAGAAGACTTACAAATGATGAACAGGTGTGAAAATATGCTCCTCATGACCAATCATGAGAGAAATGCAAATCGAGACTACAGTGAGTGATCACATCACACCTGTGAACATCACCCGTGAGTAAAAAGACAAGAGGTAACCAACGCTGGAGAGGATGTGGCGGAAAGGGAAGCCTCACACCCTGCTGGTGGAAACATATGTTGGTGAAGCCACTATCAGTCACTCAGTCATTTCCGACTCTGCGACCCTGTGGACTGCAGCCTGCCACGGTCCTCTGTCCATGAGATTTTCCTGGCAAGAATGCTGGAGTGGGCTGTCATTGCCTCCAGCAGGGGAACTTCCTGACCTAGGGATGGGATCTGCATCTCCTGTGTCTCTTGCATTGCAGGCAGATTCTTTACTGTAGGCAGATTCTTTACTGTTGAGCCACTAGGGAAGCCCCTGGAAAACAATATGGAGGTTCCTAAAGAATTAAAAATAAAACTACCATACAATCTACCAATTCCACTTCTAGGTACTTACTCAAAGGAAAAAAACAAAAATATTAACTTGAAAATATACATGCACCCTTATGTTCATTGCAGCATTATTTACTATAGCCAAGATGTGGAAGCAACCTAAATATCCATCAATATATGAAAGAATAAAGAAGAGGTGGTAGATATTTACAATGGAATATTACTCGCCGTAAGAAAGAATGCAACCTTGCCATATGCCAAAACTTGGATGAATCCAGAAGGTAAGATGGGAAGTGAAATAAGTCAAACAGAATGTTAAATACTATATGATCTCACTTCTATGTAGAATCTTAAAAGCAAAACAAACAAACAAAAATAGAAACAGACTTATAGATACAGAGAGCAAACTGCTGGCTGCCAGAGAGCTGAGGAATGGAAGGATGGCAGGTGAAGGAGATGAAGAGGTGCTAACTTCCAGATATAAAATATATACATTGTGTCACGTGAACTTAATATACAGCATAAGGGCTATAGTCAGTAATACTCTAACGGTGATGGATGATAGGCATACTGGTAACCATTTCACAATGTATTTTTCAAATCACTATGTTGTACACTTTAAACTAGCATAATGATTTTCTAATGTAATTACTTAACATACGACCAGTGAAGTTGGGTGTATGTCTTACGTCAAATTTATAAGATAGGAGGCATTGTTCTCCCCACTTTAGAGAGACATTAATTAGAAATTAGAGGGTTAAGTTATTTGCCTAAACACAAATTCCAGATTCTGTTCTCTATATACTAAAAGTAGCTTTTATTCATTGAGTACCTAAAAAGATTGTCACTTTGCAAACATTATGTGTAAGCCCCATGATGCCATTGTAAAAATGACTAACATCCTTTATTTAAGCATTCAAAAACTAAATTTGGAGATGCAACATCCCACATGTGACTTGAACAAGCATATTTATGATTCTTATAATCATCACTACTCACTTCACCTGAGGACAAAAGGCTGATTAAAAAATCTGTATTCTTTTCTATATATCATCTTGAATTCATATCTAAAAGGGGTTAGTAGAAATTTCAGTTTACCATGTGTTCTTTATTAAAATGAAAATGTAAACAATAGATGTCTGCAAAGTCATGGTTAAATGAATAATTATGTTTTTAATTCTGTAAAGTAGATAGAAGAAGATAATATTATTTTAAATAAAGTTGAATAACACACACACACACACACACTGTCACATACATACACATACTATGACAACTAAACAAAAGTAGACACAAAAGACTTTTTTTCTTCATTTCTTTATAAAGTTCTCTCCATGTGGTTTTTGGTGAGTGTACTAGTGGGAAGCAACACACTGACCATAACCTAATTGCTATTTAGAATTAAGTCTGAGTTTTGACCTCTGTTCAGCTTGGAATGTCAAACTTTCCAAGTTTTTCCTGATGCATATTTGTGTCTGGTGGCCAAGAATTTATTTGTGTGATGACCTCAAGAAAGAATTCTCTGAAGGACAAAGAGGAACAAACAGAGAAGCTTAGACAAGACTCAATTGTTTGTGCAAAGAGGGATTTGGAATAGAACATTCAGTTTGGTTTTCCCTAGATGTTCCCCTGAAGGAAGAGGAATCACATTTTGGATCAGATCCCCAAAGATTAAGGGAAGAAAACAATGTTAGGAAAACTATTAATATGTTGTTTCACTCTGATGTGGGAGGTAGCAGAAAAGGAAGGGTGTCATCTCTCTACACCTTCCAACCACTGTGTTGTTCTTCTGAGGCTCAGAGCACACAGAGAAAGTTGGTATCTTTATCTGTAGAGTTCCATGTCCTATGCTGGGGACATGTCTTCAGGGCGAGTGCCAGAGACCACCATGTAGGAGACTTTGCAAGACTGGGCACTGTGGAGAGCTTTCCAAGAAATGCTACTTAGGGCTGTCAGAGGAAGAGAGGAAGCGATGGAACTTCCTACATGGAGCAGGCAGTGTCTAGGGCTCCCCAGAAACAATTACGTGAAACTGCCCAGAAGAGTTTCTGTGAGAATCTTTTACGTTACTTGTGGGGGAAACTCCAATAGAAAAAGTTTCTTTATACATTCACCCTTAGTGGTCTTGGACAAGAAGAGATATCAAATATTGAATTGACAATCTTTTATCTAAAAAGAAAAAATAAATCCCTAAGTGCACTTTAAAGCAAATAGACATATATATATATGAGTTCCTTCAATGAGTTCAGGTACACTAAATGACTCCCAACATATCCAGTGGCTTGAATAAAAAAATACATTCAGAGAGGGGCAGAGTTTGGCCAGGCAGCTCTCCTCCATGTAATTATTCAGGACCCAAATCTGAATGACGCTCTGTAATCTTCTATGTGCAGCTTCCAAAATTGTCCGCGACACTATTCCCTTTTTGATAGCCAAGGGGAAAAAAGAGAATTCAGTTGCATATGGAAAATCTTGTAGGTCAAGATTGTAAATAGAAAGTTTCTCTTCTGCCTGCATTCTACTGATCAGAAAATACTTTTGGTGAGACACAGCTGTTGGAAAGCTGTCCAGTGGCATGTGTGAGCCTAAGGGGAAAAGGATATAAGTTTTGGCAAATAGTCAGCAGTCTTTGCTCACATTCAGGGGGCATCCTTTAGCTTAGTTTTATAACATATTCTGCTATTAATGTTTCTTAATATGTTCTATTTTGAGGGATGACCTCTTAATATAGGGCCTGTAGATAGTAAGTACTCAATAAATCTTTGCTGAATCAATACATGAGTCATATTTTACAAAATAAACTTAATTTTAAGTGACCCATAAAAGGTGTAATGAACATTAACCATTATATTTTGTTATGTAAAGAAATAATTTACTTGAAACTTAATTCATTTGACCATTCAATCAAATTAGTAAATATACATTGATGGAAAATCTATGATTTGCCATTGTCTTAGGTATAGGGAATACAGCAGTGAAAAAGATTATTCAATTTCTTAATCTAACAGAGAATATACTCTAGTGTTAAAGGCAGTCAGTGAACAAATGAACAGTGATATACCCATTCATTCTGCAAATTACACTGAAATTAATGCAATTAATTTTATTACATTAGTGAATTTAATAGATTGCTTGAAATATTTGAGGCACTATTTTAGGAGCTAGAGATATAAATGAAAATAAAATACAAAATTATTTTCCTTCGGAGAGCTTATATTCTAATGGAAGAGATGTATTATTATTAACAAATTAGATAACTTGTTCAGTCACTGAGTCCTGTCTGGCTCTTTTGCGACCCTGTAGATTGTAACCCACTAGGTTCCCATGTCCATGGGACTTCCCAGGCAAAAATACTGGAGTGAATTGCCATTTTGCTTCTCCAGGGGAACTTCTGACTCAGGGATTGAACCCACGGCTCCTTCTGCGTCTCCTCCATTGCATGCAGATTCTTTATCACTGAGCCACCAGCAAATGCCAACACATTACAGGGCCATCTGTAGTCTGGTGGGGAGGCTGGAGCAGGACGAATCAGGAGGGCCCATTTCCTGAGCTGTGTTCAAGGACAGTAGTGGTGATGAAGTCTCTGAGTGTAGGGACCTACAGAAAGCAGGAACTAGACCAGAGTATGTCTGGGGGGCCCTCGTGTAAAATCCCACCTAGGGATCTCCACAACTCAGCTCCCAGCCAGAGAGGATGAGCCCATGCTGGGACTCCAGTCTTGGGCACTGTTCCATGATTTGATGGGGAAATGAGTCCAGAGAGCTCAACTAGAGTGCTAGCACAAAGAATGCCTGGTTTACAATGTGATCTTGAAGGATGAAAGACCAAGGGCCTGGTGCAGTTTTATTTCTCAGAAGAAGAGAGGTTGCAGAGGCTGAGATTGAAACTGTAGGGTTGGGGCAGCCGTGAGAGGCTGCTCGTGCCTCCCTGAGACGAGTGCCACCCATGGCCACATGAAGACCAAGCAAGGTGTGGGTGGGAAGTCTGCATCTTGGGATGGTGACTCAGGTGATGGTGCCTCTTCTCTCTTATGGGGAGTGAAATGGACTCCAAGCACAGCTGCATTATGGAGAACTCAACAACTAAGGGATAGGTAGGAGTGGGGGGAAGCTGGGAGCCACCTTTGACCCAGGTACCTAAACCGTTCCATCCTAGGAAACCATCAGTCTACCAGGATGAAATATGACAAGACAGGCCAAACTTATGGCTGACCTTTTTGATATGAGCTCAAGTCCCTCATAGCTCAGTTGGTAAACAATCTGGCTGCAATGCAAGAGACCCCGGGTTGATTCCTGGGACGGGAAGATCCACTGGAGAAGGGATAGGTTACCCACTCCAGTATTCTTGGGCTTCCCTTGTGGCTCAGCTGGTGAAGAATCCGCCTGCAATGTGGAAAACCTGGGATGGATCCCTGGGTTGGGAAGATCCCCTGGAGAAAAGAAAGGCTACCCACTCCAGTACTCTGGCCTGGAGAATTCCATGGACTGTATAGTCCATGGGGTTGCAAAGAGGCGGACACGACCAAGTGACTTTCACTTTCACATGCCACAAAACTACCTTTATTGTCAAGAGCTATGGCAGCAGCCTGTAGATTTATAGCCCTTTTCATGGACCCATTATGTCAGCCACCTCACACCCACGTTATGGAAGTATCTGGTGAGACAAGCCTCTATGAGTTCCTTGAATTCCTACACGTCTCTCCAGGTATGTCAAGAATTCCAGGCCTCCAGTGCTCTTCAGCTTGGCCACTTCCCAGGGTCGTGTTTGTAGCGTGAAGTCTTGAAAGATGAGATAATGTTGCTTCAGGGACAGAAAGCAGGTTTGCCTGTGGCTCGTTCCAGTGGATTATGCTAAGTCAGAGTATTCTGGCAGGAGTGACAATTCACTGAACTTGTAGCATCTCTCTCCCCCCCACCTCCATGTAGGACTTGTGAACAAGTAAAATAACGCACATATGTTGATGCTCATACTGTTTGCGGTGCCATTAGTGACAAATCCCTTTAGTCCTCCTGATCCAGGTGTTCTGTGTCTTCTGACAGCATCCACAAAATAGTGCAGGTTAATTTAATAGCTTATAAATGGAATAAGATCCGATCCCAGACCCCTTAGGAAGTTTTCAGATGGAGTTCACTTTTGGGCATGTTGTGTTTGAGATGTTTGATTGAACATCCATACTGGAATTGCGCTACACAGATCTGAAATTCAGAGAAGAGAGCCTGGCCACCCACTCCAGTATTCTTGCCTGAAAAATCCCATGGACAGAGGAGCCTGGCAGGCTACGATTCATGGGGTCATAAGAGTCAGATATGACTGAGTAACAGAACAGGAGTACGCACAAGGGTATATATGGTATTTAAAGCTCTGAGACCGAATGAGTTCACCAAGGGAGTGAGTATAGTGAGATAAGAGTAACCAGGACTGAGACCGGAGACACTTCAATGTTGATATAGTAACAAGTGTCAATAAGTGTCCTGGAGAGTTAAGCACCGTTTTATGATTGTGTCAAGAGAATGGCACTGCCTTCTGAGAGAGATGTGTTACGATTATGCACTTTGGAACAAGACAGTTCTGCTTTTCCATCTTATCTCAGGCTGTCCACACTCTAGTGATAGTGGATATATTTAGCTTTTGGAACATGCAAGTTATCCTATCATATATTCTTGCCTTATTCACATCTCTTGGCTTGGAACGCTCATCTCACTTCTTATAACTAACTCCTTTGTCCTTTCAGAGAAGGCAATGGCACCCCACTCCAGTACTCTTGCCTGGAAAATCCTGTGGATGGAGGAGCCTGGTAGGCTGCAGTTCATGGGGTCGCTAGGAGTCAGACACACTGAGTGACTTCACTTTCACTTTTCACTTTCATGCATTGAAGGAAATGGCAACCCACTCCAGTGTTCTTGCCTGGAGAATCCCAGGGACAGGGGAGCCTGGTGGGCTGCCGTCTCTGCGGTTGCACAGAGTCAGACATGACTGAAGCGACTTAGCAGCTTCCAGATCCTTTCAGATTTCTGCTAAGATGTCATTTCTTCAGTGAGGGCTATTCCAACAGCCTCACACCCAGTTATGTTTTATCACAATACGCATTCATCATCTTTGTTGAATGTATCACATCTTATATATTTACTTATATGGTTAAAAAGTTTTCCCAGGTGGCTGGCTCAGTGGTAAAGAGTTCACCAACAGTGTGGGAGACTCGAGTTCAATCCCTGGGTTGGGAAGATCCTTTGGAAAACAAAATGGCAACCCACTCCGATATTCTTGCTAGGGAAATCCCATGGACAGAGGAGCTTGGCAAGCTACAGTCAATGGAGTCACAAAGAGTTGAACATGACTTAGTGAGTAAACAACAACAACAATAATATGCTTAAAATGTGTATCATTTTATATATGCTTACACGTTTACTTATATACCTGTCTGGTCCAACAGAATATTTCTTGAAGGTATGCTGCTGCTGCTAAGTCGCTTCAGTCATGTCCAACTCTGTGTGACCCCAAAGACAGCAGCCCACCAGGCTCCCCCGTCCCTGGGATTCTCTAGCCAAGAACATTGGAGTGGGTTGCCATTTCCTTCTCCAATGCATGAAAGTGAAAAGTGAAAGTGAAGTCGCTCAGTTGTGTCCGACTCCTAGCGACCCCATGGACTGCAGCCCACCAGGCTCCTCCGTCCATGGGATTTTCCAGGCAAGAGTGCTGGAGTGGGGTGCCATTGCCTTCTCCATCTTGAAGGTATAGATATTAATAATCATATCTTCTGCTATATTCCCAATGTCTGATCCAGAGTCCGAGTTTGAAAATAGCTTGGTAAATATTGAAAGAATGAATCTGGGGCTCATCATATAAACTTTGACCTCTTAATCTATCTGAGCTTTTACTCACTCATTTGTAGAATCATATCCATGTCAAAGTTGTATTGAGGATTAATTAACCTTGTTGATATATGCTTTCTGATGCATAAGTAGGCCCTTAGTAAATGAGACATTAATCACTCAGTAGTGGAGGACTATATGGGGGAAATACACTGAAAAAGATTATTTATTCAGAGGTACAATTCTTTCTGCTCAGGAAGAGAAATAAATGGGTTAGACTACTCTACGTGTGAATAAAGAGCACACACAGAAATAAGAATAATAGACAGACTGTAACTTCAAAGGTTGGGAGATTGGAAAACATCCAAAATGAAGTGAAAGAAACTAGAACCAAAATGAGCAAAGATCTAAGCAACAAAATGAAAAGAACATTGTACAAGAAGTGTCCATAAATCTAAGGGATGTTTCTGGTTCAGAGGGAGCAAGAGACCAGCTAGGAAGAAGCGAAGCAGTGAGGAATGACAAAGATTGTTCTTTGATAGAGGCGGCAGAGGTGTCATAACATCAAAAATAATACCTTCTCTTCAGGATAATAAAAGAGAGTAATGGAGACGAGATGCAGAAAACACAGATACAGCTTCCAGATGAAGTGCTAGGCACTGATTTTGAAATCTATCAACCTTAAGTCTAAATAATTGATTAACAATTAAGCTTTATGTGACTTAGACTGAACTCTTGGAAAGTTCCAGAATTCATAAGAAAGAAGTCAAAGTGTTGTATTGACTACTTTAAGAGAGGCTTCTTAAAAAATATATTTAGTAATATGGTAAGCATTTTTCTGCATGAAAGTGAAAAGTGAAAGTGAAGTCGCTCAGTCGTGTCCGACTCTTAGCGACCTCATGGACTGCAGCCTACCAGGCTCCTCCGTCAATGGGATTCTCCAGGCAAGAGTACTGGAGTGGGGTGCCATCGCCTTTTCCTAAATAGAGATTACTTAAGGATATATATAAATAGATATATATAAAAATGTGCTTGTGTGCACACATGTAAATATATAATGAAAGGAACAGAATAAGAAAAACTAAAAGACTATTTCTAAAAGAATGAAAAGGTTCATGCACACATATTAAACGTAAATTATTTATTTATACTTATAATTTTATTGTAATATGTGTGCTCAGTCGTGTCTGACACTTCACGACCCCATGAACTGTAGCCCACCTGGCTCTTCTGTCTATGGGATTTCCCAGGCAAAAATACTGGAGTGGGTTGCAAATTCCTTCTCCAGAGGATCTTCTAGACCCAGGGATTGAACCCACACCTCCTGTGTCTCCTGTGTTGCAAGGAGATTCTTTTATCTCAGAGCTATCAGTTAAGACTCTCTATAATTTTATTGTAATACTTATAATTATTATAAGCTATTCTTTGAATTAATTCTCTCTATATACATTTATAATAATTATTATAAATTATATTATCAAATAATTTATAAATGTATAAATAAATTCATAAATTTAATTATAATGAATTAAATTATTAATTATATTAAATAATCATTTATTATAAATTATTATATATCTATTATATATAATATATTTTAAAATATATATTTTTATATATTATATATATTTTTATATATTAAATATATATAATATATATATTATATATCTGAACTCCCATTGAGGGCAATTGTGTCTGGTTCAAGCTGAAATTCAAGGACCTTGGATTGGGCTTTACAATGAGCAAGAACACATCTTCAAATGACAGGCTACAAAGGAAACGTTATTGAAACTTAAATGTCCTTGGAGAGTTCAGAGTCAAGGGTCTTGGTAGAATTGTGGAATCCAGGTAGAAGGAAGCACATGAGAAACGGTAGCAGAGAAAATAGAATGGAGTCAAGGCTGCTGCTGCTGCTAAGTCACTTCAGTCATGTCCGACTCCACGTGACCCCATAGACGTCAGCCCACCAGGCTCTCCTGCCCCTGGGATTCTCCAGGCAAGAAAACTGGAGTGGGTTGCCATTTCCTTCTTCAATGCATGAAAGCAAAAAGTGAAAGTGAAGTCGCTCAGTCGTGTCCGACTCTTAGCGACCCCATGGACTGCAGCCCACCAGGCTCCTTCATCCATGGGATTTTCCAGGCAAGAGTACTGGAGTGGGGTGCCATTGCCTTCTCCGGAGTCAAGGCAGTGAGCCTAAAAACATTTCTTCAGTCATTAAAGAATTAAGTGGTCAGAAGGCAATGACAACCCACTCCAGTAGTCTTGCCTGGAAAATCCCATGGATGGAGGAACCTGGTGGGCTGCAGTCCATGGGGTCACACAGAGTCAGACACAACTGAAGCGACTTAGCAGCAGCAGCAGCAGCATTCTACCCTAGGTTCCGGATTGGTCCGGGGGGCTGTTACAGGACGTGGTGATGAGGAGGTAACTATGAAAACATGGTGCAAATGTCAGTTGCCAAGTTTGCTTTGACCTATGGTCAAACTAAACCTAAAGTAATAGGTTCAAAGACCTATTAGTTTAAAACTTATATTAATAAATTGAAACCTTAATACTCAACAGAATGGTATGTTAAGATGGTGTTTTGGGGAAGTAATTAAATCATGAGGATGGGACCACCTTGACAAGATCAATTCCCTTGTGAGAAAAGACAAGAGAGCAAGCTTCCTCTCTCCTTATCATGTAAAGACACAAAATGATGCCCATGTGCAGACCAGGAAGAGTGTCCTCATCAGAAAGCAAATCAATACCTTGGCCTTGGACTACTCAGTATTCCAAACTGTGAGAAATAAATGCTTGCTATTTAAAACGTTCAGTCTATGGTATCTTGTTACAGCAAAATGAGCTAATAAAGACAGCTTGCTACTCAAATAAAAGAAGTAAAGATCTTTCAAGCAGATATTTCAGATTAGTATAATATCAGGCATCTAAAATTCCTAGCATCAGCTTCCTAAGACTACTGACCTTGTAAACATCAAATAGTAATTTTCAATATCAGCCTCGTTTGAAAAGAAAAATGTTGTTCTACACTGACATTATTTTCCTCACTAAGATAACAATCTTTTGGTAATAGCATTGCATGTTATGCAATAGAATTCTGCGACAGCTTTGGTAGAGATTTAATAAAATTTTCCTGGTGCCCACCTATATTGTTCACATGCTCTTTCTTACAGTAATAAGTTACCAGATCAGGGGTTGGCAAACTTTGACCAGGAAACCAAATTTTGACCAACCAGCTGTTTTTGAAAATAAAGCATTATTAGAATGCAGCCCCACCCATTCTTTCCTGTACAGTCTTTGGCTATTTTTCTACTGCTGATTTATTGTCACTAAATTCCTTTTCCACTTTGGGGACCTAGTAATCTGTAGCACCACATGTGATGGGGTACTCTGCTCATGGGTCTCCTTTCTAAACTTCATGATGATTTTTCCTTCATCTCATACATGCATACCTAATTTTTAATTTATCTGGAATGTTTTACAGGTATTCAAAGAAAAAACAACATACTATTCACAGGTGAAAGATGAGTAATTTTACCTTCTGGAATCTCAGCTTTAGTAGAGTCTTATTGTTTAAAAACCTTCTAGGACCGGCATGTTTGGTTTCACACAGAGACACAGAGCATGCTTTGTTTCATAATCATGATTCATCATCTAAAAAGGAGAAATAGCTTTTTGTTCCCCCTTCCCCGGTGTTCTCTAGGCTTGCATTCCATCTTCAGCTAGTCGTGTCTTTGAAACTTTGTGATGACTCTTCATCTCCCCCAGGGTGAGTTTAAATCGCTTAATTAGGCATTAAGGACTTTGCATCCAGTGACCTGAATTCATCTGTCCTGGTTCGTGTCTCGCCACCTTTGCACACTCACACTTTGCTCTTGCCACACCCCATGGAGGCTTTCTCACGCCTCCAAGATTTTGCATCTTCTCCTTTTATGCTCCAAGGAACTTGTGCACCTCCACATACACGGTACCATTCATCATTCATTTCTTTATTTCCTCCCATTCATCAAATATTTATTGACCACCTGCTCTGTTTCTGGTTCCATGAAAAGCCTTAGGGGAAAAGGATGAATAAGTATGTGCTGTCTCAAGGAACTAATCAATCCAGAGGGAACTTTAACCATATAAACATTTAATCAAAATGCAGCATCATATCTATATTAAGATAAATAAACATTTTTGAAAGAAAAGACACATGTGTATTTTAATGTTTGTGCTATAATTTTTTTTAAATAAGAAATGACCCTTTTCAGAAGGTGAGGCCTGGATCCTATTAAGAATGGCACCAAAAATGGTTGATATTTCTCAGAGTAGTGTGCATCAATCAGATTCTCTTTAAATTCTTACCATTATTTCCTGTCCTCATTTATTAGCTAACTAAACAGCAGTAAAGAATCTGCATACAATGTAATGCAGGAGACGTGGGTTCGATCCCTAGGTAGAGGTGATCCTCTGGAGAAGGAAATGGCAGCCCACTCAAGTATTCTTGCCTGGGAAATTCCATGGACAGAGGAGCCTGGTGGGCTGTAGTCCCTGGGGTTGCAAAGGGTTTGGACTCAACAGAGTGATTAAACAACAACAACAGAGATGCACTTGGATATATTAGAGTTCCACAAATAGGTAGATCCATATCTGAACTCATCATCATATCCACCAGACATGGTCCTTTTGGGTAAACCATTTTCCTTCCCCTGAACCCCAAATTCCCCATCTGTAAACTCATAAAGATCTTGTGAGTCATGTAAACATACACCCACATATACATGATTGAACATGCAACTTAACCTTCATTTAACTCGGAGAGACTGAGGGTAGTCTGTTATATTCATTCATAAATTTCTATCCTTTCACAATATTATTCACTGTTGATTTAAATACGGCATAAAAATATATATAATTTAATTTAATCCCTACCTTCTCCCAACCCCATTAGATTATGGCTATTTGTAGCTACATGAAGAATAAACCATTGCATTCCTCTAATATACTCCAGTCTCTGGCACAGAGAAAATATTCAATAAATAATTATTTGATGAATAAAAAGATACTGGTTTTCATGTCTGATGATTTTCCTAGATTTGTTGAAATTACTTCAATGCAAGCATTGCATAGATACAGTGTGCCTTGATTTTTATAAATTTAAATCATTAGTCTTCTATTTTCAATCTATTTGATACAGATAAGTCAAATTACATCACTTGAACTATTGTTCACGTTTACCTTACAAACTCAAAAATTTTCAATAATTTCAAATTAACAAAAGAGTAATGTCTAATTTTTTAGGCAGATAATCAAAGCCTTAAATATTTTTTTTTCTTGGAATCTATATGTTTTTTTTTTTTTTTTTCCAGCTGGCCTTAAAATTGAGTGTGTTTATACAACTGAGTACTGGTAAACAGATTAAGCCCTGGTGGTGTGCCTTACTTCCAGGAAGGGTCCGTGATAAATCTGAATGCATGAGTCTCTACAACCTTCTCCATCTGTTGGCTGGATGTCAAAAAAGCAGGACAATCTTGGAAATTTTATATTAAAAGTAACAGAACACCAGTCTCCTATTGGTTGAAGGGGTGGAACAGACAAGCTCCCTTCAATCCAAACACATCAAATAAATTTTACATGAATCAGAAGTACATTTCTATTTGATAAAGCTATTGAGATTCTAAGGTTTATTGATTATATTATCTCATGTTGATTAACTCATGTACCCTTACATCAATATTCCTCTTTAGAAATATTTTCCTCTAGTCAAACCAAACTTTACTTTTTTTTTCTCTCTATGTATGTTAAAGGCACACTCTGTACTGTGTATATTGTATGTCTAACAGAAAGAAGACTTTGTATTAATAGAACTGTATACCACATTATCTCTCACTGAAGTTGCAGATGATCAAGCAAATCATGGTCAAGAATGAATGAGTTCTATTCTCTCTCCCCACTTTGGGACAGAGAAGAACTGAATTCGAGCTGAATGGAGACTGGAAGCTACCATTCTTGATAGTTAAAATAGACCAAATATACTAAGAGCAGAGAACACAGATATGCAAAACCATCTTTCTCAGCCTCTACTCTTTCAGTGAAGAAACTCCAGGAAAAAAATCAACATTGAGGAGCAGTGTGGAGGATGTGATGTCCCAGATGCTGACAGGAGGTCTGGTTTGGGAAAGCGTTAATAGGGATATAGGGGAAGAAAAGGAACTTCCCTTTATTGTATTGACTTCTCATATGAGACCCCTGTAATGAAAACCATATTCACAAGAGAAAAACAGAGGTTTATTAACAAGTATGTGTCACATATACAGGGGAGATCTGTCAGTTCAATTCAGTTGCTCAGTTGTGTCCAACTCTTTGTGACCCCATGGACTGCAGCACACCAGGCTTCCCTGTCCATGTGAGTAGCACCCAGAGGTGGTTTAAATTTCAGGATTAAATGCCATCTTCCTTAGGAAAGTAAGAAGGGGATGTAGACCTCTTAAGGGAGACCTCTTAAGGAGAAAATGATTTTTTAAAAAAAGATGAACAGATGGCCTTAGATGCCCTTAGGACAGATGGGAGAAATGGTGGCTGGTGATAAAGTTTGTCTGGGTGAGGTGTCAAATTCTAGTCTCCTCTCCTGTGATGAATCAATCTTTCCTGGTTGGTGAGACTCCCAGGGAGGGGATTTATAACGGCTGAGTTCATTGGAGGATCTGTCTTTATGCTGATAAGAGGAGTTCAGAGAAAATGTCCCCTTAAAAATTTGCTGTTTTTCAAGTGCGTACAATTCAAAATAATCAATACATCAGAACAATGCATTTGGGGATGGCATCTTCTGCTACCCTATAGGGACATACTCAGATGATAGCAAGGTGTGACCAGTCACAAAGAATATCAGTGATTTAGGACAGTGTTTAATGTGATTTACTTTGGATGCTCCATCCTGGAAGGAATTAAAATGGTGAGAGGATTTAAGTAGAGAAACTCAGGTGCTACACAGTACAGGCAGGAGTGTGAGGCATCTTTGGAGGAACACAGTCTGCACTCATTACTATATCATCTCCAGACCCTGCCCACCAACTGAAAGCACTTTGTGATATAAACATGATTAACACAGGATACATAGGAAATTGTGTCTATCTATTATGTTGATACTTATTGCCATGCACAGATTCCTTCTCAAGAAATCACATAGATAATCATTTGAAAGATGCTCATGTTAGTAAGAGGAACCAGGCAAGCTCAGAGAGGGTGGGCTTTTCTATTCAGACCTATTTCAACACTACCATCTGGAATCTCACTCTTGGCTTTTGTTTCCTTTCTGCTACATTATGTCCAGGCTTTGAAAAGCTTAAATTCCCTCAGCATATTGGAGCCAAACCCAGCACCAGTTTAGGACTGTAACACATTCACACTGGCTCCATGCTCTTTTCCTTTTAAAACAATTTCTCCATATCTTTCTGAGGGTACCATTTCTTTTCTTCTTCTTCTGAAGAGGGAAGTAAATTCCTGTAACCCTGAGTCTAATTGCTGGTTGTAAAGTAATCATGACTTGTTTCTCTCTCCACAGCAAAAGAGACTGGCCAAATGTACCATGTGGAGAGCCAGCAGAGGCCTTGGGCAGCAGGCAGATGGGCTGTACCTGACCCCAAAGATGCAGGAACCCAGCCATGGTCATTCAGTTCTGGACCAAGCAAATCATACAGAGAGGTTTTTTGCTGAGATGGCATTCCTGCAAACCAAATGGGCTCGAGTTCCCTGGAAAGTAATGGGGTCATTGAGAAGCCAGAAAAATAAAGACTCTTAATGGAGTAAGAGTTACAAATGCCTTATGGCATATGGAATAAATTGTGAAGAAGTAATCATGAGACTCAAAACCATAGATTTAATAAGACTCCATTTGCACCACACATACAAACAGAATTAGAAATAAATCCTATATAATAGCTTGGGCAAACTAGTACAAGACCACTTACCATATATAGATAGATAGATAGATACAAATGTATATATGTATATATATTTGTTTATTTTTTAAGAAGGAAGAATAAATGGTACTCTATGTCATTATGTTGACACTTGCAAACAAATGCATGTTATAAAATAAGCATAATGCTTGAGAGATCATTTTTAACATTTAATTAGCTCCCTCTTTTAAACATTTCACCTATCATATGATAGTAGATTTAGAAATTTTGCTTTGTCATCAAGAAAATTCATGCTTTTATAACCCAATGTAATTGTTTGTCTCTCTATTTCTAGCATTGGAACTGAGGAGAGCTAGCAACATTTGAAAGCTGAAATTTTTCTCTGTGAATTTAATTTAATTTTATGTTTCACTCAGCAGGGTGCATATATAGAGTGATTCATTTAACTTTCAGCTTCTCAAATATTTTCTCCATATTTTTGTGTTTGGATTTCTTGAACTATGGGTAGAGGCTTAAGCATAATATTACTTGAGCTTTTTTCAACGCAGAAAAGGAATGGTTATGGGGTGTCCCATATGAACCCCCAAATTATGAATGGAATATCAGCTATAAATCTCAATTTGCTGATATGTTTAGCTTTCCATTTATACAAAATAAAAGGTTATTTAATATAAAACTGATTACTTAAAGAATACCTTGTAAAACTCCATAGTTTGTGCTCCAAGCAGTAAAAACTAATGCACTTTGAAATTAAACGATTTTACTCTCCATTGGTAACAATTATATTAATGATAGAAACACATTTTTTGTATTGTTAGTTGTGCATGGTTACCCATTCTCCTTTTCCAAATCTGAATGATACTGTTTCAGGATTTGGGTCCTATTTTTAAAAAACATAAAATAATATTTTACACATGAAATTCATATATATTGTGTATTTTTAATATTATGGAGCCATTAATGAACTCCTGTGTATACATTCTCCTTTTAAACTGCCCATGTGCTTACCCTAATCACATTACTCTGGGCTCTTTTCCAGGACCAACCACTATCCTGAATATGAAATTTATAATTTCTTTCATTTTATAAATTATAATTTTACCCCCCTTGAATGTAGTCTTAACCAATATATCACCTAATTACTTTTATTTTCAAGGTACATAGAAGTGTTGTTATTTTGTAGGTTCTCTTCAGTTCAGTCACTCATGGGCTGCAGCACGCCAGGCTTCCCTGTCCATCACCAACTCCCAGACCTTGCTCAAACTCATGTCCATCAAGTCAGTGATGCCATCCAACCATCCCATCCTCTGTCATCCCCTTCTCCTCCTGCCTTCAATTTTGTCCAGCATCAGGGTCTTTTCCAATGAGTCAATTCTTTGCATCAGGTGGCCAAAGTCCTGGGGTTTCAGCTTCAGCATCAGTCCTTTCAGTGAGTATTCAGGACTGATTTCTTTTAGGATGGACTGGTTTGATCTCCTTGCAGTCCAAGGGACTCTCAATTAGAGTAGGTGGTGGTCTTGTAGGTCACCATCTTGTAGGTGGTGGTCTCTAATTGGCTTGATTTTGCCTAACAGTATTTGTATGAATCATCCATTTTTGTTGAATGTTTTGTTATAGATTGTTTATTTTCACTGCTGTATATATTGCTTTGGGTGGATATACTGTAAGTGATTTATCTGATGTCCTGATGATTAAATGTGTCTTATTTTCAGCTTTTGTTTTATCTTGGTACTATGTGTTGCCCTACTATATATTCTACTTTAGACGTCTCTTGGTTTGTGAAATAGCCTCTGAACTTTACTGATGGTGACCCACCACTAGAAAAATTTCACAATATGGCTAGGCAAATATTGTGAAGGACCATGCAGAGTGTGGGATATTACCCCACTTGCAACCTAGTGAACCTGTGTATTATTACCACATGGATGCTGGCAGAAGACATGAAATTCTCAGGTCAGAAACACAGGACCTCATTGCTCAGGCAAAAGCATTACCTAGAGCTCCACATTTGCTGGCATCAGATTCCCATGCCCTTAAGTTCCACAGGTGTGACAAGAAGGGTTGGTGATGGATGCCTGACATGCAGTGATCTGTGTTCCAAGAGAGAAACACACAGCTTGGGCAAGCTTGTGCTTACACAGTGAGCCTGCACTTTGTCTGGGGGAAGACATTACCTCATCTGTCAAAGCTCTTCACTGCAAACACAACCGTGAGTACTGACCAGGGCAAAGAGCTGTCAGAGCTTTAAGGTCTTGGCACACCCAACAGGAATGTTCAAGAGCCGGTAGTAGATTGCTTCTCACGACAAACGTGTGTACGACTGAAGCTCTTACACTTCACATGTTAGAGGAATGTTGATTTTTTTTCTTCTACATTTCATTTTCAAAAATCTGTGTGTGACCCACTGAAACAATTATACAACTTAATATGCAGCAACTCTCACTTAAAAAAAAAACACAGAAATAAAAAAGGTAAAAGTCAATATATTAAGTCATAGGCCTGAGAGTGTGATCACTGGATTACATTCAGACTTAAAATTGAATGTGAACTGTTTTATAAAGTAATTTATCATTATTTTCACATCAGTGTATGAATATTCTCCTGGTATATATCTTCACCACCACTTGGTTTTGTTAGACGTTTTATGTTTTGATAATCAAGTGATGCATAATTGTCTCTGATTTGACTTTAATTTGCATTTTAGCATATTTTTAAATTGAGATACTCATCCCTTTCATATTGACATACAAATTATTTACATTTGTCAGTTATGTATTTTGCCAATATTTTCTCATTGTTTGTGGTTCAATTTTTCATTTAATTTCTGATGGCATTTATAAATGGAATTTCTTTTAATGTTTTCTATTTTTAATTTACAGTTTGTAAGTTTTTTATGTATAAAAAATCACTCTAGATTATAAATCATAAAAACATTCTCCTAAATGCCCTTCAAAATTTTAAATGCCTTTATTATTCAAATACTGAATATTACAACTGAACTGATCATGTCATTTGAATCAACCAAATACCTAAGGAAAACTGTAACAAAAGAAGAGATAAACCTATACAATGTAATTAAAAAGCATTATTGACAATCAGTATAACTTAAATGAAAGCAAATATTCATGAAATGGAAGACTTACTATGGAAAGAGGGCAATTATCTTCAAATTCATCTGTAAATTTACTCAATTCATCTGTATATTTAGTCAAATCCCAAGAAAAATTCCAACAGAATTCTGTCTTGAAAATTACAAGCTTTATGAATATGAAGTTAAATATGAATTAAAATTCATATAAAAATCCAAAGGGCCAAAGATAGCCAATGCAATCTTGCATAAAGAGACTGAAATAGGACTCCCATATATCCAAACTTACTTGAAAGTGACTGTAACTAAAATGGGCTTCCCAGGTGGCACTAGTGGTAAAGAACCTACCTGCTAATACAGGAGACATAAGAGCCATGGGTTTGATCCTTGGGTCAAAAGATCCTCTGGAGAAGGGCATGGCAACCCAATCTAGTATTGCCTGGAGAATCCCATGGACAGAGGAACCTGGTGGGTTATGGCCCTTAGGGTTGCAAAGAGTCAGATACAACTGAAGAGACAGCCCACATGTATGCACGTAATTAAAATAGTATGTGACTGGTGCACAAAAACACTCACAAGAACAGAATAGAGAGTTTAGAAACAGGCAAAGACATACACAGATACTTGATTAATGGTAAAGGTGGCACAACAGAAGTGTGAGGAAATAACAGTCATTTAAATTAGTATCAATTGGACATTAAAAATAGATTTGGAGAATTTGCTGACAGTCCAGTGGTTATGTTGCAGGAAGGCGGACCCTTTCCAGGGCCCGAAACTGGGCTCTTGTCTAACACTTGGAAATGAATTGTCTGAGAAGACACATGCGCTGTCAAAGCAAGAGATTTTATTGGGAAGGAGCACCCAGGAGTAGAGCAGCAGGGTAAGGGAACCCAGAAGAACAGCTCTTGCAGTGTTGGGTTTTATGTGATGGGATTAGTTTCCAGGCTGTCTTTAGCCAATCATTCTGAATCAGAGTCCTTCCTGATGGTGCACGCCTTGTTCAGCCAAGATTGATGCCAGCAAGAAGGATTCTGGGAGGTGGTCGGGCGTGTGATGTCTACTTTTAACCTTTCCTGAACTCTTCTGGTTGGTGGTGGCTTATTAGTTCCGTGTTCCTTATCAGGACCTCCTGTTGTAAAACAACTCATGCAAATGGTTACTGTGGTGCCTGGCCAAGGTGGGCAATCTCAGTCAATGTGCTTGCCCTAACAGTTAGGACTCTGTGCTTCCACTGTAGGGGATATGGGTTCAAGCCCTGGTTGGGAAACTAAAATCCCATGTGGCACACAATGCAGACAAAAAAAGAAAGAAAAGAAAAGAAAAAACCTATCTTGGTACACTCATTGTACAAACTAATTAACTTCAGATGGACTTTAGATTTTAATGTAAAATAAATATTTCAAAGGATAATATAGAGAATATCTTCATTGCTGTAGAGTATCTAAAGACTACATAGATTAAATTGGGTGCAATTCCCTAATTATTTTTAAAAATTAACAAATATTATATAGAAGTTAGGGTTTCCCTAGTGGCTCATACAGTAAATAATCTGTTTGCAATGCAGAAGAGGTGAGTTTGATCTGTGGGTTGTGAAGATGCTCTGGAGAAGGGAATGCTTACCCACTCCAGTATTCCTGCCTGGAGAATTCCATAGACTGAGAAGCCTGGCAGGCTACAGTCCATGGGATTGTAGAGTTGGGCATGAATAAGCTATGAACACAAAGAGTCGGACATGACTGAGTGACTGAACTGAACTGAAACTATGAACACAGCAACAACCAGCCATGATCTCTGGTTCTTGTGTTCCAGAGAACACAAGAGAAGACTCTACACATGGACATCACCAGATGGTCAACACCGAAATCAGATCGATTATATTCTTTGCAGCCAAAGATGGAGAAGCTCTATACAGTCAGCAAAAACAAGACCAGGAGCAGACTGTGGCTCAGACCATGAACTCCTTATTGCCAAATTCAGACTGAAATTGAAGAAAGTAGGGAAAACCACTAGACCATTCAGGTATGACCTAACAAATCCCTTATGATTATACAGTGGAAGTGAGAAATAGATTTAAGGGCCTAGATCTGATAGAAAAAGTGCCTGGTGAACTATGGATGGAGGTTCGTGACATTGTACAGGAGACAGGGATCAAGACCATCCACATGGAAAAGAATGCAAGAAAGCAAAATGGCTGTCTGCGGAGGCCTTACAAATAGCTGCGAAAAGAAGAGAAGCAAAAAGCAAAGGAGAAAAGGAAATATATAAGCATCTGAATGCAGAGTTCCAAAGAATAGCAAGAAGAGATGAGAAAGCCTTCCTCAGCAATCAATGCAAAGAAATAGAGGAAAACAACAGAATGGGAAAGACTAGGGATCTCTTCAAGAAGATTAGAGATACCAGGGAGCATTTCATGCAAAGATGGGCTCGATAAAGGACAGAAATGGTATGGGCCTAACAGAAGAAGATATCAAGAAGAGGTGACAAGAATATACAGAAGAAATGTACCAAAAAGATCTTCACGATCCAGATAATCATGATGGTGTGATCACTGACCTAGAGCCAGACATCCTGGAATGTGAAGTCAAGTGGGCCTTAGAAAGCATCACTAGGAACAAAACTAGTGGAGGTGATGGAATTCCAGTTGAGCTATTTCAAATCCTGAAAGGTGATGCCGTGAAAGTGCTGCACTCAATACACCAGCAAATTTGGAAAACTTAGCAGTGGTCATAGGACTGGAAAAGGTCAGTTTTCATTCCAATCCCAAAGAAAAGCAATGCCAAAGAATGCTCAAACTATCACACAATTGCACTCATCTCACATGCTAGTAAAGTAATGCTCAAAATTCTTCAAGCCAGGCTTCAGCAATATGTGAACCATGAACTTCCTGATGTTCAAGCTGGTTTTAGAAAAGGCAGAGGAACCAGAGATCAAATTGCTAACATCTGCTGGATCATGGAAAGAGCAAGAGAGTTCCAGAAAAACATCTCTTTCTGCTTTATTGACTATGCCAAAGCCTTTGACTCTGTGGATCACAATAAACTTGAAAATTCTGAAAGAGATGGGAATACCAGACCACCTGATCTGCCTCTTGAGAAATCTGTATGTAGGTCAGGAAGAAACAGTTAGAACTGGACATGGAACAACAGAATGGTTCCAAATAGGAAAAGGAGTATGTCAAGGCTGCATATTGTCACCCTGCTTATTTAACTTCTCTGCAGAGTACATCATGAGAAACACTGGGCTGGAAGAAATACAAGCTAGAATCAAGATTGCCAGGAGAAATATCAATAACCTCAGATATGCAGATGACACCATCCTTACAGCAGAAAGTGAAGAGGAACTAAAAAGCCTCTTGATGAAAGTGAAAGTGGAGAGTGAAAAAATTGGCTTAAAGCTCAACATTCAGAAAATGAAGATCATGGCATCTGGTCCCGTCACTTCATGGGAAATAGATGGGGAAACAGTGGAAACAGTGTCAGACTTTATTTTTCTGGGCTCGAAAATCACTGCAGATGGTGACTGCAGCCATGAAATTAAAAGATGCTTACTCCTTGGAAGGAGTAACCTTCCTAGATAGCATATTCAAAAGCAGAGACATTACTTTGCCAACAAAGGTTCGCCTAGTCAAGGCTATGGTTTTTCCTGTGGTCGTGTATGGATGTGAGAGTTGGACTGTGAAGAAGGCTGAGCACTGAAGAATTGATGCTTTTGAACTGTGGTATTGGGGAAGACTCTTGAGAGTCCCTTGGACTGCAAGGAGATCCAACCAGTCCATTCTGAAGGAGATCAGCCCTGGGATTTCTTAGGAAGGAATGATGCTAACGCTGAAACTCCAGTACTTTGGCTACCTCATGCGAAGATTTGACTCATTGGAAAGGACTCTGATGCTGGGAGGGATTGGGGGCAGGAGGAGATGGGGACGACAGAGGATCAGATGGCTGAATGGCATCAGTGACTCAAAGGACTTGAGTCTGAGTGAACTCCAGGAGTTGGTGATGGACAGGGAGGCCTGGCATGTTGGATTCATGAGGTTGCAAAGAGTCGGACATGACTGAGTGACTGAACTGAACTGAAACTATGAACACAGCAACAACAACAATATGGCAATAACATATGGCAATGATACGGCAATATGGAAATTTAAAAAATTAATTAAATGTTTATATTGTTTATCAATATACAATATACTTTGAAGGGAAATAACAAAGCTAGCCCTAGAATGAGAAGTTTGCAATACAAATTATTGACAAAAGTTTAAATATTTTTTCAATGATATATAAAAATAATTCCTATAAAGTAATCAAAAAAAAAAAGAAAACCCAATAGAAAATGACCAAAAGACTTCAACAGAAATTTCACAAATTAGAATATTCAAATACAAATGGGTACTTGAAAATGTACTCAACCTCATTAATCATTCAGGAATTTCAAATTAAAACTACAGTGACATACAACTTGAAAGGCAATAAATAAGAAGAGTGGAAATACTCTATATTGGTTAGAATATAAAGCAGTTTCTTAAGCATTGTTGCTCCATGTGAGTAGATAGCTTTCTTTGTCTATCATCCTCTATAGAGTCTTCATAATATATCATGTCCAAGTCATAAGTGGTAAATGGATAATCCATAAAAGAATCAAGTATACTTTACAACTTTACCATGTTTAATTATGAAAGTAGTTGTTTTTGATTTTCAAAACCTGTGTCCATAAATTTCATTCTATAACAAGCAATTTCTATATTTTGTTCTATATTTATCACTTATCTCTTTGTACATTCACAATTTAAATTCTTTTTAAACTTTAGGTCTGTTTATACATTTATCCATTCTACACTTATTTGACATGGCATATTTATTTAAGAACACTAATAATAGTTGGCATTTTGAGCAGTCTAAATGAAATCCACAAGTACAGGTTTTTTAGTTCTCATATTTAAATACTTTTCATATTACTCTGTACCTTAGCATCTTTAAAAATTGGAAAGACAAAAAACAGAACATGAAATAGAGGTTGTCTGGGAAAAAGAAACATATTTCTTTGTGGGACTTCATTGTGAGAATGAATAACTTAAGAAAACACTATAAAACCAAGGATTATATGATCCATGAGAGTTATTCAGAAAAAGGTGTAGATGATACATTTTTGAGCTGAAAAAGGAACTAAAAGTTCAACAGAGTTTGAATGGAAAAAACTAATGATGCTGTTGCAGAATTCAAGTCTCTTTTCTTCCCCTTATACTGGGCACATTTTGTCAATTTGTGTAATACTCACTGTGAAGATATGTAAGCATGAGACCTCTGTCCTAAATTCTTTGTTTTGTTTTGTTTTCTAAGGAGTTTTCTTTTCATTAGTGACAGGCTGGGTTAATTCCCGGAAAAGTTCAAATTTAGTCTCCTGATGCAATCATCAAATCTGCCTCATGTTATTAGTTCAGTTCAGTTTAGTTGCTCTGCTGCTGCTGCTGTTGCTAAGTCACTTCAGTTGTGTCCGACTCTGTGTGATCCCACAGATGGCAGCCACCAGTCTCCCCCGTCCCTGGAATTCTCCAGGTAAGAACACTGGAGTGGGTTGCCATTTCCTTCTCCAATGCATGAAAGTGAAAAGTGAAAGGGAAGTAGCTCAGTCGTGTCTGACTCTTAGAAACCCCATGGACTGCAGCCTACCAGGCTCCTCCATCCATGGGATTTTCCAGGCAAAATACTGGAGTAGGGTGCCATTGTCTTCTCCGATTTAGTCACTTAGTTGTGTCCAAATCTGCAACCCCATGAACTGCAGCACACTAGGCCTCCCTGTCCATCAACACATCCTGAAGTCTATCTAAACTCATGTCCATTGAGTCGATGATGCCAGCCATCCATCTCATCCTCTGTCATCGCCTTCTCCTCCTTTCCTCTATCTTTCCCAGCATCAGGGTCTTTTCAAATGAGTCATTTCTTCACATCAGGTGGCCAAAGTATTGGAGTTTCATCTTCAACATCAGTCCTTCCAATGAACACCCAGGACTGATCTCTTTTAGGATGGACTGGTTGGATCTCCTTGCAGTCCAAGGGACTCTCAAGAGTCTTCTCCAGCACCACAGTTCAAAAGCATCAATTCTTCGATGCTCAGCTTTCTTTATAGTCCAATTCTCACATCCATACATGACTACTGGAAAAACCATAGCCTTGACTAGACAGACCTTTGTTGGCAAAGTAATGTCTCTGCTTTTTAACATGCTCTCTAAGTTGGTCATAACTTTCCTTCCAAGAAGTAAGCGTCTGTTAACTTCATGGCTGCAATCACCATCTGCAGTGATTTTGGAGCCCCAAAAAATAAAGTTAGCCACTGTTTTCCTCATCTATTTGCTATGAAGTGATGGGACTGGATGCCATGATCTTAATTTTCTGAATGTTTAGCATTAAGCCAACTTTTTAATTCAACATATTTCACTCAACATATTTCTTAGGTATGATTTTTCATCTCCGTGTCATGTACAATTTCAATGCAGACTTTCTTCTTGGCATCTTTATGAATCTTCCTCAAATTACATCAGGTCACAAAATTCTGACATTTCTGCATACCTTTCTAGCTCTTAGAATATATATGTACTAGTAGTCACCCTCACAGAGAAGGCAATGGCACCCCACCCCAGTACTCTTTCCTGGAAAATCCCATGGACAGAGGAGCCTGGTAGGCTGCAGTCCATGGGGTCGTGAAGAGTCAGACACGACTGAGCGACCTCACTTTCACTTTTCACTTTTATGCATTGGAGAAGGAAATGGCAACCCACTCCAGTGTTCTTGCCTGGAGAATCCCAGGGACGGCGGCTTCTGGTGGGCTGCCGTCTATGGGGTCGCACAGAGTCGGACACAACTGAAGCGACTTAGCAGTAGCAGCATCAATCATCCTCAAGTAGGTAATTTCTATTACTTATATTTGTGTAACATCCGCTGAGGGAAGCTTGGCGTGCTGCAGTTCATGGGGTCGCAAAGAGTCGGACACGACTGAGCGACTGATCTGATCTGATGTGATATTTGTGTAATGTTGTCAAATTAACATAACTATGATTTTCTTTTTATTCCTCTTATATCATCTACAAACCTTTCATAAGACTGAAGCTAATAAATGAATATTGAGCAAAATCTCAAAATAATGTCACTGAAACCAATTTCCAGCTAACTCAATTTTTCTCCCATTATGGGTCGACAGTCCAGAATTATTAGTTTTCTCTGTAGACTCTGAGCAATTTGTCTGAAGCTGAGTGATACCCGTTTCCATTCAAGTTTTCTTGTGGTTGATTTAAAACCATTCCTTGCTTCTGGAGATATTTTTTATGAAAATTTCCTCTTAACACCTTCTCTGTTGAGGATTTGATACCAATGGAATTCTGGAAGTGGAATTATTAGAATGTCCTTAAAGTCCTTTTCCATAAATGAATGATTCATTGGGACAATGAAAGAAAGGAGTAAGTTTGCCTGCTCAATATTGCCCATCATTTTTGATGAATGTGGTTCACCTTTGCGCAAGAAGTCCAGTTTAGCACTGGTACCTTTTCTGGAATTTACAGAGAAGGAAACTGTAAAATATCTTAGAAATGTGTCCATGAAAGGAACACACTTAGGTGGGAATTTTCAAAATCTGAACTATATCGAATGCAACATGAAGTCAGTCCTGTGCAGGAAATTCCTTACTGGTGTCAGTGGTTAGGACTCCACTTCCACTGCAGGAGGTAGGGGTTCAATCCCTGGGTCAGGGAACTGAGATCCTGCATGCCACACACAGCAGCCAAAAAAGAAACAAACAAACAAACAAACAAACAAACACACAATACTGTTTGATATCCAAGATATCTACAGGGTAAGATTTGATGTTTTTTTTTCTTTTTGTAGCTTTATTGGCTTGGTATTGACTCCCACGTAGCAACATTTCACTTCTTTATGTTTTCTGTGTTCATATTAAAAGGTTAGGGCATCCCTGTGGCTCAGCTGGTAAAAAATCCGCCTGCAATATGGGAGACCTGGGTTCGATCCCTGGGTTGGGAAGATCCCCTGGAGAAGGGAAAGGTGACCCACTCTAGTATTCTGGCCTGGAAAATTCCATGGACTAAATCCATGGGGTCGCAAAGAGTCAGACACAACTGAGCGACTTTCACTTTCATTTAGTGAAAGGAGGGCTTCCCTGAGAGCTCAGTTGCTAAAGAATCCACCTGCAGTGCAGAGACCCTGGTTTGATTCCTGGGTCGGGAAGATCCCCTGGAGAAGAGAAATGCTGCCCACTCGGGGATTCTGGCCTGGAGAATCCCATGGAATCACAAAGGGTGTGACATGACTGAGTCACTTTCAATTTAGTCGCATGGCGTTCAGTAGTATGTTGGGGTGACTTGCAATAGCTTCTGAGAGCACTGTGTACATTCCTTCCTGATTCCATCTTGAGTGGCGTTATGTTTACAGCTTGTAGTTGGTCACAGTGAGAGCATTTATACCATGAATGTTGGCATACCCCTTACTATCAGAGCTTCCCCATTTCCAGTGGCCCACTGGGCTCAGCATTCATCACTACAACACTACACTACTACTTTCAAAGGGTGAATTGCAGAAGCCTCTCACATTTTCACCAAAGTGTCCGTGAAAACTGCCAGTATAATATTTAGTTCATCTATAAACACAAAACTGTTTTCCCATTCACAACTTTGCTTGGCTATTACCAACTAATGACTCAATGAAATGAAATATACCAAAAAGAGTAATGGGTATACCTTTTCTCAGGTAATATAAAATATATTGTATTTAAATATAATTTATCTTTTGCAAAGTAAACATCTCCAGAAGAAATGAAATATGGAGAAACCCTAGGAGACTTCAATTTAATTTGAATTTCATCTTTTATGCTTATAATGGAAGTGATCTTAAATTATGTAATTTCTTTAGGCTTCAGATAGTTTGCAAGTAAACTTGGAATTGATTTTACATTTTAGGATTATCGTGGCTGTATGTTTTCCAAATTGTAGGAAATACATGCACATAACTACTCACACATCAAAGAAAATACCTAAATTCTTTGAGAACACAGTCTACAATCCTTTGCATTGTTGCAATGTTTAGGGTGTTAACTTCTTAAATCTTGCCTCAGTCCAACTTCTTGGGACACATTGAGCCAATTTCCCCTTTTTTCGAAATCTCAGGTATGTCACTAAGTAGTTTAAGTAGTTGTGTGATTCTGGGCATAGCACTTAATTGATATAAGCCTTGGTCATCTCATATGTAAAATAAAGATAGTAAAACTTCCATGCTTTTAATAAAAATATGTAAAATAATGCTTATAACATAATTATCTCAGGAATGTTTCCTCATAATGACTTAATCACTTTGTTATTATTAGAATTATTATTATCTTTGTTGCTACCATCACTTTTACTAGCAGGAATTTGTATGTTGTGTCTTGGGTGCACACTTCTCTCAAAAATATGAATAGAAAGTAATGGAAAAATGTATCTCGCTTTCACAAAGGGTGTATTTAGCAAAGGGATACAGGTCCGTCTAGTCAAAGCTATGGTTTTTCCAGTAGTCATATATGGATGTGACAGTTGGACTATAAAGAAAGCTGAGCACCAAGGAATTGATGCTTTTGAATTGTGGTGTGTTGGAGGAGACTCTTGAGAGTCCCTTTGACTGCAAGGAGATCCAACAAGTCCATCCTAAAGGAAATCAGTCTTGAATATTCATTGGAAGGATTGATGCCAAAGCTGAAACTCCAATATTTGACCATCTGATGCAAAGAACTGACTCCTTGGAAAAGACCCTGATGCTGGGAAAGATTGAAGGTGGGAGGAGAAGACAACAGAGGATGAGATGGTTGGATGGCATCACCGACTCAATGGGCATGAGTTTGAGTAAATTCCCAAAGTTGGTGATGGACAGGGAAGCCTGGCATGCTGCAGTCCATGGGGTTGCAAACAGTTGGACACAACTGAGCGACTGAACTAAACTGGACCGACAGGCCACCTATCAGAGGTTGCAAACCTGAGACTGATACCGACCCGAATATCTATCACCATGTCCTCGAGTGATATCGGGATGCCTAGTCCTCCTAACTTCACATTTCATTTCCAAAACGCCTCAGGAAACAAATTCTAAGGTGTCTTCCTTCACTGGGTACAAAGTCATGAATTCTGGAAAAAGGAAATACGATGTGCCTTGCTTGAGGCACTGGAGGAAAAGCAGTCCTACTGGAGTGAAGGCGATGCCTTGCCTGTTCTTAAAGATGTCATGTTTATCCTTCATCTCAGAATTTTTCTGAGGGGCTGAAGTCAAGGCTGTGGTTTTTCCAGTGGTCATGTATAGATGTGAGAGTTGAACTATAAAGAAAGCTGAGTGCAGAAGAATGGATGCTTTTGAACTGTGGTGTTGGAGAAGACTCTTGAGAGTCCCCTTGGACTGCAAGGAGATCCAACCAGTACATCCTAAGGGAAATCATTCCTGAGTGTTCATGGGAGGGACGGATGTTGAAGCTGAAACTCCAATACTTTGCCTACCTGATGCAAAGAGCTTACTCGTTTGAAAAGACCATGATGCTGGGAAAGATTGAGGGCAGGAGGAGAAGGGGACGACAGAGGTTGAGATGGTTGAATGGCATCACCTACTCAATGGGCATGAGTTTGAGTAAACTCCAGGAGTTGATGGACAGGGAGGACTGGCGTGCTGCAGTCCATGGGGTCGCAGAGTCGGACACAACTGAGCGACAAACTGAACTGAACTGAAGTAACAAGAGAGGCAGTAAAGGCTGAGGTATAGTTTGCGATATTTGATAACAGGGGCATTTAAGTGGGAGGGGAGCAGACCTACCAATTCTTCCACCAGTCATTCACGTACTCTGAAACCTGAGCTAATCTCACTGTTAACACGGCTTGCCACATTTTCTCCCTTTAAAAACCAACACGTCTTCTGTACTCCCACCTCTCTGCTTTTCTACAACTCCTAAAACTCCTCTAAACTCCTAAAGTTTCAAAGTTACTTTCTTTCAAAAAATTCCAAAAATTTCTCCCAATATGTGTCTAAATCACACTGGATGCATCCCATGTATTATCTCCTATGTCACAGGAATTTCTTTTAATGAGAGTAGGTGATAGAATTTGCTCATGACCCCCAGCTGTTTAATGGTACAGGAGGGAGTTTTACAAAAAATTGATTTGTTTAAAAGTACCTGCTTTTTCTGCTGAAGTTCACTAGCCCCACGGGCAAGGTTGGAGAAAATGAGGGGATTCAGGCAACAATTCTAAATAACTCAGTTGGCTCTCTAAAGGGTTGTAATTAAAGTTGCTCTATTCTAAAAATTCTTTGTGAAGAAAAGAAAAAGAAAGAGCTTACTGTGGACAGCTGGAGCTGATGAAGGGTGTCCAGAGAGAAAAAAATCCAGACAAATGAGACTCTTGGGAAAGACAGGGTCTGGCAGAAGCAGGATAGAGCATGGGTGGAAAGAATATCATTCCTAAAGGCAGAGAGAAAAAGAAATGTCATCGTGAGGTTTGGGGCATTAGTCTCTCTTTTCTGGTTGAAGGAACTTTATTCTTATCTGGCAGGAAAGAATTATTTATTTTTTGGGAAAAGACAGGTCTTCTAATCTTGCATTTACTTAGAGTGTTAACAGATTCCCAAATCCAGGTGTTAGGACAGCGGAGTGGAGAAAAAACCATTATAAAAAAACACCTGCAGGACTGGCTTCAGACTTTTTTTTTTTTTCAAACATAGAATTTCCTTTTTCTAATTATATTTTGTGGACCATAACAGTCTTCACGGGTGATGCTACTCTCTTCCTTGGATGGGGCTCTTTGTGAAGAAAGAAAGGAGCTTGTTTCATTGATTTTGAGGTTTCTTTTTGTTTAGAACTAATGATTGTACCATATATATATACACATTCTGTTTTCTTTATTCTTCCTTTTTATTGCAGCATGCAGTTTGACTTTACCTGTTAAAGTGAGTTGATCAGTGTGAATGCATACCCAGTTAATCTGCCTGCTCATTGGCCCCCGTTTGCTCTGCAGACCAGAGATACAGGGCAGAGCCTAAGAAGGCTTCAGCAGGGGAAAATAAGGAGCTTGTTTTTCAAATACATTTATTCTCCACTCCACTGTCCACCCTGATTTCTGACCTGAAGGGATTAGAATTGAATTTCTTATTCTACCTAATACAAAATGCATTTTATAAAATCAGTGTAGATTTTCATTGGAACCCAAATTAGATCAGCCTCTTGGTTTAGCATTGCTAAAAGGAGAGGAAGTCTATAATAGCCGTTATTCCTATACACTCAGCAGTCAGATCTGGTTTTGAATCCTCTTATAAATACAACAGCGGACAAGTCACATATCCTGTCTGAACCACAGGCTTCTCGTCTGGAAATGGTGATAATGTTAGTCCCCAAAATAATCTGAAATAATCCTTACAATAACTCTAAGTATATATGAATGAAGCTATGAATTTTGAAGATGATTATGAATATCTTAGTACATAGAACATAGTGCAAAACCTTGCATAAAGTGTTAAATAAATATGATTTTCTTGTCATTATTTTTCCTCATCTACCTCTTCATGTACATCATTTTCTTCTTCTTCTTCCTTTTTTCTCCTTTAACAAATTCCATATTCAACACCTCAAGATGGTCTTCCCAGGTGGCATTAGTGGTAAAGGACATGCCTGCCAATGTAGGAGATATAAGAGATGTGGGTTTGATCCTTGGGTTGGGAAGATCCCCTGGAGAAAGTCATGGCAACTCATTCCAGTATTCTTGCGGAGGATAAGAGAACAAGAAGAATCAAATTTAATTTGCATTTTTTATTGTTGCCAATAATACTGAAATATGATTTTAGGACTCAGGCTTTTCTACCTCAGCCTTTGTTTACAGGTCCTGAATTACTCTTCCTTTCAGTAGCCATTGACAATTATACTTACCTAAGTGAAGAAATTCATGGGGTTGCAAAGAGTCGGAAACAACTGAGTGACTGAACTGAAGTGAAGAAAATTCAGGTCAAGTCCTCTGGCTATTAAAAAAAAAAAAAAATTCCTCAGCTCTTAAAATCTACTCTTTGAACAAAAAGTGATGCAGCCTGGATCAACTGCTTCTTTAACAGTACTAAATATTCTGAGAGATACCTGGATATCAGCAGGGACTGACAGAGTACAATGGTAATGCCTAAAAGGAAATGAATATTTATTATACACAGAAGAGTACATGTAGAATATTTATTTTGGTGAGGGGAGTCTGTCACTTATTCTATGTATTCTTATTCTATATATTAGTGGATATTCTATGTGGCCACTTAGTCTATGTATTCATAGATGAATATAAGAATACTGGGATGAAGACATAGATCTCATTCCAGGGGCATAGAACGTAACTGTAGGGACAAAGTTCTGACTGTATAATGCCACGCTTTCTTAGCTCTCTTTGGGAGGCAGTTGACAAGTAGAATATTAAATTCTGAAACCTGTGGGTTGTGCTTAGAAGAACAGAGGCTGGCATGTAAAAATTGCTCCTTCTTTGCCTTTTTATTCTCCCTAGTGCATGTTGATGAGTTCTCTAGATAATCTCTTTCCCTGAGATGTGCTTTATATTAACAGAGTCAGTATATTTTGCCAGGTGAAAAGAGCCTAACATTTTCAGTAGTATACATTTATTATATTAACTGTTTCAACTACTTATATGTCTTATTACTTAGTAAGGAATATTCTTTGTGATTTTCTTTTGCTATTGTGCTGAGAATATTTCAATCCATGCTTTTCATAGCCAGAAAAGAGAAATAAATTTTCTTTGACTCTTATTTCATAAGGATTTCCCCTTTCATTTTATTCATGCATGAACACTTTCCAAACACATCTTGGTGCACAGAAATCAAAATGCAAATGTCTTCTAACATAAATGACTAAACAGTGACTAATATAAAGTCTACTTTGCACAATCACCAGCAGTGGACTTAGGTCTGGTGGGCGTTTTTAATAAAGAAGGAAATATTTCTTAGCCAGGCTTAGTCCTTTAGGCCAAGCCTAAGAAAAAAAATCAACCTACCTCAACACAGCTTTCCTATTTTAAAACAGAAAAAGAGGAACAAAAGAAATCCTGCCTCTGGGAGGTGCAGTGTCCTGGCTGAAAGAGAGGAGTCCCTTCTTACGCTCTATAAATGTCATGTCTCCATTGTCAAGACTCTTGCAAACACAAAAATCACTGTACCTGCTCTATGTCATGAAAATATATTTGGCAGTAAAGTAAAATCAAAATTAGTAGACTTTCTCATCTGTTTCTGATAAAGGCAATTTTTCATCAAGAGTCTAAGCATTTAAGATAAAGATTGTTAAGCCTTCCTTTTATACATAGTTGATTCAATGTCTAAAGTTCATGGATCTATGGAATTTCTATGCATGGAAGGACATTAGAAGAGAGATCCTAATGGAGGGAAAGCAACAGAGAGCTGACAAGGCAGGGAAGAATTGTAGGGCAAATGTCTAAGGCAGCTGGTAGATCTGAGGGGTAAGATTAGCACTGGGCGTTGCTTCGTCCTAGAGGTACCTGATGATACATGAAGATGTAGTTGGAAGACTGAGTAATTGAGTGGAGTTTTTGAAAATTTGGGCAGGTTAGGGTGGGAGTGGTTAGAGCTAAAAATAAAAAAAAAATAATAAATGGAGCCCAATGCTTGCCATATTGGAAGAGGTATCCTGGCAAATCTCAGTGGCAAATTACAATCTCTGAAGCAAACTATATCATGAGGAATCAAGTGCATTGAAAATGTTCTGTAATCTTTTATTTAATGTTCTAAGTTATGTTAGAGTTAACAAGGCCAGGGTTCATCTTGCAATTTTAAGAGTAAGTGATTCCAGAGAGTAAAATGCAGATCTCCTTCAATTTATGACGAAGTTATGTCCCAATAAACTCATCATGGGTTTAAAATATTATAGGTCAAAAATGCACTTAATACAGCAGAGCTACTGAACATCATAGCTTTAGCCTAGGCTACCTTAAATGTTCTCAGAACAATTATGCTAGTCTATAGTTGGGCAGAATGATCTAACATAGAGCCTGTTTTATGAAAAGATGTTGAACATCTCATGGGATTTGTTGAACACTGTACTGAGGGTGAAAAGCACAATGGCTGTGTGGATATAAAACAGTGGTGTGTCAGCTCTCTGCCATGTGAGCTGGCTTTGCTGACTGCATGGAAGCTCACTGTCCCTGCCCAGCCTCACGGGCTGCATATCATGGCCTGGAAATGATCAAAATTCAAAACGTGAAGTAAGGATTTTATTAATCTGTGTCACTTCCGTATCATCATAAAAGAGAAATATATTAAGTGGGACCCTCAGAAGTAGGCATTTATCTGTAAAAATCAACAAATTACTGCAGGAGAAGAAAACATTTGTAAGTGAAGTGAAAATACATAAAGGAAGAAACTAAAGAAAATATGAAAAATAAAAAGCAGATAGAAAGAAGAAATTCATATTTATATAAGAATAATTTAATTAATATAAAAAAGTAAGCTGTGGTACTAAAAAGACAATTTGGCTGAGCTAGGGGGAAAAAAATAAGCTATAATCAAGTTAAGAAACCAGAATGTAAAAAAGAAGGTTAGGGAAAAATTGAATGTGAGAGAGTTTAAAGACATGTAACATGCAAACACAAACATGAAAAGGTCAAAATATTGCTACCTTAATGTTAAAAATGTATTTTAAATGTAAAAATTATTGCTAGAAAGAAAAGAAGGGTCAAAATGGATAAATATCTAACCTGGAAGGTTATACAGATATTAACAGAGATTAAAATATATAAAAGCAAATAATAACAGAAGTTAAAGAGCTATGCACACTTGGAATCACAGAGGGATCACTCTTTTAGTGAACAGAATAAATAGCTAAAAAAAATTAATAGTGATACAGAATATTTAAATAATAAACAAATATGGCCTAAATTATACTTTGGAGACACTGTACTAAAAAGCCATAGAATATATATTCTATTGAAATGATTATAAAAAGTTTGTCAAAATTAATCACATGCTAAGCCATAGAACAGTCTCTATGACATTTAAGGAAATTAAATCATCAACAGTGTTTTATATGTTCTCTAACCACAATTAATAAAGTAGCTAATAATAAAGACTATAACTAGGAAGTTACTATGTGTTTGCATATTAAAACATATACTTGTATATAACTTTATATTACTTTATATAACTCAATAATTTAAAAAATTACTGATTCTTTTATATTTAGATTTATGAAAATGTGATGGTAGTCTTTTCACAAGAGCTCTTGTCAATGGTGAATAGAGGAATAAAGAAAGTATAATGGTATTCTAAGATTTTGATTAATGAAAATTTTTGTTTCACATATTTATATCATTTAGAAACTTTCAGTTCAGTTCAGTTCAGTCTTTCAGTCATGTCCAACTCTTTGTGACCCCATGGACTACAGCACGCCAGGCCTCCCTGTCCTTCACCATCTTGCTCAAACTCATGCCCATCAAGTTGGTGATGCCATCCAACCATTTCAACCTCTGTCATCCCCTATCCTCCTGCCCAAAATCTTTCCCAGAATCAGAGTCTTTTCTAATGAGTTGGCATTTCTTATCAGGTGGCTGAAGTATTGGAGCTTCAGCTTCATCATCAGTCCTTCCAATGAATATTCAGAGTTGATTTCCTTTGGGATTGAATGGTTTGATTTCCTTGCCATCTGAGTGACAATCAAGAGTCTTCTCCAACACCAGAGTTCAAAAGCATCAATTCTTTGGCAGTCGGCCTTCTTTATGGTTCAACTCACATTCATACATGACTACTAGAAAAACCATAGCTTGAATATATGGAAATAATGTCGCTGCTTTTTAATATACTAAGTTTGTCATAACTTTTCTTCCAAGGAGTGAGCATCTTTTAATTTCATGGCTGCAGTCACCATCTGCAGTAATTTTGGAGCCCTCTTGGAGAAATATCAATAACCTCAGATATGCAGATGACACCACCCTTATGGCAGAAAGCTAAGAGGAACTAAAGACCCTCTTGATGAAGGTGGAAGAGGGGAGTGAAAAAATTGGCTTAAAACTCAACATTCAAAAAAAAAAAGATCATGGCATCAGGTCTCATCACTTCATGGCAAATAGACAGGGAAAGAATGGAAACAGTGATAGGCAAACTATATCAATTTAAATTAGACAATTAGAATATGGGAGATCATTATTCCATGCTTTAAAAAAGAAATATTCTTTGCTCTGAAACATAATCAGAATCATGTCAATAATTGTATTCATACTGTTCCCATTTAGCCAGCCTCTCAATGCTCTGTGCTCTGATGTAAATCAACAAGCTTTTGAAGTGTTTGATCTGGCTGTCATTCTTTATGATAATGAGTATTTTGTCAATCACTGCCATGTTAGTTTTTGTTTTTTGCATCTGGATGAGTGTTCCCTCTTTGAGACTGGACGAGGGATGCAAATGAAGGACTAGGAAGAAAACGAGAGGTGATTTTAAAAGACAGCAGGGATGCCAGAAATGAATTTGAAAATAAATCTTATTTGTGTTCTTGTTTTCTATTTCCTACCAAGACATTGATCTGTGATAATTATAGGAATAGGTTATTTAGTCTGTCTTTTGGCAAGGAATTCCAAACTCTCCTAAGAGGATTGCTGTACAAGATATTTCCCATGAAATAGCTACTGCTGATATAATTATTAAGTATGAATAGAAACAATGATAACAAGCATATTGGCAAATATTTAATTTTTTGTAACTTTTCCAACTTCTACAACTATTACTTGAAGAATCACAAAATGTAAGTTGCAGAAAAGCTACAAACATATAATATAACCCAAGAAAGCCAGCTAGCCAATAATTTCTTTATCTAAATTATCATGCAGAACTGGCTACATTCTCTACAGAGGATTGTAACATTTCAAATTGGGTTCAATGACATTATTATAAAGATTAAAATGAAATAAGGTATCTTCCAGATTGCCTTGGCTAAGGAAGGCCTCTAAAAAGGGCCAAGATTTGTGTGGAATTTTGGAATCTATTATGTAAAGCAGTACAATATTAGAGCTTACAAATATTGTCAGTACTAATTTTCATAGCTTGCCTGTTAATGCTCCATTTGGCCTAAATTTCCTCTAGCTTCAGTTAATCAAATCAATTTCTACTTATGGGAATGAAGATTCAATGCACTTTATAATTCTTATCTAACCTGCACTTTAATACACATAAATAGTGAATCCTCTAAAAGTTACCAACGCATTTGCCTCAATAGGCAGCCATGACAATTTGGGAAAACTCCTTTGCCTAACAGATTTCCTTGTGAGATTGTTTTGTTTGATGACAAATGAATTTGAAAGTGAGGGCATCATCGAACTCTCTAAGGCTACGCAAGGAGAATTCTGCTAAGAAGACACAATTAATTTTGGTATATATCTTAATTTAAATTAACTTCATAACCATTCACAGTGCCATTATTCATCATCTTTCCTTCAATTCGTTGGAATGATTGCATTTCTTATAACATAGAGCTTGCATTGCATTTAATTCTGTAATCTCAGTAGAAGTTAGCAACACATCTTTTCATTATGCACCTCTCCCAGCTCCCCCCAGATTCTCCACAGAGATCAAGTCATAGAATCATAACAAAAACTAATCAGCCTCCACTAGTGAGAAAGAATGTCAGGGAAAGTAAATAGAAGCAATAAATCAGGAGACAATTGAGAAGGAAAATAGAGCACGGAGGTTACTAAATAATCCAGAAAGAAGCACTCACAGAATTAACTTTTGCACTTTCTATGATCGCATTCTTTACTCTGGATGCTTGGTGTTCATTCTGTCTTCAAATTAGAACGAGAAGGGTATGTTTTTCTCTCCTTTGTCTAAACAATATTGAAAGTAATCAGTTTTCTGCATTCTCATTTTGTGCTCACCAGTGAATGCATGGAGAGAGGGAAGAGTGAGATTTTGTTTGCCTGGATCTATCATTTTTATCTTTTCCTATCCAAATCTACCCTTGAAAAAAATGCCTTTTATTAATGATGGTACTTATTATAACTAGTTAGTATATTCACAGGATTTATTTAATTATATTGAGCCTTAAGACAGTTTAAAAGGCCATTACTTTAAAGAAAAATTTTGATGGGTATATTAATTATTGTTATTTTAGTTATAATTAAAGACATTATTTAAAGCTTATTGCCCTTCTCTTTAAATTATGCTGATCTATCAGCTTTCAAAATTATCTGGTTTTTTATTTCATTACAAGGATTTTCAAAAAGATAAATTGTCACGAACTAGTTGTCAGTTTTTCCCTTAAAGGGCTCCTGGGCATGTGTCCAGTTCTTTGCCACCCTATGGACCTTAGCCCTCCAGGCTCCTCTGTCCACGGGCATCTCCAATCAAGAATGGAGTGAGTTGCCATGTCCTCCTCCAGGGAATCTTCGCAACCCAGGGATGGAACTTATGTGTCCTGCATTGGCAGGCAGATTTTTTACCATTGTGCCACCTGGGAAGCCCTGTGTCAAATGAGAAATATTTGTTTTTATATTATCTAAAATATTATCATTATTCATATTTTTATCTTCTACATTAAAATAAAAGAGGCAATTTATAAATTGATATGGTAGAAAAAGACTACAAAATATGTCTTGGAGGACAATAATTGTTGCAATATTTATTGATTTATGGACTATATGACATCAAGACCATAGGGCACAGTTTTTGTGACATTGCTGCCCTATTAGTTATTTAGATACAGCAATTCTAGTCTCTGATTTTGGATTTTATCTTTAAATCATTGGCTAAAGGAAGAATTATAAGTGTGAGAATGGCTGTCTTACTATATATCACAGGATCTTCACTAGAAGCGGGTAGCAGCAAAACTGATAGGGGATTTTTATCTTAGGTTGTGAGCACATACATGGAATTTATTGCTGCTAATTTACCAACCGAATACTTCAAGTCATTCATCCATTTTTCTCACATGTAAAATAGGAATAACTGCAAAACTCAGCTTTATTCTTCAGAGGAGACTAAGAAAGAAAGTCTAGTAACATGCAATGAAAAGCAGGACTCTGTAGCATTGTATAAGCTATATGTAGAGAATACCCGAAGAAGTGTGAGGTCAACTGAAAGTTTGCTATGCAGTTGAATAACTCAAATGCAGAGAATTGGCACAATGTTCATCACAGTTAACCTCCAGGAGAGCCATTTCTGCATGGCAGTGAACACTTCTGTAAATCATCTATCTGGCAGTATCATTCTATATTTGGCTGCATTGGAGGTGAGAGGCTGGGCCCAGTATTTTTGACATGAAAGGTAGAAGGAGTGGGGTCAGGAAGACCTTTACCATCTTGTCAGCACATGTATGATTTTCTCCTACTAACACATAAGATAAACTTATCCCAACATTATGTTATTTGGAGGAAATACCATGTTTCATAAAATCTGAGATACTATCTGTCACAGGGCACACCATTATTCTGTGTATCACTAATAATAAAAGAAAGAAAAAAATGAGCCAAATCTTAAATTATGATGAAATGAAGTTATGTCAATGCCATCAATTGCAAGACATATACCAATTACAGAGATGTTAAGATGTAGGGAAATTTGTGTCTCTGAATTGATGATGTACTATAAATCTCCTCTTAAATAACTTGAGTTATTACTTTTGCATTAAGCAAACTCACAAAGAAATCAATCAGGAAATAAAGAAATATTTCCAAGCCAATGATGAATTCCTTAATGGCCAAGCAATAAATAGAAAAATGTTCCCTCACAGTGAATAGAAATCCATTAAACAGAGCATAGAAAAGAAAAGAATATTCTGTGTTATAGTGTATATACAGTTGGAACCTGCACTGTGTCTACCTTGCTTGTTTTAGTGTCTGCGGCACAGGATATATTTTGATGAGATTTGTATTATGTAGATTAATGCAAACATGGATGAATTACTTTTAAATGGTAGGGTTATCTGATGCTTTTATTTCCAGGTCACTGGAAGACAAATACTTTGAGAAAAATAAAATTATAAAATGTTGAAAAACTGGTGATGTTAAGAGTTTACGTGTATCTTAGTAGCAAAAATGGACACAATTGACATGATGTTTATATGTGATAAAAAGCATTTTCTCCTTTCTTTAGTAGTTTTCAAGAGGTGAAAAACTCCAGCCCCGCCCCCCTACCCATCCAGCCACCTCTCTCTCTGTCAGTCTTCCTCCTAACTGTGCTTGTACCCATGTGAGGGATCCCTCTGAATGGCATAACAAATTCAATTTAAGAAGAATGTTAACTTGGTGGTCTGTGATGTGGATTGGGAGTACTTCTTAGAAGTAATGAATTCACAGATTATAGGCAGAAACAATACTTTATTACTTCTTTGAAGGATATTTTAAATGCTGACATTATCTTTATTCATCCCTTTGACTCAGTGTAAATGTCCCTCAGGTTTTAAATATTAACTTTGAAACTGGGTCCTCTGGATTTCTAGTTATTACCTTATTAGTCTTTAATAGAATGAACTTTGCCAACAGCAACATACTGTAATATACAATTTTGAGAAAGCAGTATGTGAAAAATATGCATATAAAAGCCTTTCACATTCAACATTATGTCTTCCACTTACAGTCTTTAAAAGTAAGAAAACAATATATTTTAGTCGGTTTACATATAGTGGTATACTCAATGGACATAAATTTGTGCAAACTTTGGGATATGGTGGATTACAGAGGAGCCCAGCTTGTTACAGTCCATGGGGTTGCAAACATCTGGACGCTACTTAGCTACTGAACAACATACACAGTGGTATCAGGCGACTTACTACACACAGATACCGAATTTACTGAAAGCATGACTTATTTACCTGAAAGAATTGCTGTCTTAAATTGTATAATCAGAACACTATGAAAGTTTTGTTAATAGCTATACAGTAGTTGCTTATTTCACTTTTTAAAAATAACTAGGTGGTTAGTACTAAAAAGATCTGAAAACTGTATCTATGGAAGTATTTTAATAACTTTGAAAGGACACATGCTCATCATATCCTTCGATCCAGCTAGATTTTATAGTAGAAACAAATTAAACAAAAGATAATTAGGTAATAATAAGGAACAGGGAATATGTTTAAGATTTACAGCTTATCTATAAGACAAGTAAGTTAGCTAATAACTTACTTGTATTTGGAAAAAGAATCAATAACCTGGAAGAAAGTTTTAAGAGGAATTTGTTTAGGTAAGAAAAATATACATAAAATCTGTCTAATAAGGACAAAGAGGTGTTACTGCCAAGGGAAAAAAAAAATCAATAGTGAATGGCATTTCAAAAGAAGGCAATATAATAGGATTACAAATAGTGCATATGATCTCACAGTGTCCTGCTTTAAAGAATGTGGACAACACGAACCAAATAAAGTTGAAATGTTTTAAAAAATGATAAATTTTATCTAATGGTAAAAAATTTTCCATTAAAATTTGACAGAAGAGGAAAAGATAATGATTATACTTTTTGAATAGTGTCTGCATGTGTATATGTGTTTGTGTGGATGTGTAAAGTGACGTGAAGTGATACTCATTCAGTCATGTTCGACTCTTTGTGACCCGTGGACTGTAGCCCGCCAGGCTCCTCTGTCTATGGAATTCTCCAGGCAAGAATACTGGAGTGGGTTGCCATTCCCTTCCTCAGGGGATGTTCTCAATCCAGGGATCAAACCCGGGTCTCCCGCATTGCAGGTGGGTTCTTTACTGTCTGAGCCACCAGGGAAGCCAATATCCTAACTGTCATTATATGATTCTACTACAGCTATTGTAGTAAAATAAAGATTGATTTCAAAACAGACTGAAAATCACTGCCAAGAAATAGTGTCATTAGGAACTTCTAGCATTTAGCTCTCATGGATGTGTGACTCAGCTAGGAGGGAGTTCTATAAACTTCTGAAATGACAGTAAAATCAATCATAATAACTATGGTAAAATTGGTTGGTGACATGAGAATAAATACAAATTTGAATGTGAAAATCTATCTATGAATTCATATAAAAGAAAAACTTAGAAATAGGTGAATGTGAAAGATATAGGATCAAAAAATACATATATCCTAAGAGAAGGATTTGAATTTTGCCCTGAAGAAAATTAAAATTTATGAGTGATTTTTAAACACTGATATGGACAAATTTATATTTTCAGAATATCATTGTGAGGCCCATTAGCAAGCTTCCCTCTGATCACCAGAGTTACATGCTTTAAGGGCATCCTCCACGTGGCAGGGTAGCCCTTGAACCATTGGCTGCAAGGCCTTGTCTCTTATGATAGCTGTGGGCCCACTGGGTCCTTGCACAATTTTCTACAGGGCTGGGAGGCTCAGGGTTGGTGCAGCTTGCTGGTGTGCAGGGTCAGACTCCTGGCACCAACAGGCTAGTACTATCAGTCCAAAAATGTGGTTGCCAGTGCCAATGTTGACTTGGCAGAACAAGTGCCGTGAATGAAGCTTCCAGAATCTCTGTCCCCAGGATTCTCCATCCCCAAGGGGTCTCCATCCTTAGAAGGCTTTCCAAGACTAGCAAGTGAGTGATTCAGGCTCCTTTCAAATGATGGCCTTTTTGGCTAGACTCAGAGAGTATGAGATTTAGCACTTTGAGAGCAGAGTCCCCTATTCTTTGAGTCCTCTGGCCTCTCCAAGACAAGACTCATTGTTTTTCAAGCAGTTGTCTTTCCAGGGCAGTACATCCAGACTGGACACTCTGATGTGGGCTCTGACTCTTTGCTCCTTGGGTAGAGCATCCATGGCGGTTTTAGTCCACCTGTTTGTGGGTGACCAACCAGGGAGGTGGTGTGGGCCCTGACTTTATCACATCTCTGTCCCTCCTACTCATCTTGTTGTGGCTCCTTTATTTTTTTTAGTTGTGAAAAATCCTCTCTACGTATACTCAGGTCATTCTCATAGACAGTTGTTCTGTAACGGTTGTGATTTTCATGCTGTTCATGGCAGGAGGTGAGTTCAATGTCTTCCTGTTATACTGTCTTGGTCCACATCCTCAGGAAATATTTAACATGGTCATAAGAAATATATTTATTATTCAGTGGTCTTTGTATAAATCTGTTAAATATTTTAGGGGAGGTACTATATTCACAGGCTTTTGAGATGAATTTTTAAAAATGCTTTGTGGATGATGCAATATTTTTGATACATTATTTTTGTAAAATAGATCATGAGAAAATGAAACAGTCATAATTTTTTAACCTGTTCTATAATTTTTTTAAAAATCTGCTTTTCTCCAGATACATGCTGTAGAACAATTATAGTCCACAGTGGATGTGTTATGTTTTGGGTTTTGAAGTTCAGCACCATTTTTTGAAGCTTAAGAGGAGATGTTTTCAATTTTCAAAGTGACTCTAAGTGGTTTGAAAAGCTTTATAGGGAAAGATAATATGCCTAAAATATCATTTTGTCTAGTTGACAGAATTTAATGAGGAATTTTCTATCTTAAGACTCAGATATGAGTTTTCAATCAGACCATTATCTTTTTTGCAATAATCTGTCTTCTAGACTTAAATTAGGGCAAATGTGAGAGGCTGACCACCGGGTGAAATTGAAAATAAAACTCACTCCCTTTTTTTCAACATAACCATATGTATTCTGAAATATGTACATTCAAAAACTTGCTGCTATTTTGTTACAAAACTAGTAAGGGCTATCTGTGTACATTTACCTCTCTCTCTCTCTTAATGTGTGATCATGAGAAATGCAAAAACAATTTTAGTATATTCATTTAATATGGTGTTTATAGTATAGATTTGATTAAGCTTACATGTCCTTATTTATATTCTAATAAATGCTACTTCAAATCCTGAAAGATGATGCTGTGAAAGTGCTGCACTCAATACGCCAGCAAATTTGGAAAATTCAGCAGTGGCCACAGGACTGGAAAAAGTCACTTTTCATTCCAATCCCAAAGAAAGACAATGCCAAAGAATGCTAAAACTACCGCACAATTGCACTCATCTCACATGCTAGTAAACTAATGCTCAAAATTCCCCAAGCCAGGCTTCAGCAATATGTGAACCGTGAACTTCCAGATGTGCAAGCTGGTTTTAGAAAAGGCAGAGGAACCAGAGATCAAATTGCCAACATCCGCTGGATCATGGAAAAAGCAAGAGAGTTCCAGAAAAACATCTCTTTCTGCTTTATTGACTACGCCAAAGCCTTTGACTGTGTGGATCACAATAAACTGTGGAAAATACTGAAAGAGATGGGAATATCAGACCACCTGATCTGCCTCTTGAGAAATTTGTATGCAGGTCAGGAAGCAACAGTTAGAACTGGTCATGGAAGAACAGACTGGTTCCAAATAGGAAAAGGAGTATGTCAAGGCTGTATATTGTCACCTTGTTTATTTAACTTATATGCAGAGTACATCATGAGAAATGCTGGGCTGGAAGAAACACAAGTTGGAATCAAGATTGCTGGGAGAAATATCAATAACCTCAGATATGCAGATGACACCACCCTTATGGCAGAAAGTGAAGAGGAACTAAAAAGCCTCTTGATGAAAGTGAAAGAGGAGAGTGAAAAAGTTGGCTTAAAGCTCAACATTCAGAAAACGAAGATCATGGCATCCGATCCCATCACTTCATGGGAAATAGATGGGGAAACAGTGGAAACAGTGTCAGACTTTATTTTTCTGGGCTCCAAAATCACTACAGATGGTGACTGCAGCCATAAAATTAAAAGACGCTTACCCTTTGGAAGGAAAGTTATGAACAACCTAGATAGCATATTCAAAAGCAGAGACATTGCTTTACCAACAAAGGTTCGTCTAGTCAAGGCTATGGTTTTTCCAGTGGTCATGTATGGATGTGAGAGTTCGACTGTGAAGAAGGCTGAGTGCCGAAGAATGGATGCTTTTGAACTGTGGTGTTGGAGAAGACTCTTGAGAGTCCCTTGGACTGCAAGGAGATCCAACCAGTCCATTCTGAAGGAGATCAGCCCTGGGATTTCTTTGGAAGGAATGATGCTCAAGCTAAAACTCCAGTACTTTGGCCACCTCATGCGAAGAGTTGACTCATTGGAAAAGACTCTGACGCTGGGAGGGATTGGGGGCAAGAGGAGAAGGGGACGACAGAGGATGAGATGGCTGGATGGCATCACTGACTCAATGGACGTGAGTCTGAGTGAACTCTGGGAGCTGATGATGGATAGGGAGGCCTGGTGTGCTTTGATTCATGGGGTCGCAAAGAGTTGGACACTACTGAGCGACTGATCTGACCTGATACTGTCTAAAAGTAGACACAAGCTTTCATTTTGGGTATAGGACAAACTTGGGCTGGATTCTTAGCTCTGCTATTAACGTTCATGAATTGGAGAGTTTTCTTAACTTGTCGGACTTTCAGTCTTACTCTCTGTAAATTAATGTTCTAGTACTACCTCGTAGTTCTGTTTTGGGAATTAATATAAAGATATTTGTGACATAACCTAAGGGTTAGTTTCACATAAGCCCTGACTTATGGACTCTTTCCTGCCTTTCTCTGCTGTAGAGCTTGAAAATGCAAGTCTCTCACCTTCCCAGACCATTTTGCACCTAGATGTGCACCTGTTGTGAATTCTGGGTAGTAAAATGGAGCGCAAAACCTTGTGGGAAGGCTTTCTGAGAATATTCCTTTTATGAAAAGGGTTCACATGGCATATCCCTTGGGCTTTTAGTCTTTCTTCCTGCTCAGAATGTAGAAACAATACTTGGAGGTGAAAGAATAATCTTGCAAAGAGGAAGATAGAAGCCATGTGTAAGAGATAGTGATATCAAAGATGAAAAAAATCTTTCCTAATAAACATCTTTAAACCTTTGAACTAATCCTGGATTACTGTCACTAGAATTCTTTTATGTTGGAATAAAATATTTGCTTATTTAAGACACTGTTGTGAGTGTTGTGTGAGTCACTCAGTTTTGTCAGACTCTTTGCAACCCCATGGTCTGTAGCCCTCAGGCTTCTCTGTTCATGAGATTCTCCAGGAAAGAATACTGGAGTAGGTAGTCATTCTCTTCTCCAGGAAGGTACTGTTAGTTTTTAGCTTTTGTTAGTTTGCTTTTGCTTGTGGAAAGCATTCCTTGTGTTTATAAGGTGTAAAGGGTCTAAGAATTTTGTTGACATAATTTGTTCTTTAATATGTTTTAATCCTCTCCTAATCACTTTACTGACTCTGAAACTACATGAGAATAAAACAAAAAACTAACAAAAATTAGAAAATATTCATACGGCACAGTTAGATTTCAATAGGTATTAGCGTGTTATTTTGAAGAACAGAATTAAGAGTAGCAGAACTTCTCAGGACCACTGTTGCTGTGATATTCACTCATTATAAAGAAGCTTACCACTACTAAACACATCACAACAATTGATCAGATCAAATCCCTATCTCATCAATAAGTATTTTAGTAAGGAGATGAGACACCCATTTTATAATTTGTAATTTTTACAGAAATTTCATCCCATTCTCTTTAAAACAATTCAGTGTTTCTCCTTTTTCAGCTCATTCATTTTTCAATGTCTTTGGAGACACAGCCCTGCAAAATAATCTTCCCTGCCTAAGCCATTTAGTTCTCACTCCCATCCTGACAAATATAAGCTACAATCTTGTGCTTCACAACCATGTCCTTGGTGAGAGGGAGATGCTATAGAGGGTGAACCTCAGTTTATCTTATTACAACTGCAATGAAATGAAAGTGAGGCAAATAGGAGCTCTTTTAAATGTTCATAATTTTATAAAATTAGGTACTTTAAATGATAGAAAGAGTAACTTATAGTAACTCATTGCTAGAACTGTTCCTAAAGGGACTGCATTTTGTTGCCAAAAGGCAATTGAATGTGACTACTTAATGTATGTGTATTTGTGTATCATTTAGCAGCAAAAGATAGAGAGAGTAAAATAAAACCCCTTGAGCTTGTGCTTCCTTTCAGTTACAAGGACTTGGGTACAGGGGAAGTAAAGAAGTTTTAAAACCCAGATATTTTAAATCTCAAAACCAATGCTATGCTATGTAAAAAGAGCAAGGTTACTGAAAGCTGTATCACCACTGACTGTGGAGAACAAATTTTAATGAGGTATCTTTGTCCTCTGTGAAGTCCTATGTGCTGTGCTCGGTCATTCAATCATGTCTGCATCTCTGCCACCCCATGGGTTGTAGCCTGCCAGGCTTCCCTATCCATGGAATTTTCCAGGCAGGAATATGGCAGCAGGTTGCCATTTCCAGGGGATCTTCCTGACCCAGGGGTCAAGCTCTGTCTCTCGTACTTCAAGCCGATTCTTTACCATTGTGCCACCTGGGCTAATCGGAAATTTAAAAAAGTATTTGGATAAAATCAGTTCATTCAAACAAAACACACTTCCCCCCCCAACCTAGTTTCTTTATATCTAAGGCCTATTGCTTATTTATATATATTCTACCTTTTCAGTGTTTGAACATAAAGTGTAATATAGTTCTGTTCATTCACAAGTGGGTCCTGAATCAGAATGGGCTGACTCATCCAGTTAGAGAAGGAGTTTGTTCTTTATTCCTCTCCTCCAAACAGAACTCCCTATTTTGTGCCACCAACCACGATTGATACTTGTGCTTTTTTTCCTTTTGTTGAAACTTGGCAGAGGAAGCCGGCTGCAAACAAAGATGGGCTTCTCTGTGCTTTAGTGGCAAATTAGCTTCTTGTGCGTCTTAACGTATAAGCAAATTGTACTGAAAAGCAACTCAAAGACTATTCATTGTGGAGCGTTTCTAGTTTCTAAAAGGTGCTTTATTAACACATATACATCTACTTTTGATTTGGTGTTCGTATTTATAAAACAATATTTTCATCATAAATCTTCATCTTTGTCTTCCTAGGAGACACGGGGTGCCAAATAAGGTTTGCTTCATTCTTTATCGTTCTGAAAGTTGCTAAATGATAGAAATGACCAAGAGACAACCCCTCCCTTCCCATTTTTTCAGAAGAATTGGGTGATTACTTGACTTTAGCCTTGTAAGACTCGTTTCACTCTTATGACTTCCAGAGCTAAGAAACAGTGAATCTGTGTTATTTAATGCCACTGAGTTTGTGGTAATTAGTCATATCAGAAATAAAAAGGTATACACTCATCTATTGTAAAAATGACTTCCAGAAGATTGGTAACAAAAAATTAGAAATATCCAAGTCCATGTCTCTGTTAAGACGTTGCTGTCACGGGATCATCTGCTGATGATAGAGAAGCAGATAAGGGAAGCCATCTAGTTGAATCTGAGGAAGTATGACTGGGAGATAAGATAACGGATATGAAGTAGAAATAACAATTATGCAAGACAAAGGAATGTTGTGTGGAAATATTCAAGAAGAGGGAGGTACTTCTATCAAGGGGAAAAAGTATTTGTGAACAATAGCTTGGGGAATATCAGAATTGAAAGAACTCATATCTCTAAAATATTCAAAGTGATGTGAAAAGCAGTGTACAATGAGACAGGTAAGCTGGAACGAGTGGAGAACTATTTTTTATTTTACATTGGACCATCAGGGAGCTTGTCTTTATTTTAGGAACACTTAGAAGCCAGCGATGGATTTTACTGCACACGCTGGGGTAGTTTGGACTTTTGTTTTAATTAAACTATTTAATTTTACGACTTTCATCCCACATTAGTCATTCAAATATTTCAGTGCTTTTCTTCACCTCAGCATTTAAAAACATCTGCAACAAGTGTATGACAAGGGTCATGATAGTTTTAGGATATCATCCTATTAAGCACTTGTAATAATGCAAATACCATAAGTGATTGTGATGTTTTATATAATAAAATACAATGATTAAATGCCTATATTTCTGGTACTGAGTAGGCAGTTTAGATAATTAATGAAAGTCAGTTAGTTGTCCACATCATTTTAATCAATAAGGTTAGTTGGGCTCAATATTTCCTCCTGCCCTTTGCCCAGCCCTAATGTAAATGGAGATGAACAAGAAAAATCACTGTGATTAAAAACAAATCTTCTTTAAGTGAACTTTAAAATTAATGTGCCCCTTGTGATAGTCATGGTCTGAGTTTTACTCCCAATTAAGTGCAATGTAAAAATGAATTAAAATGACATTTGTAAATGGATGGAAAAGAAATCATATATAAGAATGATTTGATTTTAAATACCTAATGATATTATCTCTTTAAAAAAGTCTGAGGGTAAGAATGAATTGGCCTATAAAATTTCTGATGTCAGTATTTCCCAGAGACAGATGAGGCCTTGCTAATTTTTGCTTATTGGAAGGGAACTGCTCCAAGCTTGATTAAGGGTCTTTTTAAGTGGGGTATAGGATGACACAGGGCTTCCCTTATAGCTCAATTGGCAAAGAATCTGCCTGCAATGCAGGAGACGGGGTTCAAACCTCAGGTCGGGAAAATGCCCTTGAGAAGGAAATGGCAACACACTCCAGTATTCTTGCCTGGAAATGTCCATGGACAGAGGAGCCTGGCAGGCTACAGCCCATGGGGTCGCAAGAGTCAGACGACTTAGCAACTAAATCACCACCACCACCAGATGTATATTGCTTTTTATAACTTTTATCAGTCATGAAAAAAAAAAAAAATTAAAGTGGGAAGAGTCCCATTGAAAATGGATTTCAGAAAGGATAAAGAAAATTTCATGTGATGGCTCTAGTTACAATCAAACTAAAGCATCTACTTCGCTATCACACCTGATATGTCTCTTGAGAAATTTGTATGCAGGTCAGGAAGCAACAATTAGAACTGGACATGGAACAACAGACTGGTTCCAAATAGGAAAAGGAGTTTGTCCAGGCTGTATATTGTCACCATGTTTATTTAACTTCTATGCAGAGAACATCATGAGAAACACTGGACTGGAAGAAACACAAGGTGGAATCAAGATTGCCGGGAGAAATATCAATAACCTCAGCTATGCAGATGACACCACCCTTATGGCAGAAAGTGAAGAGGAACTAAAAAGCTTCTTGATGAAGGTGAAAGTGGAGAGTGAAAAAGTTGGCTTAAAGCTCAACCTTCAGAAAACGAAGATCATGGCATTTGGTCCCATCACTTCATGGGAAATAGATGGGGAAACAGTGGACTTTATTTTTCTGGGCTCCAAAATCACTACAGATGGTGACTGCAGCCATGAAATTAAGATGCTTACTCCTTGGAAGGAAAGTTATGATCAACCAAGATAGCATATTCAAAAGCAGAGACATTACTTTGCCAACAAAGATTCATCTAGTCAAGGCTATGGTTTTTCCTGTGGTCATGTATGGATGTGAGAGTTGGACTGTGAAGAAGACTGAGCACCAAAGAATGGATGCTTTTGAACTGTGGTGTTAGAGAAGACTCTTGAGAGTCCCTTGGACTGCATGGAGATCCAACCAGTCCATTCTGAAGGAGATCAGGCTTGGGATTTCTTTGGAAGGAATGATGCTAAAGCTGAAACTCCAGTACTTTGGCCACCTCATGCGAAGAGTTGACTCATTGAAGACTCTGATGCTGGGAGGGATTGCAGGCAAGAGGAGAAGGGGACGACAGAGGATGAGATGGCTGGATGGCATCACTGACTTGATGGACATGAGTCTGAGTGAACTCCAGGAGTTGGTGATGGACAGGGAGGCCTGGCGTGCTGTGATTCATGGGGTCACAAAGAGTCGGACACGACTGAGTGACTGATCTGATCTGATCTGATCTGAAAACTCTTAAAAATTAAGATTGGTCCAGATCTTTTTGTATACTGTCATAAACCTCCTACTAGTAGATGAAAAACTCAGGTTGAAGCAGGAAGACTCAAAGTCTCTCTTGGGCGTCAGGATATCTCCTCTTTGCTGGCAATAGTTAAGCTTTTCTCTATTCAAAGTATGTTCCTTCATTTTTAAATCAGAGTCACTACATTCACATAGAAATACTTCAAGTACTATGAACAAGTCATACAAACTCAAGGCACTGTGTTCAGTCTCAGAGATAGAACATTGGATTCTGAGAAGAAGGTCAAAGTATTTCCACTCTGTCCTCCACTCATTGACTTCAATGTACCCCCATTTCTCCATTCAAGTAATTTTTTTTTTTTCCTTCATGCTCCATTTCTAAAATAATGCCTTGTTGTTTATGGCATTATGCTATTCTTTAAATGATTTTAAGTGTGAGATTGAGTATAATGGTTGTGGTCTATAAAGACGTTAACATTTCTGAATTAATTTTATTGTGAATTTCAGATTTAATTCATGGTCCTCTGTGTTAGGAGACATTTATGTGTGTGTGTGTGTGTATATATATATATATATATATATATATATATATATATATATATATTTAACTCCATTATATATTATATATAAATATAACTCCATTATATATATGTATATATATATATATAACTCCATCTCCTTATTCTTAAAGTCTTCAGGAGCTTTGTGCTAGTTAAGACCCAAAGTTTCCCTAGATAAACACCTAATATTCACATAAGACAAAATTGCATGCTCTATCATGTCTGACTCTTTGCCACCCCATGAAGTCTTTTTATAAGCAGGAAAGATATAATTAAACATGGTTGGTGTTTAAAACTGGATGCTAAACAAATGAAGTTTAAAATAATTTAAATGGTGAGGTGAATCTGTCCCTTGGAAGATTTTATTTTCATCTGGATAACTTAGAAATTAATTTCAAAAATAAGTATATAGTCACAGAAGGTGAAGATTAGTTCAGGCGAGTCACATCCACTCTTCTCTTAGGAACAAATCAGAACTGGAGAAACCAGGTTCATCACCTGTAAATAGAATCATGTGCTTTCTAGGCATTTAAAATCTTGGCACTAGCAATTTGGAAATTTGCCTATTTATTTATTGGAAATGAAATTTTAGGAAAATAGGACTTCAGTACCTCCATTTGTTGCTGAGGGAGACCAGCAGTCATGTATGTTCATGACCAATGGCACACAGCTACTTAAAGTACCAGTTTTCTTTCTTTCTTTTTTTTTTTTTAAATTATTCATTTTAATTGCCGGCTAATTACTTTACAATATTGTGGTGCTTTTTGCCATACATTTACATGAATCAGCCACATATGTACATGTGTCCCCCATCCTGAATGCCCCTCCCATCTCCCTCCCCATCCCATCACTCAGGGTTGTCCCAGTGAACTGGCTTTGAGTGCCCTGTCTCATGCATCGATCTTGGACTGGTCATGTATTTCACATAAGGTAATATACATGTTTCAATGCTATTCTCTCAAATCATCCCACCCTTGCTTTCTACCACAGAGTCCAAAAGTTTGTTCTTTAAATCTGTGTCTCTTTTGCTGTTATGCATATAAGGTCATTGTTACCATCTTTCTAAATTCCATATATATGCGTTAATATACTATATTGGTGCTTTTCTTTCTGATTTATTTCACTCTGTATAATAGGCTCCAGTTTCATCTGCCTCATTAGAACTGAGTCAAATGTGTTCTTTTTAATAGCTGAGTAATATTCCATTGTGTACATGTACCACAACTTTCTTATCCATTTGTCTGCCAATGAACATCTAGTTTGCTTCCATGTCCTGGTTATTGTAGACAGTGCTGTGATGAACATTGGGGAATCAGAAACTATAAAACCCCTAGAGGAAAACATAAGCAAAACACTCTGACGTAAATCACAGCAAGATCTTCTATGACCCACATCCCTGAGTAATGGAAATAAAAGCAAAAATAAACAAATGGGACCTAATTAAACTTACAAGCTTCTGCACAACAAAGGAAACTATAAGCAAGGTGAAAAGACAGCTTTCAGAATGGGAGAAAATAACAGCAAATGAAACAACTAACAAAGAATTAATCTCCAAAATATAAAAGCAGCTCATGCAGCTCAATACCAGAAAAATAAATGAACCAATCAAAAAGTGGGGCAAAGAACTAAACAGACATTTCTCCAAAGAATACATACAGATGGCTAACAAACACATGAAAAGATGCTCAACATCACTCATTATCAGAGAAATGCAAATCTAAACTACAATGAGGTACCATCTCACACCAGTCAGAATGGCTGTTATCAAAAAGTCTACAAGCAATAAATGCTGGAGAGGGTGTGGAGAAAAGGGAACCCTCTTCCACTTTTGGTGGGAATGCAAACTAGTACAGCCACTATGGAGAAGAGTGTGAAGATTTCTTAAAGTCCCAGTTTTCTATTGATGATCAGAATTAATGGTTGACAAAGAATGCTAGAATTAAAGCTGGGGTGGGTAAGGCCAAGCTGGAACCCATCAAATTCACAGTGGAGATATTTACCTAAAGAGTGATGACCTTCAGAGTGTCATGGCAACTGCTACTTCTTGTCTTCCAAATCCTATACAACTTTATTTTGACCAACACTAATCTGGAAATGGTTTCCCTGGTGGCTCAGTGGTAAAGAATCTGCCTGCCAATGTGGGACATGCAGGTTCAACCCCTGAGTCAGGAAGATCCTCCAGAGAAGGAACTGGAAACCCACATTCTTGCCTGGGAAATTCCATGGACAGAGGAGCCTGGCAGGCTACAGTCCATGAGGTCACCAAATAGTCAGACACGACTTAGAGACTAAACAACTTGGAATCACCCAGGAAAAGGACATTCTATGGACTTTAGTGCCTAGAGTAACCAAGTTGGCAGAGCCTCAATTCAGTCTATTCTCAATGTTAAAGCAAATATTTTGACCAGTTTGTCAAAGCTCTTTTCTTTTTTCTTATTTGATGCTATTTCTAATTGACTTATAACTTACATGTAATATTATTATATCAGTTTTAGTTGTATATCACAATGACTCAATATGTATATGTATTGTGACATGATCTCCATAATTAGTCTAGTTTAAGAGAAAGCATGTTATCTGTATGTAGAAAGAATGAGTAGCATTAAGTAGAAGATATGGTACCCTTAGTATTCTTTTATAAATCCATGTAATTACCAATAAACAGTTCTGTAAAAGGCATAGTGGGACCCTGTTTTGAAAATATTAATAATGGTGTTGAGGATAAGAGAGAATAGATATTCTACCTTCAATTGTTTGGTAAGTGTAGTGCTAAGCAAAGTTTAGCAAATATTAAAAATGATGATGATTTAACATTTTGGTATTTATTTTGATTGAAGAAGAAAGGAAAATAGGAAATAATATGAGGAATTTCATTAAATTACATGTCCACATAGCTGCTACTTTTTCCTTCACCTTGATGACATCTCTAAGAACAAAAAAAGAAATTTTTCTACAGGTTTAAATATCTGATACAAATTTTCACCTGCATATCTTATTCTCTGCATTTAAAAAGTAAATTATCTCTTCAACATGAAAGATGAGGAAGGTTGATGATCTTTCACAATGCATAGGCATCTGCTGACAATTCTGTATTTTGCCTAAAAAGTAGAGAATGGATGATTTAATGCAAACAAACCAAACATTAAGGGTCATTTTTAGTTAATCAGCAATTTAAAAACTTCCATAAGGTATCCTCAGAATGGAATTCTTTCTTTGTCCTTGATTCCTGATATTCCCATGACTTTGCTCAGGGGTAGACTTGGCAGAATCACGCTGCAGTCAATCATAAAGCTATCACTAAATGCCAATATTAACGACCAGCTTCTAATCAAATTGTGGATCAAGTTAATCAAAGATAGAGACGTGTTTTGTGAAAAAAAAATTACTCATGAAATTGGTTTTGAGTGAAAAGTCACACTTTTGCTTATAAAGTTAAATTTTAACTTCACCCTTTATTTTTAACAGTAGTCTACTCACACTTCACAGTCTGAAAAGACATGTAGCACTGACAAGATTTCTTTATATATTATTTAAACATCAAGTCCGTACAAGGGCTGCAATGTCTTAAAAGCTCTATTATATTATATAATAATCCAAATCCAATGTGAATGATAACTCAATAATGGCATCCTGAAGAGACATATAAGAAAGGTCAACATGTCATATCAATATAGGTCTTTTTATGCATAGATCAAAATTAGTGTTTATAAATTTGGTTCTATGAAAGTATTGCAGGAATGCTAGAATTAGAAAAATTAAACGTATAAATAAAATTGATATTGGTGATATTTTCCCAGTGTAAATTTAATAAGCTTATAATTTCCATATAAATTTCAATATATTCCAATATAAATTTCCAATTCTTTTAATTTGCAATAAGATTGATTATTCACTCCAGATGGTCAATGATCTGATTTAAATTCTATCAGGTTTTCTCTAATCTGCATAGTTTATCTGTCCCTTCTATTGATTAAAGAGGACTATTTAAAATAAAATTAGCTTGGATATGAAAATAAATATATACACTATATATGTAAAAAATATTCTTACAATATTCATGTATATTATGCAATGCAATATATAAATGTTTGTATATACTATAAATAGCATATTTAAATTAATTCAGATGTAATAAAGGGATGTGAGATTGAGATGAAGTGATATTTCCTATATTTGTAGATTTGTCATGTACTTTTATTTTCTGATCTTTCTGAATATATTCTATATATTTTTAGTTAAGCTATCTTGTAGCAGAGAAAATTAACTTTTTAAAGTTAACTTTTCAAATTGTTGATAGAGAAAATTCACTGAATTTCCCTGAATAATTCTTCCAGAACAACTGATATCATTATTATTTGAAAACATATTTAAATTTTACAAGTTTAGTGAAAGAAAACCCACTGGAAAGAAATGCTAATCAGAATTTCCAAAACTAAATTAGCAAAACTTGAAACTATATAATATCAATAGTTATCAAGGTAGGTACCTTTGCAGGAAAAAGATTGAATAGACGCTATTTCATAGTTAAGCTGAATGCTTAGTTTTTAAGAATTTAAAAGGAGATCACTTGGGAAATAAAGCAAGAGATTCTTTGATGAATAAAATAAGTGCAATATTTTATTGAGATAATTTTGAGTAAATTGTCCACTAGAGTATTTATTTGGGCTTCCCTTGTGGCTCTCCTGGTAAAGAATCCGCCTGCAATGTGGGAGACCTGGGTTTGATCCCTGGGTTTGGAAGAACCCCTGGAGAGGCTACCCACTCCAGTGTTCTGGCCTGGAGAATACCGTGGACTATAGAGTCCACGGGGTTGCAAAGAGTTGGACACGACTGGGCAACTTTCACTTTCATTTTTCACTTTCAGAGTATTTATAAACTCCAAAGAGAAAGAATTTTACTAATTAGGGATATAGTTACTAAAGAAGACCAAAAATTCAGTGGATCAATTCAATTAGATCATTTTTCTCTGACATAGGAGTAAAGAAGTAGGTGGGTAGAATGTAGGTCAATCAGCTGATGCAACTGCATCAAGAGTCAAATTCCTTCTACCTTGAACTTGCCTTCTCTAAGGTGTTCTATTAAAGAAGAGATCAGTGCCATCTCTCCTACACATTGTCTGTTCTACAGTCACTAAGATGGGAGAAAGTTATTTCCTTCAAATCAGTTAAAGTCAAGAAACATGTTCCTTCACAAAGATTTGACCTGGAAGTCTCACCCCTTGCTTCTGCTCACCTTCACTGCTGGAAGCTTACTCACATGCTGTCACACACGGTTTCAATGGAAACCCAGGTTTGTATTCTCTGAATTAGGTCACCATGTATCCAGTGATACCCAAGGCAGATGTGTAGAGAGAACACAGGAGACTCTGTGGCTGAAAGAAGATGGAGACAATGAATATCTGAGGCCTTTAGCAGTCTCTACCCCAGAAACCTGGACATTGTGTTCACTAATGTATCCTAACCTGAACAAGGTTCTAGTTCACTGTAGTTGCTCAATGAATATTTTAGTTTCAGGAAAATCAAACCACAAAAAGAAATTATGATGCTTCACCCAAGGTGAATTGCATTTAACTTATTTATAACAAAATTCATTATTCCTGACTTTGGTGGTGCTGCTAAGTCAATTCAGTCGTGTCCGACTCTGTGTGATCCCATAGATGGCAGCCCACCAGGCTTCCCCATCCCTGGGATTCTCCAGGCAAGAACAATGGAGTGGGATGCCATTTCCTTCTCCAATGCATGAAAGTGAACATTGAAAGTGAAATTGCTCAGTCATGCCGACTCTTAGTGACCCCATGGACTGCAGCCCACCAGGCTCCTCCATCCATGGAATTTTCCAGGCAAGAACACTGGAGTGGGGTGCATCGCCTTCTCCGATTCCTGACCTTAGTTGATTTTAAAAGTGTATTATGCCACTTTCTTGGATGTGCAGACTAATGTTTTTTGTAAACTTTGAGAAGTTTTGGCTCTGATTTTTTTTCAGTTTTGTTTCCTTCCCTTTCTACCTTTCCTTTCTTTCTGGAAATCATACCATGTATAAAAGAGTCCAACACAACTGAGCAACTGAGCATGCACACATATATTGGTATGCCTGATTGTATCCAGATCTCTGAGGCTCTATACATTTTCTTTATTGCTTGTATTTCTTAGACTAGAAAATCTCATTTATATAAATTCAAAGTCGCTGATTTTTTTCTTCTGCCAGTTAAAATTGCTTTGAACCCTTTTAGCCAGTTCTTCTGCAGGATTTCTAGTTGTTTCTTTTTTTGCAATTGCTATACGTTCGTGGTTATTATCTAGTTTGTGAGACATTATTCTCATACTTGCTTTTGATTCTATAGACATGGCTTTCTTTAGTTCTTTAAATATATTTACAATCGCTGCTTTAAATTCTGTCCTAAGTTCAGTATATGAGCTTCCCCAGGGACAGTTTCTATTAACAGTATCTTTTCCTGTGTATCTGTCATACATTTCTGTTTCTTTGTGCGTCTCAATTTTTTTTTTTTTAATGAAAATAGAACATTTTTGAACAATATACTGTGGCATCTCTAAAAATCACATTTACCCACGTCTTCATGGATTGTTTTTGTTGAAATGCATTTGTCTGTTTAGACTATTTTTATAAAGTAAAAGTCTGCATTAAGTGTCAAATGCAGCAACTGAAAACTTTGTTCAAGTTACCTTAATGATGAGCCTTTCATTGGACAGAAGTATACTTAAGTACCTTGAATCTTGCTCAAGGCAGACCCGGCACTTTCCAACTCTGCCTTAGTCTTCACATGTTATTCAAAGACAACCAGAGGGGAACAATTAGGACCTTTTTATGTGGAGGGATGTACACAGTCTTGCATATGTGTGCTGCCTTCTAAATTTTCAGAAATATATTAAAGTTTTTTAAAGTCCACTATGATCACCGTTTTCCCCAATTTGTCCTTTTAAGATTTCTGGTGAACCTCTTATTCTCCTAGACTGGTTTTTCTGCTTCAGATCTCTGTGATTAAACAATTATCAGAGTTTATTTTGGGAACAAAAAAACCCAAACCCTTGAATAGTAGTATTTTTGCTGAGAGCATGCACTGACTCATATCAGAAGAGACAATTCTGAGAAGAGAGCTTTTCAGGAACCATCCTGACATGTTAAATAATTACTGTCCCTTGGGATTTTTGAGGTGGCACAATCATGGTGTCTTTAATGATTGCTGAGCTGCTGGACTGCTGGGTTTTAGATACTGTAACTGTAAAGTTGTTAGTTTTCAAGTATGTAAAGAATACATGGAGGAGAAGTATGGAAAGATTTCTGGCATGTTAATGTCCCAAGACTTGCTCTTATTTCACCAGATCAAATTGCCAACATCTGCTGGATCATGGAAAAAGCAAGAGAGTTCCAGAAAAACATCTATTTCTGCTTTATTGACTATGCCAAAGCCTTTGACTGTGTAGATCACAATAAACTGGAAAATTCTGAAAGAGATGGGAACATCAGACCACCTGAACAGCCTCTTGAGAAATCTGTATGCAGGTCAGGAAGCAACAGTTAGAACTGGTCATGGAACAACAGACTGGTTCCAAATAGGAAAAGGAGTACGTCAAGGCTGTATATTGTCACCATGTTTATTTAACTTATATGCAGAGTACATCATGAGAAATGCTGGACTGGAAGAAACACAAGTTGGAATCAAGATTGCCGGGAGAAATATCAATAACCTCAGATATGCAGATGATACCACCCTTATGGCAGAAAGTGAAGAGGAATTCAAAAGCCTCTTGATGAAAGTGAAAGTGGAGAGTGAAAAGGTTGGCTTAAAGCTCAACATTCAGAAAACGAAGATCATGGCATCTGGTCCCATCACTACATGGGAAATAGATGGAGAAACAGTGGAAACAGTGTCAGACTTTATTTTTCTGGGCTCCAAAATCACTGCAGATGGTGACTGCAGCCATGAAATTAAAAGATGCCTACTCCTTAGAAGGAAAGTTATGATCAACCTAGATAGCATATTCAAAAGCAGAGACATTACTTTGCCAACAAAGGTTCGCCTAGTCAAGGCTATGGTCTTTCCTGTGGTCATGTATGGATGTGAGAGCTGAACTGTGAAGAAGGCTGAGCGCCGAAGAATTGATGCTTTTGAACTGTGGTGTTGGAGAAGACTCTTGAAAGTCCCTTAGACTGCAAGGAGATCCAACCAGTCCATTCTGAAGGAGATCAGCCCTGGGATTTCTTTGGAAGGAATGATGCTAAAGCTGAAACTCCAGTACTTTGGCCACCTCATGCGAAGAGTTGACTCATTGGAGAAGACTGTGATGCTTGGAGGGATTGGGGGCAGGAGGAGAAGGGGACGACAGAGCATGAGATGGCTGGATGGCATCACTGACTCGATGGATGTGAGTCTGAGCGACCTCCGGGAGTTGGTGATGGACAGGGAGGCCTGGCGTGCTGCAGTTCATGGGGTCGCAAAGAGTCAGACACGACTGAGCGACTGATCTGATCTGATCTGATCTGATTTCTTGATAGACTCTTCTTGGGTTGTTACACGCTTTTGGTTGATTTCCAGAGTTTTTAAAAGGTTGATTAAGGACAATTTTGACCAATGTTCTCAATATTTTATAGAGAAACAGAGTTTTGGATTTCCTTACTTTTTTTGTTTGAAATCTGGTTCTTATAATTTGATATAAGTACCCTAATGCTCTTGCAACAATATTTACAAAAGCCAGACACGAATGCAACTTAAATACTCGAAGGATGAATGGATAAAGAAATTGTGATACATTTATAATTGAAATATTACTCAGCCAGGAAAAGTAAATAATTTGAGTCAGTTGTAGTGAGGCAGATAAGCCTAGATATCTCACCTTTCTCGGATCCTTTATTATACAGACAAAAAGTTTGACATTCTAGAAATTTAAATGACTTTCCAAAAGCAACCCAACTGGCAAATCCTTTATCTAGATAATACCAAGGCCTTCTGCATCCTTGGAAAACTCTGGTCAACATTTAAGAAAAAACAAAACAAAACAAAAGATATTGTATGAAACTAGATATTATATCTTATGTATGTAAATACAATATTATTTTATTTACAATTATAGGCATACAGAGTAGAGTTCAAGGCTAGATAATGGCAGGGTATACTTGGAGGAAAGACCAGAATAAGTTTCAGATCTGAGAAGACATGACCTTGAATGTCATGAGGATGTTTTAGTCTTTGAAATAACCCATTATAGTAGTAAAAATGAGACTTGACTTTGAAAATTCGTTGTTTGGAAATTATTTCAAGGATGACGTGTTTTTCTTTAAGTTGATTAGAAAATTGCTTTTTTCTTAAGTAATTGTCTCCTCTTTGCAGTTAACTGCTGCTTGTCAAAGGTAGGAATGTGTGTGTCAGTGATGTCAGTTAAGGGTAACTTCATTTTACTTCCTTAAAAGTTTAAGAAAGCAATATCTTAGAGTTCCACCAAGACCCCCTCCACAAGTTCATCATCATCAGTGTAGATAATTGCCATTCATGGCCAGCTCTCCCAGATATTCTTTGGACAGACACATCAAATTTAGTTAGTTATTCTAGAATACAGATCCCCACCATCCAGGATCTAATGCCTGATGATTTGAGGTGGAGTTGAAGTAATTATTCCAAGAAGGGGGACCCTTTCCAGGGCCCAAATGGATCTCTTGTCTAACACTCAGAAATGAACTGTCCAAAGATGTACATGTGCTAACAAAGCAAAACATTTTATTGGGAAGGAGCACCCGGGCAGAGAGTAGTGGTAAGGTAATCCAGGAGAACTGCTCTGACATGTGGCTCACAGTCCCGGGTTTTATGGTGATGGGAATAGTTTCCGGGTTGTCTCTGATCAATCAGTCTGACTCAGAGTCCTTCCTGGTGGTGAATGCATTGCTCAGCCAAGATGGAAGCCAGTGAGAAGGATTCTGGGAGGTGGTCTGACACGTGGTGTCTCCTTTTGACCTTTCCTGTACTCTTCCAGTTGGTGGTGGCTTATTAGTTCTGTATTCCTTACCAGGGTCTCCTGTCATAAAGCAACTCATGCAAATGGTTACTGTGGTGCCTGGCCAACGTGGGTAGTTTCCCTGTGCTTTCCCTAACATAATAATAATAGAAATAAAGTGCATGACATATGTGATACACTTGAATCAACCCAAAATCATCCCTCTTACCCCTGGTTCATGGAAAACATGTCTATCAAAAAACTGGTCCCATATGCCAAAAAGGTTGTTGCTCTAGAATTTAGCTAATGTAGTTACTGTGGTGTCTTCTGCAGCTCCCCCAGTCAAATGGTCAAATAACCTTTATGAAGATGTGGGGGGAAAAAATATCTGAAGATGACTGACTCATCATTGGCTACCCACCCTCAGTTTGTATTTTTCCACTATTAGTAAAACAGAGGACAAGTTGGTTGGATGGCATCACAGATTTATGGACATGAGTTTGAGCAAGCTCTGGGACATGTTAAAGAACAGGGAAGCCTGGCATGCTGCAGTCCACGGGGTCCCAAAAACTTGGACACAACTGAGTGACTGAACAACAAGCAAGACACAGAACTGAGTCTGTCCTGCCCTGTTTTGGAACACATAGTGTGTAGATCTGACATTTCTGTTGCTTTTTTCCCCTACTTAAAGTTGATTTAATTTAGTTTCTTCTGGAAAATTGTTAGTGTTGTGACAGAAGGGAAAGCCTGTGTCAGGGTTTGCCTCTGCTCAGCTTTCATTGGAGGGTTTCCTGTGGCTAAGAACCCTGGGTTAGTTTTATGATGCAGGTTCTGCTCACAGACCCGTCATCATCCCTGGGAGAATACAGATGAGGCAGACACTCGTACCAAACAGAAAACCCCAAGGACTCTGGTCACTTGTCTCTCCTTTAAGCACATAACCAGGCTATCAGGTGATCCTTTGAAACAACACACATGGCTTTCACTTATCTGGTTATGTCCCTGTTTCACCAGAGCCTTAGGCTGAAATCTGCCTTTGACATTTTCTGTGGTTGCCTCTCCACTGCTGGCAGATTCTTTGATTCTTTGTGCAGTATCTTTTGCAGAACTTGCAAAGCTAGACCAGAAATACCCAAGTGGCAATACATTTAAGCTGTCTTATTAGAAGCAACTTCACAGGCAGCTTTGTCATAGTTTGTTCCAGAAGCTTGAACAAGAAATCTATTTGCACACACACTGTGGTACAAAGGCTAGTGTGATCTTTCCAAACTTGAAGTGCTGCCCCATAAACAGTCTCAAAACACCTAAGTCTATAGGGAGACCCTCAGCTGTGACCTACTATGAAAATCTGTTTGGAACTTGGATCACACATTTGTACAATTTTGGGGGGAGATATTAATGTGTTAAAGGCTTGAAAGAAGACAGTGCACTTTCTTTGAGTAGAATGGTTCTCCCTCTCCAGGGAAGCCTAGGTAAATGGATTTTCTGAAGAATTATTACAAGCAAGCTGTTTTTGTTTCAGTTGTAAGAATTTAATTGGTTGATTTGTTTATAATTGCTATTACATGCTATGCTCTATCTTCTGCAAATATAGATGCAAGTGTATTTTTAAAGCCTGCTTAAATAAATTATGTTGCTTTTTAGACCTTTTTAAAATGCATAGAGCCACTTCAAAAACCAAGCAATAGGTGCACTGGTAATTGAATGGAAAGTGGTTCCTTTAATTCCTTCCTATTGTATGTGGTGATGATGTTAAAGAGGTAGAGATTTGCCATTTGCACTGTAAAGTGTCTGAAGAGGTTATTGTCTGATATTCTAAATTAAATTGTTACTTTGATTTATAAATGAACGGGTAAATACCAAAAAATTAACAGCTATGCCAGTTGGAGCTCTAAAGTAGGATTCAAAAATCTATGGAATGCTGCTGGAAACACTATGTAGTATTTTTGCAGGGAGTGCAGAAACAAATTTTCAAAATGTTTTCCATGTGTTGCCAGGAGAAAAAGAAACGGACATTTCAGGTAAAGCTATGAACATTGACAGATCAAGTGTCTAGGATTTCTTTCCCTGTTATCATCTAACACAGCATCCTATTCTTCCCATACATAATTCTTTCTTCAACATTCAATTAAGTAATGTTTGTTGAACTTTGCTATCTTCTAGAGACTGTTTTCGGGGAAGGCAATGGCACCCCACCCCAGTACTTTTGCCTGGAAAATCCCATGTACGGAGGAGCCTGGTAGGCTCCAGTCCATGGGGTCGCTAAGAGTCGGACACGACTGAGCAACTTCACTTTCGCTTTTCACTTTCATACGTTGGAGAAGGAAATGGCAACCCACTCCAGTATTCTTGCCTGGAGAATCCCAGGGACAGGGGAGCCTGGTGGGCTTCTGTCTGTGGGGTCGCACAGAGTCGGACACGACTGAAGCGACTTAGCAGCAGCAGTAGCAGCAGAGACTGTTTTATATACCTGGATTATGTCAATAGGAAAAAAGAAAAAGCAAAAAAAAAAAAAAAAAAAAAAAAGAAAAAGAACTATGGAGCTTAAGTTTTAGTTTGACAATAAATAATTGTAAGAAATAAATGTTAAGGTATAGATGATAATTGATGCAGTTAACACACACAACAAAAACAAAATAGAAGCTAGTAATGTGAGGAAAAAGGGAATGGGTGGAGGGATGGAAGTAAATCTTTCATTGTTAAATAAAGAGATCAGGATTTGAAAAGACTTAAAGAAAGTAATGGGATTGAGCAATGTTTTAATCTAAAGCACAGCTTTCCAGATACTGGAGAATGAGTAGCAGGATCCTGTTGTTACGGAGTCCAAGCTCACTCAGCTGTGGCTGTCAGAGGGCAGTGAATCCGAGGGAGGAGTTGTTGAGCAAGGAACACAAACTTATTCAGAGCCAGCCGACTGACCAAGAAGATGGCAGACTAATGTCTCAAAATAATCAACTTGTTGGGGTCTGGATGTCACGTTCTTTTATGGGTCAGTGATGGGGGAAGTGAGGAAACAAATGATAAAAACCATTTAATTCTTGCAAATATCTCCTAGAATAGCAAACCTCAGTCAGTGGGATGTGTTAGTTTTTATGTTTCTTACAGTCCTTCAGGGGTTAACAGGGTCAGATTATCTCCCAGTCATCTAACAAAGGCACTTTAGTTTAAGGGTCAGGCAGAGGCTTCTGAGGCAGGCCGTTATGTATGATTATAATAGCAAAGGTGGCAAGAAAGAAAAAGGGCAAAATCAAAGAAACAAATCTAGCGTGGAAGAGTCAAAATCAGCTCTTTCCTGTTACACTATTGCTCCTAGAAATATGCAGCTGGACAAAGAAGAGACAGAGAGTGATTGTAGGAAATGCAATTAATGAGATTTTAACATTATAAGGGTAGGGAGATCATTGTGGGTTATTGTAAAATCTCTGGCTTTCTCTGTAAATGAAGTTGAGAACTATTGCTAAGTTTTGGGCAGAAAATCTGACTTTCTTGTTTAAAAGATATTTCTTTTGCAGAAGACAGAGACAAATGTATAGGCTATTTCAGTAGTCATTTTTAGAAAAGTTGGTGACTTGAACCAAAGGGTAACTTTAGTAAATGTGATAAGTGAATGTGTTAAGTGCTCAGCTTCTGGATAAATCTTGTATGTTAATCCAATATGATTATTGACAAATTGGATTAAGATGCCAGAGTAGTGTGCAGGAAACTGAGATTAAAGAATCAGAAATTTGGTAATTAAAAGAATACAAGACACGATCATTGGAAGACATGATCAATAATGTATATAAGTATGCATAGGCTTCCTTGGTAACTTATCTTGTGAAGAAACCACCTGCAATCGTGGAGACCTAGGTTTGAACCCTGGGTTGGGAAGATCCCCTGGAGGAGGCATGGCAACCCACTCCAGTTTTCTTGCCTGGAGAAGCCCAATGGACTTCTCCAGGAGCATGGCGGGCTATAGTTCATGGGGTTGCAAAGACTCAGACATGACCACAGCACATGTAAACATGCGTGCATTATATCAACTAACTTTTAACTGAGTAAATACTTCAAAATTTTGTAGATTAAGAAAACTAAAATTTGCTTAGTTCATGATTATGTGGGTTAGCTGGATGATTCTTCTGATGTGGGCTTATTTCGATAAACCCCACTGGACTTTCTCATGAGTCACAGTCAGCTGAAATGTCAGCTGGTAAATGGATGATCTAGGATGACCTCAGAGATAGTTCTGGCAATTAGAAAGCTGTCAGCTGAGGCATTAGGAGTGATTCAGCTGTTGTGGCTTTCATTGTTTAGCATGCAAGCCTGTCCTTTCGCACAGGTCAATGTTAGTTTTTCCAAGACAAGGGTGCACAATGCGCACACATCTTACAAATCTCCACTTACATTATGGTTGCTAATGATCCATTGGTCAAAACCAGCCACATAGCCAATCCACATTGAAAGGATGTTGAACCAGATTCTATCTTCAGATGGAAAGGGACAAATTTGTAGCCATTTTTAATATTCAATTCAGTTCATTTCAGTCGCTCAGTCGTGTCTGACTCTGCAACCCCATGAATCGCAGCACGCCAGGCCTCCCTGTCCGTCACCAACTCCCAGAGTTCACTCAGACTCACGTCCATCAAGTCAGTGATGCCATCTAGCCATCTCATCCTCTGTCATCCCCTTCTCCTCCTGCCCCCAATCCCTCCCAGCATCAGAGTCTTTTCCAAAGAGTCAACTCTTCGCATGAGGTGGCCAAAGTACTGGAGTTTCAGCTTTAGCATCATTCCTTCCAAAGAAATCCCAGGGCTGATCTCCTTCAGAATGCACTGGTTGGATCTCCTTGCAGTCCAAGGGACTCTCAAGAGTCTTCTGCAACACCACAGTTTAAAAGCATCAATTCTTCAGCGTTCAGCTTTCTTCATGGTCAAACTCTCATATCCAAACATTGCCATATATATTTATTTTCTGGCTTATCTGCCACATTCTAACTTCTATGAAACTAAGTCAATCATGTTCATTTATTAAACCTCTATTGCTTTGTATGATATTTGAAAATGTGTTCATTAATAATATAAATGCCTATTCATCAGTATCTAAACATACCCCAAACAAAGTTACCCACTTCCCCAATAGACCATCACCACTTCCAATTTCCCAGCTTTCAGGAAATACATATCTGTTTCCTAACTCTTTAGATCAAAACATTGCTGTCACTTCTAGGCATTCCTATTATCTCTTGCCTTATCAGATCCAGTTCCTAGTTATTCAGTTACTCTCAACTATACCTCTTTCAACTTCTATTAGTTTTATCTTCTTATAATTATGAGGTCAGATGATCTCTTTACTAGATAAGTTCTAGCTTGACTTTTGGCTACTAGAACTCCTTCCATTGTTCACTTGCCCTCCCACCAAATCCTGGATTAATCTTTCAAAAGACTACTGCACATTATGCCAACTCTCTGCTCAATGATTTTCAATACTTTCTTATTTTTTAACAACTTGTCAGCTGCATACTGAAAGGTCAAGATTCCATGGAGTTAATCAGCTTAGAGCCTGGCATGCTACAGTCCATGGGGTTGCAAAGAGTCATACATGACTTACTGACTGAACATCAACAACCAGCTTTCACAGTACTTACTTTCAAGCTTTCAAGTATCTGATATTCCTGATACCTGGACTATAACTCTTCCCCTCAATATTCATATTCTTTTTCTTTCCTCTGTATCCACTAGCAAATCAGATTTTGCTGCTGATCAGTCACTAAGTCATGTCCAACTCATTGTAACCCCATGAACTGCAGCATGAACTCACGTTCATTGAGTCAGTTATATCATCCAACCATCTCATCCTCTGTCATCCCCTTCTCCTCCTACCCTCAATCTTTCCCAGCATCAGGATCTTTTCTAATGAGTTTGTTATTCACATAGATGTCCAAAGTACTGAGACTTCAGCTTCAGCATCAGTTCTTCCAGTGAATATTTAGGATTGATTTTCTTTAGGATTGACTGGTTTGATCTCCTTGCTGTCCAAGGGGCATTCAAGAGTCTTCTCCAGCACCACGATTCAAAAGCATCAATTCTTTGGTGCTCAGTCTTCCTTATGGTCCATCTCTCACATCAGTATATGACTACTGGGAAAACCATAGCTTTGACTATATGAATCTTTGTTGGTAAAGTAATGTCTTTGCTTTTTAATTTGCTGCCAAGTTTGTCATATCCTTTCTTTCAAGGACCAAGTGTCTTTAATTTCATGGCTGGATTTACCATCCAAAGTGATTTTGGAGCCCAAGAAAATAAAATCTGTCACAGTTTCCAGTTTTTCCCCATCCATTTGCCAGATGCTATGATCTTAGGTTTTTGAATGTTGAGTTTTAAGCCAGCTTTTTTTGCTCTCATCTTTCACCCTCATCAAGAGGCTCTTGAGTTCCATTTTGCTTTCTGTCATTAGAGTGCTATTACCTGCATATCTGAGGTTATTGATATTTCTCCTGGTAATATTGATTTCAGGTTTTTGTGTTATCCAGCCTGGTATTTTTCATAATGTACTCTGCATATGAGTTAAATAAATAGCATAACAATATATTGGCTTGATGTACACCTTTCCCAAATTTGAACCAGTCCATTGTTCCATGTCCAGATCTAACTGTTGCTTCTTGTCCTACATACAGGTTTCTCAGGACATAGGTAAGGTGGCCTGGTATTCCCATCTCTTTTGGAATTTTCCAGTTTGTTGTGATCTACACAGTCAAAAGCTTTAGCATAGTCAATGAAGGAGAAGTAGTTTTTTTTTTGTTTTTTGTTTTTTTTTTTTTTTAGAATTCCCTTGCTTTTTCTATGATCCAATGAATAAAAATTTTCCCACACTCTGAGCTTCTCAGTGGTCAAATTCCAACTCTCTGAACATTATTCTATTCAATGACACTTCACAATTTCAAACAAAACGTAAAAAACACAAAAAAATATTATGAAGTTTTAATAGCAAAAGCAAATTTTTCTTTATGTGAGTTGGGTGCTTTTGACAAATTTTTGAAAAAAGTGCCAATGAATGTATGATCTTTGGTGTTTCAGTGGAATTAAGAAAGAAATCTAGAAACAAAAGTTTCGTTACTCAAATAGGTTAGGAAAAGCTGTGTTCAGGTTATTTTAATGAAAACGTTTTACAGTGTTCTACTTTGCTGATTTCTTCAATGAATATCAAAGGAAAGGATATGGTTATTCTCAGAATTCTAAAACACTTGAAACAACTATATTTTCCTTCTTTATATGCAACCATGGATCTAGTAACATACTGAGGAACACATTTTGGAAAATAACTATTGATAATTATTGGCTACTTTATATGTTTCCATATTCTGTGTTTGCCATTTACATTTTACTAATGATATTGGACATTTGCTGTCCATGGCTTCTTGCATTCATTCATCTGGCTCCTATATAGCAGGGGCCTCAATATACTTTCAAGCGATTCCCTCATTTAGCATAGAATTGATGGGGGTGATGACAACATCTGATAGTCAAGCGGTGGATGCAATGACCCAAGCTGGGTTATTTGTACTTTTTGGAATTTTGAATCCTTAGTAGAGAGCCAGAAAAAATAAAGAGCTAACTCATTCCAGTAGCAGTAGCCTGTCAATACTATTAATGCATGACAGGTAGAGTAGACACTCCTGCTTCCCGCCACCCCTCAACTTAAGATACCCAGGTTTTAATCCCTATAACCTGTGAAAAGGTGAACCAGGTGGCCCAATATAGTTACAAGTGTCTTTAAAGATGACAGATGAAGAAAGGCACCTAAGCTAAGGAACCTGTGCAGGCTCTTGAAGTTGAAAACTTAAGGGAATGAATTCTCCGCAGAGCCTTGGAAGGGAATGGCATCCTGCTGACCTGTGGGTTTTAGCTCAGTTAGATCTGTTTCTGGCTCTCCAAATTACATAACAGTAAGATACTACATTAGTGTTTTGAGCCAGTGTGCTTGTACTTATGTGTTACAGCAGTCAGCCATAAAAAACAAGGCAACAAACCTATCTTGATTCTTGAAATCAGGTTGGGTCTTATTTATTCCTAAATGGTTCCTCAACTTTCTTATACATTGCATGCTGCTGCTGCTGCTAAGTTACTTCAGTCGTGTCTGACTCTGTGTGACCCCATAGACGGCAGCCCAGCAGGCCCTGCCGTCCCTGGGATTCTCCAGGCAAGAACACTGGAGTGGGTTGCCATTTCCTCCTCCAGTGCATGAAAGTGAAAAGTGAAAGTGAAGTCGCTCAGTCGTGTCTGACTCTTAGCGACCCCATGGACTGCAGCCTACCAGGCTCCTCCGTCCATGGGATTTTGCAGGAAAGAGTACTGAAGTGGGTTGCCATTGCCTATTCTTACTAAAACATTCTGATAAATTCTGTCTTTGCTAAATTTATTCAGGGTCAGTTTCTGAGGCTTTATAAACAAAACATACAATTTAAAATGTTTATCCATGTATTTTTGTCATCTTTTATCCTTATTAGATTATAAAGTTTTATGGAAAATATCTTCATGTGTTTTATATATACATATGTAAATATAAATGGAGTCTAATGTAGTCATTAATTATTTGCTCTTCAATATATGTTGTTGCTGCTGCTGCTGCTGCTAAGTCGCTTCAGTCGTGTCCGACTCTGTGCGACCCCACAGACAGAAGCCCACCAGGCTCCCCTGTCCCTGGGATTCTCCAGGCAAGAATACTGGAGTGGGTTGCCATTTCCTTCTCCAACGTATGAAAGTGAAAAGCGAAAGTGAAGTTGCTCAGTCGTGTCCGACTCTTAGCGACCCCATGGACTGGAGCCTACCAGGCTCCTCCGTACATGGGATTTTCCAGGCAAAAGTACTGGGGTGGGGTGCCATTGCCTTCCTCAATAGATGTTGCTAATCCTTATTAATTGGATTCATTAAAAAATACAAAAAAATAACTTATGGAGAAACATACAATATAGGCGTTTTTTTTTTTTGAGTGGGTGTAGGGCAACCTTGATGCAGTTTTTTTTTTTTTTTTAATTTTATTTTATTTAACTTTACAATATTGTATTGGTTTTGCCATATATCAAAATGAATCTTCCACAGGTATACATGTGTTCCCCATCCTGAACCCTCCTCCCTCCTCCCTCCCCATACCATCCCTCTGGGTCGTCCCAGTGCACCAGCCCCAAGCATCGTACATCGAACATGGACTGGCGACTCGTTTCATATACGATATTATACATATTTCAATGCCATTCTCCCAAATCATCCCACCCTCTCCCTCTCCCAGAGTCCAAAAGACTGTTCTATACATCAGTGTCTTTTTTGCTGTCTTGTATACAGGGTTATTGTTACCATCTTTCTAAATTCCATATATATGCATTAGTATACTGCATTGGTGTTTTTCTTTCTGGCTTACTTCACTCTGTATAATAGGCTCCAGTTTCATCCACCTCAGTAGAACTGATTGTAATGTATTCTTTTTAATTGCTGAGTAATACTCCATTGTGTATCACAGCTTTCTTATCCATTCATCTGCTGATGGACATCTAGGTTGCTTCCATGTCCTGGCTATTATAAACAGGGCTGCAATGAACATTGGGAAAAAAATGGAATGATGTAAAATTAGTCATAAAGCATAAAATGTCCTCTGAAGCCTTGTTTAAATGTATGAATACCATTACATAATTCCAATGTAGCTGTTTTATAATTTTTATTTTTATCTTTTACTTAAACATTTTTTTGTGTTAGCATGTGTTTTCATTACTTTTATTTTCACTGGCAACGAATTTCATTAAGCCAGGTGGTGTAGTGGTAAAGAATCCACCTTCCAATGCAAGAGACTCATTAGACTTAGGTTCAATCCTGGGGTTGGGAAGATCCCCTGGAGGAGAAAATGGCAACCCACTCCAGTATTCTTGCCTGGAGAATCCCATGGACAGAGGAGACTGGTGGGCTACAGTCCATACGGACACAAAGAGTCAGACATGACTGAATGACTAAGAACAAACACACATTACAATTGTTAGACTTTGCACTATTTTAATTTTTTAGATAATAATTTATACTGCTTCTCTTACAGTAAATGTCCATGGGTTGCAAGATTTGGTCCAAAGTAATTAATCTGATTATTTTATTTATATATATGGTGTTATCAAAAAGTTGGCATTAACTGTATATGAATGCAAAAATATTTGCTATCCTTTTGCAGCATTGTAAATCCATAGCTTCTCTTTGTTTCTGTTTCTGTCCTTTTGTTGTTACTATTCTTGTTGTTCGGTTGTGCCTGACTCTGTGACCTCATGGTCTGCAGTAAGCAAGTTCACAGGAAAACGAGATAATTCATTCCTTTCTACAGGCTTTTGTCTGAAGTGTTGCTGATAACCAATCAGCTGTCAGTTAAATTTGCATGTCTCACCTGTGTGTGGCATCACGGGCTCAGTGGACTGAGTCTGAACAAACTCTGAGAGGTACTGAGAGGCAGGGAAGCCTCAGGTACTGCAGTCCCCTGGGTGACGAAGAGCTGGACGTGACTTAGCCGCTGAACAACAGTACCTGTGTGCATTGTATGTGTGTTTTCTAGATGCTTCACAGGTTATATAGATTTACCTTATTTACCCTTATTGGGATTATAATTTGAAATATTATTTTTACTGATTTACTTTGGTGACTACATCTGAGAATGTGTTTCTCGACAGTTCTAGAAATTTCCTGGCTAATAGTTCTTAAAGTATTATTTCTTCATTGTTTTTATGTTTTGGAACTCTGATTTAATTTACATTTTAAAATTTTTTTGTATTTTCAGCTCCTCTTATATTTTGCATCTTGTTTTCTTTCCATCCTGAAATCTGCTACATTCTTTAAATATTAAAAAAAAAATTATTAATCCTTTTACTGCAATTAATACTTTTTCTAATCTGTTGCTTACCTATCTTTTGATAATTTCACTGATTATATATACATATATGTGTATATGCATGTGTGTACCTATATATATTTCTACTTTAAGAATTTATAGTCAGTTTTTTTCCTTTTAAATTATATACTTTATTTCTTTGAAAAAAATTTATTGGCATACAGTTGATTTACAATGTTGGGTTAGTTTCAGGTGTACAGCAAATAGAATAAGTTATACATATACATACATCTACATTTTATAGATCCTTTCCCATTTAAGTCATTACAGAGTATTGTGGTAGAGTACCCTGTGTTATATGGGGGTCCTTTATTTATTTATTTTGTGTATAGTAGTGTGTATATGGTGATTGCAGCCATGAAATTAAAAGACGCTTACTCCTTGGAAGGAATGTTATGACCAACCTAGATAGCACATTAAAAAGCAGAGATATTACTTTGCCAACACAGGTCCGTCTAGTTAAGGCTATGGTTTTTCCAGTGCTCATGTATGGGTGTGAGAGTTGGACTGTGAAGAAGGCTGAGCGCAGAAGAATTGATTCTTTTGAACTGTGGTGTTGGATAAGACTCTTGTGAGTCCCTTGAAGTTCAAGGCGATCCAGCCAGTCCATTCTGAAGGAGATCAGCCCTGGGTGTTCTTTGGAAGGAATGATGCTAAAACTGAAACTCCAGTACTCTGGCCACCTCATGCGAAGAGTTGACTCATTGGAAAAGACTCTGATGTTGGGAGGGATTGGGGCAGGAGGAGAAGGGGACGACAGAGGATAAGATGGTTGGATGGCATCACCGACTTGATGGACATGAGTTTGAGTGAACTCTGGGAGTTGGTGATGGACAGGGAGGCCTGGCGTGCTGTAATTCACGGAGTCGCAAAGAGTTGGGCATGACTGAGAGACTGAACTGAACTGAACTGACTGTATATATGTCAATCCTAATCTTCTAATTTATCCTTTCCCCACTTTCTCCCTTGGTGAAGGTAAATTTGCTTTCTACATCTGTGATTCTTTTCCATCTTGCGTGTAAGATCATTTGTACCAGTTTTTAGATATCACATAGAAGTGACATCATATGATATTCATCTTTGTCTGACTTCACTCAGTATTTATTTATTATTTAGATATTCACACACTTATCTTTATAAATATATTCATCTTACTACTTTATATCCATGCTTGATAATTAAAATATAAGCATTTTAAACTTAAATTCTGACATCAATTTTATTGTATTCACTCTAAATCATATTACTTCGTGTCCTTAGCTGTTTTGTGATTTTTTACTATAAAGTTGTATTCGTTAGACAATCTGTAGAAATACAGTAAGCTTATATTAAAGTTAGGGTTCTTTGCAATGCAGGACACCCAGGTTCAATCCCTGGGTCTGGAAGATCCCCTGGAGAAGTGAATGGCTACCTACAACAATATTCTTGCCTGGAGAATTCCATGGACAGAAGAGCTCGGTGGGCTATGTTTCAAGAGGCCTTAGAGTCAGACAGAATTGAGCAATTAACCCTTTCACTTTTTAAATGTTAAAGTTGAGTTGCTCTGGACAGGGTTTTTGTTTGTTTATTTTGCTATCATTTGACTGGAGACACTACAAATCTAGGATCATTTTAAATGAAAGTATTTGATTGTGTGTGTGATAAGTCACTTCAGTCATGTTTGACTCTTTGCAATCCTACGAACTATAGCCTGCCAGGCTCCTCTGTCCAAAGGATTCTCCGAGCAAGAATACTGGAGTGGATTGCCATGCCCTGGTGCAGGGTATCTCCCCAACCCATGTATTAAAGGTGTGTCTCTTATGTCTCTTGCATTAGCAGGTGGGTTCCTTACCACCAGCACCACCTGGGAAGCCGGAATTATTTGGTTAAGATTTTTCAAAAGAAACAGACTGTTTGAATTTACATTACAAATCTTCATGAAATCCAGATGGTTAAATACAGAGAAAAAAGATTTTTAAAAACTATCTTTTACTTCTAGGCAAATTTACATATGCAGTTAATAAATGTGTTTTTACATCCCCTAAGGATACTTGAAGGGGGGATTGTCATGATTTGAGAAATTTGATTTTTTTCTCTAGAAAAGTGAGTTCCTTATAATATCACTTAATGTATTTCAGTAATAACTTATCAAAGGTGATTTTTTCAGAACCCATAGGGACCAGATGAATAAAGAAGGGCTGGAGAGATATGGTTAACAGAGAATAGATGTTATAAAATAGGAAAGTACAGCTCAGTTATCACCATCCTTTCCTTGATCTTTTGATATTAGAGGCACAGTATTGTTAGAGTTCCAAATTTTATGGAGTAACTAGAATTCTAAGTTTTGAAATATTAAGAACATATTAAAAATAAACAACAGAATATCATAACCAAAAATGGTATGATATGGACCTCTGAAAATATAACCCTCTTTAAAACCAATGAAAAACATCTGTCAAAATTTGTCAGAATTAGCTATTTTAAAACTATGAAAATTAAGCCAAGACTTGCAGCAACACTTATTTTAAAAATTCCTGAATGTTCATATTAGCAGCGAGCTTTATGGTTTTGTAACTTGCTCTATATCTGTGTCCTGCTATCTAGTCTAGGAATAGATTGCAAAAATAACAAGTCAAACTTCCTGGTACCAAAAGGAAAAGCATGAAGCTCCAGCTTTTTCAAAACCTCATTCTGAAACAAAAATAAAATGATTATTTCTTTTCCTTCCCTGGAGATGCTCCAGATGAAAATTTTGTCTTTATTAAACATGACTTGAATTCATGCATTACTAAAGTTTATCCTTACATTAAAAAAAATACAGGAAAGTATTTTAATGTTACAGTTGCTGCAGGTGAAGATAAAAGTTGGGCCAAATAATAAACCATCTAAAAATCTTAAAAAGAAAAACTGAGGAATAAAATGTTGCCCTAATAAAATGCCATAGCCTGAGTGTCTTAAGCAGCAGAAATATTTTTGTCACAGTCCTAGAGGCTTGAAGTCTAAGATCCAGGTGCCAGTATAGTTGAGTTCTTGTGAAAGTACTTTTCTTGGCTTGCATAAGCCACTTTCTCACTATGTCTTCACATAACAGAGAGAGAGAAAGAGGGACATCTTTATTTATCTTCTTATGAGGCCACACATTCTGACCAAATTATGGTCACCCTTAAGATCTGATTTAACTTTACTTCCCAAAGAGCTTATCTCTAGATATGCTTATATGGAGGGGTAAGGTTTCAACAAATGATCTTGGGGAAACACAATTTTGTCCACATAAAATGTCACAGAGCCTTTGGCAAGCTCTGATGTATTGTTGGAGTCTAGAACACTGTGAACATTTGTGAACTTGTCTGTTTGTCTAGGGATGTCTTGAGAATGTCTTAACATCTCACTCACAAATGGACTTGAAACTGCACAACCAGAAATTAAAGGCCAAGACAAAGTGGTAAAAGCTTGTTAATGGTATGCACACAGATATCTCAACAAATATGGAGAGATTTATTAATTCTGGAAATTTAGGGAAAGATCTAGCCACTAAGCAGAAAACTCAGTGGAGGTTTTTAGGATTCCAAAATCACTGTGCTACATGTCCTATGGTAATATTGAGAGATGTGTCTTGAAATCTGTTGGGTGATATCCATTTTAGCTTGTATTTTTTCTTAAAAATATTATGTCAGGATTTATGGAAAGTGAGTTATATCCTAAAATTCTGGGTACCCCCATGTTTTTATGTTTTTGAAAAAGAAAGATAATAGGTGCCTTTCTAGACTCATTTCGAATATCTAACAAGTAACCTACTGTGAAACACAAAGTACATTGAATGATTTTTCTTTGTCTTTACCCTCAAGAATACCACTGAGTCCGCAGATGAAAGCCCTCAGACTAAAAATCAAGCAGTACATTTTAGACCCTAAGCATCATATAAAATAAAAATCCATCTCTGTGTGAGTCATTATCAAATAGACTCTGTCGCACACTTGAAGTTGGTTTGGCTCAGTTCAATTGCTCAGCCGTGTCCAACTCTTTGTGATCCCATGAACTGCAGCACGCCAGCCTCCCTGTTCATCATCGCCAGCCTCCCTGTTCATCATCAACTCCCCGAGTTCACCCAAACCCATGTCCGTTGAGTTGGTGATGCTATCCAGCCATCTCATCCTCTGTCGTTCCCTTCTCCTCCTGCCTCAAATCCCTCCCAGTATCAGAGTCATTTCCAATAAGTCAGCTCTTCGCATGAGGTGGAGAAAGTATTAGAGTTTCAGCTCTAGAATCAGTCCTTCCAATGGACACCCAGGACTGATCTCCTTTAGAATGGACTGGTTGGATCTCCTTGCAGTCCAAGGGACTCTCAAGAGTCTTCTCCAACACCACAGTTCAAAAGCATCAATTCTTCGGCACTCAGCTTTCGTCACAGTCCAACTTTCACATCCATACATGACCACAGGAAAAACCATAGCCTTGACTAGACGGACCTTTGTTGGCAAAGTAATGTCTCTGCTTTTTAATATGCTATCTAGGTTGGTCATAACTTTTCTTCCAAGGAGTAAGCGTCTTTTAATTTCATGGCTGCAATCACCATCTGCAATGATTTTGGAGCCCAAAAAAATGAAGTCTGACACTGTTTCCACTGTTTCCCCATCTATTCCCCATGGAGTGATGGGACCAGATGCCATGATCTTCGTTTTCTGAATGTTGAGCTTTAAGCCAACTTTTTCACTCTCCTTTTTAGTTTTTAAAAATGTTATGCCAGCTTACGATTGAACATGTGATTGTACAAAACCGACTTAGTCACTGGATATTTTTGGTCCCTGAAATGCCCTTTCCAATCTTTGGAGCAGAACTTTTGCCTTGGGCTATCTTTAATAATATATTAAGCATTAAATGTATGAGCAAAGCATAAGCACATTAGTTTTTTTTTGTTGTTGTTTGTTTTTCATTGCATGGCTTATTTTGCATCTTTAAAATACCACAAATAAGTCTGAGGAGTTATCCTCTTTCATGCTGTTTCTGTAACTGAACAACTTAGAGTTTATTCATCAGCCTAAAAAAACTGTTCTTTTTTTTTTTTTTTTTTTTCACAAATATAGATACCGTCCAAGCTTTTCTGATATATTTGCTTGTAACTGGTGGGGTTTGCTGAATCAAAGCAGCTAAATTTTGTAGAAGTTCAGTGTTGTTCCTTCAAGAATTAACTCATCATTGTAAAGTAATTAGCCTCTAATTAAAATAAACAAGTTTAAATTAAAAAAAAATTTAAAAAAGAAAAGAATTAACTCATCTTAAAAAAAAAAAAAATCAACTCATCTTTTTGGGCTTGAGACAACAAACAATTCCTGGCTTCATTCAAGCCCAGTAGATGCATTGCTTTTTGCCAAAGAAATTTTGAGTTGCATTACGAGACCTATTCTCTTGAAGAATGACATTGATAGTGAAGCGGGCCACAGCACTGGTGTTCTGTACATGACTACAGTTTATGCAGACAAGCCAGTGCCTTTCTATCTCCCCACCCTTTGTAACCTGGAACTTTTTTTTTTCTCAAGGAGATTGAGTTCTACATTGATGTGATTGGAGTCTCTCCCCAGGGTGCCACCAGAACCCTTTGCAACAACTGAGCATCCCTTCAGAGTGATTTTGATATCCTCTGGAATATGGACAGTCTTAATGTTGAGGATAGTCTTCATTCTTCCAATAGGTGCAACAAAGAATCACATTTATACTTCTTAGCTGCCCTGAATTCCACATTCTTCTGTACCTGTACTCATTCCTTGTCAAGGAAATATACTTTATTTAAATGTACAATTACTTGTTATTTTGTTGTGTGTGTCTTTCCACATGGAAACTACTTTGTTATCTAATTTTTAAGTTGCATTTACTAAATAGTTAATGCTTTCAAGCTTTCTTAATCCTAGACTGGTAAGAGTTTCCTAAGTAGCTATAAATATAAATATTTAAATCTGAAGCCATCATTGTCCTGTGGGTAGAAGCATAGTTAGAAGTTGGTGACATGAACATTAACTCAAGTAGCATTATGAACTGTTCACATTAGGTGATCCTGTCAAGGAAGGTCCTTTATTTCTTAAATCATACTCAGTACATGAGGCGTTATTCACTAAAATCTCAACTAGATGCATAGACTGAGTACTGTTCTGCCGCCCAGATCAATTGTGTGTAGGCTGATCACTGATCAACCATCAATGAAGCTTAATTTGAAACTTAATTTGAAACTTAATTTGAAACTTAATTTGTTTCCAGTACTCCAAGAGGTAACTGCAAGCATTATTGTGGTTACCTTTGCCACTTGAGGAGAAGGCAATGGCACCCACTCCAGCACTCTTGCCTGGAAAATCCCATGAATGGAGGAGCCTGGTAGGCTGCAGTCCACGGGGTCGCTAAGGGTCGGACACAACTGAATGACTTCACTTTCACTTTTCACTTTCATGCATTGGAGAAGGAAATGACAGCCCACTTCAGTGTTCTTGCCTGGAGAATCCCAGGGACAGGGGAGCCTGGTGGGCTGCCATCTATGGGGTCACACAGAGTCAGACATGACTGAAGTAACTTACTTAGCAGCAGCAGCAGCAGCTGCCACTTGAAAGACTGAGTGAAGAAAAAAGCTTCAGGTGGAAATATTCTCCTCATTGAATAAATTGATGAGTGGGTACTTGAAACTTCTATGCTCCAAATTCTTCATCTTAATTCAAACTAAGGTCTACAATTATTTGGCATTAATATTGTATTTTAAATGGTCATAATGACTGTGGTGGACAATGAAATGCTACAGTGATTTCCCACTTTCTGGTACCCAGCAATTTGTGTAGTCTTTTCCTGAGTGGAGGGTGGGACCAGTGAGTTGATTCTAACCAATAGAGTACAGTAAGTTCCCTACATATGAATCTTTAAGATGCGAACTTTGAAAGGTGCAAATGTGCATTCTGATAGCCAATCATGTAAGTTAGTTCACGTGTCTGGAATATGTCATCGTGTGTGTGCATCCTCTAGAAGTGGTTGTGCTTTTGTGGCCCTTACTTTCAGTATAGTACAGTACTCTACAGTCTACTGTATAATGGTGCAGTATCTTTATTTAAAGTCCAGGGTGTTACAAAGTCAGTGTAAAAGCAGTGGTATATAGACAATTGTGATAGTTGGGTATCTAGGCTAACTTGGTTGTACTTAGGAACAATTGGACTTAAGAACACACTCTTGGACTGAAACTTATTTGTCTGTAGAGGACGTATCTATGGCAAAGGTGATGTTGTTGTTCAGTCTCCGTGTCCACCTCTTTGTGACCACAAGAACTGCAGTACACCCTGTTTCCCTGTCCTTCACTATCTCCTGCAGTTTGCTCAAACTCATATCCATTGAGTTGGTGATGTCATCCATCCAAGTCATCCTCTGTCACCCCCTTCTCCTCCTGTCTTCAATATTTCCTGGCATCAGGCTCTTTTTTAATGAGTTGGCTCTTAACATCAGGTGACTGAAGTATTGGAGCTTAGATTCAGCATTAGTCCTTCCAGTGAATATTCAGTGTTGATTTCCTTTAGGATTGACTGTTTGATCTCCTTGCAGACCAAATGACTCTCAAGAGTCTTCTCCAGCACCAGAACTGGAAAGCATCAATTCTGTGCTCAGCCTTCTTTATGGTCCAACACTCACATCTGTACATGACTACTGGGAAAACCATAGCTTTGACTATTAAGGACCTTTGTCAGCAAAGTGATATCTCTGCTTTTTAATAGACTGTCTAAGTTTGTCAAAGCTATAGAATAATAATAATAACTAATTTGATTTAGTTTATTTTATCTGGAAAAGATGATGCAAAAACACCCCATGATTATTTTATATTCTATAAGGTTCTGTCTTAGTGTACTCTCTTTTGCAGGTCTTGAAAAAGCAAGCATTTATGCTGTGAACTTCCTATTGAGAGAGTCACATGGAAAGGAACAGAAGGTAGTACAGAAGATCTAGCAGTTAGCAAAACTGTGGAGACCTCATTCCAGTAATTGAAAGAAGTTGAATTTTCCTAACAACCCTAGCCAACTGGGAATAAATTCTCACTTTGAGCATCAAGATGAACATGTAGCTCAGCTAATACCTTGACTGCATTTTGTGAAGTCTTGAGCAGAGGATTGAGATAAATTGTATCTGGACCCCTGACCCATGAACAACATGAAAAAAAAAAAAAAAAGATGTGTTATTTTAACCCTCTAAGTTTTTGGTAATATTTTTATTATCATGTTGAACATGTATACAATAACAAAGGGGTAATCTCCACTTATATGGTTGATGGCAAATATTTCAGATAAAATAATGCTATAACATCATTAGCAAGTAATGATGAATGGTAAATTTGTTCTATGAAAATTCTCCTTCAAATGAGTTATTTATTTAATCAAGAGGTCATATAGTGCTTAAGAACATGAGTCCTCTGCTCCTTGGGTAAAATCCCAGACCTTCTACTTTCTAGTTGTATTACCCTGAACAACCCATGGAAACTCTCTGAGCCTCCATTATCACATCTGAAAAATGGATAATGATTACATATATCTCATAGGCATAGCTGTGAGAATTAAGTGAGTAAAATCATGCCATTCATATTTGTTAAATTATTGCCATAATTTGGTTTTATTCAATAACTGTAAAGTGTATTGTTTCTGCCAAAATAATCTTCAAAATTGAAATAAATAACTCTACCTGTCTTGTGCCTAGAATTAATGTTGGAAATAATAAAGGCTGTGAAACAAGTGAACAAAAAAATTGCAGATGCTCAAAATTTAGAGAAAGTGAATTCAATGACAGAGCAAAAGAACATTGAGAAATAGTCACAGATTCACAGCAGATTACTGAATTCAGAGAAAGAGACAACACGTAGAGAACGCATTCAGAGAAAATGTGCTTGCTACCTGCAGGTAAAACAAAGCTATAATGATAAAAGTTTTGGTTAAGAAAAGCTATATAAGAACACAAAACTTTACTTAGTAAGGATATGTAAACAGTACACAGAAGATCTAGTATAGAAATCATTATGCTAGTAGTAAATTTTAGGAGAATTCTCTAAGGCTAAAGTCGTAAAACACACTAAGGAAAGAAAGACAGAGAGTAGCTAACCCAGGCACATATTTCACAAAGACAGGACAGAGACCATAGCTGAAAAAGTCACTTGTTCATAGCTGAAAAAATTACTATCAATTTCTATGTGATCTCACATCAGTGGTATAAACTAAGCTTACTGCCTCTTTGTGTTTCTAGTTGTTTATACCCTTCAAATAAATAGTGAATCTGTATATGAGCCAGTCTAATGTATAATCTGATTCCAGCAAATATGTTTTACTGGATTCAACAGTTAACCAATGCAATTTATCCTTGAAATTATGTTGCTTAATGGATTAGCCTTGGTTAGTTATCCTCAGACTTCTCTGTTAGGCATAAGCATTTTTATTTTAGGTCTTTGCGGCCAAAGAAAGGTAATGTATTTGAAACAGGACATATGCCCCTGAAATAAATGGGCATTAAGTTTAGCTACCTTTTCACTGATTGCTTTTGATTTAAGGGCCTTTTAAATGATTATATTCAATAGCCAAAATGATTGAAAAATCAGGATCCTATGAATCCAATTTTTTGTCTTTCTAGAGTAGAGAATTGATGCTTTTGAACTGTGAAGAGAGAAGACTCTTGAGAGTCATTTGGACTGCAAGGAGATCCCAGTCAATCCTAAAGGAAATCAGTCCTGAATATTCATTGGAAGGACTGATGCTAAAGCTGAAGCTCCAATATTTTGGCCACTTGAAGCAAAGAACTGACTCATTGAAAAAGACTATGATGTTGGAAAAGATTGAAGGCAGGAGTAGAAGGGGACGACAGAGGATGAGATGGTTGGATGGAATCACTGACTCAGTGGACATGACTTTGAGCAAACTCTGGGAGCTGGTGATGGACAGGGAAGTCTGGCAACCGAGCAGCTGAACTGAACTGAATTTGAATCCAATTTTTTGTCTTTCCAGTCTAGAGACAGCTTTAGTTTTCTATTATAAAGATCAAATGGTTATAAAGTAATTTTATGAAGAATACAATCTTCTGGTGAAAAAGAAAATCAAACTTTAATCCATTTGATATTAACCAGGGGCAAAATTAGATGATGAATAGGAAAGGGGATACTTACCATTTTTAAAGAAGCTACAGATTTTGAAAATTTTCAAGTCTACTTTATATCATTGTAATAAATCACAAAAATATAACTAACAAATTTCAGTAAACATGACCTTTTTAAGAAAATTTGTAAATATCACTCTATTTTTCTTTGTCACAGTTCTCTAATTTAGAAAAATAAATAGAATGTAAATATTGCTCTCATGTTGATTCAACCAGTCATTAGTACTTACAGTCCCAATGATTTTTCCCCTTAAATACACAAACTCTCCAAAAATTTTAGATATCCATTAGCTAAATACTTCTTAATATGTTAAACTTATGTTTATTTTTTATATTTTAATAATGAGACATTTCTTTTGAGTGCTTGCTCTGCCTATATATAAAACATAACATATGCTATTGGCTTAAATATCTATGTGAGGCCTCAGAAACAGTTTTTTGAAATACAGAATGATAAGAAAAATTGTATACATATGTATGTGTGTGTAGTTTTAAATACTTATGTTGATATTTCTTTTTTGTATTTATATATATCCAGACAGGAAAATGTATCTCAGTTGAGACTATTAATATTATTCCAATCTGAAATGTGGGCAATCCATGCAATATTTGCCATTATGACAATACTAAACAAAAGATACAACAAGTAAATTTCCAGATAAGCATTTCTCATAACATTATAAACATAGGCACATAGATAGATAGATGGTAGCCAGTTAGACAGACGTGCATGAGAGCTATATTGTTTCAGACATGTCAACTCTTGCAACCTCATGGACTATTGCCCCCAGGCTCTTTGTCTGTAGGATTTTCCAGGCAAGAATACTAGAGTGGATTGCCATTTCCTTCCCCAAAGATCTTCTCAACCCAGAGATTGACCTACATTTCCCAATGGATAGATATCCAGTGGTAGTAAACTATTCTAGTGTTCTGTAAATGAAAGTGAAAGTCGCCCAGTCATGTCCGGCTCTTTGCGACCCCCTGGACTGTACAATCCATGAAATTTTCCAGGCCAGAATACTGGAGTGGGTAGCCTTTCCCTTCTCCAGGGGATCTTCCAAACCCAGGAATCAAACCCAGGCCTCCTGCATTGCAGGCAGATTCTTTACTAGCTGAGCCTCAAGGGAAGCTCAGTGCTCTGTAAATAGTCACATATTCAAAGAACAACTGTAGCTCTAAAAATAATTCCAAAGATAAGTGACAAAGTATTTTGGGGAAAAAAAGAGATTACCTGTGGGATAAATGCATAAATTATGGAGGGAATAGTTAGATTCAACAAACATTTGTTGAGCATTCATTATATATCATTATTTCTTTTAGGGAATTGTATTAGGCATTGTGGATTTTGCTACTTATATAATATTACTGTTCAGTTGCTAAGTCATGTCTGCCTGTTTGCAACCCATGGACTGTAGAATACCTTCCAGGCTCCTCTGTCCATGGGATTTCCCAGGCAAGAGTATCGGAATGGGTTACCATTTCCTTCTCCAGGAGATCTTCCTGACCCAGGGATCAAACCTATGTCTGTTGCATCTCCTGCCTTGCCAGGCAGATTCTTTAGCACTGGGCTACCTGGGAAGCCTAATATTTGCATATTTAAAAGCAGGAATTACTACTTGCTGTTTTTTTTTTTTTTAAAGTAGTCTCATTAATTTATAGACATACTGAAAAATTGATAGCTTAAAACTGCTAAATCTAGTTATATTATTTATTCCAAAATTCTATCAAGTGATGACATTGTGCTATGAATGAGACAAATGTTTCTTGTCCCATGGTGTTAGAAATCAAACAGACAATATTCTTCTGAATTTTAAACTATTATTCATTTAAAAATACTTAACAATTGATGGAGAGAAACTTTTAATGCTGATATATCTTAAATGACATGGAAAGGTTTTCAATGTGATCACTTTTGACCAGTGCTCACATTTGAAATAAGAACTGCTGGGGTTGTGGTGATGTACACATATGCATGGATGGATAGATAAATGCTATTTAAATAGTGTTTTCTATTCTTGAAGATTATTCTTTATTTTCTGAGGTACATGTATGACATTGTGTGCATAGTTAAATGATGCTTCAATAACAGAAAAGGAGATATTAATTGAGGAAGACAATATCAAGATTGTTACTCATTTGTTTATATGAAGACAAGGTGGAAGATCATGCTCAATTTATATGTATTTCTCTATTTAACATGAAAACTTGATTACCATTTCACTGGGGAAAATGAGACAGAAAATATGTATTAAATTTGAGAAAATAAAAGATGATTCATTTTAGGTATGACATTAACATGATTCCAGGCCATGAATTGATGGCCTCTGTACCATATCAAGAACAATGACCTCAGTTAACTTTATATAAGTGTTAGTAAATAATGTTGGAAATATATGTTAATAAAGAGAAATAATTTAGTTTCTTGAATTTTTTTAAAAAATTGATTTTGCTATAAGTAAGCCATTTGTATCAAAGTCAGTTCTTTTGTCTATTAGTCTGTTCATTCATTAAACAAGTGTTATTTATTAAGAAGAAATTTTGAATGTATAAATATGTATTAAAATAGCCAGTTATTATTTAATTTTTCAGTTTAATAGATACATATTTGACATTTAAATGATTGATTCTTACAAAACTGATTAATGTCTAAAAATGTGAGCTCATTGAAAATGCATTATATATTGTGTTGATGCTATCCGTCTATGGGGTCGCACAGAGTCGGACATGACTGAAGCAACTTAGCAGCAGCAGCAGCAGATGCTATTAATTGATGAATTATTTAATTGATAAAATAATACTCGTAGAATAGCATTATTGTTGTATATAGCAGTAGCTGTCACTCCCTTTCCATCTCATTTGATTGATTGAAAAAGATTAATTTTTATATATAGATTCATATATAGATGTTTATATAGTCAGTTATTTTAAAAATATACTTGTTTACACACTGTTATCTTAAATATATACATGCAAATGTAAAAATATAAATTAATATATAGTCAAGACTATGGTCTTCCCAGGGATCACGCATGGTCATGAGAGCTAAATGGAAAGAAGGCAAAACACCAAAGAATTGATGCCTTCAAACTATGGTGCTAGAGAAGACTCCTGAATGTCCCTTGAACAGTAAGGAGATCAAACCAGTCAATCTTAAGGGAGATCAACCCTGAATACTCACTGGAAGGACCGATGCTGAAGCTGTGTTTTGGTCATCTGATAGAAACAGACGACTCATTGGAAAAGTCCCTGATGCTGGGAAAGATTTAAGGCAGAGGGAGAAGAGGGTGTCAGAGAATGAGATGGCTGGATGGCATCGCCGATGAAGTGAACATGAACTTGGGCAAACTCCAGGTGATGGAGAGGGACAAGGAAGCCTGGCGTGCTGCAGTCCATGGGGTCACAAAGAGTTGGACACGACTGGGAAACTGAACAACAGCAGCAATACATATACAATTGCTTCTTTATTCACATTCTTATATAAGTAGCATATTTGTGTATGTGTGTCATTGCAGAAATGACACAAATTAGCAGTTATAAAACCAATTTTATCTGAAATCATGATGGTTTTATTTGTATTGATTACAAGGTGCCTGCAACAATTGCTAACAAGAGCAAATCCATAGAAGATGTGAGAATATCAATAGGCTTCTAAGTCACAAATAATGAAGATGTATATTCAAGGTACTTTGAGTTTCTGAAAATTATTCCTTAGCTCTCAGAATGAAAAGAACTACAGTAAAACCATTTTTGGTTGATTAGATAGCAATGACAATATCAAGTGAAAAGAGAAGATGGTAAATTGTCAGATTCATTTTAATGCACAAGGTATTTTACAATGATATAAATAAGCTGTATTTTGCAATTATATATGTTGCAAGTCATGGTAATTTTCCTGCACTTTTTTTTTTCTTTTCTAAACTGCCTTGAGCTAAGTTGTGATTATGATATTCTCAGAGTAAGTAAAATGGAACCTTAAGAAAGTACTTCAATAACTCAAGCAATGATAATATGAAAAATTCTTATTTCAAGAAAAGGAGAGATAGGAGTGTTGATGTGTTCAGAATCACTGATTCCTGTTTGATATCTTTATTTCATGAGTCAGTATTTAACAATCACAGGCATTGAAGTTCATGTACAGAAAAACGTTGAGAGAGCAGACACTATATTATACCTGCAAATATGGTGGTACTTTATTTTATGGTGGTTTATTTTTCTGGACTCCAAAATCACTACAGATGGTGACTGCAGCCGTGAAATTAAAAGACGCTTACCCCTTGGAAGGAAAGTTATGACCAACCTAGATAGCATATTGAAAAGCAGAGACATTACTTTGACAACAAAGGTTCGCCTAGTCAAGGCTTTGGTTTTTCCTGTGGTCATGTGTGGATGTGAGAGCTGGACTGTGAAGAAGGCTGAGCATCAAAGAATTGATGCTTTTAAACTGTGGTGTTGGAGAAGACTCTTGAGAGTCCCTTGGACTGCAAGGAGATCCAACCAGTCCATTCTGAAGGAGCTCAGTCCTGGGTGTTCTTTGAAAGGAATGATGCTAAAACTGAAACTCCAGTACTTTGGCCACTTCATGTGAAGAGTTGACTCATTGGAGAAAACTCTGATGTTGGGAGGGATTGGGGGCAGGAGGAGAAGGGGATGGCAGAGGATGAGATGGCTGGATGGCATCACTGACTCGATGGATGTGAGTCTGAGTGACCTCCGGGAGTTGGTGATGGACAGGGAGGCCTGGCGGGCTGTGATTTATGGGGTCACAAAGAGTCAGACACAACTGAGCGACTGATCTGATCTGATGGTGGTACTTCTGATTTTAAAATATCTTATTAAAAGGTATATAGCAGTTACCATTTTATTTATTAATCTCTTGCTATTTCTTACCTCTGATTTTATTATAATGAGCATATTTAAGTTGATATTTATGCAGTTATGAGTTAATGCTTTTAAGAGATTAACTAAAAAAAACTCTTCTGAGACATATTATTAATTTGAGCAATGTTAAAAATAGTATTCAGGCATATAAACCATATATTTGCGCTTTTCCACCCAGTTCTAAAAAACCAACACTTTTAATTCCGGACATTTTCAAGCAGTAATTAGATTATTTCTGGCCTTTACTAGAACTTGGATTCATCTTCAAGAAACAACATTTTGAAATGTCTTATTGCAGAAATTCATATTAAATTGCCATCAGGAAATTGAACTATTAAAAATTCTGCTCTCATTTAAATTACCCTTGCCTCTCTTGTTTTTTGTTGAAGGATCCCATTAATGTAAAACCCTTATAGGAAACCAGACATGAATAAAGAATTGTTGCATTTATTCTGTATTTTCTCCCTTTTACAAGTGATACAATTTAATAAAGAGCGAGTTTTAAATTGCATTCAGTTCAGTTTAGTTCAGTCGCTCAGTTGTGTCCGACTCTTTTCGACACCATGAATCGCAGCACACCAGGCCTCCCTGTCCATCACAAACTCCCAGAGTTCACTCAAACTCAAGTCCATTGAGTCGGTGATGCCATCCAGCCATCTCATCCTCTGCCATCCCCGGCACCTCCTGACCACAATTCCTCCCAGTATCAGAGTCTTTTCCAATGAGTCAACTCTTCACATGAGGTGGCCAAAGTACTGGAGTTTCAGCTTCAGCATAAGTCCTTCCAAAGAAATCCCAGGGCTGATCTCCTTCACAATGGACTGGTTGGATCTCCTTGCAGTCCAAGGGACTCTCAAGAGTCTTCTCCAACACCACAGTTCAAAAGCATCAGTTCTTCGGTATTCAGCTTTCTTCACAGTCCAACTCTCACATCTATACATGACTACTGGAAAAACCATAGCCTTGACTAGATGGACCTTTGTTGGCAAAGTAATGTCTCTGCTTTTAAATATGCTATCTAGGTTGGTCATAACTTTCCTTCCAAGGGGTAAGCATCTTTTAATTTCATGGCTACGATCACCATCTGCAGAGATTTTGGAGCCCAGAAAAATAAAGTCGGACACTGTTTACACTGTTTCCCCATCTATTTGCCATGAAGTGATGGGACCAGATGCCATGATCTTCATTTTATGAATGTTGAGCTTTAAGCCAACTTTTTAAGTCTCCTCTTTCACTTTCATCAAGAGGCTTTTTAGTTCCTCTTCATTTTCTGCCATAAGGGTGTTGTCATCTGCATACCTGAGGTTATTGATATTTATCCCATCAGTCTTGATTCCAGCTTGTGCTTCTTCCAGCCCAGCATTTCTCATCTTAAGGCAAAGTGCATGTACAAAGGATGTTTTTACATTGTACAAAGGATGTACAAAGAATGCTCTCTTTGTTTAGACATTTACTGAATCCATTACCTAAGAGGATGCAAGAAGTAAATATTGAAGAATAGGATTCATTTTACAGTGTAGATTTAGATCGGTCTACTTGGGATACTATATATAGAAAATATGCAAAGAAATTCCATATTTGCAGTATATTGGAGGGGGGATTTCTTTGCTCAAACTTTGTGTGCTGAGTTAAAAGTAAATGGGGAAGAAGCGGACTAGACAGTGGGTTTCCCTGGTGGCTCAAAGTTAATAAATTTGCCTGTCAAGTAGGAGACTTAGGTTTGATCCTTGGGTCAGGAAGATCTACTAGAGAAGGAAATGGCAAACCTCTCCAATATTTTTGCCTGGAAAATCTGAGGGACAGAGGATACAGGCGGGCTCTAGTCCATGGGGTTGTAAGGAGTTTGACCCGACTTAGTAAGTAAACAGTAACATGAACTAGATAATGGGGATAAAGGAGATGTAATAAGTGAAAAAGCTGGTTTAAAACTCAACAGTCAAAAAATTAAGATCACAGCATCCCATCACTTCATGGCAAATAGATGGGGGAACAAAGGAAACAGTGATAGGCTTCATTTTCTTGGGCTTCAAAATCACTGCGGATGGTGACTACAGCCATAAACTTAAAAGATGCCTGCTCCTTGGAAGAAACCTTATGACAAACTAGACAGTATAATAAAAAGCAAAGACATTACTTTATTGACAAAAGTCGGAATAGTAAAAGCTATGGCTTTGGCAGCCCACTCCAGTACTCTTGCTTGGGAAATCCCATTGACGGAGGAACTTGTTAGGCTGCAATCCATGGGGTCGCTAAGAGTCTGACACGACTGAGCGACTTCACTTTCACTTTTTACTTTCATGCATTGGAGAAGGAAATGGCAACCCACTCCAGTGTTTTTGCCTGGAGAATCCCAGGGACGGGGGAGCCTGATGGGCTGCTGTCTATGGGGTCGCACAGAGTCGGACACGACTGAAGTGACTTAGCATAGCATAGCATAGCATGGCTTTACCAGTAGTCAAGTATTGTGTGAGATTTGGATCATAAAGAAGGCTGAATGCCAAAGAACAGATGCTTTCAAAACAGTGGTGTTGGAGAAGAATCTTGAGGATTGGATGGAAAGTAATCCTAAGAAATAGATGAATCCACTGATTGCTTTTCTCAGGATCACCAGTTCATGACATTATGATTATGTAAAAATGCATCTTGAAGAAGCATTACTTAGGAAATATTTTAACATGCCTAAATGCCCCCTCTTATGTCAGAACATTTCAATTCTTTAGGAGTGAATTTGAAAGTTTAAACTTCCTGGCATGTCTTTCAAGATGTTCTTAGATTAACAATAAGTGAACCTATGTGTGGTGCATGCTAAGTTGCTTCAGTAGTATCTGACTCTGTGTGACCCTAAGACTGTAGCCTGATAGACTCCTCTGTCCATGGGATTCTCCAGGCAAGAACACTAGAGTGGGTTGCCATTCTCTCCTCCAGGGGATCTTTCTGACCCAGGGATCATACTTGGGTCTCTTCATGTCTTCTGCATTGGCAAGCAGGTTCTTTATCACTTGCATCACATGGGAGCTATGGTTTTTCCAGTAGTCATATATTGATGTGAATTAGACCATAAAGAAGGCTGAGTCCTGAAGAATTGATGCTTTTGAAGTGTGGTGGTGGAGAAGATGCTTGAGAGTTCCTTGGACTGCAAGGATACCCAACCAGTCAATCCTCAAGGAAATCAGTCCTGAATATCTATTAGAAGGACTGATGCTGAATTTGAAGCTCCAATACTCTGGCCACCTGATGTGAAGAGCCAACTCATTAAGAAAGACCCTGATTCTGGGAAAGATTGAAGGCAGGAGAAGGGGATGAGAAAGGACGAGATGGTTGGATGCCATCACTCACTCAATGGGCATGAGTTTGACCAAGTTCTGGGAATTGATGGACAGGAAATACTGGAGTGCTGCAGTCCATATGGTCACAAAGATTAGAACACGACTGAGCCACTGAACAACAACAACACTGACACTTGGGAAGCCCAAGAGAACCTATATTGAGATCCAAATGATAATGAGCATTTCAGTTCCTTGTAAGTTTCATGAATATTTTAAAACTAGGTTTTTTGTTTCATGACAAATGTCCAAGAATTTAGGTCTCAGCATTGCATGTGATTGAAAACAATCTAGCATATTTCTTAGGGAGACTGTTAACTCTATGTGTAAACTTTTCCGTTTCCACACATGAGCTGATTTTCTTTAGGGCAAAGTTGTTCAGTTTCTCAGCCATGTCCAACTCTTCATGGCACCATGGACTGCAGCACACCAGGCCTGCCTGTCCTCCAGAGTTTGTCCAAACTCATGTCCATTGAGTCAGTGATGCCATCCAACCATATCATCTTCTGTAGTCCTCTTCTCCTCCCACCTTCAATCTTTCCCAGCTTCACAGTTTTTCCTGATGAGTTGGCTCTTCACATCAGGTGGCCAAAGTATTGGAGCTTCAGCTTCAGCATGAGTCTTTCCAATGAATATTCAGGACTGATTTCCTTTAGTGTTGATTGGTTTGATCTCCTTGCTGTCCAAGGGACTCTTAAGAGTTTTCTCCAACACCACAGATGAAATGCATCAATTCTTCAGTGTTCAGCCATTTTAATGGTCCAGCTCTTACATCCATACATAACTACTGGGAAAACTATGACTTTGACTATAACTAATTTTCTTGGCAAAGTAATGTCTGTGCATTTTAATATGCTGTCTAGGTTGGTCATAGCTTTTCTTCCAAGGAGTAAGCATCTTTTTATTTCATGGCTGCAGTCACCATTTGCAGTGAGTTTGGAGCCCAAGAAAGTAAGGTTTGTCCCTGTTTCAATTGTTTCCCCATCTTTAGGGCAAAGAGTAAGGTCTAATTGAAGGCCATTGATAACTTAGAGCATCATCTCTCTCTCTAGGACCTCAAACATTCAATTAGCAACTCCTCCAATAATAACAAATGCAAGCACAGTAAACCCTTGTGCCATGAACAAGGCTGTCTATAGATACACGAAAAGAAAAACTAGGGGTTATTATGAGCTACTTATGTTACCCAATAATTTTCCCCATCCTGCTTTAATTTCCAGAAGATTTTTAGCAAATTAAGTTCAGACTGCTAATAAAACTTTTTTCCAGTCATGTCTGACTTTTGGTGACCCTGTGCACTGTGGTCTGTTAGACTCCTCTGCCTGTAGGACTTTTTCAGGCAAGAATACTGGAATGTGACTCCTCCTCCAGGAGATCGTTCCATCCTGAACACGTATCTCCTGCATTGAAGGTGGATTCTTTACCTGCTGAGCAATCAGGGAAGTCCCGTTTCTTGTGTACCTTTTAGATTGTCTAACGTCCATTTTCATTTTTAAATATTCTGTTTTGCATTTGTTTGTTAAGCCACTTCAGGTATAGATTTTTAAAATTATTAATCTATTATCTATGAAACATTCAAGGTAATAATACACTCAAGATTGAAAGAAAATAAGCATTCTGATAAGAACTCTTTTCTCCTTATCTTTAAAAATGGCCATATTAATCACTGTGAAAATGAAAATCATGAGAGGTTTAGAAACTGAGATGGACGATGACAGGAAATCATTAGAAAAATCAATATGCTTAAATGATGAAAGATGAAAGCATAATACATCTAAGAAATGTACAAATATCAAATAGGTAGTTCAGTTGTCAAAAAGCAGCATTATTTTACTCTAGGGGAAAACAGGAACTCGAAGTATAAAGCATGATAATGGGGAATGTAAAGTAAAAATTCAGTGTTTTACAGAGTGAAATGATGCTGAGTTCCAGGAAAGATGGAAAATTGTGATGGATTACAGCATTCCACTTGAGAGTTTTGCTGATCACGGTGCATTACAATATCTGTATCTGTATGCGCTTATTCATATGTGGTGTGGTTGTCTGAGGAGATCTTACAAATAGCTGAAAATAGAAGAGAAGCAGAAAGCAAAGGAGAAAGGGAAAGAAATACCTAACTGAAAACAGATTTTCAGAGAATAGCAAGGAGATAAGAGAGGTTTCATAAGTGATCAATGCAAAGAAATAGAGGAAAACAAAAGAATGGGAAAGACTAGATATCTCTTCAAGAAAATTGGAGACACCAAGGGAACCTTTCAGGTAAAGATGAATACAATAAAGGACAGAAACAGCAAGGATCTAACAGAAGCAGAAGAGATTAAGAAAAGGTAGCTAGAACACATAGAACTAAACCAAATAGTCTTAATGACTGGGATACCCATGATATTGTGGTTACTCATCTAGAGCCAGACACTCTGGAGTATGAAGTCAAGTGGGCCTTAGGAAGCATCACTGTGAACAAAGCTAGTGGAAGTGATGGAATTCCAGCTGAGGTATTTGAAATATAAAAAGATGATGCAATTTAAGTGCTGCATTCAATATACCAGGACATTTGTAAACTCAGCAATGGCCACTGGACTGAAAAGGTCAGATTTCATTGGAATCCCAAAAAAGGCAATGCCAAAGAGTGTTCACATACCATAAAATTGCACTCAGATCACATGCTACCAAAGGAATGCTCAAAATACTTCAGCTACACATCAGCAGTACTTGAACAGAGAACTTCCATATGTACAGCTGGATTTAGAAAAGGCAGAGAAATCAGAAATCAAATTGCCAACATCCCTTGGAATATTGAAAAAGCAAGAGAATTCCAGAAAAAAAAGTACTTCTGCTTCACTGACTACGCTAAAGCCTTTGACTGTGTGGATCACAACAAACTGGAAAATTTTTTAAAGAGATGAGAATACCAGACCACCTTACTTTCCTTCTGAGAAACTATGGAGGACAAGAAGTATTAGAACTAACTAGACATGGAACAATGGACTGGTTCCAAATTGGGAAAGCAGTATGTCAAGGCTGTATATTGTCACCCTGTTTATTTACCTCCTATACAGAGTACATCATGTGAAATACTAGACTGGCTGGATTACAAACTGGAATCAAGATTGCTGGGAGAAATATCAATAACCTCAGATACTCCAGATGATACTACTCTATTTGCAGAAAGCAAAGAGGAAATGAAAATCCTCTTGATGAAAGTGAAAGATGAGAGTGGAAAAGCTGGCTTAAAACTCAGCCTTCAAAAAACTAAGATCATGACATCCGGTCCCCCACTTCATGGCAAATAGATGGGGACAAATAGTTGGACACAATTTAGTGACTGAACAAAAACATGCAGGAGAAGAGAGTTGAAAAGGTCTAGTTATTAGGTTGTGGGTCTGTGCAATCTTGCTACATTTTAAAACAAATTTTAACATACATATATTCTAACTCAGCAGTTCTAATTCCAGGCACTTATCCCAGATCAATTGACAAATATTTCTAGAGAGATATTTGTACAATAACCTTGACAATAATGTTACTTATAGTTAACAAGGCAGAAACAAACTGAGCAGTTACCAATACAAAAATGCATAAGTAAATTGAGGTACTTATTAACAATTAAAATTCATTCATATTTTATAGAAAGTAAAATTTACATGAAAAAAGAACTCTAAATAAATATTAAATTCTAATTAATAATATGAACCCTGAGACATTTTGGAGAGGGATATAGCATTGTCTGAAACATGATAAAACAAACTGATACATGGCAAGAGAGAAAGATATGTATGAAACAGAACAAATATGCCAAAATATTAATAATTACATAATTTAAGTGACTGGAGTATGTTTATTCACTGTACGGTTTTCTATACATTTAATATCTCAAATATGAAATGTAAGGGATAAATTAAGAGAAGCTAATACCACAAAACATATGACCTGTTGCTCTTTCATTTACCTCTTCATTTATATCTATATTTAATATATATAACATTATATAAGGAATAAAAACATTAAATAAAGGAAATCTAAAGATCAAGTATGAGGAAAATTAATGCCTGTAAATCTAAACCAGAAAGTGTTGCCTGTGGTTGGTGGTGATGGACTGAAAGAAGCAGGAAGGATCATCCAAGATAATGGAAACGCTCTGTCTCTTGATCGAGGTGGTGGTTACATGAGTGTTCAAGTGTTCAAGTGGCCCAAGTCCATCACTGGTAAAATTAAGATTTTACACCAAATAAAAGGAAACATAAACATTTAAAAATTATCTTCCAATTAAAAATTAATTTAATAAAAATATTAAAAAGAAAAAAAAACATTTTACTTTCTCTTAGAAAGCTGAGATGACTCATCTGTATTAGAAAATTAGCTGCAAGAAGAAGAATAGAGAAGCAGGAAGGAATAAGGGGCAATATAAAAAGTAAGTATATAGGCAAATCTAGATACAAAACCATTTTAATTGTTTTACTGAGTTAAAAATGTGTATCAAATAAATTTAAATGATTAAGGTAGCATCCAGAGAAAGAATAGATATGTTGAGTTAAAGTTCTCTAAGGTCACTGAGTCACAGGAAAGATCGATGTATATGTTTTATATATCAAAATTTTAGATTGTGATCTCTAAAAAAACCATAAAAGTAATGATAAAAGATACTAGCAAATTATAAGGAAAAATTGTTTGCTTTACAAATAAAAAGACAAGAATGAAGATATACAATGAAATGATATACAAGCACTTAAGTATGTAGGATGATGTGCATGGTTGTGGGCAATTTTTTTTGATATATGTCAAAAATAAAATAAACTTATGACCAGAATGATAGATGGAAAGATATGTATGTATGTATGTATATATATATATAGCAACATGAGAGAAAAATGCTGCACTTAAGTCCAAATATGTCAATGGTTACATAAAACCATTTTACATAATTAAAAAGAAATGTTGTCAGATGAGTTTAAAAAGAAATCAAACAAAGTAAAAGAAAACATTTCTGCTTACAACCTGCTTTAAGTATGAAGATACAGAAGAAAAATAAGAAAGCAATGGAACTGATCAATGTTAATCAAAAGAAAAATCATGCGACTATACTACTAATAGACAAATAGAATTTCAGGGAACATTAATAAGATGAAGACGCATATATCAAAATGATACAAGGGTTACTGACCAACATATGTAAAATGTTAAACATGTATTGCCTAATACCATAATGTCAAAATATTTGAGCCAAATGGGCAGAAATCAAAAGGGGAACTATTAAAATTCACAATGATATTTGAAGATTTTAACCTATTTCTCTTAGTCATAGGAGAATAAGAAAAAAACCTAATATATAGGAAAAAGCAAGAGTTGCTCAGTCGAGTTCAACTCTGTGACCCAATGGACTGTAGCTCACCAGGCTCCTCTGTCCACGGGATTCTCCAGGCAAGAACACTGGAGTGGGCTGCCATGCTCTTCTCCAGGGGATCTTCCCAACCCAAGGATCAAATCCAAGCCAATGGTCTCCTGCATTGGCAGGCAGATTCTTTACCACTACTGCCACCTGGGAAGCCAGAAAAAACAAAGGTTCACTATAACTGACAATTATCAAACTTTTATATCTAAAAATAGTGCCAGCAACTGAAGCATACTAATTTGTTTTAAAGACATGTGGAATATTTGCAAAAATACAAATATGTTAGTAAATGAAGCAAGAGTATATTATCTTACTAATGTGAATTAAAGATAACCAACAATTTAAAAAAAAATTAAGAAATACCAAATATCTGGATATCATGTAGAATACTTTTATTGATACTTTGTCAAGGACTTAAACACATACAAAATGAAAATCATAGGATGATTTGAACTTAACAAAACTTGAAAATATGTATCTATCAACTTTTGAAGCAAGAATATTTAGATCCAACTTAGAAAGTTGGTGCTCTCCTTTCATTTGTTATGGTGTTAATTCTGTTCTCCAGCTTCTAATTCGTTGTATTGGCCAATACCTTGTCTAGAAATGACTAATTTGGAAATTCATTATATCCATTTTTCTATTTTAAAAGTCGGATCAATACTGGCTGCAATATACACACAAGAAGTCAGATGATCCAGAATACATATATATATATGTAAGCTCCATCATGATTATCATATTGCTATCACTATTATCATCATTGTCAGAGCAAACACTTTCATATTTATGTCCATAAATGAGGTGCTCTTTTGAATTTTGCGTCTGTCTACGATGCAGGAGACCCGGGTTCGATCTCTGGATTGGGAAAATCCCTTGGAGAAGGAAATGGCAATCCACTGCAGTACTATTGCCTGGAAAATCCCATGGACAGAGGAGCCTGGTAGGCTATAGTCCATGGGGTCGCAGAGTCGGACACAACTGAGTGACTTCATGTTCACGTTCACGTTTGAATTCTCAATTAAGCCTTAGAACAAGTCTATTAGGTGGGTACTATTATATAACCCATTTATACATGAGGACACTCAGGCAGAAAATGGTAAGTAAATTTTTCTGGTAGAGCTAATGCATGCTGACCTAATTTGAACCAAGGTAGCCTCATTCAAAAGTATGCTCTTAGCTATAGGCTATGCTACTTCTTATAAATATAACACATGCAAATACACTCAAATTTGCTGTTTTTCAGTCACCTAGTTATGTTTGACCCTTCACGACCCCATGGACAGCAGCAAGCCAGGCTTCTCTGTCCCTCACCATCCCCCAGAGTTTGCCCAAGTTCAGGTCCATTTCATTGATGATGCATTCAACCATCTCATTCTCTGTAGTTCTATACCCAAATACAGGCTTTTTTTTTTTTTTTTAATCTGTTGCCACCTAACTTTTACAGATAGGTTCTCTGAGTTAATCTCATATATTCCTAATTTTATGGTTTACTAATCAAGAAAACTAACTTTATTGAATTAGTTTTTCGTTGTTGCTGTTAATAAGAGAATGATAACCTAAAATTGTTTCAGCCTTTGCTGGCTAGCTATATGCTTTTTAATTACATGGTAGTTGAGTTGGATATGACATAGCAACTAAACCACCAGCACCACCATGCAACTACTTCAGGTCAGGAGGCATTACGGATCAGTTTATTATTCGAAGCAGTTCAGTGACTTCCTACTTCTACAAGGTCAGGAAAGTTCAAAAAGTTTCCATAACGTTTGCTTTCCCAAATGTAGAATCAAGATGATAATCTCTGTTCTGTGTATGTGTGTGTGCACGTGCACACGCATGTACTCTCAATCATGTTTGCAGCCCTATGGACTGTAGCCCACCACATTCCTCTGTCCATGGGATTTTCCAAGCAAGAATACTGGAGTTTATGCCACTTCCTACTCCAGTTCCATGACAAAGCATTAAATAAAATAGTGCAGGTGAAACACATACACAACTTTGTGCGCTGGTTGAAATACAGAGTCTGAGAACAGAGAGAAACATAGATACAGACAAATAAAGCTGTTAGAAGTTAATCTAAAACAAACTAACATTAAAAGAGTTTGAATAAAAATCATTTTGAATTGGGCAGAATCCAATCTAACAGCTAGAAAGGAGACCTGAGGAGCTATACACAATGAAATACTTCTGTTTTTCTTTTTCTCCTTCTGGAGCAATGAATCATTTTACTTTTCTTACTGCTTTTCATACACATTTTTTCCCTTTCACTCCTTCTATGCCTATGTAGTTCCATTTTATTTTGATGTAGATCATTTTTAAAATCTTTCTTTAATCTCTTAAAATCTTGCCTCTTTTTTTTTTTTTTTTTAATGTTTTGGTTTTTTGGCTGCAAGGCATTTGCGATCTAATCTCCATGACCAAGGACTGAGCCTGCACCCCTACACTGCATGGCAGTCTTCACCATGGGACTGCTAGGGAAGTCCCGTGCCCAAGTGGTTTTAATTCCACGTATTGATTATAAGTTTATTCCATAAATGCTTAATTTCTAATAAAACCTAAGAACTAAGCAATTGTGGACAGTATTCTGTGAACTGGCAAATTTGTAAATACATTTTATAATTCTAGAAGTATATTCTTCTCCACAGTAGAAATTCCAATGTGGGACAAAACATTTTTACTAAAAGACCCAAATATCATTCATTCCTCAGTAAAAGGAAAGTGAGGGTGGATAATTCTGTGTTCAGTAATTGTCAGTATTTTATCTATTGGAAATGATCTGGATATTTGATGTATATCCATTATTTAACCTATCTTACTGTGGATAAGTTTTGAGAAACACAATTTTTTTTGGAAACTATTTCTAAGTAAATATACCTTAAAGGACATCCCTGGTGGCTCAGACCGTAAAGCATCTGCCTACAATGTGGGAGACCTGGGTTCAATCCCTGGGCCGGGAATACCCTCTGGAGAAGGACATGGCACCCCACTCCAGCACTCCTGCCTGGAAAATCCCATGGATGGAGGAGCCTGGTAGTCTACAGCTCATGGGGTCACAAAGAGTCGGACACAGCTCAGCGACTTCACTCACAACTTCACTCATAACTTAAAGCATAATTATTGCTGAAAGTATTATTTATAAGCTCTTCCCTGGTAGCTCAGATGGTAAAGAATCTGCCTATAATGAGAGAATGGGAGCCAATGCCAGTATTCTCGTCTCGTCTCGAGAATTCCATGGACAAAGGAGGCTGGCAGACTACAGTCGATGGGGATGCAAAGAGTCGGACACAACTGAGCAACTAATACTATTTATACATTTTTTAATTTTATGCCTATTTAATTTACTTGTTTTTGACAATTATATTTAGGTTAGTCACGAAAATTTCATGACATTATGCAGTTAACCATCATCTTATGGTATCTTTATTACTGACAGTTTCTGTATATAAGAATGTAAGCAGGTTGAAACCAGCTTTTATTTACCAAAGGCTATCCTAGTTCATGCAATCTTGAAAAACAGTTGGGTTAGATTCTGTATTTCTGAAAGTATACTTGACTTATATTATGCTTGTTTGACTTGAAACCAATTAAATAGAGCTCTTTACAAAATAATTTTGGAAATGTGATCCAGAAAATTTTACATATATACACTGAATACATACACATACCATAAGCATACAGACAGACACAGAGATCTTAGAGCTTTTATTTTAAAATTTTAGCTATGAGACAGGTGCAATAATGCAAAAATCACTATTTTATAAAAGAAATGCTGGATCTAAATTGTGTTTCTGCAGATGGAATAAATGAAAGTTATCTCCTCAGACAGCTAAAGCTTTTTGCTAATATTTGTGAAAGGGAATTTTGAGATTCTTCCTAGGCCTAGATTTCAAAACAGGCCCTTCCCACCCACCCCTCTCCCCCAACCTTCTGATAAGATTACTTGGTTTCCAGAGAAGTACAGGCAGAACACTTCTGTCAGAAAAGACACAGAAAAAAAGGAAGCAACTTCCATCAAGAAGGATTTTTTCTGGTAAGTCCAGGTGTTTTACAACATTTGTATATCTTCTAAGGTAAATAGAAGAGATTTGGGTATCTATAAAACAATAGATGGACTTTAGACCCACCTCTCTATGCTTGTAAAGACTTGAATTGTAAGACAAGTATGTGTGCTCAATCGCTCAGTCATGTGTGACTCTTTGCATCCCCAGGGACTCTAGCCCATCAGGATCTTCTGTCTATGAAGTTTTCAAGGCAAGAATATTGGAGTCAGATCAGATCAGTCGCTCAGTCATGTCCGACTCTTTGCGACCCCATGAACTGCAGCACGCCAGGCCTCCCTGTCCATCACCAACTCCCGGAAGTCACTCAGACTCACATCTATCGAGTCAGTGATGCCATCCAGCCATCTCATCCTCTGTCGTCCCCTTCTTCTCCTGCCCCCAATCCCTCCCCATTTCCTACTCCAGGAGATCTTCCCAACCCAGGGATCAAGCCTGCATCTCTTGCTTCTCCTGCATTGACAGCCAGATTCTTTACCACTGAGCCCCCTGGGAAGACATGTATAGTTGTTTGTAATTCCTCAGGATACAACCTGAATGACAGGGAGGCTGACACAGCTTTCAACTACACTTTCCTCAATTTGCTTCCATGTGTATGAGGGAACAGATCTTCAGCTAAGATGGAAATCAAACATTCCCACATCTAGATGTAGAACTGTGTATTTTTGGAATGTTTCATTAAATTCCTTCACAAAAACTTCAGAATATTTTACTTTCCCTTTGGGTACATAGTTATTTTGATTGTGTGGAAAAAGCCTAAAAATGCTCCCATCAGGCCCTGAATACTAGCTTCCAATTTGGCCAAATTTTGACCACAGAGATACTGTAAAAATATATTTTGAATACCTTGTCAAGTTTCAGTAAGTATTCCTGGACAAACAGTAGTGAACAACTCTATGGCCTCAAGAGGCATCCCAAAAGAGGGTGCAAAATATACTACCCTTCTAAGTTCAATGTCAACCAAAAAAAAAAAAAAAAAGCGCAAGATGGCAAATAAGAAAAGAGTCTATTTGGGGTCTAAAGAACTGCAGTTGATTCTCATTGTTTATCTGTTTTATACACTGTAATATATATATATACACATATCAGTCCCAATCTCTCAACTCATCCCCCCTTAGTGTCCATACATTTGTTCTCTGCATCTGTATCTCTATTCCTGCTTTGCAAATAAGTTCATCTGTACCATTTTTCTACATATAAAGAAACAACCTAAATATCCATCAACAGAAGAATGGATAAAGAAGATGTGACACATATATGCAATGGAGTATTACTCAGCCATAAAAGGCACAATATTGAACCATTTACAGAGACATGAATGGATATAGAGACTGTCATACAGAGTGAAGTAAGTCAGAAAGAGAAAAACAAATTCTGCATATTAACACATATATGTGGTATCTGTCCGTTGAGGTCTAACAAATGTTACCTTTTCTATTAACCTTTTCCCTCATATTTATAGTTTTGGTCTATTGTGAACCATTACGCTACATTAATAGATGTTTGCTTTATTCATTATCACATTAGTTTGACAGATGACACTCTACTGTTGAAATTCTTATGTTTGAAACGTTGCAAAATTACTAAACAAATGACTGTGGTCAAGTTAGGTAAACTCCTTATTCCTTGTTTATGTATCTAAAGTTCTATCAAAATCTTAAAGTCAGCAGGAGATTATATTGGCTAGTGAAGTGAAAGTTGTTCAGTCGTGTCCGACCCTTTGCAACTCTGTGGACTATACAGTTCATGGAATTCTCTAGGCCAGAATACTGGAGTGGGTATCCTTTCTCTTCTACAGGGGACCTTCCCAACCCAGGGATCAACCCCAGGTCTCCCACATTGCAGGCAGATTGTTCACCAGCTGAGCCACAAGGGAAGCCCAAAAACACTGGAGTTGGTAGCCTATCCCTACTCCAGTGGATCTTCCTGGCCCGGGAATTGAACCGGGGCCTCTTGCATTGCAGGTGAATTCTTTACCAACTGAGATATCAGGACAGCCTATATTGGCTAGGACTAGTGTAATAAACAATAGCAGTAAAGTTTGTTGAGTGTTTATTAGGTCTCAGATTGCCATATATTCCCTGGTTGATAAAACATCATGGAGTCCTTCTTCTGTGGCAGAAGTACTGAATATTGTACCCTCCAATATGTGTTTGTGATGAGATTTACTCTTGATGATGGAACGGATGTATTGGAAGCTTACCTCATGAATTCTGAAAAATTATTCCAGATTCCAGCATCAGAGGTCTTAATCAATGATGTCCTTCAGCAAAGTGTGCATATGAACATGGGCATGTTTTGTCCTCCAGGAGCAAAAATTGATGCATCTCCATGGTTGGAATGTTTCATCAAGTCAGAAAATGTGAGCAGAATGGAGCAGCAAACTTGCTATCAGATTTCCAACACCACAGTTGCAGATGATGTTATCTAATTTTGACATTCAACTTTGCATATGCAAAATATTGCAATTTTAGAAAAAAATATTTTCTATGACTCTGCTATAAAACACATAAAAAATCTAGCTCTGTGGTTTACTTTCCATTTTAACTAGAATCTTTTTTTTTTTTTTTGGACAAATAGGCATTGTCTTATATTAATGTACTTTTAGTAAGTTAAAAGTGTGCCTGTTCCTCCAAAAAATCCAATATGATAGTTCTGAGGGTTATAAAAGAGAGACATCAAATAACTAAGGACTGTGTTTTCACTTACTCTTTATTCTCCTTTAGAGAGAAGCTATTTTGTTACTCTACTCTAAAAATTGGAGTAGGAAATGGAACCCACTCCAGTACTCTTGCCTGGAAAATTTCATGCAAAAGGAGGAAAATTCCAGGGACAGAGGAGACTGGTGGGCTAAAGTCCATGGGGTCTCAAAAAGTTGGACATGACTGAGCATGAACATGATGTATTAATTAATGCAAATCCAATACCATTCATGTTATTATTTTCCAAATTTGATAGTTGAGAAATATAATGACCAGAGGAATTTTAAACTTATAAAGCAGGCCATGATTTTAAGCAAAATATGTTTACTACAGAATCTGAGCGATTCTCAGACATGCTGAGTTGCTTCAGTATGTCCATTTCTTTGCCACCCTATGAACTATAGTCCTCTAGGCTCCTCTGTCCATGGGACTCTTCAGGCTAGAATACCGGTGTGGGTTGCCAAGCCGTCCTCCAGGGCATCTTCCCTACCCAGGGATGGAGACTGCATCTCCTGTGCCTCCTGCGTTGCAGGCTGATTCTTTACCCACTGAACCACTTAGGAAGCCCCATTATAGAATCTACATTCTACAAAAACTGTGATTTTTGAACATGATATAAAATACACAGGGAGATATATAAAATAAAGCAGACTGGTAGAAAATATTTTAATTTTTTGTAATCCATTCTCAGAAAGTTAACTTATAGGTAACATACTGTTCTTTTTTCTTTCTTCTGGTTTTCATAAATGAGAAAATGCTGTCTTCCATTTAAAGTACAAATGTTTACTTTTAATTCTATTCTTAGCTCATGAAATTGCATTGTTTTCCCAGTTAGAATGTAGACAGAATCTTATGCTTGAATATGATCAAGCTTGAAAAGTCAAACCTTCTGATTTCTTAATAGGCATCACTGGATGGTTTGTAAATTCAATCTATTGTAATGAGATCACTGAGGAAAATTATGTTAATATTGTCTAACCTGAACTAGATAAGGTTCATCAACAGAGCTGTTTTGCAAATCAACTATGCTATGTTTTACATAATCATGCAAATTGCTGTTGTATCTATCCATTCTATGCAGTGAATGATATTCAAAGTAATTCTGCACTTGTTGTCAAGATTTAAATCACAAGGGCATTTAGCAGTTTTCTTATGGTAGATGTCAAATAAACAAAAGTTATCAAGCACGTTTAGAAACCACATATATACCAAACGGTTTGGTCTCATCTTAAGGCAAATCTAATTTCATAAAGCATGATAAAAAATAAATACTTACCCTTGAGAACAGGGAATGATGTGGAAAGACACTGATTACTTTCTCAGAAAATTTGATTAAGTAATTTTACCGTGTTTAGGATGTCAAACAAATAAGTACTACTGAACTCTCTGCCACTTTATGGAAACATAAAAACCAGACCAGAGTTTTTCACGACTCCAGTGAGGTCAAATATGTATGTGTACATAATACTTGGAGTTTATATTTTTCTCTGTTGAATATTTATATTACATGGTTGACATGGTTCTTTGTTTTCCTGAGAGAGAATCTTATGACATAGACCGTCACTTGAAAGTGAAAGTCTTTCAGTGGTGTCCGAGTGTTTGTGACCCATGGACTATACAGTCCATGGATTTCTCCAGACCAGAATACTGGAGTAGATAGCCTTTCTCTTCTCCAGGGGATCTTCCCAACTCAGGGATTGAACCTAGGTCTCCCGCATTGCAGGCGGATTCTTTTACCAACTGAGCCACAAGTGATGCCCAAGAATACTGGAGTTGGGTAGCCTATCCCTTCTCCAGCAGATCTTCCCAACCCAGGAATCGAACTGGGGTCTCCTGCATTGCAGGTGGATTCTTTACCAACTGAGATATCAGGGAAACGCAGATCATGGCTTAATTGAATCTACTATCTCTCTAATTTTTAAATTTCTCATCACAGAGATTTATTTCTATTTATATAATTGACTACTCAAAGTTTAATTATGGAAACAGTTTTACAAATACCTAAAACACAGATTTTTGCCCACAAATCAAGCCCAATTTTCTTCCCATCCATATAATTTCCCCATTTCAGAAGTATATTTGCTAGGTGAACCCACCTAGCATTACAAGGTGACATATAATTGAATTAACCTTTGGGGTAACAGAACTGCACATAGGGGAAAAAAAGTGTGAAGTCTATAAATGGGAAAGGACTTGGAAAAATAAAAGAAAAAATAATTTACATATGTAGATACTGGAGGGCATTAGTGAACCAGAAGATGTGGAATAGAGATGAGGTCATAAAATCATTGTGAAGAGTTGAAATTGATCCTGTTGGGCATGGTAAGGAGTTGGACTTTGTTTTAACAAGTTATTTGAAGATTTTTTTTAGAATTAGAATAGAGTGCAATGGTTTAGGATTTAAAAACATAACTGGATTCTTTGAGATTACATTTTTGAATTTGGAGAGACCATTTAATAACTACTGCAGCAGAAAAGGCAAAAGATTATAATGACTTACATTAGGCCAGGTGCAGATGCCAGCAAATTTGGAAAACTCAGCAGTGACCACAGGACTGGAAAAGGTCAGTTTTCATCCCAATCCCAAAGAAGGGCAATGCCAAAGATGCTCAAACTACCACACAATTGCACTCATCTCACACATTAGTAAAGTAATGCTCAAAATTCTCAAAGCCAGGCTTCAGCAATATGTGAACCGTGAACTTCCTGATGTTCAAGCTGGTTTTTAAAAAGCCAGAGGAACCAGAGATCAAATTGCCAACATCTGCTGGATCATGGAAAAAGCAAGAGAGTTCCAGAAAAACATCTATTTCTGCTTTATTGACTTTGCCAAAGCCTTTGACTGTGTGGATGACAATAAACTGTGGAAAATTCTGAAAGAGATGGGAATACCAGACCACCTGATCTGCCTCTTGAGAACTTTGTATGCAGGTCAGGAAGCAACAGTTTGAACTGGACATAGAACAACAGACTGGTTCCAAATAGGAAAAGGAGTACATCAAGGCTGTATATTGTCACCCTGTTTATTTAACTTCTATGCAGAGTACATCATGAAAAATGCTGGGCTGCAAGAAACACAAGCTGGAATCAAGATTGCTGGGAGAAATATCAATAACCTCAGCTATGCAGATGATACCACCCTTATGGCAGAAAGTGAAGAGGAACTAAAAAGCCTCTTGATGAAATTGTAAGAAGAGAGTGAAAAAGTTGGCTTAAAAATCAACATTCAGAAAACGAAGATCACGGCATCCGGTCCCATCACTACATGGGAAATAGATGGGGCAACAGTGGAAACAGTGTTAGACTTTCTTTTTCTGGGCTCCAAAATCACTGCAGATGATGAATGCAGCTATGAAATTAAAAGACGCTTGCTCCTTGGAAGGAAAGTTATGATCAACCTAGACAGCATATTCAAAAGCAGAGACATTACTTTGCCAACAAAGGTTCGCCTAGTCAAGGCTATGGTCTTTCCTGTGGTCATGTATGGATGTGAGTGTTGGACTGTGAAGAAGGCTGAGCGCTGAAGAATGGATGCTTTTGAACTGTGGTGTTGGAGAAGACTCTTGAGAGTCCCTTGAACTGCAAGGAGATCCAACCAGTCCATTCTGAAAGAGATCAGCCCTGGGATTTCTTTGGAAGGAATGATGCTGAAGCTGAAACTCCAGTACTTAGGCCAAATCATGCGAAGAGTTGACTCATTGGAAAAGACTCTGATGCTGGGAGGGATTGGGGGCAAGAGGAGAAGGGTACGACAGAGGATAAGATGGCTGGATGGCATCACTGGATGGATGTGAATCCAAGTGAACTCCGGGAATTGGTGATGGACAGGAAGGCCTGGCGTGCTGTGATTCATGGGGTCACAAAGAGTTGGACATGACTGAGCTACTGATCTGATCTGATATGATATGATAGAATAGCTGTAAAAGGAGGAACATTTCAAAAATATTTTAGAATAATAAGCAATAGAACTTCTTATGGATTTTACTTCAAAGAGGATAAAAATAGGAGATATTAACAAAGATGGGTCTTCATCAACTGTATGGGTTGTTGGCCCAGTTAATAAAATGCTAAAGTCTTCAGGAAAAAAATGGATTTTGGTCAGAGCAAGGGTTTAAGTTGTATGTTTTGGATAAATTTGTGAGATGCTTCTTAAACACAGATATGCAAAGATCTATCCCTTTTGGCAAATTTTGAGTAAAGACTCTCTTCAGTACCATGATCTTGAGATGGAGCTGTATCTAGCTTTCCCTGCCACTTTTGTACTTCCCAAGATGATTTAGAAACTCAATTTCATCAACCTTAACTTCCCAGTTGCTAGGTCTGCAGCTCTTTCTAATCCAAGGTTCTTGCCAGTGTTCATGAAAGGTGAATACTTTCTCATTTTTGCAAAAATTTTAGTATATTCTAGTACAGCATTTTAAATTTGAATATAACATTTTTTTATACTGTTTTAAAACTCAATTTCTTTCCATACAAGTTCTTAACCAGCCAACCAACTCTGATTTATTCTATTCTCATAACACAATACATTGGCCTTACTTTTGTGAACATGAGTGATTTTCAATAAAGTTTTTTCATAATGACTTAATTATATACTTGTCTAGTTATTGTATATGACTAAATGCTGTATCCATATTTATTTTTAATTCCATAATTACGGGCTCTTCCCCCATGGCTCAGCGGGTAACCAATCTGTCTGCAATGCAGGAGACACAGGAGATGTGGATTTGATCCCTGGGTTGGGAAGATATCCTGGAAGAGTAAATGGTAAGGGCTGTTTACTGTTTATATCCTCTATAAAACTGATCCTCTGCTTGGTAAATAATGGGTACTCAGTATTTGTTGAATTAAGTTGAACCTCCATTCCACAAGGACAGAATTTATCTAATGGAGAGGGACCTTTTGAAGTAAATATTTTGACAAATTTTTATACAGTATGTATACTTTTACTTGATGAATTTCTTATTTCATTTCTATATTCTGTTGTCTTAGTCCAATTATTATTTCATTGCTAAAGCTGTTGGAAGAATTTTATTTTTAGAATACAGTCGCACAGTTTAAAGGTCTATTTGATTTTAATTTTAAAAGGTTCTTTTATGAATAAAAATTTAGCCAAGTAAATAAAATATGCTATTATTTCTTTTCTGTTTCTTACATGGAAATAATGAGGAAACAGGAAAAACATAGTGCAAAGTCAGTTATATTATATGCTTCTTACATGTTTGTGAATGGTTTTATATTCTGGTCAATTAGTCATATTTCCTTAGAAAGCATTTGTAGAATGCAAGATTCCAGGTAGTAGGTCACCGAATGCTAAGAGAACTAAAATGTCAACAAAAAATTAATTTATAAACTATAAATTTGAAATGAGTCCTGCATTTACAAGTGAGAAAATTATGTACTTTGAAATTTAAGCAAGTTTTTTAAAATTTATTTTTATTTATTTTAATTGGAGGCCAATTACTTTACAATATTGTATTGGTTTTGCTATACATCAACGTGAATCCGCCATGGGTGTACACGTGTTCCTACTCCTGAACCCCCCTCCCACCTCCCTCTCCATACCATCCCTCTGGGTCATCCCAGTGCACCAGCCCCAAGCATCCTGTATCCTGCATCGAACCTGGACTGGCAGTTCATTTCTTATATGATATTTTACATGTTTCAATGCCATTAAATGCCTAAAATTTTATGTTAATACAGAAAAAAAATAAAAGGACCAATAATAATGTGTGTAACTAGTATTTTTTTTTTTTGAAGCAGACAGCAATTTAGAAGTATTGAGTTCTCACATGTGTATTTTGTGCTGTTGATTAATAGGTGAAAGAGTAGAAAAATGCATTTTAATTTTTCTTGGAGAGTAGTTATTTGTAAATCTGGGAAACTCTGCCTTATTCTGTCCATACTGTAAATTGATTAAAACTTGATGATGACTTTTCAAGTGACTTACAATTAAATAAAAAAGGTTATTAAAGTTTGTATCTATCATTTGATACATAATTTTAATGACTATCAGATCAGATCAGTCGCTCAGTCGTGTCCGACTCTTTGCGACCCCATGAACCGCAGCACGCCAGGCCTCCCTGTCCATCACCAGCTCCCGGAGGTCACTCAGACTCGCATCCATCGAGTCAGTGATGCCATCCAGCCATCTCATCCTCTGTCGTCCCCTTCTCCTCCTGCCCTCAATCCCTCCCAGCATCAGAGTCTTCTCCAATGAGTCAACTCTTCGCATGAGGTGGCCAAAATACTGGAGTTTCAGCTTTAGCATCATTCCTTCTAAAGAAATTCCAGGATTGATCTCCTTCAGAATGGACTGGTTGGATCTTCTTGCAGTCCAAGGGACTCTCAAGAGTCTTCTCCAACACCACAGTTCAAAAGCATCAATTCTTCGGCGCTCAGCCTTCTTCACAGCCCAGCTCTCACATTAATGACTATAATTTAATGCAATAGATTTGACTTCAAACAGACCTACTTGCTTTTATATCTCTTCAGCATATCCCTAGATTTCTGTTAGAAAAGGTAATATTTGTGCTTTCCACTTCCCCATAGAAATTTAACAGCTTTTTTTTTTTTTTTTTTTGAAAAAACGTGCCGTGATTACTAATAGAAGCAATTTATTAAACTGTTAATTTAATATGGTACTCAGAAAAACTTCTCATTTTTCTCTAAATTTTTATTTTTCAAGAATAATTAGTGCTTATTTGTTTTACAATATTGTAATTAGATCATTCTTTCTTCCTCTCTCTCTCACACAGGCACACACACTCACACATGCACATACATCTTCTGTCCAAAAAGTATATTTCTTCCTAAAATCAGAGTAGGTTATCTGTCCTAAAATTGATGTTTGTGAACATCATTCTTTTTAAATTTAATAACACTTTGCTTACATGCTATATTTAGAAGGAATGCAAAAAAAAACTACTTTGTTGAATGTTCTTATAAATTTAATTTTTAAAAATTTTATTCTCTGTATTTTTATTCACTTTCAGAAAGATTGCTGTTTATCTGATTTGTCTAACTAATGTTACTTTTCTAAAGCTGTACTGAAATATAATAAGTTCATATAAAAGGATTAGTGACAAAAATATTTGAATATCATGTGCTATCTTCAACAGAGTTCAGTAAACTAGCTAGAACAGGATAAAATGTTACCAAACTTGGAAAGAGTGTTCTGTATGAGAAAAGTTGGTCTGTGGGTGAAAGGACAATCATCAGGCATAATGATTGATTTGAAAGTAAAAGAAACCAACCAGTGATAGGTCTGGGTCTTTTTCTTGATTGTTCCTTATATAAGAATCTAATAGTAGATGCCCAAGAGGATCCTCTTTACATCTATTTCCAAGGGGAATCACACAGAGAACTTGACAGGCAAGACACAGAATTCTGGTACGAGAGACCTAACAAGTCCCAGTTGTTGTCGAGACTGTTTAGTCGTGGAATGTGATACTTCAAGGAGGCGTGGAAATAGAATCATGGTGATCTTATAGGCCCTTTATTAACTTTCAGTGTGACAGAATTTATTAGCATTATTGCATTTTAATTTCTTCATTCTTAAAATGGATTCCATCTAATCATGATACTTTATATTTTGGGTTATTCTGAGGAGCAAGGTACATTAATTTATCACTAGATAAATTAGACAAGTTACCATTTTTTAAAATGTAGTGCCATTGTGTGTGTGTATATATATATATATATATATATACATATATTTTTTAAATAATAATGTTTATTGACTGTGTATTAAAAAGTAAAAGCTATGAGTTGTTATGGGGAAGGCGAGTAACAAAACAAGAGGGTCAAAGAAAGAATAAGGCCACAGACAATATGACATGTTCAGAGATGGCCATGAAGGAGACGTAACAGGAACAATAGGAGAGAAAACTTTCAAATGTAGAATATCAGTTCAGAGTGGACTCTGAGTGTCAGACAGAGTCGATCCCATTTCAGAACATGTGTACTAAGAAGCTCTATACCTATTTATGAAATCACACTAGACGTTTAATCTTTTATAAGCACCTTAGGTTAAAAAATAAAACTGTTAGTTATTTCTATTTATTTTTTAATATAAGTTTGGAGTATTTGTTAAAAAATAAAACTGTTAGTCATTTCTATTTATTTTTAAATATAAGTTTTGAGTATTATTTTCATGGTATCATTGACTTGCAATTCAGACTTTACCTAGTTTTGATGATGAACTTTGACTTAAATGCTCAACATCTTGCAATTTCTTATGATTATTTTCATTAATTTGTGATGAGCGTAGTTAGTGTTTGAAGTGCAATCTGTTTCCATGGAGCAAAGCAAAGCTGATTGACCTTTAATGCAATTAAACCTGTGAGTTTGCCTCATTAGTCACATATTTAAAGCAAATGAGCTGTTATATTTATCTAATATAATTAACTTGTAGTCCACGTTTCAGAGTAAATAAAGTATGGCCAACTTTATGAGATTATTTCATACAATAATTCCTATCTCAAAATAATTAATTGTGAAGATTATTATACATTTTGGGTTTATATACTTTATTCATCTAAGACTTTTAGAAAATCTGTACCACAAGGAATGCAGTTTCAAAGATTTGAATCTCTTTTAAAAATAACCACCATATTTTAGTAAAGAAGAGAATTATATTAGTAAATACCAATAATGTAAACATCTTTCAATAATGTAAGCATCTTGCATATTCTCTTGCAAAGTCAATACACTCAATTGCAGTTGAGCTACTAATTTAATAAATACTTCTATAAATACAATAAGACTTCTGACACATGTGCTGGACAAATGATGGGTTGTGTAGTTAAATGCTTAACTGATGAGTAGGAGCTTTATGTAGTAAAATTGTGAAATGTGTAATATATAGTAGAGGTAACATAAACACCATACTGAAGTGAAACATTAATATGTTTTAATATTTATTAACTTACTGAAAGAATGATAAAAATACCTGCCATTTATTAAGTAGCAACTCTGTCCCTAACATGTACTAGGATCTTCACTTGCTAACAACACAAATAATTTAGAAAGGGGTCAATCACTGCATTTTATATACAAGCAATCTCAAGAAGGGAAAGGATTCTGATAGCCTCATCTAGCCAGAGAATGACAGAGGCAAAATTCACTTGCAGAGACAGTGAATCCATGTTCAAAATTCTTACCCCTAATTTTTTTTTTTTTCCAGAGTCAAGAGTGTAGAATTCACATTATCAAATGAGTAAATGCAAAAGTGTATTCACTATATATGCTTCGGGGTGTTCAGTCCTGTCCAACTCTTTGTGATCCCATGGATTGTGGCACACCAGGCTCCTCTGTCCATGGGACTCTCCAGGCAAGAATACTGGAGTGGTTTGCCATTTCCTCCTCGACGCATCTTCCTGACCCAGAGATAGAAACTGTGGCTCCTGTGTCTCCGTATTGCAGGTGGATTCTTCACCACTGTGCCACCTGGGAAGCCCCTATATACTTAGTAATACGTAAGTAAACTATAACATGTGACTGCTGCTGCTGCTAAGTCATTTCAGTCGTGTCCTACTCTGTGCGACTCCATAGACGGCAGCCCACCAGGCTCCCCGTCCATGGGATTCTCCAGGCAAGAACACTGGAGTGGGTTGCCATTTCCTTCTCCAGTGCATGAATGTGAAAAGTGAAAGTGAATTCGCTCAGTCGTGCCGGACTCTGTGCGACTCCATAGACTGTAGCCCACCAGGCTCCTCCATCCATGGGATTTTCCAGGCAACATTACTGGAGTGGGGTGCCATTGCCTTCTCCTAACATGTGACTATTGGTATATATTTAGAAATACAACAATGATACATTGTATTAGGGAAAATGGCTCTCAAATTGCAGATGATTTTGGCTTGGGGAAGCAAACCAGAAGCCACATGAACACGGAGCCAACTCTTTTCACCTAATTACCAGCAGATTACATTTGCTTCCCATGTTTCATATATTTTATATCAGGCCTCCCTGTTGGCTCAGACTGTAAAGAATCCGTCTTCAATGCAGGAGACCCAGGTTCAGTCCCTGAGCCGGGAAGATCCCCTTGAAAAGGCATAGCAACCCACTCCAGTATGATTGTCTGGAGAATTCATGGACAAAGAAGCCTGATGAGCTACAGTTCACGATGTAGCAAAGAGTCATACATGACCTAGTGACTAACACTTTCTTGTTACACTTGTTACTCTTTCTAGTTGAATAACCTTGGTTAGAGGAAGCAAATCAGAAGCCATGTATACCTGGGGACAACTCTTTTCACCTAATTGCCAGCACATTATTTTTGCTTTTTATGTTTCATATATTTTACGTCACATGATATTTTAGTTGGGTGTTAGTTCTAAAAGGTCTTGTAGGTCTTCATAGAACCATTCAATTTCAGCTTCTTCAGCATTACTGGTTGGGGCATAGACTTGGATTACTGTTATATTGAATGGTTTGCCTTGGAAATGAACAGAGATCATTCTGTCGTTTTTGAGATTGCATCCAAGTACTGCATTTCAGACTCTTTTGTTGACCATGATGGCCACTCCATTTCTTCTGAGGAATCCCTGCCCACAGTAGTAGATATAATGGTCATCTGAGTTAAATTCACCCATTCCAGTCCATTTGAGTTCGCTGATTCTTAGAATGTCGACATTCACTCTTGCCATCTCTTGTTTGACCACTTCCAATTTGCCTTGATTCATGGACCTGACCTTCCAGGTTCCTATGCAATGTTGCTCTTTACAGCATCGGACCTTGCTTCTATCACCAGTCACATCCACAGCTGGGTATTGTTTTTGCTTTGGCTCCATCCCTTCATTTTTTCTGGAGTTATTTCTCCACTGATTTCCAGTAACATATTGGGTACCTACTGACCTGGGGAGGGTCTCTCAGTATCCTATCATTTTGCCTTTTCCTACTGTTCATGGGGTTCTCAAGGCAAGAATACTGAAGTGATTTGCCATTCCCTTCTCCAGCGGACCACATTCTGTCAGATCTCTCCACCATGACCCATCCATCTTGGCCTGCCCCACGGGCATGGCTTAGTTGCATTGAGTTAGACAAGGCTGTGGTCCTAGTGTGATTAGATTGACTAGTTATCTGTGAGTATGGTTTCAGTGTGTCTGCCCTCTGATGCCCTCTTGCAACACCTACCATCTTACTTGGGTTTCTCTTACCTTGGATGGGGTGTATCACTTCATGGCTGCTCCAGCAAAGCGCAGCCATTGCTCCTTACCTTAGACGAGGGGTATCTCCTCACCACCGCCCATCCTGACCTTCAAGGTGGGATAGCTCCTCTAGGCCTTCCTGCACCCGCACAGCAATGGCTCCTTGGACGTGGGATTGGTCCTCCTGGCCACTGCCCCTGGCCTCGGACAGGGGGGTGTCTCCTCTCGGCCACGCTTAGCACACCGGTCGCAGCCTCTGGAATGCAAAAGTAGGAAGTCAAGAAACACCTGGAGTAACAGGAAAATTTGGCCTTGGGATATGGAATGAAGCAGGGCAAAGACTAATAGAGTTTTGCCAAGAAAATGCATTCGTCATAACAAACACCCTCTTCCAACAACATAAGAGAAGACTCTATACATGGACATCACCAGATGGTCAACACCTAAATCAGATTGATTATATACTTTGCAGCCAAAGATGGAGAAGCTCTATATAGTCAGCAAAAACAAGACCAGGAGCTGACTGTGGCTCAGAACATGAACTCCTTATTGCCAAATTCAGACTGAAATTGAAGAAAGTAAGGAAAACCACTAGACCATTCAGGTACGACGTAAATCAAATCCCTTATGATTATACAGTGGAAGTGAGAAATAGATTTAAGGGCCTAGAACTGATTAATGTAGTGCCTGATGAACTATGGAAAAAGGTTCATGACATTGTACAGGAGACAGGGATCCAGACAATCCCCATGGAAAAGAAATGCAAAAGTGAAATGGCTGTCTGGGGAGGCCTTACAAATAGGTGTGAAAAGAAGAGAAGTGAAAAGCAAAGGAGAAAAGGAAAGATATAAGCATCTGAATGCAGAGTTCCAAAGAGGAGGTAGAAGAGATAAGAAAGCCTTCTTCAGTGATCAATGGAAAAAATTGAGGAAAACGACAGAATGGGAAAGACTAGAGATCTCTTCAAGAAAATCAGAGATACCAAGGGTACATTTCATGCAAAGATGGGCTTGATAAAGGACAGAAATGGTATGGACCTAACAGAAGCAGAAGATATTAAGAAGAGGTGGCAAGAATACACAGAAGAACTATACAAAAAAGATCTTCAGGACCCAGATAACCACAATGGTGTGATCACTCATCTAGAGCCAGACATCCTGGAATGTGAAGTCAAGTGGGCCTTAGAAAGTGTCACTACGAACAAAGCTAGTGGAAGTGATAGAATTCCAGTTGAGCTATTCCAAATCCTGAAAGATGATGCTGTGAAAGTGCTGCACTCAAATTGCCAGCTAATTTGGAAAACTCAGCAGCGGCCACAGGACTGGAAAAGTTCAGTTTTCATCCAATCCCAAAAGAGAGCAATGCCAAAGAATGCTCAAACTACTGCACAATTGCACTCAACTCACACGCTAGTAAAATAATGCTCAAAATTCTCCAAGCCAGGCTTCAGCAATATGTGAACCGTGAACTTCTGATGTTCAAGCTGGTTTTCAAAAAGGCAGAGGAACCAGAGATCAAATTGCCAACATCCGCTGGATCATGGAAAAAGCAAGAGGGTTCTAGAAAAACATCTATTTCTGGTTTATTGACTATGCCAAAGCCTTTGACTGTGTGGATCACAATAAACTGTGAAAAATTCTGAAAGAGATGGGAATAATAGACCACCTGACCTGCCTCTTGAGAAATTTGTATGCAGGTCAAGAAGCAACAGCTAGAACTGGACGTGGAACAGACTGGTTCCAAATAGGAAAAGGAGTACGTCAAGGCTGTATATTGTCACCCTGTTTATTTAACTTCTATGCAGAGTACATCAGGAGAAACGCTGGGCTGGAAGAAGCTCAAGCTGGAATCAAGATTGCCAGGAGAAATATCAATAACCTCAGATATGCAGATGACACCACCCTTATGGCACAAAGTGAAGATGAACTAAAAAGCCTCTTGATGAAAGCGAAAGAGGAGAGTGAAAAAGTTGGCTTAAAGCTCAACATCCAGAAAACGAAGATCATGGCATCTGGTCCCATCACTACATGGGAAACAGATGGGGAAACTGTGGAAACAGTGTCAGACTTTATTTTTATGAGCTCCAAAATCACTGCAGATGGTGTCTGTAGCCATGAAATTAAGAGACGTTTGCTCCTTGGAAGGAAAGTTATGACCAACCTAGATAGCATATTCAAAAGCAGAGACATTACTTTACCAACAAAGGTTCGCCTAGTCAAGGCTATGGTCTTTCCTGTGGTCATGTATGGATGTGAGAGCTGGACTGTGAAGAAGGCTGAGCACTGAAGAATGGATGCTTTTGAACTGTGGTGTTGGAGAAGACTCTTGAGAGTCCCTTGGACTGCAAGGAGATCCAACCAGTCCATTCTGAAGGAGATCAGCCCTGGGATTTCTTTGGAAGGAATGATGTTAAAGGTGAAACTCCAGTACTTTGGCCACCTCATGCGAAGAGTTGACTCATTGGAGAAGACTCTGATGCTGGGAGGGATTGGGGGGCAGGAGGAGAAGGGGACGACAGAGGATGATATGGCTGGATGGCATCACTGACTCGATGGACGTGAGTCTGGTTGAACTCCGGGAGTTGGTGATGGACAGGGAGGCCTGGCGTGCTGCAATTCATGGGGTTGCTAAGAGTTGGACACAACTGAGCGACTGATCTGATCTGATCTGATATTTTAGTTGTAAGGAGAATATAACTACTGGCTCTATCACTACCTTAGGTGAATTTCATTTGTATTTTTTGGTTTGAAAATTGGGTACAATGGCAATCTTAATCTGAAAGGTATTGTGAGGATTGAATGATATTAACCCATGCAGAGTGCTTAAAAAGACTTTGTATAAAGTAAGTGCTTAAAAAAAATCTAGTTTTTATTATTACAATATATTATTACTTTTTACTATTGCATTATAGGTGTCTCAGAGGCTTGAGAATTCACCAGCAATGCAGTAGGTCTGAGTTCAATCCCTGGTTTGGAAGATGCCCTGGAGAAGAGAATGGCTATCTACTCTAGTATTTTTTGCCTGAAGAATTTCATGGACAGAGGATCCTGGGAGTCTACATGACTGACTTTCATACTCAGAAAAAATATCTGCTATATTTTTAAATATTGGGTTGGACAAAAAGTTTCTTTGGGGTTTTCCATAACATCTTACAGAAAAATCCAAAGGAAGTTTTTGTCCAATCCTATATATTTATCTAAAATAGTAATGCTTTCATTATATAAAAATGAGTGGATATCAACCTCATGGTCCGACTAATTTTCAATTGGATTAACTGGTACATAAAATTTCAATTTCACTCATTTCCTAAATGCTAAATTTTATAAAAATATACTAAGAAAATACCTAGTGTACAGGTTATTAAGGATAGTGCAAAATCTTTCTGAAATGTGAAAACTAAAGTTGATTATTATAAGATAGATGAAAAATATACATAAAATCTTGTTGCTTTTTTTTTTTCTTTACCATTTTCCCTTTGGTCGTGCCACAAACCATGTAGAATCTTAGTTACTTGAATAGGGATTAAACCTGCATTTCCTGCATTGGAAGCACAGAACCTTCACCACTGGACCACCAGGGAAGTCACAAAATCTTGATTTTTTTTTTTGTGGGGAGGAGTTATTGTAATAGTATAAATTCTGACAAGAACTATTTCTTTTACTCTATGTATATATGTTCAACAATAGAAGAATAAGAGAAAATACTACACCATTTTTTTCTCAGCCATCACTATGGGAAAAATATAGTTTTAACTAAGTTTCAGTTTAGTTCAGTTAAGTCGCTCAGTCCTGTCTGACTTTTTGTGACCCCATGGACTGCAGCACGCCAGGCTTCCCTGTCCATCACCAACTCCTGGAGCTTACTCAAACTCATGTCCATTGAGTCAGTGATGCCATCCAATCATCTCATCCTCGGTCATCCCCTTCTCCTCCTTCCTTCAATCTTTCTCAGCATCAGAGTCTTTTCCAATGATTTAGTTCTTTGCATCATGTGGCCAAAGTATTGGAGTTTCAGCTTCAGCATCAGTCCTTCCAATGAACATTCAGGACTGATTTCCTTTAGGATTGACTGGTTTGATCTCCTTGCAGTTGAAGGGACTCTTAAGAGTCTTCTCCAACACCATAGTTGAAAAGTATCAATTCTTCAGTGTTCAGCTTTCTTTATAGTCCAACTCTCGCATTCATACATGACTACTGGGAAAACCATAGCTTTGACTAGATAGACCATTGTCAGCAAGGTAAGTATTTGCTTTTTAATATGCTGTCTAGGTTTGTCATAGATTTTCTTCCAAGGAGCAAGCATCTTTTAATTTCATGGCTGCAGTCACAATCTGCAGTGATTTTAGAGCCTAAAAAAATAAAGTTTCCATTTTCCCCCATCTATTTTCCATGAAGTGAAGAGACCAGATGTCATGATCTTAGTTTTTTCAATGTTGTTTTAAGCCAGCTTTTTCACTCTCCTCTTTCACTTTCATTAAGAGGCTCTTTAATTCCTCCTCACTTTCTGCCATAAGGGTGGTGTCATCTGCATATTTGAGGTTATTGATATTTCTGCTGGCAATCTTGATTCCAGTTTATGCTTCATCGCCTGGCAATTAGCATGATGTTGTCTGCATATAAGTTAAATAAGTAGGGTGACAATGTACAGCCTTGATGTTTCCCAATTGGGAACCAGTCCCGTTGTTCCCTGTCCAATTTTAACTGTTTTGTGCCTTGACTTGTGTATAGGTTTCTTAGAATGAAGGTAAGGTGGTGTGGTAGTCCCATCTCTTCAAGAATTTTCCACAATTTGTTGTGATCCACACAGTCAAAGGCTTTAGAGTAATCAGTGAAGCAGAAGTAGATCTTTTTCTGGAATTCCCTTGCTTTTTCTATGATCCAAAGGACGCTGGCAATTTGATCTCTGATTTATCTGCCTTTCCTAAATCCAGTTTGTACATATTGGAAGTTCTTGGTGCATGTAGCTTTGAAGGCTAGGTAGAAGGATTTTGCTAGCATGGAAAATGTTATAAAAGAAAGCAAAAAACATTTAAAAGCTATAAAATATGATAGGGATACAATTTATTATTAATTTATAATGTTAATAAAGATTATCATTATTTTGCTATAATTATGATTTAATTTCAAACTTGTTTCCAGGTTTGTACTAATATTTATCAACTTCCCTTACAATAAAGCACATTTATATCCTCAAGCAGATGGTATTCTTTCACCACATCCACGCCAATGAAACTTAGTCTTCTGAGATCTGAATATCTGTATTTTCACTATTTTCCCTTCTTAATTTTATCACCTATACCAACCTTATTATTTTGACTTTACACAGATTTACATTTTTATTTCCCTCATTGGCAAGCTATTAAGAACTTTAGTAAAAATAGCTTCTCATATATTACAGTTTATGACCTATCATATTGTATTGGCCCTATATTATCTATTAGTTTGTGCGTACTCCATGGCTTCAGTCGTGTCCAACTCTATGGACTGTGGCCAGCCAGGTTCTGCTATCCATGGGGATTCTCCAGGCAAGAATACTGGAGTGGGTTTCCGTGTCCTCCTCCAGGAAAGCTTCCCCACCCAGGGATCAAACTCACATCTGTAATGTCTTCTGCATTGGCAGCAGGTTCTTTACCACTAGCACCACCTGGCAAGTCCCTTGGGAAAAATGCATACATGGAAAAGTCTAGGTAAAAAAACACACACACACACACACACACACACAAAACTATGCTTAATTGGTAATCTTAGTAAAAAGGGTCTTTTTTAAAAAAGTGCATATTCTATTTTTTAAGAAGCACATAGCACCCCTGTACTGATTCCTAATGGTACTACTTTATAAAACCAAAGCCTCTTCACCCAACATCAGATAACAAAAGAAGACCAAATATAAAAAAAAATAAAAGACACAAGCAAACAAAACTAAAATATAATAGATAGGAAACGTTCTGTGATCCATTAGTCCATTCTTGATCAAAGACACAAAGGAGATCGGAAATATGCAAACAATCTCCTTGCCATAAGGAAATATTTTGTCAGATAAAGCAACCACTTAGAATGGATACAAGAGATTAATGCTTCCACCAGCCTTCACCACTCAGCCTTCTCTTCTATCCTTTATGGAGCAATGGAGGAAAAAAAAAAAAAAGTGAGCAATAAACCAATCTAATCAAAGACACTCTGTGAGATGTAATGAAAACATTCCTGAATTCCTGATTTTTTTTTTTTTTTTTTTTTTTTTTGAGGAAAGACAAAGGTTCTCTTTCAGGTGTGTAGCCCTGCATATCCTGCTATTAGGTTTGTCTTACAAACTGTGGTGCTGGTTGAGGAACGGGAACAGTCTCTGCAGGAATTCAGGTGTTGACAGGGAAATATTTTATATAAATGATTCTTTGCTGTAGCTTTTCTTCTGTTCCCTCTCTTCTGCCAAGGGAAAATGCCATGAGGCCATGAACATGAAAATGAAAAAAGATGAGAGAAAAATACCTTTCCTCAGTAATTTTAATTTTTTGGTCCCTTTCAGTTTTCCTGAAATATACTAGGAACACACATGCCCAGCTTCTTTGTTGAACCTCTGGCCAGCAGACATCTGGGCACAAGGAAAACTCTGGATTCCCAGAAATTCTCTTCTCCAGTGTAGGGTCTTATAGCAAAAAGGATGAGGGTTCACTGATATATTTTGGTGTAGAACCTTGTAAAAATGCATATCTCTAATTAGCAAGGCGTCTGATATGAATAAGTTTAACATAAAAGGACCCTGCACACTGGTTCCTAATGCATTTGCTTTGTTCTGACTTATATGATCAACAAAACTTATAGGAAATACACTGGCCAAAGCCGTGTCAATATCCAGTAGAAAGAAATATGGCCATAGATAAGCTCGGATAATCCTTTTTTAAGAAAAGATATGCAATTTAGAATTTTCAATGTTCTAATACCAAATGGCATGTGATTTATTGCACCATTACCTGGTACATCAGTGGGTTGTGAGTCCTGGGTAAGAACTGCTGATATAGAGAAAGATCTCTTGGGGCAACTCAGTAAAATCTGCTGTGAAACATGTTTATTGAAACCACAGTTGCCCTGGGAAATTCCTAATGCTAGTCCCTGCATCATACATTCATTGTAAAGAAAGTCAAAGACAGGAATTTTGCTTTCATCCATCAGGCTACACTCACTCTTTTGCACCTGTAGAGAAAGATACTGGAACTAGACTTACAGATGTTACCAGGTTGTGGTGGAGGGGACAAGTGGGAGAATGTCTCCCTGGTGGCTCAGATGGTAAAGAGTCTGTGAAATGGGAGAGATCCAGGTTTGATTCTGGATCTGAAAGATCCCCTGGAGAAGGAAATGGCAACCCACTCCAGTATTATTGCCTGTTGTTTTTATGAAAGGGGGACACTCACATACTAAATAATTCGTTAATTCTACAGGTATTTGCAGGAGTACCTCTGTCAGATATCAAGACACATATCTGTATGAATCTGTTTCCAACTCTAATCTGGACCCCATTACTCCATTGATATCTTAAATGTCAGAACCGCAGTGTCTTAATTTCAGTATTCATTAGTTTAAGTCTTGATACTTACAAACACCATATAGCTGCTTATTCTTCCTCAACATTATCTTGACTGTTTCTGGCACCTTGCTTTTTCATATGAAATTGAGGAATATCTTGTCAAATTTTAAGAAAAATAATGTGTTGTTTTTTATTGTAGTTGTTTTGATTCTATAGACTAGTTTGGATAGAAATGGCAATTTTAAAACTCATATTGTGTTATATCTCTTCATTTATTAACATCTCTTTTTGTTCTTTAATAATCGTTTAAAAATTTTTGCCAAGAATTTACACTTCTGTTATTTGTATTTCTAATAACATTATGTTCTTGTTACTGAAAACAGAATTTTTGAAAATTTTGCATTTTCTAGTTGGTAAATGCTAGTATATGTAATCCAATATCTTTAATGAATTGTGAGCTAAGACAGCATGTAAAAGTATTTTTTAAATATTATAATTTTATTTAGACTATTTTATATAGATGGTCATAATAAAGCTATTTTTAGATAACTATAAAATTATCTAAATAAAGTTATCTTCTGCCGGGAGCCGGCAAGAGGACCTCCACCCATGGCAAAGGTCATGAGGAAGGAGGCTCAACATATGCAAAGCCGAGGTCTAGCCTCAGGAGTCCCCCTGGAAATCCTCACAAATCTACCCCCATAACCAGAGCCTGCCTACTTTACTACTTTGTGCTCTCACCTACACCTCTGACTTTACGGGGGGCTGTCCCCCACCACCTCTTTCAGAGAAGGAGTTAACTTAGAGCTCCAGTTAATAAAAATTCCTGGGTGTGACAAGAGTGTTTTAACCTACAAACTCCTCTGAAGGTTCTCTAGGCTATCTGACAGGATTGTCCGGCCACATGTGATTACTCACAGCCTCCCAACCATGAGAGGCACGAGATGCTTTAAATCTTCCAAAAACAGGTTCTTTAGAGAAACTATTAGTATAAGTATAGTGGGCTGATTAGAAATTTTATTGGTGAAGGGTTTTTCATTTGTTGAGCCAATGTTTGCTGCTAAGTCTCCACATCACCTGCCCTTACACACATTAATGAATATATAGAAGAAATAAGTATTAATCTTTGATATTAATCACATTAGACCTTAGGCTAAGTAAATTCTTTCCTTAATTACAACCCACAACACCCTCACCATATAGGAATGTAACTCTATCTGGTACCTTCGGAAGGTGGAGTCTGTTTTAAGAATAATCACCCCTGGAGAAATAAGTGTCCTGGTTGACTGACCGCTGTCACAAGGAGAGGGTCATAAATTGTCAGCAGGCCCCCTGGCCAGAAGATGATGTAACACCCCTAAGACCTCTGTATACATTTGTATGAAGCACCTGACTTTGATAAAAGTCAGGACTACTGATCCCGCATGACTTTTGTATAACATCTCAGTGTATAAAAGTAGACCATGGAAAATAAAGAATGGGGATCAGTTCCTTGAAAGACTGGTCTCCCCATGTTGCTCTCCCTCTCAAATTCTGGTTGAGTCTCCATCTGGAGTACGGAACCCACCAAGCTTGCTAATTATGCCTGGGCGTCTAAGATCCGACCAGGGAGGCCTCAGTGTCTCCTCTCCTTCAGGAGAACAGAAGGATGCCTGCGGCCTATGCAAGTGGTGAAAACTTCTTGTCTTGAAGTTTTATTGTTCTCCAGCATAAACCAAGCTACTCAGCCTCTTTTCTCCACTGAATTTTCCTACTGAGCTATCCTCATTCTATTATTCTTTATATCTTTAATTAATATTTATTTAAGCAATTGTTTCCTGACCCTCACCGACGCTGTTCACGCCTCAAACTCCATGGATAAGCTGGGGCTGGACCTCAGCAATTTTCTCCTATCAATTTTATTTTTTCTTCCTTTAATACCTTTTTTCAAAGTTGTGTTCAATAAAAAAGGCATTGACAATTAATTAATCATATTACAATTGATGTACGGAAGTCACAGAAAAATGCAAAAGATTTTTCATGCTATGAGTATGCTGCAACAAGAATTTAACTCCAGTTAGCATTTATTTTTAAAGTTGTTATCTCTTTCTCTGTCCTCAAGCTAACTCTATTAATTCTAATTTGGGCAGTCAAGTTGCTAACGGAATTCTTTATTATGGCTAATCTTTGTTCTCTCTAAACATTTAGCTTCTATTCAAATCTGACCTACTCTTTGCTATCCAGCTTAAATCCTACCTACTTTCAGAAACTTCTCTAATGTTCTGAGACCAAGGTTCTTGCTCTCTTTTGAATTTCCACCGCAATCATTTTTCTGGGTAAGTTTTTCATATTAATTATGCACACCATTAGAACAATTATTTCATTGTTATAAGTGACATTACATTTAAATTATAATTAATTTTTTTTTCACTTTCCTAACTCATTTCTCAAACTATATTTGAGATAATAGGCACTAGGCAAAGAGTATGATTTGCAGACCCAGGGACCTGTCACTAGTTTGGTAGTTCTTCTACACCTCCAGCTAGATTTTGACTGTGGAGCTACCCAGAACCATGGAGTGTTGCACTCAGTGTGGTGACTTCAGAGAGTCTACACTAAGATAATGCTCAGTGGAACCAATGGGATGAGTGGTCCACCAAGACATCATATGAGTAGAGCCACTGGTATGAAATTCCAACTCAAGAGAGTCACAGACATGGAATCCCAACACATGAAAGCCACGAAGGGTGCTCTTCCCAGAAAAGCCATGGAAGCTAAGAGCCAACTCATTGTATTTTGAAAGGGGGATCCCCACATCAGTGTGTCCAGATTGCAGGATTGCCTTACCCTGTGGGCCCTAGGCTTTTGGACTTCCTTGGGCCATTTTCCATTTATATTTCACCCCTTGGAATGAGATGTCTATCCTAGGCCTGTTCCAGCATTGTATATTAAAAGCATACAGCACATTAGACTTCACAAGTTTACAACCGAAGTCCCATCCATACCTGATTCAGATGAGGACATAAACTTTTGAGTTGCTAACACCTGAGAGAGATATGGATTTTGTATGTTGTTGTTATCATTTAGTTGCTGAGTTGTGTCCTATTCTACAGTGGACTGTAGCCCTCCAAACTTCTGTGCATGGGATTCTCCAGGCAAGAATAATAGAGTGGGTTGCCATGTGCTTCTCCAGGTGATCTTCCCAACCCAGGGATCGAACCCATGTCTCTTATGTCTCCTGCATTGGCAGGTGGGTTCTTTACCACTAATGCCACCTGGGAAGCCCCAAGTTTTATATAACTGAAGTGGAACGTTATGGTCTGAACATTTGTATCCCTCCCAAAATTCATATGTTGAAATCCTAGTGCTCCATGAAATGGTTTTAGGAGGTAGGGGTTTGGCGAGTGTTAAAGACATGAGAGTGGAACTCTCATGAATAGGATTAGTGTCTTTACAGAAGAATCCCACAGGCCTCCACAGCCCCTTCTACTCAATGAGGACAGTGAAAAGTTGGCAGTCTGCAGCTGGAAGAGCAATTTCGCCACAACCTGACAATGCTGACACCTTGGTCTTGGACTTCTAGCCTCCAGAACTCTGAGCAATAAATTCCTTCTGATTATGTCACATATTTTACAGTATTTTTGTTATAGCAGCTTAAGTGCACTAATACAGTTTCACACTATGCAAAGACTATGATTTGCTGAAATAGACACCCCTTATATATGTAGCAGATCTTCCTTTTATATCCCTCACCAAGTTTTCCCACAGTTTTTTCATATGTTGGAATGTTGAATAAATACTTCTCTAGAAAAAAAACATAGAAATTTTCATTATTTGCACTGCCTAATTCCAGTGGTACTTTTTATACATATGAAACTTTGACTTTTTAAAAAAATGTTTTGATGATATTAATATTTGTAATTTAACCCAGAAGGATATAATTTTGTTTTGTTTTGTTTTATTTTTATTTTTTATTTTGCTTAAGTTTACAATATTGTATTGCTTTTACTATACATCGAGATGGATCCGCCACCAGTATACACATGTTCCCCATCCTGAAACCCTCCTCCCTCCCCCCTCCCCACACCATCCCTCCAGGTCGTCCCAGTGCTCCAGCCCCAGGCATCTGTTATCGGGCATCATACCTGGACTGACGACTCTTTTCAGATATGATATTATACATATTTCAATGCTATTCTCCCCAATCATCCCACCCTCTCCCGGTCCCAGAGTCCAAAAGTCTGTTCTATACATCAGTGTCTCTTTTGCTGTCTCGTAAATAGGGTTATTTTTACCATCTTTCTAAATTCCATATATATGCGTTAGTATACTGTATTTGTGTTTTTGTTTCTGGCTTACTTCACTCTGTATAATAGGCTCCAGTTCCATCCACCTCCTTAAAACTGATTCAAATGTATTCTTTTTAATGGCTGAGTAATACTCCATTGTGTATATGTACCACTGCTTTCTTATCCATTCATCTGCGGATGGACATCTAGGTTGCTTCCACGTCCTGGCTATTGTAAACAATGCTGCTATGAACATTGGGGTACACGTGTCTCTTTCAATTCTGGTTTTCTCAGTGTGTATGCCCAGCAGTGGGATGGCTGGATCATAAGGCAGTTCTATTCCCAGTTTTTTGAGGAATCTCCATACTGTTCTCCAAAGTGGCTGTACTAGTTTGCATTCCCACCAACAGTGTAAGAGAGTTCCCTTCTCTCCGCACCCTCTCCAGCATTTGTTGCTTGTGGACTTTTGGATCGCAGCCATTCTGACTGGCATGAAATGGTACCTCATAGTGGTTTTGATTTGCATTTCTCTGATAATGAGTGATGTTGAGCATCTTTTCATGTATTTGTTAGCCATCTGTATGTCTTCTTTGGAGAAATGTCTATTTAGTTCTTTGGCCCATTTTTTGATTGGGTCGCTTAGTTTTCTGGAATTGAGCTGTAGAAGTTGCTTGTATATTTTTGAGATTAGTTGTTTGTCTGTTGCTTCATTTGCTATTATTTTCTCCCATTCTGAAGGCTGTCTTTTCACCTTGCTTATAGTTTCCTTTGTTGTGCAGAAGCTTTTTAAGTTTGATTAAGTCCCATTTGTTCATTTTTGATTTTATTTCCCATATTCTGGGAGGTGGGTTATAGAGGATCCTGCTGTGATGTAAGTCAGAGAGTGTTTTGCCTATGTTTTCCTCTAGGAGTTTTATGGTTCCTGGTCTTACATTTAGATCTTTAATCCATTTTGAGTTTATTTTTGTGTATGGTGTTAGAAAGTGTTCTAGTTTCATTCTTTTACAAGTGTTTGACCAGTTTTCCCAGCACCACTTGTTAAAAAGATTGTCTTTAATCCATTGTATATTCTTGCCTCCTTTGTCAAAGATAAGGTGACCATATGTGCGTGGATTTATCTCTGGGCTTTCTATTTTGTTCCATTGATCTATATTTCTGTCCTTATGCCAGTACCATACTGTCTTGATGACTGTGGCTTTGTAGTAGAGCCTGAAGTCAGGCAGGTTGGTTCCTCCAGTTCCGTTCTTCTTTCTCAAGATAGCTTTGGCTATTTGAGGTTTTTTGTATTTCCATACAAACTGAGAAATTATTTGTTCTAGCTCTGGGAAGAATACCGTTGGTAGCTTGATGGGGATTGCATTGAATCTATAAATTGCTTTGGGTAGTATACTCATTTTCACTATATTGATTCTACCAATCCATGAACATGGTATATTTCTCCATCTATTAGTGTCCTCTTTGATTTCTTTCACCAGTGTTTTATAGTTTTCTATATATAGGTCTTTAGGAAGATATATTCCTAAGTATTTTATTGTTTTCATTGCAATGGTGAATGGAATTGTTTCCTTAATTTCTCTTTCTATTTTTTCGTTATTAGTGTACAGGAATGCAAGGGATTTCTGTGTGTTAATTTTATATCCTGCAACTTTACTATATTCATTGATCGGTTCTAGTAATTTTCTGGTGGAATCTTTAGGGTTTTCTATGTAGAGGATCATGTCATCTGCAAACAGTGAGAGTTTTACTTCTTCTTTTCCAATTTGGATTCCTTTTATTTCTTTTTCTGCTCTGATTGCTGTGGCCAAAGTCAGAGGCTTTTCAAAGAGAAAGATTTACTTATATATTCATTTTCTCAAATCCTCTCCTCTGTCAAGGGACTTTTGTGGATATAGATGAAACTTTCCTGGTTGCTCAGCAGTAAAGAATCTGTCTGCAATCCAGGAGACATGGCTTCCATCCTGTGGGTCAGGAAGATCCCTTGTAGGGGGGCGTGGGAACCAACTCTTTTCTTTTTGCCTGCAGAATCCCATAGACTGTGTACACACACACACACACACACACACACACACATATATGTGTGTGTGTGTATGTAATCCAAAAATATGAATATATAGAAATGATTGGCCAACAAATATCTAGGTCTCACCCTATGTACTTGAAATTCTGTGACATAGTAAAATAAGAAAAAAAAGAAAAAAAGAGACTAAAAAGATCCATATACTGTTCAGTCACTTAGTCGTGTCTGACTCTTTGTGACTCCATGGACTGCAGTATTCCAAGCTTCCCTGTCCTTCACAATCTCCTGTAGCTTGCTCAAACACCTGTCCATTGAGTCAGTGGTGCCATCCAACCATCTCTGTTATCCCCTTCTCCTCCTGCCTTAAATCTTTCCCAGCATTAGGGTCTTTTCCAATTAGTTGGCTCTTTGCATCAGGTGGCCAAAGTATTAGAGCTCTAGATTCAGCTTCAGCATCAGTCCTTCCAATGAATCAGTCAGTCAGTTCAGTTTCAGTCATGTCTGACTCTTTATGACCCCATGGACTGCAGCAGGCTAGGCTTCCCTGTCCATCACCAACACCAAGAGTCTATCCAAACTCATATCCATCGAGTTGGTGATGCCATCCAACCATTTTATACTCTGTCGTTCCCTTTTCCTCCTGCCTTCAATCTTTCCCAGCATCAGGGTCTTTCCCAATGAGTCAGTTCTTCACATCAGGAGGCCAAAGTATTGGAGTTTTAGCCTCAGCATCAGACTTTCAATGAATATTCAGGACTGATCTCCTTTAGGATGGACTGGTGTGATCTCCTTGCAGTCCAAGGGACTTTCAGGAGTATTCTCCAACTCCACAGTTTAAAAGCATCAACTCTTCAGCTCTCAGAGATGATTCTTATAGACTGTGTTTGCCACGGCCTTCTGATACTTTCCAAGTCAAAACGTGTAGCCAAAACTAAACAAGAAACCAAACTAGAATATCCAGAAAATAAAATGTTATCAATGTAGGAGAAAGTGATAATGGTATATGGCAAATGAAGGAAAAAGGAAGATGAGTGTGTAAACAGTGAAGGAAAGTAAGTCAAGAATAAAGATTAGTTCTTTGTCAGTTGCTTCATTTGCTATTATTTTCCCATTCTGAAGGCTGTCTCCTCACCTTGTTTATAGTTTCCTTTGTTGTGCAGAAGCTTTTAATTGTAATTAGGTCCCATTTGTTTATTTTTGCTTTTATTTCCAATATTCTGGGCAACTCCTGCAGCTCAATTCCAGAAAACTAAACGACTCAATCAAAAAAATGGGCCAAAGAACTAAACAGACATTTCTCCAAAGAAGACATACAGATGGCTAAAAAACACATGAAAAGATGCTCAACATCACTCATTATCAGAGAAATGCAAATCAAAACCACTATGAAGTATCATTTCATGCCAGCCAGAATGGCTGTGATACAAAAGTCTACAAGCAATAAATGCTGGAGAGGGTGTGGAGAAAAGGGAACCCTCTTACACTGTTGGTGGGAATGTAAACTAGTACAGCCACTATGGAGAACAATATGGAGATTCCTTAAAAAACTGGAAATAGAACTGCCTTATGACCCAGCAATCTGACTGCTGGGCATACACACTGAGGAAACCAGAACTGAAAGAGACACGTGTACACCAATGTTCATCGCAGCACTATTTATAATAGTCAGGACATGGAAGCAACCTAGATGTCCATCAGCAGATGAATGGCTAAGAAAGCTGTGGTACATATACACAATGGAGTATTACTCAGCCATTAAAAAGAATACATTTGAATCAGTTCTAATGAGGTGGATGAAACTGGAGCCTATTTTACAGAGTGAAGTAAGCCAGAAAGGATAACACCAATACAGTATACTAACACATATATATGGAATTTAGAAAGATGGTAACGATAACCCTGTATGAGACACAGCAAAAGAGACACCGATGTAGAGAACAGTCTTTTGGACTCTGTGGGAGAGGGCGAGGGTGTCATGATTTGGGAGAATGGCATTGAAACCTGTATAATATCATATATGAAATGAATCGTCAGTCCAGGTTTGATGCAGGATACAGGAAGCTTGGGGCTGGTGCACTGGGATGACCCAGAAGGATGGTAGAGGGAGGGAGGTGGGAGGGGCGTTCAGGATGGGGAACATGTGTATACCCGTGGTGGATTCATGTTGATGTATGGCAAAACTAATACAATATTGTAATTAGCCTCCAATTAAATAAATTTATAATAAAAAATAATAAAGAAATGGAGAAGCTTGGAGCCAATGGGTCAGAACTGCCACATGTGAGACATTTTAAAACTGACTTCTTGCTATTAAATGTGAGATAGTTTGGGTGTGGTTTTCGTGTGTTTAAATTGTGTTTCCTTTGTGGCAGGGCATTGGAATTCCTTCCGTTTTACGTGAATTGTAGTATGTTTCACTGTGATCATAAACTCTACTCACTATTCTCAGTTTCTGGCAAGATTTTGTAACCACCATAAGTTCTAAGAATTTAAAATCTCTCTTAAAACTTATAACTTGTTGATGTTGACATTTTTTATACATATAGGGGTTCCCAGGTGGCTCAGTGCTAAAGAATCCATCTGCCAATGTAGGAGGTGTGTGTGTTATATCCCTAATTCAATCAGGTCCCCTGGAGAAGGAAATGGCAACCCATTCCAATATTCTTGCATGAGAAATCCCATGGACAGAGAAGCTTGGTGAGATACAATCCATCAGGTTGCAAAGAGTTGGACATGACTTTCTGGCTGGACATATCTGTATACATAACACACACATAATATATGGAGGTAAAGCCTTTCTGATATGATAAAGGGAACTGATTCTGAAGATATCTCTAACAATATGTCAACTCCATTAATTTTGATTTTGGAACTTTTAACAGGAGATTGCACTCCGTCACATTAAACAGATACTGGAGAAATACCTATTTTTCGTCCTGATTGAAACATGTGCTTTTTTAGATGCATTTCAAAGAATATAGTTTAAAAATGTTCAGAGCGTTAAACATGACTCCTCAGATGAAGAGAGACCACAACTAAGTGATGAATCTAATGAGAGATAGGCCAAAACGTTTCACATCCATTCATACCCAGGTTGTTTAACCAAAGCCCATTTTTCATTTTGTGCCCCAACTTCATTTCTTTCCTCACTTAAGTGAAACCTTCTGACACAAATGGAACTCAGAGTCCATGTGCAAATCAAAGCCACAAGGAGAAAAAAAAAAGTGGTCTGCCACACTCCTGCCAGTGCTGATTTAAGGGTCTATGTGTTCCTGCTATTTTTTTCTGCCTTTATTTTAATTTCCTGGCTAGAAGCTGATATTTTCCACTTACTTTATTCCCTCTTTCTGATACTGGCACATTTAATATGTAAAACAGTAGCCACAGCTTAATTTTCATTTACCTTCATTTTTAAGAGTAGGGATAATATGTTCCAAATTTGCTGATAAAGAAATGCCACAAATGCTACATTTTAATTTTGAAGCTAGAGGTGCTTTAGAATAGTTATGCAAATTTCACAAATATCTTCTTTGAAAAATATGAACAACCTTAAGGTCAAATTCAATTTCCCTTTTCCTTCTTCCCCTTTTTCCTTATTAGAGTCCCAATGACCCTATAAGAAACTCCCTCTTAGGTCTCAGACTTTTAAGTTTAGAGTGCAACATGTAGGGACTAATACAAATATTATAGTTTAGAAACTCATTTTTCTTTCCCTGATTTCCTCAGTTCAGTTTAGTTCTATTCAATCACTCAGTTGCATCCAACTCTTTGCAACCCCATGGAGTGCAGCATGCCAGGCCTCCCTGTCCATCACCAACACCTGGAGTTTATTCAAACTCATGTCCAATGAGTCGATGATGCCATCCAACCATCTCACCCTCTGTCATCCCCTTCTCCTCCTGCCTTCAGTCTTTCCCAGAATCAGGGAAAGATTCTTTTCCAAAGAGTCAGTTCTTCACATCAGCTGGCCAAAATATTGGAGTTTCAGCTTTAGCAATCAGTCCTTCCAATGAATATTCAGGAATTATTTCCTTTAGGATGGACTGGGTGGATGTCCTTGCAGTCCAAGGGAGTCTCAAGAGTCTTCTCCTAATTTCCTAGGGAAATATAATTTAGACTTATATTTTGAGTACTAGTGATCAGGAGTATGGATGACTTTCTATAGAAGACAGCATTACTTGTCCCATATTTTAAAAGATGAAGTTTCATTTGTCAAATTGTTTATTAGTATTTTCATATTATGAACAGTCAGTCTGAGCCCTTTATAGATTCTATATGTTTCACTGGGTAGATATTGTGAATTTTTAAAAAGATATGTGAGCTAATAGTATTTCCAAGTTGCCTTTTCCCCCCCACAAATTCACACTTTTATTTATTTAATTTTCAATAAGTTTAAATCCTTGAAGCGTACAGCATCACACAGATTCTGTATCCAATGACTTTAGTAAGAAGGCTGTTTCAGAATTTGGCAAGAGCCATGTTAGATTCCGTGAGCCAGAGTTACCTTTCCCCAGATAACCTTGGTTTTGTTAGGTTTTCTGCCAGGAGTTACTATGTTGTTCTTTGTATGTGTAAGCATATCTCTTGCCTAGACAGAAATCAGTTTAACTTCTGACATAAACACCTTCAATTTAGGAAGAGCTGTGTGCTCCCTTTGGTTCCAGAGATCCCACTTATAGCCAGCAATAATGGCCTTGGACCATAATTTTTCCAACATATTAGTCATTTTAGAGTCCTGTTACCAGCAGGCTTCACACAGGCTCCAAATATCTCCAAACTGCCTGTTAAAATTTCTCAAAGAGTTTAGCTGTGCTACAATTTCCTGCTTCTCTCCTGAGGGTTCAGAGGTCTTCTCTGCCAGCTGGGCTATCCTTAGGTTTCTCCATTTCATTGATCACAAGGCTATTCATGGAAGGGGTCATAGATAATACCCCTGCACTACAGAAATTATATAATTTTGAGATATAGATTGGCTGATGTTTCCTAATCCTTGGGTGACAGTTTCACCCATCTTAATTCTTATAGTACAGTTTTTACAAAGGACAATATCTGTCACTTTTTAAAAGATATTATTTTTTAGAGCAGTTTTAGGTTCATAGCAAAACTGAGACAAAAATTGAATTTTCCCATCTTCCTCCTGTCCCCACAATGTGTAAATTCTCCAATTATCAACATCCCCTTTGTGGTATCTTTGTTCCAATAGATGAACTCACACTGACGTGTCTGAATAACTCAAAGCTCATAGTTTGCATAAGTGTTCACTCTCAGTTTTGTCATCATTACAGTTTTGCACAGGGAGTTTTTTATTGCCTTAAAAATCGTCTATGTTCTGCTTGTTTATCCTTTACCCTATTCCAGTCCCAGCAAACACTGATTTTTTTTAATTGCCTCTTAATTTTGCCTTTTCCAGAATGTCATATGGTCAAAATCAGACAACATGTGCCTTTTCAGACTCGCTTTTTTGACTTAGTAATCCTTATACATGTAAAGTTCTTTCACATCTTTTCATGACTTAGTTGCTCATTTTCTTTCTTTTTTCTTTTTTTTTTTTAAGTGCTAAGTATTCCTTTGTCTGAATATGCCACAGCTTGTCGATCCAATCACCTATAGAAGGACATCTTGATTGTTTCCAATTTTTGGCAATTATGAATAATACAGCCATAAATATCACTGCGTAGTTTTTTGTATGGACATAAGTTTTTGACTCTGTTGGGTGAAATACCAAAGAGCACAAATGCTGGATAATATGGTAAAAGTATGCTTAGTTTTTTCAGATACCACCAAGCTGTTATCCAACAATGTCTATCATTTTAAAATAATTACAATAATTTTGTTTGTTTGTTTTTATGTTCCTATTCTCCTGCAATGATAGCAACATGTATAATTCTTCCTTCTGTTGAATGATCATTTGAATTTTTCTTTTTATTTTTTGTTTGTGAAAGTTTTTATTTTAAAAGTGCATTCTTTTTTTTTTAATTTACTTATTTTTTTAATTGAAGGATAATTGCTTTACAGAATTTTGTTGTTTTCTGTCAAACCTCAACATGAATCGGTCATAGTACACGGGTATCCCCTCCCTTTTGAACCTCTCTCCCATCTCCCTCTGCATCCCACCCCTCTAGGTTGATACAGAGCCCATGTTTGAGTTTCCTGAGTCATACAGCAAATTCACATTCTTTATGTTAATAATATCCATACCTTTTCATGCTGTGCCAAATATTTTCTCTTTATTTGTGGTTTACTCTGATGGATACTCTGATATGTCAGTTGGGTTATGATGAACAACTCTGGTCAAATGGTAGTCTTAATGAAGTAATTTGGAGCTATGCTTAAAGGAATAACTAATTAAAATACATACTTTGAATAATTCACAGTATTTTTTTTTTTTTTTTGCAGCCATGCACTGGTTTAGGGTTTACAAACACACATGTACATTCATTAATTCTATTGAATTTAGGAGCATTCTGTAAGGTGGACTCGGTGGATAGCTTCTGTCTTTAGTGTTAATCGCTCAGTTGTGTCCAATACTTTGCCACCCATGGGATGTAGCCCACCAGGCTCCACTGTCTATGGAATTATCCAGGCAAAAATACTGGAGTGGATAGCCATTCCCTTCTCTTTGTAGCTATGGAAACACATCTCAGAGAGGAGAAATGAAGCTAGGGTCACACAGCCAATGGATACTAGAGCTGATCTTTTCCATAATTTATTTAGTGTGAAAAATGTTATTAAACATTGCTTAACTTTTAGGTAATCTTTGCTTCCTGTAGATTACTTATAAGCAGGTAGTTATCTATACCTATTTATATCTATAGACCTCTATATGGTAAAAAAAAAAAAAAAAGTGGTTTGAGATGCTAGCTTCACAGCATAACTCCCTGCAGGTCTTTAATGTATAAACACATTGCAACCTTTATCATAGGCAATTTTGAGTTCTAAGATGCTAAATAAGTGATAAAGGCAATATTTTATAATTCAGTCACACCATAGTTCACTTTTCTTCTAAAAAAATAGAAACACTTTACTGGGGGAAGAGTGGAGTAGGAGATAAAAATGGTCAATCCAATTGAAATAGCAGAATAAAGGCTATCCTGAATTGAAGATAACATATTTATGCTTCCACTAAAATCTATTCAGCACCTTGAGAGTGAATAATGACAGCAGCATTAACAAGTGACATATAAACAATGTGCTATAATAATTTAACTTGAAAATATTAATTTTCATGAGTTTTTATTGCATTGAATGGTTTCTTACATATATAATAAATCTTGGAAATCAAGTCTCATTACTTTCCCTTTCCCATGTTTGGATATCATGTCTACTTAATTGACATAATTCCTAGTGATTTCTATTAAATTTCTTCACTGTATTGCTGAATAAAATAAGCAGTACTTTAATCTTTCTGCACAGATGCAGCACCTAGACATTGCTGTTTTTCGAGGCTTAGTTTTTAGTTGCGATGTATAAAATTTCACATGTTCCACTGCAAATTACTTACTTAATGCTTCCTGGATGCTTATTGAGAAACATGTTTCTTTTGTTCAGCAAGAAAAAGAAAGTTCAATATGGTCCAGTCTATCAATATTTGCAGAGAAACTGAATCATCTTTTCTCTGTACACATTTATCTATGCTCCAATTAAGCAAGTAATGGTTGGTACATTGAGCGCTTGATCAATTTTAAATTATCAACTGAGGATGTGAATATTCTATTCCTACGTCTTCCTTTTGCTTCTTTTCTAAATTCACAAAATAATTGCTCTGATTTCTAAGCTTCATAAGCATCTCTAAATGTAGCTTATGTGCTGTGCTGTGCTTAGTCGCTCAGTCATGTCTGACTCTTTGTGACCCCATGGACTGTAGTCTGCCTGCCTCCTCTGTCTATGGGATTTCCGAAGCAAGAATACTGGCATGGGTTGCCATTTCTTTCTCCAGGGGATCTCCCAACACAGGAATCAAACCCAAGTCTCCCACATTGCAGGCAGATTCTTTACCACCTGAGCCATCAGTGAAGCCCAAGTTTAGCTTAAGGTACTATCTTTTCACTGATAAAATTAAGTTTACTACTACTACTACTACTAAGTCGCTTCAGTCGTGTCTGACTCTGTGCGATTCCATAGAAGGCAGCCCACCAGGCTCCCCCGGCAAGAACACTGGAGTGGGTTGCCATTTCCTTCTCCAATGCATGAAGGTGAAAAGTGAAAGTGAAGTCACTCAGTCGTATCCGACTCTTCGCGACCCCATGGACTGCAGCCTACCAGGCTCCTCCATCCATGGGATTTTCCAGGCAAGAATACTGGAGTGGGGTGCCATTGCTCATATTAATTCTTTCAGTGAAAAGGTAGTACTTATTTGGGAAATATGTATTTTGCAGTCACTTTGTAAATGATCTCTTTCAGGGAAATCGCCATATTCATTACATATTTATGGAATGGCCATTAAGTGTGTGCCACTATGTATAGGTCACAATGAAAGTTATAGATAAAGGATTTAAGGAACAGTTAGATCTGGCACAACTGTGAGATCTACAGAAATGAAGGTAGAAAGAACAGAAGAATCAGAGGAGGAGACATTAACAAGTCAGTCACATAAATCATCCTCTCTCAGGTATCAAAGTGGAGGAGGGAAACTCATGGGGGGATCCAGGGGGAATGTAACTAACTATCACTTCTGGGGTCTACAGTCAAGCTCCTAAGCTGCACGTGGTCCTAAGTCTGCTGTGGTCAGCTGGGCTAGCAGCTAGAAGTAAGAGCTAGAAGAAGAGCAAGAGAAGACAGATGACAGGCAGAAGCTTGCCAGGAACCTTTAACCTTGCTTATCCTCACATCTGACTGTTGTGAGCAATGAGGGCTGCTTCACTCTACGTTTTAAATCTGCTTTAGTTTCCACTGTTGAGAAATTCTTACGCAGAATCATTTCAGAATCACCTCCACCAAAAGTCTTTAGTTGTATTTTCTGCTAAATGTCTTCAGTCATGTCCAACTCTTTGCAACCCTATGAACTGTAGCCTGCCAGGCTTCTCTGTCCATAGGATTCTCCATTCAAGAATACTGAGGTGGATTGCCATATCTTCCTCCAGGGTATTTTCCTGACCCAGGGATTGAACCCTCATCTCTTACATCTCCTCCATCAGCAGGCGGGTTCTTTACCACTAGTATCACATGTTACTCATGTCTTATTTTAGATTAGGTTCCTCAGATGCAAGATTTGAGAGTGATTGGTTAAGAAATGTTCACGGGAAAACTTAGTAAGAAACTAGGAAAATGGAACCAAAAAAAGGAAGAATGTTAAAAAACTATGTGATATGATGCAAAGTGCCATAATGGGTAACTTTTTCTCAAGTACTATCATATGTCCAGATGGTCCTGACTAAGGCCCTGGGGGTATTATATCACTGAGGGTATTTATATGCCCACCTCAATCAGATACTTGTTAAGAAATGCTTGTGGAAGTGAAGTAATATAAAAGGCTTCCACATTTACATAAAAACATGTACTCCAAAAGTTTGAGGCCCATCTTCTAACAAAGAGACACACAGTTGTTACCACTGGTACTGAAAAAAGATTGGGACCCAGATTGCATGAAAATAACAGGATCCATGGAGAAATGAATAGAACATTTTTTATATAAATAGCCCTAATTCTAAATAATATATCCCCTGCTAAAGATCTTCATGACCCAGATAATCATGATGTGTGATCACTGACCTAGAGCCAGACATCCTGGAATGTGAAGTCAAGTGGGCCTTAAAAAGCATCACTACGAACAAAGCTAGTGGAAGTGATGGAATTCCAGTTGAGCTATTCCAAATCCTGAAAGATTATGCTGTGAAAGTGCTACACTCAATATGCCAGCAAATTCGGAAAACTCAGCAGTGGCCACAGGACTGGAAAATGTCAGTTTTCATTCCAATCCCAAAGAAAGGCAATGCCAAAGAATGCAAAACTATCACACAATTGCACTCATCTCACATGCTAGTAAAGTAATGCTCAAAATTCTCCAAGCCAGGCTTCAGCAATACGTGAACCATGAACTTCCAGATGTTCAAGCTGGTTTTAGAAAAGGCAGAGGAACCAGAGATCAAGTTGCCAACATCTGCTGGATCATGGAAAAAGCAAGAGAGTTCCAGAAAAAACATCTATTTCTGCTTTATTGATTATGCCAAAGCCTTTGACTGTGTGGGTCACAATAAACTGTGAAAAATTCTGAAAGAGATGGGAATACCAGACCACCTGACCTGCCTCTTGAGAAATTTGTATGCAGGTCAGGAAGCAGCAGTTAGAACTGGACATGGAACAACAGACTGGTTCCAAATAGGAAAAGGAGCTCGTCAAGGCTGTATATTGTCACCCTGTTTATTTAACTTCTATGCAGAGTACATCAGGAGAAACGTTGGACTGGAAGAAACACAAATTGGAATCAAGATTGCCAGAAGAAATATCAATAACCTCAGATATGTAGATGACACCACTCTTATGGCAGAAAGTGAAGAAGAACTAAAAAGCCTCTTGATGAAAGTGAAAGAGGAGAGTGAAAAAGTTGGCTTAAAACTTAACATTCAGAAAATGAAGATCATGGCATCTGGTCCCATCACTTCATGGCAAATAGATGGTGAAACAGTGGAAAGAGTGTCAGACTTTATTTTGGGGGCTCCAAAATCACTGCAGATGGTGACTGCAGCCATGAAATTAAAAGACACTTCCTCCTTAGAAGGAAAGTTATGACCAACCTAGATAGCATATTCAAAAGCAGAGACATTACTTTGCCAACATAGGTTTGTCTAGTCAAGGCTATGGTTTTTCCTGTGGTCATGTATGGATATGAGAGCTGGACTGTCAAGAAGGCTGAGTGCTGAAGAATGGATGCTTTTGAACTGTGGTGTAGGAGAAGACTCTTGAGAGTCCCTTGGACTGCAAGGAGATCCAACCAGTCCATTCTGAAGGAGATCAGCCCTGGGATTTCTTTGGAAGGAATGATGCTAAAGCTGAAACTCCAGTACTTTGGCCACTGCATATGAAGAGTTGACTCATTAGAGAAGACTCTGATGCTGGGAGGGATTGGGGGCAGGAGGAGAGGTGGATGACAGAGGATGAGATGGCTGGATGGCATCACTGACTTGATGGACGTGAGTCTGGGTGAACTCGGGGAGTTGTTGATGGACCGGGAGGCCTGGCGTGCTGTGATTCATGGGGTCGCAAAGAGTTGGACATGACTGACTGAGTGACTGATCTGATCTGATCTTACCTTATGTATACTTACATAGAAATAGGGCTTCCTTGGTGGCTAAGTCATAAAGTAGTGAAGTTGCTCAGTCGTGTCCAACTGTTTGCAAGCCCGTGGACTCCAACCTACCAGGCTCCTCCATCTATGGGATTCTCCAAGCAGGAATACTAGAGTGGGTTGCGATTTCCTTCTCCAGGGGATCTTCCTGACCCAGGGATTGAACCCTGGTCTCCCGCCTTGCAGGCAGACACTTTAACCTCTGAGCCAAATCTGCCTGCAATTCAAGAGACATGGATTTGATCCCTGGGTTGAGAAGATCCCCTGGAGAAGGGAATGGCAACCCAGTCCATATTCTTGTCTGCGAAATCCCATGGACAGAGAAACCTGGCAGGGTACAGTCTACAAGGTCACAAAAGTTGGAAATGACTTAGGGACTAAACAACAACAGCAAAATAGGTGAGATAGAAACAAAAAGGCTGGGAAGGTCTTTTTTTATTAAAAATTATTTATTTTTTGATTCTCCATAATATTCTGGAAGATGTCCATAAAAAACAAAGTGAAAAACGGTGACACGGATGAGACAGTAAAAAGTTTTCTACAGAATTATTGAATAGACTTCAGAAGTCCAAGTGAGGAACTATATACTCCACCTTACCTTACAATGTCACAGTCATCATAGATTCTTAGAACTTTGATTAGGATTACAGAGCAGTGACTATGGGTTTCTAAATATCTGAATATACAAACATCTTCACATTTTATAATTTGGTACACCAGTTATTTGATCAGTACCACATGTTTTTGAGGGAAAAGGAAAAAGAAGTCTAAATGGGCTCCTTTTGACAGCTCCACTTGCTGTTTAAAAACAGCATAGCAATCTTGTTGACTGATCATGATTATTAAAAAAGAAAACATTCTGCTAATAAAAGACACTGCATTCAAAATCAGACAAAAAATTGAACATACTAATTAGATTAAATGTGAAAGTAGAATGGGATAATCTTATGAATCGTATTTTAGTTTTGCAAGGACTGATTTTATAATTGCTATTCTCATATAAATACCTTGCTATGTCCAATCTCCAAAAAAATGTAAAATTTTTGATCCAATAAAATGACTTTTATAGTGTGATGGATCATTTTAATAACAGTATACATAATCTACTTTATAAAGAGAAATTGCTATATTTTAAGCATATTTTGTCATACACAGGGCTTAAGTTACAGAAGAGGACTGTAACTCACCAGGATTTTCTGGCCATGGAGTTTCCCAGGCAAGAATACTGGAGCGGGTTGCCATTTTCTGCTCTAGGGGATCTTCCTGACTCAGGGATTGAACTGATGTCTCCTGAGTTTCCTGCACTACAGGCAGATTCTTTACCACTAGCACCACCTGGGAAGCCCAAAGATATATTAATAGATATTAATTTTGATATCTAGCTTGCTATATCTATATCTATCTATATGTATGTATATATAAACTATGAGATGAATTACCTCATATATGTAAAATATTTCATTGATAAACATTTTAATAGGTATGTATGAGAAAGTATCTATAATAGATGCTTTTACTTATCATTCAATGAGATCTATGATCAATATCTAAGTATTGTTTCTACTCATGTAAGGTTTGTTTACAGAGTGTAGAGGCAGACATGTGTATGTGCAAGTAAAGGCAAATTGATAATATTTATCTGTACATCTTGGAGAAATGTATATCTTAGTCTGTTTGGGTGAGTATAACAATACCATAGACTGAGTAGGTTATAAAAGACAAACTTATTTTTCCAGGTTCTTGAGGCTGAGAAGTGGTGATCATCACCACAAAATCAAAGTGCTGGCAGATGAAATGTTGGCTGAGGGCTGGGTCATTGGTTCATAGACCGCCCTCTATTGAAACTTGCTGTGGGCTCCTCTGGAGAAGGATCAGACTCTGGAGTCTCTTTTGTAAGGATATTACTCCCATTCATGAGATCCCAACCCTCATGACCTAAAGTGAAAGTGTTTGTAGATCAGCCTGCCTCACTCTTTGTGACCCCATGGACTGTAGGCCATAGGGCTCCTCTGTCCATGGAATTCTCCAGGCAAGAATATTGGAGTGGTTAGCCATTTCCTCCTCCAGGGCATCTTCCCAACCCAGGGATCAAACACGAGTCTCTTATGTCTCCTGCATTGGCAGGCAGGCTCTTTACCACTAGCGTCAAATTTGTCACTTAGAGATATTGTTTTGGAGACCAGAAAAGATGTATGGAATGAAACACTCAGAGAAGTTAATATAAATGTATGTGACCAAAAACATATTTAATATCCAAATATTAAGTTGTTTTGATATGTACTTGTGTGATAAGACAGTTTAGGAGAGTTTCAAATTAGGAGAGTTTCAAAGAAAAAATCCCACTTGCTGCGGTATAATCCTATCATATCACAGATAAATCAGCAGTTTTATTTAATGGTTAATGTTCTTGAGCCACAATCACAGAATTTAATGATAATATATTTCTAATGTCGGTTTTATACCTTATAAAATATGTTGTTTGGTGCTGAAAAATAATGTTTGAAATCTGGTTCACAGCACAGTGGTCTACAAGGGGATAGTTTGAAATTCATATTTTATTTTACTATAATAACAATGTTAGTTAATATATAAATATTAGTGATTTATCTGTCTATCCTGTATCTATATCTAGAATTTTATTCATGGACATACCTATTCTATCAAATATCTGTGTTGAAAATTATGGCTTTTAAAAGAAAACCTAGTTCCATATGCAGAAAACTAGGTGGGAATATTCAAAATTGCCTAAATGATTTCACACAATAAAATGTACCAGCAGTGTTTAAATAATTACTACTGATTTAGTCTAAGCATTCCTGGAGAAGGAAATGGCAACCCACTCCAGTATTCTTGCCTGGAGAATTCTATGGACAGAGAAACCTGGTGGGCTACAGTCCATGGGGCTCCGAAGAGTCGGACACACTGAAGGACTCACACACTAGCCTAAGTATACTAAGTAACATTGTGAATTTAATAAAATACATTTCAGAGACTTTCATTTCTAGAATGTACTAGATAATACTAGGCTAATGCTTCTACTGCATGTACTAGACAGAAGCGGGTTACATTTAATATATATTTATATTTAAAGATGTCATAGATCTCTGGATGAGTTACCTTCTAGAAAGGTGGAGTCATTACAAGGTGAACTAAAGATTGTTAACAATATTCCATTTATGAAGCATTTGGACATTAGGCCCAACTAGGAGAATGCTTCCTGAAATTGCCCTGATACCTTCATGTTTTCATTTACCTTTGAATTATCTAGTTAACAGCTTTATACCTAGTTAGCAATTTATTTGTATTAATTTCTTCTGTTACAATAACTGATGTGATTTATATCTCCTAATTGTTGTCTCACTAGGACAAGTGTGAATGTAACAGATTGTATTTAAAATTAGGAATAGCATATAGTGAACAGAGACTGAAGAGAGAATACTGGTGAAAAGTGAAAGTCATTCAGTCGTGTCCAACTCTTTGTAACCCGGTGGACTGTAGCCCACCAAGTTCTCTGTCCATGGAATTCTCCAGGCAAGGATACTGGAGTGGGTAGCCGTTCCCTTCTCCAGGGGTTCTTCTTCACCCAGGGATCAAACCCAGGTCTCCCAAATTGCAGGCAGTTTCTTTACTGTCTGAGCCACAGGGAAACCCCAGGTATCCTGATAGATTTCTGCAGATTTGCATATCCCCTACTAAGAACATTAGATTTCTATAAAATTAATCATATCAAATAACTAGTGTATATTTGCTCATGAATTTTCTTCTGTAAATATTAAACTGAATGTTAGGGTTATTATTCATTTTAAAGATTGATTTAGAAGTGATGTTTTCAAGTATGTTTGAAAGAACTGGGCAGGGATGATGTAAATAGCTGACCCATTTTGTGGTTTCCTGAGTCTGAGGTAAAGAGACAAAGAAGAAAGAATATAAATAGGAAATGTAGGAACAAGCAAATATAAAATTTAGATGTATGTATCAAATTAATATAAGCACCTTTTGAATCATATACTAAGCAATATTAATCACTTTAATGATGGCAGATTACAATAATACTTACTGGTCAATGGTGTGATTCACAATGAATACATTCAAAACCATATTCTGATATAACAATTGTCAGGAATGTGAGTTTAAGAATTTTTCATCAGATTGTAGAACGTGGGGTTTCTCTGGTGGCTTAGTGGTCAAGAATCTGCCTTTCAACGCAGGAGACGGGGGTTTGACCCCTGATCTGGGAGGATTCCACATGCTTTGGAGCAAGCTCGGAAAGCATCACTATGAACAAAGCTAGTGGAGGTGATGGAATTCCAGTTGAGCTATTCCAAATCCTGGAAGACAATGCTGTGAAAGTGCTGCACTCAATATGCCACCACATTTGGAAAACTCAGCAGTGGCCACAGAACTGGAAAAGGTCAGTTTTCATCCCAATCCCAAAGAAGGGCAATGACAAAGAATGCTCAAGCTACCGCACAATTGCACTCATCTCACACACTAGTAAAGTAATGCTCAAAATTCTCCTAGCCAGCAATACGTGAACCGTGAACTTCCAGATGTTCAAGCTGGTTTTAGAAAAGTCAGAAGAACCAGAGATCAAATTGCTAACATCTGCTGGATCATGGAAAAAGCAAGAGAGTTCCAGAAAAACATCTCAGTCTGCTTTATTGACTATGCCAAAGCCTTTGACTGTGTGTATCACAATAAACTATGGAAAATTCTGAAAGAGAGGGGAATACCAGACCACCTGACCTGCCTCTTTAGAAACTTGTACGCAGGTCAGGAAGCAACAGTTAGAACTGGACATGGAACAACAGACTGGTTCCAAAGAGGAAAAGGAGTACGTCAAGGCTGTATTCTGTCACCCTGCTTATTTAACTTATATGCAGAGTATATCATGAAAAACGCTGGGCTGGAAGAAGCACCAGCTGGAATCAAGATTGCCAGGAGAAATATCAATAATCTCAGATATGCAGATGACACCACCCTTATGGCAGAAAGTGAAAGAGGAGAGTGAAAAAGTTGGCTTAAAGGTCAACATTCAGAAAACTAAGATCATGGCATCTGGTCCCATCACTTCATGGGAAATAAATGGGGAAACAGTGCAAACAGTGTCAGACTTTATTTTGGGAGGCTCCAAAATCACTGCAGATGGTGATTGCAGTTATGAAATTAAAAGACACTTAATTCTTGGGAGGAAAGTTATGACCAACCTAGATAGCATATTCAAAAGCAGAGACATTACTTTGCCAACAAAGGTCTGTCTTGTCAAGGTTATGGTTTTTCCTGTGGTCATGTATGGATGCAAGAGTTGGACTGTGAAGAAAGCTGAATGCCAGAGAATTGATGCTTTTGAACTGTGGTGTTGGAGAAGACTCTTGAGAGTCCCTTGGACTGCAAGGAGATCCAACCAGTCCATTCTGAAGGAGATCAGTCCTGGGTGTTCTTTGGAAGGAATGATGCTAATGCTGAAACTCCAGTACTTTGGCCACCTCATGCAAAGAGTTGACTTATTGGAAAAAACTCTGATGCTGGGAGGGATTGGGGCAGGAGGAGAAGGGGATGACAGGATGAGATGGCTTGATGGCATCACCAATTCGATGGACATGAGTTTGAGTGAACTCTGGGAGTTGGTGATGGTGGGGAGGCATGGTGTGCTGCGATTCATGGGGTCACAAAGATCAGACATGACTGAGTGACTGAACTGAATTGAACTGGAGCAAACTAAGCCCTTGTGCTGCATCTATTCATCCTGTGCTCTAGAGCCTGGAAGCTGCTATGACTAAGGCCACAGGCCCTAGAGCCCATGCCCTGCAACTAGAAGCCACCACACTGAGAAGCCCGGGCAAGTCCACTGAGAGTAGCCCCACTCGCCACAGTTAGAGAACAGCCCAAACAGCAACCAAACCCAGCACAGTCAAAAATAAATAAACACTTTAAAGAAATATTGTTATAAAATTATAGAATAGGGATACAGAAAAAAATATGAAGAATTTCCATTTATTCTATTTGCCTTTCCTTAGAAATATTTCAAATAGATTTTCCAAAAGCATCTTTTTAAATAAAATAATGTTATTTGACTTCATTTTTTTTGTATGCCTAATATTTTCAACTAAGGAAACTTCTTAAATTTCTTCTCAATACTTTAGGTAGTCAAAGTTATCTGTCAGCTCTCCATTTTCTCCCAAAAATAATAAAAATTGTATTAAAGCAGAAAAAAAAAAATCTATCAACTAGAAATAAAAGCAGAGTGGCCAATTTCAGCATCCAAGTCACTGAGCTTTCCAACATATGTTCCAACAACTCATGACGTGTTACTTACAGAACAATTCATTTCACTCTCCCCATCATAAAAATGAAAATATATAAATCATTCATCTTTCCAGATTTTCAGACATAAACCTGGAAACATCTGTGGCTTTTTGGTTCACTTTGCAATATTCATACCAGTCATTCAGTGTTTGACTTTTTTTTCCCTCTCTTCTGGAATCTGTTTTCATAAGAACTACTACCCATTACAAACCTGAATATTTTGACAGAGTTTTTGGTTACTTTTTTAGCTTTCTCCTTTTTCCCCAGGATTTCTTGTTTTCCTTTTACCCCAGGATTTCTTGGCTAATGACAGCTATGACCTAACTGCAGTGAAAAAGTACCAACATGATATTTTTAGGTTGATACATCTGGCAGAGAAAAGGCAAAAAGAAAACGTGACATATTTCATCACTAAAGTAAATGAAAAATTGGACATTATAAGCCATGCTAATATTATAAGGTGATCTTACTTTCAGTTTAGTTTTCATTTTACTTTGTTAGTGATTACACTATTCACTATTCATTGTACCAATGTCAATGTGTAAATATAGTCACAGAAACTTCTTTGTAACATAGGAATAAAGTAGAGAATCTTATGATGGAAGTATTGTATGCAGGCAGAAAACACTACTGAAAAAGGGCAAAAATCCTATTAGCAGCATTTTCTTTTTAAAAAGATAGCCTTAATATGATGAAGATAATATGTTACCATACGTTCCTCACTGGTTTTAAGAGTCCTTTTTTAATCAGCTATTTATTTGGAAAGAGCAGTATGTATTAAAAAGAAAACGCTTTCAGATTATCTCCATTTCTTCTCTCAAAATTGTAGTGATAAATCTGGTTGTCTCTCTTAATGAAGCACCCTGTAGCTTCACATTTTAGTAAAGATTATCTAGCAAAAAACAAAGATGTAGTCACAGGCAAACAAAAAAAAAATTCTTCTTTTTATTTGTCTCTTGTTGCCAGAGTCTCAAATGAAGCATTTTTTTCCTCCAAAAATGCAAACCAGGGAGACCCTACTTCTAGATACAACTAGAACTAGAATACAACTTTATTCATTTATTTGTTTTTTCAATATTTTCACAAACAAAACAGTTTCAAAAGCTCATAATAAGAGCTGAATTTAAAAGATAAAATCTGCCTTCAGTAAAGGAACTTACAGTCTTTAAAACAGTAGTGATTTGAAGATGGCCAATAAAGTATTATATGTATTAAAAGAAGTGATTACAAGGTAAACCAGGTGAATAAGGAATATAGTGATGAAGACCTGTGAAAAAAGTGTATGGTAGTGACAAGCCTTCATTTCAGAGGTAATTCTTAATTGGATCTTTCATGATTTTTTTTAAAAGAAATTTGTTTAGCTAGTCAAATAGAAATCATTTTATTTATTATAATTCTTTCATTTTAGAGGACTAGATATGTGAATAGAATTAGAAGCGTGAAGCAAAGTAGCATGTTCAAGGAACTGAGTATTCTTTTACCCTCATGCTGTCAGAAGACTGTATCATTTTAGGCAAATTCAGCCCATCATCAGTTTTTATATTTATTGGAATGTGTCTCATGCATTATTTTACTATTGTCTATGATAGCTGTCGTCTTTTTATAAATGCAGGAGGAGAAAGGGATGATAGAGGATGAGTTGGTTAGATGGCATCACTGACTCGGTGGATATGAGCAAGCTCCAGAAGTTAATGATGGACAGGGAAGACTTGCGTTCTGCAATTCATGAAGTTGCAGAGAGTGGGACACCACTGAGCGACTGAACTGATTTGTCCTGAAGACTAATCTAGCATTGCTGGATTAGAAGACTAATCTAATTTTGATCCTTAATTTAGAGTAAAGTTTATTATCTTATCAAAAAACAAAGTCTGGGGGGAAAAAAAAAAGGATTCCATGGACCTATAACAGAAGAAGAGGAAAGGACAACTGAAAAGTGTGTTTGCTGAGTTGCCCACTGGCAATGTTGAACTTTGAACCTTGTACTTCTGGTAAACAGCAATGTCAAGAAGTCTCCTCCATCTTTTTGAGCTTTGGGAAAATCATATCACAATGAATAATTCTCCCCCACATGACTTACATAAGACTTTGGATGACTCTCTTGTGTACCTATGAAAGGGCCAGGTATAGACCCTTCAAATTCCCATTCTGTGTCTCATAAATAATTAGCTAGGGGAGAAGAGAAGCCCAACTATAGTTTAATCAAGTTAGTGGGCATTTTTTCCAAGTTGCTGAGTAGGAACAACAGTTCTGAAAATTATATATTTATCAATATTTATTTATGTGGCCATGTTGGTCTTAGTTGCAACATGTGGGATCTTTGATTGTGACTCACAGATTTCTCTCTAGTTGTGATGAGAGGTCCAGAGCACACATTCGTCAAAGTATTGGAGCTTCAGCTTCAGCATCAGGCCTTCCAATGTATATTCAGCACTGTTTTCTTTAGGATGGGCTGGTTGGATCTCCTTGCTCTCCAAAGGACTCTCAAGAGTCTTCTCCAACACCACAGTTCAAAAGCATCAATTCTTTGGTGCTCAGCCTTCTTTATGTTCCAGTTGTTAAGAACCCACCTTCCCTTCCAATGCAGGGGATGCAGGTTCAATCCCTGCTTGGAGAACTAAGATCCCATGTGCTTCTGGGTAACTAAGCCCACACATCACAACTGCTGAGCCCACGGGCCCTGGAGCCCTTTCATCACAACCAGGGAGAAACCTGTGACCACAACTAAAGATCCCACATGTTGCAACTGAGACCCAACACGGCGACATAAATAAATATGGATAAATAAATAATCTGCAGAATTGTTGTTCCCACTCAGCAATTTGGATAAAATGCCCACTAGATTAAACTATAGTTGGGCTTCTCTTCTCCCCTCAGGCCCCTGAATTATGACCCACTTTTGAGCACTGGAAACAATCTGTTCGTAATGGTCCCTCTACAGAGCAAACTGACATGGAGGAAAAACATTCTCTAATAAACCCTGATCCTCCCACTGGCACAGCCTACTCCCCTACATCCAGTTCTTTCTGGCTGGTTCTCAGGTGGGTTTCTATTTGACACCTTGGGTATGAGATACTAATGAACTGTCCAGTGAGATAAAAGCAGCTGAACCTTCCCTGGGTTAAGGGTGGCATTGTTGGTGTCAACTGCCCCAAACTTCCCAGTTACACAATGAAAAATGTTGTGAGTTTACCTCACCACCCCTTTCATACACAGCTTTGGGGTTTGAATGAGAGTCTGATGGGGACCTATAGCTCTATATCTTATAAAACTTCTACGGTGGTGTTAATCATACAATTCCTCTGGGAGACAGTTTTGTTTCTGTTTTATCATCCTCCCAAGGGGCTGGCAGCACCAGTTTTAGGGTCCTCCACTTAAGCCTTTTTTGTGCAAAACTGCCTTACTCAATAGTTTAGGGAATCAATGAAATGCTCCTTCAACTCTTAGGTATACCTATGGCAATTATAGGCTTAGGAAGTAGAAAATATCCATAGCATTCTTCCATGCATATATTCAGTTCAGTTCAGTTCAGTTGCTCAGTTATGTCCAACTCTTTGCCACCCCATGAATCACAGCACGCCATTCCTCCCTGTCCATCACCACTCCCAGAGTTAACTCAAACTCATGTCCATCAAGTCGGTGATGCCATCCAACCATCTCATCTTCTGTCGTCTCCTTCCCCTCCTGCCCCCCAATCCCTCCCAACATCAGAGTCTTTTCCAATGAGTCAACTCTTCGCATGAGGTGGCCAAAGTACTGGAGTTTTAGCTTTATATCAGTCCTTCCAAAGAAATCCCAGGACTGATCTCCTTCAGAATGGACTGGTTGGACCTCCTTCCAGTCCAAGGGACTCTCAAGAGTCTTCTCTAACACCACAGTTCAAAAGCATCAATTCTTTGGTGCTCAGCCTTCTTCACAGTCCAACTCGCACATCTATACATGACCACAGGAAAAACCATACCCTTGACTAGATGGACCTTTGTTGGCAAAGTAATGTCTCTGCTTTTGAATATGCTATCTAGGTTGGTCATAACTTTCCTTCCAAGGAGTAAGTGTCTTTTAATTTAATTGATTTAGTCACCATCTACAGTTATTTTTGAGCCCAGAAAAATAAAGTATGATACTGTTTCCATTGTTTCCTCATCTATTTCCCATGAAATTATGGGACCAAATGCCATGATCTTACTTTTCTGAATGTTGAGCTTGAAGCCAACTTTTTCACTCTCCATGTTCACTTTCATCAAGAGGCTTTTTAGTTCCTCTTCACATTCTGCCATAAGGGTGGTGTTATCTGAATATCTAAGGCTATTGATATTTCTCGCAGCAATCTTGATTCCAGTTTGTTCTTCCAGCTCAGCGTTTCTCATGATGTATTCTGAATGTAAGTTAAATAAGCAGGGTGACAATATACAGCCTTGATGTACTCCTTTTCTATTTGGAACCAGTCTGTTGTTCCATGCCCAGTTCTAACTGTTGCTTCCTGACCTGCATATAGGTTTCTCAAGAGGCAGGTCAGGTGGTCTGGTATTCCCATGTCTTTCAGAATTTTCCACAATTTATTGTGATCCACAGAGTAAAAGGCTTTGGCATAGTCAATAAAGCAGAAATAGATGTTTTTCTGGAACTCTCTTGCTTTTTCCATGATCCAGTGGATGTTGGCAATTTGATCTCTGGTTCCTCTGCCTTTTCTAAAATCAGTTTGACCATCTGGAAGTTCATGGTTCACATATTGCTGAAGCCTGGCTTGGAAAATTTTGAGCATTACTTTACCAGCATGTATGTTAAGTGCAATTGTGTGGTAGTTTGAGCATTTGGCATTGCTTTTCTCTGGGTTTGGAATAAAAACTGACCTTTTCCAGTCCTGTGGCCACTGCTGAGTTTTTCAAATTCCCATTCTATTATTTTCCTCTATTTCTTTCCATTGATCACTGAAGAAGGCTTTCTTATCTCTCCTTGCTATTCTTTGAAACTCCGCATTCAGATATGTAAAGCTTTCCTTTTCTCCTTTGCCTTTTGCTTCTCTTTTTCATAACTACTTGTTAGGCCTCCTGAGACAACCATTTTGCTTTTTGCATTTTTTTTTTCTTGAGGATGGTCTTGATTTCTGCCTCCTGTACAATGTCTCGAACCTCTGTCCATAGTTCCTCAGGCACTCTATCTGATCTAATATTTTGAATATATTTGTTATTTCCACGGTATAATCATAAGGGATATGATTTAGGTCATAACTGAATGGTCCAGTGTTTTTCCTATTTTCTTCATTTAAGTCTGAATTTTGCAATAAGGAGTTCATGATCTGAGTGACAGTCAGTTCCCGGTCTTGTTTTTGCTGACAGTATAGTTTCTCCATCTTTGGTTGTATATAATCCATCTGATTTCAGTATTGACCGTCTGGTGATGTCCATGTGTAGAGTCTTCTCTTGTGTTGTTGGAAGAGTGTTTTCTATGACCAGTGCCTTCTCTTGGCAAAACTCTGATAACCTTTGCCCTGCTTCATTCTGTATTCCAAGGCCAAATTTGCCTGTTACTCCAGGTGTTTCTTGACTTCCTACTTTTGCATTCCAGTCCCCTACAATGAAAAGGACATCTTTTTTGCTAGTTCTAAAAGGCCTTATAGGTCTTCATAGAACCGTTCAACTTCAGCTTCTCCAGCCCTCACTAAAACCTTGGTATTAATAGCAACTTTGAAAAAGGAGCTGTTTTCTGATTTCTCTCAAGAGAGTCATTTTCATTTCCTTGAGCCTTCTGGCTCCTCCCTTGGTATTCTTTTAAGCCATGTTCACTGTAGTTACTGTAGACTAGTGTTTCATCGGAGAAGGCAATGGCACCCCACTCCAGTACTCTTGCCTGGAAAATCCCATGGATGGAGGAGCCTGATAGGCTGCAGTCCATGGGGTCACTAAAAGTTGGACACAACTGAGGGACTTCACTTTCACTTTTCACTTTCATGCATTGGAGAAGGAAATGGCAACCCACTCCAGTGTTCTTGCCTGGAGAATCCCAGGGACAGGGGAGCCTGGTGGGCTGCCGTCTATGGGGTCACACAGAGTCGGACACGACTGAAGTGACTTAGCAGCAGCAATGCAAGAAGTGGGGCTGAAAGTATATGAAACGGCACGAAAGAGTTGTCCTCTCTGTTGTCCATCTGTCCTTTTGAACCCACCTCTCTGTTTGTATCCTTTCCTCCCCTTATCTTCTTTTGATTGTTGTCCAGTGCCATGTGCCAGCAATAGCCATGTGATCACCAGACATAGCTTCTTAAGGCTTTCCCACCGCCCCCCCCACCCCCCCCAACAATCAGCCAGTCTCTTCTAGTCTTTGCACGCTGACAACAAGTTTTTAAGCTAGTCCTGAAGATACTGGAAAAAACAAATCTTCATTCAAATACAGTACTGCCTTTCACTTGTTAGGCTTGAATATTTTATTTTGATTCTTCATCTGGGAAGTAAGGGTAGAGCTAGTAAGTTTTAACTGTGCAAAAATTTTATTGTGATAATAAATGCAAAAATGTTCTGGAAACAAGAAAACTCTAAACAAAATATAATCTGTTGTTTCAGGTAATAGTTAATTTGTAATACATGAGAATAAAGACTTTGGAAGTGCTTAAAGAGTGTTTACCTTCCTGAAATACTTGTGTTTAAAAGGAAAAAGGTGTAGCTGAAATGAAAAACTGATTAAAATTAGAATTTTTAACATTCAGTGGGATAGGTAATTTCATGGTCCTAGGGATGAAATGTTATTTCATCTTCTTTTGGCACATTTTCTGATTATCAGTACATATATATAGCTGTCCTTTTTCTGAGTACTCATTTGGTGCCAGTAGTCTGCTAGCTTCTTTAAATATTAATACTTTGCTATATTTATTCCTCACAATAAACCAAGAGATAGGTATTATTATGGTTCCATTTGACAAATGACAATAGTCTTTAAAGTCTTAAAATATGTCCCAATTAAAACAGAGTCAGTAGATGGCACAACCAGTGCTTAAATCCAGGTTTGTATGAGAAGGTTTCTGAGCTCTTTATTTCATAGCTGTGATATGTTTCTAAAAATTTATTTCTTTTTTATTTTTTTTAATGTATATATTTTTAATTTTTGGAAAACTGCTTTACAATACTGTGTTGGTTTCTGCCATATATTGACATGAAGCAGCTGTAGGTGTATGTTTGTTCCTTCCCTCTTGAACCCCACTCCTTTTTATTTTTTAAATTTATTTGGCTGTGCTGGGTCTTCATTCATTGGGCAGACTTAGTTGTGTAGGTTTAATCTTAGTACCCTGACCAGACATTGAACCTGGACTCCCAGCATTGAGAGTGTAGAGTCTTATCCTTCAGGCAACCAGAGAAGTTTCCCACAGTTGTGATATTCTTGATTGGTAGCATGACCACATCTCTTGAATTGCCTTGAAGAATCCTAGTTTTTTGTCTGCTATCCTGATCTAATTAGTGGTTCATTTTACTCCCCCAATTATCCTAGCTTTAGTGATAAAATATCTGGCTCCTTCTTGTTCAGTTTGTTTGTCTTGTTTTTAAATAAACTTTACATCATATTTTTCAATTGTGTCTGCATATTTTAAAACAATAATACAGTTTCATTCTCTGTGTCTTACAATCTACTTAATGGGAAAAGCTACTTGGCCTCTTAAATTCCCTGGCATATGTATCATGCCACAAAAATACCTGGCACAAAAGAATAGGCATAATCAATATCCTAAAATAGTCAACTTTGGTTTGGTGCTAAAACAGAAAAACTCCAAAAGAAAAGACAATAATAAGTATCTCTTATGTTTCTGGCATTAATACATATTTCTTATATTTCTCTAGTATTTTATTGTAAGACTGTATGAACACTCAGAGACTTGTTTTCAAGGCTAAAAATTTCTGATACAGTCTTGTTAAGAAAAATCTTTTAGCTTTCCAGTAAAGAGTTCAGTAAGATATTATGGATGATCCCATATTTGAACTAAATGTTTGCTTTTATCTTGGGAAAAATTCAAAGTTTTGTTCAATGTGTTCAAAAATAGACTGCTTACTAATTGCTAATTTGTATAGTCAGGGTGGTTACGACAGTATCATTTTGGGATTCCTGAATCATTTTGATGATTTTTCAGATAGGAGAAAACATATTAAGAGACTATTCTTTCCCCTCCTGTCATCTATAAATGGATTATATGTCTAGTGAATACTAGTTTACTGCTATTGATTCCAAAGTCATGCCATATCATAAGTTACAGCTGGATGACTCAGGACCTCAATCAAGAGCTCCTGGTTTCTGTATTAACTGGTCATTGTGACCTGAATTATAGTGAAGAAGAGATCTTATTAGGAAATTAATATATTTAACAAATATTTCCATTTCTATGATAAAAATAATGCCAAAAATTTTCCTTTGATGATGAAATTAAGGATATTGATTTCTTACATGTTCAATAATAAATTTATGTCAAATATTTAGTTATAAAAGCTCTATGGAGTAGATTGATTATATACATATTCAAATATACTACTTAATATATATCTGTGCCACTTTAACTTGCTATATATTGAACATTTTTATTAGAAGCCTTGTTTTGTATATTTAATCACTGATAGTGTGACTATTTATAATTATCCAGAGAGTGTACAATGGAGTAAAATAGAGTGATTTTATTTTAGGAAAATATATACAAATATATAGAATTATTATTCATTAAATTATTGCTATTAATTTTAGAAATTCATTTTTACATAATTTCTTATTTCAAAAAATGTTCCTATTGATGTGATGGCATTTTTTCTCCTATGCCTTTAGTGATAAGTACATTTTAATTGAAATAAATAATCAAAATCACTTTTATTAATAGATGTTGTGATGAAATGGAGTGGATAAGGATTAAGTTCAGAAAAGCGGACTATTGGCTTTTACTTTCCCATTGCTGCTTATTGAATGTGTGGCCATAAGAAATCTAAGATTCTAGAGTTCAGTTTCATCACCTTTGTAAAAGTAGATGATGTTATTTCATACTCTTGATACTGATCTTGCTAGTCCTAAAACTCTTTCTCCATATTTTTATCTTAGAAAATGGGGCAAATCTAATTGCACCTGCTTCTCCTGACAAATTTCTCTTAGGAATGTAGTAAAAGATCTAAGAGTTTTGAAATAAGTGTTCCCATTCTCTTTAAGCTTTAAGAATGATTTAACATCTAATCTATACTCTAAAAGCCACATTTATTTAGAATCAATCTTAATTTTACAACCGTTTGCTCATAATTAGTGTTGAAAGGATAAATTATATGTTGTAAACTTGTAAACCTCAAGTTACTTCATGCAAACAGTGAACATCATGATTCAGTTAATCAAGATGCAAACCCCAGTTGAATTGTCATGGATGTAGACAGAATAATGGTCTTCCAAGTGAAAGTGAAAGGTGCTCACTCATGGCCGAGTCTTTGCAAACCCAGGGATCAAACCCAGGTCTCCCACTTTGCGGGCGGATTCTTTACTATCTGAGCCACAAAGGAAGCCCAAGAAAGCTGGAGTGGGTAGCCTATCCCTTCTTCAGGGGATCTTCTAGACCCAGGAATTGAACCTGGGTCTCCTGCATCGCAGGCAGATTCTTTACTAACTGAGCTATCCAAAGATGTCCACAACTAATCCCAGCTTCTGTTAAGGTATGAGGACCCACGGCAAGGAAGGATTAAGGTTACAGATCCAGTTAAATCTGCTAAGCAAATGACAACACAGTAGGAGATTATTTGGACTGTTTGGGTGGTCACAGTGTGATCACAGAGTTCCTAAATGTGGAAGAGTGAGGTGAGTCAGTTTAAGACTGGTACAATATGAGAAAGATTTGAAAGCAATTGCTGGCTTTGAAGATGGAAAGAAACATGAGCCAAAGAAGAAGGGAAGCCTCTAGCAACTGGAAAAGTCAAGGAGAGTGGTGATTCTATTGAGCCTCCAGATTGGAGCATAGTCTGGTTATGGAAAAAGTTGATTCTAGTCTAGTGAGATCTACACAAATTTCTGAACTACAAAACTAAAAGATTCAAATTTACATTGTTTTAAGCCTGTAAACACTTGGTAAATTGTTATGCAACCATAAGAAACTAATACAGTGACTAGCTTTAGTATGGTCATTAATGAATAGCAACTTTGGTACAAAATTAACTGTACATTTAATTATTAAATTGATTTTGAAGTGATTTTCCAATCTTTTAAAAAGTAACAAGTCTCCATTTACAATATTGTGTGAGCAGTAGAATGAAAATTGTGTAGACTCAGAAGCAAAATATAAATATAAACAGAAAAAAAAAATGTGGAAGAGCATATGCTATTTTTGAACTTCCATGAAACACAAACATATGTAGAGAATATCTGGGAAATAAAATGAAACACAAATTATAGTGAAATAGAAATATCAATTTTTAAGTTTTATGTAATTTTAATGTTCAGTTATACTGTTATTGTTCATTATAAAGCTGGTATAAAAATATATAGATCAATCCAGCAAGAAACTGAGCTCCCACAGTCATCCAACATCAGTAAGACAGGTTTGGAGATGCTGCTTGATCACTGGAAGGAAAGCTGTGACAAACCAAGGCAGCGTATTAAAAAGCAAAGACATGATTTTGCTGACAACGTTTGTATATTCAAAGCTATGGATTTTCCAGTAGTCATGTCCGGGTGTGAGACACAGACCATACAGAAGGCTGAGGGCCAAAGAATTGATGCTTTCAAATTGTGGTGCTGGAGATGACTCGAGAGTCCCTTGGACAGCACGGAGATCCAACCAGTCAATCCTAAAGGAAATCAACCCTGAATATCCATTGGAAGAACTGATACTGAGGCTGAAACTCCAATACTCTTTGCAACTGAAGCAGAGTGGACTTATTGAAAAAGACCCTGATGCTGGGAAAGATTGAGGAACAAAGGAGAAAATGGTGGCAGAGGATGAGATGGTTAGATAGCATCAATGATTCAGTGGACATGAATCTGAGGAACTCTGGGAGATGATGAAGGACAGGGAAACCTTGCCTGCTGCAGTCCATGAGGTTAGAAAGAGTGGGAAATGACCTAGCAACCAAACGACAACAAGGAGGTGTCAGCTGGGCTAGTTGACACACTCTTGTCCCTTTGCCTAGTGTTATCCAGTGGAAACAGTGTCAGACTTTGTTTTTCTGGGCTCCAAAATCACTGCAGATGGTGATTGCAGCCATGAAATTAAAAGACGCTTACTCCTTGGAAGGAAAGTTATGACCAACCTAGATAGCATATTCAAAAGCAGAGACATCACTTTGCCAACAAAGGTTCGCCTAGTCAAGGCTATGGTCTTTCCTGTGGTCATGTATGGATGTGAGAGCTGGACTGTGAAGAAGGCTGAGTGCCGAAGAATTGATGCTTTTGAACTGTGGTGTTGGAGAAGACTCTTGAGAGCCCCTTGGACTGCAAGGATATCCAACCAGTCCATTCTGAAGGAGATCAGCCCTGGGATTTCTTTGGAAGGAATGATGCTGAAGCTGAAACTCCAGTATTTTAGCCACCTCATGCGAAAAGTTGACTCATTGGAGAAGACTCTGATGCTGGGAGGGATTGAGGGCAGGAGGAGAAGGGGACGACAGAGGATGAGATGGCTGGATGGCATCACTGACTCGATGAATGTGAGTCTGAGTGACCTCCGAGAGCTGGTGATGGATAGGGAGGCCTGGCGTGCTGCGGTTCATGGGGTCGCAAAGAGTCGGATATGACTGAGCGACTGATCTGATCTGATCTGATCTGATCCTGGTGCAAAAGAAAGCTGATTTTTCATCCAACCCAGTATCTATTAGGTGGGAGGAGGCGGTTCCAGGTGAACATAAAGAACTCTCCAAATCTCTCTTCCATTTTAATCTGTATTACTCCACATATTTAGTTCAGTTCAGTTCAGTTGCTCAGTCACGTCTGATTCTTTGCAGTCCCATGAACTGCAGCACGCCAGACCTCCTTGTCCATCATCAACTCCCAGAGCTTACTCAAACTCAGGTCCATTGAGTCAGTGATGCCATCCAATCATCTCCTCCTCTGTCATCCCCTTCTCCTCTTGCCTTCAATCTTTCCCAGCATCAGGGTCTTTTCCAATGAGTCAGTTCTTCTCATCAGATGGCTAAAGTTTTAGAGTTTCAGCTTCAGCATCAGTCCTTCCAATTAATATTCAGGACTGATTTCCTTTAGGATGCTCTAGTTGGATCTCCTTGCAGTCCAAGGGACTCTCAAGTTCAAAAGCATCAATTATTCTTCAGTGCTCAGCTTTCTTTATAGTCCAACTCTCACATCCATACATGACTATTGGAATAACCATAGCTTTGACTAGATGGACCATTGTTGGCAAAGTAATGTCTCTGTATTTTAATACACTGTCTTGGTTGGTCATAACTTTTCTTCCAAAGAGCAAGCATCTTTTAAGTTCATGGCTGCAGTCACCATCTGCAGTGATTTCAGAGCCTAAAAAATAAAGTCTGTTATTGTTTCCATCATCAAAAAAGCAAGAGAGTTCCAGAAAAACATCTATTTCTGCTTTATTGACTATGCCAAAGCCTTTGACTGTGTGGGTCACAATAAACTGTGGAAAATTCTGAAAGAGAGGGGAATACCAGATCACCTGACCTGCCTCTTGAGAAACTTGTATGCAGGTCAGGAAGCAATAGTTAGAACTGGACATGGAACAACAGACTGGTTCCAAATAGGAAAATATGTACATCAAGGCTGGATATTGTCACCCTGCTTATTTAACTTACATTCAGAGTACATCCTGAGAAACGCTGGGCTGGAAGAAGCACAAGCTGGAATCAAGATTGCTGGGAGAAATATCAATAACCTCAGATACGCAGATGACACCACCCTTATGGCAGAAAGTGAAGAGGAACTAAAAAGCCTCTTGATGAAGGTGAAAGTGGAGAGTGAAAAAGTTGGCTTAAAACTCAACATTCAGAAAACAAATATCATGGCATCTGGTCCCATCACTTCATGGCAAATAGATGGGGAAACAGTGGAAAGAGTGTCAGACTTTATTTTTGGGGCTCCAAAATCACTGCAGATGGTGACTGCAGCCATGAAATTAAAAGACGCTTACTCCTTGGAAGAAAAGTTATCACCAACCTAGACAGCATATTGAAAATAAGAGACATTACTTCGCCAACAAAGGTTTGTCTAGTCAAGGCTATGGTTTTTCCTGTGGTCATGTATGGATGTGAGAGTTGGACTGTGAAGAAAGCTGAGAACCGAAGAATTGATGCTTTTGAACTGTGGTGTTGGAGAAGACTCTTGAGAGTCCCTTGGACTGCAAGGAGATCCAACCAGTCCATTCTGAAGGAGATCAGCCCTGGGATTTCTTTGGAAGGAATGATGCTGAAGCCGAAACTCCAGTACTTTGGCCACCTCATGTGAAGAGTTGATTCATTGGAAAGGACTCTGATGCTGGGAGGGATTGAGGGCAGGAGGAGAAGGGGACGACAGAGGATGAGATGACTGGATGGCATCACTGTCTCGATGGACATGAGTCTGAGTGAACTCCGGGAGTTGATGATGGACAAGGAGGCCTGGCATGGCATGCTGCGCTTCATGGGGTCACAAAGAGTCGGACATGACTGACCAACTGAACTGAACTGAACTGAACAGTTTCCACTGTTTCCCTATCTATCTATGCCATGAATTGATGGGACCAGATGCCATGATCTTAGTTTTCTGAGTGTTGAGTTTAATCCAACTTTTCAGTCTCCTCTTTCATTTTCATCAAGAGGCTCTTTAGTTCTTCTTCAATTTCAGCCGTAAGTGTGGTGTTATCTGCATGTTTGAGGTTATTGATATTTCTCTTGGCAATTCTAGCTTGTGCTTCATTCAGTACCTTATTTCTCATGATGTACTCTCCATAGAAGTTAAATAAGCAGAGTAACAATATACAGCTTTGATGTACTCCTTTCCCAATTTGGAACCAGTATGCTGTTTCATGTCCAGTTGTAAATGTTGCTCTTGACCTGCATGCAGATTTCTCAGGAGTCAGGTCAGGTGGTCTGGTATTCCCATCTCTTTCAGAATTTTACAGTTTGTTATAATATACACAGCCAGAGGCTTTGGCACAGTCAATAAAGCAAAAGTAGACATTTTACTGGAACTCTCTTACTTTTTCGATAATCCAATGGATGTTGTCAATATGATCTCTCATTTCTCTGCCTTTTCTAAATCCATCTTGAACATTTGGAAGTTTACAGTTCACATACTATTGAAGCCTGGCTTGGAGAATTTTGAGCATTATGTGAGATGAGAAAAATTGTGCAGTAATTTGAGCATTCTTTGGCATTGCCTTTCTTTGGGATTAGAATGAAAACTGAACTTTTCCAGTCCCGTGGCCACTGTTGATTTTTCCAAATTAGCTGGCATATTGAGTGCAGTACTTTCACAGCATCATCTTCTAGGATTTGAAATAGCTCAACTGGAATTCCATCACCTCCATGAGCTTTGTTCATAGTTATGCTTCCTAAGGTTCACTTGACTTCACATTCCAGGATGTCTGGCTGGAATGCAAAGTCAAGTGGATCACACCATCTTGATTATCTGGTTCATGAAGATCTTTTTGTATTGTTCTCTGTATTCTTGCCACCTCTTCTTAAGATCTTCTGCTTCTATTAGGTCCATATCATTTCTGTTATTTTTTGAGCCCATCTTTCCATGAAAAGATCCCTTGGTATTTCTAATTTTCTTGAAGAGATCTCTCAGTTCAGTTCAGTTCAGTCCCTCAGTTGGGTCCAACTCTTTGTGACCCCATGAATTGCAGCAAGCCAGGCCTCCCTGCCCATCACCATCTCCTGGAGTTCACTAAAACTCATGTCCATCGAGTCAGTGATGCCATCCAGTTATCTCATCCTTTGTTGTCCCCTTCTCCTACTAACCCCAATCCCTCCCAGCATCAGAGTCTTTTCCAGTGAGTCAACTCTTCACATAAGGTGGCCAAAGTACTGGAGTTTCAGCTTTAACATCATTCATTGCAAAGAACACCCAGGACTGATCTCCTTTAGGATGAACTGGTTCAATCTCCTTGCAGTCCAAGGGACTCTCAAGAGTCTTCTCCAACACCACAATTCAAAAGCATCAATTCTTTGGCGCTCTGCTTTCTTCACAGTCCAACTCTCACATCCATACATGACCACTGGAAAAACCATAGCCTTGACTAGACAGTCCTTTGGCAAAATAATGTCTCTGCTTTTGAATATACTATCTAGTTTGGTCATAACTTTCCTTCCAAGGAGTAAGCGCCATGGCTGCAGTCATCATCTGCAGTGATTTGGGAGCCCCCCAAAATAAAGTCCTACACTGTTTCCACTGTTTCCCCATCTATTTGCCATGAAGTGATGGAACCGGGACCCATGAGCTTCGTTTTCTCAATGTTGAGTTTTAAGCCAACTTTTTCACTCTCCTCTTTCACTTTCATCTAGAGGCTTTTTAGTTCTTCACTTTCTGCCATAAAGGTGATGTCATCTGTATATGTGAGGTTATTGATATTTCTCCCAGAAATCTTGATTCCAGTTTGTGCTTCCAGCCCAGCGTTTTTCATGATGTATTCTGCATATAGGTTAAATAAGCAGGGTGACAATATACAGTCTTGAAGTACTCCTTTTCCTATTTGGAACCAGTCTGTTTTTCCACATCCAGTTCTAACTGTTGCTTCCTGACCTGAATACAAATTTCTCAAGAGATAGGTCAAGTGGTTTGGTATTCCCATCTCTTACAGAATTTTCCACAGTTTATTGTGACCCACACAGTCAAAGGCTTTGGCATAGTCAATAAAGCAGAAATAGATGTTTTTCTGGAACTGTCTTGCTTTTTCCATGATCCAGCGGATGTTGGCAATTTGATCTCTGGTTCCTCTGCCTTTTCTAAAACTAGTTTGAACATCTAGAAGTTCACAGTTCACATATTGCTGATGCCTGCCATGGAAAATTTTGAGCATTACTTTACCAGCGTGTGAGATGAGTGCAATTGTGCAGTAGTTTGAGCATTCTTTGGCATTGTCTTTCTTTGAGTTTGGGATTAAAACTGACCTTTTCCAGTCCTGTGGCCACTGCTGAGTTTTCCAAATTTCCATTTTATTGTTTTCCTCTATTTCTTTCCATTGATTACTGAGGAAGGCTTTCTTATCTCTTCTTGCTATTCTTTGAAACTCAGCATTCAAATATGTAAAGCTTTCCTTTTCTACTTTGCCTTTTGCTTCACTTTTTTCATACCGATTTGTAATGCCTCCTCAGACAAACATTTTGCTTTTTGCATTTCTTTTTCTTGAGAGTGGTCTTGATTCTTGCCTCTGATACAATGTCTCCAACCTCTGTCCATAGTTCTTCAGGCACTCTGTCTATCAGATCTAATACCTTGAATCTATTTTTCAGTTCCACTGTATAATCGTAAGGGACATGATTTAGGTCATAACTGAATGGTCTAGTGTTTTCCCTATTTTCTTCATTTAAGTCTGAATTTTGCAATAACGAGTACATGATCTGAGTCATAGTCAGTTCCTGGTCTTTTTTTTTTTTTTTTTTGCTGACTGTATAGAGTTTCTCCATCTTTGGTTGTATAAAATATAATCAATCTGATTTCAGTATTGACTATCTGATGATGTCCATATGTAGAGTCTTCTCTTGTTAGAAGAAAGTGTTTGCTATGACCAGTGCCTTCTCTTGGCAAAACTCTATTAGCCTTTGCCCTGCTTCATTCCATATTCCAAGGCCAAATTTGCCTGTTACTCCAGGTGTTTCTTGACTTCCTACCTTTGCATTCCAGTCCCCTATAATGAAAAGGACATCTTTTTTGGGTGCTAGTTCTAGAAGGTCTTGTATGTCTTCACAGAGCCATTCAACTTCAGCTTCTTTAGCATTACTGGTTGGGGCACAGACTTGGATTATTGTATATTGAATGGTTTGCCTTGGAAACGAAGATAGATCATTCTTTCGTTTTTGAGATTGCATCCAAGTACTGCATTTTGAATCTTTTGTTGACTATGTTGGCTACACCATTTCTTCTTAGGGATTCTTACCTGCGTTAGGAGATATAATGGTCATCTGAGTTCAATTTTCCTATTCCACTCCATTTAGTTCACTGATTCCTAGAATGTCGATGTTCACTTTTGCCATCTCCTGTTGATCACTTCCAATTTGCCTTGATTCATAGACCTAATATTCCAGGGTCCTATTCAGTATTCTTCTTCATAGCATCAGACCTTCCTTTCATCACCAGTCACATTCACAACTGTCCCCCCCACCCCGCCTTTGGCTCTGTCTCTTCATTCTTTCTGGAGTTATTTCTCCACTAATCTCCAGTAGCATATTGGACACCTCCCAACTTGGAGAGTTCATCTTTCAGGTCCTATCTTTTTCCCTTTTCATATTGTTCATGGGGTTCTCAAGGCAAGAATACTGAAGTGGTTTGCCATTCCCTTCTCCAGTGGACCAATCATGACCCATCTATCTTCGGTGGCCTTACATGGCCACCAAGGCTGATTGTGACTAGATTGGTTAGTTTTCTGTGATTATGGTTTTTCAGTCTGGCTGCTCTGTGATGGAGAAGAATAAGGGGCTTATGGCAGCTTTCTGATGGGAGAGACTGACTGAGGGTGAAACTGTGTCTTTTTCTGATGGGCAGGGCCATAGAGTGCCTGGTGAACTATGGAATGAGGTTCGTGACATTGTACAGGAGACAGGGATCAAGACCATCCCCATGGAAAAGAAATGCAAAAAAGCAAAATGGCTGTCTGGGGAGGCATTACAAATAGCTGTGAAAAGAAGAGAAGTGAAAAGCAAAGGATAAAAGGAAAGATATAAACATCTGAATGCAGAGTTCCAAAGAATAGCAAGAAGAGATAAGAAAGCCATCTTCAGCGATCAGTGCAAAGAAATAGAGGAAAACAACAGAATGGGAAAGACTAGGGATCTATTCAAGAAAATCAGAGATACCAAAGGAACATTTCATGCAAAGATGGGCTCGATAAAGGACAGAAATGGTATGAACCTAACAGAAGCAGAAGGTATTAAGAAGAGGTGGCAAGAATACACTGAAGAACTGTTCAAAAAAGATCTTCATGACCCAGATAATCACGATGGTGTGATCACTGACCTAGAGCCAGACATCCTGGAATGTGAAGTCAAGTGGGCCTTAGAAAGCATCACTACGAACAAAGCTAGTGGAGGTGATGGAATTCCAGGTGAGCTATTCCTAATCCTGAAAGATGATGCTGTGAAAGTGCTGCACTCAATATGCCAGCAAATTTGGAAAACTCAGCAGTGGCCACAGGACTGGAAAAGTCAGTTTTCATTCTGATCCCAAAGAAGGGCAATGCCAAAGAATGCTCAAGCTACTGCACAGTTGCACTCATCTCACACGCTAGTAAAGTAATGCTCAAAATTCTCCAAGCCAGGCTTCAGCAATATGTGAACCGTGAACTTCCTGGTGTTTAAGTTGGTATTAGAAAAAGCAGAGGAACCAGAGATCAAATTGCCAACATCCTCTGGATCATGGAAAAAGCAAGAGAGTTCCAGAAAAACATCTATTTCTGCTTTATTGACTATGCCAAAGACTTTGACTGTATGGATCACAATAAGCTGTGGAAAATTCTGTAAGAGATGGGAATACCAGACCACCTAATCTGCCTCTTGAGAAATTTGTATGCAGGTCAGGAAGCAACAGTTAGAACTGGACTTGGAACAACAGACTGGTTCCAAATAGGACGAGGATTTCGTCAAGGCTGTGTATTGTCACCCTGTTTATTTAACTTATACGCAGAGTACATCAGGAGAAACGCTGGACTGGAAGAGACACAAGTTGGAATCAAGATTGCTGAGAGAAATAGAAATAGCCTCAGATATGCAGATGACACCACCCTTATGGCAGAAAGTGAAGAGGAACTAAAAAGCCTATTGATGAAAGTGGAAGTGGAGAGTAAAAAAGTTGGCTTAAAGCTCCACATTCAGAAAACAAAGATCACGGAATTGGGTCCCATCATTCCATGGCAAATAGATGGGGAAACAGTGGAAACAGTGTCAGACTTTATTTTTCTGGGCTCCAAAATCACTTTAGATGGTGACTGCAGCCATGAAATTAAAGGACTCTTACTTCTTGGAAGGAAAGTTATGACCAACCTAGATAGCATATTAAAAAGCAGAGACATTACTTTGCCAACAAAGGTCTGTCTAGTCAAGGCTATGGTTTTTTCTGTGGTCATGTATGGATGTGAGAGCTGGGCTGTGAAGAAGGCTGAGCACTGAAGAATGGTTTCTTTTGAACTGCGGTGCTGGAGAAGACTCTTGAGGGTCCCTTGGACTGCAAGGAGATCCAACCAGTCCATTTTGAAGGAGATCAGCCTTGGGATTTCTTTGGAAGGAATGATGCCAAAGCTGAAACTCCAGTACTTTGGCCATCTCATGCAAAGAGTTGACTCATTGAAAAAGACTGTGATGCTGGGAGAGATTGGGGGCAAGAGGAGAAGGGGACGACAGAGGATGAGATGGCTGGATGGCATCACTGACTCGATGGACGTGAGTCTGAGTGAACTCCAGGAGTTGGTGATGGACAGGGAGGCCTTGTGTGCTGTGATTCATGGGGTCACAAAGAGTCCGACATGTTTGAGGAACTGGTCTAATCTGATCTGGTCTGATGCTCAGTAAATCTTTAATCCAATTTTCTGTTGATGAGTGGAGCTATGTTCCCTCCGTGATATTTATCTGGGGCCAAACTCTGGTGGAAGTAATGAAAATAATGGTAACTTCCTTCAGAAGGTTCCATGAACGCACTGCTGCACTGAGTGCCCTCCACCCTGCAGCAGGCCACCACCAACCTGCATCTCTACCGGAGACTCCTGCACACCCACCAGCATGTCCTGGACATTCACTGGCAAGCCTGGGTCAGTCCCTTGTGGGGTCACTGCTCCTTTCTTCCAGGTCCTGGTGCACACAAGGTTCTGTTTGTGCCCTCCCAGAGTCTGTTCCCCAGTCCTGTGTAAGTTCTGGTAGCTCTATGGTCGGTTAATGGCGACCTCCTCCTAGAGGGCGCATGCAACACCCAGGTCTACTACATCTGGAGCCCCTACCCCTGTGGACCTCTGTAGGAGATGCTCAAACACAATTTTGTCTCAGTCTCTGTGGGATCTCTGGGTCCTGGTGTGCACAAGGTTTGCTTGAGCCCTCTGTGTCTGGTGGATATGAGGTTTGATTTAAAATGCAATTTCCCCCTCCTACCATCTTGCTGTGGCTTGTTTTTTGCCTTTGGACATGGGGGATCTCCTCTAAGTTGCTCCAGCACCACGCAGTTGCCACTCCAGCACCTACCGTCCTCCTGGGGCTTCTCTGCCCTTGCTCCACATAATACAGTACAGTATAGCTCAGTGAATTATACTCAACAGTTTGTAATAACCTATAAGTGTGAAGAATGTGAAGAAATACATGCGTATGTATAACTGAATCACTGTGTTGTACATCCAAAACTAACATGATATTGTAAATCAATTATATTTTAATAACATATATATATAGATTCTAACCATCATGCATCTCCAAACTTTTTCACTTTCCTAAACTGAAGCAACAATGTGAATGTAGTTAATGCCACTGAAATGTATAGTTAAATATGGTTAAAATAGCATGCTTTAAATCATGTGACTTTTACCAAAATTAAAAAATAAAAACTACATAGACCCTGGAGTTTTACATTATCATATTTAAAATCTTCAGAGTATAATTGAGAAAACACTTATTATATCAAAACTAGAAAAATCACACCATGTATAAGAGAAGATATTAACAAACACCACGAGCAAGAAAAATTAGATGTTAGAATTATCTGACAAATATTTTAAAACAGCCACCGTAAAATGCTTCAACAAGAACCTTAAATTGTCCTAAACAAATAAAAATTAGAAAATCTCAGTAAATAAGTAACAAATTATAAAACAAAAATCAAATAAAACATGTGTTAACTGAAAAACAAATCAGAAAAACAAAACACTAGTGGGCTTCAGTGATGATAAAGGACAAAATTAACTAACTTGAGGACAGATCAACAGAATTTGTGCAATCTGAATATCAGAAAGAAATGAAAAAATTCAACAGAATCCCATGAACTTGTAGAATAATAAAGGAGGTCACATTCATATTTTTGGCCAAAATCAGAGGGTGCAGAGAATAGAACTGAAAAAAAAGTATCCAATGAAATAATGGTAAAAAATTTCCAAATTTGCCAAAACCTTCAGGCTCAAGAAGCTGAGGGAATGCTATACAGGTGGCATTAATGGTAAAGAACCCGCCTGCTAATGCAGGAGACATAAGAGACACATAAGATCCTGGTTCAGGAAGATCCCCTGGAGGAGGGATCAGCAAACCACCCCAGTTGCCTCCACATTGTTGAAGTACTGAAAGAGAAGCATTATCAACTATAATTTCTGTATCTGGAAATGATGTCCTTCAAGAACAACAGGGAAATAAAGACATTTTCAGATAAAACAGTGTTTGGATTATTGCCTATGATCAAAAAAAAAAAAAAAAAAAAAGATGATAGTACATTTTACCATTTGGTTTTAATTTTTTAAGAAAGCAATTCTGGCAAAATGAAGGCTATGGTTTTGAATGATTTCCTTCAGTGATTGGTAAAACCTTTTTGATAAACATACTTATCAAAATATAACCTTTTATATTTTGTCCCATTAAACCAGCTCCTCCCAACTTCTTCTCATCTCAGAAAATGACAATTCCATCCTTTCATTTGCTGATGGCACATCCTTGGAAATATATATGCATACAAGCAAATCCAGTAGCTTTACCTTTAAAAGTGCTCCTGGCTCTCACTGCTCCTGCCACTGAGTCTAAACCATCACTCTTTCATACCTGCTTTTGCAATATTATTACCTAATATGTCTCAAGGGTACCAAGATAACAACTCTGATGTACACTGAGATCTGAAGGAACCAGAGAAACTGGAAACAACTTCTGGCATTGAACAGCTCCTTGTTTTCCTACTGTACCACACAGGCAGTCTTAATTTCTATGTGGGCTTCCTAGAGGGAAAAAAGTTTGGGGAGCAAAAAGTTTGGGGTCTAGACAATTGCAATAACTTGGAACAGTTTTCCTGCTGTATCCTCTGCCTTCCTTGGTGTATTTTGCACAGAGAAAATGAATGATTTTTTAAAAATATAAGTCCGGTAATGTCTACACCTGCTCCAACACTCCAAGGGCCTACCATCTGTGAAAGATACTCAAAATTTGATTCAGATGTAAATGTTCATGGTGCCAGGAACACCAAGAGGGGCTGAAAAAGTTTATCTTTCACATAAGGAGGTATTTCGGGAAGAGCGCTACCACTCCCAAGGGAGTCTGCAATGTCTTGAAAGAGCAGGAAAAAGACTGGCTTGGAGTTTTTATTATGTTTAGGCAGTAGAGTCTGGATGAGGATGTCTGTTTGCAGATAGTGGTTTGTGTACTTTGCGTCTCCTGTGGAAACCAAAGGAAGGAGCACGGGGTTTTCTTATCAGCTTGCCCAGATGCTAGGCAGAAAGGGAAGAGCTGGGTAAGGCTTAAAAGCTCTCAGCAGTCAAACAACAAACACAAGGAGCTCGACTCTTCATTACACCAGAGAATTGAAAGCACGTTCCAATCCCTTTACCAAATAGAACACCCTAGAGTCTGGCTCCCTGCTACAACCGTAACTGTATTCACCACCCACTGCTACAACCTGTTCGGCTCCACTCAGGGTGGTCTCCAGAATCTGTGCAAACCCTTAGAATTGTCATGAGTGCTAAGTTGCTTCAGTCATGTCTGACTCTTTGTGACCCGATGCATCATAACCCATCAGGCTCCTCTGTTCATGGAATTCCCTAGGCAAGCGCACTGGAATGGGTTGCCATGCCCTCCTCCAGGGGATCTTCCTGACCCAGGGACTGAACCCTTGTCTCCAGCATCTCCTGCATTGGCAAGCAGGTTCTTTACCACTGGGAAGCACATGAATAGTCTTATGTAAATATTAATATTTGTTGACTGCTCTCTCTCTGAGTCTGGTCCAACTCTTTGCAGCTCCATGGACTATAGCCCGCCAAATTCCTCTGTCCACAGAATTTTCCAGACAAGAATATTGAAATGGATTGCTACATCCTACTCCAGGGGATATTCCTGATTCAGGAATTAAACTCTAGTTCCTGTGGATCTAGTTCCTGCATTGGGAGGTGGATTCTTTACCACCTGGGAGGCATTCTTTACCCTTTGTTGAATAAAAGGACACATTTTTTCCAACAAAGTTTATTCTACGTACCTGTCCTTCCCTACGGAGAAGGCAAAGGCACCCCACTCCAGTACTCTTGCCTGGAAAATCCCATGGATGGAGGAGCCTGGTAGGCTCCAGTCCATAGGGTCTCTAAGAGTCGGGCATGACTGAGCGACTTCACTTTCAGTTTTCACTTTCATGCATTGGAGAAGGAAATGGCAACCCACTCAAGTATTCTTGCCTGGAGAATCCCAGGGACATAGGAGTCTAGTGGGCTGCCATCTATAGGGTCGCACAGAGTCGGACACAACTGAAGCAACTTAGAAGCAGCAGCAGCAGTCCTTCCCTACAACATAAGATTCTTATGTAGTTTATAAATATTTTGTCTATCATTTTGCTTGTTAATGGCCTCTAGAAACTTTACTGTAAACTTGTTATTTAATAAAAAATATTAGTTATGATTCTAATTTCTAGCTTACAGTTCAATTCAGTTCAGTCACTCAATCACATCTGATTCTTTGCGACCCCATGAATCGCAGCGCACCAGGCCTCCCTGTCCATCACCAACACCCAGAGTTCACCCAAACTCGTCCATCGAGTCAATGATGCAATCCAGCCATCTCATCCTCTGTCATCCCCTTGTCCTCCTGCCCCCAACCCCTCTGAATATCAGAGTCTTTTCCAATGAGTCAACACTTGACATCAGGTGGCCAAAGTATTGGAGTTTCAGTTTTAGCATCAGTACTTCCAAGGAACACCCAGGACTGATCTCCTTTAGGATGGACTGGTTGGATCTCTTTGCACTCCAAGGGACTCTCAAGAGTCTTCTCCAACACCACAGTTCAAAAGCATCAATTCTTCAGTGCTCTGCTTTCTTCACAGCCCAACTCTCACATCCATACATGACCACAGGAAAAACCATAGCCTTGACTAGACGGACATTTGTTGGCAAAGGTCTTTGCTTTTGAATATGCCATCTAGGTTGGTCATAACTTTTCTTCCAAGGACTAAGTGTCTTTTAATTTCATGGCTGCAATCACAATCTGCCATGATGTTGGAGGGCCCCCCCCCGCCCCCCAAAAAAAGTCTGACACTGTTTCCACTGTTTCCCCATCTATTTGCCATGAAGTGATGGGACCAGATGCCATGATCTTTGTTTTCTGAATGTTGAGCTTGAAGCCAGCTTTTTCACTCTCTTCTTTCACTTTCATCAAGAGGCTTTTTAGTTCCTCTTCACTTTCTGCCATAAGGGTGGTGTCATCTGCATATCCGAGGTTATTGATTTTCTCCCAGGAATCTTGATTCCAGCTTGTGCTTCTTCAAGCCCAGCGTTTCTCATGATATACTCTGCATAGAAGTTAAATAAGCAGAGTGACAATATACAGCCTCGACATACTCCTTTTCCTATTTGGAACCAGTCTGTTGTTCCATGTCCAGTTCTAACTCTTGCTTCCTGAACTGCATACAGGTTTCTCACGAGTCAAGTCAGGTGGTCTGGTATTCCCATCTCTTTCAAAATTTTCCACAGTTTATTGTGATCCACACAGTTAAAGGCTTTGGCATAGTCAATAAGCCAGAAATAGATATTTTTCTGGATCTCTTCCTTTTTCAATGATCCAGCAGATGTTGGCAATTTGATCTCTGGTTTCTCTGCCTTTTCTAAAACCAGCTTGAACATCAGGAACTTCACAGTTGATGTACTGCTGAAGTCTGGCTTGGAGAATTTTGAGCATTACTTTACTAACATTTGAGATGAGTGCAATTGTGCTGTAGTTTGAGTATTTTGTGGCATTGCTTTTCTTCGGGATTGGAATGAAAAGTGACCTTTTCCAGTCCTGTGGCCACTGCTGAGTTTTCCAAATTTGTTGGCATATTGAGTGCAGCACTTTCACAGCATCATCTTTCAGGATTTGAAATAGCTCAACTGGAATTCCATCACCTCCACTAGCTTTGTTCATAGTGATGCTTTTTAAGGCCCACTTGACTTCACATTCCAGGATGTCTGGCTCTAAGTGAGTGATCACACCTTTGTGATTATCTGGGTCATGAAGATCTTTTTTGTACAGTTCTTCTGTGTATTCTTGCCACCTCTTTTTAATATCTCATTTCTGTCCTTTATTGAGCCCATCTTTGCATGAAATGTTCCCTTGGCATCTCTAATTTTCTTGAAGAGATCTGTAGTCTTTCCCATTTTGTTGTTATCCTCTATTTCTTTGCATTGATCGCTGAGGAAGTCTTTCATATTTCTTTTTGTTATTCTTTGGAACTCTGCATTCAGATGTTTATATCTTTCCTTTTCTCCTTTACTTTTTGCTTCTCTTCTTTTCACGGCTGTTTGTAAGGGCTTTTCAGACAGCTGTTTTGCTTTTTTGCATTTCTTTTCCATGGGGATGGTCTTGATCCCTGTCTCCTGTACAATGTCACGAACCTCCATCCATAGTTCATCAGGCAGTCTATCTATCAGATCTAGTTCCTTAAATCTATTTCTCACTTCTATTGTATAATCATAAGGGATTTGATTTAGGTCATACCTGAATGGCCTAGTGGTTTTCCCTACTTTCTTCAATTTAAGTCTGAATTTGGCAATAAGGTGTTCATGGTTTGAGCCACAGTCAATTCCCTGTCTTATTTTGGCTGACTATAAAGAGCTTCTCCATCTTTGGCTGCAAAGAATATAATCAATCTGATTTCGGTGTTGACAATCTGGTGATGTCCATGTGTAGTGTCTTCTCTTGTGTTGTTGGTGAGGGTGTTTGCTATGACCAGTGCCTTCTCTTGGCAAAACTCTATTAGCCTTTGCCCTGCTTCATTCCATATTCCAAGGCCAAATTTGCCTGTTACTCCAGGTGTTTCTTGACTTCCTACTTTTGCATTCCAGTCCCCTATAATGAAAAGGACATCTTTTTTGGGTGTTAGTTCTAAAAGGTCTTGTAGATCTTCATAGAACCATCCAACTTCAGCTTCTTCAGCATTACTGGTTGGGGCATAGACTTGGATTACTGTTATATTGAATGGTTTGCCTTGGAAACAAATAGAGATCATTCTGTTGTTTTAGAGATTGCATCCAAGTACTGAGTTTCAGACTCTTTTGTTGACCATGATGGCTACTCCATTTCTTCTAAGGGATTCCTGCCCACAGTAGTAGATATAATGGTCATCTGAGTTAAATTCACCCACTCCAATCATTTTGAGTTCGCTGATTCCTAGAATGTCCATGTTCACTGTTGCCATCTCTTGTTTGATTACTTCCAATTTGCCTTGATTCATGGACCTGACCTTCCAGGTTCCTATGCAATATTGCTCTTTACAGCATCGGACCTTGCTTCTATCACCAGTCACATCCACAACTGGGTATTGTTTTTGCTTTGGCTCCATCCCTTCATTCTTTCTGGAGTTATTTCTCCACTGACCTCCCATAGCATATTGGGCACCTACTGACCTGGGGAGTTCCTGTTTCAGTATCCTTTCATTTTACCTTTTCATACTGTTCATGGGGTTCTCAAGGCAAGAATACTGAAGTGGTTTGCCATTCCCTTCTCCAGTGGACCACATTCTCTCAGACCTTTCCACCTTGATACTCCTGTCTTGGGTAGCCCCACACGGCATGGCTTAGTTTCATCGAGTTAGACAAGGCTGTGGTCCGTGTGATTAGACTGACTAGTTTTCTGTGAATATGGTTTGTTTGTCTGCCCTCTGATGCCTCTCACAATACGGACCATCTTACTTGGGTTTCTCTTAGCTTGGACGTGGGGTCACGGCTCCTCCAGCAAAGCGCAGCTGTTGATCCTTACCTTGGACAAGGGATATCTCCTCACAGCCGCCCCTCCTGACCTTGAACATGTAGTAGCTCCTCTAAGCCCTCCTGTGCCTGCACAGCCACCGCTCCGTGGATGTGGGGTTGCTCCTCTCAGCCGCCGGCCCTGACCTCGGGCTGGGGTAGCTCCTCTCAGCCCCGCTTCTGCACGGTCTGACACAGCCGGTGTGCTTCTGCCTCGGGGTCCATCGCAGCTGGCTTGCTTCTAGCTTACACTGTTACTTAGTTAGAAGAGATAACCAGTTTCAGAACACTCATTTACTGTTTGCTCTGCATTTCTTTTTTTTTTAAGATACCACCGGTTCTTGTTTTAGTAGTCTTTTTTTAGCTCTCCAGCAATGTTTTTCCAAATAGGGTGGGGAAAAAAAGATCTCAATATGAATGCATAATTTTTTAAAATTACCTATACTTTTGTAGTATATACACTTGTGACAGTATTTTTTTTTAATGAACACTTTGAAAGGATGCTCTTTATCTTCTCTCAGTAGCATTTCTGATGAGAAGAGGGCTTGTTTAACTGCTGCTTATATGTAAGCAATCCATCTCTCCCATTTATTTAATGTTTTGTTAAGAGGCGAATGCTGCAAATTTATTTGTTCATTTGCTTTTAATCCATAGATGCTTTGAGAGAGTTGTTGGCTGTTTGCTTTTTGTGAAGGTTAATTTCGTTTACCTCAGTTTATTACCATACTCCTCTCTCTCAGCTTTTCTCTTGATCTTTGCTGAAGTTTTGAATTCAGACCCAGGTCTTATAATTGGTGGGTTAGGCTCCTGTTTAGTGGTGTTATTTGAAATTTGGCAAATTGAATCTAGTACATTCTCTAGTGTAGCACCTGACTGTCAGGCTCTTCTCTTTCTCTTGTATCTCTGGGTATGAAATTTTAAATGAGCTATAGATCCAGAAAGAAGCAACAACTTTTTAAACTTTTTATTCTTCCCAAGTTTACACAGTAAGCCTGGCTTTAAACACTGTCTTTATTTTCATACTTTTCATTTCTAACTTCATCACTGCCTAAGTCATGCCCTGTTCCCTGGAATTCCATGTTTTGACTCTAACAGGCCTGCAGATTCAATGCTGCCCACTATTTTTCGTTATTTTTCCAAGTACTTATCTTTTGGAACACAGTGCAATGACACCTTTTTTTTAGTAAACTTTAAAAAATTAATTGGTTTATTATAATTGGAGCATAATTACTTTACACTATTGTGGTGGGGTTTTTTTGCCATACATCGACATGAATCAGATATAGGAGTACATACGTCCCCATCCCAAATCCCCCACCCATCTCTCTTCCTCATCCCATTCCTCTGGGTTGTCCCAGTGCACTGGCTTTGCGTGCCCTGCTTCATGCATCAAACTTGCATTGGTCATCTATTTTGTATATGGTAATATACATGTTTCAATGCTATTCTCCCAAATCATCCCACTGCTGCCTTCTTCCACGTAGTGCAAAAGTCTGTTCTTTATATCTGTGTCTCTTTTGCTGCCTCTCATATAGGGTCGTTGTTACCATCTTTTGAAATTCCATATATATACTCTAATGTATTGGTGTTTCTCGTTCTGGCTTACTTCAGTCTGTATAATAGTCTCCAATTTCATCCACTTCATTAAAACTGACTCGTGTGTTTCTTTTTATAGCTGAGTAATATTCCATTGTGTATATGTACCACAACTTCCTTATTCATTTGTCCGCTGAAGGGCATCTAGGTTGCTTCGATGTCCTGGCTATTGTAAACAGTGTGGCAATGAACACTGGGGTACACGTGTCTCTTTCAATTCTGGTTTCCTCAGTGTGTATGCCCAGCAGTGGGATTGCTGGGTTGTATGGCAGTTCTATTCCCAGGTTTTTAAGGAATCTCCACAGTATTCTCCATAGTGGCTGTGCCAGTTTCCATTCCCACAGACTGTGTAAGAGAGTTCCCTTTTCTCCATACCCTCCCCAGAATTTACTGTTTGTAGACTTCTTGATGGTGGCCATTCTGACTGGAGTGAGATGATACCTTATTGTAGTTTTGGAGTGGTGTTGAGCATCTTTTCATGTGTGTGTTAGCCATCTGTATGTCTTCTTTTAGTCTTCTCTGTTTAGTTCTTTGGCCACATTTTGATTGGGCTAGTAAACTTTTTTTTTAAAGTATGATAGATATATAAAAGCACATATAACCAATTTGCACATTGACAAATCATTTCAAAGAGAACACACATACATATGACTGCCAACCCAATGAAGTAAGAATATTACTAGCATTCTTGAAGTTTAATTCATTTTCCTGCCTAGTTACTAAACATATTTTCTTCCTTGAGATTATCCTGACTTCTTTCCATTTAGGTGGCAAAGAGGACTATGATTTTGAATTTCATCTTTTTATATCTTATCTGTCAATGCTATTAGTTTGCAGAAGAGTCAGGAGGGGACTTAGAGTGAGAACAATGATGATGCCTCTCCAGGAAGGAAATCCGGAAGGACTTATCTTGAACAATGCTTGCCTTTGAGGCCCTCTACTGGAAGGTTCATGTCCAAGTTACAACACTTAGGCCTGTGTGCTTTCACTTATCTAAAAGACTTGGTACCCTGCCTTTGACAACAGCAGACAATAAGCATGATATTAACTGTTTACGTGCTCGTGTGGACAGATCATATGAGTTCTCAGAGCATTTATATCAACATTAATAATAATGACATAGTTGACTACTGAGTGCTTACATATGCTGTCAACTTCCATGGCTAAACTTCCTTTGGCCTCATTTTCAGAGATAACCTAGGGCTAGAGGGATTGATTCGAGTCTTCTGTGTGTTTCTCAAGTTAGTCCTGATAGTCTGAACTGATACCATTTTTGTCTTCCAGATTACTATCAAAATAAGTGTCTTGGGACATGACACATGTGTCTGTGCTTTTTTTTTTTTTTTTTTAAAGAAATCTAAAACTGGCAAACATTATTTTGATTTGACTTTTTTTTTTTCCTCCTGCAAAAACCCTAAATGGGACTCATGAGAAGTGTCAGGTGAACTTGGTCCAAGTTTTCAGGAGAACTCACTCCTTCCCCAAGGATATAAAGAAAAGATTTATGACTCCAGGTGAAAAGTATAAGAAAGCTGGTGACTGTAGAATACTTTAGCTTTGGGTTTCTGGTTCATTGGGAGTCTAAAATGAAACTTGGTGATTGCAGGGGCAAGTCTCTATAAATAAGCTTTTGCACAATCTGTGCAAAATGGACTTCAGTCTATGGCAGTATATTCACATGCATTATGTCTCCAAAGACCATAGAGTTAACTTGTAAAAGTAGATGGCATTTTCATCTTGAGCTTTAGCATTGTCAGTGATGTTTTATGAATAGTTTGGAATTCCCAATTTCCTCAGTTAAAGCAAATCTTGATAACATTTTGGTTTACTCACAAGTGTGACCCTGAAATGGTCTTGGTCCACATTGTAATAATACTGTTCACTATTCAGAATAGGAAATCAAGTTATGTCTGTCTGTATATCTCACAGCACATACATAATTCATCAAGGAATTAGAGCTCTAAGTTTATGGAGTGTTTTTTTTTTTTTCTTTTTACCTCTGCTATGGAATTTTTAATATGGAAGACTGAGTCAGAGTGTCTGTTTGTGATTTAAAAGCCCCCAGATTGAAGACTTTTGCAGGTGCAAGTTGGCTTGTGGGTGGGATCTAGCCTGTGGACGAGCTCTCATTTCAGCACCAAAGTAGAAAATGGGCATGGAACGAATCCTCTCTTGCCCCATTAACAACTGGCTTCATAGGCAACATCTGGAGTTCACATAGGTATTTTATGACTAAAATAGCAGAAGTCACACCACCATTGGCTATAGTACTCCTAGGCTAAGAACCACAACATCATTGAAAGAACAGTCTTTTCATTGATTAAAAAGGCTCAAGCATGTGTCTCTTCTAATTTATGACGAATTATGCAAAAGACCTCAGTTCCACCTTCTATTTTTAATTTAGTATATCATAGTGCTTGTCTCTGTAAACACAGGGAAAGACAAATGAGCAATACTTACAAGAGACATTCTCCTTTCGTTGGTCCCTAAAATTGTCGGTCCTGCTTTAGAGGTACCATAGGGTATGGGAAAATCAGCACTAGCCAATGATGGACAAGATACAGGTTTCCTGTTCCGATAAAGGTCCGTCTAGTCAAGGCTAAGGTTTTACCAGTGGTCATGTATGGATGTGAGAGCTGGACTGTGAAGAAAGCTGAGCGCCGAAGAATTGATGCTTTTGAACTGTGGTGTTGGAGAAGACTCTTGAGAGTCCCTTGGACTGCAAGGAGATCCAACCAGTCCATTCTGAAGGAGATCAGCCCTGGGATTTCTTTGGAATGCTATGCTAAGTCGCTTCAGTCATGTCCGACTCTGTGCGACCCCATAGACGGAAGCTCACCAGGATCCCCAGTCCCTGGGATTCTCCAGGCAAGAATAGAAGGAATGATGCTAAAGCTGAAACTCCAGTACTTTGGTCACCTCATACGAAGAGTTGACTCATTGGAGAAGACTCTGATGCTGGGAGGGATTGGGGGCAGGAGGAGAAGGGGACGACAGAGGATGAGATGGCTGGATGGGATCACTGACTCGATGGATGTGAATCTCAGTGACCTCCGGGAGTTGGTGATGGACAGGGAGTCCTGGCATGCTGCAATTCATGGGGTCGCAAAGAGTCGAACATGACTGAGCGAATGATCTGATCTGATCTGATAAAATAGATAACTTGGAGAAGGCAATGGCACCCCACTCCAGTACTCTTGCCTGGGAAATTACATGGACGGAGGAGCCTGGTAGGCTGCAGTCCGTGGGGTCACGAAGAGTCAGACACTTACTGAGTGACTTTACTTTCACTTTTCACTTTCATGCATTGGAGAAGGAAATGGCAACCCATTCCAGTGTTCTTGCCTGGAGAATCCCAGGGACAGGGGAACCTGATGGGCTGCCGTCTATGGTGTCGCACAGAGTCGGACACGACTGAAGTGACTTAGCAGCAGCAGCAGCAGTGTGAACCTACTGTATAGCACAGGGAACTCTATTCAGTGCTTTGTGTTGACTGAAATAGGAAGGGGATCCAAAAAACGCAGGGCGTGTGTGGAGATGGGTACATGTACATACATAGCTAATTCACTTCATTGTACCGAAGAAACTAACATAACATTGTAAAGAAGCTAACCTCCAATAAAAATTAGAAGAAAAAAAGGAAAACTATTAGACCTAAAATCTAGTCAGGAAAAGAGAAAGGAACAGGAGATGAAACTGGACAGGTAGTTGGGGAATAGTTTATTTTCTTTCTGCTGCTGTTGCTAAGTCACTTCAGTCGTGTCCGACTCTGTGTGACCCCATAGACGGCAGCCCACCAGGCTCCCCCGTCCCTGGGATTCTCCAGGCAAGAACACTGGAGTGGGTTTCCATTTCCTTCTCCAATGTATGAAAGTGAAAAGTGAAAGTGAAGTTGCTCAGTTGTGTCCAACCCTCAGCAACCTCATGGACTGCAGCCTCCCAGGCTCCTCCATCCATGGGATTTTCCAGGCAAGAGTATTGGAGTGGGGTGCCATTGCCTTCTCTGATTTTCTTTCTAGTAGTTTGAATTTGGAACATGAGGGACACAAGAATTAAAGGGTGTTCTATACATCTTTGTCTTTTTTGCTGTCTCGCATACTGGGGAGGGAGGAGGGAGGGGGTTCAAGAAGGGGAACACGTGTATACCTGTGGCAGATTCATGTTGATGTATGGCAAAACCAATACAATATTGTAAAGTAATTAACCTCCAATTAAAATAAATAAATTTATATTTAAAAATTAAAAAATAAAGTAAGTTTTAGTATGGAAAAAAAGTATGAAAGGGTGCATTGAATTTAGCGTGTATCAAAGGACTAAAGATTTTGAAGTCTGAACACTCTTCACTTGAATAGACAGTGAGAAGGTAACTGTTTCCTTAAGAATGTATACAGGGTAGAAGACTATTCTTGCACTACCTAATAATGCTTGATATTTGAAAAGAGGTTTTGAATTTCCTAGTGTTTTTCACAACAGCTCTTTTTCTACAAAATGTTTCTGAGTGTATAGAATTCAGATTTATGGTCAGTTTATCTCAGGAGTTGGACAGGACTGAACAACTGAACTATCAAAGGAGAGAATATTAATCTTCGAATATAGAGAAAGATGATGCTAATTAACAGAGATTGCATATTACACAACTTTTATCTTAAAAGTTCACGAAATAGGTATTGACCTGATATTGAAATGCTACAAAATTTACTTGGGGGTTAAAGGATTGTTTTCCCCTGAAATTGTCTAAATCAATGTTATCAGGTGGAATTTTATTTTTATGAAGTTCAGGAACTAGCAAAACTAATAGCAGATGCCTCTGGCAGAGAGAGAGATTGATTGGAAAGTGAAATAAAGGAATGTTCTGGGGGTAATAGAAATTTTCTGTATACAGAAAAAATAAAAACCCTTGTTTGAGTCCCCATAAGATTTTAATGCATGATGAGAATTGAAACTTACAGTTATCAATAGAATATCTTGGCCAAACAGGTGACTTGTCATTGTGGAAATGCTGCTGCTGCTGCTAAGTCACTTCAGTCGTGTCCAACTCTGTGCGACCCCATAGATGGAAGCCCACCAAGCTCCCCCGAAATGAACACAAAACAAAACAACAGAATCACTGATTGTAGGGCTATTTGGTAAAATTCACTTATTTAAGCAGAAAATGCCAAAGCCTTATAACATTATCTGGGAAAATGTTTAAAAGGCATATTTTTAGTCTTTACTCCCTGTGACCTTAACTACAGAAGCCCCCTTTCTCCCTGGCTAGTCAAGGATTGTAATGTTGAAAAGATATGGATTTAAACCTTTACTATATTTGAAATCATACCCCAAATTAAACTGTAAGCCTTAAAAATATGTTCTGCTTACATTGAATACACAAAAAGTACAAGAAATTTAGAATTTTAAGATTTGCATTTTATTGATTAAAGTCTGTTTGGTTTGTCTGTATATTGATCTGTTTACATTTATCATCTATTATTTTGAGAGTTGTAAGAAGTACAAGATGTTCTGGACAAAGAGAGCTCACAGAGTTGAAGAATTTAGCTGTGTCTTCACAAGACAGTTGTAATAAATGCCAGAAATAAAGAATATGTTTCAAATATCCACAAGAAATTTGTTAATATTGGAAATACTATTTAAGTTATTTAAAACTTTTCATAATAGAATGGAAAATTGCTACTTATCTTTATACACTTGATCAATACATTTCCAATTCATTCCTAAATCCTTTCTAAAACTGTAATTTAAAAAAAGAATTACTTCTACTACTTACCAGTGATATATCCCATAGATATTCCACTATTTTACAATGATATAGTATTTCCTCTTTAGACTGACGAGATCAGGAGAAAACAGTTCAATAATCTCAGATCCATTTTTAAATCAGAAGTTTTTCAGACCACAATTCTTTGTGCACATGTGTTTCTAGGTTCATTTGTCTGTGTTCTATCTCACTGGCTTTCATTGAGAGAGCTTCCAAACACTGATGCTTCATTAATTACTCATTTCAGAGTCGCACGAAGTTCAGAGGTTCAATTCTGAAGAACTAGGAGACACAGGAAAGAAAGGAATCACATAAGGCAAGTTTAAAATGCCGTCAAATGTAGGTCACAAAACAAATGTGCTCCTCTAGTGTAAACCTGGTGGCATTTCATATGTAGGCTTTTGTGGTCCTTGCTCTTCTGAAATAGCAGGAAATGTTTCAGCAATTAGAGTGAGCAAATTGTAAAGGGAAATATGGTAGTGAGTTACCAGCCTAGTCCTTAAATAAAACATTCCTTTCCTAATGTAGTCCTGATGTGGCTCCGTCTTCTGTTAGCAGGGGCCACTTCATTGCCACAGGCAAGAATGAAATACACAGTAGTTTGATAATGGTAATATGCGCAGCAAAAGAACAAAAACACAATTATGATAGAAGTGAAGAAGACATCAACTACATTTACCCTTAGGCATCTTTTTGGTTCCCCTTGAACAGTTTAAAACCCAGACTAATTTCAGTGATGTATGTTTGTCTCATTTGCATTAGGTAAAAGTTCTGCTTTTCCATATTACTTTTATTTATTGTACCAAGCCTGAAAAAAAAAGAAATGTTGATGCCTGAGTTATATCCATTTATTTTTATTTGTAAAGGAAGACACAGATATGTATTTAAAAATAAAAATGCTTGAGCAGAAAGAAAGGAAGCTTCATAGAATATATTAAAATTTCTAGTAAAATAGTAGACATTTTAAAGTTAGTTTTCATATGCTGATTTCAGGCTGAATCAACTTTTCAATGCTTCATCCTATCTCAGTCATTAAGAATTTATTTCCAAGAGTTACGTCCTAAGTATCTCTCTCTCTCTCTGTACGGTAAATACTATATATGGTGTATATATATATATATATATATTTAAATTCTTTAGTTATATATGGTTTTAGATAAGCAAGTCAATGAACTTAGTCTAAAAGTTCAATTAAGATAACTTCACAAAGTATTAGAATAATTTGTTGAAAGAAAATACATGATCATCTTTTGAGAGGTATTCAATGTGATACTTTTGGGTATTAAATTTTATTAAGAGCATTGTTAATCCTAGGCTAAATTTAATGTGTGATTATGACTAGTAACTAGGATCACAAACAACATAGAATTAGGAACTTGTTGAATCAAGTGCAATAACCAGTAATAGGAACCAAAAATTCAACTCCTTAAATATATATAAAAAAATATAGTCCATATTATATATCTTTTATATACTTATAAATTTTCACATATATTATATTTTATATGTTCTATATTATACATTTATAAATTTATACATCTGTAGATATAGATAGTAAATATATTTCAGGAGTTGCTTAAATTTAATATGTAGTATTTAATAACAGGTGTGTATATGTGTGAGCATATATAATAAAATTCAAAGTTAGGAGTAAACTTGAATTCAAATATGCCTCATACTTATATCTCATTATGGAGTATTTGTTAATACCATCATTGAACAAACTTCATTGGCTCAATGCTGTTCTCCATCACTTTATTAACTCTTGATTTTCTGTAAGTCTAATATTAACAAGGCTACATTTTATAATTTATAAAACTGGGAGAATAATAGGATCCCTATTAATGGCTTACATGAGGTTGACTTGAGATAATTCATCTAAGGCACTCCACAAAGTATTTACTTTCGCAGTCAGCTAATGTTCAATTACTTAAGAGCAAATAGTTGTGCTTTTGGTGTTATCTCTTTTACCTCCCTCTACTACTGCCTTCATTTTTAATTATTCTAATTTGAGCATGTTCAAAAGAATTTTGAAAGACAAGAAAAGAAGTGCATTTATAACCAGTTAGTTTTCCTACTTATTACCAGATTTAGTAAAGCATTAAATTAGTAGTGTTAAATCAGTTAAATCTCTTTGAATAATGGAAAGATTGTGGATTTCCTATTTCTTTGAGTTTCTCATATTACCTCTATTTTGTTCACTGTTTTTGATTATTTTGGGAAAGATTATAATAGAAACGACTTGTTCTTCACCAATTCATGCAGATTTATTTGCTAAAAAAAGAGGCACCTAAAGAGATTCTTCCTGGATATAGCTCCTTGAACCCATTTTTAATTAAGTTCAATTTTGATGAAGTTTGGACTTCAATTCTTTCTTTCTCAAACATATTTCCCTTATTAAGCTGCTTTTTCTCCATCACAATGTTACCTTTACTAATCAGTAACATAAATTAAATCTTAGACTCATACTCTATTGATAGCTATAAATATGTCTTCTGTATTTTAAATTCCACCTTTACCTCTTTGAATCCATACATAGTACTTAGCATCATTCCAAGCCCTATATTTGGCACTAAATATGTTTACTAGTAATAATAGGTGTGTGGTTACATTAATATTTGTGTGATTTTAACTAAATTTTTAGGTGGAACATTAAGTTTATGTAGTCTCTCAATGACAACTCTCCAAATGCTATTAATGATAAACTTGAAAGATTATAGTTGTAGAAACTTGCTGGACATTATGTAGATAATTTGATTTGGAGGTGGACATATTTACCTACTGGTTGCATCTGTTGCATTGGTTGTATCTAAAAGGTAGCCAATGTGGATCATTTACTTGAAACAAATAGCTGTATTTACTAGCAACAGTCAATTTATCCATAATTAAGGGTACATTTAAAATGGCATCAAAGAAAGGAAACAGATAAACCTTAGAAGTTTAACCAATCTGACTCAGAGATCTGAAAGTATTCTACATGTGGAATCCATCAAGCGGACTTCAGCGGCGCTCGCAAACTCCCCTTTTTGTAACTGTTCCTCATTAAACTCAGAGGGATTGAGGATAACTTTTTTCAGTAATTTATGACATTTGTGTCTATTTGCAACAGTTGTAAAAATACAGTATAACCAAGAAACATCATAAAACACTCATAAACTCTTCCACAGGCAGCCAAAGGGCTAGACTTTCCACAGCAGTTAATGATACAAACGTGAGTGACTTATCCCTCGGCAGACGCTGTGTGAAATCTGTGAACTATGTAATGCATTTTAGCAAATATTTGAGGCATAAAAATAAAAACAAAATCAGTTTTATATAAAAGAAAATTCCTCAATAATTCTGTCAGCCTCAAGTATGAATTATTATGGAGAAAAGATCCGTGTCAGTGTAAAATATCTAGTCTTATCATAATATTTTAAAATATAATGTTCTCTGTGAAGTTTACAATAATCTACTTCTTGGTTAAAAGCAATGAGTTCAGTTTATTATAGGTGGAAAGTGAATTGTTTTTCATATGGAGAATGCAGACTAATATTCTATGAATGGACAATTCCATAAGAAATTGAAAACACCAGGATATATACATTTATAAAATTACTGATACATGTGTATATGCATATATTACCTTAATTTAATTTATTAGGAATAGCTTGTATTTTACAACTTTTAAAATAATATCTGAAGGATTCTTGTGCTTTGAGAGTTCACATTTTATAGTTCCTTGAACAATTCCATGTGAAAATAATTCCAGAGTAGTGTTGGCAAAGAATTTTTGCTACCTTACTGATAGCACTTGCTGAACTCAGCTTATTTTCCATTTTCTGAGTTCCTGATATGTCTTTGTATTTATTGGAATATATGAGACCTTTCCTCCTCAAACCACACAAGAAATGCCTTGGAATTGGATTGCCATTAACAGACTGATCTTTTCCCCAGGAACTAAGCTGTTGAGAAGATTAAGAAGAGATGAAGTTCTCAAAGTTATGCTACTAGTTTGACTCATTCCTAGACTGAAAATAATAAAAAATTAGGTCACAATCTAGGTTAACCTGGCATTAGCTGCACAATTCCCATTACTATCATTAGCTGGATTTCTTGGGGATGACATTTTCTGGAATTCAAAGACTGATGAAACGAAAAAAGATAAAACTCTTGGGACAAAGTCCGAATTGGGGGTGGGGGGTGGGGAAAGTAGTGATAATAACTCAGATGAGTCACTACCCAGACTACACTTATTCTGGAAGATTTTCTTCCCAAGAGAATTCGAAAAGTGAAATATTAGAGGGAAGCATAAGCACATTGTCATCACTATCTGCTGCTGCTGCTAAGTCACTTCAGTCTTGTCCGACCCTGTGCGACCCCATAGATGGCAGCCCACTGGGCTCCCCCGTCCCTAGGATTCTCCAGACAAGAACACTGGAGTGGGTTGCCATTGGCAGTCTGCTAAACTGCTACTCATAGTAAATGTAGTATGCTCAATCTCTCAGTGATGGGACACAGCAGGACAGAATAGACAATAGTCCTTATGGAGAACTATGAGCAATAGATGCATTTCGTTAAATCACATCCTCTCCACAATTTTCCATATTCAGCAGACCCCGAATCTTTGAGCGCACACCTCATCTAACATTGAAGATGTTAAGATCCAAATTGTAGAGTCGGAGGGAAAAAGAAAAATATTTTAATTAGTGAAAAAAGAGAAAGAAGAGTAACGGAGATCGAAGTTTCTCAGAAATAAGTAAACAAACAAAAATTAAAAAGGAAAAGAAAGAAGACAAAGAAGATAATGCCAATTTCCCTCATTTTCCTAAGCTGGAAATACTAAACATAGAGATGGGATCCTTTTCCATGATTGTTGTTGCTTAGCTGGTAAGTCGTGTCCTGCCTCTTTTGAGAACCCATGGACTGCTCCTCTGTCCATGGGATTTCCTAGGCAAGAATACTAGAGTGGGTTGCCATTTCCTTCTCCATTTTGTGATTGTTTTGAATTGTTTTTCTGTCACACAGTCATGTCTGACTCTTTGCACCCCCAGGAACTGCATGATTACTTTATCATAAATACCGATATTAACAGATGCGTTAAAAACACAAAAAAACACAGATATACATGTATATATATTTAAAGTAAAACTACTTAAGTGGAATTAATTTAGAAATATGATTCTATTGAAAAAAAATGACGATTAACAAAAACGAATTAAAAGCTAGTATGGATACAGTCCAAATGTACTCTGTAAATTTTGTTTCTTTGTTCAGGCACTGACAATACAGAATATTGACATTACACAATGTAAACACATTCACAACACTTACATCATTATGTCACATGCTGTTAATTACCTAGCATGCTGTGAAATCTCCTAACCTGCTACAAAATTACACACTTATACAAAACTGGAAATGTTTCAACTATTGCTTTTTTTTTCTAAAAATGACCTGAAATTGATGTTTTCAAGACATGGCTAAACATTCATGTCACTAGTCACAGAGGAACACCATAATAGCGTGTATGCTCACTAACATTCATTTTGTAGCTTTTGCTTGGTTATATGGTGCATCTGTAAATTAGTTGCAAACTGAAACCTCTCCTGTAATGGATTGAGAGAGTTCTCTACCCTGATTAATAAAAAATGTGCTAACATTTCAGAAACAAAGAAACAATGAAAAGATCATCGCTAGTGAGATTTGTGTCCTAGATTTTGCTAGTAACAGCTTGCATGTCACTCCCACCCCTTCAGTGAGATTATAAATACTGGGTGGAAATGTGAGAGTAAACCCAAATATATTTTATTAGCTATGAAGAAACATTTCTTGGTTATTCAAGTCAGTTCTCTAGTTGTAGTTTTGATGCTCTATTCCTTGAACAGTTTGGAGGTTGTGTTTGCCAGAGCCTGATATTCCCAGGCTTAATGGGACCAGGATACTACACTCATTCCTGCTGTGTTTCTAATTGTCCTGAGCTGCCACATAAATTGCACAATGGTGATTTCAGATGAGATCCTGCTTAATGAACAAGTTATCACCCAAGTCCTCAATCTCATCCCTCCTGCCACTTCCTCTGTCTCTTTACATCATGACAAGCATGGATGCTTACTCTCATGACAGTTCAAATAGAATGTCTTCTTTGAAGTCTTCCCTACTTAGGCAGACTAATCCTTCTCTCTTTAATTTTCTTGTAACAATTTGTACATAATTATTGCAGTAATTATCACACTGAATTGTAATGTTAGGTCTTTTTCTATAACTAATGATTGGATACCCAATAAAATCGATAGTCTTACTCATTTCTTGTTTTCTTTTAAATCTGTGGAATCTTGCATAAGGAAGCACTGAATAAATGTTGTTTGTCTTTTATTTTGAATGTCACAGTCATTGCTTTTCCCAATCACTATTTGCTTAATTCATTTGTAATAAAAATTTGTCAACGTAAATTGATTGGTTTTAATACTGTTTTGTGTGTAGTAGACCAGTACATATGAAGCATTCAAAGCTTGAGACACAACTTCCATATTTTTAAAAGGACATGTTATTTCAGCTAAGGTGTAAATGATAGGTGAGTCAGTCTCCTATTTACAGTTTCCTGAATTTTTCTTCCATAATTACGTATAGTTGAGAAGCGAGAGTGATAATGGAAAGGACCAGGAGATCATGTAACTATATTTTGGCAGAAACATGAGGGATTCCTTTTACCAGGGAAAGATTTGTGCTTCTTTGTTGCTGGAAAAGACCCAGGCTGAATGTGATACTATAAAGGGGATACTTCATGACTTGAATAGAAGACATTCATCCTATGACAATGCATACATAGAACAAACGAACAAACATTTTTTTTTTTTTTTAACTTATATTTGAAACTGCTGCTGATCAGTCACTCCGTTGTGTCCAACTCTTCGCGACTCTTTGGACTGTAGCCCATATTTGAAACTTAAAAATCAATTGAAAGGGAAACATTGTGATATGTACTTGAAAGAGAATTTATGTAGCACCTCTAGGACTTCAAAGTGTTTTAAATAAATAAAAGATATGTTTATTTGTCAAAAATTAATGTTCTTAATCAACTGATCCTTAACAAAAGAGGAACCAGAGATCAAACTGCCAACATCCACTGGATCATCGAAATAGCAAGAGAGTTCTAGAAAAACATCTATTTCTGCTTTATTGACTATGTCAAAGCCTTTGACTGTGTGGATCCCAATAAACTGTGGAAAATTCTGAAAGAGATGGGAATACCAGACCACCTGACCTGCTTCTTGAGAAACCTATATGCAAGTCAGGAAGCAACAGTTAGAACTGGACATGGAAAAACAGACTGGTTCCAAATAGGAGAAGGAGTACATCAAGGCTGTATATTGTCACCCTGCTTAATAAGTTCTATGCAGAGTACATCATGAGAAATCCTGGGCTGGAAGAAGCACAGTCTGGAAGCAAGATTTCTGGGAGAAATAGCAATAACCTCAGATATGCAGATGACACCACCCTTGTGGCAGAAAGTGAAGAGGAACTAAAAAGCCTCTTGATGAAAGTGAAAGAGGAGAACTAAAGCATTGGCTTAAAGTTCAACATTCAGAGAACTAAGAACATGGTATCTGGTTCCATCACTTCATGTGAAATAGATGGGGAAACAGTGGAAACAGTGTCAGACTTTATTTTGGGGGTTCCAAGATCACTGCGGATGGTGATTGAAACCATGAAATTAAAAGACGCTTACTCCTTGGAAGGAAAGTTATGACGAGCCTAGATAGCATATTAAAAAGCAGAGACATAAATAAATAAATTTATATTTAATAAATAAATAAATAAAAATTAAAAAAAACCCGAGACATTACTTTGCCAACAAAGGTCCGTCTAGTCAGGGCTATGGTTTTTCCAGTGTTCATGTATGGATGTGAGAGTTGGACTGTGAAGAAAGCTAAACACAAAGAATTGATGCTTTTGAACTGTGGTGTTGGAGAAGACTCTTGAGAGTCCCTTGGACTACAAGGAGGTCCAACCAGTCCATTCTAAAGGAGATCAGTCCTGGGATTTCTTTGGAAGGAATGATGCTAAAGCTGAAACTCCCATACTTTGGCCACCTCATGAGAGGAGTTGACTCATAGGAAAAGACTCTGATGCTGGGAGGGATTGGGGCAGAAGGAGAAAGGGATGACAGAGGATGAGATGGTTGGATGGCATCACCGACTCGATCGACATGAGTTTGAGTGAACTGTGGGAGTTGGTGATGGACAGGGAGTCCTGGCATGCTGCGATTCATGGGGTCACACAGAATTGGACATGACTCAGCAACTGAACTGAACCGAATAAAAGAAAATGGGGGAATTTATCAACCAGAATGAGTAGTTTTTGAAAATTGTATATACAAATAAATATATGGTTTCTATAAAATGATCTACATTTTGCTTAAATCATATCTCCTAGACATGATTGCAAAACAATGAGACAGATATTTTTGTGTTCTTCTTGTAACTTGGACCTGGAAACATAAGCAATATAAATTTGTAGAGATACAAGATATTTAGAATTATTATAACTCTTTAGCTCTTCTAATAAATTTTAATGCAAATTAAATTTTATTAGAATATGCATTAAAATTTATTAAAATCTTAAATCAATAGTGAATCGATTATATTTTTTTTAACTTTTGGAGAATGTATCTATTATTATTATTAATTTTGGTTGTGCCAAGCAGTGTGTAGGATACTAGTTCCTCTGCTGCTGCTAAGTCGCTTCAGTCGTGTCCGACTCTGTGCGACCCCATAGATGGCAGCCCACCAGGCTCCCCTGTCCCTGGGATTCTCCAGGCAAGAACACTGGAGTGGGTTGCCATTTCCTTCTCCAATGCATGAAAGTGAAAAGTGAAAATGAAGTCGCTCAGTCGGTCCGACTCTTAGCGACCCCATGGACAGCGGCCCACCAGGGACCTCTGTCCTTGGGATTTTCCAGGCAAGAGTACTGGGGTGGGGTGCCATTGCCTTCCCCGACTAGTTCCTCTACCAGGGATCAAACCCATGCAGACTGAAGTGGAAGCAAAGAATCTTAACCACTGGACTGCCAGGAAGTCCCTGTTCTTTAAAGTCTAACCTGAATGTATAAATTGGAATGTTTTGTTTGCGTGTGTGTGCACAAAGTTGCTTCAGTCTGGTGTCCAACTCTTTGTGATCCCTAGACTGTATAGCCTGTCAGGCTTCTCAGTCCATGGACTTCTCCAGTCAAGAATAGTGGAGTAGGTTGCCATTCTCTTCTCCAGGGATCCTTTGTTTAGGAGCTGATAATAGTAATTTCAATGTATTAAGTGAGGTTCATGTTCTGTCTAGAATTTAATTAAATGTATTGATGGAGAAGCCAAGCAATAATAATGGTGATGGGTAGAAAATTAACTCTGAGAAAATCAGTATTTAAAGAATTTCATTTTATAGAACAAAAAGATGGAGGAAATAATAAGGAACATTAAAAGGGTTTTACTGTATACTGTTTCTTCATGAACAATTGAGAGAATGACAGAACAACAAATTTTAAACTAAAATAGTGTTTAGACAGGATTAATGCAGTAAAGGTTCCTGGGCTACAAATACATATGAAATGCCCTTTTGCACTCTGTGAGAATAACAGTTTTTCTAGGATCACTATTTACTGCATGGATAGATGGAATATATTTGTTGGAATCAAAACTGCCTAAGGTAATTACATTTAAAATCATGATGCGTTGGATGTCAGGCAGGGCCGAGTCAGATGAACTTGGTTGCCATATGACCCTTACTACTCACTCGCTGAATAAACTCTTAAAAGACAAATATGAATCTGTGTCACTAGTTTTAAATGTAAAATGAGAACAGTAATTCTCAAGAGGGGCTTCTTTAAAGATGATAAATTAAATGAACTTAAATAAGATATGTAAAATGACAGATTTTAGATTCTCAAAATCCACTCATTCTTCTCCTTTCCTTCTCAGGATTCTCCTGAGACAAAAATATAACAGCTTAAATTAGCTTAGAAACTTTTGTTTCTCCCTATTAAAAAACTATAAGACCAAAACTCCCATTAGGAACAACTAGGAAAGCTAGCCGGAGAAGGCAATGGCACCCCCACTCCAGTACTCTTGCCTGGAAAATCCCACGGACGGAGGAGCCTGGTAGGCTGCAGTCCATGGGGTCGCTGAGAGTCGGACATGACTGAGCGATTTCACTTTCTCCTTTCACTTTCATGCATTGGAGAAGGAAATGGCAACCCACTCCAGTGTTCTTGCCTGGAGAATCCCAGGGATGGGGAAGCCTGGTGGGCTGCCGTCTATGGGGTCGCACAGAGTTGGACACGACTGAAGTGACTTAGCATAGCATAGCATAGGAAAGCTAGCCATTTTGTCATAAAACCTTTTGAAAGTACAAGACTATTGAGGCAACCAGGGCTTTAGAGACCTAAACTGTAGAGACAAGGAAATCACGAGGAGTGAAATCCCTTTTCTTTATTATTTCTCATTGGGGCAGTTTTGATTCTTGGTGTAGGTCCAACATTTGAGAATTTAGAAAGAGGGTAAGAATCCAGAAGAATTTTCCTCTATATTGTGGTCTTGGCTTACGCAATAATGGAAGTTTTGGAATGCTTAGGGGCACATTATATGAGTGGCCATGATTCTTGGGAGAAGAGAACTACAATGAGCTGTGTGATGCATTGAACTCTCTTTCTTCTGAGGAACTTTGGGAATTCTTAAGCTTCACAAAGCAAGAAAGTACATGTCAACCAAAAAGCCCCTGAAAGCTCAGTCAACTGAGTTTTCTAATGTCTCATGGTGGAAAGTAAAAGTGTTAGTCTCTCAGTCATGGCCAACTCTTTGAGACCCCTTGGACTCTGGCCCACAAGGCTCCTCTGTCCACGGAATTCTCCAGGCAAAAATGGTGGAGTGGGTTGCCATGCTCTTCTCCAGGGGATCTTCCTGACCCTGGTGGAGACTAGACCAGTTTAGAATTCAGGACCTCCTAAGAAGTAAGGCAATTTTAGTATCCCTCCTAATCCCTCAACTGATATGTCTTGTAGGCTATGCCTCAGTAGTGACACATAGGTAAAAAATGTATTACAAGGAATACACCCAGACTCAAATAAATTTAGAACTTGTTTGAATTAAGGGATTTTCTTTTTCTCTATTCCCAGTTTAGGAAAGGAAAAAAAAAAAAATTCCCAAAGAAGATGGAATTAGCATCATTGAGAGATTCTTTATCTTGTTTTTCTTTGTGTGTGTGTATAGAATTTGGCCCTCCATCAGGAGTAACCAAGCACATCAGATGGGGTGTTACTCAGCCATTCAAAAGAATACATTTGAATCAGTTCTAATGAGGTGGAGGAAACTGGAGCCTATTATACAGAGTGAAGTAAGCCAGAAAGAAAAACACCAATACAGTATACTAACGCATATATATGGAATTTAGAAAGAGGGTAACAATAACCCTGCATATGAGACAGCAATAGAGACACTGATGTATAGAACAGTTTTTTGGACTCTGTGGGAGAGGGACAGGGTGGGATGATTTGGGAGAATGGCACTGAAACATGTATAATATATATGAAATGAGTCGCCAGTCCAGGTTCGATCACGATACTGGATGCTTGGGGCTGGTGCATGGGATGACCCAGAGGGATGGTATAGGGAGGAAGAAGGGGAGGAGGGTTCAGGATGGGGAACACATGTATACCTGTGGTGGATTCATCCTGATATATGACAAAACCAATACAATATTGTAAAGTTAAAGAATAAAATAAAATTAAAAAAAAAAGTAAAGAAGCCTGTTTTACTCATTTTTCTATCCCTCACACTCAATAGCTATCGAATTTAATTAAATGTCAGAAGGAAATCTTGGGTTTATTGAGCTTCAGCTCCGACTGATAGTGTGCAGGTAAGCAAAAATTGGAAGTTTTTTTTTTAAGTTCTGTAAATGTTCTATAAAAGCTCTCCATGCATTAAGTGTAACCTCCTCATCTCTGCAGGTATAGGTGAGGAAAATTCATGTATTAATAATATGATTTATATGGTGCTGCTGCTAAGTCGCTTCAGTCATGTCAAACTCTGTGCGACCCCATAGACGGCAGCCCACCAGGCTCCCCCATCCCTGGGATTCTCCAGGCAACACCACTGGAGTGGGTTGCCATTTCCTTATCCAATGCATGAAAACGAAAAAATAAACTGAAGTCATTCAGTCGTGTCCGACTCCTAGCGACCCCATGGACTGAAGCCCGCCAGGCCCCTCCGTCCATGGGATTTTCCAGGCAAGAGTACTGGAATGGGTTGCCATTGCCTTCTCCGATGATTTATATAGCAGTCCCCAAATCTGGCTATACAAAAGAATTACCTGCAGAGAGAGATGATAAAAATTCAAGTCCTAGGACATCATCCCCAGCAAATTTAGAACCTCAAATGGTTCTAAGAACTCATATTTGCGGTTCACTGGTGGAAATGAAAGGTCCCTGGATGGACAAGTGAGTTCTGATATCTGTTGCACCACAAAGATAACACTTGACCTTGAGCAGCACTCAGTCTGCCAGTCTTTTATTCATCCTACAAGTACTCATAGAAAATAAACTATTATCATCTCTGAGTTTCAACTTTCTCATCTTCAAAACCAGGCCATTGTAATGAATGAATGAATGATCTGAAATACCTTCAGATCATCCCTTAAGATCCCTTACTTCCATTCTATATTGCCAACAAATTTCCATCTAGTCAAAGCTATGGTTTTTCCAGTAGTCATGTATGGATGTGAGAGTTGGACTATAAAGAAAGCTGAGCGCAAAAGAAGTGATGCTTTTGAAATGTGGTGTTGGAGAAGACTCTTGAGAGTTCCTTGGCCTGCAAGGAGATCCAACCAGTCCATCCTAAAGGAAATCAGTCCTGAATATACATTGGAAGGACTGATGCTGAAGCTGAAACTCCAACACTTAGGCCACCTGATGCAAAGAACTGACTCCTTGGAAAAGATCCTGATGCTGGGAAAGATTAAAGGCAGGAGGAGAAGGGGACGACAGAGGATGAGATGGTTGGATAGCATCACCGACTCAATGGACATGAGTTTGAATAAGCTTCAGGAGTTGGTGATGGACAGGGAAGCCTGGTGTGTTGCAGTCCATGGCATCACAGAGTCGGACACAACTTAATGACTGAACTGAAGTGATAACCTACACTATGATCATTTCACTTGCATTTGTCATATGCCATATAAAGTAATTGTTTATCATTTTAAGGCCCCTATTGAATTAAATTCAGAAAATATACATTGAAAAACATATTATAACCAAGCATAGCACAAGATCCAAGCACTAGACATATGCTGGGGAAAATTTGAATTTTGTTTCTTGCTTCTTGTATTCTAAATTCTTAATAAATATTTTTGAATGAATGAAAAAAAAAGAAAGAGAAACAGAGATACAGAGAGAGAGACAGAGAGGGCAAGAGAAGAAAAAAAATAAATTAAATGCAATCCATTTTTTACAGATTTGCAATTACAAAGCACATATTTTTAAAACTTAATGTAATTAGTGCAATCAAAACACAGATGGCAAGATGAAGAATTCCAAACAAATCAGTTTGAAAAGGGCTTTCATGCAATCCTTTTATTTATTCCAACAAACTATTTATTCCAACAAACTATTTATTTAAAATATACAGATGTTAAGGAATTATAAAGGAACTGTAAAAAAAAAAAAATTTAGAATTGTGAAATTTTGCTGTTGTTTTTCAGTCCCTAAGCCATTTCTGACCCTTTGCACCCTAGGGACTGCAGCATGCCAGGCTAGTCTGCCCTCCACATTTCCCAGAGTATGCTCAAATTAAAGCCATTGAGCCATTGGTGGTATCTAACCATCTCATCCTCTGGCACTCCTTTTCCCTTTTTCCTTCAATCTTTCCAAGCATCAGAGTCTTTTCCAGTGAGTCAGATCTTTGCATCAAGTGGCTAAAGTATCGGAGTTTCAGCTTCGGCATCTGTCCTTCCAATGAATATTCAGGATTGATTTCCTTTGGAATTGATTGTGTGATCTCCTTGCAGTCCAAGGAACTCTCAAGAGTCTTATCCAGCACTACAATCTGAAAGCATCAGTTCTTCTTATTTACTAACAAAATTAAGAACTAAGTAGGTAGATTGAATAACAAACTAATCCATTAATTATATGAATTAACACAGCAGAAGAGTGGAATAGTGCTTTGTAGTGTAGGAAAATAGACTATAATCTGACTGAATCAAAAATAATAACTTAATTTTTTAAAAAAACACATACACATACAAATGTGCAAACACAAGAGACATATGAGACATAGTGAAAATGTGTGAGATGTAATATTTAGAGTGCCAAAAGAGCTGAATAGAAAAAAATTAAACAAAACCAATATTTGAATGATAATCTGTTTACTCTTTTTAATTTAAACTAAAGATTTAAAGTTTATTATATACCACAAGACAAATACAAGGTAACCCTCATCTAAGTATTATTATATTCAAGCTCCTCACAAACCCAAAACAGAATATCTTAAAAGTGACTGTAGATAGAAAGATACATTATTTTTAAAAACACAACAAAATCCATAGTTCAACATTATACAGAAACAATGACAGCTAGAAGTCACTGGAAAATAAAGATTTAAAATGTATTATTTTAAATAGTGGAAGCTAGTTTTAACTATTGGTTACTATATTCAAATTCTGTCTTGAATTCAAACTTGCATTAAAGTATTTAAGAAAACCCTCAAAAATCCTTTTTATATGCCAACAGATTACAAATCTCTATAACTTTGAAGATCAACATATTCCCTAGTATTTTTAGGAAAATGAAATTGCAGTTAGAAAGTAAGAAAATTCCAGAAAAAAGCATCCACTTCTGCTTCATTGACTATACTAAAGCCTTTGACTGTGTGGATCACAACAAACTGTAGAAAATTATTAAAGAGATGGGAATACCAGCACCTTACATGTCTATTGAGATATCTCTATGCAGGTCAAGAGGCAACAGAACCAGGCATGAAGCAATGGACTGGTTCAAAATTGGGAAAGGAGTAAGTCAAGGCTGTGTATTGTCACCTTGCTCATTTAACCTATATGCAGAGTGCATCTTGCAAAATGCTGGGCTGGATGAAGCACAAGATCTGGAATTAAGATCGCAGGGAGAAATATCAGTAACCTCAGATATGCAAATCACACCCCCCCCCACACACACTTATTGCAGAAAGTGAAGAGGAACTAAAGACCCTCTTGATGAAGGTGAAAGAGAAGAGTGAAAAAGCTGGTTTAAAACTCAATATTGAAAAAACAAAGATCATATGTTGCATCAAGCACAGAGGATGAGAAAGATCTGAATTGGGGCAAGTGCATAACGAAAAGACAGACATATATAATTTGGCAAGCAGGGAGTCAGGGAGCCCTCTTGCTCTTCATGGCAGGAAGACGAAATGGCTCCTTTCAGCTCTCACTTTTATTGGCAGTAGTCACATCAGATCATTAGGGAAGAGCGATACTGGGGAGTTTGATAAGCACAGGCCCTGCTGTTGATCAGGAATATGTTGTTTTGTTTCCATGAAGACAGACGCAGGGGTAGGCAGTAAAGTGGAGCAAGGAGAGTGTCCCACCCCAAGAATGTCCGCTCAGCATGCTTACTAGGACAATCACAAGGGCGCAGTTTGCAACACCCTGGAATCATGGGGCAGGTTTTGGTCTCTGCTCGGCCAGGCTGCAGCAATCATGGAACCCAGTCCCATCACTTCATGGCAAATAGGTGGGGAAACAGTGGAAACTTTGAGAGCCTTTATGTTCTTGTGTTCCAAAATCACTGCAGATGGTGACTGCAGCCATGAAATCTAAAGACACGTGCTCCTTGGAAGAAAACCTATGACAATCCTAGACAGCATATTAAAAAGCAGATACACTACTTTGCCAGCAAAGGTCTGTCTAGTCAGACTATGGTTTTTCTAGTAGTCATGTATGGATGTAAGAGTTGGACCATAAAGAAAGGTGATCACCGAAGAATTGACGTTTTGAACTGTGGTATTGGAAAAGACTTTTGAGAGTCCCTTGGACTGCAAGGAGATCAAACCAGTCAACTTTAAAGGAAATCAGTCCTGGATATTCATTGGAAGGAGTGATGCCGAATCTCCTATACTCTGATCACCTGATGCAAAGAACTGACTCATTAGAAAAGACCCTGATGCTGGGAAAGATTGAAGGTGGGAGGAGAAGGGGATGTCAGAGGACGAATTGGTTGGATGGCATCACTGACTCAATGCACATAAGTTTGAGCAAACTCTCAGAGGTGGTGATGGACAGGGAATCCTGGTGTGCTGCAGTTCCGGGGGTTGTAAAACGCTGGGCACACCTGGGTGACTGAACAGACTGGGCTGCCATTAGAGCTTTCCCGGTTGGCTCAGTGGTAAAGAATTCAGCTGCTAATGCAGGAGACGTGGATTTGAACTCTGGATCGAGACCATCCCCTAGAGGAAGAAATGGCAGCTCACTCCAATAGTCTTGCCAAGGAAATCTCATGGACTGAGGAGCCTGACTGGCTACAGTCCCTGGGATTGCAAAAGAGTGGATCATGATTTAGCTACTGAACAACAAAAACAGAGCTGCCATTAAATGCTGTAGTTTTTTTCTTGGTCAGCTACCATGGCTTATTCCCATAACTGGTTGGTCTTTCAAAACTTCTGACTTCAAAAAAATATGTACAAGTCCTCTTAATGCTCCATTGTTTTTTCTTCTTTATATATTTTATTTTTAACCTTTTTTCTCTATGCTAGAAAAGAAAGGTAATCTATTAATAACTGTGTAAAAGCATGTTTAAAAATGACAGAAAAATGAAAGTCGTGGTAGATGGTATTTATTAAGACTTGAATATAATTTTAAATATGGAATGAAGCCAATATTCCCCTATTCATGTGTAATTATTTTCTTAGAATTAGCATAATTTGATACTTGGCATTAATGTTTCAGGCAGTGAAATATAAATATAGGAGAGTAAGTAGAAGCACACTATAAGAGTTGGTATAAAATAACATATTCCAAAAGCACTTCACTGTCAAAAATGACAATACTGGACTGAGACATAATGCATGAAATATACATCTCATTTTTGTGGAATTTCTCCCAGTTGTATCTTGGTAAGATGTTTACTTCATCTTTGCTTCCCAAATAATTCCTTTGCCCCAAGAAATGTGAAATATTCAATGTTTTTGGTCCTTTAAATGCTACTGCCACTTATATTCTCTACCTTGCCTCCTTCAAGTAGTCATTCATTTAGCTTACACATTGATAGGCAACATACACATGAATTTAGGGACTAACTCTGAGAATGTGACCATCAAGTGATTAGCCTGTGTGATTTTTCCCCTCATGATACTTTTGTTTATAAACTGATGCATCTTTGAAACCATTTCTTTAGATTCTATTGACTCTTATCTAATGCTTGAAAAACTAAACATTCCACAGTCTTTTCTAGACTTAGGGAAGACAGCATTATCAAAGAGAGCTTTTTTCTTAGAATTGCTGAATAATTTCTGAAGCCCCACACATTCCATAGATAATCTGACATATGAAATGATAGAATATATTAAGGGCTTAAGTGTTTAATACTTTGTTAAGTCGCTAAGTCATATCTAACTCTTTGCTGCATTTGAAAGTTGAACTTATATTGAACCTTGTTTAAAGAAAGAACTAAGAACATTTAATTTGGCAAATATATAACTAATCAATATCTTTCATTTCAAAAGCCAACCAAGTCAGATGTTAATTTAAAAAAAGGCTCACAAAAGACAATATACTAGTCAGGGTTTCCTAGAAAAACAATACCAGAAGAATCAAAATATAGATACAAATATGTATGTGAGAGTTTGTGTTCAGTCATGTTGACTCTTTACAACCCCATGGACTGTAGCCTGTGAGGTTCTTCTGTCCATGGAATTTCCCAGGCAAGAATACAAGAGTTGGTTGCCATTTCCTTCTCCAGGGGACCGGCCCAACCCAGGGGCTGAACACACATCTCCTATGTCTCCTGCACTGGCAGGTTGATTCTTGACCATTGAGTCATCTGGGAAGCCCAGATACAAATATAGACATTTCAAAAGAGATTTATTGTGAAGGATTGGCTCATGTGAATATGGAGGCTGAAAAGTTCCATGATCTGTTGCTTGCATCTGGGGGCCCTGGAAAGCCAGTGGTGTAGTTCCAGTGTAGACCGAAAGGCCTGAGAAGCAAGGGAGTCAGTGGTATAAATCCTAGTCTGAAGACAGAGCCAAGAGCACTGATGCCCCAGGGCAGGGCAGATGGGAGACGCAGACCCAGCAAAGGGCAAGCCGTTCTTTCCTCTATCTTTTTGTTCCATTAAGACCCTTGAGGGATTGGATGGTGCCATCAGCATTGGTGTGGTGATCTTCACTCAGTCCACCATTAATAACGCCAAACGTGTTATAGAAACACCTTCACAGACACACTCAGAAATAATATTTTACCATCTATCTGGGCATCTGGTAGCCCAGTCAAATTGAAACAAACTTAATCATCACTACCAGGATATTTGAAATTTGCTTACCAAATATCTTTGGTAGAAAAAAGCAAAAACTGAAACAAGACAAGCAAAAAACTACTTTCAATACACAAGATATAGCTTTGGAGACAAGAAAAAATAACATCTGTGAAATGGTGAATAAAAAGACTACTGAAGTTTTAGTTGGGAGAAGTAGTTATAGAAAATAGCACATCCAATTATCTTATCAGTTATTGAAAAAAATAATTACTTATTATTGGCCTTGTTGCTATAATGAAGATGTCTGAGTAAAAGGCAACACTGTGTGTGTATTTTCCTGAAGCAGGAAAGCAGAGTCTTACCTCTGTTCAAACTGAATACAAGCAAATGTATCTACAGGGATGAGTTCTTGGCATTGTGTGAGATAAAAATAAATTAAGACATAAAACAATGGTGAATAGTTAGGGAATTAGTAAATAGAAGGTACTGATTCTTATTTGAAAGAAAAAAAAAGTTAATCCTTGCTTTGCTAATTAGTCATTAAAGATTTTATCCTCCCACTGTGCCCTAAAGTAATCTTTAGTTTTACCTGATCTAATAATTCATCTATGCCTTCTGAAATAACAGGCATGTCCACTGCTATTATGACCAATAGTTATTTTGAAATTATTTCTCCCAGTTGGATAATGATATTATGTAAGATTTACAAAAATATGAATAGTTACACTTGTATGGAATATAGCTGATAAAGTCCTACTAAATTAAATCTAAAAGAATTGTCATTGCGTATTCCAAGAAATAATTGCTTAATGAAACTTTGTAAGTTTTTGTTATTTTTTATTATTTTACTCTTGTTAAATATTGGCAGGTATATTACGTTCAAATGACCTTAATTTTTTGAGACTTTATCTACCTCTTAGGGGAGAGTGCTTATTAAATACATCATACACTTGAGTTTATAAACTTACATGCTAGATATTTCACTAATACTTCTGTGGTGAATAAAAGTTCGACGGATCAAATGTAAAAATTCACAGCTGCTCGTCTATAGACCCCAGCTTTCTCATATTTCTCTTGTCATTGCGAAGTCTAATTGTTGGCACATTAGCTTTCAGTATAAAACTAGCCAGTTACAGCAAGGTAAGATTTAAGAGTAATGGTTGGATTCATAAGCCCTTCAAGAGTCAGGAACTCTATGACATTAACTCCCCAAATTATATAGATGAGGATCCTGGGAGTGAGTGAAGGACACTCAGAAAGTTAATAGAAAATCTTGACAGGAATGACATTTTATATGTTCACAGTGTTTTGCAATTCTCAAAGCATTTTCTGCAAATTATCTCCTATATCCTCATGATAACTCTAGGGGATAAGGAGTACAAACATTATTTCTTTACCTTCTCTCTTTTTGTATAAGAGTGATTTAAGGGATAGAGAATCTATGAAAGTGAAGTGTTAGTCGCTCAGTCGTATCAGACTCTTTGCCACCGCATGGACTGTAGGGCAAGAGGTTCCTCCATCCATGGGACTGCCTGAGAATCCCATGGATGGAGGAGCCTGGTGGGCTGCAGTCCCTCGGGTCGCTAAGAGTCGGACATGATTGAGCGACTTCACTTTCACTTTCAGGCATTGGAGAAAGAAATGGCAACCCATTCCAGTGTTCTTGCCTGGAGAATTCCAGGGACGGGGGAGCCTGATGGTTTGCTGTCTATGGGGTCACACAGAGTCGGACACGACTGAAGCGCTTTAGTAGCAGCAGCAGCAACCCTTCCCTTCTCCAGGAGATCTTCCTGCCCCAGGCATCGAACCCAGGCCTGGTTCATTACAGATGGATTCTTACCATCTGAGTCACCAGGGAAACCCATAAGAGTTAGTTAAAGTCACAAAGTTATCAAGAGGAATAACCAGTAGACAACTGTAATTTCCTTGGGAATAGCCAGTATTTCCTTCAAATATTTTCTGAGTACTTCTATGGGCCAAACATGTGTGGCCCATATCCACATTTTAAGGATACTGCAGCGACCCAAATAGACTGTCTTCTGCTGCAGGAGAAGGGGACAACAGAGGATGAGCTGGTTGGATGGCACCACTGACTCAATGGACATGAGTCTGAGCAAGCTCTGCAAGTCAGTGATGGACAGGGGCAGGCTGGCGTGCCAGATTCTGTGGGGTCGCAAAGAGTTGGACATATCTGAGTGACTGAACGGACTGTCTTCTCTTTTATAGTATTATGCTTTATTGAGAAAGGTATACAATAAACACATTCATAAAGTAATATTCATTAGATATCCTTATAATAATAAATGTTATATAAAATATAGTAATGGGATGGATGGTGACAATAGCAAATCTAATAGAATGATTAGGAACCAACTCTCTGATAAGACGATAATTATATAAAGAACTAAATGATGAGAATGGACAACTGATGGGAAAACTGGTGGGCAGAGCTTTCTAGGCAGACTGAATAGCATTTGTCTGGGGGGAGGCAATATTTGACATATTTTGGACAATGTGGGCTCAGACTACTGAGGCAGTGAGAGAGTCAGCTGATAGAGGATTCAGGTGAGGTGCTTGGATTTTATTATTTTATGTGTTTGAAAATCACTGAAGGATTTTAACTGGTACGGGTGCATTTTAAAGAGATTGTTTTGAATGCTGTGTCATTTTTCTCTAAAATACAGTTCTTGTATTATCTAATAAAAAACTAATTAAAAATATATTTTACTAAATCACTGCAGATGGTGACTGCAGCCATGAAATTAAAAGATGCTTACTCCTTGGAAGAAAAGTTATGACCATCCTACATAGCATATTGAAAAGCAGAGACATTACTTTGCCAACAAAGGTTCATCTAGTCAAGGCTATGGTTTTTCCTGTGGTCATGTATGGATGTGAGAGCTGGACCATGAAGAAGGCCAAGTGCTGAAGAATTGATGCTTTTGAACTGTGGTGTTGGAGAAGACTCTTGAGAGTCCCCTGGACTGCAAGGAGATCCAACCAGTCCATTCTGAAGGAGATCAGCCCTGGGATATCTTTGTAAGGAATGATGCTAAAGCTGAAACTCCAGTACTTTGGCCACCTCATGGGAAGAGTTGACTCATTGGAGAAGACTCTGAGTCTGGGAGGGATTGGGGGCAAGAGGAGAAGGGGACGACAGAGGATGAGATGGCTGGATGGCATCACTGACTCGATGGACATGAGTCTGAGTGAACTCCGGCAGTTGGTGATGGACAGGGACGCCTGGTGTGCTGCGATTCATGGGGTCACAAAGAGTCGGACACGACTGAGCGGCTGATCTGATCTGATCTGATCGGAATATGGTCATTAGAAAAAATTTTGCACTAAAAACATGTGTTATACAATATTCTAGATTCCACTTTCTTCATTAGGAACATGGACAAAAAAAAAATCTCAGTATAACAGCATGAATTTAAAATACATGTAACAGACATCAGCATTTTGTCAATGAAGTACCATTATTGGTTTTGAAAAGTCTGTTAAAATTAGGTTTTATGATTAAATACAAGCTTTACCAAAAATGTATATGGTACCTCATAGTGGTTTTGATTTGCATTTCTCTGATAATGAGTGATGTTGAACATCTTTTCATGTGTTTGTTAGCCATCTGTATGTCTTCTTTGGAGAAATGTCTATTTAGTTCTTTGGCCTATTTTTTGATTGGGTGGTTTATTTTTCTGGAATTAAGCTGTAGAAGTTGCTTGTATATTTTTGAGATTAGTTGTTTGTTGCTTCATTTGCTATTATTTTCTCTCATTCTGAAGGCTGTCTTTTCACCTTGCTTATAGTTTCCTTTGTTGTGCAGAAGCTTTTTAAGTTTGATTAGGTCCCATTTGTTCATTTTTTATTTTATTTCCGATACTCTGGGAGGTGGGTCATAGAGGATCCTGCTGTGATGTAAGTCAGATAGTGTTTTGCCTATGTTTTCCTCTAGGAGTTTTATGGTTTCTGGTCTTACATTTAGCTCTTTAATCCATTTTGAGTTTATTTTTGTGTATGGTGTTAGAAAGTGTTCTAGTTTCATTCTTTTACAAGTGTTCAACCAGTTTTCCCAGCACCACTTGTTAAAAAGATTGTCTTTAATCCATTGTATATTCTTGCCTCCTTTGTCAAAGATAAGGTGACCATATGTGCGTGATTTATCTCTGGGCTTTCTGTTTTGTTCCATTGATCTATATTTCTGTCTTTGTGCCAGTACCATACATGAAAAGATGCTCAACATCACTCATTATCAGAGAAATGCAAATCAAAACCACTATGAGGTACCATTTCACACCAGTCAGAATGGCTGTGATCCAAAAGTCCACAAGCAATAAATGCTGGAGAGGGTGCAGAGAAAAGGGAACCCTCTTACACTGTTGGTGGGAATGCAAACTAGTACAGCCACTTTGGAGAATAGTATGGAGATTCCTCAAAAAACTGGGAATAGAACTGCCTTATGATCTAGCAATCCCACTGCTGGGCATACACACTGAGAAAACCAGAATTGAAAGAGACACGTGTACCCCAGTGTTCACTGCCGCACTGTTTACAATAGCCAGGACGTGGAAGCAACCTAGATGCCCATCAGCTGACAAATGAATAAGGAAGTTGTGGTACATATACACGATGGAGTATTACTCAGCCATTAAAAAGAATACATTTGAATCAGTTCTAAGGAGGTGGATGGAACTGGAGCCTATTATACAGAGTGAAGTAAGCCAGAAAGATAAACACAAATACAGTATACTCATGGCATCTGGTCCCATCACTACATGGGAAATAGATGGACAAACAGTGGAAACAGTGTCAGACTTTATTTTTCTGGGCTCCAAAATCACTGCAGATGGTGACTGCAGTCATGAAATTAAAAGACGCTTACTCCTTGGAAGGAAAGTTATGACCAACCTAGATAGCATATTCAAAAGCAGAGACATCACTTTGCCAACAAAGGTTCGCCTAGTCAAGGCTATGGTCTTTCCTGTGGTCATGTATGGATGTGAGAGCTGGACTGTGAAGAAGGCTGAGCACCGAAGACTTAATGCTTTTGAACTGTGGTGTTGGAGAAGACTCTTGAGAGTCCCTTGGACTGCAAGGAGATGCAACCGGTCCATTCTGGGGGAGATCAGCCCTGGGATTTCTTTGGAGGGAATGATGCTAAAGCTGAAACTCCAATATTTTGGCCACCTCATGTGAAGAGTTGATTCATTGGAGAAGACTCTGATGCTGGGAGGGATTGGGGGCAGGAGGAGAAGGGCACGACAGAGGATGAGATGGCTGGATGGCATCACTGACTCGATGGATGTGAGTCTGGGTGACCTCTGAGAGCTGGTGATGGATAGGGAGGCCTGGCATGCTACAGTTCATGGGGGTCGCAAAGAGTCGGACACGACTGAGTGACTGATCTGATCTGATCTGAACGCATATATATGGAATTTAGAAAGATGGTAAAAATAACCCTGTTTACGAGACAGCAAAAGAAACACTGATGTATAGAACAGACTTTTGGACTCTGGGACCAGGAGAGGGTGGGATGATTTGGGGGAATAGCATTGAAATATGTATAATATCATATCTGAAACGAGTCGCCAGTCCAGGTACGATGCCTGATAACAGATGCCTGGGGATGGCACACTGGGATGATCCAGAGGGATGGTATGGGGAGGGGGGAGGGAGGAGGGTCCAGGATGGGGAGCACGTGTATACTGGTGGCAGATCCATCTCGATGTATGGTAAAAGCAATACAATATTGTAAAGTTAAGCAAAATTTTTTTTAAAAAATAAATAAATAATAGAAAAAAATAAAAAAGTAAAGGCACTTAACAGAAAAAAAATAAATAAAGAGTACTTAAATGATAAAAAAAATATATATATGTAATTATTAGCTATCCTGAATGTTTAAGTAATTATTTTCAAATATATAGATGGACAATGGATAAACTACATAAGTTAATCTTATGTATAAAGATTAATAATACATACGATAATATAAAGAAAATAATACATAAATTAATCTTTTATATTTTGATGTTTTTATTTTAAATTTTAGATGACATGAGAAGTTTTTTATGGTAAACACAAAATTATACCAGATCACAATAGCATGCCACATGTATCTCTGAAAATACAAAGATGTAAGGCATTTATATTGCAAATTCTTCAAGAGAAAATACAGTATCTGTTCATTTAGATTGTCAATAGATTTGACTATGAGCTTATATACATCTGGATGTTTTTTAAAAGATTTCAATAAAGAGCTAGTGAGAGATAAAATCAGTGGGAATTGGCATTTGTAAAAAGTTTTAGACGATAATGGTAAAATTTCTAAACATGAAATTAGTCTTTTCACCACTTTCAGATGTCTATGAGTATTCTGAATTGTACTAAGGATGGTCCATAAAGCTATTGCTTCACACCCTAAAGTTTTCCTCTTTTATGAAAATGTAGAAATAACTTTCTTAAGAAAGAAAGGATTATTCTACAAAATCAATAGGAGCAAAGGCAAATACCTTAAAAGAAACATACTGTTCTCATTGGGCTAAAAGTTTTATAGACAAATGCAGATTTATATTGGAAGGTAAAGAGAAACAATTTTTATGGGTGCAAGTATTTATGAGTCCAGATGAGCTAAAGTCCTTAGTGAAAATCATTATTCAAAGAAAAATTCTGTGCTGTATACAAAACAACTTCATTGTATCTAATATATTTTATGTAGAGTGCATTGCAAAAATGTTTCACACAGTTAAGTTATATAAGTCCTTGGATAGTACATGTGCATTATGTGATGTTAAATTATAAAAGTGTAAGACTATATTTCATTGTGACGGAATTAAGCATTCTGCCACAGAGCCAAGAGGTGAAGAAGAAGCAAAATAAGAATTATAGACAAAAGTAGGAAATACATTCCAGTATTCTTGCCTAGAAAATTCCATGGACAGAGGAGTCTGGCAAGCTACAGTCCATGGGGTCACAAAGTGTTGGACACAATTGAGAGACTCAGCACACACAGGAAATATAAGGTGGTTATTTTATATAGTATCTATAGTTAGAGAATGGAGAAGGAAATGGAGACCCACTCCAGTACTCTTGCCTGGAAAATTCCATGGATGGAGGAGCCTGGTAGGCTACAGTCCATGGGGTTGCAAAGAGTCGGAGACGACTGAGCGACTTCAATGTCACGTTCAATGTCATATAGTTAGAGAAAGAATGCTCTTGAAAAGTTAGAGTACTGTTTAAAGATGGCAAACTGTAGATGGAGAACTGAAAAATATAATAAGAAAGAAGATAATAATATGTTTTTATAGTCAGCTATATTTGACAATTCTTAGAAGTTGACATAAACTTCAGCACTGCCATTCAGCTTCAAAATCATTGCAATGGCAAAGAGAAAAAGAGAAAATCTCAGCAAATAGATCCAAAGCTGTGGATTAGAAAGTCACATTAGGGTGATGAAATAAAACTGAGGGTCTACAGGGCTCTGAATAAGATGGCTGAGAGTTCCATGTTTGTGGGTAAAGAAAGCGTGGGTAATAGAAAATTAACGAATCTGCAAAAAGATGATGAATTTGCTTGATACACAAAACTTGAAAGCCAAGGATCTGGGTGGAATTCTTAGGCATGTGAACCGAATCCAGAGGGGGGAAAATTGCTGCTATTTTGGGTTTTACATTTCAGTCCATGGGCTTCCATGGCAGGTCAGATAGTAAGGAATCTGCCTACAATATAGGAGACCTGGGTTGTATTCCTGGGTCAAGGAGACGGCTGGAAATGGGAATGGCAGTGCACTCCAGTATTCTTGCTTGGAGAATCCCATGGACAGAGGAGTCTGGTGGGCTACAGCCCATGGAGTCACAAAGAGTCACATGATTCAGTGACTAACACAACCCTTTCAATCCACTGGGAACATAGAAAAAGGGAGAACAGTAGTGTCCGACTCTTTGCAACCCCATGGACTGTAGCCTACCAGGCTCCTCCATCCATGGAATTTTCCAGTCAAGAGTACTGGAGTGGGTCGCCATTTCCTTTTCCATTCTCTAACTATACAGCTTGACAAAAAAAAAAAAAAATTATCCAAATATCCCACTAGTTATGTAACTAGACCTAAGGTACTCTCAATATCAATTTTTTTAGTAGGAAACATTGGTCAGCGGAGGTATTTACACTTAATAAGGGAGAAAGAGTAGTACATTTACTACTAGCCATGAAAAAAAAAAAAATTAAGGTAACAAATTCAGAAGACATTCTTCCGGTCAACAATATCTCATGACAAGAAAAACAAAACAAAAACCAACAAAAAACCAACCAAACACTGACAAATGGGACATCAAGCAGAGCTATGAACATAGTTAACTTTCTTTTAACTTAAAGATTGAAGAAAGCCAAAGGCATAATGAGAATCTGAAGGCAATTTTTTAAGTTTTAATCAAAGATACACAATTAAGTTTTTGTCAATTCTATATCTTATCCTGACTCTATGACCTCACCTTCTGTTGAAAAAATTATGAGAAAAAGCCAGTAAATCAACTAAACAGTGATTAGCCTTTAATCTGGCCAGCTCTACATTTAAGGAAAATTTAAGGGGATTTGTGTTTTAGAGCAAGAAGAAAAAAAAAGTCACAAAATGCTCATTTGAATTGTTTCCTATTGTGGCTCTCTCTGTTCTCCCACTAACTGGCTGAAATCAGCAGGAGGCCCTAAGCCATGTGATTTCTAGTCTACTCTAGCACACCGCTCGGAAGAAAATCACGAGAGAGCAGTGCCATGGACTGCTGCTGTTCTTGCTCAGTCACTGAGTCGTGTCTGACTCTTGGTGACGGCATAGACTGAGCATGCCAGGCGTCCCTGTCCTCATGTCCATTGAGCTGTTGCTGCTATCTAAACATCTCATCCTCTGTAGCTCCCCTTTTCTTTGCCTCCAATCTTTCCCAGTATCAAGGTCTTTTTCCAATGAGTCAGCTCTTCCAATCAAGTGGCCAAAATATTGGAGCTTCAGCATTAGTCATTCCAATGAATATTCAGGGATGATTTCCTTTGGGTTTCATTGTTTGATCTCATTGCTGTCCAAGGAACTGTCAAGAGTCTTCTCTAGCTCCTCAATTTGAAGGCATCAGTTCTTTGGTGCTCAGCTTTCTTTATGGTCCAATTCTGACATCCATACATGACTACTGGAAAAGCCATAGCTTTGGCTACACGGATCTTTGTCAGTTAGGTGATGTCTTTGCTTTTTAATATGTTGTCTAGTTTTTTTTTTTTTTCATAACTTTTTTTTTTCCAAAAAGAAGCATCTTTTAATTTCATGGCTGCCGTGGATTGCTCTCCTGAATTTACCATACTCCTGGAGGGTGGGATTATTTAGACTGAGGAAGATTTGAACAGAGATCTATGGTTGCTGTAGAGGATAAACCTCAAATTCTGCTGTAGAGGATAAACCTCAAATTCCACTGTACAACCTATTTCTGAACTAGGAGATCAGTTACCCAGTCTAAGACAACTGAAAATTTTAGACAAAATGTGAAAGAATGACAATAAATGAAACACACAAATAAATAAAAAATATCCCACTCAAACTAAGCTTGAAATTAAAATTCCAAATTTTATAAGTAGATATAATATTAATAAAAACAGCTATAGGATCACTGACTAGAACATACATTTACTCTAAAATTTAAAAAAATATATATTATGTAGAACCTAAAAGTAAAACCAATGCAATAAACTCATAATACAGAGAGGCTCATAGTAAGTGGTATCAACTATAGCTAACACTCAGGGGAGAAGTGGTGAATTTCAAGATAGTACTTGATATACCCCTTCCCTCCAAAATTCCAGAGTGATAATGATATATTTTATGTAATAAAGAACCAACTTTGATATTACAATAAAATATTTGTATCAGATCAGATCAGTCGCTCAGAAATATAATTTGCATAGCAAATTAAATGGAGCAATATTTGCATAGAAAAAAATATATGAAGAATTTAAGAAAGACAGCAATTCATAGGTGAAACAGCCTGAGAAACAAGGGGGTTAAAATCAAATTTACAACCACACAGTTCATGCTAAGTTTGCATGTCATCACTATTAAAGAGAAGTTACTGCAACTATCAGAAAGAAAAAAGAGATTATATGCAAAAGAATTAAGTAAGGTTAACCAGAGATGTCCCAGACAGATGGTAAAAGATAAATATCCCGGGAAAGATAAGAGAACATAACTCCACAATTATGTGCTATTCAAACTGTCACTCAACACTGAGAGCAAAGTATTGAGACACAAAGGTAGGAGTGTTAACAGCCCTATGACCAAAATAAAGAATTAATGAAGTATATGCTTCAATGAATATACTAAGAACAGGAGAGAAAATAGATACAAGTGACGTTGTAGAGCACAGAAAGTGCACCTTAGTTAACTTCACTAAGACTGACCACAAAGTAATTATCATTACTTTGTGTTTAAAATTAAATAAAATAAAATAAGTAACAATATCAAGAAAAAGAAGTCACAATAAGTGGTTACTGTTCAAGAAAAGTTTATGAAGTTCCCTTAGTTTTATTAAGTAAGATGTGCAGTTAAGTATGTTTGGAAAAATGTATGTCATAGCACTAAAATTACTGAAACAAATTTTGCATCCTTCAGACCAGAGGAGGAAAGACAAGGGATAGCAGGAATTTTATCCATCCAATCCAAATTAAAAAGAAAAAAAAATTAAAAAAGAAACAATAACAATGAGGAGGTAGAGAAAGAATAAAAATAAAATGGAAAGCATATACAAAGTTAGATGTTGTACAATATGTATAGTATTTTATATTTATAATATAATTTTGTGACTATATTTACATATAAATTATATATACACCTACAGTCACAACAAATATAAAACATAACTGATAATATTATCAGATTGTATTAAAAACAACTCCAACAATACAAAATCAACTATATTCTACATAAAAGTCACATATAAGCAAATGCAATATATAAAGGTGATAATAGAGGTCTGAAAGCAGTTATGCCAAAAAAAAAAATCAGCAAATGAAAAAAGCAAGTAAAGCAATATTAAATATCAGATAAGAGTTATTTCAAAGTGAAAGTATTAATTTGTATTTCACTTGGCACTCTCTCTTGTTCAGTCATATTCAACTCTTTGCAACTCCGTGGACTATAGCCCACCTGGCTCCTCTATCCATGGAGTTCTCCTGGCAAGACTACTGGAGTGGGTAGCCATTCTCTTCTCCAGGACACTTGGCACTGCATAGTATTAAAAGAAAAAACCCACAGATCTTGTCAAGCAGCTAAGCAAATCATGAATATATAATCATGTAACGTCACAGTCTTCAAATATACAAAGCAATAGTGATAAACTTTCACAAAGTAATTAAGGAATAAGTATCCTGAAGAAGTTAATTTCAACACATATCTACTAGACATTGTCAGTCAGAAAGAATAGTTCATAGATATACAAAAAATTTTAACAAATAACTATAGTATGCTTGACATTAATACCAGCCTTCCAAAATGGAGAATATTTTACCAAAAACTTTGTATTACTTTATTTTCACTTGCAAATTAAGTGCCAAAGAATAAAATTGTACCTCAATGCAATGACATAAAAAATTAAAAACAGAAAAAATATGTTTAAAGCTATAAATGCAAGCTAAATATTCTACAGGTGGTAAAGTAAACTGTTGAAAATTTTCAAATATATATAAAGTAGAACAAAAATAAAAATAATACACTAAAATTTGCATAAAAAGATCAATATAGTAATTAGTGGTAAATTTATAATTTTAAAGGCATTTACTTTAAAAAAAAATCTGAAAACAAAGAGCTAAGAAAAGCTACAAAACAAATGACTAAGTTTATAGGAAAAATATGAGAGTAATAATAATAGAAAAAGTGGAAATTAATTTAATAGAAACACATTAGGAGAGAAAAGATCAAAATATTTGTTACTTTAACAATACTGATTAGGGGAGAAAAGCCACAAACAGATTTACAACAAAAAGGGAATGCAAATTTATTTACAGCAGTGCTTCTTAAAATAATAAGATTGGTTTGAATAATTTTCTGTCAATTACCTAATAGAATATTGAGAAAATAGAGAAATTATAAAAATGTACTGAGAATAACAGAAAATCTGGATATCTGATAAAGAATGTGAACCAAAAATTCAATCTTCGATCATCAACCTTTTTACTTACAAAACACATGGTCAACCCAGATGACTTTACCTTCAAGGAACAGATGTTCCTGATTTTATACAATTTCAGACAGTAAATTTAGAAAAAAAAAAAAGGAAAACTATTCAGTTTAAGTTTATGAGGCTACTATAAGCTGAATAACAAAACCAGACAAGAATAGCAAAAAGGAAAAAAAGAAATATAGGTACCAGTTTCCATGAAAAAAGTCATGTACAACAACAATCCAAAATAAAATACTAGCAAATAAAATTCAATATTATAACCATATATGTGCACATTATAGGCACACACCTATGCACACATGTAAACTATATTGTAACAAATTAGTGCTTATTCCCAGGAATGTAAACAAATGTCATTTTCAAATAAAACTATAACTATGTCATGCTGCTGCTGCTGCTACTGCTGCTAAGTCACTTCAGTCGTGTCCGACTCTGTGTGACCCCATAGACGTCAGCCCACCAGGCTCTCCTGCCCCTGGGATTCTCCAGGCAAGAAAACTGGAGTGGGTTGCCATTTCCTTCTCCAATGCATGAAAGCGAAAAAGTGAAAGTGAAGTCGCTCAGTCGTGTCCGACTCTTAGCGACCCCATGGACTGCAGCCCACCAGGCTCCTCCATCCATAGGATTTGCCAGGCAAGAGTACTGGAGTGGGGTGCCATTGCCTTCTCCGCTATGTCATGCTACATAGAGTTTAATGGAAAAAAAAAAAAAATTGAGCTCAAAAAAAGCATATGAAGAATTTATTAAATTTCAATACCTAACTCACAATGGACATTCAAATGATTTCAACTGGAAAGGAAGCTCCTTGTTATCTGATGGACATCTATCAAAAACCTATACTAAATAATGTTTAATGGTGCAATCCTGAGGCTAGATTGTATTCATTCTTATTTTGAGAGTACTAGACATAGTATTATTTAAAGACAAACATGATGTTAAAAAATAGAAATTTTCTCTGTTCATGTTGCTATATCTTAAGCAATATCTAGGAGAATCAGCAAATTCAACTAACATTTTTTTTTATTATCAACTTTTCTACAATCAAGAACCACAAAAACTTTAACTGTATTTTTAGTATTAACAGATTGAAAGTAAAATAGAAATGAAAAGACTATAAAAACAACAAACTACAAGGTGTCTAGAGTTGGAGCTTAAAAACAAAATATATTAAGCAATAAAATAACCCTATTTACGAGACAGCAAAAGAGACACTGATGTATAGAACAGACTTTTGGACTCTGGGACCGGGAGAGGGTGGGATGATTGGGGAGAATAGCATTGAAATATGTATAATATTATATCTGAAATGTATTAATTGTTCAACTAATCACTGTCATGTTACAGTTTGTTCATATTAGATATTTGTAATGTTTCTGATAATCAATAAAAGAGATTCTTGATAAAAAAATAAATTAAAAAAAAATAAAATAAAATTACCAATAATTATTGAAAAACATAAAAGAAGTTTTGGACAAAGAAGTAGCTAGCTATGTACTATGCCCACGAAGACAAACAGTCAACATTTAGACACCAATATTCCCAGTTAATCTAGAAATCCCTTAAATAGTATTTTAATAATTTTGCTGCAAATGGAAAATGTAACTGAAGTAAATAATAAATTTTAAAAGAGATTCAAACTAGTACAGCCACTATGGAGAACAGTGTGGAGATTCCTTAAAAAACTGGAAATAGCATTGCCATACCACCCAGCAATCCCACTGCTGGACATACACACCAAGGAAACCAGAATTGAAAGAGATACGTGTACACCAATATTCATCACAGCACTGTTTATAATAGCCAGGACATGATAGCAACCTAGATGTTCATGAACAGATGAATGGATAAGAAAGCTGTGGTACATATACACAATGGAGTATTACTCAGCCATTAAAAAGAATACATTTGAATTAGTTCTAATGAGGTGGATGAAACTGGAGCCTATTATACAGAGTGAAGTAAGCCAGAAAGAAAAATACCAATACAGTATACTAACACATATATACAGAATTTAGAAAGATGGTAACGATAACCCTGTATGCAAGACAGCAAAAGAGACACAGATGTATAAAACAGTCTTTTGGACTCTGTGGGAGAGAGTGAGGGTGGGATGATTTGGGAGCAAGGCATTGAAACATGTATATTATTATACGTGAAACAAATCACCAGTCCAGGTTCAATGCATGATACAGGATGCTCAGGGCTGGTGCACTGGGATGACCCAGTGGGCTGGTACGAGGAGGGAGATGGGAGGGGGCTTCAGGATGGGGAACACATGTACACCCGTGGCAGATTCATGTTGATGTATGGCAAAAGCAATACAATATTGTAAAGTAATTAGCCTCCAATTAAAATAAATAAATTTATATATAAAAAAATAAAGATACACTGGTATGCCACACACACACACAAAAGTCAATTTCTAGGAAAAATATGTTTTAACCTCAGTTCAGTTGCTCAGTCGTGTTCAACTCTTTGCGACCCCATGAATCGCAGCCAGCCAGGCCTCCTTGTCCATAACCAACTCCTGGAGTTCACTCAAACTCATGTCCATTGAGTCAGTGATGCCATCCAGCCATCTCATCCTCTGTCGTCCCCTTCTCCTCCTGCCCCCAATCCCTCCCAGCCTGAGTCTTTTCCAATGAGTCAACTCTTCGCATGAGGTGGTAAACGTACTGGAGTTTCAGCTTTAGCATCAGTCCTTCCAAAGAACACCCAGGACTGATCTCCTTTAGAATGGACTGGTTGGATAAATAATCCTAAATGCTTCACTTAATTAATTTAAAATAATTGAAAAGCCTATGAAATACGCACTTTGTAGAAGTACTCTAAAATATCACAGGTTTACCTCAGAAAAGAGTAAAAAATAAATAAATAAATAAATAAACAAGTTAAAAATGAAGTGTCTGTAATGTGAAAGTTGTCATGGAGGTTAGCACAGAGATATCTAAGTGTCACTCTCTGAGATCAAGTACCTCATAATTTAACAGAGCTGATAACACAATATCTGCCATCTTAGGCAGGATATGTTTAGTGCCACAAAGAGAGAGGAACAAAGAAAGGAGTACTTGAAAATTGCACGGACCAATTAGCAAGATTTCAATGAACTGCAAGGGCATTCTGGATGGAACATATTCTGAGCCACCATGGAGAAGCAGAAAAATACACAGCATATTTTGAGACTCCTTGGTTTCCATAGGAGAGTAATAAGAGATAAACTAGGGATATATATTGGTTGGTATCCCCTCTTTTTAAAAAGGAAGCCAAGAATCCAATTTAACTACTGGCTACCATAGGAACAGAAAACGTGTAAACAATTGTGATGGATTACATATAAGAATTAGTTCTGGACAAAATTCCAGATGAAATCTGTCTTTGTTTCCCACACTCTTCCCTGTTTAGTGTTCTAAAGCTTTCCTTAACCCTCTTTTCTCAATGTCTGTTGTTTTTATTAGATTTGGGACATTTTAATAAAATTTTTAGAATGTAAAAAAAAAATATCAGAAGAGGATTTTTATTATTCTAAAGACAATACAAGTAATGATAGTTTAATCAAAGCATAGTATTGGCAGAATTAAAGACAAGTACACCAGTGATACTGAATAGGACTGCATATAATATATATATACAAAAAGAGGTAGAATTGCTGCTGCTACTGCTGCTAAGTCGCTTCAGTAGTGTCCAACTCTGTGAGACCCCATGGATGGCCGTCCACCAGGCTCCCCTGTCCCTGGGATTCTCTAGGCAAGAATACTGCAGTGGGTTGCCATTTCCTTCTCCAGGAAAAGTTACTGTGTTCAAATAAAGAATGTTGGCACATTCACTTGCTATTGTTCAGTGGCTCAGTTGTGCTAAACTCTTTGGGACCCCATGAACTGCAGCACACCAGGCCTCCCTGTCCATCACCAACTCCCGGAGCTTGCTCAAACTCACATCTATCGAGTTGGTAATGCCATCCAACCATCTCATCCTCTGTCATCCCCTTCTCCTCCTGCCTTCAGTTTGACCCAGTATCAGGGTCTTTTTCCAGTGAGTCAGTTCTTCTCATCAGGTGGCCAAAGTATTGGAGCTTCAGCTTCAGCACCAGTCCTTCCAGTGAATATTCAGGATTGATTTCCTTTAGGATTGACTGGTTTGATCTTGTGGTCCAAGGGACTCAAGAGTCTTCTCCATCACAGTTCAAAAGCATCAATTCTTAGTGCCTGAATTTACTCCTGAATCTCCTCTCATTTTAAAGTGAGTCCAAACTGGTTTGAGAAGCGATGTCTTGGTAGGGCTGGGAATGGTACCACTCTGAGGGATAGTTTAGGTGGTAGAAGTATAGCCATGTTGAATTTCAGAGACTCAAGTATTTTGTAATGGAAAACTTTGACGCTGAAAAAAATTCTCTGCTTCATAAATGTTACAGCAAAATTCAAATACTGCATTATGCTTGTAACAGTTTTCTAGATTTTCCAAAATAATAGCATCAGAATTTGATCTATCAAATTCTCCTACTTGCTTACCCCTTTGCTTACCCCTTTATGCCTTCCTTCTCTGACAGCAGCTTAGAAATTCAAGGAGAATGTGGCAATAAACTTCTGAAATGAAAAGACAATGATGGCTCTATTTATATAAGTGTGAATCACATAGCTCTTTTGATTTTAGAAATTTTCAATTCGTTTTGCATCTAGAAACTAAGTCATTTAATCAAGGCTACATTGTGACAAGTAGCAGTTTTCTACAAAAACCTTAAGGTGTCTGGCTCTAGGTCTGAAAGTTACTCCTAGCCCACTGACCTGATATTAAAATCCAACTCCCTGGGAAATCAGTTAAATTTTAAATGCTGATATCATATGTGAAGCATGGCACATTATCCAGGGTTTAATGAGAAACACTATACATTTATAAATAAGCCTACTGAGCTCTTTTTTTTTTCTTTGAAGGAGTGAGTTTGAGTTTTAGATCAGATCAGATCAGATCAGTCGCTCAGTCATGTCCGACTCTTTGCAACCCCATTAACTGCAGCACGCCAGGCCTCCCTGTCCATCACCAACTCCCGGAGGTCACTCAGACTCACATCCATCGAGTCAGTGATGCCATCCAGCCATCTCATCCTCTGTCGTCCCCTTCTCCTGCCCCCAATCCCGCCCAGCATCAGAGTCTTCTCCAATGAGTCAACTCTTTGCATGAGGTGGCCAAAATACTGGAGTTTCAGCTTTAGCATCATTACTTCTAAAGAAATGCCAGGGCTGATCTCCCCCAGAATGGACTGGTTGGATCTCCTTGCAGTCCAAGGGACTCTCAAGAGTCTTCTCCAACACCACAGTTCAAAGGCATCAATTCTTGGGTGCTCAGCCTTCTTCACAGTCCAGCTCTCACATCCATACATGACCACAGGAAAGACCATAGCCTTGACTAGGCAAACCTTTGTTGGCAAAGTGATGTCTCTGCTTTTGAATATGCTGTCTAGGTTGTTCATAGCTTTCCTTCCAAGGAGTAAGCGTCTTTTAATTTCATGGCTGCAATCACCATCTGTAGTGATTTTGGAGCCCAGAAAAATAAAGTCTGACATTGTTTCCACTGTTTCTCCATCTATTTCCCATGTAGTGATGGGACCAGATGCCATGATCTTCGTTTTCTGTATGTTGAGCTTTAAGCCAACCTTTTCACTCTCCACTTTCACTTTCATCAAGAGGCTTTTTAGTTCCTCTTCACTTTCTGCCATAAGAGTGGTATCATCTGCATATCTGAGGTTATTGATGTTTCTCCCAGCAATCTTGATTCCAGCTTGTGTTTCGTCCAGTCCAGCGTTTCTCATGATGTACTCTGCATATAAGTTAAATAAACAGGGTGACAATATACAGCCTTGACGTACTCCTTTTCCTATTTGGAACCAGTCTGTTGTTCCATGACCAGTTCTAACTGTTGCTTCCTGACTTGCATACAGATTTCTCAAGAGGCAGATCAGGTGGTCTGGTATTCCCATCTCTTTCAGAATTTTCCACAGTTTATTGTGATCTACACAGTCAAAGGCTTTGGCATAGTCAATAAAGCAGAAATAGATGTTTTTCTGGAACTCTCTTGCTTTTTCCATGATCCAGTGGATGTTGGCAATTTGATCTCTGGTTCCTCTGCCTTTTCTAAAACCAGCTTGAACATCAGGAAGTTCACAGTTCACATATTGCTGAAGCCTGGCTTGGAGAATTTTGAGCAGTACTTTACTAGCGTTTGAGATGAGTGCAATTGTGTGGTAGTTTGAGCATTCTTTGGCATTGCTTTTCTTTGGGATTGGGATGAAAACTGACCTTTTCCAATCTTGTGGCCACTGCTGAGTTTTCCAAATTTGCTGGCATATTGAGTGCAGCACTTTCACAGCATCATCTTTCAGGATTTGGAATAGCTCCACTGGAGTTCCATCACCTCCACTAGCTTTGTTCGTAGTGATGCTTTCTAAGGCCCACTTGACTTCACGTTCCAGGATGTCTGGCTCTAGGTCATTGATCACACCATCATGATTATCTGGATTGTGAAGCTCTTTTTTGTACAGTTCTTCTGTGTATTCTTGCCATCTCTTCTTAATATCTTCTGCTTCTGTTAGGTCCACAACATTTCTGTCCTTTATCGAGCCCATCTTTGCATGAAATGTTCCTTTGGTATCTCTGATTTTCTTGAAGAGATCCCTAGTCTTTTCCATTCTGTTGTTTTCCTCTATTTCTTTGCATTGATCGCTGAAGAAGTCTTTCTTATCTCTTCTTGCTATTCTTTGGAACTCTGCATTCAGATATTTATATCTTTCCTTTTCTCCTTTGCTTTTCGCTTCTCTTCTTTTCACAGCTATTTGTAAGGCTTCCCCAGACAGCCATTTTGCTTTTTTGCATTTCTTTTCCATGTGGATGGTCTTGATCCCTGTCTCCTGTACAATGTCATGAACCTCATTCCATAGTTCATCAGGCACTCTATCTATCAGATCTAAGCCCTTAAATCTATTTCTCACTTCCACTGTATAATCATAAGGGATTTGATTTAGGTCATACCTGAATGGTCTAGTGGTTTTCCCTACTTTCTTCAATTTAAGTCTGAATTTGGCAATAAGGAGTTCATGGTCTGAGCCACATTCAGCTCCTGGTCTTGAGTTTTAACTTGGAGGTAAATTCAGTTCAGTTCAGTTCAGTCTTTCAGTCCTGTCCAACTCTCTGTGACCCCATGAATCGCAGCCAGCCAAGCCTCCCTGTCCATCACCAACTCCTGGAGTTCACCCAAACTCATGTCCATTGAGTCAGCAATACCATCTATCCATCTCATCCTCTGTCATCCCCTTCTCCTCGTGTCCCTAATCCCTCCCAGCGTCAGAGTCTTTTCCAATGAGTCAACTATTTGTGTGAGTTGGGCCAGAGTACTGGAGTTTCAGCTTTAGCATCAGTCCTTCCAAGGAACACCCAGGGCTGATCTCCTTCAGGATGGACTGGTTGGATCTCCTTGCAGTCCAAGGGACTCTCAAGAGTCTTCTCCAACAGCACAGTTCAAAAGCATTAAATCTTCGCAGTCCAATTTTCACATCCATATATGACCACTGGAAAAGCCATAGTGAGGTAAATTACCATATTCAATTTCAGATCTGATCTTACACATGTAGAATAAGTTTTCCTATTTGGTCAGTCGACTCAATGTTAGTATTTAATATAAACTGCTGCCCAGGTTTGTGAAATCAAGGCTATTTCACATGGGATTTGTACAGCTGCAAATACGTTAGTTGAAGAAATGCAGATAAAGGTGATGGCAAAATTTAAAGAAAAATGAAGGAAAGAATTCTGTCCCTGGAATAATTCAAAGTTGACATCACCAAGTTTTCTCTTTCTTGGTCCCACAACTTGTGGGAAGAGCTTATTTCTGGAATATAAGAATACTCAATGGGCCTAGATAGATGATAACCTGAAATTTTAATACTGAAGAAAATGGAAACCCACTCCAGTATTCTTGCTTGGGAAATTCCATGGACTGAGGAGCCTGCCAGGCTACAGTCCATTGGGTCTTGGGAGTTAGATATGACTTAGTGACTAGGCAAAAAAAAAAAAGAGGAGCCTGGAGGGCTATAGTCCATGGGATTGTTGGGTCGAACACAACTGAGCATGCACACACACATTCACGCTTTAATTCAAGGATCCTAAAAAACAATTTTTAAGATATTAGGAGTTTCTTCTTTTTGAGTTTTAATGACGGACTATAAAGAAAGCTGAGCACTGAAGAACTGATGCTTTTGAACTGTGGTGTTGGATAAAACTCTTGAGAGTCCCTTGGACTGCAAGGAGATCCAACCAGTCCATCCTAAAGGAGATCAGTCCTGGGTATTCATTGGAAGGACTGATGTTGAGCTGAAACTCCAATACTTTGACCACCTGATGTGAAGAGCTGACTCATTGGAAAAGACCCTGATGCTGGGAAGGATTGGGGGTGGGAGGAGAAGGGGATGACAGAGAATGAGATGGTTGGATGGCATCACTGACTCAGTGGACATAGGTTTGGGTGAACTCTGGGAGTTGGTGATGGACAGGGAAGCCTGAAGTGCTACTATTCATGGGGTCGCAAAGAGTCAGACACAACTGAGCGACTGAAGTAATGCACATTTATGATTCTTCTTTCTTAAAGAATTTATTTCTGCCATGTTAGTTAACTACTTCTTAGTCATCCCAATTCCAGAATTTTGCTAAATAGCACGGGATAAGGGAAGAACAGAAATTCAAATCCGAAACCATTTATTCCAATACCTATCCCACTATGCCAAATCTTTTTTCTGGTAATGACTTAAAAAACATGTTTGCACATATGGGAAAGAAAACTAACATTTCAAAAAACTCTCCCTTTAGTCCCATTTATTACCATGCTTATATGAACCCTCACCAGAATTAGTTTTTAACTATTCAGCTACCACAGGGTCTAAGCTTATTTATCATCATTTATTAATTATTCAGCCTACTTCAAACTACCTTCAATATCTATCACTTTATTGAAATTACTCATGAATGTATTTTTTGCACTCAAATATAATGAATAATTCTCAGTCCTCATTTATGTCTTCTTACACCTTGAAATATTTTCTGGTGTCTGTTACATGACATTGCATTTCACCTTGCTTACCTTTCTTGGGTGCTCTTTTCTATACTCATAAAAATGAATGATTATGCTTTCTCCCCCAAATTTGTATTGGTGGAGACACTAATTTGGAGGACACAGGCCTTGGACTTTTCACACTTATCTCTCTGGGTGAATATATCCAGTTCTAAAGTTTTGAATACTCTTTATACAGTGATTACTGCAATTTTACATGTCTAGCTGCACATCATTGTTGGGATCCAGATACAAGTACCCAATTACTTGACATGACTACTTAAATATTTTAAATATATGTATATAATTTTTATATATTTGATAATATATTTATAGATTTTTCTAATCATATAATTGATTTTGTGATATTTATATATAAGCATTTTATATATTTATAGCATAAAATACATTTCCTTAAAATGCACATGCCCCCGTGCTTGCACATATGCATGTGTGCTCAGTTGCCCAGTTGTGTTTGACTCTTTTGAGAACTCATGAGCTGTAACCCACCAGGATTGTCTGTCCATGGGCTTGTCCAGGCAGGAATACAGGAGCGGGTAGCGTTTTCCTCCTCCAGGGGATCTTCCTCACACAGGGATGGAACCCAGGTCTCCTGCATTGGCATGTGGATTTTTTTTATCACTGAGCCAGGTGAGGAGCTGCACATGCCCCCAAAGTAATGCAAAATCCCTGATTCCAGTGGTTTCTATTAAAGTAAAACACACTGCTCTTTACAGGGTTGTTCCAACCCCAGACTCAAGAGTCTTACCTGATTCTTTGTTTTTCCTCATCCCTCTTATCCAATTCATTAATAGATCCTTTTAACTATCCCCAGAATGTACCCAGACAATTTTCACATCATCTTCTGAGCTTCTACCATATTTCTTGCTCAAGTTCCTACAATATTTGGCCATGATAACTGTAATTATCAGTAATTGGTCTCCCTGCTTATTTTCTGCTGTGTTTTCTATTGCCGCTGTAACAAATATCCATAAACTTATGATGTAACACAGCACTCATTTATGAGCTCACAGTTCTGTAGGTCAGATACACAGGTAGGACTTACTGGATTTTTTATTTGGAGTTACAAAAGGTTGAAACATAGGTGTTGATCAAACTGAGTTCTTAACTACAGACTCTCAGGAAGAATATACTTCCAAGCTCAGTTAGATTGTTGTCAGAATTTAGCTCTTTGTGGTTGTAGGAATGAAGTCCCAGTTTTCTTGCTGCCTGTCAGCAACAGGCTGCTCTGGAAATCCAAGTGTATTGCTTCTCACTTGGCCCCTTTTATCTTTAACCCAGCAAACGAAGGTCAAATCCTTCCCATACTTTACATATCTTTGAATTGCTCTTTTTGGTAAACTCTTTTGCCATGTAGCAAGATAAACACAGCAGTAAAGGACAAAGAGCAAAATTTATAGGGCCATCTAGAATTCTGTTTACCTACTGCTTCGTCTACTTTTGCCTCTCATCTACATGATTTACTATTTAAGAGCCAAAATGATAATTTCAAAGTATAAAATACATGCACAATTTTCCTAATTTAAGTCCTTTAGGTCCTTTCTCAATTTATTGTCCCTAAGCTTCAAAACCATCCTTTTATTTTCTTTAATTACTAAAATTCTAATTGGATTATTTTAAGTTTGTAGCTGGTATTCTTTGTGTACTTTGGCAGATGACAACCTCTCTGAGTTTAGGTTTGATTGTCTATACAATTTCATGTGATATGGTTATTTGGGGACATTGATACACACACACACACACACACACACACACACACACATACACACACATACTGAAGTGGATAGCCATTCCATTCTCCAAGAAATCTTCCTCACCCAGAGATCAAACCCAGAACTCCTGTATTTCAGGCAAGATTCTTTACCATCTGAGCCACCAGGGAAGCCCATACGTGTGTGTGTGTGTGTGTGTGTGTGTGTGTATACTTGAAAAAAGTGAAAGTATTAGTTTCTCAGTTGCATCCAACTCTTTGTGACCCCATGAACTGTAGCCTGCCAGGCTCCTCTGTTCATGGAATTCTCCAAGGAAGAATAATGAAGTGGATAGCCATTCCATTCTCCAAGAGATCTTTCTCATCCAGGGATCAAACCCAGAACTCCTGTATTGCAGGCAAGATTCTTTACCATCTCAGCCACCAGGAAAGCTCATATATGTGTGTGTGTGTGTGTATGTGTGTGTGTGTGTATACAGTGATTAACAGATGACTTATACTCTTCAAATTAGTCACCCCAATCATCATAATTCCATGTTATCTTCCTGGGACCAGTCTGCTGACAATGATGACTATTTGCTCGCTCTCTTTTGTCCAAACAGCTATGAAGAATGATTCATCTAAATGGTATATATTATATTGGGAAAAGATAGATATTCCTTTCAGTAAACACAGACTGATTTAAGTCTAAAGTGTTGTTGTAAACCCTGTGAAAAGCACAAAGACAACACAAGTGTTACATTGTGTCCTTCAAGAGTTTGGACTCTGGTGGTAGTGAATGAAATCAGAAATGTCATGAAGTAGGATTGACATCTTGCTATAAGCAGAACTATGGTCTCAGTTTCAGGCAGTGGATATGTCTATGTCCAAAAGGCATCTTCTCAGATTTGGTCATTTATTTAATTTTGATTTGTGTTGAGAGAGATTGTCTGAAATGAGATTTATTAGAGATGTAATAGAATAAGCTAGGTAGTGTGAATATGCCCTACTGTTTTCCCAAAAGAAAAATGGTACATAAGCTTAAACCACCATTGTAGACAGCCTTTGGAAAATGATGATTTTAATTCATTAAATACGTTTCTCATAATTGCTATTTAGTTAACGACTGCAGTTAAATAAGACTATCATGCTGCTGCTGCTGCTGCTGCTAAGTCGCTTCAGTTGTGTCCGACTCTGTGCGACCCCATAGACGGCAGCCCAGCAGGCTCTGCCGTCGCTGGGATTCTCCAGGCAAGAACACTGGAGTGGGTTGCCATTGCCTTCTCCATTGTGTGAAAGTGAAAAGTGAAAGTGAAGTCGCTCAGTCACGTCCGACTCGTAGCGACCCCATGGACTGCAGCCCACCAGGCTCCTCCATCCATGGGATTTTCTAGGCAAGAGTACTGGAGTGGCTTGCCATTGCCTTCTCCGAAGACTATCATAAGACACACTATATTGGATACTAGTTAATTTAAAACATATGTTTTAAGACTAAGCAATTATAAATCAAGCTATTCACTTCCTAAACTTCAATAAATATATCCATGATAACTCACTTGTACATAATTAACAAACAATAATTACTTTAGTAAGCCTACATTATAAAGTCATGCTAATAAAAATAAGGTACAAAAATTTCTGTGTTGAACTTCCCAGCTGTTATTTATAGTTTTAGACTTTTCACATTGAATTAAACGTAAAATAGGACAAACTCACTTGCGATTGCCACATTGGAAGTGAGTACAAGAATTAAGGTTATTCACAACTATAACTCTTAGATGCTAAATAGAAGCATGTGCTATACAGATTTAGTTTTAGATATTTACTTCTATAGGGCCCTTCATCTTTAAACTTTAGTAAAAATGTTAGCAAAGTTGGTTATTAAACATAATTATTTGAAAGGAGAAATTTGAAGCAGGATTTCAGTTGGGTTTGTGTGCACACACACACACGCATATTCATCCAATAACTGACAAGAAGCCTTGTTACTCACCTTGTTACCCCGATCTTTACCATGAAATTATGTGTTACTTGTTAAAGGACACGGTATTACTACAGTGGTTAAATTCATTGGATCCTTGAAAGGATGATTGCAATGCATAACAAATTGCTAATAGGTGGCATAATTGAAACAAAATCATCATTCTCTACCCAGTCAGGCTATTATGAATCCCTCTTTGTACTTCCTGACTATCTGGATGTACCCCTGTATTACAAATGAACATTATATTATGATAGTATCATCGCTTGTGTATATTATTTACTAAAGTGTTGGTATAACAACTATGCTTATTTACATATTTAATTTAGTAGTTAGCCTTAAAATGTATTATCACAATCTTACTAGGCACAAAAAATTGTTTACTGAATGAATCTTTAAATGAAGCATGCAGTCTTCTCATTTGGAAAAAGTGGCAAATAATTTAAAATAGTTTGTCTCAGTTTTTCCTTATATTGAAGAAGGTAATTAAATAAATAAACTTTAGCTTAATGTATCCAGAGTAATGGGGCTTCCCTGGTGGGTCAGACAGTAAAGAATCTGCCTGCAATGCAGCAGACCTGAGTTTGATCCCTGGGACAGCAAAATCCTCTAGAGGAGGGAATGGCTCGCCACTCCAATATTCTTGCCTGGAAACTTCTACTGACAGAGAGGCATGGAGGGCTACAGTCCACAGGGTCACAAAGAGCCTGACACGACTAACACGTTCACTTTTAATTTTCATCTTGAGTAATATTGTTTAATCAAGTCACATCCTTTTGTCAATTTTCTAGCTTTAAGTTTGACATTTATTTACTCATATTTCTAATGTCTTTGCATTCTGCGCTTTCTTATATTATTTCACATACTCAAAAGATGGCTTCTGGATACTCATGATTGGAGGAGCTTGAATTTGGGTAGGGTGTTTTGATTAAAAAAAAACCGAAATTATCCAGGGTATTTTCATGAGGAAAGTATTAGGCAGACTGGTCTTCCCAGATGGCACTAGTGGTGAAGAATCTGCCTGCTGAAGCTGGAGACCTAAGAGTCATAGGTTCCATCCCTGGGTCAGAAAGATCACCCTGGAAGAGGAAATGGAAACCCGCTCCAGTAATCTTGCATGGAAAAGTCCGTGGACAGAGGAAGCTGGCGGGTTATAGTTCATGGGACTGCAGAGAGTTGGACACAACTGTGCGACTGAGCACACATTAAGCAAATGAAGAATTTCTGTTGTTTTAATAGAAAGATTTGTAAGAGTATTTAGGTTTTTATTTTTATTTTTTAATGTTTCTCATCAGGGCTGACAATTTTAAAAAGGATGAAATAACTTAGGGGGTAAATCTTCCTAGAAACAGAGATCATATTTAACTGAAGCAAGGAGATCCAACCAGTCCATTCTGAAGGAGATCAGCCCTGGGATTTCTTTGGAAGGAATGATGCTAAAGCTGAAACTCCAGTATTTTGGCCACCACATGCAAAGAGTTGACTCATTGGAGAAGACTCTGATGCTGGGAGGGATTGGGGGCAGGAGGAGAAGGGGACGACAGAGGATGAGATGGCTGGATGGCATCATTGACTCGATGGATGTGAGTCTGAGTGACCTCTTGGAGTTGGTGATGGACAGGGAGGCCCGGCGTGCTGCAATTCATGGGGTCGCAAAGAGTCGGACACAACTGAGTGACTGATCTGATCTGATCTGATCTGAATCATTGTGTTGCATTCTTTGGAACGTGAATATAACATGTTGAATAAATTAATCTCACTTTGAAATTACTATTATTACAATTGCTGATAGGAAGATACAGAATAGCAACATAATACCTAGTCTGTGTCATTATACTCAGATCTAAATATCTTCTTCATTTGTCTGCCTCCAGAATTTTTTCTAATCAAACAGGTGTTCAGTACTAGAAATCAACCAATTTTAGAAGCTACTTTCTTGAGAAATCTCAGTTGCTCCCATTACTTAATTGATTCAAAACTCCTCTGATTTTTGAAAACATTTTTACTTAATACTTTTCAATAAAATCAAGTTAATTTCCCACAATATGCAAGTATGCAATATCAATATCAATAACCTCAGATATGCAGATGACACCACTCTTATGGCAGAAAGTGAAGAGGGGCTAAAAAGCCTCTTGATGAAAGTGAAAGTGGAGAGTGAAAAGGTTGGCTTAAAGCTCAACATTCAGAAAACGAAGATCATGGCATCTGGTCCCATCACTGCATGGGAAATAGATGGGGAAACAGTGGAAACAGTGTCAGACTTTGTTTTTCTGGGCTCCAAAATCACTGCAGATGGTGACTGTAGCCATGAAATTAAAAGATGCTTACTCCTTGGAAGGAAAGTTATGACCAACCTAGATAGCATATTCAAAAGCAGAGACATTACTTTGCCAACAAAGGTTCGCCTAGTCAAGGCTATGGTCTTTCCTGTGGTCATGTATGGATGTGAGAGCTGGACTGTGAAGAAGGCTGAGTGCTGAAGAATTGATGCTTTTGAACTGTGGTGTTGGAGAAGACTCTTGAGAGTCCCTTGGACTGCAAGAAGATCCAACCAGTCCATTCTGAAGGAGATCAATCCTGGAATTTCTTTGGAAGGAATGATGCTAAAGCTGAAACTCCAGTATTTTGGCCACCTCATGCGAAGAGTTGACTCATTGGAGAAGACTCTGATGCTGGGAGGGATTGAGGGCAGGAGGAGAAGGGGACGACAGAGGATGAGATGGCTGGATGGCATCACTGACTTGATGGGTGTGAGTCTGTGTGACCTCCGGGAGCTGGTGATGGACAGGGAGGCCTGGCGTGCTGCGGTTCATGGGGTTCGCAAAGAGTTGGACACGACTGAGCGACTGATCTGATCTGATCTGATCTGATGCAAGTATGCAACATTTACGTACATTTGAGTGAGCCTAATTGCAGCTATCTTGCTTGATTCTGCACTCAAGCTTCCACTTATAGTATTTATTTCCTTATTGTAAATATTCTTTATCTCATTCTACATTCTGAACTCTCGCCTAGCCAGCAATGACCTATTTAACTTCCACTCTTCATTTAAATAATTTCTTCATCTGTATCGATTTTTTTTCAGCTATATTCAGATCCAGATGATTGACACAGAATGGTTCTCCATGTGTTACAAAAAATGTTCTGAAGACATGGAATTTTGGGGTCTCTCTTATTTCTTCCAGATATTTATGAAATGCTTTCTAATAATTGACAATTAGAAGAATTCATAATGACCTGTTAAAATCAATTGCTATTAGTATTGGGAATTGGCTGGAAATAGAAAGATTCTTGTGTAGGACTCATGTTTTTTAAACACACACACATGCTCTCTTTCCATATATATAAAATCTCTATTTATGGGGCAAGGAAGAAGTATGTTTAGTTATCCCAAACCTACTTCAGTCATATTAATAGAGAATACTTAAAGGAGACTTTTGTTCAAATATACATTTTTATCATTACAAATTCTCCTGAGCTTTGTGATTTTAATCAAAGAATTTAAAAATGTATTCCTTCATGTAGGCCTGCTTTTTAACAGATTCACCTAATGGTGTCTTTGTGAATACATGTATAAATTAAAACAAAATAAATCTAAAAGTTGTTTTAGGTTTTTTTCTGGAGGTAAGTTGAAATATCAAATTTTATGCAGATATATTACTGTTTCATCGATATCATCATTGTCTTAGTATAATAGCTATCAGAGCTAATAATACTTATTGTGAGCTTATTACATGCCAGAGATCTCATTGCCTTACTGATACTCTATTTATTTAATGTGCCTATCTATGAGGCTGATAGTATTGCTATATTTATTACATAGATAAAGAATAAAAGTGTGAGAGAAATTCAGCTTTGTGTTCAGATCACAAGCCAGTAAGTGATACATATGGATTCAAACTAAAAAATAGCTATAAATTATATAAATTTTGATTACTGTTGTTGGCAAAATAATTTCTGAGGTTCCCAAAGGCACCAGTTAGAGGCAAGACCTATTTTGTTTACATGTCTCAGGAATACATCTGCCACATGTGTTGCTACGATGCAAAGAATGAGAACAAATACCTTGAAAGTTTGTATTATTGATAATTGTCATCTGGGCTGCGAAGCATACTGTTGAGGTAAAATTAGTCTCCTTCAGAGAAAACTTTTTTTTTTTTTTTTTGCAATTTTTTTCAGTTCACTTACTTTTATTTCATTTATCAAATTTAATTTTATTTTAATTGAGATATAATTGACATATAACATGGTATAAGTTTAAGAAGTGTGTTGTTGTCTGGTCACTAAGTTGTGTCTGACTCTTTGTGACTCCATGGACTTCAGCACACCAGACTTCCCTGTCCTTCACTATCTCCTGGAGTTTGCTCAAAATCATGTCCAATTGAGTCAGTGATGTTATCTAATCATCGCATCTTCTGCTGCCCTCTTCTCCCTAAGGTGTATAACTTGTTCATTTACTACCTTTACCCTTTGAAGTCAGATTCCACTGTTGCATTAACTGATATCTCCATCAGGTCATGTAATAATTTATTTTTTGTAGTGAGACCATTTAATATCTTGTACCAGCAACTTTAAAGTATAAATAGAGTGCTGTTAACTATGATCATATTACTATACATTAGATATGCAGAACTTATTAATAAAGTTACCCCCTAAGAACTGCTTTTGCACTATCATATAGGTTTGGGCTTGCTGTTTTTTCTCATTTACATTTGTTTTGATGTTTCCAAAACGTTTTTATTATTATTTTACATTGGAGTACAGCAGATTAACAATTTTGTGATAGTTGCAGGTGGATAGCAAAGGACTCAGCCATTTTCCCCCTGAACCTCCCCACATCCAGGTGTCACATAACACTGAGCAGAGTTCCCTGTGCTGTTCAGTAGGTCCTAGATGGTTATCCATTTTAAACACAATGGTGTGTAAGTGTCAGTCCCAAACTCCCTAACTATCTCTTCCTCTTGTTTTCCCCCCTGTCATCAGTTACACTTAGTTTTAAACCGTACTTCAAAAATATCTTTGGATGGACTGCTAATATTTTAACATTTCATGAACACTTATCACTGCTTGCTCTCTAGATATCGTTGGAAACCAATAATACTTCCCTCAGAGAGGGACCACCTCTTTCTGTGAACCATAACTTCCCCATAGAAGCTGTGCTATCTTTGCTTGACTCCCTTGCTTCTGGTTTAAATTTTATGGGTGTCTGACCATAGATAAACCAATTAATCCCTTCCCTGGGACAATTAGATGAAACAGGTAAATCCATACAGGTATCAAAGCATTATATTGTTTTTCCCCTTCAAAAGAGGCTGATCTGCAGAAGGAGAAAAAATATCTAACATAGAGAAAGAGGGGGAAGAAAATTCTGAAGTCATTCAAAGTGCTTGACACAATATTCTTTTAGATTGAAGTGACCTCTTGGCCTTCACGGGTCTTTCACCTGTGGACTCTACCTCTTATTCTGTGATACCTCTCAGCATCCTAATAATATAAAGCTCTTTTCTTTTCCTTTCATTTTTAGCGTTATTTTTGTCTTAGTCTAACTGAAATGATTTTTTTCCTGAAATAGTCCTGGTTATTTTAAATGGTCAAGTGAAAGTCTGTGTTTTATGCTATTCAAGTCCAGGTATCAAATGCTTAATAAAAGTTTATTACATTGACTTTCATTAAACTGTTTCAACTAAAAGCTATGAGACTAACTAGGATTGAAGAGGCTGAAGGAGAAGAAGACCTACTAGTTTTCTTTGACTTATAACTTTCTTTTATTTCCCAAATAACCTGAACGGAAAAGGAAATTGCAAGCTTGTATAGAAAGACACTTGACTATTTTTATTGGATTGTATTGCTCTAGCTCAGCAGTAAAAAAGAGTCTTTCAATCTATTATGGTGGAAAAAAATAGGAAAGAACTGTTTGAACCTGAGCAGTTACACAAAACAGAAATTGGCTTGGCCAGTCCACTCAAATCCTGATGCTTTTATTGGAAATGGTTTCTTTTGCAGTAAGTTCTTTTTAGAGTTGCTGAGCTTGGACCTGCAACTAGAGACACCTGTTTGAGAAAATGATCATACAGAGACGCTGACAGGGAATTTTTCATAGAAGAGAATCTGGGGAGGAAAATATGAGTACCAAGTAGTGGGATTGTTTATATAAAATCCTCATGACCTATTGGTGGCAGAAAGCTTTTTTCCATAAGAAAATTCATCCATTCAGAGTCCAGTAACTTTCTTTCTCTCACAATCTCACTGTAGGGAAAAAAAAAAAAAAACGGAAACCCAGAATCTTGGCTCACTTTCATACAAATTCTATTGAGGTTCCCAGTGAAGGAGTTTGAATGGTAACCCACCCCTGGGTTGCAAATGGCAATTCAGGAACAGATCATTTTGAATCATTCATGAAACAGTCAACCTTGAGATTCTGAACATTGTGTTTGAGAATAGAAGAGCTGAACAAGGGACTTGGGATGGTCATTATCGAGAAGCAAAAGCTGCTATTCACATGATTACTAGCACCCAGAAGGAGTAATCAGGTCTAAAATAGAGCTGTTTTACATTTGAAAGAGTTCCATACAAATGTCTTTGTGAAATATAACTGTTTCAGGTAGTATTTATTTTCCATCCTTTTCCATTTATTGGGTATTTTACAGTACATTTTCTTATCATATTACATTTCAGGCAGACCTATGGGATGTAGTCACACATGTATTTTAGAAGCTATATATTGAATGAGGCACATGTAAATCAATTAACTCATAATTGTCCACATGGAGATTTGTGAATGTCTTTTTTTTTTCTCCATATACTTTATTCATAGAGTTTGAAATAAAAGGGAGAAGTGAGAAAGGGGGTGTTATATGAAGGAGAACAGTTTTCTTAGCAAGAAACCTCTAAACTGCTGAGTTGAAGATATTTCAGCAAATTATCAAGGACATGTGGTCTCAGCAGCATTCACATCTCAGTAACATTGGATTGTGTGATATATAATCTTAATGATTGTGGCTTGAATTAAGCACATACACACAATTTCTTACTCACAAATCTCAAGGTCCCCCAGTAATTTACTCAAATAACTTAGTGTAAGGTGGTGTAACTTTTGGTTAGATGCCAGGTTATATCAAGTAAGATACTCCTGGGGCCAAAGTGTTAAGTTTGCTACATAAAAAAGATTCAGAGATTATGGTCAAATTTAACTACTCATCCGAATCTCCTACATTGCCACTGTTTTAAAAGCTAACAGCTTAATTCCTTGAGACAGTTCTGGTGTCTGTTTAATGCAGTTTTAAAATGTATTTTTTAAAAAAGGTATAAAAATCTATGCTTTTTTATTTAATAGCTTTGTACTAGAAAGCTTAGGAAGCTTTATTCAAAATAGTGTACATGAGGATTGTCAGAGATACATCATTACCTTAATGCTTAAATGTGGCATGACCCATGGTAACATGCATTATTTCAATGCTCATGTCAGGCTTGTTCTCTGTTAATGCTCACAACTGGCTCAGGTCTCCATTACTTGGGGCTCAATTTTAGGTGGTACAGAATCTTCCTACAAGGCAGGAGACAGAGAAGTGGGTTCAATCCTTGGCAGGAAAGATATCCTGAAGTAGGAAATGGCAACTTACTCCAGCACTGTTGCCTGGAAATTTTCAAGGACAGAGGACCCTGGTGGGCTACAGTCCATGGTATCACAAAGAGTCGCACACGATTGAGAATGCATGCATGTACATATAACATCGCTTGAAGGGAGTGAAGTCACTCAGTTATGTCTGACTCTTTGTGACCCCACAGACTGTAGCGTACCAGGCTCCTCAGTCCATGGAATTTTCCAGGCAAGAGTACTGGAGTGGGTTGCCATTTCCTTCTCCAGGGGATCTTCCCAAACCAGGGATCGAACCTGGATCTCCCGCAATGTAGGCAGACGCTTTACCGTCTATCGCTTAGGAGACATAAATGATTTTCTACCAATAAGACTAATTTTTCATCAGCTTTTATTTGGGAATCTTATTAAGATACATATACTAAGACTGGAAGTTCCCTAAGCAGCTATTAATTATTTATTTGTATCTTGAGAAACCTGTACACAAGTCAGGAAGCAACAGTTAGAACTGGACATGGAACAACAGACTGGTTCCAAATAGGAAAAGAAGTACATCAAGGCTGTATATTGTCACCCTGCTTTTTTAACTCCTATGCAGAGTACATCATAAGAAATGCTGGGCTGGAAGAAGCACAAGCTGGAATCAAGATTGCCGGAAGAAATTTCAATAGCCTCAGATATGCAGATGACACCACCCTTATGGCAGAAAGTGAAGAGGAACTAAAAAGCCTCTTGATGAAAGTGAAAGTGGAGAGTGAAAAGGTTGGCTTAAAGCTCAACATTCAGAAAAGTAAGATCATGGCATCCGGTCCCATCACTTCCTGGGAAATAGATGGGAAAACAGTGGAAACAGTGTCAGACTTTATTTTGGGGGGCTCCAAATCACTGCAGATGGTGACTGCAGCCATGAAATTAAAAGACGCTTACTCCTTGGAAGGAAAGTTATGACCAACCTAGATAGCATATTCAAAAGCATAGACATTACTTTGTCAACAAAGTTCCAGCTAGTCAAGGCTACGGTTTTTCTAGTTGTCATGTATGGATGTGAGAGTTGGACTCTAAAGAAAGCTGAGTGCCAAAGAATTGATGGTTTTGAACTGTGGTGTTGGATAAAACTCTTGAGAGTCCCTTGGACTGCAAGGAGGTACAACCAGTCCATCATAAATGAGATCAGTCCTGGGTATTCATTGGAAGGACTGATGTTGAAGTTGAAACTCCAATACTTTGGCTACCTCATGTGAAGAGCTGACTCATTGGAAAAGACCCTGATGCTGGGAAAGATTGAGGGCTGGAGGAGAAGGAGACAACAAAGGATGAGATGGTTGCATGGCATCACTGACTCAATGGACATGGGTTTGGGGGAACTCTGGGAGTTGGTGATGGACAGGGAGGCCTGCCGTGCTGTGGTTCATGGGGTCACAAGGAGTCACATATGACTGAGCAACTGAACTGACTGACTGACTTTCAAGGGAATCCCAGATCTTTCACTAAAGATAAATGTTTATAGTGGAAAACCATGGGGAGAAAAAGGAAAATTTAATGAGTAAGGTCAAGGAAAATATATAAGAAAGGATTAAGAAAATGTACTAAATCAAAATTGTTTCTTCTTGGAAACTACACAAAAGTGATTATAAGTCTATTAGATTGGCTTTTCCTTCTATTAATTTGGATCAGTTGGTACATAATGATAAAGACAAGTCAGAGAATATCATAGTTATAGGTTACTCTTGTAGGTATGGGAGCTGGCAACATAATATTATTGGAGTTACCATTAGATGCCTACTTTCTTCACCGAGTTCATCTCCTACCACTTTTCCTCATCTATTTTGCAGTTACACTTTCTCTTTTCCTGTTTTTCAAATGCTTTATAATTATTCTCATTAATGGGTCTTGGCTGTCTGCTTACAAAACTGTAACTCCATTATTAAGATATTAATCTCATCATTCTCAGGATTTGTATATCACATCAAATGTCATCTTCTGGGAGACCTACTTCTTGATTACTCTAGTTAAAAACCAACCCCAATTTCCTATCTTCAATGGACTTGCTTTATATTTTTAGAAACTATATCCCAGTTTTGAAATTAATTACTTCTTTGCTTATATAAGAATGTAAGCACAATGAGAGCATATGTGTTCCCCAATGTTCATGGCAACACTGTTAATAATAGCCAGGACATGGAAGCAACCTAGATGTCCATCAGCAGATGAACGGATAAGAAAGCTGTGTTACATATACATAATGGAGTATTACTCAGCCATTAAAAAGAATACATTTGAGTCAGTTCTAATGAGGTGGATGAAACTGGAGCCTGTTATACAGAGTGAAGTAAGCCAGAAAGAAAAACACCAATATAGTATACTAATGCATATATATGGAATTTAGATAGATGGTAACAATAACCCTGTATACAAGACAGCAAAAGAGACACTGATGTATAGAACAGTCTTTTGGACTCTGTGGGAGAGGGAGAGGGTGGGATGATTTGGGAGAATAGCATTGAAATATGTATAATATCATATATGAAACGAGTCGCCAGTCCAGGTTCGATGCACGATACTGGATGCTTGGGGCTGGTGCATGGGGATGACATGGAGGGATGGTACAGGGAGGGAGGGAGGGAGGAGGGTTCAGGGTGGGGAGCACATGTATGCCTGTGGCGGATTCATTTTGATGTATGGCAAAACCAATACAATATTGTAAAGTTAAACAAAATAAAAAATAAAAAAAAGACAAATGGAGGCTCATTAGATTTGTAAGAGGTTATTTGAGCCAATACCTATTTTAATGGGGCAATGCCAGGCCTAGACTGGAATTGGTTAGGAGCCTCTCTATGACAGGAGCTAGTGGAAAAACTTATGTAGAGAAGAGTTGGAAGCAAAGCAATTACACTATGAGGTTATGAGCTTATGAGGTTGTCTTATGTTTGAAAGCCTAGTTGTCTCTTCGTGACTGGTTGTCCTTAGGTTTTGTTGTGTCAATCTGGAGACATTTCAGACTTAGGTTTCTGTTTGCTTATGTAGGCTAATGGCCTCCTTGTCTAATTAATTTAAAGCATGGATTTTGCCTTGCTAGTTAGGGCATTCTAGTATCTAGAAGAAGGCCAGGCTCATATCTATACTCAATAAATGTTTGATAGTGGACAAGTGATTATATTCAGATTCATGATGTCATGATTGGATAGTGGTAACACCTTTGTAAGTGTCCATGATCACCACTAATTGTTAATCTTGTCTATTTGTTGAATCATCCTTCATTGTAAAACTGCTTCTTGTTGTTGTTCAGGGGCTTGTAGTATCCAACTCTTTGTGACTCCCTGTCCTTCACCATCTCCTGGAGCTTGCTCAAACTCATGTACATTGAGTTGGTGATGCCATCATTCATTCTAAAACCACTTACCCACCACTAACTATGTGCCATAAACAGGACTACATTCTCTATGCCATGGAGAGTCACAGAAAGATTTAAGTTAATAATGAAAAATTTATGAATGTGTATATATGTATATGGGAGAAGGCAATGGCACCCCACTCCAGTACTCTTGCCTGGAAAATGTCATGGATGGAGGAGCCTGGTAGTCTGGGGTCCATGGGGTCGCTAAGAGTCAGACACGACTGAGCAACTTCACTTTCATTTTTCACTTTCATACATTGGAGAGGGAAATGGCAACCCACTCCAGTGTTCTTTCCTGGAGAGTCTCAGGGATGCGGTAGCCTGGTGGGCTGCCGTCTTGGGGTTGCACAGAGTTGGACATGACTGAAGCGACTTAGCATATATGTATACATATATGTATGTGTATCTGTGTGCACATGCATATGTGTTTTTAGTAAATAACAATAATATCTGAAAAAAAGATGGATTTGAAAGAGTTAAGTCCAACTGTTATGGCAGTTTCAGAGCTAGATGATGACCAGTCAAATGCAAAGAAGTGACAAGTCCCAGATATACTTCAGTGATAAAGCTAATAGAACTTGTTAATTTAATATTGAGGTGAAGAGGCTTTACAGATAGCCCTCAGTTTTTGAAAGACTGTGTGGTTAATGTTGCTTAAATTGATTAGATGGATCCAGATGGTTGAGAGTGAGAGTTGTCTGAATGTCAGAAGTTGAATTGAGGTCCTGTGGAGCATCTGCGTAGAGATACTCATCAGAGAGTAGGATACAATGATTTGAGGTTCAGGAAAATCGTATTTTGAGAAGATACACATTTGATAGCAATTATTTGAAATCATTAGAGTGTAAGGAACACAGAGGACTTCTCAGAGGGAAGAGAAAGAAAGTCAAGAGATACATTAGGAAAACTACGTGAATAAAGTTTGAAGAAAGAGAACTCGGTCAACGGTATCAAATGTAGTAAAAGTCAAATGTGATGAAGAGTGTAAAATTATTAGAAGATATAATCATGCTATTTTTGGTTGCTACAGAGTCAGTAATTTAGTTTATTACAGAACTTACGAATGTGAGACATTTTACAGCATACTGTTTTCTCAGATTCTTGGGAAAATGTATTTTTATGCTTTTTGATTTTCGATAAGAGGCATGCTAACTTTAGATGAGTATTCTAATTATTCTGAGGCAGAATCTACCTCAGATATGAAAATTTCTTGCCCGAAAAATGATGAAGGATAGGCTAAGCCTGTGACTATCAAGATTTTCCAAACAGCACAACCTAGTAACAACCCCATTTGATGCTGATTCCTTCTACTGTGATAAGCACTGTTGCATTACACACCGACATTTCATTTAGCCATCTCTAAAAGAGAAAAAGGTCTTCAGTATTTCCAAAGGTGAGATGATCCCATGTGCTAACTTTTACAACTAGCCTCAGACTTTTTAAGTTCAGTTCAGTTCAGTCACTCAGTGGCGTCTGACTCTTTGCAACCCCATGGACCACAACACGCCAGGCCTCCCTGTCCATCACCAACTCCCACAGTTTACCCAAAGTCATGTCCATTGAGTCAGTGATGCAATCCAACCATCTCATCCCCTGTCATCCCCTTCTCCTCCTGCCCTCAATCAAACTTCTTACAGGTCTACTATCTTTCCCGTTGCATTGTCTACTCAAAGAAAACAATATATAAATCTTATCTTCTATAAATCTTATCTCAGCATTAAAAAGTTGAGTCAGAATTGCTTTGAAATAGGACAAGTAAACCCAGCACACTCACCCCCACACACACAGACACACACACACAGATAAACACAGGATTAAATAATAAGAGTAGAGATCAATGGAAATAGAGGACATTAAAAATAGAGGAAAGAAACAAGCTCAATATCTAAAACTGATATAAAAGGTCTCTGAAAATTAACATCTAGTTTTACTTTTACCCTCTTGTTTCACCTTTGTTTTCTCTGCCCGTGACTATTACTGCTGGTCCCACTTTCCCAGTTACACCAAAGCCAAACTAGGTCCATTGTTTTGTTCACTATCAACATGTAAACCGAAACTGAAGTTGCTCAGTCACAGGCTTCTCCGTTCATGGGATTCTCTGGGCAAGAATACTGGAGTGGGTTGCCATTTCCTTCTCCAAGGGATCTTCCCGACCCAGGGACTGAACCCGGGTCTCCTGCTTTGCAGGCAGACACTTCAACCTCTGAGCCACCAGGGAAGTCAACCACTCACCAAATCTTTTTGCTTCTACCTCTTTAATAATCCAGACACCAGTGATTTTTCTGTTTCCTTAGATGCATTCTAGTGGAATTTTGTCCTGTGCAGAGATTATTACAGTGGCCTCCTGACACCTATTCCCCTTGCTCCGAATGGTTCTAAAATGAGTTCATAATTCATACCACTTTCAGAATAATCTTTTAAAAATGAAAAATCTGGTCCCACTTTTTCCCTACTTAGAATCCTGCAATGACTCCCTATGGGAGTCAGTGTAAAATTCAACACCTTACCAGCTTAGTGGTACCCTATCTAATCTGGAACCTGTAAGTTTCCTGACCTCATATCCTTCTAGTCTTTACATAAAGTCCAGCCTCTGGAAAACTTGGGGTTGATTTTATAGACCTTTCTTCATTGTAGTATAAGCATTTAAAGTCATACGTTCCCTTCTAAGTCACACTTTAGCTCCATCTTACAAAACTAGATATGCTGAATTTAATTATTTAGTTAAAATAGTTTCTAATTCCTTTGTGCTTTATACAGATTAAAACTATTTTGCATTATTTCTAAATATTTGTGCTTTCCTATTTTATAATTTTGGTTTCTAATTTAATTGTATTGATATTAGAGAATATACCATAAGTAGAATTCAAATTGGAGGCAACAAATAGTAGAATAACAGAGGCAGAAGATAGAATTAGCGAATTAGAAGATAGAATGGCAGAATTAAATGAAGCAGAGGAGAAAAAAGAAAAACGAATTAAAAGAAATGAGGACAATCTCAGAGACCTCCAGGACAATTTTAAACGTTACAATATTCGAATCATAGGAGTCCCAGAAGAAGAAGACAAAAAGAAAGACCATGAGAAGATACTAGAGGAGATAATAGTTGAAAACTTCACTAAAATGGGGAAGGAAATAATCACTCAAGTCCAAGAAACCCAGAGAGTCCCAAATAGGATAAACCCAAGGCGAAACACCCCAAGACATATATTAATCAAATTAACAAAGATCAAACACAAAGAACAAATATTAAAAGCAGCAAGGGAAAAACAACAAATAACACACAAGGGAATTCCCATAAGGATAACAGCTGATCTTTCAATAGAAACTCTCCAAGCCAGGAGGGAATGGCAAGACATACTTAAAGTGATGAAAGAAAAGAACCTACAGCCCAGATTATTGTACTCAGCAAGGATCTCATTCAAATATGAAGGAGAAATCAAAACCTTTACAGACAAGCAAAAGCTGAGAGAATTCAGCAACACCAAACCAGCTCTCCAACAAATATTAAAGGACATTCTCTAGACAGGAAACACAAAAAGGATATATAAATTCAAACCCAAAACATCAAAGTAAGTGGCAATGGGATCATATTTATCATTAATTACCTTAAATGTAAATGGGTTGAATGCCCCAACCAAAAGACAGAGACTGGCTGAATGGATACAAAAACAAATATTTGAAACCTTTGAATTTTACTTTTTTTTTTTTGGTAAGGCTAATTAAAGCATCACTATGAACAAAGCTAGTGGAGGTGATGGAATTCCAGTGGAGCTATTCCAAATCCTGAAAGATGATGCTGTGAAAGTGCTGCACTCAATATGCCAGCAAATTTGGAAAACTCAGCAGTGGCCACAAGATTGCAAAAGGTCAGTTTTCATCCCAATCCCAAAGAAAGGCAATGCCAAAGAGTGCTCAAACTACTGCACAATTGCACTCATCTCACACGCTAGTAAAGAACTGCTCAAAATTCTCCAAGCCAGGCTTCAGCAATATGTGAACTGTGAACTTCCTGATGTTCAAGCTGGTTTTAGAAAAGGCAGAGGAACCAGAGATCAAATTGCCAACATCCGCTGGATCATCGAAAAAATAAGAGAGTTCCAGAAAAACATCTATTTCTGCTTTATTGACTATGCCAAAGCCTTTGACTGTGTAGATCACAATAAACTGTGGAAAATTCTGAAAGAGATGGGAATACCAGACCACCTGATCCGCCTCTTGAGAAGTCTGTATGCAGGTCAGGAAGCAACAGTTAGAACTGGTCATGGAACAACAGACTGGTTCCAAATAGGAAAAGGAGTACGTCAAGGCTGCATATTGTCACCATGTTTATTTAACTTATATGCAGAGTACATCATGGGAAACGCTGTACTGGAAGAAACACAAGCTGGAATCAAGATTACTGAGAGAAATATCAATAACCTCAAATATGCAGATGACACCACTCTTATGGCAGAAAGTGAAGAGGGGCTAAAAAGCCTCTTGATGAAAGTGAAAGTGGAGAGTGAAAAGGTTGGCTTAAAGCTCAACATTCAGAAAACGAAGATCATGGCATCTGGTCCCATCACTACATGGGAAATAGATGGAGAAACAGTGGAAACAGTGTCAGACTTTATTTTGGGGGGCTCCAAAATCACTGCAGATGGTGACTGCAGCCATGAAATTAAAAGACGCTTACTCCTTGGAAGGAAAGTTATGACCAACCTAGATAGCATATTCAAAAGCAGAGACATTACTTTGCCAACAAAGGTTTGCCTAGTCAAGACTATGGTCTTTCCTGTGGTCATGTATGGATGTGAGAGCTGGACTGTGAAGAAAGCTGAGCGCCGAAGAATTGATGCTTTTGAACTGTGGTGTTGGAGAAGACTCTTGAGAGTCCCTTGGATTGCAAGGAGATCCAACCAGTCCATTGTGAAGGAGATCAGCCCTGGGATTTCTTTGGAAGTAATGATGCTCAAGCTGAAACTCCAGTATTTTGGCCACCTCATGGGAAGAGTTGACTCATTGGAGAAGACTCTGAGCTGGGAGGGATTGGGGGCACGAGAAGAATGGGACGACAGAGGATGAGATGGCTGGATGGCATAACTGACTCAATGGATGTGAGTCTGAGTGACCTCCGGGAGCTGGTGATGGACAGGGAGGCCTGGCGTGCTGCAGTTCATGGGGTCGCAAAAGTCAGACATGACTGAGTGACTGATCTGACCTGATATATATTTTTTCGTGGTGATATGTTACTTGCATTTGTGAAGAATGTGTAAACTAAAACTGTTGCACATATTCTGTGTTTATGTGCCTGCTGAGTCACTTCAGTCGTGTCTGACTCTTTGCAACTCTATGGACTGTAGCCTACCAGGCTCCTCGTGCATGGAGATTCTCCAGGCAAGGTGACTGGAGTGGGTTGCCACACTCTCTCCAGGAGATCTTCGCAATACAGGGATCGAACCTGCATCTGTCTCCTGCATTGGCAAGAAGGTTCTTTACCACTAGCGTCACCATTCTATAAATATCAATTAAATCATGGTAATGAGATAATGTCCAGATTACCTGTATCTTTACTGAGTCTTATATGTCTAGTTCTGTAAATTTCTGAATTAAAGATGTTAAAAATTTAGCAGTGTTTGTGAAATTGTCTCTTTGCTTGGTTCTGTCTGTCTTTGCTTCATGATTTTAAAGCTCTGTTATCAACAATATAGATTTCTGATCGCTTAATGTTCCTGACTCTTTTATCAGTGTTAAATGTATATCTCATTTATAACAATTCATTTACCCTGAGTCTATTTTATCTGTTACTTATATAACCCTTTTAGCTTTCTAATATATACTATTTGCATGATATTTATATTTTTATTAATTTATATTTAACCTGTGTTTTTATATATATAATACATCTCATATGGTATAGAGTTGATTTTTAATCACTTCTGACATTTTTATCTTTTCATTGGAATGTTTAGTTTACTAACTAAGTCATTAATATAGTTAGATTTAAGTTCAATATTTTTTCCTGTTTGTCCCGTTTGTTTTTGTTCCTTTTTTAAAATTCCTTATCCTCTTTTATATTATTTTGATACTTAAAAATTATTTTATTGCAATTTATATGTTAGATTAATTTTTGCTTTGTCTTAGTGATTACTCTAAGGATAACACTTCCTCAGTGTTTCAGTATATTTTGAATTACTGTTTTATCAGTTTACAAAATGCATTTTTATGCATACAATGCAGAAAAATTTTAATTGGTTATATATCTTTATTTTTATGCTACTGTGTCATATGTTACAAATACATACATTGTAACAATCAGAATTTGTAATATTTTTGTAAAATATTCATGTATATTTTAAAACTGAGAAAGAAAAGATAGTATTTTAAATTTATTTCAATATTTACCATTTCTGATGTTCTTCATTCATTCCTGAGGATACTGTTCTTTATCATTATATATCCCTTCAATCTGAAGAATATCTTTTAACATTCCTTATATTTTGGATTTGCATATGGTTAACTTATTTTTATTTTCTCGAAAAATGTCACACTATTATTTTTGAAAGATATTTGTGTAGACATGAAATTCCAGGTGGGCAAGCTTTTCTTTCAACACTTCAAATATGTCATTTTGCTGTCTTCTGTTTTCCATCATTTCTGATTAGAAATTTTGTACCATTCTAATTATTTTGCCCCCGAATGTACATTGTCCTTCTTCTCTGCTTCGAGACTTCTCTCTTTATCTCTAGTTTTCAGTAGATGACTATGAAACATCTAGTAATGCTTTCTTTATATTTATTATGTTTGAATTTGACCAACTCCATTGCATCTGTAAATATATGTCTTTCACCAAAACTGGGAAATTTTCAGGCCAATATTTGTTCAAGTATTTTTCCTAGTCAAGTGTTCTTCAACTCTGTGGGATTATAATCATGCACACATTAAACGATTTTGCTTTTTGTTATGCTGCTTGTCTCTAAAGTTCTGTTCCTTTTTCTTTCATCATTTTCTCCCCTTTTCTTCAGATTAGATATTTTCTATTAATCTATCTTTCTTTCTAGTGATTCTTTAAAAAAAATATTCTCCCTAGTCTATTAAGACCACACTGGGTCTTAATATCTAACCAGGATTAGATTGTGTTTTTCATTTCTAAAGTTTGCATTTGATTTCTTTCATTGTTTCTCTTTTACTCTGACATCTATCATTTCATTTATTATAAGCTTATATTCCTCTTTTGGTCAATCATAGTTATAATATTTGCTTTAAAGTCCTAGACTAAACATTCTAATATCTGGGTCATCTCAGTATTGATTTCTGATGATTATTATTTTCCTTGAGAACAGATCATATTTTCCAAGTTCTTCATACACTTAATAATTTTTAATAGTATTCTGGAACTGTAAATATTATATTGTGGAAGATATTGACTCTGTATTATTTCTCCAGAGTTTTGGTATCATTCATATAGCAGGCAGCTGCTGCTGCTACTAAGTCGCTTCAGTCCTGTCTGACTCTGTGCGAGCCCATAGATGGAAGCACACCAGGCTCCCCCGTCCCTGGGATTCTCCAGGCAAGAACACTGAAGTGGGTTGCCATTTCCTTCTCCAATGCATGAAAGTGAAAAGTGAAAGTGAAGTTTCTCAGTCGTGTCTCTTAGCGACCCCATGGACTGCAGCTCACCAGGCTCCTCCATCCATGAGATTTTCCAGGCAAGAGTACTGGAGTGGGGTGCCATTGCCTTCTCCAATAGCAGGCAGCTAATACTGTTTAACTCGATTCACAAACCCCTTCTCTTGAGCAGCAGCTATATTGCACTTTGTTCTTTTCTCTTTAGAGTGCTGTTGGCAGTCTGCCCCATACTGTGTGTTTCTTACTTCAGTGCAGATTTAGGAATAGCATAAACATAGAATTTGGAGTTTACCGTGATGACTCACATGGTAAAGAATCTGCCTGCATTGCAGGAGACCTGGGTTTGATCCCTGGGTCAGGAAGATCCCCTGGAGAAGATAATGGCTACTCACTCCAGTGTTCTTGCCTGGAGAATCCCATGGACAGAGGAGCCTGGTGGGCTGCAGTCCATGGCCCTGCAGGAGTAAGACACCACTGAGTGGCTAACACTTTCACTTCTTTTCTCTTGCTCTATTACTCTCTAGCAGAGAAGGCAATGGCACCCCACTCCAGTACTCTTGCCTGGAGAATCCCATGGATGGAGGAGCCTAGTAGGCTGCAGTCAATGGGGTCGCTGAGAGTCAGACAGGACTGAGAGATTTCACTTTCACTTTTAACTTTCATGCATTGGAGAAGGAAATGGCAACCCACTCCAGCACTCTTGCCTGGAGAATCCCAAGGATGGGAGAGCCTGGTGGGCTGCCTTCTATGGGATCGCACAGAGTCAGACACAACTGAAGCGACTTAGCAGCAGCAGCAGCATTACCCTCCAGGATTAACTACTCAGTTTCCAAAGATAGTGGTTGCTTTGAAATCTGATGCCTGTTACTACAGGCCAAAAGATTTTGTGTTTTCTTTCTGAGTTTCAGGAAGGAAAGTTATGACCAACCAAGACATCATATTCAAAAGCAGAGACATTACTTTGCTGACAAAGGTTCCTCTAGTCAAGGCTATGGGTTTTCCTGTGGTCATGTATGGATGTGAAAGTTGGACTGTGAAGAAGACTGAGCACCGAAGAATTGATGCTTTTGAACTGTGGTGTTGGAGAAGACTCTTGAGAGTCCCTTGGACTGCAAGGAGATGCAACCAGTCCATTCTGAAGGAGATCAGCCCTGGGATTTCTTTGGAAGGAATGATGCTGAAGCTGAAACTCCAGTACTTTGACCACCTCATGCGAAGAGTTGACTCATTGGAAAAGACTCTGATGCTGGGAGGAATTGGGGGCAAGAGGAGAAGGGGACGACAGAGGATGAGATGGCTGAATGGCATCAATGACTTGGTGGACATGAGTCTCAGTGAACTCCAGGAGTTGGTGATGGACAGGGAGGCCTGGCGTGCTGTGATTCATGGGGTCGCAAATAGTCGGACATGACTGAGCGACTGAACTGAACTGATTCATAATTGATGTTCATCTGTTGGTCTCTTGATTTAGAGTTTGCTGCTGCTGCTAAGTCACTTCAGTCGTGTCTGACTCTGTGTGACCCCATAGACGGCAGCCCACCAGGCTCCCCCGTCCCGGGAATTCTCCAGGCAAGAATACTGGAGTGGGTTGCCATTTCCTTCTCCAATGTACGAAAGTGAAAAGTGAAAGTGAAGTCACTCAGTCTTGTTTGACTTAGTGATCCCACGGACTGCAGCCTACCAGGCTGCTCCATCCATGGGATTTTCCAGGCAAGAGTACTGGAGTGGGGTGAATGTATTTGAATATATCTGAAACAGAACCCAGATATTCAGTTTGTATTTTGTCATATAGTTCATCAACAATGAAAGCAAGCCTCAGGTTGGAGACACATACATAAAATTCACTAGGCTATCAACCCAGTTGATATTTAATTAGGAATGGTGATTTTCAGATGCTACCTGGCATCAAATAATAGTCTACTTTCAATTTTGAACCTAACTTTTTATGTGTAAATTTCTAAAACAACTATTAAAACGTATAAAAAGCTATGAGGTCTTTTCCCTGAGGTCATCACACAAATATATGATCACCTTTCACATATTTAGAAATACTTATAAGCAAAACAACTCTGCAACATTACAGGGTATCCTATTAAGGCATTTGCTTAATTTACCTTGTATAAAGATCAGTCCTTTATTATATGCACCAATTTTATTCATGAAGTAACATCTATTTGAAAAGAAGATAGTGCCATGATACATGGCCATAGTATGATAATCTAATAACTGTTCGGGGGATGGGAAAGGCATACTACTACTACTACTACTACTATGTCACTTCAGTCGTGTCCAACTCTGTGTGACCCTGTAGACGGTAGCCCCTCAGGCTCCCCCATCCCTGGGATTCTCCAGGAAAGAATACTGGAGTGGGTTGCCATTTCTTTCTCCAATGCATGAAAATGAAAAGTGAAAGGGAAGTCGCTCAGTTGTGTCCAACCCTTAACAACCCCATGGACTGCATTCTCCCAGGCTCCTCCGTCCATGGGATTGATTTTCCAGGCAAGAGTACTGGAGTGGGGTGCCATTGCCTTCTCCAGGAGAGGCATAATAGATTGAAATGTGGATCCTGTGAAGCCCCAATACCACCATTATTAGACTGAGTTCATTTTGTGGAAAAACTGAATCTTCAATATATTTATATTTCCAGTATCTAGTTCCTTGACTTATATACACTGTGCATTTGGTAGATTTTAAGAAAATGACATCAGATAAAAACCAATTTTGATTTGCATTTCTCTGATAATGAGTGATGTTGAGCATCTTTTCATGTGTTTGTTAGCCATCTGTATGTCTTCTTTGGAGAAATGTCTATTTAGTTCTTTGGTCTATTTTTTGATTGGGTCGTTCATTTTTCTGGAATTGAGCTGTAGAAGTTGCTTGTATATTTTGGAGATTAGTTGTTTGTCTGTTGCTTCATTTGCTATTATTTTTTCCCATTCTGAAGGCTGTCTTTTCACCTTGCTTATAGTTTCCTTTGTTGTGCAGAAGCTTTTTAAGTTTGATTAGGTCCCATTTGTTCATTTTTTATTTTATTTCTGATATTCTGGGAGGTGGGTTATAGAGGATCCTGCTGTGATGTAAGTCAGAGAGTGTTTTGCCTATGTTTTCCTCTAGGAGTTTTATGGTTTCTGGTCTTACATTTAGATTTGTTGGTGGGAATGCAAACTAGTACAGCCACTATGGAGAACAGTATGGAGATTCCTCAAAAAACTGGGAATAGAACTGCCTTATGATCCAGCAATCCCACTGCTGGGCATACACACTGAGAAAACCAGAATTGAAAGAGACACGTGTACCCCAATGTTCATAGCAGCACTGTTTACAATAGCCAGGACGTGGAAGCAACCTAGATGTCCATCCGCAGATGAATGGATACGAAAGCTGTGGTACGTATACACAATGGAGTATTACTCAGCCATTAAAAAGAATACATTTGAATCAGTTCTAAGGAGGTGGATGGAACTGGAGCCTATTATACAGAGTGAAGTAAGCCAGAAAGAAAAACACAAATACAGTATACTAACACATATATATGGAATTTAGAAAGATGGTAAAAATAAACCTATTTATGAGACAGCAAAATAGACATTGATGTATAGAACAGACTTTTGGACTCTGGGACCGGGAGAAGGTGGGATGATTGGGGAGAATAGCATTGAAATATGTATAATATCATATCTGAAATGAGTCGTCAGTCCAGGTATGATGCCCGATAACAGATGCCTGGGGCTGAAGCACTGGGACGACCTGGAGGGATGGTGTGGGGAGGGGGGAGGGAGGAGGGTTCAGGATGGGGAACATGTGTATACTGGTGGCGGATCCATCTCGATGTATAGTAAAAGCAATACAATATTGTAAAGTTAAGCAAAATAAAAAATTAAAAAAAAAATTTTGTTCATTCAATAATCATCTCTTGATGGATGTTGTTTGCAGAAGGGTATGGCATTTATAGTCTGAAACACTTTTTTTGATACTAGGTTTTAGAATGTAATAACACAATCAGGTAAGTCAAACTTTTTGACTCTAACTGACTTTACAAAATGGCAATCATGTTGACTAATTTACCAGGTGGTGCAAGTCCTAAAAGATAATGTAGGTGGAATTGTTTTTGACATAGTAAATTGCTATTAAATGATAGGACTTCCCTAGTGGCTCAGTGGTTAAAGAATCCTCCTGCCAATGCAGGAGATGCGCAGTTTGATCCCTGGGTTGGGAAAATTTCCCTGGAGAAGGAAATGGCAGTCCACTCCAGTATTCTTGACTGGGAAACCCCATGGGCAGAGGAGCCTGGCAGACTACAGCCCATTGGGTCACAAAAGAGTTGGACATGACTTAGCAACTAAACAACAATAACCATAAAATGCTAATCATGATTATTTCTGTATAACACAGTATTCTAGTTAGCGTAGCAAACATAAAATACTCAAGATAAAATTCATTGCAAGGAAGAAGTTGCAGTCTAGACAAATGAACCTGTGAGCCTATAATTATGTAAAAAAAATTTCCATGTGTAAGATTCAAGTGTTCAAATTAAATGGTCTCTGATTGAGGATGCAAATAATTCACCTAGAAGATGATATCTACAAACTTTGGAATGTAATTCTGTAATACCTTTTCTTTTGGCCTTCTAAAGCCCTACCAGTCCATTCTGAAGGAGATCAGCCCTGGAAATTCTTTGGAAGGAATGATGCTAAAGCTGAAACACCAGCACTTTGGCCACCTCATGCAAAGAGTTGACTCATTGAAAAAGACTGTGATGCTGGGAGGGATTGGGGGCAAGAGGAGAAGGGGACGACAGAGGGTGAGACGGCTGGATGGCATCACTGACTCAATGGACGTGAGTCTGAGTGAACTCTGGGAGTTGGTGATGGACAGGGAGGCCTGGTGTGCTGCAATTCATGGGGTTGCAAAGAGTCAGACACGACTGAGCGACCGATCTGATCTGATCTGATCTGAAAGCCCTATGCTTTCTTTTCCTGCTTATCTCAAGGAAGTTGAATAAATAAAATATCATAATGTATATTTGTATATTATGTTTATTTATCATTGCTACATTGATTCATCATTTGTATATTGAAAAATATTTTTATGAGGGTGGGTGGCACGCACTTTGTAAAAAGAAGGTGAAAGTGTGGAGACAAGCCTCCTGTCTAGTTATCGGGCAATCCTCTCTGTTCTTGCATCCCTTTAGATTTTCTGCTTCCTTTTCTGAACCCGAGTACCCACTCCAATACTCTTGCCTGGAAGATCCCATGGGCGGAGAAGCCTGGTGCAGGCTATAGTCCATGGGGGTCGCGGAGTCAGACATGACTGAGCAACTTCACTTTGAGAAAAGAGACCTGAGATTCCCATTTTAAAGTAATAAATGCTATTATTCTGATCCTAACTCAAAATAGACAACTTAGAGGTTGGAGGTACTTAATTCTAAAAGTACCTTCTCTGTGACTCACATTTCTTCCCGTTTCCATTTAAAGTCTTAGCTGAGACCTTTATTTCAAAGAAGCAAACACTATATAGTGCTAACTACATTATTAAATAGAGCAGTGGACTTGGTGAACATGTTGAATGAGAGACAATAGTTTGCAATAACTGTAAATTGATATGACCTTTAAAATTGTATAAAAAATAAAAATAAAGTGGATTCTGTTCTGACGGTTTTCGTGTAGCAGATACATTATAACTAGCACATTAGCTTCCCTTGTTTCTTAATTAACTAGGGCTTGAGGGAGAAAATTGATATTTTGTGTTGGCTCCTCACACAGGACCAACACAGGAAAGCCATCACAGACTAAGATGCACTGATTTCCTAGGCCCTCCTGCCTGTCCTTGAAAAGGTTTAGATCTCTGTGCTAAAGATTATTTCCATTTTTCATGTTTAAGAAAAGGTCCTCCAATTGCACCATGACATTTACATCATCTAAGAGACATCTCATTGCTAAAGTAAATTTATACATAATATATCTCAGCATTAAGGTTTCTGGCTTTTAATTAGGGAATGAAACATAAATCAGAATTTGAAGCCACAGTAGTTAATAGAGCTGTCTGTTTGCTTTCTATCAGACTAACAGTGCCAATCACAATATTCACATATAAACATGCCAAATTTTAGTTTGTGCTTAGGAAATACTTTGCAAACTTGTTCTTTACCTTGTATTGATAAAAGGTGGGGTTTTTAGTCTTAGGTACTTTGCAGCAAAACGTGCACTGCAGTAAGAGTACACCACTAAAAATAAATTCACACTCACCTGCCTATCTTGCCTCCCCCTTGAGCCCTTTCTTATTTACTATGTGATATAGTGAGCAATGGCACCCCACCCCAGTACTTTTGCCTGGAAAATCCCATGGATGGAGGATCCTGTTAGGCTCCAGTCCATGGGGTCGCTGGGAGTCGGACATGACTGAGCGACTTAGCAGCAGCAGCAGCAGCATAGTGAGCAAACCAAAAAAAAAAAAAAAAAAAAAATGCAAAAACAAAAAAGATGTGTGGTATGCATGTTTATATACACTGTACTTTAAAGAATTAAAAAAAAATTGTTTGGCTTTTTCAATGCATTTAACTGCTCACAAATATATGAAAACATGCTTGCATGTAGTAGTTTTTAAATTTGATGGTGTATTTTTTGGAAAACCAGGGAAATGTGGAACACCTGCTTTTAAACAGCCTGTTAAGGTTTTTAGTTATATGCTTAGGCAACTACAGAGTCACTGAAAGCAGCAGTGTACCAAGAACCACCCTGTATTTAGAATTATCCACAAAATAAATAGAATATCCTATCAAAGATCAAAAACAATGTGAATCATTTGTCTCATGGATATTTTTCATAGGTTGTGGTAAAGAAAACTGCAGCCTATGGCAATGTTAAATATTAAAGCATAATTAGTGTTAATACGTCCATCACTTTCTGCCAGGCAAGTAAAAATGCCAAAAGTATCTTCTTTCAAATAGTTCATTCTATTTTGTTTGGTACAAAATTTCCTAAGAAGCATGAGTCTCACTCTTGTTAATATAAGTTAATTTTGAGAAGAGAAGAATGAAAAGAAACAAAAGCGATTTTCATGTATTACTTTGTACATTTTTAGTCCAGTGAGAATTTATATAAACAACCCATATATAAACACTGCATAAAGAAAGAATGCATGTATTGATTTTCACTCTCAGAAAAAAAGAATTTTCATTAGTTGTCTAAATCAGCATCGTTTTTTCTAGATTTCCTCCTATGCACTAGAGAATGATTGGCGCATGGTTGTATTGTATTTTAAAAATGCACAGGACTGCCTTAACTACTGAGCTTATAGTCTGGCCGAGAAGACTAGCAAGTGACAGTGGACTGATGGTAGACGGTCAGAACAGCATTATTAGAGGTTTTCTGAATTGCTCGGTTGTTCGTTGGAAGGCCTGATGTTGAAGCTGAAACTCCAATACTTTGGCCACCTGATGCGAAGAGCTGACTCATTGGAAAAGACTTTGATGCTGGGAAAGATTGAGGGCAGGAGAAGGGGACGACAGAAGATGAGATGGTTGGATGGCATAATCGACTCGATAGACATGGGTTTGGGTGGTCTCTGGGAGTCAGTGATGGACAGAGAGACCTGGCATGCCGCGGTACATGGGGTCGCAAAGAGTTGGACATGACTGAGCGACTGAACTGAACTGAACTGAAGTGCTTAGGGAGCAGAGGAGAAAGATGCACAACAGGTGGGGAATGTCAGGAAGGGGCAGTGATATCAGCTAGTTTGCTGAGCACTGTGGAAAAAACGCAAATAGCTCAGTTGAATACAGAAAGGAAGGCCAATATAACAGAGAGAAGAGCATCTGTGAAGCACAGACTGGAACACAACATGACTACCTTTACAAGAGTAATTCGCCTATCCCAGAGCAAGGTAAGAAAGCGTATTTTCTAGGAAGTGACATGGAATGAGGTCACACACATAGACCAGCTATTCTACATTAATGTTTGTTTTTAGTGCTGGTCCAGGGCGTCAGAGATTGGGAAAAAACAGTTCAAACAGAGGAATAAATGCTCAGATTAACATTCCATGGTGCCTGAGGATCACAGCCAAACGATTTCTCAACAGCTGTCTGTACTTTATCTAGCATTTAATATATGTACAATTAGTGATAATTTCAATAATTGTGATGCCAACCACCTGGAAGAAGTTATCAGTGTCCTATTTCCCACATGCAAAGGGTTATCTGTAGACTCCTTAAATATGTGAGCAACTTAACCCAAGAATCTCATTTTGAGCGTGTATTTCCTAGGGCTGTTCATGAGTCCAACAGGAAAGAGATGGAAACATCAATGGCAACAATTCATAAAGCAAAAGCAGTTTTAATAGAAATGGTGATGAAATCTCCTAAATCTAACAACAGAGGACAGAAAAGTTGCTACTCACAGGTCTAAAGGGGGAAGAGGAGGTGTGGTTACATAAGCTAGGGAGATTACCTGTAGGCAAATGTTGCCTGATAGTAGGTTTGGTCTTTAGTAGAGGGACACTGCCAATTTGTAGTGATCTTGCAGAGAGGAGACACTCAGAGTAACAAGGACTGGACCTCTCACCCGTTCTCTGAATTCCTATTGAGGGCAACTTTTGGCTAATTCAAAACCAAAATGAAGAGCTGATCAGCTATTTGGGAAGCTGTGTGGAAACAGTGAAGCCAATCTGATGGGAAGAATGGAAATATCAAACATATCACACCTCTTTTTTTTTTTTTTTTTTTAATCAGTGGGATGGTTGGGTTCAGGGCATCGTATCTCAAAATGTTTCCTAGAATCATAGTTTTATAGTATGCTAATCATTTAATTTGAAGAATTTTGAAGTTATGATTATATCAAATACACAGAAAACATGTCCATACAGATGAGCCACTCAGGTCTTTAATATACAAATAGCAGTGCAGTCCTCCAAGTGGGTATATACATGCAGTATTCTTAGATGCATTTGAATATTAAACTCCTTTTTAGAGTTTAATTTGGAGGGCTAATTAGGAACTATGAGGCTGTACTTACAATTCAAGGAAAAAAGATACTCAAATTTTATATTATTTTTTTTTCTGAGTTATTGTGTTGGCTGACAAAAAATTCATCTGCCACAGCTATCATATTCAAGAAACTCAATGTTTTCTGTCTTTTCATCATGGAAGATATGACCCTTCTGACCACAGTTCATTGGCTCATTGAAAATATTATAGTTTTATCAAAAACTATTTGTGTATACATCATTTTGCAATTTGACTTGAAGTAATCTTTATAAAAACTTCAAAGCTATAAGCTTGCATTTTCAAAAATGAAATTCTTTCAGTTCTGGGGTAGGGTTCCATATTTTCCCTCTTCAGTTCTCTGCTCTTAACATTATGTCTTTTAGTAGCTAAATCTCCTTATTTCTGCTGCTAAAGAGCTATGTAAGAATAAATAAAATGGCCCAACTTCCTTATTATGGCTGTGGAATCTTCTAGCTCTTGCCTTGGAATTAGTACTTCAAAATCTGAAATGTATATTGTCTTGCTTACGTTCTTTTCCCGTATTTACTTTGAAGCCACTCTTGTATTCTCTTCTGAGCATCTTTATACATTTATTTTTGGCTGTACCGAGTCTTGGTTGCTGTGCATCCTTTCCTCTACTTGCTGTGAACAGAGACTCTCTCTAGTTCCGGTTCGCAGACGGCTCACTGCAGTGGCTTCTCTTGTTGTACTCCAGGCTTCAGTAGTTGCGGTGTGTGGGCTCAATAGTTGCGGTTCCTGGACCCTAGAGCCCAGGCTCAATAGTTTGTGGCGCACGGGCTTCGTTGCTCCATGGCATGTGGGACCTTCCCCACCCAGGGATGGAGGCTGCGTCTTCTGCGTTGGAAGCGTACTCTTTACCACTGAGCCATCAGGGAACCCCATCCTTATATTCTTAAATGTGAAACACATATACTTAGTGTACTTTTCTTACTGTAGTTTGACCTTTTCAATCTCAGAAGAATAACTGGACAGCAACTACAGGGAAAAAAAAATAAAGGAATCTTGAAAACTGCAAAATTAAGCACAATGATTTCAGATAATTCACGTCAGTATGTGATATCATTTCAAAATATTTTGGACAGTTGGTTAAAATATCCACCTTGACACTATGATTTATGGCAAACTAATCATTGGAGAAGGCAATGGCAACCCACTCCAGTATTCTTGCCTGGAGAATCCCAGGGAAGGGGAGGCCTGGTGGGCTTCTGTCTATGGGGTCACACAGAGTTGGACACAACTGAAGCGACTTAGCAGAAGCAGCAGCAGTTAATTATTAGGTCTGTAATGGACACGCTTACATTCTGTAGCTGCAGTTTCATTGGGGGTCTCGCAATCACTTGCAGATGTGCAAAGGAATTTGAGCATTCTGTCCTCAATCCTCTTACTCTTTTAAACCTTCTCTCATTTCACTGAACAATATGATTAATATGATTGGAAACAATACATATTCATCTATTCAAATTTTGGTGTAAATTTTTATTCTATCAATAAATGTATATTTGGAATTTTCTAATTTTTCTGTTTTTCTTTTTGATATTATAACTGATTTAAATTAAAAAAATTAGAGTAGACACCCATAGATTATTTTAAAATTTTCACAATATAGTGCTTGGAGCATAGAAGCATTTGTTGAATTAAAAATATATATATTCTGGATTATAGCTTTGTACTTCTGCTACATATTAAAAAATAAAAATTGCTAATAAATAGGGAAAGGTAGCCCAATATCACTCATTGCTATATAACTTCCAAGGTTGAATATTTACTTCAGAAGATATAGAATTTAGCAATGGGTAAAATGAAAATTTTAAATTATTCATAAGGGAAGATATTATTGGAAAAGATGGTACATCTGTGTCTGAAACATGTCAATTATTTTACAAAAGAATGCTTTCATTTATGATGTACAAACAGATTCTCCAAAGCTAATATATTGAGTCATAAATCTTTGCTTGAATATTTTTCATTTCAAGTCACTGATGGGCAGAATCATAGAGATGTGCCACTATAAATAAAATGGTATTGGAGTGTCACAAGCTGAGTGATTTTTGCATGAGTAAAAGTAGACTGCAGTATTCCAGATGATGACAGAATGATTTCTTCAAAATATCAATTTTTACTTAAATCCACTTAAAGAATATTTTCATAACTTATTAATAGAACAAGATAAAACATTCTATAATTACATTCTCTATTAGTTTTTGCTTTTTAAGAATAAATTTCATTGAAAATATGTGTTAGAAGGTAATTATACTAAAGCTTTGAAAGTTTATAAAAGAGTGTGCGCATGTGTGTAAAAATGTAAATTGCTTCTCCTTGGAGCAAATCAATCATTTCTTTATAATAAATATTGCTGGCATGCTTTTGGTGTGAAAATGAATATGTCATTTCTGATTTGGTTTTATAATGTATTAATCTCCTGTGGGTAATAGCCAACCTACTGTATAAAAGAGTGCTTCACAGTACATCAACAATTGCAATCAGAGTTCTCTCTCCTGTGATTTGTATTCTAGAAAGAAAAATACAAAACTAAAGTGGTCTGTGGGCACCTTCTCTCCATGTGAGAACAGGGTCAAGACCATCAATTTGGCTCATATTTAAAAGCTCATATCTTTCAATGGTAAACACTAGAGAAGAAAAGTATTTGTTTATTAGTTTTCTCAGTTTAGCCTGACAATACCAATGTATACATATACATGCCTTTTGTATTTAGAGAATTAAATCTTAATTAAGAAACAGCTGATCAAAATGTTTACTTTCAGTAACTGTTTTTAAAGTGAAGTCACTCAGTTCTGTCTGTGACTCTTTGCGACTCCATGGACTGTAGCCTACCAGGCTCCTCAGTCCATGGAATTTTCCAGGCAAGAGTAGTGCAGTGGGTTGCCATTTCCTTCTCCAGGGGATCTTCCCAACCCAGGGATCGAACCCGGGTCTCCCACACTGCAGGCAGACGCGTTACTATCTGAGCCATAGGGTAGATAAATATGGTTGTCAATGATGGTGATCTTTATAGTTAGAAAGATGTATGTTTTAGTATCAGTTCCCATAATACTGATGCAAGGGCTTAATCATGACATGAGAAATCTTGTATAAATGCTTGCCATGTATCCAGTATTATATTAAAGGTCTTCTGAACATTATCACACACATTCCTCATAGCAACATGATAAGGCATTTCACAGATTATAGAAATGAGACAGAAAGTTTGCAAGTTAGCTGAAGGAAAAAAAAAATAAAACAGATTTTAAACTCTTCTGTCCAACTCAAGTTTATACTCAAAACACCTGTGTTCTGTCTCCTTCCAATTTATGTAAAATTTCCGAGTTTGTTTCCTCTTAAGACGGGAACATTTGTTTCCTTCTTCAAAGTTCGTGTTAAAATTAGAAAGCATAAATGAAAAATCCTTAGCATGGAATGTGGTGCATAACGGTCTGTAAAAAAATACAACTGCTATTACTTTAACATATGTTGAAAGGATATTTCTTATAAATAATTAACAAATATGATGATGTTGATGATATTATTATAATAGTTGAATTGCCAATTTATCCTCTTTCAAATTGGATGTTCCATTCTTCATAGGGAGTGTGATTGCCTGTCTTGTTCTCTCTGTAAGAGAAGGTCAGAGAGAGAGATGTGTTCCTGAATACTTTGCTGCAGGGAAATGACATTATAACTAACTCAATGAATCACGAGAAAAGGATAAATAGAATAACTACTGAATTTGAGATAAGATATGAATCATAAATAAACATGGTGTGTCAATTGTAAATTTTGTTCATCAAAAACTTACTTTCTCTTGATTTTGAAATGGGAATATCTAGAAAGAAAGTGATCTGGATAGTAGCAGAAAAAATGGGCAAGTAATAATAACTAGCATTTACCAACTGCATAAGTATTCAGTGTCCACTGCTGTTCTAGGGCTTTTTATATGGAAAGTCTGTTAACAAGAGGTACCATGGTTATCACCTTTTAACACATGAGGAAACTGAGGTGCATGTAAGTAAAATACAATTGATTCAAGATTACACAAGAGATTGAATTCAGTCAGTGTGGCTTCAGAGTCCATAATTTAAAACAAGAAATAATTGAGTGTACATATTTATCCATTCATTGTTTTTCCTTTGGTACTTAAACAGGCAAAGTGACTTAAAATATAAGACTCACTGGCAAAATATAGTATAAAGGATAAAAGCTCTAGCTTTGGAATACAAAAAATAGGTAATGCATTAATTATGTGACTCTAGGCTATATAAGACTTCTCTGAGCCTCATTCTCCTTATCCATAAACCGGAATGATACCAGTTCTGCTATGGTTTGTAATAGTGCCTTAAAGAGATACTTAAATTAAAGGTTGGCATAACTTTGCATGTAGAATATCTTCAACAACTGTTCACTGAATATGAAATTAGAAAGCATCTTGAATTTTAGAATATTATTCTTTTAACATTTCATTGTGATTGAATCTACCTTATCTGTGAATTCATAATCAGCAGTTCATTTCAAGATCTTAAGGCATTATTTAAATGAAAGTGAAATAATTCTATAATATAAAGCAACATAACTTCCCTGAATAAACCATTATAGAAGATTTAAGCGAAGAAATAATTTTTCCTTCCTCAGCTTTCCTCCTTCCTATTAAATATCCCAATGGGTTTATTTAGTTATTTTTCTGATTAAATGCTGAGCAAATGTTTATAATCTAAATGATTTTTTAACTGTTTTCTCTCTTTTTTTTTATTTTTTTAAAAGAATGGTCACATAATCAAAAAAAAATCTAAGTTTGCCATATGCAAGGTATTTTCATAAACATGACCATAATTTGTTTGCTATGAGAGGTAATCTGTGAGAAGTCATATTACCCCTCCCTTTTTTTTTAATAGAAAAAGCATCTGAATTTTAAAGAAGTAAACCACCTTCTCCTAGATAGAAAATGCTAGTAAACCAGATTATAAATTCAGATTTGTCCACTGAAACAAACAGGTGCTCATTACCCACACAGGTTTAACAGCCCCTGATGATTTGTGCTGATCGCCCACAGGCAGCATCTGATTCATTAACATAATGTAGGTCTGGCCTTACATTTCAGGTAGCAAAGTAATTTATAATCTATCATTAGCTGAATGTCTGAGAGAGGTAGTAAAACTTCATGTTGAGTCATTAGCATGACTTCACAACCGGGCAATCGCATTAATGTCCAGGAACCAGAAACCCGAAGGCTGCTTTCTGCTTACTGCATCTGTTTTCAATTATGATGCTATCTGGATTCCCAGTTCAAGTCAATGTTCTGACCTTTAAAAATTTTTTAAACAATACCGTAGTTACAGTCTTCTTCTTGAGTTACTTCTTCCTGAAATAATTTTGTTCTTGTTGCATAAATTTGCAGCTCTTGGAAAGGCTTGAACCATGTCTGTGCAGTCAGGCGGGTTAGGGAAAAACAAGTGGCCTTTTACTATTCCCAGATAGAATAACTAGTGATTGAAGCAATTAGAACAAGAAGAGCATTCTTGTACTAATTGCCATATTTGACCAAAATAAACAGACATTTTATTAAGTATATATTGATTTTCCAGTCTGGCTGCAAGTTCAAGTACATATTATAATGCACATTGATCAGTGCAGTACAGTACAGAGCACATTGTAAGAACACAGGTTATTTAACCTGTTTCAGATTTCAGGGGGCTATATAGAAGGCTCATGCTGCATTTGGTAATAGAAATTTATTTTGAGAATATATAAGGTAATGTAGAAGCACAGGAAACTCAACATTTTTGGTCAAACATTCTGGTCTTGAAGATTTAAAACTACAGTCAGAGTATCAAAATGTCCAATGGAAGCTTTTAAATTTTTTTTTTTTTTTACTTTACAATATTGTATTGGTTTTGCCATACATCAACATGCATCCGTCACAGGTGTACACATGTACCCCATCGTGAACCCCCCTCCCACCTCCCTCCCCATACCATCCCTCTGGGTCATCCCAGTGCACCATCCCCAAGCTTCCTGTATCCACATTGAACCTGAACTGGCTTTTTATAAGCCAGCCACTATACAAGGCATTTTATGTACCTTATATATTAATCCCCTTGATAACTCAGAGAAGATATTATCATACCTACTTTTATATGACAGCATTCAGGTTTAAGAGATAGAATGATTCTCTATCACATAGCTAGTAGATGTTAGGGTTAGAATCTGAACTTGAGCTTTGGTAGAAATCAATTATGGGATGGGGTTGATAAAGCCAAATAAAATAAATTGCTATGCTGATATTCCTTCTGTGTACCACATCTTCCACCCAACCCCATGTTATTTTCTTGACTCTTACTTTCTTACAAGGAAAGATTAATGACACTTGTATATGAAATGGTCCAAGAATATCAGAAAGATATTAAAAGGAGGAATTTCCTGCTGTATCAACAAACCGAAAGAAGTATTGGCCTGGGTGTATAGTTTGGATTCTGAATTCTGCCCCTATCCAAATACTTGATCTTAACCAGCCTTCTGAGCCCTCCCTTTGCTCATTGTTTTAAAGTCCATATTCCCCTCACACTCAATGTAATGTGTGACTTCTTAATTAATGGGGATTTTCTATGGAAAATGCTAGTTGGTCAATCATGTCCGATTCTTTGTGACCCTATGCACTGTAGCCCGCCAGGCTCCTAAATCCATGGGATTTTCCAGGCAAGAATACTGGAGTGGGTTGCCCTTTCCTTCTCCAGGGGATATTCCCAACCCAGGGATCAAACCTGGATCTCTCACATTACAGACAGACTCTTTACTGTCTGAGCACCAGGGAGCCAGCTTCACTGCTAGCTCAGACCTTAAAGAATAGCCTGCAATGAGGGAGACCTGGGTTGGATCCCTGGGTTGGGAAGATCCCCTGGAGAAGGGCATGGCAAACCCACTGCAATATTCTTGCCTGGAGAATCCCATGGACAGAGAGGGCTGGTGGGCTACAGTCCATGGGGTTAAAACTGAGCGAGCAGAGCACATTGTATCCAATCTCACATACTTAATTTTCAGCATTGTGGACATTCTATAAATATCCACTAAATGAATAAAAAGGGGATGAATGTAAAACTGTGGATTATGATAAATAATTGTGACTAATTTAAAAAGATTCTAGCATTCATTGAGGTAATATTGGCACTTGATTAAGTTGTTTATGATATTTTGTTTTGTATCTGTGTGATCCCCACCACAGAAGAAAAATGGCCAGATACTGATAAAAATTTTCTTGTACTTGACATTTATGTATTGAAATAATACTTAATAGCTGCTAATTGTATTGTGTAAAGATATACTCTGGGTAATTCAGAGTTCACAAAGTCAATTACCAATTGGTAAGCTTTTAGAATCTCCCAAGACTATTACCTCACTATCTTTTAGAGATACACATTTCATGGTTTCTTACTTAAAAAATTATATCCTTTATCAGAGTGAGTCAGAAGCTGTTAAACAGTGTTATGCTTGTTATCAAATGCTGTTCATGATATTGAAAACAAATAATTAAAATATGAAATGGGTGTTTTTATTCATATTTGTGATTTAAACTCTTATAGAAGTTTTTTTTTGATAAAATTACATTCAACCTAAGGATTATTTTTATCAGACATTGGAAAATAATACATTTTGTAGGCTGTTAATTTACTTTAAAGTTTATTTGTAGAACTAAAACAATCATATCTATGAATAAAATGTACTTTTCTTTTGAATGATCCATGGGGAAGCATTTCTTACCAGCCAGTGTTGAAAATTTCTTGTTAGTTTCTATGCTATGTTGGTTTGAGCCCCAAAGGTTATTGTCTTGATCATCAGAAGTTTATGTAGAATAATTTTATGATATCAGTCATAGTATTTACTATAAATCTGAAGAAGGGAATGACAACCTACTCCAATGTTCTTGCCTGGAGAATCCCATGGACAGAGGAGCCTGGTGAGCTAAAGTCCACAGAGTCACAAAAAGTCAGACAGGACTGAGTGATGAACACTTAATGTGATTAATTCTTCAGCCAGGGTTTATCACATCTTCTTTAGTTTTATAAAATAATATTGGAGCCAAATGAATTATTTCAATGTCATCATGGAAATTTTAGCCTTTTTCTTAAGAAAAATATACGCATGGAGACACACCTACATACCCATATGTCTTCAAGTTCAAAAGTGTTCTTAAACTTCTATATAAATCTCAGGTTAATTACTTACAAATAAATAATGAAAGAAAGTCGCTAATGAATGAATATCTGTCATTGTACTGTGGGCAAAATGAGTCCAAGATAAATACGAAGCTTGCTTCTTGCCTTAGAGGAGCTCATTACTAGAATTCCACCTAAAGATTTCATAAAAAGTAAAACACCCAGTTAGAGAGACATATTAAAGATCAATAGCACATGTGAAGAAAATATTTGTTGAGTGAATAATAAAATATAATTCAATGAGAAAGAACAAAGAGTAAAGTAGAAAAATAAAAAATACTCTTTATAGAAAAACATGCACAATATTAAAAAATTCTCAACCTCATTCATAATTAAAGAAATAAAAATATTTCAAAAAGAATTGTAATTTATTCCTACCATTTAACAAGGGTTAATAAGATTTATATAATACTTCATAGGAAAATAGAAGAGCAATTTTGTACCTTATGAAAATTGAAAGAGTTTGTTCGCCTTACCTCTCCCTTTTCTCCTGTTCCTTTTCCCAAACTGAACTCTTTAAGAACTACTAATATTTAATCCTAAGGTTTTGACAGCTTCAGGAGTTAGTGATGGACAGGGAAGCCTGGCGTGCAACAGTCCATGTGGTAGCAAAGATTCAGACGTGACTGAGTGACTGAACTGAATTGAACTGAAGGTTTTGAGTTGAGACAAAACAAATCAAACATCCAAAAAGGGGATGGGAAGCTACTTTGGCCCAGGGAGAGGTGACAACCCAAGTAGGTTGATGAGAGCATCTTTACTGAAGAGTCAGCAATGACAGAAAAAGACTAAGTGTAAAAATCCAAGTGGAGCCGAGGAAGGCATCTTCATGGAGGAAGAAGGCAGTAAACAAATTAGTAATGATGGAGCCAGCTAAATAAGCTACAAATAAGAAAAAGAGAAAAAAATCATCGGGTTGGAATTGCTTGTATTGGCACAAATACATAGCTTTCGATATATACAGATGTGGAAATAAATATAGGTAGATTATATATAGGCATAAACAGTGCAAAAGACTTAGAAGGAAATAGAAACATATAAAAAATTTGATAATCTAGCTCTTCCCTTTAGGAGGGCTGGAAACTAGTGATACCTCAACAGTAATGATGACACCAAACTCCAAATTTTGGCTTCTATGCACCAATCTCCACTAAAAAGAACTCTGATTCTTGGAGAAATGACTAATCGTAGGGCTCAGTTCAGTTCAGTTCACTCAGTCATGTCCGACTCTTTGCCACCCATGGACACCAGGGCCTCCCCGTCCATCAGCAACTCCCAGAGTCCACCCAAACCCATATCCAGAGTCAGTGATGCCATCCAACCATCTCATCCTCTGTCGACCCCTTCTCCTCCCGCCTTCAATCTTTTCCAGCATTATGGTCTTTTCAAACGAGTTAGCTCTCCACATCAGGTGGCCAAAGTATTGGAATTTCAGCTTCAGCACCAGTCCTTTCAATGAACACCCAAGACTGATCTCCTTTAGGATGGACTGGTTGGATGTTCTTGCAGTCTAAGGGACTCTCAGCAGTCTTCAACATCACACTTCAAAAGCATCAATTCTTTGGCACTCAGCTTTTTTATAGTCCAACTCTCACATCCATACATGACTACTGGAGAAACCATAGCCTTGACGAGATGGACCTTTGTTGACAAAGTAATGTCTCTGCTTTTTAATATGCTGCCTAGGTTGGCCATAACTTTCCTTCCAAGGAGCAAACATCTTTTAATATCATGGCTGCAATCACCATCTGCAGTGATTTTGGAGCCCCCAAAAATAAAGTCAGCCACTGTATCCACATCTATTTCCCATGAAGTGATGGGACCGGTTGCCATGATCTTAGTAATCATAGGGTAGCAAAAGGAAATAAGATAAAACCTTAGAACCTGTTGGGTCAGAAAGCAGGGAAGGTCTGGAAAATGATGGAGCCAATAAAAGTAATGGTTATAGATTATAAGCCATTGAATAAAATAAGACACCTTGAATCCAAGCTAAAATAATAAACAGCTATGATGGGAAAGATCAGATCAGATCAGTCACTCAGTCGTGTCCGACTCTTTGCGACCCCACGAATCACAGCACGCCAGGCCTCCCTGTCCATCACCAGCTCCCGGAGGTCACCCAGACTCACACCTATCAAGTCAATGATGCCATCCAGCCATCTCATCCTCTGTCGTCCCCTTCTCCTCCTGCCCCCAATCCCTCCCAGCATCAGAGTCTTCTCTAATGAGTCAACTCTTCGCACGAGGTGGCCAAAATACTGGAGTTTCAGCTTTAGCATCATTCCTTCTAAAGAAATTCCAGGATTGATCTCCTTCAGAATGGACTGGTTGGATCTTCTTGCAGTCCAAGGGACTCTCAAGAGTCTTCTCCAACACCACAGTTCAAAAGCATCAATTCTTCGGCGATCAGCATTCTTCACAGTCCAGCTCCCACATCCATACATGACCAAAGTAAAGATCATAGCCTTGACTAGGCGAACCTTTGTTGGCAAAGTGACGTCTCTGCTTTTGAATATGCTATCTAGGTTGGTCATAACTTTCCTTCAAAGGAGTAAGCGTCTTTTAATTTCATGGCTGCAGTCACCATCTGCAGTGATTTTGGAGCCCAGAAAAACAAAGTCTGACACTGTTTCCACTGTTTCCCCATCTATTTCCCATGCAGTGATGGGACCAGATGCCATGATCTTCGTTTTCTGAATGTTGAGCTTTAAGCCAACCTTTTCACTCTCCACTTTCACTTTCATCAAGAGGCTTTTTAGCCCCTCTTCACTTTCTGCCATAAGAGTGGTGTCATCTGCATATCTGAGGTTATTGATATTTCTCCCGGCAATCTTGATTCCAACTTGTGTTTCCTCCAGTCCAGCATTTCTCATGATGAACTCTGCATATAAGTTAAATAAACATGGTGACAATATGCAGCCTTGACGTACTCCTTTTCCTATTTGGAACCAGTCTGTTGTTCCATGACCTGTTCTAACTGTTGCTTCCTGACCTGCATACAGATTTCTTAAGAGGCAGATCAGGTGGTCTGGTATTCCCATCTCTTTCAGAATTTTCCATAGTTTATTGTGATCCACACAATCAAAGGCTTTGGCATAGTCAATCAAGCAGAAATAGATGTTTTTCTGGAACTCTCTTGCTTTTTCCATGATCCAGCGGATGTTGGCAATTTGATCTCTGGTTCCTCTGGCTTTTCAAAAACCAGCTTGAACATCAGGAAGTTCACGGTTCACATATTGCTGAAGCCTGGCTTGGAGAATTTTGAGCATTACTTTACTAGTGTGTGAGATGAGTGCAATTGTTCGGTAGTTTGAGCACTCTTTGGCATTGCCTTTCTTTGGGATTGGGATGAAAACTGACCTTTTCCAATCTTGTGGCCACTGCTGAGTTTTCCAAATTTGGTGTCATATTGAGTGTAGCACTTTCTCAGCATCATCTCTCAGGATTTGGGATAGCTCCACTGGAATTCCATCACTTCCACTAGCTTTGTTCGTAGTGATGCCTTCTAAGGCCCACTTGACTTCACATTCCAGGATGTCTGGCTCTAGGTCAGTGATCACACCATCATGATTATCTGGGTCGTGAAGCTCTTTTTTGTACAGTTCTTCTGTGTATTCTTGCCACCTCTTCTTAATATATTCTGCTTCTGTTAGGTCCATACCATTTCTGTCCTTTATCGAGCCCATCTTTGCATGAAATGTTCCTTTGGTATCTCTGATTTTCTTGAAGAGATCCCTAGTCTTTCCCATTCTGTTGTTTTCCTCTATTTCTTTGCATTGATTGCTGAAGAAGGCTTTCTTATCTCTTCTTGCTATTCTTTGGAACTCTGCATTTAGATGTTTATATCTTTCCTTTTCTCCTTTGCTTTTCGCTTCTCTTCTTTTCACAGATATTTGCAAGGCCTCCTCAGGCAGCCATTTTGCTTTTTTGCATTTCTTTTCCATGGGGATGGTCTTGATCCCTGTCTCCTGTACAATGTCACGAACCTCATTCCATAGTTCATCAGGCACTCTATCTATCAGATCTAGGCCCTTAAATCTATTTCTCACTTCCACTGTATAATCATAAGGGATTTGATTTAGGTCATACCTGAATGGTCTAGTGGTTTTCCCTACTTTCTTCAACTTCAGTCTGAATTTGGCAATAAGGAGTTCATGGTCTGAGCCACAGTCAGCTCCTGGTCTTGTTTTTGCTGATTGTATAGAGCTTCTCCATCTTTGGCTGCAAAGAATATAATCGATCTGATTACGATGTTGACCATCTGGTGATGACCATGTATAGAGTCTTCTCTTGTGTTGTTGGAAGAGGGTATTTGCTATGACCAGTGCATTTTCTTGTCAAAACTCTGTTAGTCTTTGCCCTGCTTCATTCCGTATTCCAAGGCCAAATTTGCCTGTTACTCCAGGTGTTTCTTGACTTCCTACTTTTGCATTCCATTCCCCTATAAGGAAAAGGACATCTTTTTTGGGTGTTAGTTCTAAAAGGTCTTGTAGGTCTTCATAGAACCGTTCAACTTCAGCTTCTTCAGCGTTACTGCTTGGGGCATAGACTTGGATTACTGTGACATTGAATGGTTTGCCTTGGAAACGAACAGAGATCACTCAATCGTTTTTGAAATTGCATCCAAGTACTGCATTTCAGACTCTTTTGTTGACCATGATGGCCACTCCATTTCTTCTGAGGGATTCCTGCCCACAGTAGCAGATATAATGGTCATCCGAGTTAAATTCACCCATTCCAGACCATTTTAGTTCGCTAATTCCTAGAATGTCGACATTCACTGTTGCAATCTCTTGTTTGACCACTTGCAATTTGCCTTGATTCATGGACCTGACATTCCAGGTTCCTATACAATATTGCTCTTTACAGCATCGGACTTCGCTTCTATCACCAGACACATCCACAGCTGGGTATTCTTTTTGCTTTGGCTCCATCCCTTCATTCTTTCTGGAGTTATTTCTCCACTGATCTCCAGTAGCATATTGGGCCCCTCTGACCTGGGGAGTTTCTCTTTCAGTATTCTATCATTTTGCATTTTCATACTGTTCATGGGGTTCTCAAGGCAAGAATATTGAAGTGGTTTGCCATTCCCTTCTCCAGCGGACCACACCCTGTCAGATCTCTCCACCATGACCTGCCCATTTCGGGTTGCCCCACGGGCATGGCTTAGTTTCATTGAGTTAGACAAGGCTGTGGTCCTAGTGTGATTAGATTGACTAGTTTTCTGTGAGTATGGTTTCAGTGTGTTTGCCCTCTGATGCCCTCTTGCAACACCTACCGTTTTACTTGGGTTTCTCTTACCTTGGGTGTGGGGTATCTCTTCTCGGCTGCTCCAGCAAAGCACAGCTATCGCACCTTACCATGGACGAGGGGTCTCTCCTCACCGCTGCCCTTCCCGACCTCGGTCGTGGGGTAGCTCCTCTCTGCCGTGCTTTGTGTGCCGGTCCTCACCGCCACCTTTCCTGACCTTGGAGGAGAGGTATCTCCTCACGGCCGCCCTTCCTGACCTCGGTCGTGGGGTAGCTCCTCTTGGCCGCGCTTAGTGCATGGTCGCAGCCGCGGAGGCTCTCTTGGTGCGCCGGTCGCAACTGCCGAGGTGCAATCCCAGTCTCCCCCTGACAACTCATATAGAGACTGGACTTCCCTGGGGCCACACGAGAGGCTCCCTGTCCAGCCTCACTCCCCACTAACAGCTTTTTCTCCACATCATATGTGAATCGCCAAATTAAAATGAGACCTCCTAAGGTTTATGCCATCGAAACAACTCCTTTTCAAATCAACATTGTAACAGTTCACCATTTCTCCTCCCATAGAAGAATAAAGCACGCTCTTAAAGCTCAATATTCAAAGCAAAATCGGATGTATTTCCTACAAGTTGTTTGTTTTCAATTTACACTTCTCTTCACCTCAGCATAACCATGGATCTGCAAAACTGTTACTTCTCAGCCATCTGGGAGAGAGTGTGAGTTCCTGTTGTAAAGCTGTTGCTCTCAAAAAAGCTCTTCCTGTAAAGAATGTATCTTTAGAAATGGCAATAAAAGAGAATATTAGATAACTAAATTTCCTCAAGTTGTAGCAAAACAATTGCTTAGTTGAATCGGTTGACTTTGGCATGCTAAAGCTATATTGAAATGGATTTGTCCATTCATTTTAAGTAGTCCTCTACCTTCTTAAGATATCATATTGCTCTATACACATGAGGTTAGCTATATATTAAAAAATCTTTTTCACAGTAACACATTTTAGGCTAAGTTGTGTCTCTATTCTGCACATTAAGCTAGTATTCTACTTTCAATATATTTCATCAGGAAATTAAATTAATAAATTAGCATTAGTAGAAGGTCATGGAGATGAAATTTCCTTTGCTTTCACATGACTTTTCCTTTAAAACCATATGTGTTACACTGTATTACATTATATTTATTTCTATATTTGTTTGGGGCTTGGCTCAGATGGTAAAGAATCTGCCTGCAAAGCCAGATACCCAAGTTTTATCCTTGGGTTGGCAAGATTCCCTGGAGAAGGGTATGGTAACATAATCTAGTCTTCTTGCCTAGAGAATTCCATAGACAGAGGAGCCTGGTGGGCTACAGTATATGGGGTCACAAAGAGTCAGACGTGACTGAAGTGATTTAGCCTGCATGCAGCTATATTTGTCTACTTGCACTGAGGACTATTATTAATATTACTAGGAGAATAATTTTTATTACAACTTTTCTGTTATATAAATTTGAGATTGTTTCAAAACAATGTCATCATCTGTAAATATCACTCCATATTAACTTCTGTTGATTTTTATATCAGTCTTATTACACAGAATTTTATTTTTGAATGTGTTTTATCACCCAAAACATTTTTATTTCAGCTTTTATTTTTGAATGTGTTTTATCACCCAAAACATTTTTATTTCAGCTGTTAATACTTCCTTGTCATTGCTGATAACTAAATGATAATCTCTCATCAGTAATAAATAAAGTCACACCATCCCTTTTATCTCCACTGGCAATATAGATGATATATATGTATTATAATAGCTAATGGCTAGTGTTTCCTGTTTGATGAGCTGCACTTAGTTGCTCAGTCCTGTCTGACTCTTTGAGACTCAATGAACTGTGGCCTGCCAGGCTCCTCTGTCCATTAGAAATCCTGTTCTATGCAGATATGTTTTTACCAGGGTGCAAACCCCTAGATAGTCCAGTCTGAATATATATGCTTTTTGCCCAGTCTCCTCTGGGAACAACCAATCATACACAGTTCAGTTCAATTCAGTTCAGTCACACAGTCATGTCTGACTCTGTGACCCCATGAATCACAGCACACCAGGCCTCCCTGTCCATCACCAACCCCCGGAGTCCACCCAAACTCATGTGCGTTGAGTCGGTGACACCATCCAGCCATCTCATCCTCTGTCGTCCCCTTTTGCTCCTGCCCTTAATCCCTCTCAGCATCAGGGTCTTTTCCAATGAGTCAACTCTTCGCATGAGGTAGCCAAAATATTGGAGTTTCAGCCTCAGCATCAGTCCTTCCAATGAACACCCAGGACTGGTCTCCTTTAGGATGGACTGGTTGGATCTCCTTGCAGTCTAAGGGACTCTCAAGAGCCTTCTCCAGCACCACAGTTCAAAAGTATCAATTCCTCAGTGCTCAGCTTTCTTCACAGTCCAACTCTCACATCCTTACATGACCACTGGAAAAACCATAGTCTTGACTAGATGGACCTTTGTTGGCAAAGTAATGTCTCTGCTTTTGAATATGCTATCTAGGTTGGTCATAATTTTCCTTCCAAGGAGTAAGTGTCTTTTAATTTCATGGCTGCAGTCACCATCTGCAGTGATTTTGGAGCCCCCCAAAATAAAGTCTGACACTGTTTCCACTGTTTCCCTATCTATTTCCTATGAAGTCATGGGACCAGATGCCATGATCTTCGTTTTCTGAATGTTGAGTTTTAAGCCAACTTTTTCACTCTCTTCTTTCACTTTCATCAAGAGGCTTTTTAGTTCCTCTTCACTTTCTGCCATAAGGGTGATGTCATCTGCATATCTGAGGTTATTGATATTTCTCCCAGCAATCTTGATTCCAACTTGTGTTTCCTCCAGTCCAGCGTTTCTCATGATGTACTCTGCATATAAGTTAAATAAACATGGTGACAATATGCAGCCTTGAAGTACTCCTTTTCCTATTTGGAACCAGTCTGTTGTTCCATGACCAGTTCTAACTGTTGCTTCCTGACCTGCATATAGGTTTCTCAAGAGACAGGTCAGGTGGTCTGGTATTTCCATCTCTTTCAGAATTTTCCATAGTGAAATAAACAAAACTCAGATTTTTGAAGACAACCAAGAACCACAAACGCAGCCTGAGGTTGAGAACCTAAGATCTTTGAAAGAGGTGAGTGACTGATACAATGAGGTAAACTTGAGCTTTTCTCTGGCTTTTTCCTGAAGATATTTTATGAGTCACAGAGATTTACATTCAGGCTTAGCAGAAAGTAGCAACTAGAAACATTTGTTAGTGTTATTGGTCTAGAGAGTCCAAAAGTGGAATTCAGATGCTAAGATCCAGAACAAAAGAGAACAGTAATGTGGACATAAAATTCCAAGAGATTTTGCTCTTGAGATGTTTGTTAAATCCTAAGATTCTCAGGGGTAAGAAGCTGAGAAATCAAGCAGAAAGAAGTGACTAATGGCTAAAGTGCTAAGTAGAAATGTTTAGCAGTCTGTTGGTACTGGACATTAAAAAAGCAAAATTTGGGTCTTATTCATACTTAGGCACCCGAGTTCAAAATCAAGCTTTCAGCAGAGACTCCTAAAATATTATATCATTTTAGTGCATGTCAACCAGAAACGTGTACACTGAGACTCAAAGTGATCTGTCCCTACCCTAAATTAGAAGAAACTCTGAGGAAAACAGTGTCATTCATTCAGAACCGCTACAATTTTTCTTGCACTACGTCTATCAAATTCATGCATAGTATGTAAGAAATAAAATCTAATCAACAAAGCCAAGAGAAGAAATAGTCAATAACAATAGACATGCCGTTAATCCAGATACCGGATTTCTCAGACACAGACTTTAAAATAGGCATGATTAATGTGAGTAGTGTGGTTTATTTGTCTGATTGGAAATTGTATTTGGAATAAGCAGGGATGTGCCAATTCACACCAATTGATTACCTCCAAGTGGTGAAATTCTTCAGTGATTTTTCTTGTGTTATAAAAGTTTTCTTCACATTGACGTTCTAAGGGTCATTATTATCCTTTGTTCTCATTTCTTTTAAAATGGAAATCAGGGTCAGATTATATAAAATCATGTATCTTTTAAAATATACAATATATTCAACTCAACCTAAAACAAGGACAAGAAATATTTTAAGGAGATTTTTGAAGTAAGACATTGACAGGGTACCCAAGGCATCTATACTGTGAACAAATAGATGAAGCTAACAAATGAAGCTTCAAGGAAATGAAGCCAAAGAAGCAGAATCAATAGACTAAAACATATCTTTTGACCATTTATAACTGTAACGAGTTAATTTAATCCTATATGTGGGAGAATTAAGTCTGTGTAAAACAGAGTCCCCTCATTTCTTACAGTATTTATCCCCACCCTCTCCACTGCCCTCAGGCTAAAGAGAATCAGATGATCTGATCTGCCTTTATCAGCCCAGTAGGCATAGTTCAAGGAGTAGCCCCCACAGCTGACCGTCACCCATGAGGATGCTGGCTGACTACTCCCCTTCTCTGAATCCTGGGTTGAACCACATATTGGTTTTTCTGCCCAGTTTCTCTTCTATTTTGGATATAATTAATATTTCACACATTATCAGTCTGCTTTAAAAGTCACTTCCTTAATGCACTGGGATTCCACTTCCTTGGCTGATTTTTTCAGAAGAGGGGCATGGCCTTAGAAGGACCACCTATGATTTTATAAATGGAAGAAAAATCCATTTCTTTGTCAACAAAGTGCAAGTTATGTTAACTTTCAGAGAAGGCAATGGCACCCCACTCCACTACTCTTGCCCGGAATATCCCATGGATGGAGGAGCCTGGTAGGCTGCAGTCCATGCGGTCGCTAAGAGTCAGATACGACTGAGCGACTTCACTTTCACTTTTCACTTTCATGGATTGGAGAAGGAAATGGCAACCCACTCCAGTGTTCTTGCCTGGAGAATCTCAGGGACAGGGGAGCCTGGTGGGCTGCCGTCTATGGGGTCGCACAAAGTCGGAAATGACTAAAGTGACTTAGCAGCAGCATGTTAACTTTGTAGATGTGGACAACTATTTTCTGCCATATGGCTTAAGGGGGAAAAATTGAAGACTTCTAAATATTAAATGAATAAGATTCTTTCATTGACCATACTCTAGCCAGGCTCCTTTGAGCTATCTTCCCTAATAGACATTGGCTTACAAAGACCTAAGCAAACTCTGTTGTAGTTTTTAACAGCTCGAGGCCACATCCCTAGGATGATCTTAACTCCTCTAAAATGGGCTGCCTGAGAAAACTCAAGACTACCAGGAGAATGTAGTGTTTGTTTCAGCGGACCCCTGAATACAGGGCTCCTGTATCCCAGCTCCAGGGCAGTGGGTAGGAGCTCCACATTGACAAGCGCTAGGTAGCAAACCTAGATGATTTTCACATGCAGCAAACTTCTCCCCTTCCTCTTTTTGCAAATTTTCATCTTTCTGATTCTCCACTTCTCTCTGCCTTTAAAGAACCCAGTCACTTTTGTACAAATTAAAGTTAAATTCAGTTCACACTGGACTCTTTCTCTATTGCAACAGTATATCAATGATCAAAATCTTTCTTTGCACTTTAGTCTCTATTTTACTTCTTAGAGTGCATTTGCTTATTTATTATTTTTATTTTTGGGTGCACTGGGTCTTCGCTGCTCCCCTGGGGCTTTCTCTAGTTATGGCGAGTGGGAGCAACTGTTTGTTGTGGCACACGAATGTCTCATTGCAGCGACTTCTCCTGTTGCAGAGCAAAGGCTCCAGGTATGAGGCTTTAGCAATTATGGCACGTGGTATCAGTAGTTGCAGCTCTTGGGCTCTGGAGACAGGGCTCAGTAGTTGTGGTGCACAGGCTTAGTCATTCCACAGCGTGTGGAATCTTCCCAGACCAGGGATCAAACCCATGTCCCTTGCATTAGCAGAGGCATTTCTATCCACCATGCCACCAGTGTAGTCCTGTCTTTATTTTTGATACTAATAAAAATAAAGACTTTTCTTTCAGAGCTTCTGAGAGAAAGTTGTGTCATGCTTAATGGATATAGGGGGAAAAAAGCTTTCCAGGTAATTAAAACTTCTATCTTGAAATCACAAGGATTATAACCGGAAACAGGAAAAAAGTAATGAGAGAACACTCATGGTTTTTTCATCCTGCCTCCAAAACTAATTCATAAATTTGTTTTCCATGAACTATTTTAGCTGTTCAGTTTCTAAGTTGTATCCTACTCTTTGAGACTCCATGGACTGCAGTACACCAGGCTTCCCTGTCCTTCACTATCTCCCAGAGTGTGCCCACACTTATTTCAATTGAGTTAGTGATGCCATACAACCATCTCATTCTCCGTTGCCCACCTTATGCTCCTGCCTTCAATCTTTCTCAGCATGAGGGTCTTTTCCTGAATCTCTTTGCATCAGATCAGAGATTAGATCAGTTGCTCAGTTGTGTCCGACTCTTTGCCACCCCATGAATCGCAGCACGCCAGGCCTCCCTGTCCATCACCAACTCCCGGAGGTCACTCAGACTCACATCCATTGAGTCAATGATACCATCCAACCATCTCATCCTTTGTTGTCCCCTTTTTCTCTTGTCCCCAATCCCTCCCAGCATCAGAGTCTTCTCCAATGAGTCAACTTTTCGCATGAGGTGGCCAAAGTACTGGAGTTTCAGCCTCGGCATCATTCCTTCCAAAGAAATCCCAGGGCTGATCTCCTTCAGAATGGACTGGTTGAATCTCCTTGCAGTCCAAGGGACTCTCAAGAGTCCAACACCACAGTTCAAAAGCATCAATTTTTCAGCGCTCAGCCTTCTTCACAGTCGAACTCTCACATCCATACATAACCACAGGAAAAACCATAGCCTTGACTAGATGGACCTTTGTTGGTAAAGTAGTGTCTCTGCTTTTGAATATGCTATCTAGGTTGGTCATAACTTTCCTTCCAAGGAGCAAGCGTCTTTTAATTTCATGGCTGCAGTCACCATCTGCAGTGATTTTGGAGCCCAGAAAAAGAAAGTCTGACACTGTTTCTACTGTTTCCCCATTAATTTCCCATCAAGTGATGGGACCGGATGCCATGATCTTCGTTTTCTGAATGTTGAGCTTTAAGCCAATTTTTTCACTCTCCACTTTCACTCTCATCAAGAGGCTTTTGAGTTCTTCTTCACGTTCTGCCATAAGGGTGGTGTTATCTGCATATCTGAGGTTATTGATATTTCTCCCAGCAATCTTGATTCCGACTTGTGTTTCTTCCAGTCCAGCATTTCTCATGATGTACTCTGCATATAAGTTAAACAAACAGGGTGATAAAAACAGCCTTGACGTACTCCTTTCCCTATTTGGAACCATTCTGTTGTTCCATGTCCAGTTCTAACTGTTGCTTCCTGACCTGCATACAGATTTCTCAGGAGGCAGATCCGGTGGTCTAGTATTCCCATCCCTTTCAGAATTTTCCAGTTTATTGTGATCCACACAGTCAAAGGCTTTGGCATAGCCAATAAAACAGAAACAGATGATTTTCTGGAACTCTCTTGCTTTTTCCATGATCCAGCGGATATTGGCAATTTGATCTCTGGTTCCTCTGCCTTTTCTAAAAGCAGCTTGAACATCAGGAAGTTCACGGTTCACATATTGCTGAAGCCTGGCAATCTTTCCTAGCAAGAGGGTCTTTTCCTGAATCTCTTTGCATCAGGTGGACAAAGTGTTAAAGCTTCAGCTTCAGCACCAGTCCTCCCAATGAATATTCAAGGTTGATTTCCTTTAGGATTGACTGGTTTGATAATCTTGTAGTCCAAGGGACTCTCAAGAGTCTTCTTAAGCACCGCAATTTGAAGGCATCTTCAGAGTCTTCAGTTCTCAGCCTTCATTATGGTCCACCTGTTACATCCATACATGACTACTGGAAAAAAAAAAAAAAACACAAACACATAGCTTTGACTCACTCAGCTGTATCTGACTCTTTGCAATCCAATGGACTGTAGCCTGCCAGTCTACCCTGTCCATGGAATTTTCCAGGCCAGAATTCTCCAGTGTGTAGCCATCCCTTCTCCAGAGGATCTTCTCAACCCAGAAATTGAACTCAGGTTTCTTGCATTGCAGGTGGATTCTTTACCAGTTGAGCTGCCAGGGAAGCCCATAGCTTTTACTATACAGATTTTTGTTGGCAAAGTGATGTCTCTGTTTTTTATACACTGTCTAGGTTTGTCATAGCTTTCCTTTCAAGGAGCAAATGTCTTTTAATTTCATGGCTGCAGTCACTGTCTACAATGATTTTGAAGCCCAAGAAAAGAAAATCCAACACTGTTTCCACTTTTTACACATCTATTTGTCATTAAGTGGTAGAACCAGATGCAATGATCTTAGTTTTCTAAAATTTGAGTTTTAAGCCAACTTTTTCATTCTCTATTTAGTTCCTCTTTACTGATGGCTATCAGAGTGGTAGCATGTGCCTATCCGAGGTTGTTGACATTTGTCCCACCATCTTGATTCCAGCTTGTGATGCATCCGGCACTGCATTTTGCATAGTGTACTCTGCATATAAGTTAAATAAACAGGATGACAGTATACAGCTTTGATGTACTTCTTTCCCAATTTGGAACCAGTCCATTGTTCCATGTGTGGTTCTAACTGATGCTTTTTGGCCTGCATACAGTTTTCTCAGGAGACAAGTAAGGTGGTCTGGTTCCCATCTCTTTAATATTTTCCACAATTTGTTGTGATACATACAGTCAAAGGCTTTAGCATAGTCAATGAAGCTGAAATAGATGTTTTTTTTCTGGAATTCGTTTGCTTTCTTTTATGAATACTATGCTCCAGAAGAAAGTTCTCACCAAGATTTGCTTTACTTTCATACAAGAACAGGCAGTTTCATATCTGCCCATTAGAGTGTTGTGAAAGTGAACTATGGTCCTGGTGTTTAAAAAAATTCAGAATTACTTTTATATGCTACTTAAGAAATGTAAGAACCAATGGTTTTGATAGCAATAATGCATTTGAATCACTGGCAGTATCAATATAGGTGAATAATTCTTGAATAAATTTATTTACTGTTCATAAGGGGGAAAATGTAATTGTAATGTTTAGTCCAGGTAATTTGATGAATTCCCAGTATAAGGAGTTGATTTAAGCTAGTGCCTATAAAAGTTGAAAACTAAAGTCATCTTTCTGTATTCTTTTACCATCTGCTATGAAATTGCGTCAGTCTTTTTCAGGAAAAGAGCCAGGACAGAAAAATCTAAGTTCACTGGGAAAAGAGTTTGTGTTTACGACGGTGCCCAGTGAGCTTCTATTGCTTAATAAATGTCAAATCTGATGGATAATATTCATTTATATGTTACATGGCTGCTTTTATACTTCCCATTGCAAAGCTTTGACTTATGGATAGAGATGTTAAATGTCCTTATTCTAATCTAATTTCACAATATCTAATTATGGTAGCTCAACCTTTTCAGCTAAAGTGTTTTAGGACTAAAGAACCAGTGTTCTTTTTTTTTTTTTTTTTTTCATTTATATGTACTTATATTCTGGAAACATTTATTGGGAACTCTTAGGATCCAGACATGAAAATGCATTAGAATACAAGCCCTATCTTCAGTAATATTGAAATATAGTAGAAGACACAGACACAAAAGTAATTAACTATGAATCAATGTATTAAATATTATTTGGGGACAAACACATTATACATTTATCTATGTTCCATCTGCCTTTAAAAATGATTTTCTCCTCCCTATTAACATTAGGAATTTCTTCACACTGTATTTTTATCTAGTAATTTGTGGCTCTCTGCAAGTTGTATTATAATCCTTTTCTTTCTTTCTTTCTTTCTTTTTTTGAGACAAGTTTGAGTGCATGTGTGAATGCTTGCTAAATCATTTCAGTTGTGTTTGGCTATTTGCAACACTATGGATTTGAGCCACCGCCTGGTCCTCTGTGCATAGCATTTTCCAGGCGAGAACACTGAAGGGGACTGCCATACACTCCTCCAGGGGTCTTTCCAATCCAGGAATCAAACCCATGTTTCTCATGTCTCCTGCATTGGAAGGTGGGTTCTGTACAACTAGCTCTACCTGGGAAAAGAAGATGAGTTTGGGTATGTTAAGTAAAGTTCAGGTCAGTAAATGAATGAATAAACAAATATAATCATGAGTCACATGTAATAATAGCTAGTAAAGTGCTGGAAGTGAAAAGAGGAGGAATTCATTCCGCACTAAATAAAAAAGATTTTTAAATTATATCCAAGGATGAATACAATTCCAAGATAAATAAAATGCATAACTGAAATAAATATTACCAATTTGTAACTTATAGACCTTATTTTTTTCAACAACATTTATATCTTCCCTCATTTTATCATTTAGCATATCTTGAAAATAATTAACTGATGTAAAACCTCACTTTTTTCATCTATTTTTAATGTTCATATGTTTGGTAAAATACTATTAAAAGTGGAATGCCCTCAGGGAAGGAGAAAGAGAAAAATAATGTTTAGAAAATTAGCCATGGAAGTACTGCTAAGTGTTCAGTTTTCCTTCATCATAAATAATGTGGAGAAACATTCTCACTTAATTCCCAAGAAAATGTTTTAAACTTCTCATAGAAATTTTTTTTTTTTTTTGGTCTTTTATTTTGACAAAGCCAAAATGAGTTTTATGGTGTTTGTTTTTTCTCTGTCAATTTGTTTTCAACCTGAAGTACAAATGAAGAATCCTGCTTTTTTTTGTTTGTTTGTTTATTTATTTTTTAAATATAAATTTATTCATTTTAATTGGAGGTTAATTACTTTACAATATTGTATTGGTTTTGCCATACATCATTATCAGGTTTAACTTACCTAGAAGCCCCCATAGACTTTTTTTTTCTTTTTTGCAGACAGGAAAATAATAAAACAGAGAAAGAGAAAATGAAAAGGGCATTAATATTGGTTATGAGTCCCTATACAATCTGGTGACTGTAATGCATTCGTTTCATTCTGGATTCTCATCATGTTTTTGGTTCCTTGAAAAATTTGTGCACTTTCTCATGTCAGAGACAAGCGATTCACTTTGAAGTGCTTTACTCTCACAACTAACCCTTAATACCTACATGTACGCCCAGTTTGCTGCTGCTACTGCTAAGTCACTTCAGTCGTGTCCGACTCCGCGTGACCCCATAGATGTCAGCCCACCAGGCTCTCCTGCCCCTGGGATTCTCCAGGCAACAACACTGGAGTGGGTTGCCATTTCCTTCTCCAATGCATGAAAGCGAAAAAGTGAAAGTGAAGTCGCCCAGTTGTGTCCGACTCTTAGCGACCCCATGGACTGCAGCCCAGTTTACCTATCTGTTAAACAGGAACAATTACAGTACCTATCTCAGAAGCATATAAAGAGAAGCTTGTTAACAGAGGACAAGTACTTAGGACTATACCTTGCTCAGAGTAAATGCTCCCCAATGCTATATAGCTTGACCTTTAGACTGTTAGATACAAGAGTTAGATACTATTATATATTGTAGTTCTATTATATATTGTAGTCATTTATTAATCAATCCTCAACACATAGCACTGTGCACTTAATAAGTAATTCTGGTCTATCTCAAGGGATTGCTGAGTGAATAAAAGAAATAGTTTTCTTTTTTTTTAATGTCCATATTATTTAGGAAATTTATTTCATTAGTATTTTGGTCCAATTAAGACATATGGATTACTTGGTTGAAGTTCCGTTGACAGCCTCTGTAATATCCCATAAATAACTTCAAAATCTAAGTTTTGGGGAAAAAAAAAAAAACCACATAAATAACAAAAATATTCTTACTGTTTTAATTTAATAAATTGTTTATCTTATGTGTCATATTGCCATTACTTCCACTTTAGATCATCATGAATTTCTTCTGTATAGGTGAAATGAAACTTAAAATATTGTGAAAGAAGTTCTTCATAAGGAATAGAATGAATCTTTATGGTATAAAACTACTAAAAAAGTGTTAGAAGAAATAGAATCAATATTTTTACATATTTTGTAGTTTCAGCCAACAATTTACTCTTTATAAAGAATTTCAGATGCTTAGAGAAAATTAAAAATATAGCTGAAAGGTTATGTTCAAGAAAGAAGAGCTGAAATACAACTAGATATGGCAATAAGAGAACTTTCTAAGTGTAATGAGATTTTCCATTTAGATAGGACTAGAATATGGCTCTAACTATAATGATAGGAATACAGTGTGAATATTTTAGGAGAAGAGATTTGCTTGTGTAATAGCGAAAAAAATACATTACATTTATGTCCTATAGAGTTACAATTAGCATTATGGCATATAAAAGAGTTTGGAGATATCCCAGGGCCTCTAAAATTTCATATCTTTTTAAAATGATAGAACAAAAGAATTGCTTTAAACAAAAGTCTGGTTTAGCAAATAGCTTAATGATAAGAACTATCAAATGATGGAAATGTTGCCTTTTATCTCAAGGATAGACCATTAATGGCAATTGGCAAATAGTTTCTTATGCCCACATGATATACATGAAGTGTTCTAGGACCTCATGGTCCATAAAACTCCTCAATGCCTCTGCTGTTTCAGACTTCTGGATGTCTGTTTGTATGTACAACATCAGCATATGCTTAGTTCATAATCATACAGCAGTTTTCTTTGGATTGGTGAAGATGCTTAATTCCTTCCCCTGCCCCCAAGAAAATATTGGCTATATTGACTTTATCTCTTTTTTTTCAAGCTATTTTGTAATGAATTTAAAGCAGAGTCTAAGTTGCTTTTATTTATTTGTCATAATTGTATGCTTTAAAACAAACAGATGCTAATATGCAAACATGAAATGTTTGACTGAAAATTGTGAAGTTAGAAGAAAAGGAGACAATCAGATGATCAACTATAGCACTTAGTCTTGATAACAGAGGAGAAACAAAGTACAGATAAAATAAATGCAGGCTGTTTTTATTCTTTTGATTATGTATTTAGAAGCGTTGAAGCCAGATGGTAGTTTTCAAAATGCTTGGTAGCTCAGCTAGTAAAGAATTCACTTCCAGTGCAGGAGATGTGGGTTCGATTCTTCGGTCAGAAAGATCCCCTGGAGAAGGGAATGGCGGCCCACTCCAGTATTCTTGCCTGGAGAATCCCATGGACAGAGGAGCCTGGTGGGCTACAGTCCATGGGGTCACAAAGAGTCAGACATGGCTGAGAGACTAACACTCTCATTTCACAGAGAGCTAGAGTAATTTTAAACAAGATGAATATTCTTCTTAAATTAAAAATAAAAAACCTGATCTCAAGTCTTTATGAACTAAAATAGGAAGATACAGAAAGTGAATATGTAGTAGTAGAAAGTTACACTTAACGTGTATTTTGCCTGCATATTAAAATGCATAGAAAGGAGAGAGAGGGAAAAATAAGAAATATAAAGTGACTTATATTGAAGATAATCTTAATATTAGGTAACTGTGTATGAGCTATCTCATTCAGTGCAGAGGATGACTAGGTTGAATGTATTTACAGTAGGTAAATGCCACACATACTCCTTAATCCTTCTTGAGCATTTGTTGATAAACTTATGACTTATCCATGTGCTTTTAAGTTGTCACCAATCTTTTCTATGTTGTGATATGTTTGAATTCCTTCCCTAGATTTATTTCCTTAGTATCGCATTTCTCTATAACAACATTAAGCTAATCAGATCAAATAGTCCCCAGAAAAGAATTTGAAGAGAACTATACTACCCTTCTAACAGAGAAAAATGTCTTTTTTTATTTTTTAATGAACTGCAATTTTACAAAAATTTCTAAGGTATAGATAATGGGAAACTAATATACACTTAAAAAACATTTGTTGAAGTCTTGGAAATTCGAAGATGAAGAGATTTGCTTTTAGCATTTATGGAGAATAACTTTTCTTCAGACCTTTAATGATGGATAAAATATCCACAGGAAGATCATTCAAGACAGAAGAAACATTGTCAGTGGAAATCTGAGACAAGAAAATATGGGATGGCTAAGAGAAGCATAATCAATTTTATCCTAACAGAACATAGTTCATCTGGGGAGAGTTGTGTTAAATGATGAGGAAGAGGATTCTTTACAGGATGGTTGAAACTGCAACTGATGTAAATTTAACCATTGTTTAGTGAACTCTGAGGAATTCAAAGATGAAGAGACATACTTTAAGTGTTCAAGGGGGAAATGATTCAGTTCAGTTCAGTTGTTCAGTCCTGTCTGACTCTTTACGAGGAAATGGTAGGTGGCAGTAAATGCTAGATAATCATCAAACCTACTTTCTTTCTGAACATAGATGTAGACTACCTTAGCCAAATGCAATGAAGGCAACTGGCCAGGTTCCAATCAATGGTATGTAGGCTGAAGGTAAGTTCAATGTTACCAAGGCGTAGCCTTAAAGCAGCTCTCCACACAGGGTGCTTTACTGGTCTTTCGCTTTCCATGGTGACTTGAAAGTCATAGAATACAGTTGGGAGAGACAAAAATAACCTTGGTCCCTAATCAGTATTCTGGCCTGGAGAATGCCACGGACTGTAAAGTCCATGCAGTTGCAAAGTGTCAGATATGACTGAGCAACTTGCACTTTCACTTTCTGATAACTTCTTTAAATACATATTACTTATGAGTGAAAAAAATAATATTGTTTTAAGCCACTGAGATTTTGAGGCTCTGTGGCATATCTTAGTGTTAACTTAAGAATATAATGCAGTAATTCATGAAATACATGGCCATTTGAAAGATGAGGTGTATCATTCAAGGTGAGAATGTAAACAGACTATAGCTGTAGATTAAGGCTAGATTTAGGGCAAGTAAAAAGAACAAAAACAAAAATAATCAAATAAGGAAATGTAAGTATATTATCAAACAGATTTCCTAAATCCTAGTATCAAGGAAAATGTATATAGACTTCTAGTTGTATCTTACTATATTTTTTATCAAATATATATATCTGTAATCAGCAATTTTTTGCCACTTGGTTTTTATAGAGTGATCAAATATGGGTTTAGAGACATATTGAATCCATCAATTGCTCTCAAGCTAGAAATATTATTTAATGTATAGATTTGACTTAGAAATAAAGCCTATATTTCATTATCTTAAAAGGTATTGTGGTCAATAAACAATAGCACAGTATTTAAAGTGAAAACTTTTATGGACGATATACTCACCCTTTCCATTTGTAAAGACTTCAGAATTCTCAAAGCATTTTCATGTAACATTTCATTTGACCATTTCTAAAAATATAGTATTTCAATGATCTATTATGTAACTACCCTCTCAGAAAGTTAGTGGTTTAAACAAAGCAATCACTTATTGAATTCACAAATCTAGAATTTGAATCAGGCTCAATGGAAACAGGATTGGACATGGAACAACTTACTGGTACAAAATCAAGAAAGGAGTATGAAGAGGCTGTATACTGTCACTCTGCTTATTTACTTAATTGGAGAGTACATCATGCAAAATGCCTGGATTGATGGCTCTCAGACTGGAATGAAGATTGCCAGGAGAAATATCAACCACCTCAGATATGCAGATGATACCACTCTAATTAAAGAAAGTCAAGAGAAACTAAAGAACCTCTTGATGCAAGTGAAAGAAGAGAGTGAAAAAGTTGGCTTAAAACTCAGCATTTAAAAACTAAGGTCAAAGAATTCAGTCTCATCACTTCCTGGAAAATAGATGGGGAAAAAGTGGAAACAGAGATGGATTTTCTTTTCTTGGGTTCCAAATTCAGATGGTGACTGAACTCATGAAATTAACAGACGTTTGCTCCTTGGAAGGAAAGCTGTGACGTACCCCGTTTTGTTCTGTTTGTCTTCCCTTAGTTGCTAAGTAGCGTCTGACTCTTTGGACTGAGGTACACCCCAAGGACTATAGGTTCCTCTGTTCTTGGAATTACTGAGGCAAGAATACTGGAGTAGGTTGCCATTTCCTTCTCCAGGGGATCTTCCTGACACAGGAGTCAAACCCACCTTTCCCCTGCATTGGCAGGCAGATTCTTTATCACTGTGCAACCTGGGAAGCCATGCAATCCTAGAGAGGATATTAAAAGGCAGACATCACTTTGCTGACAAAGATCCATATAGTCAAAGCTTATGGTTTTTCTAGTAGTCATGTACAGATGTGAGAGTTGCACCATAAAGAAGATTGAGCACAAGCCAAGGAATTGATGCTTTTGAATTGTAGTGCTGGAGAAGGGACTTGAAACTTGAGAAGTCTCAAGAAGAGACTCTTGAGAGTCCCTTGGACTGCAAGGAGATCAAACCAGTCAATCCTAAAGAAAATCAACCCCAAATATTCATTGTAAGGATTGTTGCTAAAGCTGAAACTCTAATACATTGGCTACCTGATGTGAAGAGCTGACTCATTGAAAAAGACCTTGGTGCTTGGAAATACTGAAGTCAAAACGGTAGAGGGGGGCAGAGGATGAGATGCTTAGATAACATCATCAGCTCAATGGATATGAATTTGAGCAAACTCTGGGAGATAGTGGAAGACAAAGGAGCCTGGAGTGATGCAATCCATGGGGTCACAAAGAGTTGGACACAATTTAGAGACTGGACAAGAACAAATCTCAAAAACCTATTGAGGCTCATAAAGAGAAGATAGACAGTTCACCTCTTGAGACAATGGCGAGGCCATGGAAGAACATGTAGGATGAAAAATGTTTTTGCAGCCATTTTTAGAAAATGGCATCTGCCAATTCAAAATAGGCATTGCCATTCTCATTTTTAAATAAGAAAATTGAGGTTAAGATTGTGTACACCCATGGCGGATTCATGTTGATGTATGGCAAAACCAATACAATAATGTAAAGTAATTAACCTCCAATTAAAATAAATAAATTTATACTAAAAAAAAGATTGTATAAATGATTAACCCAATGCCAAATAGAAATAGGAAAGCTGAAGCTGAAATAAAGCCTGTTTTCTCCAAGGAAAGCACTTTTTTTCCTTCTATTATTAGTTCCTAACCACAGTGGTAATCACATCTATAGAAACATTTAGCATCAGGTACATTCCTGGTGTACCAGTAGTATACCACATTAGCTCAAAAATGGTAGGAAATGAAAATGCAAAATGAAATTAAAATAGTGAGAAGTTAAATAATTTTACTGGTAGTAAAAATCAGCATAATTATTTTACAGTGACATGCATTAGAGTAAAATATTATTGCTCTTCCTATGAATATTTAAATTTTAGATTTCCAGATTTGAAATTTTTCCATGTCAGTGAAGCATGGATACTCACACTTCAGACAATTCCCAATGAAACACTTTATATAACTTAGCTCCCATCATTGCTGTTTCTCTGGAATGTTCCTTATGTGTATATACATGTGAACTGAGTCGTGCCTGACTCATTGCAACCCCATGGACTGTAGCCCACCAAGCTCCTCTGTCCATGGAATTTTCCAGGAAAGAATAATGGAATGTGTTACTGTTTCCTACTCCAGAGGATCTTCCCAAGCGAGGGATGGAACTGGCATCTGTTGTGTTCCCGCGATGGCAGGCAGATCCTTTCCCAGAGGTGCCACCTGGTTTTCACATTATTTCACTGTCCATTTGGTTCTCCAATACAGACTGCTTGTAGTAATTTAACTTCTCTCCTGACCACTTTTATTCCTTCACATACATTTATCTAGTTAGGCAAAAATTTGGCTTTTATAAACTTCTAAATAGTGCCTAAATTTTCTAATACTTCTCTATTCTTCCTGAAATTATCAAAATTAAGTAGGGCTTCATCCTATACTTGGGATATTCCATTTTCTTTTTGTCTCCTGTCATAGTTTTCTTTTCATTACAATCTCCAAACTACTGCCGATGTCACAGTGATCTTAAAACAGAAACATCACCCTTGCATATTTGAAAGAATCACAAAGATGAAGGTCAAAGTACATGGAATTGTAAAGTAATAACAATTACACCACCAATACTAAAATGATGACAACCCCATGAGTCTTCACCTTGTGCAAAGCATTGAAGGGACAAACTACCTGTCTCATAATCCTCATTATAATTTAGGCTATTATTATTCCAGGTTTACACAAACTGATCTCTTTTGGGGTCACTAACTTGCCAAAGGAAACGCAGATGCAAGGAAAACCTGTCCAGATTCATGTTTTGCCATTTCCACCAAAGCACTGGATCTTTAAGTCACAGTGAGTCCTTTTATAGCCTCAAATATCATGCCTTTCACATGTTATTTCTCTATTTGAAATGTAGTATTCAGTGGAACATTCTCATTCTTTTAAAATGGATAGAACACTACCCTCTTATGAGAGGTGTTCCCAAGATATGAGTAATTATTGGAAAACTCAGCAGTGGCCACAAGATTGGAAAAGGTCAGTTTTCATCCCAATCCCAAAGAAAGGCAATGCCAAAGAATGCTCAAACTACCGCACAATTGCACTCATCTCACACGCTAGTAAAGTAATGCTCAAAATTCTCCAAGCCAGGCTTCAGCAATATGTGAACCGTGAACTTCCTGATGTTCAAGCTGGTTTTAGAAAAGGCAGAGGAACCAGAGATCAAATTGCCAACATCCGCTGGATCATGGAAAGATCAAGAGAGTTCCAGAAAAACATCTATTTCTGCTTTATTGACTATGCCAAAGCCTTTGACTGTGTAGATCACAATAAACTGTGGAAAATTCTGAGAGAGATGGGAATACCAGACCACCTGATCTGCCTCTTGAGAAATCTATATGCAGGTCAGGAAGCAACAGTTAGAACTGGTCATGGAACAACAGACTGGTTCCAAATAGGAAAAGGAGTACGTCAAGGCTGCATATTGTCACCATGTTTATTTAACTTATATGCAGAGTACATCATGAGAAATGCTGGACTGGAGGAAACACAAGCTGGAATCAAGATTGCTGGGAGAAATATCAATAACCTCAGATATGCAGATGATACCACCCTTATGGCAGAAAGTGAAGAGGAACTAAAAAGCCTCTTGATGAAAGTGAAAGTGGAGAGTGAAAAGGTTGGCTTAAAGCTCAACATTCAGAAAACGAAGATCATGGCATCTGGTCCCATCACTACATGGGAAATAGATGGAGAAACAGTGGAAACAGTGTCAGACTTTATTTTGGGGGCTCCAAAATCACTGCAGATGGTGACTGCAGCCATGAAATTAAAAGACGCTTACTCCTTGGAAGGAAGGTTATGGCCAACCTAGATAGCATATTCAAAAGCAGAGACATCACTTTGCCAACAAAGGTTCACCTAGTCAAGGCTATGGTCTTTCCGGTGGTCATGTATGGATGTGAGAGCTGGACTGTGAAGAAGGCTGAGCGCCGAAGAATTGATGCTTTTGAACTGTGGTGTTGGAGAAGACTCTTGAGAGTCCCTTGGACTGCAAGGAGATCCAACCAGTCCATTCTGAAGGAGATCATCCCTGGGATTTCTTTGGAAGGAATGATGCTAAAGCTGAAACTCCAGTATTTTGGCCACCTCATGCGAAGAGTTGACTCATTGGAGAAGACTCTGATGCTGGGAGGGATTGAGGGCAGGAGGAGAAGGGGACGACAGAGGATGAGATGGCTGGATGGCATCACTGACTCGATGAATGTGAGTCTGAGTGACCTCCGAGAGCTGGTGATGGATAGGGAGGCCTGGCGTGCTGCAGTTCATGGGGTCACAAAGAGTCGGACACGACTGAGCGACTGATCTGATCTGGTTCCTAATAAGACCTATACTTTTTGATGACTAACCATATGTCCAGAACTCATAAATTTTAAATATATTTATTTATCCCCCCTTGACATAAATGTGATTAGCATCCTTGTGTGTGACACATGTGAACGCTTAGAGGCAGAGCATGACTTGCCCTAAGTCATAGAGCGAGATCATGTAGCATTGCCAGTGATTCCAACATGTTTTTGTAACTTGTATGATTTTTGTGAGAGCTTATGACTAAATCTATGTGAAAGAATATATCAGATGGACAAATTACAGGCATTTCATAATTTCTTTTTCTAATAAGCTATATTGTATGGATAGATGATATAGATAAATGATGTTAAGTGACAGATGTATTCTCATAAAATTATCTCTTATACCATTTACAGAGATTTTTTATTTTTATTTCCATATCAATCTCTCTCTCTCTCTATATATATATATATATTATTTAGTACACAGTTGGAACGTACAATTTTTATTCCAAAAATGTTTGTTGAAATCATGGTTCTTTTTCCCTTAAAGTCATTTCAGCTTTCTCCAAAAATTCGAAAGGGACATAAAATTTTCTTGAATTTTTTATATTTTATTCAAAGTTATGAGTATATGTTGGAGTTTTCTGAAGATAATTTCATTAATCAGGCCCTGATTACTAAACACATTTGAAAAGCAGTATCAAAATAAATTGTAAAATTTTATAATGCGTAGCATGATACTATGTATCTTGTTACTACAAAAAGCTAATTTCATTGAGCAAATGAATGTGTCAGTGAAATAAAAGAAATTTTTCACAATAGTTTCTGAGTGCCAGGTAATTCAGTGGTTGGATGATTGAAATTCTCAGGGTCAGCAAGCAAATATTTTTTTTTAATAGATTTAGGGCAAGGGCATAGGAAAAGATTGTGTATTCAGGCAGCATATGGTGGATACGAGCAGGCATCAATACATCCTTGAGAGAGATTTATATTGCAAAATCCTCCGAAAATGTGGAGAACTGCTCTGAGACTGCTTGTCTTTTCTTCCCACTCTCACTACCAAGGGGGGAAAAAGCACCATTCTACCTCAGGCTCCCAAATAACTGACTTTAGAAGTACTTTTCTATTTTAAATTATTCAAGACACCTTTTACCTTCCTTTCCATTTTGCCCACAGAGAAACACAGTAACTATTCTTTTGCCATGTTTCCTTTAATACAATTTCAAAGCTTTAGGTCTTACAGAAAGGATGCTGAATCTGCCAGCATAAATTCAAGCTCCCACCCTTACCTCCCCCTTATCCCAGTGCAGTGCTTATTGCTGGCAATAACTACAGCCTTTAAGAGGTGGAGACTTAATTTGTGGGCCAGGTGTTCCTGCATTCAAATTACACCTGAACAACTGTGCTCCTTGACTTTTGTGATGAGTATACTTGCCAACCAAAGATCAAGGCAGACTTCCCATAGGATTCCATAGAACCCTCTTCTTAATTTATACGTATGCATGTCACACTTTGGAAACATGTTTGAATAACATGTTTTGACTTTTGTTTTCCTTATTAGACTATAACAGCCATAAGAGGAACTATTTTGAGTCAACTTTTGGTGGATTACTCAGCATTCTGGTTTGAAAATACTTGGTAAATAAAATGTTCTTAAAATATTGAAAATTTGAAATCCAGGAAAGAATGTTTAGTGAATAGAAAAATACATAAATATAAATATATTCATTTAATTTAATGAATGATTTGATATATTGATTTTTCTAATTTTATTCATGCGGATAGTCTATGCTTCCAGTTATGTAATATTTGCAGGAAGGGTTTATTTCTAGAAGTAGCCTACTGCAGTGTCTGAGGTCATGGAATCTGCACCTACATTACCTGGAGTCATAGTTTACATCTACTTTAGACAACTTATTAATTTGTGCTTAAGTTTTCTCATCTATATAACAGGAATTTTGTAAATAAAAAGTGAGTAAAAAATATCTGCTTACAAGACACATAGATCAATGTCTTGTAAGCAGAATGTGATGGACAAATGTTTTCTGATGTTTTAGGAATGCTTCATGGCATCATTAAAGGAGATAGGTTAGCTAAGTCTCATTGATTCTCTCAGGGAGGAATAATTCAGATTTTCTCAGGAAGAAAGAAAAATATAGACTTTATCACAGAGACAATGATAGTCTTGAAAATGGCAAAATTCACGAGATTTGTAGCAAGTAGATGCTCATTACATACAGAGGAAATTGGTACATTCATACTGTAATTTGAATTTTACATCTAAAAAAAAAGGAAGACAAAATAATTTACTTTTCAAAGTTATTACGGCTGAGCCAACACCTCTCTTAATGCTAAGTAAAATGACTTAGAAGAAACAAATTTGAAATATTGACACAAATGTGAATAACAAAAAAGATGAACATTTTACATTCTTGAATTTGTGAAATATCTGTACATTGAATCATTGTTTGTTAAAAGTTCTAAATATTGATATATGATTAACTTTAAATGATTTTCAACCAAAATAACAAATTATACTTGTCTTTGAAGTTCAAAAGCACAAAGTACTATTTAATATTTTTTATTTTATGTTGGAGTATAGTTGATCAGGTGTATGGTGTTAGTTTCAGGTGTACAGCAAAGGGACTCAGTTATATGTACACATGTATCTATTCTTTTTCACATTATCTGCCCATTTAGGTTATTATAGAGTACTGATCAAAGTTCCCTGTGCTATGCAGGAAGTCCTTCTTGGTTATCTGTTTTGATTCTGGTACTTCATTCAGGGAAGGAATTTGGGAAGGATAGTGGATGGCCTGAAATTAACATGCAACACGGAGGGCTTCTCTGACAGCTTAGAAGCTGCCAGAGACTCAAAGGCCAAACCATGAGTTTCTCAACGCTCACCACGTATCCCCCCCACCAGGGCGATAGCCCCTCCACTCAGTTTGTTCTCCCATCATTTGGAGCAACTACTGCAGCCTGTCCTGTATCCAGCTTCCCTGCCAGCCTGCAGAAGTAGTCAAACAATCCAACTGCATCCTCCGTGGGGAACCAGAAGTCACTCAGCCTCTTGTTACTGCAACATTTGCGTCCCAGACCCCTGCACACTCACCCTGCTCCCAAGTGCAGCATCACAGGTCCTGTACAGCATGCGATGCTCTTCTGCCCAAGGCTGTGGGTTTACACGACCAATTAACTACTTGTCAGTCTCATCTGTCCAGTGACAGCTTTGGGTGTTTAGCCATCTGGAGAACCTAGTGTGGGGGCCCAGTGTCTTACCAATACATGAAGAGTAGGCGAATAAAACAGGAACATATTTTGAATTTCTTTTATTGCTTTATTCACTTACTTAATATTATTATTGTTTATAAAAAGCATAACCCCCCTCTTATTCCATAATTTATCTATTCATCAAGCAGTCAGATCTTTTTTAAATTTTATTTTTGCTGTTACAAAGAGTCGGACACAACTGAGCAACTAAGCATAGCACAGCACAGGCCAGAGCAGATATCTCCCAGACTTCATTTTCTACCATCATCCAGGAAAAAATCTTGCTGCTTTTAAAGGGAACATGTGATGAAGTCAGGCCCACCCAGATTAATCTCTTTACCTTAGGTCAACCGCATTAGGCTTAGTTCTCCGTACATATGATTTATTGTACAGTATTAGCTTCCCTTTTGGCTCAGCTGGTAAAGAATCCACCTGTGATGCAGGAGACCTGGGTTCCATCCCAGGGTTGGGAAGATCCCCTGGAGAAGGGAAAAGTTACTCACTCCAGTATTCTGGCCTGGAGAATCCCATGGACTGTATAGTCCATGGGGTTGCAGAGTAAGACAGGACTGATCGACTTTCACTTTCACAGTATTAGCGCACATGATTATGCAACTTCTTGACAGTTTTCATTCTCTTTATGAGTAAAATGAGGATCTTGATACTGTTCTAACTATTTCAGAGTTGTTTTGAAGTTTAAATATGCTGAAGTTTTAAAAAAAACACTTTGAGCACTCTGTAAAGATAATATTGCTTAAGATAAATATTGTTTATTTAGTTGTAACTCTAAGTTATGTTCTGTTGCAAGCACTTCAGAAGAATTATTGCATTTCACTTCACCCTATCTCCATTGTACCTATTTTATATATGGGAAAACCAGGACACAAATAGAGCCAAAATTTAAAACCAGCCAAGCTGACTCCAGAGGGCACATGACTAACAACTTTCCATTTTGCACATGTAAAGTTTTTATTTGATTCATTTTTGCCTTATTTTTGTAATGTTTTCTTGATTACTCATTCCCAGTCCATTCACTAATAACTGCTACAAGACAATTCTGATTTTTTTTTTTTAACTTGAATCTCATCTCTTAAAAATTTGCCATTTATTTTTTTTCCTATTTGGCATCTTGCAGTTGTTTGCATCAAAGTGTTTTCAACTTGATGATATTTTCTACTTTTATATGATGTTTTATTTTTCTGCTCTCCTATGTTTATCTGCAGGAAAAAAGTACATAATGAAAATCATGCTTTTCTGTTTATGTGTGTGCTTGTTTTGTTTTTGCCTTTTTAATTTTTTAGATAATAGTACTCTGTGTGGAAGCACTTCCCTGGTGGCTCAGACAGTAAAGAATCCACCTGTAATGCAGAAGACCTGGGTTTGAACCCTGGGTAGGAAAGATCCCCTGGAGAAGAGAATGGCTACCCGCTCAGTATTCTTGGCTGGAGAGTCCCATGGACAGAGGAGCCTCGAGGGTTACAGTCCATAGGGTCACAGAGTCGGACGTGACCGAATGACTAACACGTAATACTTTGTGTAGAAATTGCCACAAATGCCATGCTATTATAAGGGAAAGTGAAGCAGAATACACATTGATTGTCTTAAACTATTGACTCCCAGTGCCTAAGTTAGCAAGGTGTTTATAGACTGTGAGACAGATTCTTAGATGTTGAGCAAAGAAATTACTCTGAAAAGCACTGTCTTTGTCTTCAGTGAATAAAAATTGTATTTAAGTTTTAGTTGTGTTTGGGCTCCATTTAATTTGCTTTTTATAGATTTATTGGAAGAAAGGGAATATTTGAGTGCTTTAGTGACCCAATTGTAGCATTTTCTTGGAAATTGTTTTCTTTATTTTATCATTAATGGGAGTCTTAATATAGTTACCAAACCACTGGCCTGAAGCAGGTATTGTTATAATTAGTGCTGAAAGTCTTTTTAATATTGTTTATTGATTTCCATTTTCAGATGTACACCTGACTTGAAAAGGGTCTGCAACCTTTGCTTGAACTCCTTGTGCAAATCATACTTTTAAAGTAAAACTAACTGAAGAAAGTATTTAGTAGTCTAAATAGCTTCAGAAAAACAAAGCGAGATTAAACAAGGAAATGGAATTCCAATTAGGTCTTGACTATTTTAGTCATATTATGGAGAACTTTTAGATATCTACAGAATATTAAATATATATATATATATATATATATATATATTTATGTATTTCATTCTTTTAAATGATAGTAAAATTGACCAAATAGAGTGCAGTAATTCTATAGGATCAATTGTGAAATTGTTCTATATAATTTAATATTCACAGCAAGACACACTTGATATATACATATTAAACTGATTATGTGTGTGAGAAATGAAATAATAATTTACTTTACAGTGATTATGAGACTGGGACAGAAGCATATACTTATAATTATATATTATGCTTTCTTACTTCTATTAAGTAATTCTGATCATTGGAAAGATGATGATCAAATGCCCAAACTGTTTTGAGTTCTGGAGATCTAATGTACACAGTGGGAAATTTAGAATTTAATATGTTTTACGATCAAAATATTTAATATAAAATAAAAACTATATATCTATGTGATTTCCTAGAATAGCTATATTTAAAAGATTTTCAAAAATGATATTTTATGATGCAATTTATTTGTTTGTTAATTCATTGATTCACAGTTTCAATGAACAGTAGCATCAGTTGTGAACTCGGAATTGTGTGATATGGGATTTAGAGATGAAAGAATCTCATGTCTCCTCAACAGGTTCAGAGTTTATTAGGTTTGATAGGTAAGTTGATAATTATTAATACATTTCTGTTTTGATATTATGACTTATATAGCCTGTACCTGCCTTCACCATCTACAAATTGATAAATTTAATTTCCCTGATTTAAAAAAGAAGCACATTTTAAATAAAGTGTTTAAGTTACTACTAGATAGGCAATAGAAAAAGTTTAACTACTTCCTCTCTCTCATAACACCTTATAACACATAACACAAGCACAACCACACATAATACAAGCAACTTTCTTCAATTTTGATATAATTAAATTTTTATTTATATAAAATAATATTTTATACTTTAAAATGTATATAATATTTTACATATTCAGACTCACTAGTTTGGGTAGGGGGTGGATACTCTTCCCCATATTTTGAAAAAGGTTCATGGTACAAGCAATGCTAATAACTCCTTACAGAGTGTGGACAAGAAGGAAAAGGAAAAATCTTGCAGCAGGTTATAATGCAGTAGCCCCCACTTATTTGAGGTTTTGCAATTTCAGTTACATGTGGCAACAACTGTTCAAAAATATTAAGTGGAAAATTTCAGAAATAAACAGTTTGTAAGTTTGAAACTGTGCATCACTCTTTCTAAAACTATTGAGATGATAATGTATTTTTCTTTCCTCCTATTCTTGTAATTCATTGAGTTAAGAAAACATTTATGTTAAACTTCCTTTTTTTATTTCTGAGGGTAATTCTTCTAATTAAGATTTGTTTTCAACCTATTCAGAAGAGATAAGGGTTACAACACTGGTAGAAAGTGACAGTGTTGCACTTTTATGAATTTTATAAGAAAAAATAATGCTCAGAAACTGTTTTTAAAAGCTGGAATTAAGCATATCAGAAATGTTGAATAAAAGCAATCAGATGTGTACATCAATTTTTTCTAGCCCGGCTACTTTCTTCATTGCAGTTAATCTTAAGGACATGAAGGAAACCTTGAGGTAGCTAGTAGGCTAGCTTTCCCTCAGTGTGTTTCTACTATGTCATCTCTATGGTGAGTGTTTATAAGAATGGAACTTTTGATCAGTGTCTCTCAGTTCAGTTCAGTTCAGGTGCTCAGTCATGTCCGACTCTTTGAGACCCCATGGACTGCAGCACACCAGGCTTCCCTGACCATCACCAACTCCTGGAGCTTGCTCAAACTCATGTCCATCAAGTTGGTGATGTCATCCAACCATCTCATTCTCTGTTGTCCCCTTCTCCTTCTGTCCTCAGTCTTTCCCAGCATTAGGATCTTTTGCAATGAGTCAGTTCTTCACATCAGGTGGCCAAAGTATTGGCATTTTAGCTTCAGAATCAGTCCTTTCAATGAATATTCAGGACAGTTTTCCCTTAGGATTGACTGGTTCGATCTCTTTGCAGTCCTAGGACTCTTCAAGAGTCTTCTCCAACACAACAGTTCAAAAGCACCAATTTTTCAGCACTCAGCTTTCTTTAGAGTCCAACTCTCACATCCATACATGACTACTGGACAGTCCAGTGTCTCTAGTCTTGGGTTAATCTATTCTTTTTCACTGATAAAATGATGTATCAGTTTCAGTAGCTTTGTTTATGAAGCTAATTTCCAGCATCTGGGAGGAGTTGGATGGTGAAATTAAAAAATGAATATGTTCAAAATGCTAACATGTATGTCCACTTCTTATATACAATGAGTTCTCAGTATGCTATGATAATTTTTTTTTTCTTTAACTTAGGGATGAATGTGACTTTTCTAGAAGAGGAACTAGGGATTTCTTTCTTCCCTGGCACCATGGTTTTTAATTGTCCTTGGACATATATTTTAGTTTATTCATTCACATTACCTTTCTCTGATTACTGTGCCCAAGCTTCACTTGAAACAGCATTTTTTTTTTAATTTCTCATAGGAGATTTTCTAAAAAGTTACTTTCTACCAAATTTTCCAAATAAGTGCATGCTTTCTAATTTGTGGAGCTCAGACTGCCCTTATCAAGAACTGCGGATAAAAGTAAAGAAGGGCATGATGAAATTGAGATTTTCCAACCTGTTTTGAATTTTCTTTTTATTTAAGGACAGTAAAAGTAAAACAAGACCTTTAAATTTTATGCAATTTTTTTCACTTTTAAGTCAGCATCTAACTTTTATTCTTACTTCCAAGTTCTTTATACTGTTTTTTTCTAACAGCACTCAATAGAATTTTTAATTATTTGCTGAATGCACAGTATGAGTAAAAAAAAAAAAAAATCAGAATTCCTTCACAAAATCAATATGACAACAAGCTAATGAGCCGTCCTGTGTGTTACAGCCGAGAAAAGACAAAAATTGAGCCCTAGAAAAGATTTATCAAGCAACTTGCACATATAGAATAGTATGAGACTAAATTATATCACACATAGTTTTATGAGTTTTAGAGGAAAAAGTTGGAAAATAAGTTCTGGATGAGTGTGTTATTTAAGAAGTCTTTTACAACACATTAGGGCTTTTAATCCCCATTACAATCTTCTAGGTTGGGCATTAAAACTGATTTTAGAAGTGGTAGTACACATGCTTTTAAAGGCTAGATAAAGGAAAGAGCTAAGCCATAATGAAAGTGAAAGTGGAAGACTTAGTTGCTCAGTCATTTCCAACTCTTTGCAACCTCATGGACTGTAGCCGCCAGGCTCTTCTGTCCATGGAATTCTCCAGGCAAGAATACTGGAGAGGGTTGCCATTTCCTTCTCCAGGGGTTCTTCCCAACCCAGGAATTGAACCCAGGTATCCCTGGAGAAGGAAATGGCAATCCACCCAGTACTCATGCCTGGAAAATCTCATGGACCGAGGAGCCTGGTGACCTACAGTCCATGGGGTCGCAAAGAGTCGGATACGACTGAGCGACTTCACTTCCCTTCTGCATTGCAGGCAGATTCTTTACTGTCTGCACCACCAGGGAGGCCCTAATATGTGACTTTAAAGATGTAGAGAATTTGCTTTTACAAAAAGTAGATAGAGAGGAAAGAGGAAGAGTTTCTCCTTTTAAAAATAACAATAATAAGACCACATAGAAACAGAATATTTTGTTTACTTTAGAGCAAGTAATACTTGAATTCTTCAAATTTTCCTTCTTTGATTCTCTGAGCACAATGATTTTATACTGAATTAGAGTCTTAAAACAATGTAAGTCATCACTTGTTTGTCAGAAAATTCAATACGCCTTTGCCCCCTCAAGTTTTTACTAAGTTTTCTTAAGAAAGTCATGCCAATACTCTGACTGACAGATGATAAATCCCAACAGCAGCCTTATAGATTACCAATTATTCTTGCATATAAACGCCCTAAATTTGTGACAGGATAACTTTATGGTCATTGTCTAGTATATGTCAATGAATTTTTCATTTCTGTGTCTCTTTAATTGGTTGTATATTACCCAGTCAATTCCTCTCATTATGTGACATGGTGTTAAAGATTTTTTTTGGCCTGATATTCACTTATTTTTCTTTCTCTTTAGACCCATGCTTTTCAAAGTAGCTTTCCATATCTCTATGAGTTTTCTTCCTCTTAAGAAACTATTTTGAAATTAATAACGCATTTCATGGTAATTTTTCTTTATTGCTAGTACTCTGACTCCCAAATATGCTTTCTTTTTAATACACTCTTCCCATTTCCTTTTCAAAATATTGTGATTTTCAGTGTCTCTATTGTTCTTTCAAGCACACTTATGAAAGAAACTGGAATGTGACACCCAGGAAAGACTTTATAACTGTGGCTTTTGAAAAGTTTGAGTAAGAATATTGAATTTTGACATTTTGCTAGGTTGACAGCTAGTAGAACAACCCAAAGTCTTTTTGAGGGTAGTAAGACCAGTCAGGGCTCAGTTATAAAATAGGAAAAAAAATATATTTTTTCAGTTAAGCTTTTTATTTTGTATTGTTTATAGCCAATTAACAGCATTGTGATAGTTTTGGGGGGACAGGAAAGGGACCAACCATACATTTACATGTGTTCATTTGCCCTCAAATTCCTCTCCCACCCAGGCTGTTACATAACATTGAGCAGTTTCCTGTACTATACAGTAGGTCCTTGTTGGCCATGCAATTTGAATATGGCAGTGTGTACATGTCCAACCCAAACTCCCTAGCTATCCTTTCCCCACCTGCCCCTCCCTTCCCACCCTCGGCAACCATAAGTTCATTCTCTAAGTCTGTGAATCTGTTTTTGTTTGGTAAATAAGTTCATTTTTTATCATGTCTTTTGAGATTTCACATAGAAGGGATGTTACACAATGTTTTTGATTCTCTGACTTACTTCACTTAGTATGATCAGCTCTGGGTCCCTCCCTGTTGTTGCAAATAGCATTGCTTCATTTCTTTTAATGGACAGGTAATATTCCATTGTATGTATGTGTGTTCAGTTGTCCAGTCATGTCTGTCTCTCTGCAGCGCCATTGACTGTAGCCCCCCAGCCCCTCTATCCATGGGATTTTCCCAGCTATAATGCTGGAGCAGATCTCCATATTCTCCTCTAGGGGATCTTCCAGACTCAGGGATCGAACCCAGATCTCTTGCATCTCTGCACTAGTGGACTCTTTACCACTAGTGCCACCTGGGATGCCCCTTCCAGTATGTATAGTTCAGCAAAATCAAGAACTGGAGCCGACTGGCTTAGATCATTAGCTCCTTATTGCAAAATTCAAGCTTAAATTGAAGTAGGGAAAACCACTAGACCATTCAGGTATGACTTAAATCAAATCAATTATGATTATACAGTGGAGGTGACAAATAGATTCAAGAGATTGGATCTGGTAGATAGATTGCCTGAAGAACTATGAGCGGAGGCTTGTAAAACTGTACAGGAGGCAGTGACCAAAACCATCTCAAAGAAAAAGAAATGCAAGAAGACAAAGTGTTTGTCTGAGGAGGACTTATAAAAGCAGAAAAGAAGAGAAGTGAAAGGCAAAGGAGAAAAGGAAAGATACACCCAAATGAATGCAGAGTTCTAGAGAATAGCAAGGTGAGATATGAAAGCCTTCTTAAGTGAAAAACGCAAAGAAATAGAAGAAAGCAATGGAATGGGAAAGACTAGAGATCTCTTCAAGAAAATTGGTAACACCAAGGGAACAGTTCATGCAAAGATGGGCTCAGCAAAAGGACAGAAAGGGCAAGAACTTAACAAAAGCAAAGGAGGTTAAGAAGAGGTGGCAAACATGCACAGAAGAACTGACAAAAAGGTCTTAATGACCTGGATAACCACAATGATGTGGTCATGCACCTAGAGCCAGACATCCTGGAGTGTGAAGTCAAATGGGCCTTAGGAAGCACAACTACAAACAGTTAGTTGAGGTGATGGAATTTCAACTGAACTATTTCAAATCCTAAAAGATTATGCTGTGAAAGTTCCACACTCAATATGACAGCAAATTTGGAAAATTCAGGAGTGTCCACAGGACTGGAAAAATTTTGTTTTTATTCCAATTCCAAAGAAGGGCAATGCCAAAGAATGTTCAAAGTATTGTAAATTGTGCTCATGTCACTTGCTTGCAAGATAATGCTCAAAATCCTGAAAGCTAGACTTTAACAGTACATGAACCAAGAACTTCCAGATGTATAAGCTGGATTTAGAAAAGGCAGAGGAACCAGAGGTCAAATTTCCAAAATCTACTGGATCATAGAGAAAGAAAGGGAATTCCACAAAAACATTTACTTCTGCTTCATTGATTATGCTAAAGCCTTTGACTGTGTGGATCACTACAAACTGAAAATTCTTAAAGAGTTGGGAATACCAAACCAATTACCTGTCTCCTGAGAAAACTGCGTGCAGGTCAAGAAGCAATAGTTAGAACCAGACAATGGAACAATGGAACAGACAGGCTCAAAATTGGGACAGGAGTATGACAAGTCTGTATATTGTCACTCTGTTTGTTTAACTTCTATGAAGAGTACATCTTCAAAATGCTGGGCTGGATGAATCACAAGCTGGAATCAAGATTGCCGGAAGAAACATCAACAATCTCTGATACACAGATGATATCAATTTAATGGCAGAAAGTCCATTTCTTGACTATTGTAAAGTCAATATTGGAATGCATGTGTATTTCTGAATTATGTTTTTCTGTGGATATATTCCTAGGAATAGAATTGCTGGATCACATGATAGTTATATATTTAGTATCTTATATTAAAAATATAATATGTATATCTTATATAAAAATATAAAAAAGTTAAAAGTTATATTTTTAATATCTTAAGGAACGTCCATACTATTCTTTCATTCCCACCGTCTGTGTAGGAAAGTTCCCTTTTCTTCACACCCTCTCCAGCATCTACTGATAGCCAGAAAAAAGAGGAACTTCTGGGATATACAGTAACACTGATGAACCTAGAGGATATTATGTGAAGTGAAATAAGCTACTCACAGAAAGACAGATACTGCATGATTACATTTATATGAAGTATCTAAAACAATCAAGTTCATAGAATCAACTTGTGATATGATGGCTACCAGGGACTAGGGGGATGAGGACACGGGAAATTACTAATTAATGGGCATGATAACATTTCATTTAAAGAAAATGAATACATTCTAGAGATCTGATATATAACCTTGCACCTATAGTCAACATTAATGTATTGTACATGAACATTTGTTAAGAAATTAAATCTCATGTTGCTGCTGCTGCTGCTAAGTTGCTTCAGTCGTGTCCGACTCTGTGTGACCCCAGAGACGGCAGCCCACCTGTCCCTGGGATTCTCCAGGCAAGAACACTGGAGTGGGGTGCCATTACCTTCTCCAATGCATGAAAGTGAAAAGTGAAAGTGAAGTCGCTCAGTCGTGTCTGACTCTTAGTGACCCCATGGACCGCAGCCTACCAGGCTCCTCTGTCCATGGGATTTTCCAGGCAGGAGTACTGAGTGGGGTGCCATTGCCTTCTCCAAATCTCATGTTAAGTGTTCTAAAATAAAATGCAATTTTTTAAATTAAAAAATCATATATGAAGTACTAGTTCCAATATTCCCTGTTAATTTATTCCTCTTTTTAAAAGATTGCATTCATTAATTATAAATGGTCCTATAACCTAAAGCAACCTGAGCATTTGGAGAAAAATCTGGGCAATAGAATCACATTCTGCTCCCACTCAGGAAAAAGTAAGCTCAACTATCTGAAAAAGGATTCTTTACTTCAGGACAGTGAGTTATTCTTTGGTAGTTAGTAAAAGAATATAACTTGTTGTAAGCCAGTCTCAATTTATGTGAAAAATTCTAGACCATAATCATAATAGAAGAAAAATCATCAAGGCTTTCAGCATTTCTTCAAACATTTTAAAAATATTATTTACAAAATTAACAACAAAGAGTCAACTAATTAAACTCTACTCCATTTCATGTGTCCCAGGTTTGAAAAATGCCTGTACACTAATTAAATATCAAGTTACTTCTATGACTTTAATAGGACAAAATAACCTTGTAATAACACATTTGCATTGGTAAAACACAACAGAGCTTATTTTCTATATTAAAACATAATGCCACCTTGATTTTTTTTAAAGAATTACTCTTTACCCTTATTTTCATCTTTGTAAAATGAAACACTTATGATTTACCCATAATTTTTAAACCAGAGAATACTAGTACTCAGAAACCATTATCTCTGGTCAATCTCCATATTCTGCCTGCTCTAAGTAAATACACGGCTTACAAGTTTGCTGAGATTTATCTCATTAAAATTTTATTGAGAGTTAAGGTTGGATGGCATCACCGACTGGATGGACATGGGTTTGGGTGGACTCCGGGAGTTGGTGATGGACAGGGAGGCCTGGCGTGCTGCAGTTCATGGGATCACAAAGAGTTGGACACGACTGAGTGACTGAACTGAACTGAACTGATCTTTATTTTAAAAGTTATATAAAAACAAAAGTTAACCACTTTCTTGATTAGATATAGTTATTAAACTCCCTGAAGGCAAATGACCACCCCAGTGATTTCTCAAAGTCTCTCTTAGAGAGATGGCAATGCCTTCTTTTAAGTTAGGAAATGCAATATAGCACAGATGCTCATCTTTATTCCTATCAGGTTAAAAACTTAGTTGGAAAGCTCAAGGAGGCCTCAGTGCCCTCCCAAGAGGGTATCCAACAACATACTAAATTAATCTACTCCCTGTTCACACTTCACTCAGCTATTTTCTTTTCCAATCTCAGTTTAAATTTCTCTCAATTACAACTGTAAATATATAATCAGTTTTTTAGAATTGTGTTTACCATAAAAACACAACCAGTCACACCTGTAAAATTAGAGTCATAGAAAATACATCCTTTTATATCTCCATCTATTAGGAATTTTAATAAAAATGAGTTTATTGGTCTCTATTTTAAATCTAGGTTAAATATTATGGTGTGTACCTAAAACTGTCCTTCAGTTAGGAGGAACAAAGAAAAAGTCTATTGACAAAGGTTTCAAATAATTGTTTAACTGATCAACAATTGAAAAAACAATAATTGTTTCTCAGAGGGGGAAAATAAAGTTGTGATAGCTACTTAATAGTCATAAATTTATTGGGATCCATGCAACAGGTACATTAAAAAAGTGCTTTGATAGTGCAATAGATAATAACAATTCAACATTCACTTATTTTTCCTCTTTTGATTCTCATTGAATCAAAGAATTAAATGCATACAATATGTTAGACACTATTCATTTGCAGATTCATTAAATAAATATATTATGGATAAATACAATGTAGCAGACATTGTACTTGCTGCTGGAAAACATTAGAGAGTTGTTTACAAAGCTGACAGGCAAGCAGGAAGCACAGAAGAGTAAGTGGGTAACTGCAGTGAAATGTAAAGATTGTCATGATAAAAAATGTCACTGAAGCGTGGGCTGGGACGGGGGTTCTTAAGGCAGTGATAAGGTTAGCAAAGTCTCCCATTGTGAGAAGACTTACTCTTAAAGTTAAAGAACATGTAGGATGAATCTAAGAAAAGAAAGGAGGGCCATGCATCCCAGAGATAGAAAATAGTAAGTGAAATTGTGCAGAAATTAAGAATTTTAAAATTTTCCTTGCTGGTACAGTGAACATTTAGAATAAACTAGAAAGACAGGGCCAGAGACTAATTCGAGACCAGATTGTTAGCAACCTTCAAAGGCCTTATGTATCAATGCTTTACCTTATATCATCGGGGAAGGCAATGGCACCCCACCCCAGTACTTTTGCCTGGAAAATCCCATGGATGGAGGAGCCATTAGGAGGGTGTTAAACAGGCAGTAAGATGTTCATGTTCATATTTATGTCAGAAGGTCCTCTCTGTTAAAATTGTGAAGAATGAATTCAATGGGAGCTGGAATAAAGGTGGAAAGACAAATTAGAAGGCTATTGCAGCAGTGCATGAAGAAATAAGAGAGAAAGCAAAATGGATAGAATGGTAGGAGGGAGATTTGATTTACAATTGAATGTAGACATGGCAAGACATGATTATTCACTCTCGATAATAAAGAAGAAGGAGGTGAAGATTAAAGGCAGATTTCTGAATTTGTTAACTGAAAGGAAGGTTATATTACATACTGAAAATGCAAGTGGGTTCAGTGGGATTAATAGAACACTGGTTCAGCATTATAGGTGTTAAGATTGAAATATCTATAAACTATACATTTGAAATAAGCAAAATGCAAACATATACTGCTGTACATTTTACAGAAAATTTTAACAAGCTAATGATTTTGAAGACACTAGTCTATGAAAGAAAGTGTAGTCGCTCAGTTATGTCTAACACTTTGCAACCCCGTGGACTCTAGCCACCAGGTTCCTCTGTCCATGGAATTCTCCAGGCAAGAATACTGGGTAGGAGGCTGCGGGGGGGTTCCATATCCTCCTCCAGGGGATCTTCCCAACCCAAAGTGTCCTGCAATGGCAGGTGGCTTCTTTATCTCTAGAGTCACCTAATATACAGTCCATGGAATTCTACAGGCCAGAATACTGGAATGGGTAGACTTTCCCTTCTCCATGGGATCCTCCCAACCCAGAGATTGAACTCAGGTCTCCCATATTGCAGGTGGATTCTCTACCAGCTGAGCCACAGGGAAGCCCAAGAATACTGGAGTGCGTAGTCTATCCCTTCTCCAGCAGATCTTCCTAACCCAGGAATCGAACTGGGTTTTCCTGCATTGTAGGAGGATTCTTGGTGAAGGAAATGGCAACTCACTCCAGTACTCTTGGCTGGAAAATCCCAATGGATGGAGGAGCCTGGTGGGCTGCAGTCCATGGGGTCACTAAGAGTCCGACACGACTGAGCGACTTCACTTTCACTTTTCACTTTCATGCATTGGAGAAGGAAATGGCAACCCACTCCAGTGTTCTTGCCTGGAGAATCCCAAGGACTGGGGAGCCTGGTGGGCTGCTGTCTATGGGGTCACACAGAGTCGGACACGACTGAAGTGACTTAGCGGCAGTAGCAGCAGCAGGAGGCTTCTTTACCAATTGAACTTATAAGAAAGCCCCTCATGTAAGAAAGAATATTATAATTTAATCACAAGTGAGAGAGAATGAGAAAGCATAAAGTGATAAAGAGAACATGTGTAGCATAGTGTCATGAAAGTAAAAGAAAGAGTTTAAAAGGAGGTTTTCAAGTGTCAGATGTGGCCACAGTAAAATAATATAAGGATGAGGACTGTCCATTGTGAAGGTGAATAGTGGCAAAGCTAAGAGGAATTTAGTGCATGGATGACATCTGATCAAAATTGTAGTCAGCTTCATAATCAATAGGAAGTTGAGAAAACAAAAACAATAATATAAACAATATACCTTAATATTATTTGGCAATAAAAAGTAGGAGATAGCTCCATGGTACCTAAAAGTACTTTACAGTATCAAAGCAGGGATGCGTATGTGTGCATTTACAAATATATACATATTCATTATTTCTTTTTGCTGAAAATGAGAAAAAAATATGCCTGAGTATGATTATGAAAAATGTATTAGAAAGTTTTAGAAACAAAAGTTTCATGCCATAGTTGATATCAGAACATGTTTTGTTAAAAAAAAAAATAGAAAAAAACATAATCCAGATACGAGGTAATTAGAAGTAATAGTATCTTCAACCTGGTGTGGGTGTATACTGGAGGGATTCCAGAAGGATAAAGACCGAATTAAACACGTGTTTCAGACATACTGTTTTGGCCTCCCTATGGATATGAATTGCAGTGGGTCCAGCCTTGAGGAAAGGAAGCCAGGTAAGGGCCTTATGTAAAATTCAATCAACAAGTGATCAAGGCATAAACAGAACTGATCATTATAGAAGCAGGGATAAGGGAAATAACACTTAAGTTTTGAGTAAATGGAATATATGGGTCTTAGTTTCTAACTAGATATCATGAGTGATCTGATGATAGAGATGACACATTGGAACAAGTACAGAAATGTTCACAATTTTGAAAATTTGATGATTAGACAATTAAAAAACAAGTATTTGTTGAATGCCAACTGTATACTATATACTACATAGAGCTGGGGGTGAGAGCTAAACAGAAAGATAATGCACAAATACTTTGGGTAGTGCAAAATTCTCCAGGCTAAAATACTGGACATGGTAGCTGTTGCCTTCTCCAGGCAGATTGTTTACGGACTGAGCCACCAGGGAAGCCCATGTGTATATATGCATATATGGGCTTCCCAGGCGGCATCCCTTCTCCAGGGGAATCTTCCTGATCCAGGAATCAAACCCAGGTCTCCTGCATTGCAGACAGATTGTTTACCTGCTGAGATACCAGGGAGGCCCACATATATGGTCTTATTTACATCATACAAACTGCATTTTTTCACATGAAGAAATTAATTTTTTAAAAATAATGCTTATAATTCAGGCAAATAAGTGGCACAACCAAGTCTAATTAACACTAAAGTCTTTATATAACCTCACTTAATTCCTTCAATACCCATGTGATAGCTGGTGTTTTAATTTTACTAAATTAAAAATACAATTATTCAAAGAGAATCCCAATAGGATAGTATTCTTTTTTTTTTTTTTTTTAAACTGAAATATCTTGAGAGCTTGGCTGCAATAGGAATTTTTTAAGTATTTCATTTTTCAGGAAATGACAACCCATGCCAGTACTCTTGCCTAGAAAAATCCTATGGACAGAGGAGCCTCGTGTCGATGGGGTTGCAAAGAGTTGTACACGACTGAGCAACTTCACTTCACTTCATTTATTTATTTATTTTGGCGGCACTGAGTCTTCATTATTGCACACAGGCTTTCTCTAGTTGCAGTGAGTGGGGCTACTCTGTAGTTGCGGTGTGTGGACTTCTCATTACAGAGGCTTCTCTTGTTACTGACCATGGGCTCCAGGGCCGCAGGCTTCCATAGTTGAGGCACATGGCCTCAGCAGTTCCAGCTCCTGATCTATAGAGTCTGAGCTTAGTAGTCATGGAGCACAGCTTAGTTGCTCTGTGATGTGTGGAATCTTCTTGCACCAGGGATTGAATTCATGTCCTCTGCATTGGCAGGAGAATTCTTAACCACTGGACTGCCAAGGAAACCCTGTATTTCTTGAGTGAATTAAATGAATTGGCCAAGATCTTACAGTAGGCTTCCCTGATATCTCAGTTTGTAAAGAATCTGCTTGCAATGCAGGAGACCCCAGTTGGGTTACTGAGTTGGAAAGATCCACTGGAGAAGGGATAATCTCCCTAGTCCAGTATTTTTGGGCTTCGCATGTGGCTCAGATGGTAAAAAATATCTCCTTGCATTGCAGGAGACCTACGTTTCCTTCCCAACACACAGACCCCTGTGTTGGGAAGATTCCTTGGAGAAGGGAAAGGCTACCCAGTCCAGTATTCTGGCCTGGAGAATTCCATGGACTGTATAGTCCATGGGGTTGCAAAAAGTCAGATTCAATTGAGCAACTTTCACTTTATAGCAGGCAACTAGATTGCTGCCTCACATCCCTTCCCTTTGTGTTACTCCTATCAAAACTATGAAGCCAATTGTTTTTTAAAAGTAATAATTTTTAACAAATATTATAAGGGATAAATATAATGTGAAAGAATTATATCATCTGAGCAATCAAGAGAAAAGGATCCATCACATATATTGAAGGCAGAGGAAATTATGCACTTTTGTGGGAACAGCAGTATTTTAAATAGTCTAGTAAATCAGTCTTTGGGAAGAAAGTGAAAGTGTCAGTCGCTTAGTCAAGTCCGACTTTTTCCGTCCCCATGGACTGTAGACTGCCAGGCTCCTCTGTCCATGGAATTCTCTAGGCAATAATTCTTGAATGACTATCTAGTTCCTCTCTAGGGGATCTTCCCAACCCAGGGATCAAACCTGGATCTCCTGAATTGCAGGAAGATTCTTTACTGCATGAACCCCAAAGGAAGTCCCATAGGACAGAGGATGAGATGGTTGGATGGCATCATCAACTCAATGGACATGAGACTGAGCAAGCCCCAGGAGACAGGGAAGGATAGGGAAGCCTGGCATGATGCATGGGGTCCATGGGTCTGCAAAGAGTCAGACACGATTTAACAACTGAACAACAACAGAAATTACTCATTATGCTAGAGATAGCATTCCTGTTTGAATTCTCTGGAGACAGGTGGTGTTGACTTTGTGAATTATTTGGTCCTTAAAGTAAAATATTTGTGATCTGAAAATAAGTTCGCAAGAATAAAAACACAAAGTTATATGGCATTTTCTCTTTAACAGTCTTAATGACTATTTGTCTTATCTCTTTGACATCTTATAATAATGTGAGAAAATATGAGTCAACTGTTACAGCTACATTGCCCTTTGTCGACTTTTAAGTGTCAACAATTATGGTCTGAAATTTGTCAGGGTCTAGTAAATAGTAACTTTTCCCTAAAGGTTTTTTTTTTTTTTTTAATTGTAAAATGTGGTCAGTAGTCTAACATTATTATATAATAATGTGTGGTTATCTTTGAGATTTTGTCTGAAATATGGTCTACTGCCCTTTAGATGACATATATGTATATGGTCTAAAAAACATTCTCAAATGTTTTCTTGAGCAAATTACCTAAGACAATATTTCTTAACTAGGTCTATCTCCCCATCTTCTGTCTGTGCCTTACTTTTTTCTTTACTTTCCTTTATTTGAAAATATATATTATGTATTTATTTATTTTAGTTGTTTACTGTTGTTCTTCCAACTAGAATGCCCAGAAATTGCATGTTTAAGTATATGCTAAACAATGATGTGCAATTAGAAATACATATGTGTATATATATATATGTGTATACATATATATATGCAATTTTCATGCAGATGCATGTTCATATCTCTTCTGTTAGCAATAGCCCCCAAAAGGAAACAATTGGTAGAATAAATATATTGTGATTTGGGGGATACATATCAATGAAAATAAATTAATTGAATCTAACGCAACAAATGCTCAGAACACTTATATAAACCTACGGTTGAGAAAAGTCATCTAACACAAGCTTATTTTACAGTAAAGTGTTGAATATCTCAAACAGTTTTTAGAGTACTCTACGAAAAGAGAGATAAAAAAAAAGAATGGTTTTATGGATGCAGAATGACTGAGTGTATCAGTTGTTCATGACCACCGGACTGACTAGGAACTGAGGCTTGTTGTAGCTATTCAACATCATGATAAAGGATTATACCCCACATCACTAGCTTGTTGCTATGTTCACTCACTAAGTTGTATTGGACTCTTTGCAACCCCATGGACTGGAGCAGGCCAGGCTCTCCTGTCCTTCACTCTATCCTGACATTTGCTCGGATTCATGTCCATTGAGTCAATGATAATATCTAATCTTCTCATCTTCTATCATACTCTTCCTCTCTTGCCCTCAGTCTTGCCCAGCACCAGGGTTTATTTTTCAATGAGTTTGCTCTTTGGATCAGGTGGTCAAAGTATTGAAGCTTCAGTTTCAGCATTAGTCTTTCCAATGAATAGCCTGAGAAAAGATAAAAATATAAACTTTGATATATATTTTCTACTGAATGTATACTGCTTTCAAACCGTTTTAAACTTGAAATAGTGTCAGTTTAAATTTTGTAAGTCAGAGACCCTCTGTACATATATATTTTAAATATAAGTCATGTAAATATCTCTCTAGGCACACACAGGAAAATAAGTTTGAGCATGTGCACTTTAGCTTAGAGTTATTGCTGTAAGCACCAGTGTTTTTTTTTTTTTTTTAATTATCTGCATTCTCAGGTGATTCCTATAAGTCATGTCATACTTTCTTAATGTCACAAAACTGGAATCAGTTAATAAGCATTTCTAGAACATTTTTATTTGTCTAGCCCATAATTAAGACCATCATCCCTGGATTTTTGCTCTACTTCTAATTGGTCCAGTTTCTTACTTATAAGTATTTTTATTTATATGCTTGATTCAATCTATAGAATGGTTAAACCCCCTCATTAACACTGATTCACATTGGATTATGGCTAGAATTACCACTTGGATTCATTTTTTGGAATAATGGCTCAGCAACTGCAGAGCAAAGAATTAATACAGCAGGATGGTGTAGCCTTACCCCTACACATTCCCCAGAAAGACTTGTTTTTAATACAACTGTATTTAACTATTCTGTCTCATAAGGTTGTTTCTGTATTCCTGAACTCTTGTCACATGTTGTACCAGTTTATCTGGACTGTTCATATTAATAATATGATTAATGGTGAATGTTGCTGTTCTAATTCAGTTGTTAAGTCATGTCCACTGTTTGTGACTCAGTGGACTGCAGTTTGCCAGGTTCCTCTGTCCTCCACTATTTGCCAGAGTTTGCTCAAGTTCATGTCCATTGAGTCAGTGATGCTATCTAACCACCTCATTCTCTGCTGCCCTCTTCTCCTTTTGTCTTTAATCTTTCCCAGCATCAGGGTCTTTTCCAATGAGTCAGTTCATCACATCAGGAGGCCAAAGTATTGGAGCTTTAGCTTCAGCATCAGTCCTTCCAATGAGTATTCAGGGTTGATTTCCTTTAGGTTTGACTGGTTTGATCTCCTTGAAGTCCAAGCAACTCTCAAGAGTCTTCTTCAGCACCACAGTTCAAAAGCGTCAATCTTTTGGTGCTAAGCCTTAACTGTGGTTCAAACCTCACATCTATACATGGTTACTGGAAAAACCATAGCATTAATTATACAGACCTTTGTCAGCTAAGTGATGTCTGTGCTTTTAATATGCTGTTTCAGATCAGATCAGATCAGTCGCTCAGTCGTGTCCGACTCTTTGCGACCCCATGAACCACAGCACGCCAGGCCTCCCTGTCCATCACCAGCTCCAGGAGGTCACTCAGACTCACACCCATCAAGTCAGTGATGCCATCCAGCCATCTCATCCTCTGTCGCCCCTTCTCCTCCTGACCTCAATCCCTCCCAGTATCAGAGTCTTTTCCAATGAGTCAACTCTTCGCATGAGGTGGCCAAAATACTGGAGTTTCAGCTTTAGCATCATTCCTTCCAAAGAAATCCCAGGGCTGATCTCCTTCAGAATGGACTGGTTGGATCTCCTTGCAGTCCAAGGGACTCTCAAGAGTCTTCTCCAACACCACAGTTCAAAAGCATCAATTCTTCAGCGCTCAGCCTTCTTCACAGTCCAGCTCTCACATCCATACATGACCACAGGAAAGACCATAGCCTTGACTAGGCGAACCTTTGTTGGTAAAGTAATGTCTCTGCTTTTGAATATGCTATCTAGGTTGGTTATAACTTTCCTTCCAAGGAGTAAGCGTCTTTTAATTTCATGGCTGCAGTCACCATCTGCAGTGATTTTGGAGCCCAGAAAAACAAAGTCTGACACTGTTTCCACTGTTTCCCCATCTATTTCCCATGTAGTGATGGGACCAGATGCCATGATCTTCGTTTTCTGAATGTTGAGCTTTAAGCCAACCATTTCACTCTCCACTTTCACTTTCATCAAGAGGCTTTTTAGCCCCTCTTCATTTTCTGCCATAAGAGTGGTGTCATCTGCATATCTAAGGTTATTGATATTTCTCCCAGAAATCTTGATTCCAACCTGTGTTTCTTCCAGTCCAGCATTTCTCATGATATACTCTGCATATAAATTAAATAAACATGGTGACAATATGCAGCCTTGATGTACTCCTTTTCCTATTTGGAACCAGTCTGTTGTTCCGTGACCAGTTCTAACTGTTGCTTCCTGACCTGCATACAGATTTCTTAAGAGGCAGATCAGGTGGTCTGGTATTCCCATTTCTTTCAGAATTTTCCATAGTTTATTGTGATCTACACAGTCAAAGGCTTTGGCATAGTCAATAAAGCAGAAAGAGATGTTTTTCTGGAACTCTCTTGCTTTTTCCATGATCCAGCGGATGTTGGCAATTTGATCTCTGGTTCCTCTGCCTTTTCTAAAACCAGCTTGAACATCAGGAAGTTCACGGTTCACATATTGCTGAAGCTTGGCTTGGAGAATTTTGAGCATCACTTTACTAGCGTGTGAGATGAGTGCAATTGTTCGGTAGTTTGAGCATTCTTTGGCATTGCCTTTCTTTGGGATTGGGATGAAAACTGACCTTTTCCAATCTTGTGGCCACTGCTGAGTTTTCCAAATTTGCTGGAATATTGAGTGTAGCACTTTCACAGCATCATCTTTCAGGATTTGGAATAGCTCCACTGGAATTCCATCACCTCCACTAGCTTTGTTCGTAGTGATGCTTTCTAAGGCCCATTTGACTTCACATTCCAAGATGTCTGGCTCTAGGTCAGTGATCACATCATCATGATTATCTGGGTCGTGAAGCTCTTTTTTGTACAGTTCTTCTGTGTATTCTTGCCACCTCTTCTTAATATCTTCTGCTTCTGTTAGGTCCATACCATTTCTGTTCTTTATCGTGCCCATCTTTACATGAAATGTTCCTTTGCTATCTCTGATTTTCTTGAAGAGATCCCTAGTCTTTCCCATTCTGTTGTTTTCCTCTATTTCTTTGCATTGATCACTGAAGAAGGCTTTCTTATCTCTTCTTGCTATTCTTTGGAACTCTGCATTCAGATGTTTATATCTTTCCTTTTCTCCTTTGCTTTTCTCTTCTCTTCTTTTCACAGCTATTTGTAAGGCCTCCCCAGACAGCCATTTTGCTTTTTTGCATTTCTTTTCCATGGGGATGGTCTTGATCCCTGTCTCCTGTACAATGTCACGAACCTCATTCCATAGTTCATCAGGCACTCTATCTATCAGATCTAGGCCCTTAAATCTATTTCTCACTTCCACTGTATAATCATAAGGGATTTGATTTAGGTCATACCTGAATGGTCTAGTAGTTTCCCCTACTTTCTTCACTTTCAGTCTGAATTTGGCAATAAGGAGTTCATGGTCTGAGCCACAGTCAACTCCTGGTCTTGTTTTTGCTGATTGTATAGAGCTTCTCCATCTTTGGCTGCAAAGAATATAATCCATCTGATTTCGGTGTTGACCATCTGGTGATGTCCATGTATAGAGTCTTCTCTTGTGTTGTTGGAAGAGGGTATTTGCTATGACCAGTGCATTTTCTTGGCAAAACTCTGTTAGTCTTTGCCCTGCTTCATTCCGTATTCCAAGGCCAAATTTGCCTGTTACTCCAGGTGTTTCTTGACTTCTTACTTTTGCATTCCAGTCCCCTATAATGAAAAGGACATCTTTTTTGGGTGTTAGTTCTAAAAGGTCTTGTAGGTCTTCATAGAATCGTTCAGCTTCTTCGGCGTTACTGGTTGGGGCATAGATTTGTATTACTGTGACATTGAGTGGTTTGCCTTGGAAACGAACAGAGATCATTCTGTCATTTTTGAAATTGCATCCAAGTACTGCATTTTGGACTCTTTTGTTGACCATGAGGGCCACTCCATTTCTTCTGAGGGATTCCTGCCCACAGTAGTAGATATAATGGTCATCTGAGTTAAATTCACCCATTCCAGTCCATTTTAGTTCGCTAATTCCTAGAATGTCGACATTCACTCTTGCCATCTCTTGTTTGACCACTTCCAATTTGCCTTGATTCGTGGACCCCCACCCCAGTACTTTTGCCTGGAAAATTCCATGGACAGAGGAGCCTGGTAGGCTCCAGTCCGTGGGGTCGCTAAGAGTCGGACACAGCTGAGTGACTTCACTTTCACTTTTAACTTTCATGCATTGGAGAAGGAAATGGCAACCCACTCCAGTGTTCTTGCCTGGAGAATCCCAGGGACAGGGGAGCCTGGTGGGCTTCCGTCTATGGGGTCGCACAGAGTCGGACACGACTGAAGCAACTTAGCAGCAGCAGCATGGACCTGACATTCCAGGTTCCTATGCAATATTGTTCTTTACAGCATTGGACTTTGCTTCTATCACCACACACATCTACAGCTGGGTATTCTTTCTGCTTTGGTTCCACCCCTTCATTCTTTCTGGAGTTATTTCTCCACTGATCTCCAGTAGCATATTGGGCCCCTACTGACCTGGGGAGTTTCTCTTTCAGTATCGTATCATTTTGTCTTTTCATACTGTTCATGGGATTCTCAAGGCAAGAATACTGAAGTGGTTTGCCATTCCCTTCTCCAGCGGACCACACCCTGTCATATCTCTCCACCATGACCCACCCATCCCAGATTGCCCCTCGGGCATGGCTTAATTTCATTGAGTTAGACAAGGGTGTGGTCCTTGTGTGATTAGATTGACTAGTTTTCTGTGAGAATGGTTTTAGTGTATTTGCCTTCTGATGCCCTCTTTCAAGACCTACTATCTTTCTTGGGTTTCTCTTACCTTGGGCGTGGGGTATCTCGTCCCGGCTGCTCCCGGCTGCTCCCGGCCAGCGAAGCACAGCCATCGCACCTTACCTTGGACGAGGGGTCTGTCCTCACCGTCGCCCTTCCTGACCTCGGTCGTGGGGTAGCTCCTCTCGGCCGCGCGCTCTTAGTGCGGGGCGCAGCCGGCGGGGTGCTCTTAATTGTGCGCCGGTCGCGGGAAGGCGAGGCGCTCTTAATTGTGTGCCGGTTGCGGGAAGGCCAGGCGCTCTTAATTGTGCGCCGGTCGCGGGAAGGCGAGGCGCTCTAAATATGCTGTTTAGGTTTGTCATAACTTTTCTTCCAAGAAGCAAGTGTCTTAAATTCATGGCTGCAGTCACTGTTCCCAGTGATTTTGGAGCCCAAGAAAATAAAATCTATCACTGCTTCCACTTTTTTTCCTTCTATTTGCATGAAATGATGGAATCAGATACCATGATCTTAGTTTTTGAATGTTGAGTTTTAAGTCAGCTTTTCACTCTTTTTTCCCCCTCATCAAGAGGCTCTTTAGTTCCTCTTCACTTTCTACTGTTAGAGAGGTATCATCTGCATATCTGAGGTTGTTGATATTTAATAGTGAATACTTGCTTTCAATCTTGGGGATGGGCTTTATTAACTGAAGTCAGTCATACAGGCACTGTATGATGAAATGATTGTGACTGTCCCCCAGTAAATCCACGGTAGCCAAGCTCAGCTAAATTTCCCTAGTTGGCAAAACTTTGCATTTGTTGCCACACAATGTTGCTTGGAGGAATTAAGCTCCTTCTGTGCTACTCCATGGACTGCAGAATGCCAGGCTTCCCTGACCTTCACTAACTCCCAGAGCTTGGTTAAACTCATGTCCAACAAGTCAGTGATGCCATCCAACCATCTCCTCCTCTGTGTCCCCTTTTCCTCCTGACTTCAATCTTTCCCAGCATCAGGGTCTTTTCCAATGAGTCAGTTCTCACATCAGGACGCCAAAATATTGGAGTTTCAGCTTTAGCATCAGTCCTTCCAATGAATATTCAGGACTGATTTCATTTAGCGTTGACTGGTTGCATCTTCTTGAAGTTCAAGGTACTCTCAAGAGTCGTTTCCAACACAACAGTTCAAAAGCATCAATTCTTCAGCGCTCAGCTTTCTTTATAGTCCAACTCTCATATCCATACATTAATACTGGTTAAACAGTCCACTGGGTTGCAAAGAGTTGGACATGACTGAGCGATTGGACTGAACTGAACTGTGCTACTCCACTGGGAGGAGTGCTTAAAATCTTACACCGGGTTTCCTCTGGACTTTGCCTGGGGAGCCTTTTCCCTTTGCTGATTTTCTCTTCATTCGTTCACTGTAAGAAACTGTGACTGTGTTCCCCAATGATTCAGCAGGTAAAGAAACCTTTTGCAGGAGATTCAGGTTCAATCCCTGAGTTGGGAAGATCACCCGGAGAGGAAAAATGGCAACCCACTCAGTATTCTTGCCTGTAAAGTCCCCTGGACAAAGGAACCTGGTGGGCTACAATCCAAACAGTTGTACAGAATCAGACAGGACTGAACAACTAACCATGCATACACATGAATATAAAATTCTTTAAGTCCTGTGGGTCGGTCCAGTGAATCTTCAAACTTGAGACAGTCTCAGGGACCCTGACTACAGACTCTTTCCCAGTGCTGTCAACAAAGGTTTTCCCATGCGCTCTCTCGGATGGTGCTACTCTTGCTAATCTCTCCAACAAAGTGCTGAACAGAATACAGTTACAGTAAAGCAAAAATTTTAGTAATAGCAGAAATCAATGTAGTAATAGGAGAAAGAAAACTCATGAGTTATCCTTGCATTGGAGAAGGCAATGGCAACCCACTCCACTACTCTTGCCTGGAAAACCCCATGGAAGGAGGAGCCTGGTAGGCTGCAGTCCATGTGGTCGCAAAGAGTCGGACATGACTGAGAGACTTCCCTTTCACTTTTCGCTTTTATGCATTGGATAAGAAATGGCAATCCACTCCAGTGTTCCTTTTATTATTATTATTTTGCCTGATGAATCCCAGGGACAGAGGAGTCTGGTGGGCTGCCGTCTATGGGGTTGCACAGAGTCGGACACGACTGAACCGACTTAGCAGCAGCATCCTTGCATCTCTCTTAATGTCTTTCATTCTTTTTTTTTTTTTTTGCATTCAGCCCATAAACGTTTAAAGCAATTATTGATACATAAGATTTACTTTATTGTTTTGGGTTCAAATTTATACACCCTTTTAGTGATTCCTATCTAGAGAATGTCCTTTAGTTTTTGTTGGAGAAATGGTTTAGTGGTGCAAAATTCTCTCAACTTTTGCTTATCTGTGAAGCTTTTGATTACTCCTTCATATTTGAATGAGATCCTTGCTGGATACAATAATCTAGGCTGAAAGTTATTTTCTTTCATCACTTTTTACCTTATTATGTGACTGAGAAAAACTTGTACCAGGAGTGAACTGGTCATCTATGATATTTTCTTGAATCTTCTTCATTTTAAAATTAATTTTTATTGTAATATACCTAGTTTACAATGCTGTATTAGTTTCTACTGTATGGCAAAATGTATCAGCCATGCATATACATAGGTGTGTTAGTCACTCAGTTGTGTCTGACTCTTTGGGACCCCATGGGCTGCAGTCCACGAGGCTCCTCTGTCCTTGGGATTCTCCAGGCAAGAATACTGGAGTGGATTGCCATACCTTTCCCCAACATGTACATATATGACCTCCCTTTTGGAATTACTTCCTATTCAGGTCACCACAGTACATTAAGTAAGTACCCTGTTCTAACAGTATATTCTCTTTAGTTATCTCTTTTATACATGGCATCAATAAACATACGTGTTAATCCAATCTCCCAGTTCCTCCCACACTCCTTTTCCCCCTTGATATCCATATATTTGTTCTCTACATCTGTGTCTCTATTTCTGCTTCGCAAATAAGATCTTCTATACCTTTTTTTCCCCCTAGATTCCATATATGTGTTAATTTGGAATATTTGTTTTTCTCTTTCTAATTTACTTTATCTTGTATCTTCTTAAGCTTGCATTACTTTCTTATTTTTATTCTTTATTTTATGTTTTTTACAATAGTTTAACACACTTTATGTGGTGAAATAAGATAATATAATCTATTAATGCAAATGCACTATGTAAATCCAAATGAAGTGGTCTCAATTATACATAACTGAATAAGGGTTCCACTCTCAAATTTCCAGATTGTGTGTTAATTTCCTTCCCCTCAAAATTCATATGCTGAAGTTGTAGGTCCTTCTAACTCAGAATGGAACTGTATTTGGATTTAGGGTCTTTAAAGCAGCAGTTAAGGTTAAGTGAGACCCAAGAGATGAGGGTTCCATCCTGGGGTTGGGAGATTCCCCTGAAGAAGGAAATGGCAACTCACTCCAGTATTCTTGCCTAGAAAAGTCCATGTACAGAGAACCCTAGCAGGCTACAGTCCATGGAGCAGCAGAGTCAGATACACCTAAGCATACCCTCAAATACAATCTGACTTATGTCCTTATAAGAAGAGATTAGGACACACACAAATAAATGATCAAATAAGCCCACAGTGAGAAGGCAGCCATCTTCAAACTGAGAAGAGAGGACTAGAAGAATCCAGCTCTGCTAATGCTTTGCTCTTGAGGTTCTAGCGTCCAGAATTGTGAGAAAATAAACTTCTGTTAATTAGTTACCCAGTCTATAATACTTAGTTACAGCAAACAGCTCTAGAAAACTAGTCTCTAAACTGTAAAACTACTGATGAGCCTTTAGTATAAATAGCAAACTGTATGTTATTATCTGATGAATGTACTTCAGGATACACTTATACATCTGACATTAAATATTAAATACTGGAAAATTATTTCTTTTTTTGCAGTTTAGAAAAAAAATGATATGTCTGCTTTAGGATTTCTTATAAATTTCTCTATCAGTGATTCCCAACCAAAGGCCTTGAGTGTGTGTTCCATCACTCAGTAATGTCCAACTCTTTGGTAACCCCATGGACTGAAGCCTGCCAGGCTCCTCTGTTCATGGGGTTATCTTGGCAAGAATACTGGAGTGGGCTACCGTTTCCTACTCTGGGGGATCTTCCCAGTCCAGGGATTGAACCTGTGTCTCCTGTGGCTCTTGCAGGTGGATTCTTTACCACTAAGCCACCTGGGAAGCCATATAGGCCATGCACCAGGTGACTGAAAGTTAAATACAGTAAACTTGGGAATTTATTCGCATAACAAAGAGTAACTCTAGACTGAATAAATAATCTCTGTATATAGCTTTATTTCAAATTTTCAAATGTATGTAAATGATATTTTGATTTCAAGATGCAAAGCATTTGTATTTCTAAATGACTGTGCCTTTGATTAATGAAGTCTAAGAAAAGTTATCAAGTAAAAGTCCACATATTTTTCAAGCTGCTGCTGCTGCTGCTGCTGCTAAGTCACTTCAGTCGTGTCCGACTCTGTGCGACCCCAGAGACAGCAGCCCACCAGGCTCCCCATCCCTGGGATTCTCCAGGCAAGAACACTGGAGTGGGTTGCCATTTCCTTCTCCAATGCATGAAAGTGAAAAGTGAAAGTGAAGTCGTGCAGTTGTGTCCGACTCCAGCGACCCCATGGACTGCAGCCTACCAGCCTCCTCTGCCCATGGGATTTAACAGGCAAGAGTACTGGAGTGGGGTGCCATTGCCTTCTCCTTTTTTCAAGCTATAAAGACATAATTATGCTGAATGTATGAAATCTTCATAATGATATCATTTTCAATTTTAAAAAGGCTGGGAAGTGTGTCTTTTTCTTTGGAAAAATAACATAATATATGACCGTGAATCATAGAAAGAAAAACTATCATCTGTGTTATTGATTTTAAAATCTGTATTTTCATATGAAGAAAAAAGCTGAGCCATTGATTATTACAGGGGAGCTAACACCCGGCTTATTCAATCTATTAATGGTAAAGACAGTATACTTAAATGTGTTCAACTTCCAGCTTCACAATTCATGAGCTGTGTGACACTGAGAAAACTAAATTAATGTCTACATCTCAGTTTTCAAGCCTACAAAATGGGAATGATGCATTTCCTTCCTAGAAATATAGTGAAAATTAAAGGACAAAAGGCTTTCAAGCACTTGGCACAGGCTTTACTTAAAAAACACTGAGCAATGTGTGTCTCTCCCATTGCTTTCAGCATTAAGCTTATTTTCCTCTGTAAGTCCTTTACTGCATTCACTCACCTAGTCAACTTCCACCCTGGATACAGAATAAACAAAGTGATTCTGAGAATGCATTTGAGACTTAGAAAGAAAAATATCATAGATCCCCAGCAGGAAGAAAATCAACTTAAACCCTGCTAATTTCTCTGAAACTAAGTACTTGGATTTATAGCTACAGGATATCTTCCTTCTCTGATGCACTTCAGCAACTCTTGTGAAATTCTTATTTCTTTACTGAAACCAAAGCCTTTCAAGAAGTCAAACCATGACAATTGGAAAGCATTTTGACAATGCCTTCAAAATATCTGTTTGTGTCTTTATTCTGACAATGCCTTGCGATTGTTTTCTTTTTGAAAACACAATTGGTAAATATCAGAGAGAAAGAATTAATGTGTATAAATCTCTTTTAAAAATTCACTGATCTTTTCCATCTTCAAAAGATACATAATACTGCTGGGAGTGAGGATAATGTCACCAGGTTAACAATGTAATATATGAGCATGTATACACAATTGTAAATTGCAAAGTAGGCTGGGATTGTTCTAGTTATCAGTGAAATCATTGCAGAATGATAATGTAAATCAGCCATATAAAAAACTACCAGGCAAATTATTATCCAATCCATCGGACAAAGAATTTTTCTTTATTAATTCTCACTCAACATTCAACAGGATACTTTACATAACTTAATAATCAGTTACTTATTAACATATTTGTAATTATTTTCCTTCATTTCACAGCAGCATATTTTATCTTGAGATTGTTTCTGCTTTTACCAGCTCCATCAAAATATTTTGGAATGAAAAAATTTACTATTTTATGGCCTTCTGACATTTCCAATTATCAAGTATTCTTATTCGTGAGAACAATAGCTGGTAAATTCATAAAACAAGACAGAAGCCCATAAATTGAGTACGATATTTATGGAACATTATTTCAGCTGTGAATTGCAGAACATTTGAGTGTATAACTAAAAATCAACTGAGACCAAGTGACATTTTTCTAGAAGAAAACAATGCAAACTGACAATGTAGTAAGCATTCTTTTCCTTCTTCTTCTTCTTTTTTTTTTTTTTTTTTCCTGGTTTGGTTTACTTTTTTTATAAGGAGGAAATTTTAACAGTAGTTAAGGTGCTAAGAAAAATTATGTGGAACTTGAAAATAAGGCCAAAGGGAGTCCATAAGTTTTTCAGCCTCATCTTGGAGCATTGTCTAACAGGCCTGAGAAAGGGTAATGTGATTTTCTAAAGGATATATATATTTTTTCCATTTGTTTGACTTGCTGCTTACAATTTATTAAGAGAATAGCCTCAAATTCTGCAAAGCTATGTGTGTTAGCTGTTGTCATTTAGTTGCTAGATCGTGTCCAACTCTTTCTCGACCTCATGGACTGTAGCCCGCCAGGTTCCTCTTTCCATTGAATTCTTCTGACAAAAACACTGGAGTGGGTTGCCATTTTCTTTTCCAGGGGACCTTCCCAACCTGGGGATTGAACCCACATCTCCTGAACTGGCAGGTGGATTCTTTACCACTGAACGACCATGGAAGACCCTATGTTAAACTGCAGATGCAGATTACTTTTTTGTTGGTAGGAAATATTCTCAATAATCTATGATTTTCTTGCCCCTTAGGACTTTAATCCATCTTACATCTAAGTTAGCAATCTTATTTCACCATTTTCAGTCTTCAGTTCTGTCTCTGATTCTTTGTTGTTTCCTTCATTGAAGAGTTAAATCTTTGACATAATGTTCATTTTATATTGGGAAGCATGCTATTAATGCTTGGAAATATATAATACTTTTAATTTATTATGAATGTTTTGAGCTTAAATTTCAAATTATAATTATACTTTTAAAATTATATTTTATCAAGGATAGCAATAATCATTTGTAAAGCGAGGTAGTTACTATCACAATCAGAAAGGCAATTAAAGGATGGCAAGAGCCACTTATATCAAAATAATTCGCTGGATTTAGGCTATACTTTTTGCTTCTTCACAAATGTGTATTTGCAAAGCACCAAACATCTGGCCTCATGTTAAAATAGCTCTGCTAATTATGTGAACTTTATTTATATCTCTTCTTGAGAATTTTAATATTTTTCTAAGTTAATCTGTTTTCTCCTTCTTAAATGAAACTGCTCTTTGTAATTCCTGGTCTGAAATCATTTTCCTGACTTTTCTTCAGGTGATAAGTAAGTGACGTAGCTTAGGAGGGAGCATAAAGAAGGAAAAAGAGAGAAGGAAAAAGATGGTGGAGAGATGGACTGGGGGTTTGGAGTTAGCAGACGCAAACTTTTGTATAGAATGAATAAAAAACAGGGTTCTATTGTACAACACAGGGGACTATTCAATATCCTGTCATAAACCATAACAGAAAAAAAAAAAATGACAAGGCAAATCATCCTTCAAGAACTCTGACCCTTCTGAGGAATGTATCTCAAGACTTAGGTGTATGGGGAGAGACTTCCCTGGTGCTTCAGTGGCTAAGACTCCGTACTCCCATTGAGGGGGCTTGGGTTTAATCCCTAGTCATGGAACTGGATCCCACATGTCAAAAGCACAAATTCCTGCATGCTGCAACAAAGATCAAATATTCCAAGTGCTGCATCTAAGAACCAGCTTGGGCAAAGATATATCACTGAAGAACAACTGAGAAGGTGGCTGGGAAGGTGACCAAGATCAGTGTCAGTGGTTCAGAGTTCGATTTGACCTCCTTGTCTTCAATTTCATTTATCATATGGAGTTTGGCTGGATTAGGTGGGAGCTTAACCACAAAAGGGAATGGCAAGCCACTTCGGTATACTTCCCTTGAGAATCCCATGCACAGTATGAAAAGACAAAAAGATAGGACACTGAAAGTTGAACTACCCAGGTCTGTATATGCCCAATATGCTACTGGAGAGCAATAGAGAAATAACTCCAGAAAGAATGAAGAGACAGAGCAAAAGCAGCAACAGTGTCCAGAGGTGGATGTGACTATATTGATGGAACTAGAGTCTGATGCTGTAACGAAAATATTGGAATGTTAGGTCCATGAATCAAGGAAAACTGGAAGTGGTCCAACAAGAGATGGCAAGATTGCACATTGACGTTTTAGGAATCAGCAAACTAAAATGGACTGGAATGGGTGAATTTAACTCAGATGACCATTATATCTACTGTTGAAGGCAAGAATCCCTTAGGAAAAATGGAGTAGCCATGATGGTCAACAAAAAGAGTCTGAAATGCAGTACTTGGATGCAATCTCAAAAACGACAGAATGACATCTGTTCTTTTTGAAGGCAAACCATTCAATATCATGATAATCCAAGTCTATGCCCCGACCAGTAATGCTGAAGAAGCTGAACTTGAATGGTTCTATGAAGACCTACAAGACTTTCTAGAACTAATACGCAAAAAAGATGTCCTTTTCATTATAGGGGGCTGGAATGCAAAAGTAGGAAGTCAAGAAACACCTGGAGTAACATGCAAGTTTGTCCTTGGATTACGGAATGAAGCAGAGCAAAGGCGAATAGAGTTTTGCCAAGACAATGCACTAGTCATAGCAAACATCCTCTTCTAACAACGCAAGAGAAAACTTTACACATGTGTCGGGAGCCGGCTTGGATCAGTGCTCCGCCCATGACAAAGGTCATGAGGAGGGAGGCTTGGCAATACATGAAGGCAAGATTTAGCCTCAGGAGCCCCCTGGAAATTCTCAAGCATCTACCCCCAAAAACCAGAGTCTGCCTACTTTCTGTTTTGTGCTCTCGCCTACACCTCTGACTTTACAGGGGGCTGTCCCCTACTACCTCTCTCTGAAAAAAGAGTTAACTTACAACTCCAGTTAATAATTCCTGGGTGTGACAGTGTTTCTACCTACAAACTCCTTTGGAAATCCTCTAGCCCACCTGACAGGCTTGTCCGGCCACATGTGCTTCTAAAAACAGGTTGTTTAGAGAAGTTAGAAAACTATTAGTGGGCTGATTAGAAATTGTATTGGTGAAGGGTTTTTCACTTGTTGGGCCAATGTTTGCTGCTAAGTCTCCATATCCCTTACCTACTGTGTCCTTGGCAGTGTATTGATTGATATAATTAGTGTATAGAAATGTAAGTGGTAACTTTAATGTTTGTGACCTTGGACCCTTGAGTTAATTCTTTCTCTTGTTATAACCCACCACATCTTTGCCCTATAGAAATGCAACTCCAATGCCTTTGGAGGGTGGCACCTGACTTTAGAATAATCAGCTTTAGAGAAAATAAGTTCCTTAAAATGTTAATAGGCCTCTGGGCCAGAAGATGATGTAACTCACCTAAACTTTTGCATGTGATAGGTTTGAAAGCCTGGCTCAGGGACTGCTATCCCTGCATGACTCCACCCCTTCCCCCATTATCCTCTATGCATTACTTAAGGTAAAAACTACTTTGAAAAATAAAGTGTGGGACCTTGCTCACTGAAGCTTGGTCTGCCCATGTCGTTCTTTCTCTTACCTTCTGGCTGAATTATTCAGCCTTCTCTCTCCACAAAATGTTCTCACTGAGCTATCCTTATTTCATCCGCTTGTCTTCACTGAATTTCCTCACTGAGCTATCTTCATTTTCATCACTCTTTATATCTTTAATTAATATTTTAATAAGTTGTTATTTCCTGATCGCGTATGCCATCTCCCCTTCGAAATCCCTGGATCTGCCAGAGCTGGACCCCGGCACACGTGGACATCACCAAATGGTCAATACCAAAATCAGATTGATTATATAATTTGAAGCCAAAGATGGAGAAGCTCTATATAGTCAGCAAAAACAAGACCAGGACCTGACTGTGGCTCAGATCATGAACTCCTTATTGCCAAATTCAGACTAAAGTGAAGAACATAGGGAAAACCACTAAAACATTCAGGTATGACCTAAATCAAACCTCTTATGATATACAGTGGAAGTGAAAAATAGATTCAAGGGATTAGATCTGAAAGACACAGTGCCTAAAGAACTATGGACAGAGGATTGTGTAATAGTACAGGAGGCAGCGATCAAGGCTATCCCCAAGAAAAAGATATGCAAAAAGGCAAAATAGTTGCCTTCCAAATAGCTGTGAAATGAAGAGAAGTGAAAGACAAAGGAGAAAAGGAAAGATATACCCACTTGAATGCAGAGTTCCAAAGAATAGCAAGGAGAGATAAGAAAGCATTTCTCAGTGACCAATGCAAAGCAATAGAGGAAAACAACAGAATGGAAAAGACTAGAGATCTCTTCAAGAAAATTAGAGATACCAAGGGTGCATTTCATGCAAAGATGGGCACAATAAAAGACAGAAATGGTATGGACCTAACAGAAGCAGAAGATATTAAGAAGAGGTGGCAAGAATACAAGAAGAAATATACAGAAAAGATCTTCATGACCCAAATAATCAGATGGTGTGATCACTCACATAGAGACAGACATCCTGGAATGCAAAGTCAGGTGGTCCTTAGGAAGCTAGTGGAGTGATGGAATTCTAGTTGAGCTATTTCAAATCCTAAAAGACAATGCTATGAAAGTGCTGCACTCAATATTCTATCAAATTTGGAAAACTCAGCAGTGGACAGAACTGGAAAAGGTCAGTTTTAATTCCAATCCCAAAGAAAGGCAATGCCAAAGAATACTCACACTAACTACCACACAATTGCACTCATCTCACATGCTAGCAAAGTAATGCTCAAAATTCTCCAAGCCAAACTTCAACGGTACATGAACTGTGAATTTCCAGATGTTCAAGCTAGATTTAGAAAGGCAGAGAAACCAGAGATCAAATTGCCAACATTTTTTGGATCAACAAAAGAAGCAAGAGAGTTCCATAAAAACATCTATTTCTGCTTTATTGAATATGCCAAAGCCTTTGACTTTGTGGATCACAACAAATTGTGGAAAATTCTTAAAGAGATAGAAATACCAGACCATCTGACCTGCCCCTTGAGAAATCTGTATGCAGGTCAGGAAGAAACAGTTAAAACTGGACATGGAACAACAAACTAGTTCCAAATAGGGAAAGGAGTACATCAAGGCTGTATATTGTCACACTACTTATTTAACTTATATGCAGAGTACATCATGAGAAATGCTGGGCTGGATGAAGCACAAGCTGGAATCAAGATTGCTGGGAAAAATATCAATAACCTCAAATACGCAGATGACACCACCCTTATGGCAGAAAGCAAAGAAGAACTAAAGAGTCTCTTGATGAAAGTGAATGAGGACAGTGAAAAAGTTGGCTTGAAATTTAACATTCAGAAAACAAAGTCATGGCATCTGGTCCCATCACTTCATGGCAAATTGATGGGGAAGCAATGGAAACAGTGGGAGACTTTATTTGTTTGGCTCCAAAATCACTGCAGAGGGTGACTTCAGCCATGAAATTAAAAGATGTTTACTCCTTGGAAGGAAAGTTACGACCATTTAGACAGCATATAAAAAGCAGAGACACTCCTTTGCCAAAAAAGGTCCATCTAATCAAGGCCATGGTTATTCTAGTAGTTCTGTATGGATGTGAGAGCTGGACTATAAAGAAAGCTGAGCACTGAAGAATTGATGCCTTTGAACTGTGGTGTTGGAGAAGACTCTTGCGAGTCCCTTGGACAGCAAGGAGATCCAACCAGTCCATCCTAAAGGAAATCAGTTCTGAATATTCATTGAAAGAACTGATGTTAAAGCTGTAATTCCAATACTTTTACTTACCTGATGGAAAGAACTGACTCACTGGAAAAACCCCTGATGCTGGGAAGGATTGAAGATGTGAGGAGAAGGGGACAAAAGAAGATGAGAAGGTTGGATGACATCACCGACTCAATGGACATGAGCCTGAGCAAACTCAGGAAGTTGGTGATGGACAGAGAGGCCTGGCATGCTTCAGTCCATGGGTCACAAAGAGTCAGACACAACTGAGTGACTGAACTGAATTAACCACAAAAGAATATTTTTATCCTAAATTTTTATCTGCTTTAGTGGTGTTGTTCCTTCAGCCTTTGATGCAGCATAGGGTCCAGTTTCAATCACTACTCTTGAGTAAAGGAGACAGCTAGGTAGCTTTCCCTGTATCAAGAGACGAATGTTCAGTAGCTTACACTTAAAAAGGAATTCTTGTCTAATCTAATAGATTAATGTCACTCAGACCTGGAATTTCATTTTACACTTGAAGACAATCAGTCTCACCTTACATTTTCAAAGGAAGAAGCATAAATTTAAAATGTATCTTTTTTTTTTTTTTACTTTATAATATTAGTGATTTACAGAATGCCACTCAATTGATAAGGAGATGGAGAAGAGGAAGTATATTACAAATAAAAGGACATTTTACTGGAATGGAAGAAACCTGAACTCCAGAGCTTATTTTGCCCTCAAAATTTCTTTTTGCAAATGTTGGAAATGACATGAAAAAAGCTACTTTATTTATTTTGCAAAGCAAGATCTGGCCTAAGGCTATCTCTCAATCTTGGTACCAGGATATTTTTAAATTCAACAATGCTGTTACTGAAAGAACAAAGCAATTCCAAGGATCATAGCTATGATTGGTTTTATTTGATGCCTTTGAAATAGACTGTGAGTACATTTATCTTATTTATATGTCCCACAGCTCTGGGTCTGAGCTTCTGTTTAGGTTTGCATTAGTAACTAAAATTAATTTTCCTGTTCTACTCTGTGACAGCAATTTTGAAGTACTGTAAATTTCAAGACAGGTTCATCAACTATAAGTAATTACTAATAAGTGACAAACAAATGCTTTATTTTGTGTGTTTAATTAGTAATTACAAAGTAATACATTTCCTAGAGTATCCAATAGAAAAATAGTTTAAATCATTTTAAGATTGATTTTTTGTTTTTTGATTCCAATGAGAATTATGAAAAAGAATTGAAAAATTATAATGTGCAATACAGCCAAATAAATGTTTCTAGAAATGATGCCATTTTAATTGAAAACAAGAAAACTCAACCTGCATTCAATTTCACCAAGCCACATGACACCACCACATCTCTCAATAGATTTCAGCATTTTTATGCTTTAATATTGTATTTCACTTTTTTTAATCCAAGTAATCAGAATCGTGTTTTGAAAACAAAACATTTATTACTTGGTATGTGGCTATTTATTACTGCTCAGTTTTGTTTTGCAGTCATGCAATAGAAATGGCAGTTAACAGATCATTTCTCTGGCAATCTGGGGATGAATTATAATGCCACTGAAAGCAGAGTGGCAGAATGAACAATTAATGGTTTCCAAAAGTATGTTAGTAAATCTGTGCTAGATATACAGACATATCTAAAACTATATTTGATGCATTTCTATTTTTTTCATGTTTCCCAAAAAGACTTCTGTCAAGCACACATAAAGAGACACTGGAGATAGAGGAAGAAGTTTAAATGGACCAGTTTTCTGGTCCATTTTTCATAAACATGTGTCAACATCTGAATTTCTTTTGAAAAATCAAGACAGACAGTAATGCTGAGGAGCAGTAACAGATCTCATAATAGTCTAATAATTGGGCAGGGACGAGGGGAAGGAGGGAATATGTCAATGATACACATACAAAAAAATCAAGGGTAGATCATGACTTTTAATGGCAGAAAGGCTTGATGTTGATTCTTGACTCCGTTCTTGAAGGAATTACTCTTTACCTATTGGTCCTCAATCTTTCATTTATGAAATTTGAAAATAACTTTGAAACACAAAGTTTGGGTTGACCATCCTTTTACAATGTTTTCATTGCTTTTGAAGATCTTTGTTAAACTTTGTTACACCTGTTTCATGCTCCATGCATATTTTGATTCCCACAGGGCATTTCTTGCTTTGCAGAAACCATATTATTTACACTTATATACTTATAGCATGTTACTTTAAAAAAACATATATGTTGAAATTTTAATAACTTTATCTTTTCAGTCCTTTCAAGAATATTGGATAGAACCTTGGGCCTCTATGTGAAACTTTGTCATTTATTTAGTATTAATTTAAAAACGGCATAATTCTAAGAACCTAAAAATAAAATGATGTCAAGTCTTTGGTGATAAACACTTGTTTCAAGGGAAGTAGTTTGCAATCTTTGCTTTCATTAATTTGAGAGAAGTCTTGAGTTATAGTTAATGAATCAATGAAAATAATTTTTAATAATAGGTCACAGTTCGCTTGCAGCACATACTTCAGACAGATTCAAAGTGTGAACTTGATAGGAGAAAATTTGTGTCTGTTTCATCTACTTATTTATATGAATATTATGGTTCTGCTGATAGTGTTTAATGAGTAATATACACACAGAATTTATCCAGAACCATGGCACTGTTTAGCAAAATTATTTTAATCTATGGATACAAAGAATAATAGAAAAGGATCATTTTTTCTCATCAAACATATATTTCTGATTAATTTAATGTCTAGTAATTGCTAAAACTTTTTCACTCCTTTATGGTTTTGATCAATTATGTACTAACAATTATTGTAATGAAGTCTAGTTGAAATTTTTTTGTTTATACTTGAGTCTATGGTCACAGGAAAATAAACAAAGCATTCTTCTTATATTTTGTATAACATATTTGTAATTGAGTGATGGTTAATTTCCTCTTTCATCAACATGCAGCATTAGTAAAGTGCATTTGTTATAATTGACGAGTCAGTAATGATACATGATTGTTAACAAAATCCACAGTTTACATTAGAGTTCACTCTTAGTATTGTACATACTATAGGTTTTAAAACTGTATGATATGTATCCATCATTATATCATAGAGAATAGTTTGAAAGCCCTAAAAATCCTGTGTTGTGCCTACTCATTTCTTTTCCCACCCTCCAGCCCCTGACAACTACAGATCATTTTACTGTTTCCATATTTTGCCTTTTCCAGAATGCCATATAGTTGGAATGAAATGAAATGAAGTCGCTCAATCGTGCCCGACTCTTTGCAACCCCATGGATAGTAGCCTGCACCAAGCTCCTCTGTCCATGGGATTTTCAAGGCAAGAGTACTGGAGTGGGTTGCCATTTCCTTCTCCAATAGTTGGAATAACACAGTATATAATATTTTAAGATTGGTTTCCTTACCTTAGCCATATGCATTTAAGATGCTTCTTTGCCTTTTCATAGCCTGATAACTCATTTTTATAACTAAATAATATTCCATTGTATGATATATTGGGCTTTCCAGGTGGCTCAGCAGAAAAGAATCTGCCTGCAATATAGGAGACACAAGTTTTATCCCTGGATTGGGAATATCTCCTAGAGAAGGAAATAACAACCCACTCCAAAATTTTTGCCTGGGGAATCCCAGGGACAGAAGAGCCTGGCAGGCTACACAGTCCATGAGATTGCAAAAGAGTCAGACAGGACTTAGCGAATAAACTACAACAACAGCATGGATGTATCAGTTTGTTTATCCATTACTATTGAAAAACATTTTGTTGGAGAGCTGGTTTGGTGGTGCTGAATTCTCTCAGCTTTTGCTTGTCGGTAAAGGTTTTGATTTCTCCTTCATATTTGAATGAGATCCTTGCTGGGTACAATAATCTGGGCTGTAGGTTCTTTTCTTTCATCACTTTAAGTATGTCTTGCCATTCCCTCCTGGCTTGGAGAGTTTCTATTGAAAGATCAGCTGTTATCCTTATGGGAATTCCCTTGTGTGTTATTTGTTGTTTTTCCCTTGCTGCTTTTAATATTTGTTCTTTGTGTTTGATCTTTGTTAATTTGATTAATATGTGTCTTGGGGTGTTTCGTCTTGGGTTTATCCTATTTGGGACTCTCTGGGTTTCTTGGACTTGAGTGATTATTTCCTTCCCCATTTTAGGGAAGTTTTCAACTATTATCTCCTCTAGTATCTTCTCATGGTCTTTCTTTTTGTCTTCTTCTTCTGGGACTCCTATGATTCGAATATTGTAACGTTTAATATTGTCCTGGAGGTCTCTGAGATTGTCCTCATTTCTTTTAATTCGTTTTTCTTTTTTCTCCTCTGATTCCTTTAATTCTGCCATTCTATCTTCTAATTCGCTAATTCTATCTTCTGCCTCTGTTATTCTACTATTTGTTGCCTCCAGAGTGTTTTGGATCTCATTTATTGCATTATTCATTATATGTTGACTCTTTTTTATTTCTTCTAGGTCCTTGTTAAATCTTTCTTGCATCTTCTCAATGCTTTTCTCCAGACTATTTATCCATGATTCCATTTTGCTTTCCAGATTTTGGATTAATTTCACTATCATTATTCGGAATTCTTTATCAGGTAGGTTCGCTATTTCTTCCTCTTTTGTTTGGTTTGGTGGGCTTGACATTCTCTAGACAGGAAACACAAATAGGATATATAAATTCAAACCCAAAACAACAAAGTAAATGGCAACGGGATCATATTTATCATTAATTACCTTAAATGTAAATGGGTTGAATGCCCCAACCAAAAGACAGAGACTGGCTGAATGGATACAAAAACAAGACCCCTCCATATGAATGAAACTAGAACACTTTCTAACACCATACACAAAAATAAACTCAAAATGGATTAAAGAGCTAAATGTAAGACCAGAAACCATAAAACTCCTAGAGGAAAACAGAGGCAAAACACTCTCTGACTTACATCACAGCAGGATCCTCTATGACCCACCTCCCAGAATATTGGAAATAAAATCAAAAATGAACAAATGGGACCTAATCAAACTTAAAAGCTTTTGCACAACAAAGGAAACTATAAGCAAGGTGAAAAGACAGCCTTCAGAATGGGAGAAAATAATAGCAAATGAAGCAACTGACAAACAACTAATCTCAAAAATATACAAGCAACTTCTACAGCTCAATTCCAGAAAAACAAATGACCCAATCAAAAAATGGGCCAAAGAACTCAATAGACATTTCTCCAAAGAAGACATACAGATGGCTAACAAACACATGAAAAGATGCTCAACATCACTCATTATCAGAGAAATGCAAATCAAAACCACTATGAGATACCATTTCACGCCAATCAGAATGGCTGCTATCCAAAAGTCCACAAGCAATAAATGCTGGAGAGGGTGCGGAGAGAAGGGAACCCTCTTGCACTGTTGGTGGGAATGCAAACTAGTACAGCCACTTTGGAGAACAGTATGGAGATTCCTCAAAAAACTGGGAATAGAACTGCCTTATGATCCAGCAATCCCACTGCTGGGCATATACACTGAGAAAACCAGAATTGAAAGAGACACCTGTACCCCAATGTTCATAGCAGCACTGTTTGCAATAGCCAGAACGTGGAAGCAACCTAGATGTCCATCCACAGATGAATGGATAAGCAAGCTGTGGTACATATACACAATGGAATATTACTCAGCCATTAAAAAGAATACATTTGAATCAGTTCTAAGGAGGTGGATGGAACTGGAGCCTATTATACAGAGTGAAGTAAGCCAGAAACAAAAACACAAATACAGTATACTAACGCATATATATGGAATTTAGAAAGATGGTAAAAAATAACCCTATTTACGAGACAACAAAAGAGACACTGATGTATAGACCAGACTTTTGGACTCTGGGACCAGGAGAGGGTGAGATGATTGGGGAGAATAGCATTGAAATATGTATAATATTATATCTGAAATGTATTAATTGTTCAAACTAAACACTATCATGTTACAATTTGTTCATACTAGATGCTTGTAATGTTTCTGATAATCAATAAAAGAGATTCTTGATCAAAAAAAAAATAAAAATAAAATCAGTATTGTGAAAAAAAAAAAAAAAAAAGAAAAACATTTTGGCTGCTTGTGTATTTTGGCAGTTACGATTAAAGCTGTTATAACATGTGTGTGCAGGTTCTTGTGTAGACTGAATTTTCAAATCATTTGGGTAATTATGGAGGTGGTTTAGTTGCTAACTTGTGTCCCACTCTTATGACCCCTTGGACTCTACTCCCTCAATTTCCTCTGACCATGGGATTTGCAAGGCAAGAATACTTGAGTGGGTTGTCATTTCCTTCTCCAGAGGATTTCCCAACCCAGGTATCAAACTCAGGTCTCCTGCATGGCAAGTGGATTCCTGCATTGCAGATGGATTCTTTACCGACTGATTTAGTGGTTATGATCAAAGCTGTTATAACCTTTGTGTGCAGGTTTTTGTGCACACTGAATTTTCAACTCATTTGGGTAATTCTCAGTTCAGTTCAGTTGCTCAGTCGTGTCTGACTCTTTGCAACCCCATGAATCACAGCACGCCATGCCTCCCTGTCCATCACCAAATCCTGGAGCCTAATCAAACTCATGGCCATGGAGTCGGTGATGCCATCTAGCCATCTCATCCTCTGTCGTCGCCTTCTGCTCCTGGTCCCAATCCTTCCCAGAATCAGGGTCTTTCTCAATGAGTTAACTCTTCTTATGAGGTGGCCAAAGTATTGGAGTTTCAGCTTCAACATCAGTCCTTCCAATGAACACCTAGGACTGATCTCCTATAGGATGGACTGGTTCGACCTCTTTGCAGTTCAAAGGAACCTCAGGAGTCTTCTCCAACACTACAGTTCAGAACATCGATTCTTCAGTGCTCAGCTTTCTTCACAGTACAACTCTTTTTTTTAAATTTTATTTTATTTAACTTTACAATATTGTATTGGTTTTGCCATATGTCAAAATGTATCTGCCACAGGTATACATGTGTTCCTCATCCTGAACCCTCCTCCTTCCTCCCTCCCCATACCATGCCTCTGGGTCGTCCCAGTGCACCAGCCCCAAGCACCCATATTGTGCTTCGAAGCTGGACCGGCGACTCGTTTCATATATGATATTATACATATTTCAATGCCGTTCTCCCAAATCATCCAACCCTCTCCCTCTCTCACAGTCCAAAAGACTGTTCTATACATCAGTGTCTCTTTTGCTGTCTCGTATACAGGGTTATTGTTACCAACTCTTATACACGACCACTGGAAAAACCACAGCCTTGACTAGATGGACCTTTGTTGGCAAAGTAATGTCTCTGCTTTTCAATATGCTATCTAGGTTGGTCATAACTTTTCTTCCAAGGAGTAAGCGTCTTTTAATTTCATGACTGCAGTCAACATCTGCAGCGGTTTTGGAGCCCAGAAAAATAAAGTCTGACACTGTTTCCACTGTTTCCCCATCTATTTCCCATGAAGTGATGGGACCAGATGCCATGATCTTAGTTTTCTGAATGTTGACCTTTAAGCCAACTTTTTCACTCTCCTCTTTCACTTTCATCAAGAGGCTTTTTAGTTCCTCTTCACTTTCTGCCATAAGGGTAGTGTCATCTGTATTTCTGAGGTTATTGATATTTCTCCTGGCAATCTTGATTCCAGCTAGTGCTTCTTCCAGCCCAGTGTTTCTCATTATGTACTCTGCATATAAGTTAAATAAGCAGAGTGACAATACACAGCCTTGACGTACTCCTTTTCCTATTTGGAACCAGTCTGTTCTTCCATGTCCAGTTCTAACTGTTGCTTCCTGACCTGCATACAAGTTTCTCAAGGGACAGGTCAGGTGGTCTGGTATTCCCATCTCTTTCAGAATTCTCCACATTTTATTGTGACCATACAGTCAAAGGCTTTGGCACAGGTAATAAACCAGAAATAGATTTTTTTTTTTTCTTTTTTAAGAACTCTCTTGTTTTTCAATGATCCTGAGGATGCTGGCAATTTGATCTCTGGTTCCTCTGCCTTTTCTAAAACTAGCCGGGGTAATTCTAAGCACTGGTAAATTTCTAAAGTGAGTAATTAAATGACCTTGAGTATATTCTCAGAATTGTGAAGCCACCACATTATCCAGTTCCAAAATATTTTCATCACCTCAAACTAAAACCCTATACCTATTAAGTAGTCACTCACCATTCTCTTTCTACCAGCTCCCGGAAATCATGGATTCACTTTCTGTCCCTACAATTTTCCCTATTCTGTTTATTTCATATAAATGGAATTCTATAAGAGCAGTTTTGAGCCTGACTCTTTTCTTCATAAAAAATGTTTTGAAGTTCATCCACATTGTAGAATATACTATTCCTTTATGTAGGTGAAAAATATCCCATTTTATGTATGTATATATGTATGTACTGCAATTTGTTTATCCTTTTGTTTAGTTTTAGACTGGATTTTACCCACATTTTTGCTATTGTGAATAATGATATACTAACATGCATATATTCATCTGAGTACCTTATCTCAATTCTTTTGTGTGTACAGATGACTGTAATTGATGGGCCATATAATAATTTTATGTTTCACTTTTTGAGGAATCACTGAACTGTTTCCAATAGACGTGCAATTTTACATTATTTTCAGCAATGTATGACTTTCCAAATTTCTCCACGTTCTTTTCAACACTTGTTAATTTCCATTAAAAAATGTTATTATATCCTTCCTAGTAAGTGTGAAGTGATATCTCAAGCTTTTGATTTCCTTTTTCCTAATGAATAAAGTTGTCTTGCATTTTTTCATGTGCTTTTTGGACATTTCTATGTTTCCTTTGGAGGAATGTCTATCTAAGACCTTTGTCCATTTTTAACTTAGGTTGTTTGCTTTTTGTTGTTGAGTTTTAATTGTTTTTAAAATATATTCTGCAAATTAAACCTTTTGTTAGATTTTTGTGTCACCTTGATACTAATATAGCTGGTAAAATATTTCTGGGTGTATCTGTGAGGGTGTTTTTATAAGAAGCTACATTTGATCCAAAGGACATTTCATGCAAAGATGGGCACGATAAAGGACAGAAATGGTATGGACCTAACAGAAGCAGAAGATATTAAGAAGAAGTAGCAAGAATACACAGAAGAACTGTACAAAAAAGAGCTTCATGACCCAGATAATCACAATGGTGTGATCACTGACCTAGAGCCAGACATCCTGGAATGTGAAGTCAAATGGGCCTTAGAAAGCATTACTACGAACAAAGCTAGTGGAGGTGATGGAATTCCAGTGAAGCTATTACAAATCCTGAAAGATGATGCTGTGAAAGTGCTGCACGCAATATGCCAGCAAATTTGGAAAGCTCAGCAGTGGCCACAAGATTGGAAAAGGTCAGTTTTCATCCCAATCCCAAAGAAAGGCAATGCCAAAGAATGCTCAAACTCCCGCCTAATTGTATTCATCTCACATGCTAGTAAAGTAATGTTCAAAATTCTCCAAGCCAGGCTTCAACAATATGTGAACCGTGAACTTGCTGATGTGCAAGCTGGTTTTAGAAAAGGCAGAGGAACCAGAGATCAAATTGCCAACATCTGCTGGATCATGGAAAAAGCAAGAGAGTTCCAGAAAAACATCTATTTCTGCTTTATTGACTATGACAAAGCCTTTGACTGTGTAGATCACAATAAACTGGAAAATTCTGAAAGAAATGGGAATACCAGACCACCTGATCTGCCTCTTGAGAAATCTGTATGCAGGTCAGGAAGCAACAGTTAGAACTGGTCATGGAACAACAGACTGGTTCCAAATAGGAAAAGGAGTACGTCAAGGCTGTATATTGTCACCATGTTTATTTAACTTATATGCAGAGTACATCATGAGAAATGCTGGACTGGAAGAAACACAAGTTGGAATCAAGATTGCTGGGAGAAATATCAATAACCTCAGATATGCAGATGAAAGTGAAGAGGAACTAAAAAACCTCTTGATGAAAGTGAAAGAGGAGAGTGAAAAGGTTGGCTTGAAGCTCAACATTCAGAAAACGAAGATCATGACATCTGGTCCCATCACTACATGGGAAATAGATGGAGAAACAGTGGAAACAGTGTCAGATTTTATTTTTCTGGGCTCCAAAATCACTGCAGATGGTGACTGCAGCCATGAAATTAAAAGACGCTTACTCCTTGGAAGGAAAGTTATGACCAACCTAGGTAGCATATTCAAAAGCAGAGACATCACTTTGCCAACAAAGGTTCGCCTAGTCAAGGCTATGGTCTTTCCTGTGGTCATGTATGGATGTGAGAGCTGGACTGTGAAGAAGGCTGAGCACCGAAGAATTGATGCTTTTGAACTGTGGTGTTGGAGAAGACTCTTGAGAGTCCCTTGGACTTCAAGGAGATCCAACCGGTCAATTCTGAAGGAGATCAGCCCTGGGATTTCTTTGGAAGGAATGATGCTAAAGCTGAAACTCCAGTATTTTACCCACCTCATGAGAAGACTTGACTCATTGGAGAAGACTCTGATGCTGGGAGGGATTGAGGTCAGGAGGAGAAGGGGACGACAGAGGATGAGATGACTGGATGGCATCACTGACTCGATGGATGTGAGTCTGAGTGACCTCCGGGAGTTGGTGATGGATAGGGAGGCCTGGCGTGCTGCAGTTCATGGGGTCGCAAAGAGTCGGACACAACTGAGCAACTGATCTGATATGATCTGATCTGACATTTGATTCAGTAGACTGAGTAAAGGGATCTTTTATCAATATGAGTGGGCATCATTCAATACTTTTGGGGCCTGAACAGAACAAAAAGGAAAGGAAGGACAACTGTCTTTTCTTGAACTGGGACATCTATCTTTTACTGCCCTCAGACATCAAAACCCTGGTTTATGGGAACTTATACCATCAACTCCCCTCATTATCTGGTTTTTTGATTCAGTTTGAGCTGTACCATGATCTCTTTTGTTTCTCCAGCTTGCAGACAGCAGACTTTGGAAATGTCCACCTTCATAAGAGTGTGAACCAATTTCCATAACAAATCTCTTTCTCTTTTCTCTTTCATATAACTATATCCATATTACATCTATTTCTACCTATTTCTTATTGGTTCTGTTTCTCTGGAGAACAGTGAATAACACAGCACTTTTATCAGATATATGATATGCCATAATCTCTCCAATTTTGTAGGTTATTTTTTCTTTCTTGATAATGTCCTTTGATGCACAGAAGTTTTTACTTTTGATAAAGTCTAATGTAGTTTTTCTTTTATTGATTGTACTTTTGGTGCCATATTAGAGTCCACTGCCAAATCTAAGGTCATGCAAATATACACAGGTTTTCTATGAATTTTATGGGTTTAGTTATTATGTTTAAGTTGTTGGTCCATTTTGAGTTAATTTTTTATACTAGTAAAAGTAGAGGTCCAACTTTATTTTTTTTGAATGTGAATATTTATTTGTCCTCCTATATTTGTTGAAGAGACTATTTTCTTTGCCATAATAACTATCTAATACTTCTAAAATTATAAAAATATAATTTTTGTATTTATCTTACTTATTCTAATTTCTGAATAATCTTGCAAATGTTTATGTTTTTAATTTTTTAGACACTAATTTTGTTGGAAAATTTTCAAACTAGTATCTTCCATTTTCTAACTATAAAGAGCAGCTACATTGAAATGGACTTTATCAGAGTTTTCACGTCAGACAGTATGTGTGTGTGTATTTGTGTGTGTGCGTGCTGGGAGTGGGTGTGTGTGCTCAAGCTCTTCAGAATTATTCTATATTGACAGTAAACTTAACTCAGGTAAAGACTAAGTATGATAGAACTTTTTGTTTGTTTGTTTTGACTACATGCTTAGGTGCAAAGTAATCAGTGAGCAAAGTATAAGGTTGAGTGATGAGATTCTGTGTGGTGAGTGCCACACAGCAAATGCCCCTGCATTCTCTAGCTCACCATTTTAGGAATCTGCAAATTATTATTTGTTTGTGTGACTTCAACAATCATTTACAAAATCCACTCACAGTGAAATTCTAATAATTATTGCCAGAAACCCAAAGAGGAGTGGTGCCAGTCCCAACATCCCTTTACTCCATGACCTCTCAGCACTGCTGACTAGGCTGCTCTTTTTTCATTTGCAAATTAGACCACCGTTCATAATGAGCCAGAATATGCAATTCAACAACTTCACACAAAATTTCATTAAATGAGGAAACTGCCTTTTTATAAGTGGTACTGATTGTTTTTGTCTCCTAATGTCACGCATGATATTTTTCTTTCACTTTTCATATTGATCATGTAAAGAACTATCTTCAGTATTCATGTGGCAAGAGTCATTTCTTAATAAATATGTTATAAAACTTGACCTATGACTCTCAATTTCTAGAAACATATCCTCAAAAAAAAAAAAAAAAAAAACTGAAATAATGCCCAAAGATATATATGATGTTATTCAATATGTTTTTGTTTTAGTGAAAAACTGACAATGGTATAAATGTATAATAATAATGTCAAGTAAGTTAAGGAATAATATAACATGTAAAGGTTAAAAATGTCAGCAAACGTTTCTTTGGTTAGCCTGCATTACTGACAGTAAAATATTGTTGTGTAAATAGAGAAGCTTACAGACAACATGTGGAAGTGAATCATTATGTAATATATTGCACATACACATATGTCCATAAGTTATAGAAATATATTTTGTCTTGGTTGTGGGTTATCGGAATTTAAATCATTATTTTTTCAGGCTATATTAGTTTGTAAGTTACATGTAATAATTCTTGGTGGCTCAGATGGTAAAGAATCTGCCTGAATTGTGAAGGACTCAGGTGTGATCCCTGAATTGGGAAGATTCTATGGAGAAAAGAATAGAAACCCACTCTGGTATTCTTGCCTGGAAAATCTCATGGATAGAGGAATCTGGCAGATTATAGTCCATCGGGGTCACAAAGAGTCAAACATGACAGAGCAACTAACACTTTCATTTTTCAGGTTCACTTTTTCATACATTAAAAAGAAGGTAGCTCACAATATTCTTTCTTTCCTCTAGAATGCTATGAATAGGCCAGTGTTTTTTCATTAAGCAGTATAATGGTGTTGTCACAACTGGACATCTTCAAAAGACTGAAAGAGCATGTGAATAGCATACCAAAGCTTCCCCTGTGGCTCAGCTGGTAAAGGATTCATGTTGATGTTTGGCAAAAACCAATACAATATTGTAAAGTAATTAACCTCCAATTAAAATAAATAAATTTATATTAAAAAAAAAAAAAAGAATCCACCAGCAATGAGGGATACCTGGGTTTGATCTTGGGTTGAGAAAAGTCCCTGGAGAAGGGAAAGACTACCCACTCCAGTATTCTGGCCTGGAGAATTCCAGGGACTGTACAGTGCATGGGGTCACAAAGAGTCGGACACGACTGAGAGATTTTCACTTTTACTTTCACAGCTAAGATAAAAAAATAAAACATGAGAATGTGAAAAATTTCAGGCAAAAATTACCTATTGTCATAATTTTAACTTAGTAGACCAGGAGCAAGATTTCCACTCTGAGTAACGTCTTATGATATTAGTAGTCACAGGTCACCAGAAATATGTACAGAGTAATCCAGAAATGCCTTTTTAAGGAGGCTCTAGTAGCTATTCAATTTCCCATTCAAATCTTTTGCTTACAATTATCCATAGGGGCAGAAATTAGCCTGCAGGTAATTACAACCATAGTGGGTTTTCTAAGTAATAGCTTTGTTCAGTCAGCTCAGTTCAGTCTCTCAGGCATGTCTGACTCTTTGCAGCTCCATGGACTGCAGCACTCCAGGCTTCCCTGTCCATTACCAACTCCTGGAGCTTGCTCGATCTTATGCCCATCGAGTCAGTGATATCACCCAACAGTCTGTTCCCTAAAATGATGGGACTTTAAAATCATATGTGCAAGTACCTCATTATGAGGTCTACTAATTTCAGCATTCATTTGACAAGTGCAAAAGATTTGAGTGTCAAAATAGTGAATGTGAAAGAGCATACTCCAAGAAAAGTACTCATTCTAGTCATCCATTGCAGATGCATTATAAACAATCCCAAATTAGAATTTTAAGCAATGTAATTCTTCGACTCCTTATAAAACTGACAGTGCTTACTTGGTTTTATCTTATTTGTGAATGGACTTGGTCACTCTTTATTTGTATATCTGTCACCTGGATGAAGATCATGGCATAGTGGCCCTCACGGGATTCTTACCTACAGATGCACAAAGTCAAGATAAACTGTTCTAGAGAACAAGGTAGGAGCTCTGTATACTTTTGGTTGAGTTCTGAAAATCACTTAGCATCACTTCTGCAATCTTTTGATAGAAGTAGTTACAAGCCTTCAGGTTTAAGAGAGGGAAGGAGTATCAAATCATTTGCAGTGTTGTTTTGAAGTGGGCATAAAATAGCCTAAGAAAAATGGGGAGATACGATAGTGGAAACACATGTTTATAGACAAATACTAAATGACTAAAGGGAGCAGAATTTATCATAAATTGAATTCCAAGACTGAAAGTAGAGTATAAACAGCTTGTTACAGATACATATATGAAATCATGAAATCCTTTCATGCACAAAATAAATGTGTAGAAAGAACACATTGCAGACAAGTAAAATATCCTTTGGTTTAAAATGTCAAAGATTCATCTCAAAGTTTTTAGTATTTTTTAATTTTTATTAAGTATGATGGCTAAAATTTATAGGTCATGGACTGTATGCCACACATTTTATTAAGTGCTCTGAATTAATTATCATATTTAATTCATTAAACAATGCAAGGAAGACACTATTTTTATCTCTATCTTCTAGTTCAGAAAACTGACAAATGAAGATGGTATGTAACATACCAAAGATTACATATCTTGTTAATAGAAGTGAGTACTGTTACAAACCTGGAGGAAATGGCAACCCATTCCAATATTCTTGTCTGAAAAAATCCCATGGACAGAGGAGCCTGGTAGGTTGCAAAGACTCAGACATGACTGAGCAACTGAGCTTGCATGCACAGCTACAAAGTCAGCTATCAGACCCCAAGACACATTTTTTTTAACCACTACTTTTTAATACTTTTACTTGCTTTGAATAATTTCAGAGAAAATTATCCTTAATAAAGTATGTCCTTGGAATTCTGTGGGACAAAATCCTATTTTAAAACCTAATGTAAAGAGTAAAGGGGCTTCTCTGCTGGCTCAAATGGTAGGGAATCTACCTAAAATACAGGAGACCCGGTTTCGATTCCTGGGTCAGAAAGATCCCCTGGAGGAAGGCATGGCAACCGGCTCCAGTCTGCCTGCTTGGGGAACTCCATCACAAAAGAACCTGGCAGGTTACAGTCCATGGGGTCCCAAAAAGTCAGGCAGGTGTGACTGAATGATTAACACTTTCACTTCAAAGACTAAAAGTAAGATCACAGATATGGGAAGAAACTTTTATGATTTTCTATGCTCATTTATATTAATGGGTTTCAAGAATTTTTATAAAAGACTTACTATTTTGGAAACACCAGGTAATAGAAACTCAGAAATGGAAGGGAATACAGAGGTAGTCTATTCAAGTAACCAATTTTTTACAGTTGGCTTAGTTGCAAAGTCATAACAAAGCACTAATATGGTACCTTCTATGTTGTAATTCAGAGTATTAAAGTTTTCATTAGAAATTATAAATTTTCCAAACTCCACAATCATCTCAGTCAGTTCAGTTCAGTTGTTCAGCTGTGTCTGACTTTGTGACCCCATGGACTGCAGCACACCAGGCCTCCCTGTCCATCACCAACTCCCAGAGTTTACTCAAATTCATGTCCATTGAGTCAGTGATGCCATCCAACCATCTCATCCACTATTGTGCCCTTCGCCTCCTCCACAATCATCTAAAATGCCCTAAAACATTTCTATCATTGGAAGGAGCTTTCAATACTTGTCCTCCAAAGAAGGGAAAAAAAGTTCATCAATATCTATGGAAAGCATTTCTAAAGATGGCAATTTCCCATGGACTCTGATTAATTGATCCACCTTCTGCAATATACCCTGAAAACATTTTAATTGAAAATGCTAGGTAAATAAATCATCAATTATGAATCACACACTAAGATATGAAGCACATTGAGAAATAACTTGAACCAGGCATGACAAATCTAGGTGATTTTCCTTAAGTAAAGACAATGAAAGTTGGCTTGAAAAAGCAAAACTTCAATCTGTCATCTGAAGTTGTTGAAAACCAAAATCATTTAACCAGGACAGAGAGATTTTCCATAATAAACACAGTATGACAATGCTTTCTTTCTATAGTTTAATAGAAATCCAAATCCATCAGGGAATAAATAGGACCTGAAAACTGGTTTAGATTTTCCATTTTGCAATAGTATTTCTATAAATAATTTATAGCTCCAGTATTTACATATCTACATTTATTTATGGTATATTTTAAAAAGATAAGAAATACCATCTCTAAGTTTTCTCAGCACTCTATTTCAGGTTCTTTCTGGACAAGCATTTTTGTCTTTTCTTCAAAGCAGTGACCCTAGCCTAATCACATGCATGCATGCTAAATCGCTTCAGTCATATTCAACTCTTTGTGACTCCATGGTCTATAGCCCTCCAGGCTTTTTAGTTCATGGGATTCTCCAGTCGAGAATACTGGAGTGGGTTGTCATGCCATCCTCCAGGCGATCTCCCCAACCCAGGAATTGAACCCAAGTCTCCTGCATCTCCTTCATTGCAGACAGATCCTTTACCACAGACCCACCATGGAATCACACAATTTCATCTTCATTAATTTGGGGGAGGTTATTCTGAAATTTTTGCTCAATCAGAGCCTTCAGTTCAGTAGGGTGCTAAACCTGTTTGCTAAAACTGTCTCTCTCCCTGAGCTGTCCGTCAAGCATCCTCCTTTACTAGAATGACTTCTCTCCACATATATCATCATTGCCATTCATCGCATCCCTCAGCATGTTTTGAATTCATTGAGGGAGTCTTCTTCATCTTGTAACCATCAAGGTCCTAGGCACTATGTGTTTACCATCATAGGGTCTCAATAAGTGTATTCAGAAGCAGATAAAAAGGAAGACATAAACAGAAAAGTAGGGGAGAAAAAGAAAGTGTAAACACAAAATGAAGAATGAAAAAAAAAACAGGCTGTAAAATCAGGATAGAAGGGACGTTAAAACTAGTGTCAGAAATAGTTATGTTACATGTAGGACTGGATGTACATGCATGTACATACATGCAACTCTGAAGTCCTCAGACTATAAGTACCAGGAGGATGGGCATTATGTTCTTTTTGTCAGTATCTTCTTCCAACCTCATGGAAGATGGAGGATAAAGGAAGTTAAGTCCCCAAATCTGCATTTGGCTAGCTGGACACACATAGAGCTGATGGTTTATTTCCAGTGTAAGCCAGCAGGCTTTAGACCCAAGGAGAGCCAATGGTTTAGTCTGAGTATGAGAACAGGAAAAAAAAAAAAAATAATAAGTCTCAGTTCAAGATGTCAGGAAGGAGGAGTTCTTTCTTCCTCTCAGGAAGATCAGACTTTATGTTCCATTTGGGTCTTCAATTTATTGAGTAAGAGCCACTGTATTACAGAAAGCAGTCTTCTTTATTCAGTCTACCAATTCAGATATTAATCTCCTCCAAAGCCACCCTCACAGAATACCCAGAATAATGTTTTACCAGATATTTGGGCCCTCCATGACCCAGGTAACACAGAAAATTAACAATTGTAAGAAGACCTCTTGTCAGTTTTCTGGCCTTAAGCATCTCCTTAAATCATAATCAATCTCTAAATAAAGAGAATGACAAGGTCCTAATTCTACCAGGTGGTCCAATGGTAAAGGATCCACCTGTCATTGCAGGAGACTCAGGTTTGAACCTGGGTCAGGAAGATCCCCTGGAGGAGGAAGTGGCAATCCACTTTAGCATTCTTGTCTGGGAAATCCCAAGGACAGAGAAGCCTGGCTGGCTACAGTCCATGGAGTCACAAAGAGTCAGACAGGACTGGGACACTGAGCACTCACACACAATTCTACCTAGCATGGAAGAACTCTCCTGAAAGCAACTGGAAATATACTAAACCCTTCCTCAGAAGACAAGCTAAAGTTCTTGACTGACATTTACTCTTTATTTTATATCCTGCAACTTAAGTTCTATGATGTTGTCAACATATCTTATGTGATGAGGGAATAAGAGAGAAAAAGGAGCATTAATTACATACACATACACAGTCATACAGAAACATGCCCGTACATAATGCAGAGGAAGTATGATGTTGCTATGACAATTTGACCTCCTGTTTGTAACTAGTCATGATTACAGTTTGTATTTATAACTACTTTCTCCAGTGCCTTTTGCTTTCAGCAGATATTTCAGCTGACCACAGGTCTTTACCTGATTATATGACTCAAATCCTAATTCCTGACAATCCTGGTCATTTGTACTACTCCTGCCTTGATTGGGTTGCTATAGCTTTACATGGACTTTAACTACAGGGTTTGGTAATATTGAGACACTCTAATCTTCCTGTATTCCAGACACATTAATAAAATTGCGGACTAGCAGTTCAATTTGCCCTTGGTAGTGGGGATCAATCATCCCATCCAACACAGTAACAAATTTCTTTTCCTGTTGATTCAGAGGCATTAGGAGTCCAAAGAGCCTAGGTGGTAGTCTTAAATTCCTGTTCAATGGTATCGTTGTTCTATCTCTTTATAGAAATATTGTGTGTAGAGAAAGTAAACCCTTATCCAGAATAAGTGCAAAATGCTGACCCTTCCATGATAGAAGATGTCTATTGCCTGCCATCTGGATTGATAACTCCAGAGAATGATATCAAATTGAGGACTCATTGTTGGCCTCTGCAACTGGAAGACTGGACACTTAGCAATGGACATAACCAAGTCAGCCTCAGTGAGTGGAAGACTGTGATGAGCTCATGCACAACTCCATGGTGGACCACCATGATCATTTTATTATTGAACGTGTTGGGGGATGGTAGGAGTGACTATGTAAAAGGCTGACAGGTATCCATAAAATGGGTCATCTAATCCAATGCATTGAATATTAAAATCCTCCTCTGCTGAGGTCATTATTTAGTGGTCATTAAGAGAGGACACAAATATTTTTTACACTTTTTTTTGCCTATTCAGAAGTCTACTGATATACCTCTTCCCCAAATTTCCTTGCCATTAATTTTCTAGTCTTGTTGCTTCCAAGTTCCTGACCATCCAATCAAACCATCCCACAGTCCATGAGTCACTGAATAGTCACATATTCAGTCATTAATTCTTCTAGGTTAAGTGAACAATGAGGTGCACTGCTTGAAATTCTGCCAACAAGGAGGACTTTTCTTCTCCACTGTCCTCCAGGAACATCCCAGAAAGGGGCTGTATGCTGTAGATGCATGCTCAGTCATGTCTGACTCTTTGAAACCCCATAGACTGTGACCCATCAGGTTTCTGGCCCCATGGGATTTTTCAGTCAAGAATACTGGAGTGGGTTGGCATTTTCTCCAGGAAGATCAAAGGAATTTTCCTGACCCAGGGATTGAACCCCCATCTCTTGTGCCTCCTGCATGGGAAGGTAGGCTCTTTGACTAAGCCACCTGGGAAACCCCATAGTGCTCTAGTTGTCTACTTTTAAGTGGTCCCACCATAAAGGGAGGAACTGTCCATGAAGAGTTCTGTCTTTTCTTCCTTATAGAGGTGATCACAGGAATCTCCCACAAGCAGCCAGAGGTATACTCTGGGAGAGAGAAAGCATTGGCGAGGAGTGGAAACCGTGAACACTGGAGCTACCTTTTCCTGTAACTTACCTGTGCTTTCAGGGCCTGATCACTTTTGTACCTCTTCCTTTTGATTCTGAAGTGCTGCTGTGCATGCCTGACATTATCACTTGATAGGTTAGATAACACCCAGGCCGTGATAGGCAGCTCAGACCACGTGGTAACTTGGTGACCCATGATTAAATATTCAGTTTCTAGCAGGCCAAGATCTGCTTCTCAAAACGGGAGTAGTTACTTGAAGAGAATGTGTGGGCTTCAGTTCAGTTGTGTCGCTCAGTTGTGTCTGACTCTTTGCAACCACATGGACTGCAGAACACAAGGCTACCCTGTCCATTGCCAACTCCTGGAGCTTACTCAAATTCATGTCCATCGCGTAGGTGATGCCATCCAACCATCTCATCCTCTGTCGTCCCTTCTCCTCCTACCTTCAATCTTTTCCAGCATCAGGATCTTTTCCAGTGAGTCAGTTCTTTGCATCAGGTGGCCAAAGTATTGGAGTTTCAGCTTCAGCATCAGTCCTTCTGATGACTATTCAGGATTGATTTCCTTTAGGATGGACTGGTTGGACCTCCTTGCAGTCCAAAGGACTGCATGTAAGGGCCAGCTGCTCTAAAATCTTAAGTGCCTACACTTCAGGTCACCACCAAAGGCTCTAAACAGCATCTCTGATTGTCTCTGCCATTCCAATCACCATTGGATCTGCTGGATCATATGATCCAAGAGACAGAGCAGCTAGCGCAGAAGGTTGGATCTGTTTCAGAGCCTTCTCTTGTTCTCTACCCTCTTAGAACTGGCAGCTTTTCAGGACATTTGGTAAACAGGCTAAAGTAACACCTCAGATGAGAAATATGCTGTTTTCTGAATCCAAGGAGACCCAATACATGCTGTGCATCTTTTGTAGTTTTAGGAGGGGCCAGAATCAATAACATTCTTCATGTTAGAAGGGATATCTTGATGTGCCACTGAGGTAGAAAGTCTTTGAATTTTGGTCAGAATATATTTCCTGCCCTCTGACACACAAATGTCTTATCAATAAGTCTAGAGTAGTAGTTGCTGCTTCTTGCTCATTAAATCCAATCGGTAAAATGTTATCCATGTAATGGACCAGTATGGTCTCTTGTCTAAAAAGTGACCAAGATTCCTATGAACTAAATTATGAAATAGGGTTGGAAATCTTTATACCCTTGAGTAGGACAGTGAAAGCATGTTACTGGCCTTTCTAGATACAGGAAAACTGCTTCTGGTAGTCCTTATTGACAGGGAAGGAGAAAAAGGAATTTGCCAGATCAGTGATGCTTAAGCAATGAAATCACATCTGGTACTGCAGCTGCAATCATATCCACCATCCAGTTAAGCTTATGATGACCCATGGCCATTCTATAAGACCTATCTATCTTCTGCACAGATCAAATAGGAAAGTTGAATGGGGATGAGATTAGAATCACTTCTTCTGCAGCTTCCAAGTCCTTCATAGTGGCAATAATTGCTACAATAACTCCAGGGAAGTGGTATTGCATTTGGTTTACAATTTTCCCAGGCATTTGGCCTTTGTTACCATAATAGCCTTTTTTCTAACAGGTCATATAACTAATGCTATAGCTACTGAGTAAGTTTCTATTTTCAGAACAGGATAAATAACCACAGTGTGGGTTCATGGATCCACTGACCTCACTGTGAGATAATCTGAACTAAAGTCCTGTTGATTACATGGTCTGCATAAGCCCCTACTTTGGCTGGTGAAACATCATGTCATTTTGGGTCTCCTCAGTTCAGAGTGAGTGTCCTATAAGTCCCTGAAATTCCAATTATGTCCTTTCTTCAAATGTACAGATACACTGGTAAAAAGACATGCTCTTCTGTCCATGGGATTTTCCAGGCGAGAACACTGAAGTGGTTTGCCGTTTTCTCTTCCAGGGAATCTTCATCCCACAGATTGAACCTCTGTCTCCTACGTATCCTGCATAGGCAGCTGAATTTACCACTGAGCCATCTAGGAATCCTTCAGTTAGGTTGATAGGTCTTAAATGACAAATCCTCTCCAACATTTAAAACTCCTTATTCCTTTCAATCCTGTACATTATATTAAACCAAAACAGTCCTGTCATTTCCAACTCACTTGCTATAGGCCACTTTTTGGTTCATGTTTCAGGTAAACAACCAAAATGTGAGAGCTTTAATCAACTCCTTTCAATTCAGTTCAGTCACTCAGTCGTGTCCAACTCTTTGCAACCCCATGTACTGCAGCACACCAGGCTTCCCTGTCTATCACCAACTCCTGAAGCTTGCTCAAACTCATGTGCATCAAGTCAGTGATGCCATCCAACCATCTAATCCTCTGCCAACCCCCTCTCCTCCTGCCTTCAATCTTTCCCAGCATCAGTTTCTTTTCCAATGAATCAGTTCTTCGCATCAACTGGCCAAAGTATTGGAGCTTCAGCATCAGTCCTTCCAGTGAATATTTAGGACTAATTTCCTTCAGGATGGACTGGTTGGATCTCCTTGCAGTCTAAGGGACTCTCAAGAGTCTTCTCCAACACCACAGTTCAAAAGTATCAACTATTTGGCGCTCAGCTTTCTTTATAGTCCAACTCTCACATCTATACATGATCAATGGAAAAACCATAGCCTTGACTAGACGGACCTTTGTTGGCAAAGTAATGTCTCTGCTTCTTAATATGCTGTCTAGGTTTGTATAGCTTTTCTTCCAAGAAGTGAACATCTTTTAATTTCATGGCTGCAGTCACCATCTGCAGTGATTTTGGAGCCCAGAAAGATCACTGTTTACATGTTTTCCCATCTACTGTTCCCCATGAACAGTATCAACTCCTTTAGTTCAAACGTTAAATGTGGAATTTCTGCTTCATGAGCCCGTATACTTGGCTTCATCCAACTTTATGACTCTTGCTCCAATATGGTCTTGTTTTATATATTTCAGAGTAAAATTTGTTCTATTAATGTTCTTGCTCCTCATTTTATCAAAACCTTGTTTATCAGTCACTTATTTGGTAGACATTTATTCATAGAGAAAGTGATAGTGAAAGTGTTAGTCATTCAGTTGTGTCCAACTCTATGAGACCCCATGGACTGTAGCTCACCAGACTATGTCCATGGAATTCTCCAGGCAAGAATACTAGAGTGAAGTCAGTCCCTTCTTGGGGGATCTTCGGGACCCAAGGATTGAACCCAGGTTTTCTATACTGCAGGCGAATTCTTTACAGTCTAAGCCACCAGGGAAACTCGTTCATAGAGAAAGCCCTCCCCCCACCACACCAAATAAATGTTTTGTGAATGTACTTAGAATTTTAAGCAGAGGTACTAACTGTAATTAAGAATTGAGTTATTGCTTCTATTACTAGACTCAGAATGTGAAGGTGAGGTTAAAAGCATGGAGATGTGACTAAGAGATATGTTATTAATTCAAGCAAGGTAGATATTTGAGAAACAGTTAATGTAGCCAACTTAGACTGGTGGCTGGTTCTTGTTTTTTTTTTTTTTTTTTTTTTTTAATAGTGGGAAGTGCTGATGTAAGGCTTGGATTAAATGATAGCAAACTGGAGAAAGGTCAACCTTTAACAACTAGCTTCATGCTCTCAAGATAAGAATAATATCAGGGACTAGGATGGGCAGCCATGAAATTAAAAGATGCTTACTCCTTGGAAGAAAAGTTATGATCAACCTAGATCACATATTCAAAAGCAGAGACATTACGTTGCCAACAAAGTTTCACCTGGTCAAGGCTATGGTTTTTCCCGTGGTCATGTATGGATGTGAGAGCCTGACTGTGAAGAAGGCTGAGTGCCAAAGAATTGATGCTTTTGAACTGTGATGTTGGAGAAGACTCTTGAGAGTCCCTTGGACTGCAAAGAGATCCAACCAGTCCATTCTGAAGGAGATCAGCCCTGGGATTTCTTTGGAAGGAATGATGCTAAAGCTGAAATTCCAGTATTTTGGCCACCTCATGCAAAGAGTTGACTCATTGGAGAAGACTCTGATGCTGGGAGGGATTAGGGGCAGGAGAAGGGGACGACAGAGGATGAGATGGCTGGATGGCATCACTGACTCGATGAATGTGAGTTTTAGTGAACTCCGGGAGTTGGTGATGGATAGGGAGGCCTGGCGTGCTGCGATTCATGGGGTTGCAAAGAGTCGGACACGACTGAGCGACTGATCTGATCTGATCTGATGGTTAGCTTCTAGCCTATAGCAATCAAAGACTAAGCCATCAAGGGAAATATTGTAAAACAGAGAAAATAATAAAGTTCAGCACACTCTATAGTCTTGGAACCTAAGCTATTCTAGTTTACAAGTGTGTTGTTCAGGGAGAAGTATCAAAGAAACATAACGTTACTTATTACTGTGTTTTTATGATTTTATTTTTAAATTTTATGTAGTTTTTAATAATCACACATATTAAGAACAAAAAGTTACTAATCGATACTCAATTCTGATCCCAAGAACCAATTCATTTTGTCTACCTTATATCACTTACAGACAAAATATTAGGCAGAAGAAGTTAGCTAATATTTTTACTTTACCCACATTATGTTTCTAATTTATCACTGAAGTTGAAGTCCAAAAAATGTCCAGAAGGAAATGCCCATGTGCATTTTGCCTTATAGATTTTGATTTTAGATTTTCCAGAGCAAGAACAAAAAAGATTAGATGTGTATAGGGTAGGTGGGTGTATGTGCTCACAGATGTATTTATAGGTGGAGATCCAGGACTCTATTAAAGTAACTTTGCATTTTAATAAGTTATTTTTAAAATAATAAAAAGAGAAAGCTTTACCCTAGTTAAAGAGAAAAAAAGTGATGGGACCTCAGCAGTCCTTTCCTCAAGACACAATTTCTCCTTAGGATGAAGTCTAGAAAATGAATGGGAACAATCTTGATCTATGTACTTATTTGCTCCAAGTTGCAACTTTATTGATTTTGGCTACAGGTAATTACCTGAAGATATGTTAACAGTCACAAAGGGTGACAGGAAAGAGAAGGAAAAATGTTCATCATGTGGCTCAGAGTCTGTAGACATCACAGCTTTAAGCTTGGGGAAAAAAACCCAAGACACCCCAAGATCTGGAAGAGAACAGATATTTTTTTTGAGCATGTTTTTTTCAACCTCAACACTATAATGTTTTGAGCCAGATAATTCTTCTTTTGTGTATGATAAGATATTTAATGTCCAATACTTTTGCCACCTGATGCAAAGAACCAACTCACTGGAAAAGACCCTGATGCTAGGAAAGATTGAAGGCAGGAGGAAAAGGGGACGATAGAGGATGAGATGGTTGGATGGCATCACTGACTCAAAGGACATGAGTTTGAGCAAATTCCGGGGGTTGGTGATGGACAGGGAGGCCTGGCGTGCTGCAGTCTGTGGAGTCGCAAAGAGTTGGTCACGGCTGAGCGACTGAAGCTGTTTAACCCATTATTCTCTGTTTGGTTTAATCACTAAGTTGTGTCTGACTCTTTTGCGACCCCATGAACTATCACCTGCCAGGCTTCTCGGTGCATGGCATCCTCCAGGCAAGTATACTGGAGTGGGTTGCATTTTTCTTCTCTAGGGAATCTCCCTGACCCAGGGATCGGACCCATGTCTTCTGTATTGGCAGGGAGATTTGTTACCACTGAGCCACTGGGGAAATTTGAACTATTAAACTCCAGTAACTGCTCTCCCCTACTCCCAAGTCTTGGTAAGCATAAATTTCCATAGGCTGCCAAAAGTACTCAGAGATTCAAAATCATCCCCTCTCCCAAAACAATTCGTTAAGCACTTTGAGAAAAGAGGAAACACAAATTACAGTCAACCCTCTGTACCTCTGAATGTAGATCCCACAGATACGGAGGACCCACCATACTAGCCATTTTATGTGAGGGATTTAAGCATCTTCAGATTTTTTGTTTTTCCTCCAGGGAGCTCCTGGAACCAATCTCTAGGCAACCAAGGGAATTCAAGAGAGTCATAAGGATACTCTAATCCTAAATAAATAAACTGCATTTTCAGTGTAAAATATGGAGCATTAGAAGCAAGATATAGCAAAACTGCTGTAGTCAATCATAAACTTACCATTAGCAATTTATTTATTTATTTATCTTCTACCAGCATTTATTCAGTGGTAGCCAGATCCCAAGCCCATTGGAGGATCTGGAAATTTAGCCGGATGAGACAAATAATAAATATTGGGCAATTCTAAAGCAGTTTATATGCAAGGTATTACACAACCTCTATGTTAAGGGTGCTGACCAGTCTGAATAGGAGTATCTTTCTAATTATTTGTTTTTTATAAAATCTCTTGAAATATTTTCTCCTCAACATGGCAAATTTTTCTGTTGCCTATTCATATTCTATTCTATTCATACCAAGCCACCTTTTTAATTTTAATTAAATTTAATTTTTTAGTGTAATACTGGAGTTTAAAAAAAAATTAGTTTTGTTCCTTGCATTAGTGACATAAGGCCTCTTTTGGCAGCAGCTTGAGCCTCTGGGAACACTCTTTCCCAGAGAGCAGCAGAAAGGGATCAACTGGCTCTTAAACAGTTCTATTTGCAAGTGGCCAGCAGGTTGGAATGTGATAACAGCCAGCAAACACTTCACATGGATTTTCTCTGCCAAGTCTGGGAAGCGTCTGTCATATGCCATTGTGAAGTGAACAATCAAAGTTGGTCTTGCGGGAGGGTCCCTCCCCACTGCCACTAGCCCTGTTTACTTGACTACTTTAAAGAGGAGGAAAGAGCCATATGGATTAAATGAGAAAGAAGAATTTGATCTTTTAGGACAGATTGCAAGTTTTACAGACATTTCTCAAAAAAAAAAAAAAAAAATCCATTTTACTATCCTGTCTCCATCTGTATTTTTACCTAGTCTCTTTCTTGCAATATGCCTAAGAAACAATTTAAAGAAAATGGTTGGGCGAAATTCTGGCTCAGGTTTCTGTAGAATGTATTTTATCTCTTCTTTACAGACTGTGGCTGTGGTAGGGAAATTGTGGCTGTGTTAAATTCTCATAACAATTTTTGTTACTGATGGGAAGAATTCTAACATTTTTAAAATATAAAAAATCATGACATTAAAACAATATTAACTTATGTTTAGTTTTATGTGTTTCTCTGAATTCCAAATATTAGGGTGTTCCTCTAAGTTAGATTATCTCTCTGAGTGTTAAGCTGAATAAGATAAAAGTCAAGCATATTAAACTGAAGATTTATAAGATACAGAAATAACTTTTTTTAGATAAAAGAAGTCATCCATTGTATGAAGCCAGACTATCTCATAAAAATGGTTTGGCAAGGACTGTGTATGGACAGTAGGTAGCCCCGGGAAAAGGCCAGCTAGAGTTATCAGAGTCAACAGGTACTTCTATTTCAAAAAAGACCGTAATAGTGCTGCCATTTACAATTACTTTCAAAGAAGAGCTTCTTAAATAGGACTGCTTCAGAACCTGCAATCATTAAAAAGAAATGTAGATCAATGTGAAGAAAAATGTTCATTTCTGAAGTTAAAGGAGAACTTAGAAATTTTCCAACTCATTTTTAAAATGATGTCTCTACCTCTGCTTCTAGTAAAATAAATTTTATTTCGGTGGAAATGAAATGACATAAAGATAATTTACTTTCCTGACATTTATGTGTTTGCTTACTTTGCCCATTTAACTTTATAAGAACCATAAAACTGAATTAGAAAACCACTCCTGTGTTTAAAAATGTTTTCTGTGTAATTGGTATATATTTTACTGATATGAGATCACCATTAGTAATAATATTAGTAGATGTAGACCAGCATTTGTGTTTAAGTGGTATCCCATTAGCAATATATAATCAGACAATTATGATATTGATAACAGAATAAATTTTATAAAACTATGATTATACTTCTCGGAAGTACAGTTGAGATAGTACTAGAGTTTCCTCACAAAATCATGTTTAAAGTCATAGGGATTGACTAGAGTATCTCAAGTGAAGCTTATATTTATTTTTTATTGAACATATATCAAGAAAATGTTTAATGTTTTATCAATGGTATTATCTAACTGGTTTAATTACATTTAAATATAAGAAATTATTTTGACAATGAGATCTTAAATTATCACTTTTCAAAATCTTTTGAATAACTACTACATCTGGTCTTCAGGACAATGAGGTAGACAGGTCCTACAGTGATAGTTCATTTTACAGATGAGTAAAATTAATATCTGAAAGGTAGCTATCTCAGAGTATGCATGTGTCTGAGCCCCACCAAGATCCAACAGTTTTCCAATATAACAATGGCTGGCCAGAAAATGATACTAACACTTAGGGATATTAATTAAAAGTTAAAAAAAGGATATGTGTTTTATGTGATAAATATATATCACAATGAAATAAAAAAACTATGGAGGACAAATGATTTCAGGAGGAAAACTTCTCTACAGACTTAGATTACTTAAGCAAATCAGCAAGCTGAATCTAACCTCAATACTTTAGAACATTTTAAAATATTTACTAAGTGCCTATGTTATAGACTTCCCTGGTGGCTCCGAAGGTAAAGCGTCTGTCTACAATGCGAGAGACCCAGGTTCGATCCCTGAGTTGGGAAAATCCCCTGGAGAAGGAAATGGCAATCCACTCCAGTGGAAAATCCCATAGACAGAGGAGCCTGGTAGGCTACAGTACATGGGGTTGCAAAGAGATTTCCAGAGGAAAACTGCTCTACAGACTTAGATTACTTAAGCAAATCAGCAAGCTGAATCTAATCTAAATACTTTAGAATATTTTAAAACATATACTAAATGCCTATATTATATGTCCAATTAAAAATACTAAAATATGCAAATCAAACAACAAATTGGTACTGAGAAAGTAGGAAACCTTTCTGAACAGCTGGTGTTATTGAAAACCTAACTTACTTTACTTTGTTTTATAGAGCATCTCTACTAATGGTTACAACCACCCCCCACACACACACATACACACAGTGGACATAGGAGGAAAAAGAATTTTATGTGTGTGTGTGTGTGTCTGTGTCTTTCTGTGTCTGTGCTGTGCTGTACTTAGTCTGTCAGTCATGAAAGACAAAGGGACTCTTCAAGTGAGGGACACAGGGATTCTCTGTGACCCCATGGACTATAACCCCCGAGGCTCTAACCCTAACCCATGGGGATTCTCCAGGCAAGAATACAAGAGTGGGTTGTCATGCCCTTCTCCAGGGGACATGCCCAACACAGGGATCAAACCCAGGTCTCGCATATTGCAGGCGGATTCTTTACTATCAGAGCTACCAGGGAAGCCCATGTTTATGTGTATACATATTTAACAGAAACCTCATGATGGATTATTTTGGTTGTGGAGGGTTGGCTATCAATGGAAAACTGTAATGATAAAGAATAGACAAATCATGAGCTAAGTTGCTCTATCAAAGAAAGTGTAAAACTGAGATTTTAGTGAGGAGAAATGTGAAGGAGGAAGGGAGGGATTTAGGAACAATTTTGACTAATACAGTTCAGGTCAGTCGCTCAGTCGTGTCCAGCTCTTTGTGACCCCATGAACCGCAGCATGCCAGGCCTCCCTGTCCATCACCAACTTCTGGAGTCCACCCAGATCCATGTCCATTGAGTTGGTGATGCCATCCAACCATCTCATCTTTTCTGTCATCCCCTTCTCCTCCTGCTCTCAATCTTTCCCAACATCAGGGTCTTTTCAAATGAGTCAGCTCTTTGCATCAGATGGTCAAAGTATTGGAGTTTCAGCTTCAAAATCAGTCTTACCAATGAACACCCAGGACTGATCTCCTTTAGGATGGACTGGTTGGATCTTGCATTCCAAGGGACTCTCAAGAGCCTTATCCAACACCACAGTTCAAAAGCATCAATTGTTCAGTGCTCAGCTTTCTTTATAGTCCAACTCTCACATGCATGCATGACCACTGGAAAAACCATAGCCTTGACTAGACGGCCCTTTGCTGACAAAGTAATGACCAATACAGGGGCATCATAATTGGAAGTAAATGCAGTCCAGGTGAAAAAGCTTCTATTTTTAATCAGATATTGAATATATAGCATACACTAGGCATAACTATCGGCACTGAGGAAGCAAAATTGAATAAAACACAGAATTTTACTAATGAGAATTTCCCTGATTTGATCATAGATCTCCATTGAACACAATGTTTAGTGAATGATAAGTCATCTCTTCCCCTTGATATTGGGTCTCTTACTCAAAATCTCATCTATGTTGTTTTGTATTAATATGTTGATAACAGTAAGTTTGTGTGTGTGTTTGTGTGCGTGTGTGTTAGTCACTCAGTCATATCCTACTTGTTGTAACCTCATGGATGTAGCCTGCCAGGCTCCTCTGTCCATGGAATTCTCCAGGCAAGACAATGGGGCGGGTTGCCCTTCCCTTCTCAAACTGAGCCAGCACTCTATCACTCCATGACTGTGGCCTTGGAGAATCAGACACAGAGCCCATCTACATCTGAGATGTGGCACTCTACCAGCTGCATGAGGTTCCCCAGGGGCACATCCTCATCAATGCTGAGGTTGTTGGCATGGCACATAATGTGAAGTGCTCCATCTTGCCCTTGCAACTCATACACAGAGTGTAATCCCTGGTGTAGTCGGTGCACTCCAGCACCAGAAACAGGCCTGTCTCCAGTGGGCATGTGAAAGTGAAAGTGTTAGTCACTCAGTCCTGTGAACTCTTTGCCACCCCATGGACTGAAGCCCACCAAGTTCCTCTCTCCATGTAATTCTCCAGCAAGAATACTCAATTCGGTTGTCATTCCTTTCTCCAGGGGATCTTCCTGACCCAGGGATCAAACCCAGATCTCCTTTATTGCAGGCAGATGCTTTCATCATCTGAGCCACCAGGCATACTGCTGCTGCTGCTGCTGCTAAGTTGCTTCAGTCGTATCCGACTCTGTGCGACCCCAGAGACGGCAGCCCACCAAGCTCCTCTGTGCATGGGATTTGCCAGGCAAGAACGCTGAAGTGGGTTGACGTTGCCTTCTCCGCCACCAGGCATAGATGTACCCTTAATAGGGATGGCTAGCTGGCGCTGTCCGCGGTGCTGATTCTAATGCAGCTGCTCTTTTGAGCGCAGCACCTCGGGGAAGGCAATGGCACTCCACCCCAGTACTTTTGCCTGGAAAATCCCATGGACAGAGGAGCCTGGTAGGCTCTAATCCATGGGGTCGCTAAGAGTCGGACACGACTGAGCGACTTCACTTTCACTTTTCACTTTCATGCATAGGAGAAGGAAATGGCAACCCACTCCAGTGTTCTTGCCTGGAGAATCCCAGGGACAGGGGAGCCTGGTGAGCTTCCGTCTATGGGGTCGCACAGAGTCGGACACGACTGAAGCGACTTAGCAGCAGTAGCAGTAGCAGCACCTCCTACAGAGAAGCCTGGCAAATCAGTGCAGGGGCGCTGCTGGCTTCCTCCACATAGACCAAAATGGCCCTTTTGGTTTTGGTGTCTTTTAAACTGTTTTCTGATGATCATTTACTTCATATTTAAACTCTGAACGCCAGGGCATTATTGAGATTTCATACTAGTTTTCCTTTTGCTTTTGTTTGTTTATAATACAATAATGAATACAGGAATAATGAGTGAATGAATGAATAAGGAATAAGGAATACATTATTCCTCTCTGGTCCTTACATGTCATCAACCAAGGCATGGCTGAGACTGCACTCGTACTGGCTCTAGCCCACCCTGGGAAGGCTGTCCCTTGGAAGAAATCTCCATCCCCCTGTCTGTCATATGGCTGAGAGCTGGGAGTGGAGGGAGACACTTCTGTGTCTGTGATGTCCACAGAAAAGAAAGAAATCTGATGGAATAGATTTTTTTTGTTTTAAGGATGAAGAGAGTTAGATAAAATGTTAGTCTCCCCAAATATTTTTTTATATTACATACAAATTGCATACTCTCTTAGTTAAGCTTCCATTATGTAAATATATATTTGAAGACATATTTTATATATAATAAGAGATATATATGATATATAGCAAAAGACAAAATATGTGTATGAAATTTATTTTAATTTCTTCAAGTAATTTTTTAAGTAAAAGATGAAGAAAACTTAGCTACATAAATTTTGATAGGTTAACAAGTGAAGTCTGTACTTGGTATTTTAGAGGTCTTAAAAATGCAATTTATACCTCATAGGTATGTTCTAATACAGGTCTAGTTCACTTATAGACAGGGGATTTGAGATATAAGCAAATTCTTATAGAATTATTAAAACCTTTCTAAAATATAGTCCTTAAGGAGAGGTTAGACTTTTGGTCTAAAAAATCACTGCAATTTTAAATGTGGTGGCTTACAATTCATTAATTAAGTAATGGGTCTTCATTAATTTATTCAGTAAAAATTTTCTGACACTTTAGTATAGGCCAAGTCTAGTGCTTGGTTAGGATTACAAAATATGTACAAGAGATAATCCTGATTTCAGGTAGCTAATAGCAATAGCTAATAGCAATTCAACAAGGCATATAGTTCCCCATCAAATCTTTATTGAATATAATGAATAGTAGGGATATAAATGAGTCATTTCAAATGTAGTTCAAAGGAGAAATATTAAAATCAGCAAGTTATTTTTTCCAACTTTATTGAGGCATCATTGACAAATGGAAGTCATATATATTTAATGCTTGCAATATGATAATTTTATATATGTATATATTGTGAGATAATTACTTTAGTCAAGTAAGGTAATTCACTAGTTCATGGTTACCTTGTGCATGTGTGTGAATGTATGTGTATGTTGAGAACACAAGATATACTCTTTTAGCATATTTCACATATACAATTACAGTATTATTAATTATAAACACTTTAGATCCCCAGAACTTATTAATCATATAACTGAACATTTAAACCCTTTAACCAAGTTATAATGAGTGGCCAATTTAATCTTTGTTATATAGTCTATTATATAACAGAACTGACTCATTAAAAAAGACCCTGATGCTGGGAAATATTGTCCTACTCAATGGACATGAGTTTGAGCAAGCTCTGGAAGTTGGTGATGGGCAGGGAAGCCTGGCGTGCTACAGTCCATGTGGTCACAAAAAGTTGGACATGGCCTAGTGACTGAACTGAACTGATATATTCTATTTTGTATGTAGATTTTTAAATATTTTATACCTGTTTTGTATCTGTTCACATCCAGAATGATCTTATAACACTCCCCCTAGAACTGGATCAGAAAGTAAGGAGATAAGTTAAAAATTTGCCTGCATCAAACCTGATATGATAAAGTAAGCCTCCTTCTCTTATAACTCATCAAAAGTCAAAGAAGTGAAGGTGATGAGTTGGGATTAAAATTTTGGATAGGTGTATTGTCAGAAGAATTTCTTACTCATTTCTGTAACTGCACACACTCATTTTTCCCCCAAATCCTTTTTATCTGCCATTTAGCAAGAATCCAATTACTGAGCATGAGCTTACTGCCTCATAAATAACATCCTCTTAGCTTTCCAATCACACCATTCCAATTCTGTATTTTGTCAGCAAAAGTCCTGTTTTTAAAAATAATACTTTGGACATCTGCTTACCCATATGTGCTACACATCACTGAATGTTAGATTCTCTGCAAGTTTTATAGATGGTACCACAAACCTTGAATGTGTTTTCTCTCATAATTAGCATTTTACAACCACATTAAATTGATCACAGGTAAACTGTTTCATTTTGGTGTGTTATTTTGATTGTAATCAGACTGCTTGCTGGAAAGTGATTTTGTAGCCAATATATTTTAATTATAAAGAGTTTTCTTTCCTCTTTTATAGCAAATACATTATTTTAAAGGTCACACTTGTCAGACTTATAAACCAAATCCCAGACTTGCAATGTAAGGCATCCGTGGGAGGATCCATCAGTGTTTACACTGGGGTGAAGAATGTTATCTTAGCAGGCTCCATCAATTTCAGTGACTGATGATGTCATTTGCAATCTCTACAACTGGTCCCTCTCAAATGAAACACTGCTTGGTATGGGATTCTGTTTTAACTTTTGATGTTTTCCTAAGTCATATACACATACTGACCATTCCTTTTTCCTAAAAATAAGCATAAATAAATAGATATTTGGATTTGAAGTTGCTATAACTCTTTAGAGCTTCCCTTGTGGCTCAGCCGGTAAAGAATCCACCAGGAATGCAGGAGACATGGGTTTGATCCCTAGGTTGGGAAGATCCCTGGAGAAGGGAAAGGCTACCCACTCCAGTATTCTGGCCTGGAGAATTCCATGGATTGTATAGACCATGGGGTAGCAAAGAGTTGGACACAGCTGAGCAGTTTTCACTTTCACACTTTAACTGAGAGAATGTTCTATTTACACATGAATTAGAAAAATTTTAAATCCCCTGGAAACCTGCCAAACTTAGACTTCAGTGCTTCTTGGAATGGGTTCCCTGGTTACTCAGATGGTAAAGAATCTGCCTGCAATGTGGGCAACCTGGGTTCCATCCCTGGGTTGGGAAGATCCCCTGGAGGAGGGCATGGCAACCCACTCCAGTATTCTTGCCTGGAGAATCCCCATGAACAGAAGAGCCTGGGGGGCTACAGTCCATGGGGTCACAAAGAGTTGGACATGACTGAGCAACTAAGCACAGCAACTTTTTAGCGCATACTCATGAGGATTAAGGACTTCCCAGGTGGTGCTAGTGGTAACGAATCCACCCGTTTTGTAATATCTTACGTTTTCATGGTTAAAATTTAAATTCAATAATTGCACATTAAATAGTACACAATTTTTGATGCACAATGTTTTTACTATCACTCAGTTATAATTAGTAAAATCTCTTTGCTTTATGTTTTGAACCATAGTGTATAAATGTCAACTTCTGATAACCAATTTGCAAGACTAATTTTACCTTGTCTTTTCAAAGCTGTGTTTCTTTGTGGCTTCATTTTTGCCTAGGATTTAAGTTCTATTTTCACAAAATTGGGAACAATGCAGTGTGTGTATTTCCCACTGGATTTCTTACCTGAGGTTACCCTAGACTTAACATCCTGTCCCGTTTCCTCTGCAGACAGGTAAGAAAGTTCAAATTTTCCAGATTTCACTGAAACCTTTTGTGGCACAATTTTGCTTTGTTCCTAAGGGCTCAGGGTTTGGGCCTTTAGAGCTGTCCTCTATGAATTCCTTATTGTTATTCCTGGTCATTGATACAATGTAAAAGGGTACCTTCTACCTTTCTTTCAGTTTTTTATGATTTTGATAGCTTTACTAGGAAGATTATTTATGGTTCTTATTAGTCATACTGCCTGAAAACAAGGACTAAGTAACTGAGTCAGTCTACTCTTGAGAGTAATAAAATATTATAATTTACTTATTCTTGACATTTTTCCCCAAGTAAATTAATAAAAGGTTCTTATCATGTACAAGTTCTCTCAAATGTGAATTTAAAAGGACAGCATAATGGTAAGGCTTATATAACTTAACTTTTGCTATATTAAGTCCTGAGAATTCTTAATAGGCCTAACTGTAGCTAAATTGTAAAAAAAATTAAGGACTCTCAGATCCTGAGTGTCTTCTTGTGCTATATGGATCCTGAGGATAACCATAATAATGAGATTTTTCTAAGATTGTACATTTAGCTAATGACAGTGAAAAGACTCTAATTAAGGACTTTTGACTTCCACTCATCAGTATTTTCACTAACACTAGCTTAAATGTTATTTGCTAGTTATGTTATTATGTCATGTTAATTATGTTGTATTTGTAACATAAGCACTCTACTATGCACTTTGCAAATATCTTATTTAATCTTGAAAACAAAACAGTAACTTTGAAACAGCACCTAGATCATTCTTCCTTTGTGAGAAGGAAATTGAGTATTGTAGAAGTTAATATTTGTCTTTACTAAACTCATATCATGACAGAGTAACATGAATAGCATTGTAATCCATTGCGAGATCTCCAAAAGCACTGTGTGTGTGTGTGTGTGTGTGTGAATGGCTCTATTTATAGACTGTCCTATTACATGCCCAAAGGCTCTTAAGAACCACATAATTAAAAAGTCAGTTTGTGCTGATGAGGTTTAGGCTTACAGAAGAGCCTTAAAGAAGTCTGGGTTTATTCTAATTAAGTGAACTACCCGGGTGCTAAATGAAATTCTGTGCTTGGCAAACTCGCTTTCCTTTTGCATGGAGTTATTTTGTGGATGAAATACTCTGAGGATGAATGTTAAAAGCGCTTGTTACACCTAGACCCTCTCCAGAATTATTTTCTGAAAACACTCAGCAGTTTGGCAGCTGCTTTGCAACCTGGGAGTGCATTTTAATTGACATCACATAACTTTATGACTCAGGGATTTATTTCTCTCTCCACAAATTTCCTCCCCTCTTTTAGCCTATTAGCTTAAATGTTTGAGTTAATATCACAGGTATTTCCCACTATAAACTCTTTGAGGCCATGGTGAAATTATATGTCTAGTTCCCCCAGCCCCCACCCCCAGAATTTATTTTAAAAAGAGTGAAAGTCAGACTCTGCCAAAAAATGTTTTGCTAAGTTTTACATGTCATTTTCCTTTTTCTCTTTTTGTTTTGATCTCTGTCTAGTATTATTTGCCCAATACAACTCAATAAAGTTGAGTGATTATTTTGATAACCAATCTTGTCAATGTTAACATATCAGCAAAATTTTCATAGAAGTAATATCTTTTGCAGTTCACTGGACTTGTCTCAGTAGCACAGACATTCTGATGATTTCCAGTTCTAAGAAGTTTTACTTATTTCCTAGAAAGAGTAGATCACACCATCAGTGACATACCTGCATTATTTTTTTAAATTATTTAAATTAATTTATTTATTTTAATTGGAGGCTAATTACTTTACAATACTGTAGTGGTTTTTGCCATACATGATTCAGCTATGGGTGGACCTGTGTCCCGTATCCTGAACCTCCCTCCCTATCCCATCCCTCAGGGTTATCCCAGTGCACTGACTTTGAGTGCCCTGTTTCATGCATCGAACTTGGACTGGCAATCTATTTCACATATGGTAATTTACATGTTTCAGTGCTATTCCCTCAAACCTGTATTCTTTTTAAAAGGCTAAGTGTCTCTTCCATTGCTCCATAGATTTATCTTTAATAAAGTACAAATGTGAAGTTGACATGTAGTGACTATGAACCTGGGCTTTGATGTCAAATGCATCTGAACTTGGATTTCAATTCTGCCTTTTTGGCTTTATGTCTTTAGACAAATTACTTGTTTTCTTTTAGGTCTAGTTCCTTCATCAGCATGTTGAGGATAAGAATATTAACAGTAAATGAAGAAATAAAAACAAAAGTTTGGGAAGTACTTTCTTGCATGCTTGCATCCTCAGTCACTTCAGTCATGTCTGACTCTTTGTGACCCTATACACTGCAGCCCTCCAGGCTCCTCTGTCCATGGGATTCTCCAGGCAAGAATAGTGGAGTGGGTTGCTATACTCTCCTCCAAGTGTTTTCTCAACTTAAGGATCTGACCCATGTCTCTTATGTCTCCTGCTTTGGCAGGAAGGTTTTTTTGTTGTTGTTCTTACCACTGGTGCCACCTGGGAAGCTTGTCATACACCTGTTAAGCAGTAAATTAACAGTAGTTAATTAGTGCAACTAATAATGTATTAAAACAGTTAATAATATTGGAAGCCATGAACAGACAACAAATGAGCTTTAGGGAAACTGGCCCATTTTGGAAGATGTAAGAAGAGAAATATAAACTTTGGATATCTTGAATCTGACCTTGAGTGATAATTAAAGAAACATTTTAAGAACAAAATTAGTTAATTAGTAGTTTTAGATAGATAACAATATTAGTTCAGATGTTTAAAATGCATATGTTATTTGTGAATGCAAAATTTAAAATGCATTATATTTAACTTGCATTCTTGAACAATTTTAATGCATTTGATGATTCTTTTTGTAAACTGGTATATTAGTTAGGTCAGAAGCAAAATAAAATAAACCCACAATTACTGGAAATGTTCTAAGCCTTCAAAATTTAGTTTAATTATAGAATACCATGGTTCTTAAAGTTAGCAAAAAAACTATTTTTCCTCTGAGATTATATTATGTCTAATACACCTACCTGTTGTGTTAATTAGTCAGAATCTAGCCATTTCATAGGGTAGTTCTAAATACTATACAAGATTTTAGAGCATTATAGAGGCTGAATTAAAGGTAAATTAAATTTAGTAAATACCTTGGGTGTTATATTTTTTTCTAACAAGTCACTAACAAATAAAAGACAAACTGTTATAAAAGACAAAATACATTAAATGAAAAACACCCTGGTAACCAAAGTCTTCTTATTATTGGTTTTGATATACTAATATAGTTGCTTTAAAATTATATCTGTGTAATTAATTTATGCATAGGTGCATGTTTGTATTTGCATGCATGTGTATATATATGTATATGTGTATAAGTGCATATATATACTCACACATCAAAATACATACCTATATAATACACATAGATTGATCTCAACTCTACCTGATGCAAAGACCCAACTCATTGTAAAAGATCCTGATGCTGGGCAAGACTGAAGACAAAAGAAGAAGAGGGTAGTAGAGGATGAGATGGCTAGAAGCATCACCTACTAATTGGGTATGAATTTGAGCAAACTCTGGCAAAGAGTGTAGGACAGAGGAGCCTGGTATGCTGCAGTCTATGGGGTTGCAGAGAGTTGGACACAACTTAGCAAATGAGCAAAAGCACATTTTAGGTAAACTAACTGAAAAAGATATTAGCAATTTTATTCTGTAGAGTTCTTTTATATTTTCTAACAAAACACTGAATTTAAAAATTAATTAGCAACTTTAGTCTACATTATAATATTATGGCAAAAAACACTATAAAAGCTTTTCCAGTTTTGTAGATTGTTTACCAGTTCTTATCATCAAAATGAACATCAGAATGTATTGGTTACCTTTTATGTAAGGTAAAACATAAAGAAATGGAGTAGCCATCATAGTAAACAAAAGAGCCTGAAATGCAGTACTTGGATGCAATCTCAAAAATGACAGAATGATCTCTGTTCATTTCCAAACCATACAATATACTGTAATCCAAGATTATGTCCCAATCACTGATGCCAAAGAAGCTGAAGTCGAATGGTTCTATGAAGACCTACAAGACCTTCTAAAACTAATATCCCCCAAAGATGTCCTTTTCATTGTAGGGGACTGGAATGCAAAAGTAGAACGCCAAGAGATACCTGGAGTACCAGGCAAATTTGGCCTTGGAATACAAAACAAAGCAGGACAAAGGCCACCAGAGTTTTGCCAAGAGAACGCACTGCTGCTTCTGCTAAGTCGCTTCAGTTGTGTCCAACTCTGTGCGACCCCATAGATGGCAGCCCACCAGGCTCCCCCATCCCTGGGATTCTCCAGACAAGAACCCTGAAGTGGGGTGCCATTGCCTTCTCTGAGAAAATGTACTGGTTATAGCAAACATTCTCTTCCAGCAACACAGGGGAAGACTCTGTACGTGGATGTCACCAGACAGTCAATACCTAAATCAGATTTATTATATTCTTTGTAGCCAAAGATGGAGAAATGTTATACAGTCAGCAGAAACAAGACCAGGAGCTGACTGTGGCTCAGATCATGAACTTGATATTGCAAAATTCAGAATTATTTTGAAGAAAGTAGGGAAAATCATTAGAACATCCAAGTATGACCTAAATCAAATCCCTTAAGATTATACAAGGGAAGTGAGAAATAGACTCAAGTGGTTAGATTTGATAGAATGCTTGAGGAACTGTGGACAGAGGTTTGTGACATTGTACAGGAGGCAGAAATCAAGAGAATCCCCAAGGGGAAAAAAAAAAAATTCAAAAAGGCAAAATGGTTGTCTGAGGAGGGCTTGCAAACAGCTGAGAAAAGAAGAGAAGCCAAAGGCAAAGGAGCAAGGAAAAGATATACCCATCTGAATGCAGAGTTCCAAGGAATAGCAAGGAGAGATAAAAAAGCTTCTTCAGTGATCAATGCAAAGAAATAGAGGAAAACAATAAAATGGAAAAGACTAGAGAGCTCTTCAAAAATATTAGAGATACCAAGGGAACATTTCATGCCAAGATGGGGACAATAAAGGACAGAAATGGTATGGCCCGAACAGAAGCAGAAGAGACTAAGAAGAGGTGACAAAAATACCCAGAAAAACTATACAAAAAAGATGTTCATGACCCAGATAATCAGAACGGTGTGATCATTCACCTAGAGCCAGACATCCAGGAATGCAGTCAAGTGGGCTTTGGATGCATCATTGCAAACTAAGCTAGTGGAGATGATATAATTCCAGCTGGGCTATTTCAAATTATAAAGATGATGCTGTAAAAGTGCTGCACTCAATATGCCAGCAAATTTGGAAAACTCAGCAGTGGCCACAGGACTGCAAAAGGTAGTTTTCATTTCATTTCAAAGAAATATGATGCCAAACAATGTTCAAACTACCACACAATTGCACTCATCTCACACGCTAGCAGAGTAATGCTCAAAATTCTCCAAGCCAAGCTTTGGCGGTATGTGAACCATGAACTTCCAGATGTACAACCTGGATTTAGAAAAGGCAGAGAAACCAGAGATCAAATTGACAACATCTTTTGGATCATCAAAAAATCAAGAGAGTTCCTGAAAAACATCTACTTCTGCTTTATTGACTATACCAAAGGCTTTGACTATATAGATCATAAACACACACACAAAAAAAACTGTTGAAAATTCTTCAAGAGATGGGAATACCAGACCACCTTACCTGCCTCCTTAAAAATGTGAATGCATGTCAAGAAGCAACAGTGAGAACTGGACATGGAAAAACAGACTCGTTCCAAATAGTGAAAGGAGTACTTCAAGATAATATATCCTGCTTATTTAGCTATATGCAGAGTATATCCAAAGGAACATTTTATGCAAAGATGGGCTCGATAAAGGACAGAAATGGTATGGACCTAACAGAAGCAGAAGATATTAAGAAGAGGTGGCAAGAATACACAGAAGAACTGTACAAAAAAGAGCTTCACGACCCAGATGATCATGATGGTGTGATCACTGACCTAGAGCCAGACATCCTGGAATGTGAAGTCAAGTGGGCCTTAGAAAGCATCACTACAAACAAAGCTAGTGGAGGTGATGGAATTCCAGTGGAGCTATTCCAAATCCTGAAAGATGATGCTGTGAAAGTGCTGCACTCAATATGCCAGCAAATTTGGAAGACTCAGCAGTGGCCACAAGATTGGAAAAGGTCAGTTTTCATCCCAATCCCAAAGAAAGGCAATGCCAAAGAATGCTCAAACTACCGAACAATTGCACTCATCTCACACGCTAGTAAAGTAATGCTCAAAATTCTCCAAGCCAGACTTCAGCAATATGTGAACAGTGAACTTCCTGATGTGCAAGCTGGTTTTAGAAAAGGCAAAGGAACCAGAGATCAAATTGCCAACATCCGCTGGATCATGGAAAGATCAAGAGAGTTCCAGAAAAACATCTCTTTCTGCTTTATTGACTATGCCAAAGCCTTTGACTGTGTGGATCACAATAAACTGTGGAAAATTCTGAGAGAGATGGGAATACCAGACCACTTGATCTGCCTCTTGAGAAATCTGTATGCAGGTCAGGAAGCAACAGTTAGAACTGGTCATGGAACAACAGACTGGTTCCAAATAGGAAAAGGAGTACGTCAAGGCTGTATATTGTCACCATGTTTATTTAACTTATATGCAGAGTACATCATGAGAAATGCTGGACTGGAAGAAACACAAGTTGGAATCAAGATTGCTGGGAGAAATATCAATAACCTCAGATATGCAGATGACACCACCCTTATGGCAGAAAGTGAAGAGGAACTCAAAAGCCTCTTGATGAAAGTGAAAGTGGAGAGTGAAAAGGTTGGCTTAAAGCTCAACATTCAGAAAACGAAGATCATGGCATCTGGTCCCATCACTACATGGGAAATAGATGGAGAAACAGTGGAAACAGTGTCAGACTTTATTTTTCTGGGCTCCAAAATCACTGCAGATGGTGACTGCAGCCATGAAATTAAAAGACGCTTACTCCTTGGAAGGAAAGTTATGACCAACCTAGATAGCATATTCCAAAGCAGAGACATTACTTTACCAACAAAGGTTCACCTAGTCAAGGCTATGGTCTTTCCTGTGGTCATGTATGGATGTGAGAGCTGGACTGTGAAGAAGGCTGAGCGCCGAAGAATTGATGCTTTTGAACTGTCGTGTTGGAGAAGACTCTTGAGAGTCCCTTGGACTGCAAGGAGATGCAACCAGTCCATTCTGAAGGAGATCAGCCCTGGGATTTCTTTGGAAGGAATGATGCTAAAGCTAAAACTCCAGTATTTTAGCCATCTCATGCGAACAGTTGACTCATTGGAGAAGACTCTGATGCTGGGAGGAATTGAGGGCAGGAGGAGAAGGGGACAACAGAGGATGAGATGGCTGGATGGCATAACTGACTCGATGGATGTGAGTCTGAGTGACCTCTGGGAGCTGGTGATGGACAGGGAGGCCTGGCGTGCTGCAGTTCTTGGGGTTGCAAAGAGTCATACATGACTGAGCAACTGATCTGATCTTATCTGATCTGAAAGTATATCATGTGGAAAGCTGGGCTGGAGGAAGCACAAGCTAGAATCAAGATTGCTGGGAGAAATATTAATAATCTCAGATATACAGATGATACCACTCTTATGGCAGACAGTGAAGAAGAATAAAGAGCCTCTTGATGAAAGTGAAAGTAGAGAGTGAAAATGTTGTCTTAAAGCTCAACATTCAGAAAACTAAGTTCATGGCATCCAGTCCCATCACTTCATAGCAAATAGATGGAGAAGCAATTGAAACAGTGACAGACTTTATTTTCTTGGGCTCCAAAATCACTGGCTGCAGATGGTGATTGCAGCCATGAAATTAAAAGAAATTTGCTCCTTGGAAGAAAAGCTATGACCAGCTTAGACAGCGTATTAAAAAGCAGAAACATTACTTTGCCAACAAAGGTCCATCTAGTTAAGGCTATGGTTTTCCTCCAGTAGTCATGTATGGATGTTAGAGCTGGACTATAAAGAAAGCTGAGTGCTGAAAAATGGATGCTTTTGAACAGTGGTGTTGGACAAGACTCTTGAGAGTGCCTTGGACTGCAAGAAGATCCAACCAGTGCATCTTAAAGGAAATCAATCCTGAATATTCATTGGAAGGACTCATGCTGAAGCTGAAACTCCAGTACTTTGGCTACCTGATGCAAAGAGCTGTCTCATTGGAAAAGCCTCTGATGCTGGGAAAGATTTAAGGCTGGAGAAGGGGACAACAGAGGATGAAATGATTGGATGGCATCACCAACTCAATAGACATAAGTTTGAATAAACTCCGGAAGTTGGTGATGGACAAGGAGCCTTGGTATGGTCAGACACGACTGAGCGACTGAACTGAACTGATGGTTACTAAAAATAACAATAAAATGATTATTGTTAAGTAAGACATATTATATTAACAAATAAAATAAATTGTGTGGGAATCAAGCTTATAAGAATCCATAAGTAAAAATATACATTGTCTCCTCTGTTAGAAACTACTAATAGCATATTTAGAGATATAAATGGATTAAATTACTTATAAAAATTCATCTAAGAGCACATTTTATATACCAAAGACAACCTTTTGTTGTTCTAAATCATCTCTCTCTGGACTCCTCACATTATCCTGAAATTTGATATTTCAAGTAGTTATCAAAGCACCAATTTTGTGTTGGCAAACATGTTGAAGTATTAGATCATTAATATCCACTGAGCAACTATGTATTTGTCAGATGACATCTCCCATTTCCTGAGAGATAATTGAGAAGCTGGGAAACTACACATTGCTTTTGACAACCTTATGCTGTTGATTTTTCAAGTATTAGAATCCAAGGAGCTGGATGTGGAGGTTCTGGACAATTTCCCCTGAGTCGGATTAGGATTCCAAAGAATAACACCCTAAGAGATAAAACTGCAGAGGATTATATTTTGAGAGTAAGAATGAACTGGAAGGATGTGGAATTGCAACAGTGAAATACAGTGTTGAATTTTTTTCAAAAAATGAAATTATAACTTTTTCTCAGACCTAAAAATGATATTATCAGATAAAAACATAATCACTAAGAGAGAAAAGTTGAAGTATCAGAAAAAAAGAAGGGAATAAATTACACACAATAGAAAAAGACATTAAATAGATATATTTATAAAGTATAAGGAGATAAAAGAAAAAAATCAGACAAAACCTAGAATCTATAAAAAATAAAAATCATTAGAACTGAAAGTTAGTGTAAATAAATGGATGGTTTATTTTAAAATTATTCATGACACAACCAAACCTCAGCCTAATAATCCTGAAGCAAGGTCAAAAAATATCCGTAGTCAATCATAAATAGAGAAACATGGAAAATATAGAATAATGAGTAATAGACATAAGCATTCAGAAATAAAAAGCCTAATATACATAATAGCTCTTCTGGATATTATTTAATATTATAGTATATTTTCTTCTATCTCCTTATGCTTAACAAAACTAGTTTACAGTGCTTTTTCCATTGTGTGTGATCCCTCCCCATTTTTTGATATGTGAGTTTTTCTTCTACTCAGTTATTATGTTTTTAATGCAATAAAGGAAATAATTTTAATGTCTAAAAAGTATTAGTAATTTAATTTTTTTTAAAAAAAGTCAAATCTAGTCTTCAATCTTTGCAATATTACTTATATTTGGCTTACCCTTACTCTAAGAACATAATCTTTCAGAATCCTAACTCATAGAGTGTAATTCTTTGGAATCCTAATAACTGTTCCCAGAAACTTTACCAAGGCCTCAAAATCCAGGACCCTAAATCCTAACCTTTGTATAACTAACATGACAGAGTTGTCAAAAGCATAATGTACTTTCTCAATGTCTCAATCATCTCTTCAGGAAATGGCAGATGCCTCTAGGATAAAATCAGTTTTCAATACTGGCCTCAACTTTTCAGATTTTCTTTCCTTGAATCTAGCAATTACACATAAAACATAACTCATCTTTGGCTTATTAGCTCTGTGATATCTTTGTTGCTGTTTAGTTCAGTTCAGTTCAGTGACTCAGTTGTGTCTGACTCTTTGTGACCCCATGGACTGCAGCATTCCAGGCCTCCCTGTTCGTCACCAACTCTTGGAGTTTACTCAAACTCATGTCCATTGAGTCCATGATGTTATCCAACCATTTCATCCTCTGTCATCCCTTTCTCCTGCCTTCAATCTTTCCCAGCATTAGGAGCTTTTCAAATGAGTCAGTTCTTCACATCAGGTGGCCAAAGTACTGGAGTTTCAGCTTCAGCATCAGTCCTTCCAATGAATATCCAGGACTGATTTCCTGTAGGATGGACTGGTTGGATCTCCTTGCAGTCCAAGGGACTCTCAAGAGTCTTGTCCAACACCACTGTTCAAAAGCATCCATTCTTCAGCCCTCAGCTTTCTTTATAGTCTAGCTCTCACATCCATACATGACTACTGGAAAAACCATAACCTTAACTAGATGGACCTTTGTTAGCAATGGAACATCTCTGCTTTGAAATATGCTGTATAGGTTGGTCATAACTTTCCTCCCAAGGAGTGTCTTTCAATTTGATGGCTGCAGTCACTATCTGCATTGATTTTGGACCCCCCAAAATAAAGTTTCTCACTGTTTCCGCTGTTTCCCCATCTATTTGCCATGAAGTGATGAACTGGATGCCATGATCTTAGTTTTCTGAATGTTGAACTTAAAGCCAACTTTTTCACTTTTCAGTTTCATCAAGAGACTCTTTAGTTCTTCTTCACTTTCTGCCATAAGGGTGGTGTCATCTGCATATCTGAGGTTATTGATATTTCTCCTGGCAATCTTGATTCCAGCCTGTGCTTCATCCAGCCCAGCATTTCTCATGATGTACTCTGCATATAAGTTAAATAAGCAGGGTGACAATATACAGCCTTGATGAACTCCTTTTCCTATTTGGAACCAGTCTGTCATTCTATGCCCAGTTCTAACTGTTGCTTCCTGACCTGTATACAGATTTCTCAAGAGGTAGGTCATATAGTCTGGTATTCCCTTCTCTTTCAGGATTTTCCACAGTTTATTATGATCCACACAGTCAAAGGCTTTGGCATAGTCAATGAAGAAGAAGTAGATATTTTTCTGGAACTCTCTTGGCTTTTTGATGATTCAGTGGATGTTGGCAATTTGATATCTGGCTCATTTGCCTTTTCTAAAACTAGCTTGAACATCTGGAAGTTCACAGTTCATGTATTGTTGAAGCCTGGCTTGGAGAATTCTGAAAGTTACTTTACTAGTCTATGAGATGAGTGCAATTGTGCAGTAGTTTGAGCATTTGTTGTTGTTCAGTCACTAAGTTGTGTCCGACTCTTTGCGATTCAAGCATTGCAGCACATCAAGCTTTCTTGTCTTTCACTTTCTCACGGAGTTTGCTCAAACTCACACCCACTGAGTCGGTGATGCCATCCAACATCGCATCTTCTGTCACTCACTCTTCCTGTGGTGTGCTTAGTCACTCAGTGGTGTCTGACTCTTTGCGACCCCACGGACTGAAGCCCACCAGACTCTTCTGTCCATGGGATGCTCCAGGCAAGAATAAAATGCCCTCTCCAAGGGATCTTTCCAATCCAGGGGTAGAACCCAGGTCTCCCACATTGCAGGTGGATTCTTTACCATCTGAAGCACCAGGGAAGCCTAAGAACACTGGATTGGGTAGCCTATCTGTTCTCTAGTGGATCTTCCCAACCCAGGATTCAAACTGGTGTCTCCTGTATTGCAGGTGGATTCCTTATCAGCTGAGCTACCAGGGAAGCCCTAATTTCTTTCTAGGAAAACCAATGTGAAAGAATTACTATAAATTCTATTTTGTCTTCATGGAAACCGAAGCTTGGAAAGGTTAAATAACTTACTCATAATTGCATAGCCAGCAAGTGGAGATGTCAAAATTTAACCAGGACATTAAAAGTCACTTGCTCCTTGGAAGAAAAGCTATGACAGAACTAGACAGCATATTAAAAAGCAGAGACATTAGTTTGCTAACAAAGGTCTGTAAAGTCAAAATAATGGTTTTTCTAGTAATCACATATGGATGTGATAGCAGGACTATAAAGAAGGTCAAGGGCCAAAGAATTGAAAGGGCCAAAAAATTTGAATTTTGGTTCTAGAGAAAACTCTTGGGAGTCCCTTGGATGGAAATCAACCTTTACTATTCATTGGAAGGACTGATGCTGAAGCTCTAATATTTTGGCCACCTGACATAAAGAGTCAACTCACTGGAAAAGACCCTGATGTTGGGAAAGATTAATGACAAAAGAAGGGGGCTAGCAGAGGATGAGATACCGACTCAATGGACATGAATTTGAGCAAACTCTAGAGCATCGTAGTTTACAGCTTATCTTGTGAATAAAATAATTTAAAATATAATTTCATACTTTTATTCTTCCCATATAGAAAGATTTTCTAAACTCTGCCATTACAGAGTTAAAAGATCACTACATAAAATAAATTATATCTGCTAAGTCACTTCAGTCGTGTCCGACTCTGTGCGACCCCATAGATGGAAGCCCACCAGGCTCCCCCGTCCCTGGGATTCTCCAGGCAAGAACACTGGAGTGGGTTGCCATTTCCTTCTCCAGTTATATTCTCCAATTATATCTAGGTTTTCACAAATCTTTGACATTTATTATAAATGTGTGTCAAAATTATGTGGTCTTTTTGTTTCGTTGTTTTTGTTGCTGTTGTAAGAATTCAGGAATGCTCACTAACCCATAAGAACAATCTCCAAACTCTTTTTGGTTTGAAATATCAATAGCATTTGTTTCCTTATCATTTTGTGCATTGCTTTAAAATTAGACTATGACCTCTGCCAAATCTGACTTAATTAGAAATGTCTTCTAGTTAGTTTCTGATTTTAAAGAATTGCTATGATTATCAGTTTCTCATTTTCAAAAGACTTTATCTTTGCACAGAGTAATACAAAAAGGGCTTCCCTGGTGGCTCAGACAATGAAGAATCTGCCTGCAATACAGGACACATGGGTTCCATCCCTGGGTCGGGAAGATCCCTTGGAGAAGTGAAGTAAAGTGAACGTTTCTCAGTCGTGTCCAACTCTTTGTAACTCCAAGGACTATGTAGTCCGTGGAATTCTCCAGGCCAGAATAATAGACTGGGAGAAGGGAATGGCTACGTACTCCAGTATTTTGGCTTGGAGAATTCCATTGTCGGAGGAGCCTGAAGGGCTCAGTCCATGGGGTCACAAAGAATTGGATACGACTGAGCAACTAACACTTTCACTTTTACTTTCAAGATAATATGGCTTAGGGCAGTATTTTGTTTATTAGACTGCTTATGTGTCTAATAATTCATAATTTCTATTATTATTGCCATTTAACATTTCCTGAGACTCTATGGGTTATATTTAACTACACTAAATATTTCCTTGACTTGGTGATGCATCATTTGCATTTAACACTGGATAAATGACAACCCACTCCAGTATCCTTGCTTGGGAAATCCCATGGACAGAGGAGCCTGGCCGGCTACAGTCCATGATGTCACAAAGAGTTGAACATGACTGAGTGACTAACACACACATGTACTCAACACAAAGGAAAATAATGTCTGTAAAATACAGTGAATATTGAGTATGAAAATACTTTTATTTATTACACTAGCACTCATACAAATAGTTTTAAAAAATGGACTTCTCTGGTGATCTAATAGTTAAGACTGTGCTTTCACTCTAGGATATAAAGATCCCACATGCTTTGTGATTCAACCATTAAAAAAAAAAAAAAAAATTACTTTACCATCCCTAATGGCTCAGACAGTAAAGAATCTGCCTGTAATACAGAAGACCAAAGTTCAATCCCTGGGTCAGGAAGATCCGCTGGATAAGAGAATGGCAACCCACTCCAGTATTCTTGCCTAGAGAATTCCGTGGACAGAGGAGCCTGGCGGGCTACAGTCCATGGGGTCACAGAGAATCAGATACCACTGAGCAACTTACACTTTCAGAATATATTGTCATCACAAATGTATTTTTGGTCTTTATGTGTAATTCTATGCTCATTTAGTATTGTTGATATAATCACATATTCTGTATTTTTTGATTTACATCATTTTCCATGTAATTTTGATCAAAATAATTATTAAGGAAATGTTGCAATTTCATTATAGCTATTAAGCTTCTATATAGCATACTGTTCATTATTTTTACAGAAGCAGTATCATCCATCAAATAGATATACAAATAACTTGCCTATTTCTTTTATTATAAGATGTATAGAATATTTAACATTTTATAATTATAAATAGTATCTAATATGTAAGTTCATGTATTTAATATTATTTATCTATGATAAGTTCTAAAATGTATAATTACTGAATCTAAAGCTCAATAAAATTGTTTTGATGGTTATTGACAAGCAATAAACTTACTTTCTAAAATTAGTTTTATCAATTTGCAAATCAAAAGGCATCGACGGTTTTATTGCCTTCTTCTATCCATAGGTATTTACACTTTAACATTTTTTATGCTAAGTCACTTCAATTGTGTTGGACTCTTTGCAATCCCATGGACTGTAGCCTCCCAAACTCCTCTGTCCTTGGGATTCTCCAGGCAAGAATATTGGAGTGGGCTGCCATGCCTTTTCTATTGCTTATTTATTAACATAAAAAAACTTTTTTGATACTTGGAAATTAATAATAGCCATTTTTAAGAGCCCCATTTTCCTTAAAGCTACATAAGATGGTGATGTTTTGCCATGGAATAAGTTTAGAACATCAAATTGAAGATTGCAAAAATGAATTGTCTCTACTACCCTAATGAGTTCATGCAACACTAAAGTAAAAGTATGCTAGCCCATTTTATGATCTTTCATTCACAGAGGTATGACAAACAATCAGTGTAAGTTAAGTAAGCAAAATTAATTTGATCGCAGCCTGTGAATGACGTGGTGGTGAAAGCTGATGATCAATTTAATGTTGACCTTTGAGCTCCATAAAGTTTTATCCTCAGGTCTCTTTATGCCTAATGATTATAGTAGACGACCCCAGTTTTCATGGCTTTTGCTTGTTAACAAATTGTGTGTATTTAGGTCTGATTCATGTTGATTCCCTTATTAGTTATACTTCATTCCAGAGAGGACTTAAATCCCCCAGGTTTTCCTTTTTTTTCCTTGAAGTTAGGTATAAGCAAGGATATTCTGAAACGACTGTGCCCAGCACAGAGATTTAAAACAAGAGGTGAAAGTTCAACAAGTTCAGGTCAGATTTTAACATGTTCCAGAACGTCTCACAAGTCTACCAAAGTTAGAGATTGATCCATTAACTCCTTGTGATCCTGTTTCCCATTTAGAATTTATTTCCCTGACATTTACAAGTTTCAGTTGTGAGTAAAAATAATAATAAGTTCTTAGTCAAGTACTTTTTTACTTCAGGTCACAATATAGACAGAGGTAGTTTAGCTAAAACCATACAGAGTTTCTGAGGGGAGGGGGAACAAAACTCTTGAATGTTGCTTAGATTGGCTAAATGCTAGTAACCATCCATCTAAGGGTAAAGGAAGAACCCTGGGTGATTGGAGGCTGGGAGCAAAAGGTACATTAAAAGTTTTTCTGATATTAGTATACTTTGAGCTAATCAAGTCCAGGTGGCCCCACATTATTGCTCAAGGTACAAATGTCATAAAAAATATGACCCTAGAACTCACTTCGATGCTGAAGTATAGAGTTGATCCATTCCATGCTTTCTGTTTAAACCCTTAGCCTCCAGAATAAATTATCTACACTTATGTTAGAAAATAAGCATTACAAAATTATGGCTCTGTACATGTCACTGACACTAAAATATCTGTAAATTAATATCTGGTGAAATCAAGACAAAATAATTTTTACCTCTGTGTCCCATTTGTTAAGAGGCCAGATGTTAGGCTAATTTTTTTTTTCTCACACACAAATTTTTCTTTCAAGTACTAAACAATGATATTTTTGATAATGCTTAGAAACTTAAAAAAAATGTAGGGATAACTGAAATTTGCATTTCTATTTGTCAAGGAGCCATTCCATTATTTTACTAATACATATACATCTTTTTTTAATACATATACATCTTAAGAGAAATGTGTTCTCTTTTGATATACTGCTTGTTAATTGCATGAAGCTAAGAATATTAGAATGCAACTAGTTAATGACTATTGATGTGAAAGAGCTCAACATTTTAACTATGATATTTATTGCACCTGAATAACAAAAGAAACATGATTAAAATAGTGTTTATCTGACCAGTTAGTCCCCAGTGAGGATGATTTAGGTCTGAAAATGCTCAGAATTATAAAGTAGGAAATAATAAGAAGGGAGTATTAATAACAAAGAGGAAATGTAAGTTAGAAAATATTGTCCATATAAGTGGTCGGTAAATGTGTCATGGAAACACTCACATTGTGTCCTGAACATGATACAGTCCCAATGTCTCTTCAAAATAAATTAGATATATTTTAAGGTAGTCTATTTAAGGAACTGAACTATTTAGTTAAATAGATTTAAATGCTTTTTCTAACATCAAAGTTGAGATCATCTTTCTTTCTTTAAGTGACCTTCTAAAGTTAGGAAGGAGCAAAGGTCAGAAAATAGGTGAAGATGGAGTATTTTTGAGTCAAATTCCTGGAATTTGAACTTTGCCTCCACTAATTTTTAATTTCTGGTTGTGGCGCTGTGGTGCTGTAATTTTGCCTCTCAAGGCTCTCTTTTCTCATCTAATTGTTATGTCACTCAGTTATGTCCAACTCTTTGAGACCCCATAGACTGCAGCACACCAGGTTTCCCTGTCCTTCACTATCTCCTGGAGTTCGCTCAGGTTCATGTCCATTAAGTCAACGATGCCATCCAACCATCTCATCCTCTGTTGCCTGCTTCTCCTCCTGCCTTCAAATTTTCCCAATATCAGATCTTTTCCAATGAGTTAGCTCTTTGCAGCAAGTGGCCAAAACATTGAAACTTCAGCTTCAACCTCAGTCCTTCCAATGAAAATTCAGGTCTGATTTTCTTTAGGATTAAAAAAAATAAAAAGTTTTCCTTTCCCATAGTAAGTTCACAAATGGATAATCATTATTATATAAGAAAATATGAACTAACAATATATTGAGACAAAGGGAGCCCTCAAGTTATAAATAATAAAGCTTCAGTTGAAGGGCAAATATGCTCTTGCTTTTCTTCCAACAGTAAAAGCCTCATTCACTTATGCAATGGTTCCAATGTATTTCAGAAATAATCTGAATGCATACCAAAGAATTAATATTTTTGAGCTGAAATGTGCATATTGTCACATTAAGTAGGCAAAGATCAAAATAAGCTCACAGCAACTCAAACCAGGGTTAGCCTTTAAAAAAATTTGTCTCAAATTATGTAAATTGAAGCTTTTAAAAGCTTTTCAAATTTCAGTTAAGGGATTATAGATATATACCCTGTTGGGAAAGTATAGAGAGAAAAGAGCCAAGTCCTGCTACAGGAAACATTTTGATTATTGCCAAAAATAGCTAATCCATGTGCAATTAATCTATATGTGAATTGTATATATTACATCATTTAAAGCTTCATTTTGGGCAAATGAAGTTATTTGAGAAAAATTAGAAGTCACAATGGCAAGTTAGGAAGATTAAACAAGTATTATATATCACTTATATGTGGAATCTAGGGAGATGGTATGGATGAACTTATTTGCAAAGTAGAAATAGTCACAGATGTAGAGAACAATCTTCTGACTACCAAGGGAGGAAGGGGAATCGGGCTAATTGGAAGTTAGGACTGATATATATATACACTACTATATATAAGATAGATAACTAATTAAAAGCTATGGTATAGCACAGGGAATTCAAAGCTCGGTAGTGACTTAAATGGGAAGGAAATGTGAAAAAGAGTGGATATATGTATATGTATATGTATGATTGATTCACTTTGCTGTATAGCAAGAAACTAACGTTGTAAAACAACTATGCACTCCAGTGAAAATTACAAAAAAAAAAGAAAAAGAAAGTCACAATGACAAGCCCCATTGCTTGGGTGATTATCTCATTAAGGCAACAAAGTTTGTCCTGAGGGAGCAGTTGATTTACTGAGATTTTGTTGGAGCTTGACAAGAATAACTCTCCCATCTTCTCCCCTTTCATAACATTCAAAGAGAAATGTCACAAGAATTGTAACTGGTCACTTTAAGGGTATGTGATTCTTTCTTTGGAAAGAAATAATCATTGTTCCCTGGTGATGAGTAGACAATAGACTAGTGATGGAGCACTAACAAACTCCTGGTCAGTGTCAAATCTTAAAGTTAAGTGATGTTTAAAAAAAAATGAATCCTTTGAGAGTTGAAAAATAGGCAGTGGAAAATTAAGTATGGTGCATATTGACAAATGCATCATTTGTTCTGCATCATAAAAGATAAAGTAGTCTATAAGACTGACAGGATCTACTTTGTAGAGATTTATTTAATGGGATAGTAAAACTTTGGAAGTCAAACTTAATCCTTCAATATTCTGCAAAAGAATTTTGTCTCACCCCAAATCTCTTGGTATTGATTTTAAAATAAAATCAAACATTGTAGAAGTCAAGTATAAACGTCTTTTAGTTACAACCCAAAATCAATAAAAATAAAATGAATAATTATTACATTTGAAATATTAAGTTATAATTTTCCATTCTTTACTGATTTAGCCTGAATTAGTGCTGGTTAATGTCAAAGGAGTTAAAGCATTTTGATGAGCTATTTATTTTTACATAGGTCTCACAAATTTCCTCCCTTCTCCCTCCATCCTTTTCTCACTCTCTCTGTTTTCTCTTACAATACTCCCCGTTCCTGCCATGTTAGGACAGTCCTTCTATTGTTTCATTCAATGATTATCTCTGTTCCCTAAAATGTGCTTTGACACAGGATTGTTTTTTATAGTCTACATGTTAAAAAAATATTTTATGTGAAACTTCTTGATATCTGTTTGTGTATGTTTATATTTCTCGATGATGTAGAAATGAGAATCCCTTGGATAGCAAGTTCAAACCAGTCAATCTTTAAGTAAATCAACCCTGAATACTCATTGGAAGGACTGATGCTGAAGGTGAAGCTCCAGTATTTTGGTCACCCGATGTGAACAGCCGACTGATTGGAAAAGTCCCTGATGCTGGGAAAGATTGAGGGCAGAAGGAGAAGAGGGTATCAGAGGATGAGACAGCTGGATGGCACCACCGCTGCAGTAGATGTGAACTTGGGCAAACTGCAGGAGATGGTGAGGGACAGCGAGGCCTCACAGCCTGCAGTCCATGGGGGTCACAAAGAGTTGGACACAGAGACTGAAAAACAACAACCACATTTCTCAGTTGACTGTGTTCAGTTTTTATCATCGTATCATCACAGCACATAATCTCGTAGATAGCTCAGAGGTACAAATAACTGTTGGTTACATTTGTTGTTCAATTGCTATAAGAGACTATTTTTTAGAAAATGATTAATGTCTCTGTAGCTCATATGAATGAAACGAGAATTCCATTGAGATGAATTAGATGAATGGTTGTCAGAATATATATTATAGAAAGAAAAAGCTTTCTTGTATGGGAAGAGGTGGCTAATTCAACTGCTGGCAATATTGTGTTCATACTCTGCATGGTGCTGAGTTCCTGATACAGAAGTCATCAAAGGTCTGTCCTGTGAGAAGCAGCCAATCCAAGCAAAAGAGGGTAAGAGATGGAAGCCTCTAAACTCACAGCCACCAGATGAGAAGGAGGTAATCCCAGGGAAGAGCACTCAGGGATGTGATGTCTGTAGGAGATGTTTCTGTCTTCTTATGGCTTAGCCATCATTTCATGAAACCCACCCAGTCTCCAGCTTAAACAGTGATATTTGATTAAGTAAATAGCTATGCAAATTAGTTTTAGTTATAAATGCATTACAGTATCAATAGATTTATGTCCCTCACTCCTCTGATATAGTGATCCTATCCTTAAATTGGGCTTCGCTTGTGGTTCAGCTGGTAAAGAATCCACCTTCAATGTGGGAGACCTGGGTTCGATCCCTGGGTTGGGAAAATCCCCTGGAGAAGGGAATGGCTACCCACTCCAGTATGCTAGCTTGGAGAATTGCATGGATTGCATATAGTTCATGGGGTTGCAAAGAGTTGGACATGACTGAGCAATTTTCACTTCACTTCAACCCTAAATCAATAACGTCAGATATGCAGATAACATCACCCTTATGGCAGAAAGTGAAGAGGAACTAAAGAGCGTCTTGATGAAAGTGAAAGAGGAGAGTGAAAAAGCTACTTAAAACTCCACTAAAAAACGAAGATCATGGCATCCGGTCCCACCACTTCATGGCAAATAGATGAGAAACAATGGAAACAGTGACATACTTTTCTTTCTTGGGCTGCAAAATCACTGCATATGGTGACTGTAGCCATGAAATTAAAAGATGCTTGCTCCTTGGAAGAAAAGTCATGACAAATATAAACAGCATATTAAAACACTGAGACATTACTTTGCCAACAAACATCTGTCTAGTCAAAGCTATTGTTTTTCCATAGTCATGTATGGATGTGAGAGTTGGACCATAAAGAAAGCTGAGTGCCAAAGAATTGATCCCTTTGAACTGTGAGGTATTGGAGAAGACTCTTGAGAGTCCCTTGGACAGCAAGGAGATCAAAGTAGTCAATCCTAAAGGAAATCAGTCTTTTGAAAGGAATATTCTTTGAAAGGATTAATGCTGAAGCTGAAACTCCAATACTCTGGCCATCTCATGCGAAGAACTGACTCATTAGAAAAGACTCTGTTGCTGGGAAAGATTGACTGTAGGAGGAGAAGGGGATGACAGAAGATGAGATGATTGGATGGCATCACCGACTTGATGGACATGGGTTTGAGCAAGCTCCAGGAGTTGGTGATGGACAAGGAAGTCTGATATGTGGCAGTCCATGTGGTTGCAAAAAGTCAGACATGACTGAGAGAATGAACTGAATTGAATCCTAAATCAACACACACACACATATATATATATTCATATATATATACAGAGAGAGGGAGAGAGAGATGTGTATACACAAATATCTTGTTTTATTGTGCTCTGTAGACACTGTGCTTTCCTTAAAAAAATGGAGAAGGTTTGTGGCAACTCTGAGTCAACCAAGTCTATTGGCTCCCTTTTCCAATACCATTGCTCACTTCACGTCTCTCTGTCATATTTTGATTATTTTTGAAATAGTTCAAACCCTGCACCAGCAAAAGCATTACAATTCACTAAAAGCTTGAATGATGATTACCACTTTTTAGCAATAAAGTGTTTATTAACTGTGTGTTACATAGATATAATGTTATTGTATACTTATGGCCTCATTATAGTGTACACATAATTTTTATACACACTGAGAAACCGAAAATTTTGTGAATCACTTTATTGTGACATTCGTTTCATTGGGGTGGTGGTCGGGAACCAAACCTGCAATATCTCTGAGGTATGACTGTATGTATAATATACGTATATATTATACATTATATGTAGTATATATTTAGAGGGAAGGCTGCAACTCGAGTGAAGAGATATATGATAAAATACATGAGGTTCCCAAGTGGCTCAAGAATGACAACAAAGTCCAGCATGCTTTCCTGAGGAGTCCCGTGGACAGAGGACACTGGCAGGCTGCAGTCCATGGAGACCCAAAAGCTTCAGACACAGCTGAGTGATTAAACAACAACAAATATAGGATATGTTACCACGGGGTTGGCCAAAATGTTTGCTCTTATTTTTGCATAAGATATTATGGGAAAGCCCACACAAATCTTTGACCAACTCAACGTATCATGTTTTAAGTGGCTTAACCATTTCCAAGAATTTTGGTTTGTTTTGATTTTTGTTTAATGGCATGATGAGTCAAATAATCAACCTTAAAACTCTGAAAGATGAGTGACTTATTCTCCCCTCTCCCTATCCCCAGGGGTTTTATATATATATATATATATATATATATATATATATATATATATATATATATATAGAGAGAGAGAGAGAGAGAGAGAGAGAGAGAGAGAGAGAGAGAGAGAGGGAGAGAGAGAGAGTTCTAGGGTTTTATGACATTGGGAAAGAAATGGTGGAAAATTGAAGTGATATTTACTGTTACACGAGTCTAGGATGGTAATCTTTATAAATAACTGTATCTCAGTATTTAAGGAAGATATTTCTTTGGTGGTAGAGAGAAGTCATTTTCAGATAAGAAATTCCTCCCGTGATGAAATTCTTTCCCTGATACTTCCACTGGGAAATTGTCCCAGTGTTACTTAATCCAGGTGTGAGTGAAATTGCTCAGTCATGTCTGAATATTTGTAACCCCATAGGCTGTAGCCTACCTGGCTCCTCCATCCATGGGATTTTCAAGGCAAGAATACTGGAGTGGGTTGCCATTTCCTTCTCCAGTAGTTCTTCCCAACCCAGGGATTGAACTCTGGTCTCCTGCATTGTAGGCTGAAGCTTTACAGTCTGAGCCACCAGAGAAATCCAGGTGTAACACTGATTAAATAATTTGAAAATTTATTACAGTATCCCAGGGGAGGAGAAGAAACGGCCAAAGAAAACTTGAATTCACCTTATTGCAAGGTTATTGAATTTCTTTTCATATATCTTTTTACTTTGAAGAATTTAGGGAATAGGGTAATGATAGGGTTTACCTCGAGGATTGTTTAGTGGATTAAGTGAAAAATATCACAATGTCTGGCATATACTAAGTGTATAGGAGGCTATGCATTACTTTTATGGATGTACTAACTATATAATCCTGGATTTTTTTTTTTTTTTCAGCTCAGTGGGGATATCTTGCTTCAGGAAAAAAATAAAAATCAGAATGAAGGCAGGAGAAGCCTGATGCTTTTGAGAATTGCTAACCATCATTATGTACATGATGGGGTATAGGAAATAGGTTCTATCACATTTGAACTCATTCCAGCAGTGGTGACCCTGTCTCAAATCCAGATGTTTAAATGGCTCCTCAATGGGGATGTTCGGGATTATAAATATGTCCCATCTGCTGCTACCGTCTGCCTGCTCTTGAAATGTGCAAAATCACCCTGTGCACTTGGCATCAGCAGCAGTCCTCATTCAAATCCACAGGAAAATTAAAAGGTAACCAGAAAGCTTTCTTGTAGCACAGGCTTTCAAAGATGCCTACTGTGAATAAATGAAGGTCAAGACAATCTCTTTGTTAATGTATTGTTGCATACAAGTTTATGGGATATAGTTCATTAATTGAGAGACATGTCAATCAATATAATCATATACAAAAATGAGAAGACATTTAAATTTCCAACTCTCGAAACCTGAGGGCAAGTTTGCAAGCTTATGTGTGTGGATCACATAATCTTTTTCTTCAAATAGGCTCTTGGCTATAAGTTTAATATTGTAGGAAAATAGAATCTTCCAACCTGAATATGTAAAACTAACAGTAATGTTAATACTAAGAGTAGTATCAGCTCCAATGTTGTGTTTAGGTTAGGTAGTTCTGTTTTCCATTATTTTATATTTTAGCACATCTGGTTTGGGGAAAATTTCCTTGTGCATTGTTTCTTAAATTTTATTTTATTTTAAATTAGAAAAAAATTACTTTACAATATAGTGATGGCTTCTGCCATTCAACATGAATCAGTCATAGGTATACATATGTCCCCTCCATCTTGAACCTCCCTTCCACCTCCCTCCCTATCCCACCCCACCAGACCAATTATAATAAAGACCAATTATATTATCTAAAATGTTTCCAAATATCACGTACTAATCTGGACGTCAGCAGGGAACCGATCCAAGATTTTCAGATATTCTAATTTCTCCTTTAGTTCTTCCTTGAGTACCAGACCCTATCATGTATATTTACTGATGATTGAATGTGGATCTACTTTCAGGAATGAGTAATATTGGGTGAAGGGATATCTTTCAGGGAGAACATGGAGGAATTCCTGGAGAAGAACTTGGACCTGAGCTCTGAGAACTAATATTAATACTTCTGGAAACCTAGGGCATAGAGTGCCTTACTCTGAGAGGAGGAATTTAGAGTGCATGACCTGATTCATCGAAAATTATCTATTTGATATTTTAAATTGGCTCCATTTCTTCAGGATCCAGCTACTGAAGTTTATACTTCAGTTGTAGATTACATGGATAAAATCACATATTACTTGCAACCTGAAACATCTAAACTTTAGAGTCAGCAAGAGTAAACCAGTACCTGGTAAAATAGTGTACCCCCATCCTGAAATATTTTTGTGGTTTCCTGCTTTTGAGTGAAATGGAAGTAGTGTATCAGCACTTTAGTTTCAAAACTGTCAGAGTAAAGACTGTGAAATGAAAAATGGAGAGAACACAGCATTCCTTGAACTGTTTCTCCTTTTCATAAAAGCAATATAGTAATTGATTTGGACTGGAATGAACATTTACCCTAACCCACCCCACTAACCCAACAAATATATTAATTAATATGATTCAAATAGGATGATTTCAACAGTTAATACAGGTAAAATAATTAAACATCAAGTTATTTTACTCAAGTATACTAATTACTTTCACTGATGTGAAAAAGAACAATATGAATTATCTAGCCCTTTGCCTTTATTTCAAAAAGATTAATAAACTGAGGTGTAGGGAGAAACCGTCATTTAGCCTTTTAACTAGTATTTATTGAGCCTCTACAATGTATAGGCATTTAGCTAAATACACAAGATGAGAGACAATAAAATAGACCTCGTCCCTTGTTCATGCAACTTAAACCTTTGAGGCACGTCTGATAAAAAATAGAAGAACAAACTAAATAAAGAAAAAAGATAATTAGAAATCATGATACAATGGAGTCAATCATCACTTTATAATAAGAACCAAAACAGGCTCCATTTTAGTGGGAGATTAGGAAAGGTAACTTTAAGACCTGTAAAAGAAAGGAAAACCCACGAATAATAGCAAGGAGAACATTTCAGGCAATGAAGAGTCTGGCATTTTCAACAAACTAAGGACATCTGTTGAGTTGGAGGGCATTTTAAAATAATGAAGTGACATGAAAGTCTGGAGTTTGCATTTAGATTTTATTTTAATTGTGATAGAAAGTCATGCAAGATGCTGTAACTTGGTGGTAGGCTGGGAAATAATGATTTGGCCCAATAAAAGGAAAGCTTTCTAGAAGCTGGGTATCCAGTAGATTTTACAATTGTAGTGTGGGCGTTGAGTGTTTGTGACAAGAGTTATTCCATGGAAGATCAAATGAGCAGTTGTTGTAGTTGCCCAGGCAAGGAGCAATGGCTTAGTTTATGATTGTTGCTGTTGTTATTTAATGCCCAAGTCATGTGTGTCTCTTTCGTGACCTCTTGGACTGTAGCCTGCAAGGCTTCTCTATCCATGGGATTTTGAGGCAAGAATCCTGGAGTGGACTGCCATTTCCTTCATGGGATCTTCCTGACCCAGAGATTGAACCAGCATCTCCTGCATTGGCAGGCAGATTCTTTAGCACTGAGCCACCAGCGAAGTCCCAGTTTATGATGGGCATAGTCAAAAACGCAGTAATAGAAAAATCCAGAATGTTTTGAGGCAGGATTTAAAGATGAACCTAAAAAAGGGAGGTATAGAAAGGAAAGTTACGTGAAGGTTATGTTTAGATATCAAGGGTTTGGTTTGAACCAAATAACTCTTTCGTTTACAATAGTCCTTTGCAATTGAGAGACTTAAAATGTTTTACGTAGTTAGCTCAGTCAGTTCAGTTGCTCAGTCGTGTCTGACTCTGCGACCACATGGATTGCAGCGTGCCAGGCCTCCCTATCCATCACCAACTCCCAGAGTTTACTCAAAATCAAGCTGATTCAGTCGGTGATGCCATCCAACCATCTCATCATCTGTCATCCCTTTTCCTCCTGCCTCCAATCTTCCCAGCATCATGGTCTTTTCAAATGAGTTAGTTTTTTTTCAAATGGCATCAAGTGGCCAAAGTATTTGAGTTTCAGCTTCAAGGTCAGTCCTTCCAATGAATATTCAGGACTGATTCTGTTTAGGGTGGACTGGTTGGATTTCCTTGCAGTCCAAGGGACTCTCAAGAGTCTTCTCCAACACCATAGTTCAAAAGCATCAGTTCTTTGGCACTCACCTTTCTTTACATCCCAACTCTCACATGACTGATAGAGAAACCATACCATTGACTAGACCGAACTTTGTTGGCAAAGTAACATCTCTGCTTTTTAATATGCTGTCTAGGTTGATCATAGCTTTTTGCAAAGAGTGAGCATCTTTTAATTAGATGGTTGCAGTCACCATCTGGAAGTTCATGTTTCACGTATTGCTGAAGCCTGGCTTGGAGAATTTTGAGCATTACTTTACTAGCATGTGAGTTGAGTGCAACTGTGTGGTAGTCTGAGCATTCTTTGGCATTGCCTTTCCTTGGGATGGGAATGAAAACTGACCTTTTCCAGTCCTGTGGCCACTGCTGAGTTTTCCAAATTTGCTGGCATATTGAGTGCAGCACTTTCACAGCATCATCTTTCAGGATTTGAAATAGCTCCACTAGAATTCTATCACCTCCACTAGCTTTATTCATAATGATGCTTTCTAAGGCCCACTTGACTTCACATTCCAGGATTTCTGGCTCTAGGTGAGTGATCACACCATCGTGATTATCTTGGTTGTGAAGATCGTTTTGTACAGTTCTTCTGTGTATTCTTGCCACCTCTTCTGAATGTCTTCTGCTTCTGTTAGATCCATGCCATTTCTGTCCTTCATCGAGCCCATCTTTGCATGAAGTGTTCGCTTGGTATCTCTAATTTTCTTGAAGAGATCTCTAGTCTTTCCCATTTTACAGTTTTCCTCTATTTCTTTGCATTGATTGCTAAGGAAGGCTTTATTATCTCTCCTTGCTATTTTTTGGAACTCTGCATTCAAATGGGAATATCTTTCCTTTTATTCTTTACTTTTCACTTTCCTTCTTTTCACAGCTATTTGTAAGGCCTCCTAAGACAGACATTTTGCTTTTTTGCATTTATTTTCCATGGGGATGGTCTTGATCCCTGTTTCCTATACAATGTCAAATAGTTCATCAGGCAGTCCATAGTTCATCAGGCACTCTGTCTATCAGATCTAGTCCCTTAAATCTATTTCTCACTTCCACTATATAATCATAATGGATTTGATTTAGGTCATACATGAATGGTCCAGTGGTTTTCCCTACTTTCTCCAATTTAGGTCTGAATTTGGCAATAAGGAATTCATGATGCTTTTGAACTGTGTTGTTGAAGAAGACTCTTGAGAGTCCCTTGGACTGCAAGGAGATCCAACCAGTCCATTCTGAAGGAGATCAGCCCTGGGATTTCTTTGGAAGGAATGATGCTAAAGCTGAAACTCCAGTACTTTGGCCACCTCATGCGAAGAGTTGACTCATTGGAGAAGACTCTGATGCTGGGAGGGATTGGGGGCAGGAGGAGAAGGGGACAACAGAGGATGAGATGGCTGGATGGCATCACTGACTCAATGGACATGAGTCTGTGTGAACTCCAGGAGTTGGTGATGGACAGGGAGGACTGGTGTGCTGCGATTCATGGGGTCACAAAGAGTGGGACAAAACTGAGAGACTGAACTGAAATGATCTGAGCCACAGTCAGCTTCCGGTCTTGTTTTTGCTGACTGTATAGAGCTTCTCCATCTTTCACTGCAAAGAATATAATCAATCTGATTTAAGTGATGACCATCTGGTGAACTTCCAGATGTCCAAGCTAGTTAACAGAGGATCCAGAGATCAAATTGCCAACATCCGCTGGATCATTGGAAAAACAAGAGAGTTCCAGAAAAACATCTATTTCCGCTTTATTGACTATGCCAAAGCCTTTGACTGTGGGGATCACAATAAACTGTGGAAAATTCTGAAAGAGATGGGAATACCAGACCACCTGACCTGCATCTTGAGAAACCTATATGCAGGTCAGCAAGCAACAGTTAGAACTGGACATGGAACAACAGACTGGTTCCAAATAGGAAAAGGAGTATGTCAAGGCTGTATATTGTCACCCTGCTTATTTAACTTATATGCAGAGTACATCATGAGAAATGCTGAGCTTGAAGAACCACAAGCTGGAATCAAGATTGCCAGGAGAAATATCAATAACCTCAGATATGCAGATGACACCACCCTTATAGCAGAAAGTGAAGAGGAACTAAAAAGCCTCTTGATGAAAGTGAAAGAGAAGAGTGGAAAAGTCAGCTTAAAGCTCAACATTCAGAAAACTAAGATCATGACATCTGGTCCCATCACTTCATGGGAAATAGATGGGGAAACAGTGAAAATAGTGTCAGACTTTATTTTGGGGGACTCCAGAATCACTGCAAATAGTGATTACAGCCATGAAATTAAAAGATGTTTACTCCTTGGATGGAAAGTTATGACCAACCTAGATAGCATATTGAAAAGCAGAGACATTGCTTTGCCAGCAAAGGTCCGTCTAGTCAAGGCTATGGTTTTTCCAGTGGTTATGTAGGGATGTGAGAGTTGAACTATGAAGAAATCTGAGTGCTGAAGAATTGATGCATTTGAACTGTGGTGTTGGAGAAAACACTTGATAGTCCCTTGGACTGCAAAGAGATCCAACCAGTCCATTCTAAAGGAGATCAGTCCTGGGTGTTCACTGGAAGGACTGATGCTGAAGCTGAAACTCCCATACTTTGGCCACCTCATGCAAAGAGTTGACTCATTGGAAAAGACCCTGATGCTGGGAGGGATTGGGTTCAGAAGGAGACGGGGACAACAGAGGATGAGATGGCTGGATGGCATCACCAACTCGATAAACATGAGTTTGTGTAAACTTTGGGAGTTGGTGATGGACAGGGAGGCCTGGCATGCTGCAATTCATGGGGTCACAAAGAGTCAGACATGACTGAGTGACTGAACTGAACTGAGTCACCATCTGCAGTGATTTTGGAGCCCCTCAAAGTAAATCCTGCCACTGTTTCCACAGTTGCCTTATCTATATGCCATGAAGTGATGGGATAAGATGCCATGATCTTAGTTTTCTGAATGTTGAGTTTTAAGCCAACTCTTTTACTCCCCTATTTTACTTTCATCAAGAGCCTCTTTAGTTCTTCTTTGCTTTCTGCCATCATGGAGGTGTCATCTGCCTATCTAAGGTTATTGATATTTCTCCCAGCATTCTTGATTCCAGCTTGTGCTTCATCCAACCCAGCATTTCTCATGATGTACTCCTCATGTAAATTAAAGAAGCATGTTCACAATATACAGGCTTGACATACTCCTTTCCCAATTTGGAACCAGTCTGTTGTTCCATGTCCAGGTCTAACTGTTGCTTCTTGACCTGCATACAGATTCCTCAGGAGGCAGTTCAGGCAGTCTGGTATTTCCATCTTTTGAAGATTTTTCCACAGTTTGTTGTGATCCACACAGTCAAAACTTTGGCATAGTCATAAAGCAGAAGTAGATGTTTTTCTGGAGCTCTCTTGCTTTTTTGATAATCCAACTGATATTAGCAATTTGATTTCTGATTCCTCTGCATTTTTTAAATCCATGTTGAACATCTGGTAGTTCATGGTTCATGTACTGTTGAAGCCTGCATTGTAGAATGTTGAGTATTACTTTGCTAGCATGTGAGATTAGTTCAATTCTGTGGTAGTCTGAGAATTCTTTATCATTGCCTTTCTGTGGGATCAGAACAAATACTAACCTCTTCCAGTCCTGTTTGCATTGCTGAATTCTCCAAATTTGCTAGTATATTGAATGCAGCACTTTCACAGCATCATCTTTCAGGATTTGAAATACTTCAACTGGAATTTCATCACTTCCGCTAGCTTTGTTTGTAGTGATGTCCTAAGGCCCACTTGACTTGGCATACCAGGATGTCTATCTCTAGATGATTGATCACACCATCGTGATTATCTGGGTCATGAATATCTTTTTTGTATAGTTCTCTGTGTATTCTTGCCACCTCTTCTTAATATCTTCTGCTTCTGTTGCTATGCTATGCTAAGTCACTTCAGTCCTGTCCAACTCTGTGTGACCCCAGAGATGGCAGCCCACCAGGTTCCCCCGTCCCTGGGATTCTCCAGGCAAGAACACTGGAGTGGGTTGCCATTTCCTTCACCAATGCATGAAAGTGAAAAGAGAAAGTGAGGTCGCTCAGTCGTGTTCAACTCTTAGTGACCCCATGGATCGCAGCCTAACAGGCTCCTCCGTCCATGGGATTTTCCAAGCAAGAGTACTGGAGTGGGGTACCATTGCCTTCTGTCCTTTATTGTGCCCATCTTTGCATGAAATGTTCCCTTGGTATTTCTTTGGGATGGTCTTAATCGTTGTTTCTCATACAATGGCATTAACCTTCATCGTTAGTTCTTCAGGTTCCCTATCAGATCTAATCTCTTGAATCTATTTGTCACTTCCACTGTACAGTTGTAAGGGATTTGAGTTAGGTCATACCTGAATGGTCTACAGGTTTTCCCGACTTTCTTCAATTTAAGTCTGAATTTGGCTTAAAATGCTTTACATGGTAGTACTATGCAAAGCAGTACTATTGATTTAAGTAGGTGAAATAGAAAATCTCAGGGGCTAGAAATAAAACTGCTACTGCTACTGCTAAGTCACTTCAGTCGTGTCCGACTCTGTGCGACCCCATAGACGGCAGCCCACCAGGCTCCACTGTCCCTGGGATTCTCCAGGCAAGAATAGTGGAGTGGGTTGCCATTTCCTTCTCCAATGCATGAAAGTAAAAAGTGAAAGTGAAGTCACTCAGTCGTGTCCGACTCTTAGGGACCCCATGGACTGCAGCCTACCAGGCTCCTCTGTCTGTGGGATTTTCCAGGCAAGAGTACTGCAGTGGGGTGCCATTGCCTTCTCCAGAAATAAAACAATTCATACTATTAACTTCACACACACACACACACACACACACACACACACAGAGAAACAAAAAAGACACCCTTTTTCCTCAGTCATAGAAATCAGTGTTCACAAGAAAATCTTTCACTGAGAAGCCAACTATGATATCACGAGTATAAGATTATAAGTAAATTTTCTGCCAGCCAGCTATGTGGAAACTTTAAGCTGAATTCTATTCCTGGTGATTTCAGTTCAGTCTTTAGAGGAGTTTTATGGCATAAATATCTAAGTGCAGAATCATATCTGGTACATAAGTACATGCAATAAAAGCTGATTTCTATAGGAAAGGCAGTGAGATGATTAATTCAAATAACATTATTTAATAATTTCATGTTTTTTCACATAACTCAAAGGACCAAAACTAAATTCACTTAGCATTGTAAATAAGTGTATATCTAGCTGGAAACATTGTTCAAAGGATGATTATCTCTGAAAAATATTTTCAAAGTGAATATGAACAGGTAACACTTTGGAACTCTGTCTTAACCAGTATAATAATAATACAATAACAGAGATGCAAGTAGTCCATACATATATATGTGTACATATGTGTATACACATATACACAACAGGCATAACTACATGTTGAATAAAAGCATACATGTAAATGAAATTTGAATTTAACAAACACATACATATCTTCAACTTTGCAAATTATCTGTCCTTGGTTATCAAGAAAAAAATAAAATGTATGTGTCAGGTACATTTTCTAAAATAAAGTTTTGCTTATTATATTACCATTACACATGCTGACAGAATTTCTTAGGAAAATTAATGGATGATGCTTTAAAACATTTATTTTCAAGTCCGTGATTTCTCTTTTTTCCATCAGCACGTTCTAATATTGCGGCTAAGGCTAATCATGAAGACAGACTTTTGGTTGATGATTATGGTACCCGTGAGGCTGTTGGCAAATCTGAACTGTCTCCTGAGCTGGGAAAGTGACCAACTAGATCTTTTTCCTTTTTCCATTCTTGTTTTAAGAGGGAAAAAAAAATTGAAACTCAACAATAATGACAATTTCTAATGAGAATGAACACTGTGTGAGACTGTGTCAGTGCAGGTATAAACTGATAATTTGAGCAAAGTTGGGCAGTTGGTTGACATTAGCTAGGATGTATAACATTCAAGGGGTGTCTTTGCAAGTTTGGGCTATTTATTTATCAGTAGTCCCTGGACTGCATATAACCTCCCAGCCTTCAGCTAAGTTTGTATCTGATAATATATGCATGTAGGACAGAGGGTCCTGATTCCTTTCTGATAAAGGTTAAGAGCTGAATACTGTAAGTTCACCCTTTGCCAATCTTCAGTCCTAGCACTTGATTTTTGATACTTTCTTAATATTAACTTAATTAATATGGCCCACTAATAATACAGTCTGTGATTTTCATGAATAGATATCTCCTAGAAAGGGTCAGTTTTAGAAATAGTAGGTTATAGGGAGGTACACATGGGTTTTGAGGCCTTCGCACATCTGTGGCCAGTTCTGAACAGATTTTCACAACCTTTCAGCCACAGCCGCGATGCTATGCTGGCAGGTTTATAAACATATTTAAAATAACGAAGTGGGTAAGAGAGGTTAGGAATAGTGATATAGTATTAACCAGACTGACAAACACACCACATCGTTATCTTTTATTCCTGACTAAACAAAAATGAAAACAAAAAACTACAGGTTATTAATTTTCATAGCACATATAGAGGAACAAAATAAATGATTAAATGTCTATTACCACCTATTACCAGGGACTACATTAAGGAGGTGCTGGTCAAACTGGCTTCATTTGTCCCCCAGACTCCTCAGAGTCTGGCCTGTGAGGCCAGGCCAATTGGGGTTAAAGCAGACAGGGAAGTGATACAGCTGGAGATCCTTAAGAGTGATCAAGGGCCAGCCCGAAGGAGAAGTCAGCAAAATGCAAGGCTGAGAGCTCTTTACAGGCAGAGTAGAAGAGTCGTGTGTATTCAGAAAACAGCCTAACCCCATCCAGAGAACTTTATGATTTATTTAGATTTTGTTTAAAATTCCAGAATAGGAGCAGCTTGGTCAACTTTGATCAAAACATTTCAGGGGAAAAGAATTGTTAATTTTCAAAAATAATGTTATTGGAGCATTTGTGAAATAGTAAAATATATATATATAATATATATATATAATATAAAATATAATATATATATGTAATATGTATGAATACATACAATTCAGTATGTAAATATCTCCTTGCTAACAATGTATTCTCATCTTTATCTTGAGCAATTAATACATAGATTGTGGATTTTACTGGGAACCTGTTCATTCATGTACCTCTAGGTTATTGGTTTTTCTCCTGTTTCTGGCTCAGATTTTTGCTCCCTCACAGTATTTTCTGGATGACTTTCCAAATAAATATATTTGCACTCAAAAAAAAAAAAGGAGGAGACATAGAAAGAATGGTTATGTAAAGGTTATGTTTAATATCAAGAGTTTGATTTGAACACCAGAATTGTGAAATGTAGTTCATCTGAGTGAAGGCCAGAAAAAGGCAATTTGGTACACAAATCTAATTCATGAAGTAGCAGTACAATATCTTATATTTATCACAGTGAAAACTTGACCTTAGCAAATAAATTTTATCTAACTAAGATTAATTAAGAATAAATTTATTGAGGTATTGCTGACAAAAAAGGTTCATATTTAATGTGTACAATGTGACGCTTTAATATATTGTGAGACAATTATCATCATCAAGCTAACAGTGTACTGTCTTGATTTTCATTCTATTTATGTGGATATTTTTAGTCTGTATTCTTTGCTCAGGACCACTGTTAGAAATTAAAATATTTCAGTATCTGAGGTGCTTTTTTCTTCTCATTCTGTATCTTTTTTTCTATAATGTTATGGTTTCATTTATTCTCTGTGGCCCATTAGTTACATGATTATTTCTTCATTGAAGTTTACAACAGATATATACAATTGTCTCCTTGTCAAATGTACAGCTTTCAAATGCATATCAAGTTTATGTCCAAAACCGAAGTTAATGATTTTCATCGCAAACCTGTGAATGATACCCTATGAAAATGTGAAATCAATGATCTAAGATCCCTGTATCTGTGAATGTCTCCAGCAGTGTATGCAGCCTGGAACCAAGGTTTAATCCTTTACCTTTTTCTCCCACATACAATTAGTCATTAAGTTCTGCTGCTGTATCATATATTTCTATAGCTCTCTATACTTAACTTGTGTAAAACTTAAAATATTATGTAACCAGTTATGTATTCCCCTTAAAATATAATCATTATGGAATCCTCCAGTAGTTTGAATTCTCCATGAAGTCAGACTGAATTTGTTTTGCTCACCATTGTAACCCCAGTTTATAATGCACTTTTGACATTATTGCTGTTATTCAGTCACTCAGTCGTGTCCGACTCTTTGCAACCCCATGGACTGCAGCACACCAGGCTTCCCTGTCCTTCACCATCTCCTGGAGCTTGCTCAAACTCATGTTAATGAGTTGGTGATGCCATCCAACCATCTCGTCCTCTGTCGTACCCTTCTCTTCCTGCATCATCTTTCCCAGCGTCAAGGTCTTTTCTAATGAGTCGGCTCTTTGCTTTATGATAGGTGCTAAATACATACTTTCTAAGGGACTAACAAAGCATATAAGTAAAATAAAAATACTTTATAAAAATGTGTCTCAAATTTTTTATTATGTAAATTTTGAGATCATTCTCATTTCTAGTATTTCATTTTTTTATTTTTGAAATACAACTACATTTATTTTGAACAAACAATGAACATATTTAATAAATCCATTTCTACTCTAGTTTTGTGGGGATATAAACCAATTAAATAAATAAAGCTCATATATTTCAATATTTTGATGTAGAATAGAAAATTATATTTAGTCACAATGCATAATGGCTTTCAAATTACAGATATTTAATAAATGTCTTATGGATAAATTCATAAATAAATAAATGAATGGACAGTATTTTAAACAATATAGGTCATAAAAATATATGCCCAATTTCTGTCCTGATTATTTCCTGTAACACTTTCTCTGTGATTATTTTCAATACAGCATTACCTTAATTAATAAGGTTAAGGAGGTTGGCGACATTTCTATCAAGTGTATCCTTTCTCCATATTACTCAAAGTTCATAAAACCCTAAATAGCATTGAAGGTAAATCATAATTCAAACTGAAACAGTAACTAGTACAATTTTAACTATTTGCTAACAGCTTGAATTTTAGCAAAATTAACTTTCATTCTTGGGAATCTTTGTCTCATCTATTGATGTCAAGGGTCAGATAGTAAAGAACCATAGAATTATGAGAATAAAACCTTGTTAACAAAGTATATAGGACTTCGCAGGTGGCTCAGATGGTAAAGAATCCACATGCCGAGCATGAGACCCAGGTTCAATTCCTGGGTTGGAAAGATCCTCTGGAGAAGGAAGTGGCAATCCACTCCCAGTATTCTTGACTATAAATTCCCATGGACAGAGGAGCCTGGTGGGCTATACAGTCCATGGGGTCACTAAAGAGTAGATATGACTTAGCAAGTAAACAACAACAACAAACAAAGAAGATGTATAGTGTTTATTGTCGCTTATGCTTGCTAAATTATTGCCCCCACTAGGATTATGGAAATTTCATGAAAAATTTATGAAGTGACAGGATTAAACTGGGTGTCAGGAATACATACTGTTTCTCTCTGCTTAAATGTTCTAATAATATTCACTGTGTTTAATAAGTATAAATTGGTGACATGTGATCTAGACACGTATTTCAATAAAGAAAAAATTCAGGAAGTTTCAACAAAGATTCAATGTATGCTCTTCACACAGCAGCATATTTGATTCTGGGTAGCTGGAAAGAATAACTCATTTTTATGGGGAATATATAAATGAATGGGAGAAGACATATACATTGACAATCATCATGTCCATTAAACTGAAGTGAGTATATGAGACAAGTGTACAAAAAGAGAGATCAATTCTGAGAAAGGGTCCTCAATACAAATTTGAAAAAATAAATCTGTGCCCAATCATGTTAGTATTTTCCAAATGAAATTAATAGCATGAGTCAAAACAATAGAAGCAATAATATGATTTCACATCATTTAGTTCAAACCTAAATCTGGCAGACTTTCTAGATTTTTACAAAGTTTGAACAACTACCATTTACTTATCAGATATTTTAATGTTAGTACATTTTAATATGTTTTTATGTCTTAGCAAATCCGTGGCCCAAATATCTGCAATAGTAATATAAATATTTACTCGCTGTAATATAATTATCCTTTCATGAATCAAAAAACATAACAAAAAAAGCACACACCCATGGACCCACTTTAACACTTGACCTTCCATTTCCCAAATAAGTAAAGTTACAAAGACTGTGCAAATATACCCTAATTTTCTGATTGAAGTGTCATCTTGTTTTGTTTCCAAACATCAACCTGGACATGATTTTCTACTTTACTCAAATATTTGAAGGAAAAAACCACCAATTTCAAGTTGACACCTTATAAACTAAGAAATAAAGTTAGGAAATGTACTACATGGGGTAACTAAAAGCTTATTTATTAGCATTCTGTAAATAGACTCAAATAATTGTAAGTCAGTGTGAACAAAGAATTACACTGTAGTGCTATGCATAATCTGCTACAAGCTCTCAGGTTATTGAAGCTCTACTCAGATCACTCTGATGAAATATGTCTTAATCTAAGCAATGTGAGCTATTAGAGAACATTTCTCCTCAATCTGATTGAAACTTCACTTCTATTCATCTCAGTGACCCATAAACAGATGCAAAATATATCTTTTTATATCTATAACAAGAATGTTAGTCACATGCAAAGGGAATCTCATTTATTAAAAGATAGTACATTTGTCTGCTCAGCTTTTTGTGTGAATATTAGAAAACATCTTCTACATCTTCAGACTTGGTTGACAGGGAAAGTGTTTGCAGATAAATTACTATTTAACTATAAATAAGTCTTGACCTGCCCTGTGAAGATAAGCTGTGATATATCAAGAAGAAATTTTTATCTGAAATTTCCTAACAGTGCTTGCACACTGTAGGTATAATCTATATCTAACCTCTCTTTCTCTCTATGTAGACATCTGTATTTCTGGGAATAAATATATATATATATATATATATATATATATATATATATATATATATTCATATTTATTTAATGAAAGAATAATAATATATCTTCTACAGCTACAATATTTAAAGTGTAATTATAAGCTTCTATGAAGTAGAAAAGTTGACTGAAATTAAACCTTTTCCAACAGTACATATGACTAAATTTAAAACAAACATCAATAAAAGAGTGCAAAATCACAATAAAAAACTTCGGGAGTTGATGATGGACAGTAAGGCCTGGTGTACTGCTATTCATGGGGTCGCAAAGAGTCGGACACGACTGAGTGACTGAACTGAACTGAAGGGGATTAATGGGGATGGTGTTAGTCAATGAATAATACTTGGTTTATATAAGATGAATAAGTTTTAGAGATCTATTGTATAGCAGTGTCTATATTTTACAGTACTGCTTTGTATACTTGAAAGTTTATAAGAATAAAGCATATGTTGTTTTATAACAAAAACATCAGTAAATGTAAAGAAGATTATATGAAATTTTTGAAAGTGATAGATATGTTTATGGCATAGACTATGGTGATGGTTTTCTCCAAATTCATCAAGTTGCACACATTACCTATGTACAGCTTTTTGCATGTAAATCGTACTTCATTAAAGTTGTTTTAAAAATCTGGATAAATGATTATAACAGAGTGATATTCTAATACATAAACTCATAAATAAATAATATGTGAATACCAGAATGATAGGAGAGATGAACAGAAATTAGGGGAAAAAATCTGTAAGTATTCAAATTAAGCTCAGTACTAATCAAATGAATTGAAACTTTTTTTTTAACCAATCAGGTTATAAAGTTTGTAAAAGAGGATAGTTAACATTCATCAGTTATTAGAATTTGGCAAAATGGAGCCGTCACTGTTAATAACAGCAAATTGCTGATTGTTTAAAGAACTGTGAACAGGAACAAATTGCAGAACTTGACAGTAATCTATTACTGACAAAAATCTCTTGTAAACATTTTTATTAAAGAAACTTTCATATATTTCCCTAGCTTATCAGGAAAAAAAATTGACTTTCATGTATAAATTATTTTTAACTTTAAAAGAATGGAAATTCTTTTATATTGCATATGAAAATCAAATAAGAAATCATTTTCTCTGACAAACTTTAGCTAATATAACCCATTATGTGTCTTTAACCAAGGAACTGGGAAAATTGATAATATTAATGAGCTGGAAAGGACTTTACACTCTACTTAACTCATTAAACTGATTTCACAAGTGGCAAATATGAACCATAAAGACATAAAGAAACAATGGCACAACAGACACAACACAAACTCTCTCTCTCTCTCTCTCACACACACACACACACACACACACACACACACACACACACAACTTGTTCAGAAGAAAATTTCAGGTTAGGAAAAAAATAAAAAATAGCAGTGAAATCCACCATGACACTCTCCAATATTTAAGATGGAAGGTGGAACTAGATTAGAATATTTTGTTGTATTTTTTATTTCTATTTTTTAATAGAAAAGCCTTGTTCTAATGTAACTTTCAAAACACTGGACCAAGAGCTATTCAGTAGATTCTTCTATGACACAGCGGTTCAGTATCAGTCTTAATTCCATCCTGAGTGTCAATCTTTTCTCAGCTCCTTGCAAATAGGGGCTGGCTAGTTGTGAAGCAAGGCAATGGCACCCCACTCCAGTACTCTTGCCTAAAAAATCCCATGGACAGAGGAGCCTGGTAGGCTGCAGTCCATGGGGTCGCAAAAGTCGGACACAACTGAGCAACTTCACTTTCACTTTTTACTTTCATGGAGAAGGAAATGGCAACCCACTCCAGTGTTCTTGTCTGGAGAATGCCAGGGCCAGTGGAGCCTGGCGGGCTGCCGTCTATGGGGTCTCACAGAGTTGGACCTGACTGAAGCGACTTAGCAGCAGCAGCAGCAGTTGTGAAGCAATCACTACTGGCAATCGGATTCTCTTCCCATTGAGTTCCTATTGTGCTACTGCCCAGATAAATGGCTTCACTTCCTGGAGCTGCAGGGTGGATTTCAGGACCTGCTTGGCTGGATGCAGGAGGGTGGACCGCAGAGTCCAATAGACCACCACACATTGCTGTATCAGCAGTACAGGAAACAATTTAATGAGCAGTATGCTATAGATGATGTGTCATAGTGTATTCTTCTGTTCTGTAATCAAACTGGAAATATCCCTGTTTCAGGGTCTGTGATCTTTTAATCCAGTTTCCTATGACAAATACTTAATCTATTCTGCTTGCCATCCGTTATTATCTTAATCAGACACCTCTGCAAAAACATCAGTAACTCAGTGCTTCTGTTATTAGCTGCCCACTATTATCAAAAAAAAGAGGAAAAATAAAAAGAAAGGACAAATCAGATGACATTATTTTTATTTTATTTATTAGGTTGAGTGTTCATTCCTACTGCTTATTCTTTGAGCTACCTCTGGCTTACCAGTTATAGCTTAATGATGTTCTTTGGAGCTCAAAGTGCTTGTTGGCATTCTACACTGTGCTCTTGAACTGTGATGTCAAAACAAAGTGTATCTGGCATACCTGGAGGTCTAGCAAAGGTCTAAGTGGGATCAAGAAGGGATCTAAATATCAAAAGCAAAACAAAAGTTTGACACACTATTCCAAATCCCTGCTTCATGTTACTTGAAGTCTAAAGATTTCCTTTAATTTTGAGCCTTTTATGGATTAACCACTGCTAGAGAAATACTATTTTCAGGAGAAGATTATTCTGGTACATTGGACATGACCCTGTTGAAAAATTGAGCTGACTGAATGAAAATAGCAAAGACAGGAACAAGGGTACCTCCAGCCCTTTTGAGGAAAGGTAGCAATCTTCAAAACTCTGATTTGGGTTATGGTATCTTTTCAAGAAGGGCTTCCCAGGCGGCTCAGCGGTAAAGAATATGCCTGCATTGCAGGAGACTTGCAGGAGATGTGGGTTTGATCCCTGGGTCAGGAAGATCCCCTGGCGTGGGAAATGGCAAGCTACTCCAATATTCTTGCCTGGAAAAATCCCATGGGCAGAAGAGACTGGCTGGCTGTAGTCCATGGGGTCGCAAAAAGTGTCGGATGTGAGTTAGCAATTAAACAACAATGGCCAATGAGGGAATTATCAGATACAATGACATATCTTTTAAAATTTATGTTGCTATATTGCCCTCCAGGGTTTTGTAATTTACAATAGCAGAACCATTGGAAGGCTCTTATTTCTTTACTTCCAGGAGTATTGGAGGCTATTTCTGTTTGGCATGAGACATGTAAATTAGTCTGTCTATGACTTTTTCCTCATTTGTAAAATGAGAACAATAATAGCACCTGTCTGTGTCAGGTCTTTGATGTTCTTGAGAGTAAATTATTGTTAGTGCCCTGTGTGTGCTCAGTCGTGTCCAGCTCTGTGCGACCCCGTGGCCTGTAGTTCACCAGGCTCCTCTGTTCATGGGATTTTCCAGACAAGAATACTGGAGTGGGTTGTTATTTCCTCCTCCAGGAAATTTTTGTTAGGGAAGGGTCATTTAGGTGTTACTTTGGTATTAGAAATAGCAAACATTTTCTAATTGCCTAGATCCTCCTTAAGCTTTTATATTCAATTCATGATTGTTGTCATTGTATTTACAAGGCTAAGAAATTTGAAAAATATTGTGAATGGCCTTTGAATAATGCCTGGCATTTAATACACATAAATAAAGGCAGACTATTCTAAATTAAGTTTATGTCATTATATTTTAAATCACTCAATCTACTTAAAATAGTTATACCTATTTAAGAATTGATAAAAGTACAATAAATTTATAAATATAGTAACATAAATTGTTGGAGGCATGTAATGCTGTATAAAAACAATAAAATTTCAAATGAAAATTCTTAATAGACTATGGTGGCTCAGATGGTAAAGAATCTGCCTGCAATGCACGAGACTCAGATTCCATTCCTTGATTGGGAAGATCCCCTGCAGAAGGGAATGGCAATTCATTCCAGTATTCTTGCCTAGAGAATTCTATGGACAGAGGAGCCTGGTGGGCTCCTGCACATGGGGTCGCAAAGAGCTGGACATTACTGAGTGACTAACACTTTCACTTTCACACAACATATTTAAAATTATAGTTATGAAGCTTTACATTAAATTTATAGACTAGATTTTCTTATGAAGTAATTACTTGTACTCAGTTTATCTCAGATGAAAAGATTTCCTTTCTCTAGTAAAGTAATAAAGTATTTGTTTTTCTCAAATATTTCTTCATTCAATTCTAAATTTTCCTGATTTATAATTTGCTCATTTAAATGCAAATATTTATGTTTGGGGCATATCGTATTAGTACAATGTTTTAAGTTCTTAAAAGACACAGCTTATTTACAATTAATTCAAAATAAAATGGACTCTTTTGTGATGTACACTTCCATGAGTTTTAACACATGTATAGAATTATGTACAGACAATTAGGACACAGATTTCCATTATCACACCCTCCAAAATTATCTTGTGTTGCCCTTTTTAGTCACACATTCCCTCCAGTCTTTACTTCCATAAACCACCAAATTCTTCTCCTGGACCATAGTTCTGCTTTTTAGAAAGTCATATAGAAGAGCTCATACAGTATAACATTTAATTTTTTGAAACCAGCTTACTTTCTTAGCATAATGCTTTGAGATTCAACCCTTGTTGTGTTTATCAATTGTTCTTTCCTTTTAATTGTTAATATTCCATTGTATGGATGAAGACAATATGTTTATTCCTTCACCTGCTGAAATATACTGAATGGTTTTCAGTTTGGGACGATTATAAATAAAGCCATTCCAAGCATCTATGTATGGAATTAATGTGAACATAAGTATTTATTTATCTAAGGTAGATACCTAGGAGTGGGATTGCTCCAACCTAAGAGAAGGTTTCACTTTATTAGCAACTTTCAGTTTTTCATAAAACTATCCCTTTTAAAGATTTTTAATATAAATATATCTGGTTAAGCTTTTTTTATACAGTTACTATGTTCTTAAATTCTAAAAGTTAAAGTAGAAACCCACACACGTGAGAATAAGCCATCTAATTACTTAATTTTCAGATCAGATTACAGTGAGTATCACCAACCTAGACAGCTCTACTGTTCAGTAAATTCAACTAGTCTATTTACTGCTTCATGTGATTCTAAATTATGTTCTTCAAATTTCTAAATCTTAGGGCTACTATAGATATTTAAAATATAACTGGTTGGCATTTGTCTGACACAAACCCACAAACCTACTGTCATCACGTATTTTAAGACAGTCATGTCCATATAAGGCTATGAGAAGAATGAATTATAGTCACAGTGCACAGAACACCATCTAGCAAAATGAAATTTCAAATCATATTAGCCATTTTGATCACATAATTTCCTTGGGATTTCTTTGATTTCAAATGTATCCTTGATATGTATTCTGTTTCTACAACATAGAATAGTGTTTGACATTACAGACAAAATTGTGGTGATTTCCACCCCCACAAGCCAATATGCCAAGAGAGAAGATTGACTTCTGAGAGTCCATATATTTGCTCAAATTCTCAAGGGTTGGCCTCAGATGCGCTTGCTAAGCAACATTTTATCCTCCGTTTCTTATTTCTAATCCTACAAAGGCATGCGTGCTCAGTGGCTCAGGCCTGTCAGATGCTACGATCCTATGGACTGTTACCCACTTGGCTTCCCTGTCCATCACGGACAATCCAAACACTGGAATGGGTTGCCATTTCCTCCTTCAGGGGATCTCCCTACTCAGGTATCGAACCCATGTCTCCTGTGTCTCCTGCATTGGCCGGCGGATTCTTTACCATTGAGCCACATGGGATGCCCCCTCCTAGGCATTTAATACAAAATATGTGCTTCCGCTGGGCAAAGTAAGAAATGCAGTGTCCACTGAGAGTGATCTTTGGCTTTGCCTAAATCTCCCAAACCTCTGGAGGCTGCTAGATTCCTAAAAGACTGTTGGAGCAGTTTCTCATCCCAGTCTATCATCTGCACTCAAAGTTGATTTGCTATGTCAGTAGTCTCCAAAGTCCATCATGAACAGTTCTGTCTCTTTAGAATCTTTTCTCTTATATCCAAAGCAGAACAAAGAATTGTCTAAGATCAGAAAATGAGAGAGCATCCCTTAAATTCTATGTTCCTCAGTTTGTCTACTTCTTGTCTTTGTCTTTCCAAGACAAATGACCCTTTCTTTCTCCAATTAAAAGCAAGCATCCCTTCCCGTACAAAAAAGAGCACAAAGATCAAAAGCATTTCAGTGGCTATACACACATTCTGAGAGTAAATAGACTACATTAGCCTTAAAAAGTTGAATATTTTTGAGAGACTGATAATCTTTCACATTCTTTTCTTGTAAGGTCTTACCTATATGCTCAATATATTCATTTGAATGGTCTTTTTAATTTATCAATGAATAACAATATTTGATCGGGAAGATCCCCTGGAGAAGGAAATGGCAACCCACTCCACTATATCTTGCCTGGAGAATCCCGTGGGCGGAGGAGCCTGGTGGGCTACGGTCCACGGGGTCGCAAAGAGTCGGACACGACTGAGCGACTTCACTCACTTCACTTTAATTTATCAATGAATAACAATATTTGGTAGTGTTTTTGCAATTAGCCATTACATAACAAAAATGCATCAGGGAGATATAGAACATTGGATAAATGATGTTGAGGTTAAAGCTAACCATTTTGAAATACAGTGCTGGATTCTTATCTTGCAACATATCTGAAAAAGTTTGTCAATTAGTTAAAAAGAGTAAATACATACATCTAAAATAATACAACTAGAAAAAAAATCTGTGAATAATTATCAGTATTCACCTCAAGTTGATGACTGCTTTTCTATTTATGAAAGAAAAAGTAGAAATATAGATGGCTCAATGTAGATAAAATTTTACAAATGACAGAACAATAATTAATCACCCATGAAAGATTTGCATGTTAAAAAGCAAACAAAGTTAAATATCAAGCAAACATTTGTCATATATATATATATATATATATATATATATATATATATATGTATGTATGTATCTGATAAGTCATCTCATTGGAGTCCATCACTGTATTTTTTACTATTACATTACTAAGATTTTCATTCAGATATAGAGAGAATTTACATATTTGGAGTTTTAAGCTATGATTGCTTCTTTTTTATTTTTCAAGTTAGTTTTGCTATTCTTAACTGAAAATCTTTGGGAGGGGGATTTTTAGAAAGAAAATCTTTATCAATTTCACAATGTCTGTGATTTTGCTTGCCCAATTTATATTGGGATTCAACTATTTCAAAAGGACCTTCTGAACTTCATCTCATTATTATAAAACTTTTGAGATAATTTTGTGATAGCTTTCAGCCCTGACATCCTTTCTACGTTCATGTCGTCTGTCTGAAGTTCACTGGGAACTATACAGAAGAAGACTAGCCACACACTGCTGTCTGCTTCGGTGTTCCTGTGACTATCATTTTGAAGTTTTATAGAAACCACACAGAACTCTCACATGCATTACTTGGCTTCTATCACCCTAGTTGGGGCAATAGCTTCTTGCTGAAATATTATCCTGAGGATCTACGTGTTTATTTTCTGATCTCTCCAATTCAACTGTTACACTGGAAATTGGCACGTATTCCAACCCCCATTGCTTGTTTAATCAAATCCAACATATCAGTGTCACTAGAAATCCACCCCTTTATCTACTTTTCCCATTTTCCCATTACACAATATCACAGCTATCCCACATGGTAACTTTGGAATCGTCCTTCATTTGCCAGTATTTTCTTTGCGGGGTTGTTCTTTTGTGTCTGATTTCTTCAGGCTGAAAGGTCTATGCCATATTTCTGTTTTTTTAATTTTACACTTTGTAAAGAAACTATCGTATTTCTTTAGAAAAGAACAATAAAATAAATGCTATAGAAACTTTCACTGCAAGGAGAAAATTCACCCAGGCATGGGAAGCTAAAAAGTTTAGGCAAGATTCTGTTTCTCATGATTTGTCTTTCCATAGGGTACTTCTCATTTTTCATCCCTGAGACAAGAATAAGTGTTGTCAGGTAATAAATAACTGAATGATGAACCTCAGATGATAAACATATGAGCATAAAATGTATCTACAACTTCTCTTATCATGTATAAATTATTTTGGTGTTAGCCTTAGAGAGCATGGGTTTATTATTTTTTTTCAATTTATTTTAAAACAAAGGCATATTTTCAAAGTTTTAGCTCAAGTACAATCTCATGTACTAGCCTTTTAAAAATCATCCCAAATAGGATTGATTTCCGTTCTTTCATAGAATGCTTTCTTATCTTGGTCATAATTAATATATCTTCTGCCTGTAACCAGATCTGTAATTATCTGAATTACACAGTAGAACATGATTAACTCAAGATAATAGATTCTACTTTGTTCATTTTTGCACATTTTATTATTAGAATTCATTTTGAAGATAGTAAACTATCAATATGCAATTGTTTAGCTGAAATAAATTATGAAGAGTATCATTAGTTATTATGTCTATTTTTGAGTGTCGGTTTCGAAAAGTTACTTTATGAATAGCTGAGACCTGAGTTTGAATTTCAGTTCTAATATTGTCCAGTTGAAATTGCCCTTGGATTTTTTTCTTGGTTCTGGTGGGACATCAAAATCAAAAGAGAACTAGATCTTTACTCTGATGATCTTGTGTTTTAACTGGGTGAGAAAATTAATGCAATAACTATATAAATTACATAAGCTATCCAAAGTTGATGTTCTGGAAAATAAGATAGAAGAAGGTAAGGCACTTCCAACTATACTAAGTTCTAGTGTCACAAAATAATTCTTGCTATGTTCTTCATCACATTTTGTAGGTGCTATTTCAGCTTTCAGGAAAGACCTTTCTACTAGTTTTCCCATAATATTATATTAATTTATTCATTCATTCTTTTTAATGTCAGCACAGACATTTTTTCATATGTGGCTGCTATATAAAATAACACAGTTTTCCTCTGGTCATCAAGAAGATCGGTGTGATGAGGCAGATTGACATTATGACTCAAATATACTGTCATATATGCAGACGTGCTGTAAAAGTATCAAGTATGATCTATGATAATTCTGGAAGATCTGAGAAACCACATTTATGGAAGCAACTAAAACATAGTCTGTGGGCAGGAAGGAGTAGGGTAAGAGAAAGAAGTGCGTTAGATAAGCATCATTTCTTGCAAGCCTATTTCAAGAATTGCCTCCTTAGCAAGGCTTGCAGTGAGCTATGTACTCTTCATGCACTACCTTATTTGTGGTTGCAAAGCTTTCTTTTTTTTTTTGAATCTAGCACATATCACTATCTCCTGTAATTATCCATTTATATAACTGTCTCATCTGATGGATGGTGTGCTCTGAGATCTAATAACCATAACTTACTGACCTTAATAAGCATCTCATTTGTTCTTCACTGAAAAAGAAAACTGGCAATCAAATGTTCAATGGATGTAATGCCAATCAGTCCAACCTGTTAAAAGCATTGATGCCCAAAATTAACAACTATATATACACAATAAGCTCAATGTATTAAGATCCTAGAATTATTGGGAGGCCAATTTATGTTTATTATTTTAAATCATAACATTTTTGCCTTAAACCAGTGAATGCATGTAAAAGTCACCAATCTGAATCACAATTTAGTGAATTGGCAAATTTGATTTTCTATATTGTGAATATGATGGCTGACATATCATAATATATAATTTTGTGTGTCTCAAAATCATTTTGTTTCCTCAATTAGTAACACGTATGAAAACCTGAAGGTGATAAGTCTGTATTTTTACGAAATACAAAGCTGGATCAATGCTGAAACATTTCCCATTTATTCAAAAAAATGTTCCATGAGCTTAAATATGTTTTTAATACATAACATTTGAAATATGCTCTTCATTTGAAACTCATCACTCCTTGGACCTTAAATTCAAAGATTCAATAAAATGATCCCAGAAGGAGAAAATGGATAAATTAATTCAGAAAGCTTATTTATAAAAAGGTAAAAATCTCATGCTTTTGTCAGAAAAAATATTTAAAATTTACTTTTCTAGGAACAGCAAAAATAGGTCTTTTGCCTTTCAAAGGAAAACTTATTTCATGCACCTGTGTCATCCTTCCTGTTCTGGCCTAGCTTTCTCTAGTCTCTAGGGAATCAGTTAAGAGAGACTGAATTTAGAAATGATTAGTTTTCCTCTACATAGAATTTGAACAGTATTATGAAATAAATATTCATTACAACAAACATAGAGAAAAACGTACAAGAAAATTGGCTTGAGCTGGGTAATAAGATACTCTTTTTATCCTTCTTTTTTTCCCCCATGGGGAAGCATTGCTTTTAAATATTTAGGTTCAAAACAGCTAAGAACAAATAATACTCTACTCAGAAATATCTCTTAGTTATCAATATGATTTTCAATCAGGACAAATAAGAATTTCATGTGTTTTATTAGAATTAATAACTTCCTGGTCAAATTAAATTTTACCTGAAATCAGCCCAAAGAGGTAATTTCTTTTGGAACCTTATTTTTTGGAATCATTGTCTTCTAGAACCTCTTCCAAACTATAACTTGAGTCAGATTGTCAGTCTTTTCAGTATGGTGGCTTGTGTGCAATCTCAGTTGCTAAGTCATGTCCAACTCTTTGTGACCCCATGGATTGTAGCCCGCCAGGCTCCTCTGTCCACAGGATTGCCCAGGCAAGAATGCTGGAGTAAGACGCCATTTCTTTCTCCAAGGGATCTTTCAGACCCAGGGATTAAACCCACCTCTCTTGCATGGCAGGCAGATTCTTTACCACTGAGCCACCAGGGAAACCCTGTTTATAGCTTGTATCACTATAGCATGCCTGAATGAAAAATGGAAAATTTTGACAATCAGAATTTTCAGGTCCTTGTTTGGTGCTTTATATGTGATCTTTCTTAATGATTCCAATTTATAACCGGTGAGAATATTTCACATAAAAAAGTTTTATTGTTTAAGAAAGTTGGTGAAACAAAAAGCAGGTAGTCAGGTTATACTGCCACACCCATTCCTGTACCTCTTTCTTCCCCCTCTCAGCAATTTACATAAGGGTACAACACCATCAACACATATGCATCCACTAAGACTAAGAACAGGAGATTTTTCTACTTTATTTTTTTAAACCATTTAAATTATTTGAATAAATTAGGTCTTCAATTATATAATTCTCTCTTTCATCCAACTCATGTACACACTTAATATGAGACACTATATCTATGGCTGTAATTTTGGTAAAGACATGCTCTGTTTTTTGCTTTTAACACTCAATACATTTAATTTAGCAGTTTTGACTGACTGAGTGAGATTGTTATGAATTAGACAAAGTCAAGCATTTTTGGTTATTTGTTGTTATTTTTTCCTCTTCTCAGAGAATCTCAAAATGCATTCTAAATTCTCCAAATAACAGCAGCAATAAACTGTGTTTGAGGTGTCAAGATGTCAAGGATCCCCCTCCTTTTGGAAATAGAAGGGTATCTAGTAGCTTCCTTTTAGAAAGTTGTTTTCGAAACAAGGAGCTAAATCTCCAACTCTGACACAGCTGTTTACCATTCTACAGTTGTTTCCCTGAAAGTCCATTACTTGGGATGTTTCTGTCATGTTCTTTTTCTTTTTCTAGGCTCAAATACTCTCTCTCTCTCTCACACACACACACACACACACACACACACACACACATAGTGAGAAGGAGAGAACAGAATGGAAAGCTGGATTCAAAATGTCACTTTCAAAAAAATAACAAGATGTCCTCACTGGAATTACATTTTTTCCAGCTCTTGCTCTTTGAAAATCTTTAAGCTTCTTTATTATTCCAAATTATTTTTATTGGATACAGATATTTCATAGGAGAAACCTAGCATGTTTGTTAACAATTTCATCAGTAAGCTCTGCTATGAGCAGTCATATGGGGAATCATGTAAATTTGCAAAATATTAGATCAATGGCACCCTGATAAAGATATAGATAGATTGAGATATGTAAGTAGAGAGATACATTCATACATACATATATATTCTTAGAAGGCATAAGATTAAGATAATTTAAATATACCATATTCTTAAAAGATAAAACCCTCTAGAATTCTAAATCTGATATTAAACCTGCTAAGCTCCTCTGTCCATGGAATTCTCCAGGCCAGAATACTGGAGTGGGTGGCCATTCCCATCTCTTGGAGCTTGTTCAAACTCATGTCCATTGCGTTGGTGATGCCATCCAAGCATCTCACCCTCTGTCATCCCTTTCTCCTCCTGCCTTCAATCTTTCCCAGCATCAGCATCTTTTCTAATGAGTCAGCTCTTTGCATGAGGTGGCCAAAGTACTGCAGGTTCTGCTTCAACATCAGTCCCTCCAGTGAACACCCAGGACTGATCTCCTTTACCATGGATTGGTTAGACCTCCTTGCAGTCCAAGGGACTCTCAAGAGTCTTCTCCAATACCACAATTTAAAAGCATCAATTCTTCAGGGCTCAGCTTTCTTTATAGTCCAACTCTCACATCCACATTTGACTACTGTAAAAACCATAATATTTACTATATGGACATTTGTCAGCAAAGTAACGTCTCTGCTTTTTAATATGCTGTCTAGGTTGGTCATAACTTTCCTTCCAAGGAGTAAGCATCTTTTAATTTCATGGCTGCAATCACCATCTGCAGTAATTTTGGAGCCCAAGAAAAAATCTTTCACTGTGGGTAGATACATTAAGTTTAAGAAGGAAAATATGACACATTATATCACACTGAAAATACTATCTACTAACTTTTCTAATGTGATTTTTGAAAAATAATTGCATATATTACATGTTGAGATGCATGAGCACATGTGAAAGTACTGCAGAGTTTATGTGGAGGAAAAAATCATGTGATTGAGTTAAAATACCTGAGATTGAGTTAAGAAGTGATATAATTAAGATAGAATTTCCTCTTTTAAGTCACACTTTTATCCATCTTTACCTTTAAAATAATTATTATTTTATCTACATTTATTTCAAAGAAGTGTGTTCAATTTTTAATAGTAATCAAGCAGACCCCTGAGAGAAAAATCCAGTATCTTTCTTAGAACACCACACACAGTGAAGGTGACACATGTTTACTCCATGATTAAAGCTTTATTCAGTTTACATCCCCACTTTTTAGAACCACCCAAGGGTAACATAATTGTTGAGTACAACTCAGATAAAAGTGATTTGGATCATATATGAAATTCTACAATTGTATTCCCCATGGGGACTGCCACACGATGCATAATTTTCATCTTTTGAAGGTATGGAAATAAATAAAGCAATAGTCAATTAAGGTTATACAAGCAGCCTCTCTTATCACAGAGTTTTGGTGAATAGATTTTGTTAACAATGGACCTAGTTAATGCAAATACCTTAACAAAGAACCCAAGTTTTCAGTTGCTTACTTTTACCTGAAACATAAAGCATGCAAAATAACTTCATCCTGTAGATGGTAACTCTTGAAAGGAAACTGAAAGCTATCAAAAATCATATGAAAGGGAGCATTTATGTATTTAAGTTGTAATGACAAATTGCTTAAAATTATTTCAGCTGCCAATTAAAGGAAAGCCATTCAAAGTGGTTTAGGTCCAGGAAAGAAATGTGTTTATTTCACAGTAAGATCCAGAGATAATATAATAGCATTAAGGTGAATCTTGATCAAGTGACTAAAAAATAATGTCACCAAGGCTTCTATCTTCCCATTTTTGTGTCTTGGCTACTGCTCTATTGGCTTCATACTTGGTGTCCACTTGATAGCCCCAGGGACTCTAGGCTTATTTCATTCCTATGGCCAGCAGTCTCAGAAGAAAGAACAGCTCTTCCCCTAGAGTAGTGATTCTTGCCTGGCAATAATTCTGCTCCTCAGGACACAGTTGGCAATGTCTGTGTAGATACATACTGTTTGTCACAACTGGGTTGTGAGGTTGATGGAATCTAGTGAGTAGGGGCCACAGATGCTACCAACATCTTACAATGCACAGGATAGCTCCTCAAGAAAAAGGAATTCTCTATCCACCAATATCAGTAGTGCTAAGGTTGAGAAATCCTCCTGAAACATCAAAATCCACACTGTTTGATACATTGCCACTAGTCACAAGAGGCTATTGAGCAACTAACATATGATTCATACAAATTGAGATATGTTTGAAGTGTAAAATACACATCATATTTTGAAGGTATTATGAAAAATGAATGCAAAATTTCTCATTAACAATTTTACATTGATGATCTGTTAAGGTGGTACTATTTTGAACATTTGTATAGAATAAAATATTTTATTAAACATTTTATCTTTTTTCTTCTCTTAAAATGTGATTACTAGACAATTCTTTTAGATTCTACTATAAATGGAGTTGTATTCTTAATTTCATTTTTGAGTCACTCATTTCTGAAGCATAGAAACAATTGTTTTTTTTATATTGATCTTGCATACTACAACTTTGCTGATTATCTCTTACAGATTTTTTGAAGTATGACTTTATTAGACTTTTCCATATATAAGTTCATTTTTGTTCAGTCACTCAGTCGTGCCCAGATCTGTGACCCCATGAGCTGCAGCACTCCAGGCTTTCCTGTTCTTCAACATATATATTCATGTTATGTGCAATTAGACTAGCTTCAGTTCTTCCTTTCCAATCTCCATTTTTCCAGCTTACTTGTTCTGGCTAGCTTTGTTGTTGTTGTGGTTGAGTCACTAAGTCATGCCTAACTCTTTGCAACCCCATGGAATGCAATATGACAGGCTCCCCTGTCTGCCACTATCTCCCAGAGAGTGCTCAAATTCATGTCCATAGAGTCACTGATGCTATCTAACCATCACATCCTCTACCACTCTTTTCTCCTGCCTTCAATCTTTCCCAGCATCAGGGGTCTTTTCAGTGAGCGGCTTTTGGCATCAGATGGACAAAGTATCAGAGCTTCAGTATCAGTCCTACCAAAGAATACTCAGGGTTGATTTCCTTGAATATTGACTGGTTTGATCTCCTTACATTCCAAGGGACTCTCAAGAGTCTTCTTGTTTAAAAGCATCAATTCTTTGGTGTTCATCCTTCATGGTGCAATACTCACATCTGTACATGACTGCTGGAAAAAACATAGTTTGACTATACGGAATTTTTTCCAAAAAGTGGCGCCTCTCCCAACAGAGGTCCATCTTTGTAGACAAAGGTTTGTCTAGTCAAAGCTATGGTTTTTCAAGTAGTCATGTATTAATGTGAGTTGAACCAAAAAGAAAGCTGAATGCCGAAGAATTGATGATTTTGAAGTGTGGTGTTGAAAAAGACTCTTGAGAGTCACATGGACTGCAAGGAGATCTAACCAGTCCATCCTAAAGGTAATCAGTCCTGAATATTCATTGGAAGGGCTGATGCTGGAGCTGAAACTGATACTTTGGCCACCTGATGTGAAGAACTGACACATTTGAAAAGACCCTGATGCTGGGAAAGATTGAAGGCAGGAGGAGAAAGGAACAACAGAAGATGAGATGGTTGGATGGCATCTCTGACTCTATGGACATGAGTTTGAGTAAGCTCCGGGAGTTGGTGATGGACAGGGAGGGCTGGAGTGCTGTAGCCCATGGGGTCTCAAAGAGTCAGACACAACTGAGCTACTGAACTGACTGATGTCTGTGGTTTTGCTATGCTGTATAGGTATTAAGAAGAGGTGGCAAGAATACACAGAAGAACTGTACAAAAAAGAGCTTCACGACCCAGATAATCATGATGGTGTGATCACTGACCTAGAGCCAGACATCCTGGAATGTGAAGTCAAGTGGGCCTTAGAAAGCATCACTATGAACAAAGCTAGTGGAGGTGATGGAATTCCAGTGGAGCTATTCCAAATCCTGAAAGATGATGCTGTGAAAGTGCTACACTCAATATGCCAGCAAATTTGGAAAACTCAGCAGTGGCCACAAGATTGGAAAAGGTCAGTTTTCATCCCAATACCTAAGAAAGACAATGCCAAAGAGTGCTCACACTACCGCACAATTGCACTCATCTCACACGCTAGTAAAGTAATGCTCAAAATTCTCCAAGCCAGGCTTCAGCATTATGTGAACCGTGAACTTCCTGATGTTCAAGCTGGTTTTAGAAAAGGCAGAGGAACCAGAGATCAAATTGTCAACATCCGCTGAATCATCGAAAAAGCAAGAGAGTTCCAGAAAAACATCTATTTGTGCTTTATTGACTATGCCAAAGCCTTTGACTGTGTAGATCACAATAAACTGTGGAAAATTCTTAAAGAGATGGGACTACCTGACCACCTGATCTGCCTCTTGAGAAATCTGTATGCAGATCAGGAAGCAACAGTTAGAACTGGTCGTGGAACAACAGGCTGGTTCAAAATAGGAAAAGGAGGACGTCAAGGCTGCATATTGTCACCATGTTTATTTAACTTATATGCAGAGTACATCATGAGAAATGCTGGACTGGAAGAAACACAAGTTGGAATCAAGATTGCTGGGAGAAATATCAATAACCTCAGATATGCAGATGACACCACCCTTATGGCAGAAAGTGAAGAGGAACTCAAAAGCCTCTTGATGAAAGTGAAAGTGGAGAGTGAAAAGGTTGGCTTAATGCTCAACATTCAGAAAATGAAGATCATGGCATCTGGTCCCATCACTACATGGGAAATCGATGGAGAAACAGTGGAAACAGTGTCAGACTTTCTTTATCTGGGCTCCAAAATCACTACAGATGGTGACTGCAGCCATGAAATTAAAAGATGCTTACTCCTTGGAAGGAAAGTAACCTAGATAGCATATTCAAAAGCAGAGACATCACTTTGCCAACAAAGGTTCGCCTAGTCAAGGCTATGGTTTTTCCTGTGGTCATGTATGGATGTGAGAGCTGGACTGTGAAGAAGGCTGAGCACCGAAGAATTGATGCTTTTGAACTGTGGTGTTGGAGAAGACTCTTGAGAGTCCCTTGGACTGCAAGGAGATGCAACCAGTCCATTCTGGAAGGAGATCAGCCCTGGGATTTCTTTGGAAGGAATGATGCTAAAGCTGAAACTCCAGTATTTTGGCCACCTCATACGAAGACTTGACTCATTGGAGAAGACTCTGATGCTGGGAGGGATTGGGGGCAGGAGGAGAAGGGGACGACAGAGGATGAGATGGCTGGATGGCATCACTGACTCGATGGATGTGAGTCTGAGTGACCTCCGGGAGCTGGTGATGGACAGGGAGGCCTGGAGTGCTGCAGTTCATGGGGTGGCAAAGAGTCGGACACGACTGAGCAACTGATCTGATCTGATCTGATAGGTTTGTCATAGTTTTCCTTCTAAGGAACAAGTGTCTTTTAATTTTATGGCTGCAGTCAGAGTCTGCAGTGATTTTGGAGCTCAAGAAAATAAAACCTGTCACTACTTCCATTTTTTTCCCCCACCTATTCACCATGAAGTGATGGGACCGGATGTCATGATCTTAGCTTTTTTGAATGTTGAGTTTTAGCCAGTTTTTTTCACTCTCCTGTTTCACCTTCATCAAGAGTCTCTTTAGTTCCTCTTCTCTTTCTACCATTAGAATGGTATCATCTGCATTATCTATAGCTAGAGCATTTATTATTAAGTTAAATGAAAGTGACTAGAGCTGACCTCAAGGAATAAGTTTGAGTCTTTAATTATTAAGTATAATAGTACTTGTATGGAATTTTCATATTTGCCTTTTATCAGAGCAAGAACATTTCCTTCTATTCTTATTTTTTTAATTTATCATGAAAGCATGTTTGATTTTTATCAAGGTCTTTTTCTGCATCTATAGAAATTACTTTTTTTTTTAAGCTATTGCTATGGCTTACTCCTTGGAAGGAAAGTTATGACCAACCTAGATGGCATATTGAAAAGCAGAGACATTACTTTGCCAACAAAGGTTCTCTTAGTCAAGGCTATGGTCTTTCCTGTGGTCATGTATGGATGTGAGAGCTGGACTGTGAAGAAGGCTGAGCGCCAAAGAATTGATGCTTTTGAACTGTGGTGTTGGAGAAGACTCTTGAGAGTCCCTTGGACTGCAAGGAGATCCAACCAGTCCATTCTGAAGGAGATCAGCCCTGGGATTTCTTTGGAAGGAATGATGCTAAAGCTGAAACTCCAGTATTTTGGCCACCTCATGCGAAGAGTTGACTCATTAGAGAAGACTCTGATGCTGGGAGGGATTGAGGGCAGGAGGAGAAGGGGATGACAGAGGATGAGATGGCTGGATGGCATCACTGACTTGATGGGTGTGAGTCTGAGTGACCTCCAGGAGTTGGTGATGGACAGGGAGGCCTGTCGTGCTGCAGTTCATGGGGTCGCAAAGAGTCGGACACGACTGAGTGACTGATCTGATCTGATGGTATGGACAATGACCAGTTTTTTCTGTATTGAACCACCTTCAAAATTCTTGGATAAATCCCACTTGGTCATGGTGTGTAATAATTTTAATATGTTTCTGGATTAGGTTTGCTGGGATCTGTCAAGGGATGAATATTTATATAAGATATAAGATAATTGGCCTGTAGTTTTCTGTTCTTGTGATGTCTTTGTCTGGCTTGCCTATAAGGGCAATGCTGGTCTCGTATATTGTCTTAGCAAGTATGCTTCCCTCTTCTATTCTTTGGAAGTTTGTCAAAGATTGGCATTACCTTATCATTATAAGACTTGGCAGATTTCAATGGTGAAATCTTCTTGGTCCTGTGTTCTGTTGTTGGAAGCTTATTTGTTTGTTTTAACTGATTCAATACTTTTACTTGTTATAGATTTACTCTAATTTTCTATTACTCTTTGACTCAGTGTCGGTTGACTGTACTTCAGGGAATTAGTTTTGTACTGTTACTGTTACAGTGAGCTGTTATTTTTGAGTCTACCACTGAGGTTGGGAGTGGGAAATGGGAGAAGGGCAAATTAAAAACTGTATAAAGCTGTGTTTTTACTGCTCTTCAGTAATTTTTATAAATTGCTTTCCAAGTCACTTTTGATAGAGTTACAACAAGTTGATTCTGATGGTTTTGCCAGCATTTTAGTTTCTTTTATTGAGGAATGGATTTTGAAGTTTCAATACCCATTTTATTGATATCAGTCTATATTTAATTCAATCTAGATTTTAACCTCTTTCTGTGACTGCTAAAACAAACAAAAAATACTCTTTATTAATTGGAACTAATTTTTTTTCTTCTCCTAAATAGTTTTAAAATATCTGCAATGTAACACTCTTTTTGGCTTTCAGATCAGATCAGATCAGTCGCTCAGTCATATCCAACTCTTTGTGACTCCATGAATCACAGCACACCAGGCCTCCCTGTCAATCACCAAATCCCGGAGTTCACTGAGACTCACGTCCACCGAGTCAGTGATGCCATCATTCAGCCATCTCATCCTCTGTCGTCCCCTTCTCCTCCTGCCCCTAATCCCTCACAGCATCAGAGTCTTTTCCAATGAGTCAACTTTTCACATGAGGTGGCAAAAGTACTGGAGTTTCAGCTTTAGCATCATTCCTTCCAAAGAAATTCCAGGGCTGATCTCCTTTAGAATGGACTGGTTGAATCTCCTTGCAATCCAAGGGACTCTCAAGAGTCTTCTCCAACACCACAGTTCAAAAGCATCAATTCTTTGGTGCTCAGCCTTCTTCACAGTCCAACTCTCACATCCATACATGACCACAGGAAAAACCATAGCCTTGACTAGGCGAACCTTTGTTGGCAAAGTAATATCTGCTTTTGAATATGTTATCTAGGTTGGTCATAACTTTCCTTCCAAGGAGTAAGTGTCTTTTAATTTCATGGCTGCAGTCACCATCTGCAGTGATTTTGGAGCCCAGAAAAATAAAGTCTGACACTGTTTCCACTGTTTCTCCATCTATTTCCCATGTAGTGATGGGACCAGATGCCATGATCTTCGTTTTCTGAATGTTGAGCTTTAAGCCAACCTTTTCACTCTCCACTTTCACCTCCATCAAGAGGCTTTTTATTTCCTCTTCACTTTCTGCCATAAGGGTGGTGTCATCTGCATATCTGAGATGATTGATATTTCTCCCAGCAATCGTGATACCAACTTGTGTTTCTTGCAGTCCAGCTCTTCTCATGATGCACTCTGCATAGAAATTAAACAAGCAGGGTGACAATATACAGCCTTGACGTACTCCTTTTTCTATTTGGAACCAGTCTGTTGTTCCATGTCCAGTTCTAACTGTTGCTTCCTGACCTGCATACAAATTTCTGAAGAGGCAGATCAGGTGGTCTGGTATTCCCATCTCTTTCAGAATTTTCCATAGTTTATTGTGATCCACACAGTCAAAGGCTTTGGCATAGTCAATAAAGCAGAAATAGATATTTTTCTCGAACTCTCTTGCTTTTTCGATGATCCAGCGGATGTTGGCCATTTGATCTCTGGTTTTTCTGCCTTTTCTAAAACCAGCTTGAACATCAGGAAGTTCATGGTTCACATATTGCTGAAGCCTGGCTTGGAGAATTTTGAGCATTACTTTACTAGCGTGTGAGATGAGTGCAATTGTGCGGTAGTTTGAGCATTCTTTGGCATTGCCTTTCTTTGGGATTGGAATGAAAACTGACCTTTTCCAGTCCTGTGGCCACTGCTGAGTTTTCCAAATTTGCTGGCATATTGAGTGCAGCACTTTCACAGCATCATCTTTCAGGATTTGGAATAGCTCCACTGGAATTCCATCACCTCCACTAGCTTTGTTCGTAGTGATGCTTTCTAAGGCCCACTTGACTTCACATTCCAGGATGTCTGGCTCTAGGTCAGTGATCACACCATCGTGATTATCTGGGTCGTGAAGCTCTTTTTTGTACAGTTCTTCTGTGTATTCTTGCCACCTCTTCTTAATATCTTCTGCTTCTGTTACGTCCATACCATTTCTGTCCTTTATCGAGCTTATCTTTGCATGAAATGTTCCTCTGTTATCTCTGATTTTCTTGAAGAGATCCCTAGTCTTTCCCATTCTGTTGTTTTCCTCCATTTCTTTGCATTGATTGCTGAAGAAGGCTTTCTTGTCTCTTCTTGCTATTCTTTGGAGCTCTGCATTCAGATGTTTATATCTTTCCTTTTCTCCTTTGCTTTTTGTTTCTCTTCTTTTCACATTACAACATAAACTAAATAATTATGGCATCTCTAATCTCATACTTATTTACCCAAATGCAAAATAAAAGAAGCCTTGACAGAGGTAGTGGAGAGTTTTGGGAACTATTCTAAATTTCTGAACATTAGTGGAGGTGATTAAGTTAATAGGAAAATCCACCAAATTACAATTTAGCAAATTTGCTTACAATTTTTTTACATGTATGTGTCATAGCTATTGACATTTTAACCTTATTTTCTCTTAAGATTTATTGTATGTATTTGTTTTTTCACATCACCCTTAAGTATATAAAGATTAGCTGTTTCTGTCATTTCACTCATTGTTTTCCTTTTGGATGTTGTTAAATGCAAAGAAAATACATCAAGAAATAAAAGGGAGGAAGGGAGGTATATGTATGTAGAATTGTAAGGTCTATTTCTTTTTTTCTTGTATAACAATTCAAAAATAAATTTTATTGGCAAGTGAGAGAAAAATTACTAAGCACAAATCTTAAGATAATTATAGACCCTCCTCAATTTTTTTGAATAAATGATTTTTAAGTATATAATTGTGAGAATATGCTGGAGTATGTTCAATTAGCCTCTTTTGGGAGGATGCTTGTGCTGTTTTTAATATTTTCTTTTACAAATAAATTTGTGTATACATTTTCTCTTGGCATAACATGGTCATGAATTTTTTTTTATATATGTCAACTGTATTTTAATTTTTTTCCTTTTTTTTAAACTTTTACAAATAAAAGTCTTAGCTAAAATATGAAAGGTTATGGATGTTTATTAAATACTTCCAGATAATTTCCATAATATATTCTTCATTTTGCATTCTCATGAGTAGTTTTGAAGATGTCAGATTTTTTATCATCTTGCTAAAGAGTGTGTGTTGACATATTTTGGATCTTGCCAATCAGAAATATAAACAGTCTCATCTCTGGAAAAATTTAATTTGAATCTGAACATCTTCTCAGATGCTCTTAAGTTTTTAAACCTTTTTAATTTTTTGAACTCTGTGTATTATTTTGTAAAATTATTGCTAAGTGACTTTCAGTATTTTCATTCTTGGGTCTATTAGTTTCTTTTTTAAGATAAAAATAAAAGCCAACAGATATGTTTCTTCCAGTTTATGGTCTTTTGATTTTGACTCTGGTGCTCCTGTCACACAAAACTTTTTTTTTTTTTTTTTTTCTGTTTGTTTCTTTTGCTTTAATGGAACCAATTATCTTTTACTTCCTCTGTTTTTTTTTTCAGACAAAGTTAGAAAGCTGACTCCAGTCCCAGGTAACACATTTTTCTCATGTTTACTTCCTCTGCTTGTATGATTTTATATTTATATCACTGAAGTTGTTGGAGGTTACTGTGTTGCATAGTGTGTGTTATGGATCCAACGTTTTCTTTGCCCAAATGACTATATAGCTGTTCCAACGCTATTTATTGAAATGTTAATCTATTTTTGCAGTATTTGAAATGCCAATCTTACATAAAATTTTCAAATATTCTTGGATCTCTTTCTGAATTTTTTATCCCATATAATTGGTCTCTCTATTCCTATAGACATAGTAGTATAGAATAGTATAGTTCTATACTATTTTAATTTTAGAGATTTTATAGAATGTTCACATATCTGGTAGAATTAATCAACCTTCATCACTTTCTGTTTCGGGACATGCTTGACAGACACTAACCTTTAATAAGGACAGGTAGCAGAGAAGGGAAAAAAAATTGTGGTTTGGAATCTATTCCATCAAGTATTTGCTAGAGAATTAAAAGATAGCTTCCTTATTCTGACACAAGCACTCACTATATACACAGTAAGGTGGTAACTTATTTATAATGGCAACATCTTTAAGAACACAACTTCATAATCACAATCTTTGGGGTATCCAAGCTACAACTTTACCAATTGTGAAACTGTGGGCAGATTACACTACAACTTATTGTCACAGTCAATGTTAAAAATTGAAAATGTATATCCATAGCTTAGCACATTGATTGGTAAATTAAAAATTCTCAATAAAATTCATAATTTATTGAGCTGGCTTTTTCTATCTTAAATATTAAGTATAGAACATATTTTTAAAATAATTTGTTTATATACACTAAATCTCTATGGATTATCAAGAAAATTCTCCAAAATCAAGGGCTTTCACCTCATCTTTTCAGGTTTCCCTAGTCTCTCAGAGAGTCAAGAATCTGCCTACAATGTAGACCTGGGCTTGATTCCTGGGTCAAGAAAATCCCCTGGAGAAAGGAATGGCAACCCACTTCAGGATCCTTGCCTGGAGATTTCTATAGGCCAGAGAAGCCTGGCAGGCTACAGTCCATGGGGATGCAGAATCTTATTTACTGAGCTAAATTTAAATAAAAGGAAACTGTAATCCAGTGAGATGCATAATATGCCTGGGATCCCATAGAAAAGTACTGACAAAGTCAGAAAGCGAATCAGTTTTTTCAGTTGATCTTCTCCCTTCTGTAAGTTTAGGGTAGGACTAAATGATATAAATTCCTTCTCAAACTCCATGGTTGAATTTAAAATACAGAAATATGTGTTTTCTCCTAGAGAAGCTAACCTTTGTAATGCTTTGAATTTTTAAAAATTTCTTTTATTTTCACATTATCCTATTGCTATATTTTTTTTCCATTTCATTCTATCTCGTGCGTAATATAAAGTTGGAAAGCTTAAATGAATTGGTTAGAATTTATCCACCCAAACTCTATCACCAATAATAAAACCTGGTTCTTATCCTGGCATTATTAAGTTGTGGTTTCACACTAGCAATTTAAACTCTTCAGCTGGAAAGCTGCTAGTTCAATACAATTTATCTTCATATTTGGCTGATGAAGTATGTATAAAAATCATCACATCATAAATTCTCACATATCTTGGTGCTGTCAGCTTAATCAAGCCAGCTGCATCCTTGTTTCTGCAATAAGCACTAGTCCACATAAGGGGTGGCTCTACAACATGTCATATTTCAGAGTACACTGAGTGCAGTGTTACACATCAGGAGAATTTATCTCTAAAACAAATTACTATCTTCCTGAAGTTAAGAATCATTGGTGGAAACCTCCTTCCTCACTGACCTGGTAAGTAGATTCTCTAGGAGTGATTTGCATACTATATTACAAAATTAGAAGAGAAACCTAAAATCAGCACCCAACCTCAAAGCTTTCTCACCCAGAGTATGTGAATTCAGCATTAGAAGGGCAAGTCACTGTAGGGTAACATTAAAAGGTGAATAGTATTTTGGAAACTTTTCAAATTATACATTCATCCTTTAGTAGCATCTTAGCTTGACTGTGATGCACAAATTAGCTTTGATAAAATGCATCAATCAGACAGTAGTTATTGCCAATAATTCACTGAAAAGAAAAAAAGATGGCAAACAACTGTGTTGGTTTTAAATACACTTTCCCATATTCTTTCCTATCATTTGGATTTAGCAGGTCAAGGGAGTGGTTCGAGATTTTAAATTTTACGATCACTCCAGATAAATCTAACACATTTGGTCCAGGGAGCACTCTGAGATACTCTGGAAGAAGAAGGCATCATATGACATTTTCATGGTGAAAGCCTGGAAGCAGCATGTGGCTACCAAGGCATAAAGGGGAAATTTTATGGTTTTACTCAGGATTCATCAAGAATGATTTTAACAGTGGAGGGATGTCTTTTAAAATAGCAATAGCTTACAACCCTGATAGCATATTAGCCAAGAGTTATCACAAAGTAAAGTGACTTAAGAAAAGAAACTGAAGTCTCTCTGTCGTGTCCGACTCTATGTGACCCTATGGGCTGTAGCCTACCAGGCTCCGTGTCCATGGGGTTTTCCAGGCAAAAATACTGGAGTGGGCTGCCATTTCCTTCTCCAGGGGATCTTTCCGACCCAGGGATTGAACCCAGGTCTCGCGCATTGTAGGCAGATGCTTTACCATCTGAGCCACCAGGGAAGTCCAAAGTAACTTAAGGTAAAACCAATCTATGATTTTTCATGAGGCCAGTGACGGATGGTCTCAGCTGGGTCAGTTATTTTGCTGGTCTCTCTTTTAGCCACTTGTGAAGTTGCAAATGGGAGCACTTGGTCCTGACAATATCAGGATAGCCTTCTTTACATGCCTGGCATTGACGCTGGCTGAGGTCTTCCCTGGGGGCTTAGTGGTAAAGAAATTTCCTGCAAAGTAGCAGATGTGAGTTCAATCCCTGGTGGGGAATATACCCTGGAGAAGAAAATGGCAACCAACTCCAGTATTCTTGCCTGGGAAATCCTATGGACAGAAGAGTCCATGGGGTCACAAAAAGAACTGGACAGGACTTAGTGACTAAGCAAGAAAATTGGTTGAGGCAAGGCCACATATGTCTTTTCTTTTCTTCCTTTAGAGAACTGGACAAAATTCCTCACAGAATACTTTGGATTCCACAGAACTAAAGGCAGCATACAAGATGTCTTAAGAGCTAGTCTAGAACATACACTTCATCACTTTTGCCATATTCTGATGATCAAAATAAATATAGGCAACCTTGGTTCAATTGACACAGAAATAGTTTCCAAAGTCTGATTAAAGACAAGGTACATCATGAGAAACACTGGGCTGGAAGAAGCACAAGCTGGAATCAAGATTGCCAGGAGAAATATCAATAACCTCAGATATGCAGATAAAACCACCCTTATGGCAGAAAGTGAAGAGGAAATAAAAAGCCTCTTGATGAAAGTGAAAGAGGAGAGTGAAAAAGTTGGCTTAAAGCTCAACATTCAGAAAATGAAGATCATGGCATCCGGTCCCATCACTTCATGGGAAATAGATGGGGAAACAGTGTCAGACTTTATTTCTGGGGCTCCAAAATCACTGTAGATGGTGATTGCAGCCATGAAACTAAAAGATGCTTGCTCCTTAGAAGAAAAGTTATGACCAACCTAGATAGCATATTGAAAAGCAGAGACATTACTTTGCTAATAAAGGTCCATCTAGTCAAGGCTATGGTTTTTCTAGTGGTCATGTATGGATGTGAGAGTTGGACTGTGAAGAAAGCTAAGTGTCAAAGAATTGATGTTTTTGAACTGTGGTGTTGGAGACGACTCTTGAGAGTCCCTTGGACTGCAAGGAGATCCAACCAGTCTAAAGGAGATCACCCGTGGCTATTCTTTAGAAGGGATGATGCTGAAGCTGAAACTTCAGTACTTTGGCCACCTCATATGAAGAGTTAGCTCATTGGAAAAGACTCTGATGCTGGGAGGGATTGGGGGTAGGAAAAAAGGGGATGACAGAGGATGAGATGGTTGGATGGCATCACCGACTCAATGGACATGTTTGGGTGAACTCCGGGAGATGGTGATGGACAAGGAGGCCTGGCGTGCTATGATTCATGGGGTCGCAAAGAGTTGGACAAGACTGAGTTACTGTACTGAACTGAACTGAGCTGATGAAAACACAAAGCTGGAAAAAAATTTGGTAGCCATTTTCATATGCAATTTACCCAAACTGAAATGAACTTACATAAAGCATTTTTATATATTAGAAAATTGATCTTTATAAGTAAATCAACTATTCACTCACTGAGCAAAAACTATTGGACATAATTTAACATATGTTTGCTGTGTAACACTTGAATTGCAGAATTCAGAGTTAATTTTAGAATTCTGTGTTTAAGATCTCAGAAATGGGAGCTAAAAATGTACAGAACAATCTCTTTCCCAATTTTGAAACAGAATGTATCAAATGCATATGTAATTAATGTTCTACTTCATTTATTCACTAATTTTAAAAGACTTTGCAACAACGTATTTAACAACTAATATCCAGATATGCAGATGACACCACCCTTATGGCAGAAAGTGAAGAGGGGCTAAAGAGCCTCTTGATGAAAGTGAAAGTGGAGAGTGAAAAGGTTGGCTAAAAGCTCAACATTCAGAAAACGAAGATCATGGCATCCAGTCCCATCACTACATGGGAAATAGGTGGAGAAACAGTGGAAAGTGTCAGACTTTATTTTTCTGGGCTCCAAAATCACTGCAAATGGTGACTGCAGCCATGAAATTAAAAGACGCTTACTCCTTGGAAGGAAAGTTACGACCAACCTAGATAGCATATTGAAAAGCAGAGACATTACTTTGCCAACAAAGGTTCACCTAGTCAAGTCTATGGTCTTTCCTGTGGTCATGTATGGATGTGAGAGCTGGACTGTGAAGAAGGCTGAGCGCCGAAGAATTGATGCTTTTGAACTGTGGTGTTGGAGAAGACTCTTGAGAGTCCCTTGGACTGCAAGGAGATCCAACCAGTCCATTCTGAAGGAGATCAGCCCTGGGATTTCTTTGGAAGGAATGATGCTAAAGCTGAAACTCCAGTATTTTGGCCACCTCATGCGAAGAGTTGACTCATTGGAGAAGACTCTGATGCTGGGAGGGATTGGGGGCAGGAGGAGAAGGGGACGACAGAGGATGAGATGGCTGGATGGCATCACTGACTCGATGGATGTGAGTCTGAGTGACCTCCGGGATTTGGTGATGTACAGGGAGGCCTGGCGTGCTGCAGTTCATGGGGTTGCAAAGAGTCAGACACGACTGAGCGACTGATTTGATCTGATCTGATCTGATGTGTATCATATTCTTTTTAATCCATTCATCTTCTGATGGACACACTTGGATTGTTTCCATACTGAACACTTATAACACTTCTAGAAACATGGGCTTGCATTGTTATTGTTGTTCACTTGCTCAGTCCTGTCCAAGTCTTTGGGACCCCATAGACTACAGCATGCAAGTCTTTCCCGTCCTTAACTATCTTTTTGAGTTTAGTCAAACTCATGTCCATTGAATCAAGGATGTCAGACAACCATCTCATCCTCTATTGCCCCCTTCTCCTCCTACCCTCAATCTTTCCCAGCATGAGGATATTTTCCAATGAGTCAGCTCTTCACATCAGGTGGTCAAAGTATTGAGCTTCAGCTTCAGCATCAGTCCTTCCAATGAATATTCAGAGTTGATTTCTTCAAGATGAACTGGTTGGATCTCCTTGTTGTCCAAGGGATTCTCAAGTCTTCTCCAATACCACAGTTCAAAAGCATCAGTTCTTTCACACTCAGCCCTCTTTATGGTGCAGTTGTGACATCCGTACATGCCTACTGAGGTTGCATACATCTTTTCAAATTAGTGTTTTTGTTTTCTTCCCATAAATACCCAAAGTAGATTTTCTGGATCTTACAGTAATTCTATTTGCATTTTTTTGAGAAACATCCTCACTAGTTTCCCTAGTGGCTGCCCCAATTTTCACTCCTATCTAAAGTTCATGAGGTTTTTTTTTTTCTTTACATCCTCTCCAACATTAGTTATTTCATGATGTTGATAATAGCCATTCTGACAGGTGTGAGGTGATATTTTATTGTGGTTTTAACTCATATTTTCCTGATGATTAGTGATATTTAGCATCTTTTCATGTGTCTCTTTGCCATATGTATGTATTTCTTTAAAAAAATCTATTTATGTTGTCTGCACATTTGTAAATCAGTAATGCTTTCTTGATATTGAGGTATGTGTGCTCATTATATGTTTTTTATATTAACCTCTTCTGAGAAATATCATTTGCAAATACCTTCTCCCATTCAGTCATTTGTCTTTTCATTTTATTGATGGTTTCCTTCACTGAGCCAAATATTTTTAATTTGATGAAGTCCATTTTGTTTACTTTTTTAATTTTGTTGCCCTTGACTAGTCAGAACCAAAAATACATTGCTGAAAATCTTTTCAATACTGACTATGTTTTCTTCTACAACTTTTATTGTTTCAGGTTATATAGTCAAGACTTTAATTGATTTTTAGTTTATTTTAATATGAGGTGAAAAAAATAGTCCATTTTGATTCTTTTGCATGTAACTGTCCAGTTTTTCTAGTACCATTTACTGAATAGGCTGTCTTTTTTTTTTTTCCCTTTCATATTCTTTCCTTTTTGTAGGTTAATTGATCATTTACATTTGGGTTTATTTCTTGCTTCTCCACTATGTTCAACTGATGTACGTGATTGTTTTTGTGCATCTCATGTATGGATTTTTAGTCTCATACTTACAAAATTTTCTGAGATAAGTTCTACAAGTTCCCCCATTATACAGAGGAGAAAGCCAATCATGGAATGGTTAAGTACTGTACATTAGATTTAGGTAAAAAATGGTAATAGCAAATAGTTAAACAGGGGATCTAGAATATAAATATCTCAGTTAGATGCTTTGAAGAATGTCGAGTCTTGGAAAATAGGAGAAGCAAAAGTGAGGAAGAAGAAAGAGTGAGAATGTTGAAGAAAAATTAAGGAAAGTATAACCCTCAATCATAATCTTGGTGGAAGGGATAATAGAAGGTGAAGATATGTCCCCAGTGATATGCTAAATTGCAATAAAATAATTACAATTATCATTTTTTTTCCACATTATACCAGCAGGCATTATGCCATCAGGCTTTCCAGATTCAATCCCTGGTTCAAGAAGATCCCCTAGAGAAAGTCATTGCAACCCACTTCAGTAGTCCTGTCTGGAAAATCCCATGGGCAGAGGAGCCTGGCAGGCTATAGTCCACAGGGTCACAAAGATACAGACACAACTGAAGCAACTTAGCACTTATGAGCATACCATCAGGCACTGTATTGTAATAATGCTTTATTCTTACAAAAATATTCACTGCTGTTATCAGTCACATTTTACCAAATATAAACCTGAAGACTATTTCTTTTAATAGAAGATATATAGGACCTGAGAGGCAGAATGTTACTTTACTTTAGAATTTTAATGTCATTTTACTTTAAACTACTTTATTGGTTTACACTATCTTCTGTCATCTATTGCCTGCCTGGCTGGGCTATTTTTTTAAATTAATTAATTTATTTTAATTGGAGGTTAGTTACAACATTGTGGTTGTTTTTTTGCCATACATGGACATGAATCAGCCACAGGTGCACATGTGTCCCCCCATCCTGAAACCCCTCCTACCTACCTCCCCACCGCATCCGTCTGGGTTGTCCTAGAGCACCAGCTTTGAGTGCCCTGTTTCGCATTAGACTTGCACTGGTCATCTATTTTACATACGGTAATATACACATTTCAATGCTGTTCTCTCATATTGTCCCACCCTCACCTTCTCCCACACAGTCCAAAAGTCTATTCTTTGCATCTGTGTCTCTTTTGCTGTCTTGCATATAGGGTTGTTGTTACTGCCTTTCTAAATTCCATATGTATGTGTTCATATATTGTATTAGTGTTTCTATTTCTGGCTTACTTCACTCTACTGTGGTGTTGGAGAAGACTCCTGAGAGTCCCTTGGACAGCAAGAAGATCCATCCAGTCCATTCTGAAGAAAAGCAGTCCTGAATATTAATTGAAAGGACTGATGCTGAAGCTGAAACTCCAGTACTTTGGCCACCTGATGTGAAGACCTGACTCACTAGAAAAGACCCTGATGCTGGGAAAGATCGAAGGTGGGAGGAGAAGGGGATGGCAGAGGATGAGATGGTTGGATGCCATCATTGACTCAGTGGACATGAATTTGAGTAAACTCCAAGAGTTGGTGATGGACAGGGAGGCCTGGTATGCTGAAGTCCATGGGGTTGCAAAGAGTTGGACATGACTGAGCTACTGAACTGAACTGAATTCACCCTGTATATTAGGCTCCAGTTTCATCCACCTCATTAGAACTGATTCAAATATGTTCTTTTTAATAGCTGAGTAATATCCCATTGTGTATATGTACCACAACTTCCTTATCCATTCATCTGCCTATGGACATTTAGGTTGCTTCCATGCCTTAGCTATTGCAAACATTTCTGCAGTGAACATTGGGATACTTATAACTCTTTCAATTCTGGTTTCCTCAGTGTGTATGCCCAGCAGTGGGATTGCTGGGTCTTATGGCAGGTCTATTTCCAACTTTTTTAAGGAATCTCAACACTGTTCTCCATAGTGGCTATACTAGATTGCACTCCCACTAACAGTATAAGAGAGTTCCCTTTTCTCTGTCCCCTCTCCAGCATTTCCTGTTTGTAGACATTTTGATAGCAGCCATTCTAACCGGTGTGAGGTTGTACCTCACTGTGGTTGTGATTTGCATTTCTCTGCTAATTAGTGATGTTGAGCATCTTTTCATGCATTTGTTAGCCATCTGTATGCTTTCTTTGGATAAATGTCTGTTTAGTTCTTTGGCTCATTTTTTGATTGGGTTGTTTATTTTTCTGGTATTGAGCTGTATAGGCTGCTTGTATAGTTGGGAGATTAATTCTTTGTCAGTTACTTTGTTTGCTATTATTTTCTGCCATTCTGAAGGCTGTCTTTTCACCTTGTTTATAGTTTCCTTTGTTGTACAAAGCTTTTAAGTTTAATTCAGTCCCATTTATTTATTTTTGTTTTTATTTCCATTACTCTGGGAGGTGGGTCATAAAGAATCTTGCTGTGATTTATGTCAGAGAGTGTTCTGTCTATGTTTTCCTCTGAGCTTTATAGTTTCTGATCTTACATTTATTTATTTATTTTTAATATAAATTTATTTATTTTAATTGGAGGCTAATTACTTTACAATATTGTACTGGTTTTGCCATACATCAACATGAATCTGCCATGGGTGTACACATGTGTGTTCCCCATCCTGAACCCCCCTCCACCTCCCTCCCCATGCCATCCTTCTGGGTCATCCCAGGGAACCAGCCCCGAGTATCCTGTATCATGCATCGAACCTGGACTGGTGATTCATTTCACATATGATATTACACATTTTTCAATGCCATTCTCCCAAATCATCCCACCCTCTCCCTCTCCCACAGAGTCCAAAAGTCTGTTCTATACATCCATGTCTCTTTTGGTGTCTCACATACAGGGTTATGGTTACCATTTTTCTAAATTCCACAGATATGTGTTAGTATACTGTATTGGTGTTTTTCTTTCTGGCTTACTTCACTCTGTATAATAGGCTCCAGTTTCATCTAGCTCATTAGAACTGATTCAAATGTATTCTTTTTAATGGCTGAGTAATACTCCATTGTGTATATGTACCACAGCTTTCTTAGCCATTTGTCTGCTGATGGACATCTAGGTTGCTTCCATGTCCTGGCTATTATAAACAGTGCTGTGATGAACACTGGGGTACATGTGTCTCTTTCAATTCTGGTTTCCTTGGTGTGTATGCCCAGTAGTGGAATTCCTGGGTCATAAGGCAATTCTATTTCCAGTTTTTTTAAGGAATATCCACACTATTCTCCATAGTGGCTGTACTAGTTTGCATTCCCACCAACAGTGTTAAGAGGGTTCCCTTTTCTCCACACCCTCTCCAGCATTTATTGCTTGTAGACTTTTGGATAGCAGCCATTCTGACTGGCATGAAATGGTACCTTATTGTGGTTTCGATTTGCATTTCTCTGATAATGAGTGATGTTGAGCATCTTTTCATGTGTTTGTTAGCCACCTGTATGTCTTCTTTGGAGAATTGTCTGTTTAGTTCTTTGGCCCATTTTTTGATTGGGTCGTTTATTTTTCTAGAATTGAGCTGTGGAATTGCTTGTATATTTTTGAGATTAGTTGTTTGTCAGTTGCTTCATTTGCTATTATTTTATCCCATTCTGAAGGCTTTCTTTTCACCTTGCTTAGAGTTTCCTTTGTTGTGCAGAAGCCTTTAAGTTTAATTAGGTCCCATTTGTTTATTTTTGCTTCTATTTGCAATATTTTGGGAGGTGTGTCATAGAGGATCTTGCTGTGATGTATGTCGGAGAGTGTTTTGCCTATGTTCTCCTCTAGGAGTTTTATAGTTTCTGGTCTTATGTTTATATCTTTAATCCATTTTGAGTTTATTTTTGTGTATGGTGTTAGAAAGTGTTCTGTTTCATTCTTTTACAAGTGGTTGGCCAGTTTTCCCACCACCACTTGTTAAAGAGACCGTGTTTCTCTATTGTATAGCCTTGCCTCCTTTGTCAAAAATAAAGTGTCCATAGGTGTGTGGATTTATCTCTGGGATTTCTATTTTGTTCCATTGATCTATATTTCTGTTTTTGTGCCAGTACCATACTCTCTTGATGACTGTGACTTTATAGTAGAGCCTGAATTTAGGCAGGTTGATTCTTCCAGTTTCGTTCTTCTTTCTCAAGATTGTTTTGGCTATTTGAGGCTTTTTGTATTTCCATATATTTGTGAAATTATTTGTTCTAGCTCTGTGAAAAATACCATTGGTAGCTTGATAGGGATTGCATTGAATCTATAAATTGCTTTGAGTAGTATACTCATTTTCACTATATTGATTCTTCCGATCCATGAACATGATATATGTCTCCATCTATTAGTGTTCTCTTTGATTTCTTTCACCAGTGTCTTATAGTTTTCTATATATAGGCCTTTTGTTTCTTCGGTAGATATATTCCTAAATATTTTATTCTTTTCATTGCAGTGGTGAATGGAATTGTTTCCTTAATTTCTCTTTATATTTTCTCATTATTAGTGTATAGGAATGCAAGGGATTTCTGTGTGTTGATTTTATATCCTGCAACTTTACTATATTCGTTGATTAGCTCTACTAATTTTCTGGTGGAGTCTTTAGGGTTTTCTATGTAGAGGATCATGTCATCTGCAAACAGTGAGAGTTTTACTTCTTCTTTTCCAATTTGGATCCCTTTTATTTCTTTTTCTGCTCTGATTGCTGTGGCCAAAACTTCCAAAACTATGTTGAATAGTTGTGGTGAAAGTGGGCACCCTTGTCTTTTTCCTGACTTTAGGGGCAATGCTTTCAATTTTTCACGATTGAGGATAAAGTCTGCTGTGGGTTTGTCATATATAGCTTTTTTATATTTAGGTATGTTCTGGTCTTACATTTAGATTTTTAATCCATTTTGAGTTTATTTTTGTGTATGATGGCTACCCTGTTTACATTGCTGCTCTGAAGATCTTACATATCAATATAAAACATTGATTAAAAGAAAGGAAATTTTAATATCCTGCGCTTTAGTAGTAGAGCCATCTACTTAAGTTTGTTACAATTTTAGCATAAGGATAAGTGAAATTAATCACAGCCAACTTATAATAGAAGGAAGGAATTAGGAATACTCTAAGGCTTGTACTATGTGTAAATATGGAAAAATGTTATTTCAAAGTGGATCTAAACTAGTTGATAAGGTATACCACATGTTCTATAGAAAGCATTGTTTGTTTTAAAAAGTATTGTGATGTGATACAAGAGTAAATAACATGGAATCATTTAAAATTTGCAATTAAAGCCACAGAAAACAGGAAATGAGGAGGAGAAACAGATACAACAAACAGAAAACATTTACATCATAAATATTAATTTCTAAATAATCACTTTAAATATGAATTGTCTAGATACAAAAATTGAAAAGCAGAGTTTTTCAGTCATAAAATAATATAGTAGTCTACAAAAATAATATTATTCATTAATAAGCAAAAATAATATTAAAACATGATAGCTATAGGTTGTGGTCTATAAGAAATTACTTAAAATATAAAGATTCTGAATTTTTTTAAATGGAAAAAGGTATATCATGATAACACCAATTAAATTTTAATAAGAACAGCTATAATAATTTAAGACTAAGCAGATTTTAGAACAAGGAAGTTATTAGAGAAAAATAGAAGCATATCCTAATGGTAATTGGGCCTGATCTAGAAGAAGACATTATTACTTTAATGTTATTCAATTATATGAATGTCAAAATATATGAGAAAAGAATCTGATAGGACTATGAAGAAAAATAGAAAAGGAAAGTAAAGGTATACAGATTGGTAAGGCAGAAATAAAACTTGTTTTGCTCCCTGAATGCATGATGGTCTATGAAAAGTCTCAAAGAAATAACAGAAAAAAACTTCTGGAATGTATAAGCAAATATATCAAGTTATCAGGATATAAATTTAATATACAAAAGTTTCTTCTTCCCTTATGCCAGAATGAACAGTTAGAATTTCAAACTTGAAAAAACAGAAGAGCATTAATATCAAAAATGAAAAATGCTTAAGTATAAATCTAACAAATTATTTACAGGGTCTATATGTGGAAAACTCTAAAACTCTGATGAAAGAAATCAAAGTTATCCAGTAAATAAAAAGATATTCTGTGTTCTTAGGTTGCATTTTGTATTTTTAGTTGTCTTAGAGAAAGATTCTGTATTCAAAGTCAGTATGGTTTAGATGTTAACTCTTCCCAAATTGATCCATGGTTTCATTTCAATCCTGATCAAAACCTGGGCTAGCTATGTTGTGGATATCAGCAAACTGACTATAATGTTTATATAAAAAGCCAAAGAATCAAAATAGCAAATGTTAGTGTGAAAAAATAGAACAGAGTTGGACTGACATCACCCAATTTATAAAACTATAGTGTTCAAGACACTGTGGTTTGGGTGAAAGAACACATAAATGCATTTGTGGAACAAAACGGAGAGCCTACAAATAAACCCATACAAATGGAAGGCACTGATATTTGACAAAGGATCAAGCCAATATAATGTGGAAAGGATATTCTTTTCAACAAATGGTGATGGAACAATTGGATGTAGAATGCAAAGGAATGAATCTAGACACAGCACTTTCACTTTTGCAAAAATATACTCAAAATTAATCATCAAATTAAATGTAAAACAAAAAAAAACTATAAAATTTCTAGCAGATAAAATAAGATAAACTGTTAATAACACTAGGTCTTAATGAGTTTTTAGAAAGAATATCAAAATCACATTCCTTGAAATAAATATTACTGAGTAGGGCTTTATTAAAATTAAATTTTTTGACTAAGTAAAAGACATCATTAAAATTAAAAAAAAAAAACATAGACTGGGAAGATTTTTCAAAACAAACATCTGATAAGGTTTTAGTATCTGAAGTATCTAAATAACTCCTAAGAGTTATCACATGAAAATAACTCATTTTAAGAATGAGCAAATTATCTGATCAGACACTTCACCAAAGAAAACATTCAGATGGAAAATAAGTATAGGAAAAGACATTTAACATGCCTTTTCATTATGGAAAAACAAAAATTCAGTAAGATACGATTATCATTTATTTAAAGTGAAAGTGACAGTGTTAGTCTCTCCGTCATGTGCAACCTTTGTGACCCCTTGGACTGTGGCCTGCCAGGCTCCTCTGTCCATGGAATTCTCCAGGTAAGAATACTGGAATGGGTTGCCATCCCCTGATCCAGGAGATCTTCCAAACCCAACGATCAAACCCAGAGACTGAACCCAGGTTTCCTACATCACAGGCATATTCTTTACCATCTGAGCCATCAAATAAGCCCCTAAAAGAAAAAAAGAGAAAAACAGCAATAACAACAACAACAAAAATCCTGAGTACCAGTTCCTGGCACAGATGAAAAACAGCTGGAACCTCTCATCTATTACTTTTTAAAATTCAGAATTATACTCTCACTTTGAAAGATTATGTCATAGTTTCTTACAAAGTCTTGTCTTGTGATCCAGTACTTATGCTCTTATTATTAAACTAATTTATCTTCCTGCATGTGGTGGCTCAGTGGTAAAAGAATCCGCCTACCAATGCAGGAGACTCAGGAGACACAAGTTCGATCCCTGGGTCAAGATCCTCTGAAGAAGGAAATGGGAACCTGCTCCAGTATTCTTGCCTGGAAAATTCCATGGACAGAGGAATCTGGTGGGCTACAGTCCAAGGGGTCGCAAAGAGTCAGAAAAGACTTAGTGACTGAGAGCAGGTACACGTGTGCATGTGCACACACACACACACACACACAGAAATGAGTGTTTATAGAGTTTAATTCATAATTTCAAAAAAAAAGTAAGCAACTAGCTTGCTCCAGAATTAATAAACAACTGAAATATCCCTGTGGATAATATTAATTTAACATGTGAGATATCAAGCCACATAAACACACAGATTCATCTTAATTGTATTGCTTAATATGTATTGCTTCATGTTAGAAGTCCATCTGAAATGTTATACAATATATGGTTTAAATTATATAACATTTTGGAAAGGTAGAACGTAATATCTACTATAAAAATACTAGCAGTTCCTATGAGGTTGAGGGGCACAGAGAAGTATTGAATAGGTGAACACAGGATTTGTTATGGCAGTAAAACTAAATGTGATACTGTAATTAAAGGTATATGACAGTATGCGTTTGTTAAAATCCATAGAACTTGATATCACATAGCGTGAACTTCACATAAATTTACAGAAAACATTTAGTAGATTCAGTGTTCAAAATTAAAGGCAGGCTATGATTAAACAACCTACCCGTATTGAACATGTGCATTGGAGAAGGCAATGGCATCCCACTCCAGTACTCTTGCCTGGAGAATCCCACGGATGGAGGAGCCTGGTGGGCTGCAGCCCATGGGGTTGCTAGGAGTCGGATATGACTGAGCGACTTCACTTTCTCTTTTCACTTTCATGTATTGGAGAAGGAAATGGCAACCCACTCCAGTGTTCTTGCCTGGAGAATCCCAGGGACGGGGAAGCCTGGTGGGCTGCCGTCTACGGGGTCACACAGAGTTCGTCACAACTGAAGTGACTTAGCATAGCATAGCATAGCATGCTAAGATGCTTCAGTTATATCCACCAGTTTGCAAACTTGTGCACTGTAGCCTGCACGGCTTCCCTGTCCATGTGATTCTGGAGACAGGAATACTAGAGGCCCTTCCCCAGGGGATCTTCCCAACCCAGGGGTTGAACCCGAATCTCTTATGTCTCCTGCTTTGGCAGGCATGTTCTTTACCACTAGTACCACCTCTGAAGCCCCCAACATTACAATGTATAATGTAATGTAATACAATGTATTCAGTTCAGTTCAGCTCAGTGGCTCAGTAGTGTCCAACTCTGCGACCCCATGAATTGCAGCACGCCAGGCCTCCCTGTCCATCACCAACTCCCGGAGTTCACCCAGACTCACGTCCATCGAGTCAGTGATGCCATCCAGCCATCTCATCCTCTGTCGTCCCCTTCTCCTCCTGCCCCCAATCCCTTCCAGTATCAGAGTCTTTTCCAGTGAGTCAACTCTTCACATGAGGTGGCCAAAGTACTGGAGGTTCAGCTCCAGCGTCATTCCTTCCAAAGGAATCCCAGGGCTGATCTCCTTCAGAATGGACTGGTTGTACTTCCTTGCAGTCCAAGTGACTCTTAAGAGGCTTCTCTAGCACCACAGTTCAAAAGCATAAATTCTTCAGCCCTCAGACTTCTTCACAGTACAACTCTCACATCCATGTATTACAAATGTATAAAATAATTTCACTGAAGTTGCTGAGCTGAGAAATAAGTGAAGTTTGGAAGAGTAGAGACAAAAGAGACTAGACATTAAGACTGTACTCTACTTGATAAAATTATTTCCCATGTCAGATCAGATCAGATCAGTCTCTCAGTTGCGTCCAACTCTTGGCAACCGCATGAATCGCAGCACGCCAGGCCTCCCTGTCCATCACCAACTCCCAGAGTTCACCCAGACTCACATCCATCCAGTCAGTGATGCCATACAGCCATCTCATCCTCTGTCGTCCCCTTCTCCTCTTGTCCTCAATCCCTCCCAGCATCAAAGTCTTCTCCAATGAGTCAACACTTCGCATGAGGTGGCCAAAATACTGGAGTTTCAGCTTTAGCATCATTCCTTCCAAAGAAATCCCAGGGCTGATCTCCTTCAGAATGGACTGGTTGGATCTCCTTGCAGTCCAAGGGACTCTCAAGAGTCTTCTCCAACACCACAGTTCAAAAGCATCAATTCTTCGGCGCTCAGCCTTCTTCACAGTCCAGCTCTCACATCCATACATGACCACAGGAAAAACCATAGCCTTGACTAGGCGAACCTTTGTTGGCAAAGTAATGTCTCTGCTTTTGAATATGCTATCTAGGTTGGTCATAACTTTCCTTCCAAGGAGTAAGTGTCTTTTAATTTCTTGGCTGCAGTCACCATCTGCAGTGATTTTGGAGCCCAGAAAAATAAAGTCTGACACTGTTTCCACCATTTCCTCATCTATTTCCCATGTAGTGATGGGACCGGATACCATGATCTTCATTTTCTGGATGTTGAGCTTTAAGCCAACTTTTTCACTCTCCACTTTCACTTTCATCAAGAGGCTTTTTAGTTCCTATTCACTTTCTGCCATAAGGGTGGTGTCATCTGCATATCTGAGGTTATTGATATTCCCCATGAATGAGCTAACAACTATCATTCATGTAAATTGAAAACGAACAATTCAGTAAATGAAAGGCAGATGGTGCTGCTGCTGCTGCTAAGTTGCTTCAGTCGTGTCCAACTCTGTGCGACCCCATAGACGGCAGCCCACCAGGCTCCCCCATCCCTGGGATTCTACAGGCAAGAACACTGGAGTGGGTTGCCATTTCCTTCTCCAATGCATGGAAGTGAAAAGTGAAATTGAAGTCGCTCAGTCGTGTCCGACTCGTAGCGACCCCATGGACTACAGCCCACCAGGCTCCACCATCCCTGGGATTCTCCAGGCAAAAAAACTGGAGTGGGTTGCCATTTCCTTCTCCAAGGCAGATGGTAGGAACCAGATTTCTCACTGATGTACTGGGAAGTTACAGATAAGGAAGGGAAGGAGGCTAAAATAACCCATGTGATAATACTTTACAGTTTGAAAGATCAGTACCAAGTCTCGTTTTGCTTTGTATTGACACAGAGCTTTACACTTAGGGGTGTTTGTAGGCATGTGCATATATACAAGTTAATATACACAGATATTTTTTGGGGTTTCTCAGCTGAGAGGCCCTACAAACAAGGACACCCTGTGGCAACAGCACAGCTAGAACCTAGGTCTTGGTTTTTAATACTATTCTCCAATAAAAAGAACCAGGTCTCCTTGGAGAAATGACTAATTCTAAGACTACTGATGAAGCATACAAGAAGATGGTAGAAACCCCTCCGCCAAGGTCAGGAAGGGCGGCGGTGAGGAGATACCCCTCCCCCAAGGTCAGGAAGGGCGGCGGTGAGGAGAGACCCTTTGTCCAAGGTAAGGTGTGATGGCTGTGCTTTGCTGGAGCAGCCGGGAAGAGATACCCCATACCCAAGATAAGAGAAATCCAAGTAAGATGGTAGGTCTTGCAAGAGGGCATCAGAGGGCAGACACACTGCAATCATAATCACAGAAAACTAGTCAATCTAATCACACCAGGACCACAGCCATGTCTAACTCAATGAAATTAAACCATGCTCATGGGGCAACCCAGGATGGGCGGGTCAAGGTGGGGAGGTCTGACAGGATGTGGTCCGCTGGAGAAGGGAATGGCAAACCACTTCAGTATTCTTGCCTTGAGAACCCCATGAACAGTATGAAAAGGCAAAATGATAGGATACTGAAAGAGAAACTCCCCAGGTCAGTAGGGACCCAATATGCTACTGGAGATCAGTGGAGAAATAACTCCAGAAAGAATGAAGGGATGGAGCCAAAGCAAAAAGAATATCCAGCTGTGGACGAGACTGGTGATAGAAGCAAAGTCTGATGCTGTAAAGAGCAATATGGTATAGGAACCTGGAATGTCAGGTCCATGAATCAAGGCAAATTGGAAGTGGTCAAACAAGAGATAGCAAGAGTGAATGTCAACATTCTAGGAATCAGCGAACTCAAATGGACTGGAATGGGTGAATTTAACTCAGAGGACCATTATATCTATACTGTGGGCAAGAATCCATCAGAAGAAATGGAGTGGCCCTCATGGTCAACAAAAGAGTACAAAATGCAGTACTTGGATGCAATCTCAAAAATGACAGAATGATCTCTGTTTGTTTCCAAGGCAAACCATTCAATGTCACAGTAATCCAAGTCTATGCCCCAACCAGTAACACCGAAAAAGCTGAAGTTGAACGGTTCTATGAAGACCTACAAGACCTTTTAGAACTAACACCCAAAAAAGATGTCCTTTTCATTATAGGGGACTGGAATGCAAAAGTAGGAAGTCAAGAAACACCTGGAATAACAGGCAAATTGGCCTTGAAATATGGAATGAAGCAGGGCAAAGACTAATAGAGTTTTGCCAAGAAAATGCACTGGTCATAGCAAATACCCTCTTCCAACAACACAAGAGAAGACTCTATACATGGACGTCACCAGATGGTCAACACCGAAATCAGATAGCTTATATTCTTTGCAGCCAAAGATGGAGAAGCTCTATACAATCAGCAAGAACAAGACCAGGAGCTGACTGTGGCTCAGACCATGAACTCCTTATTGCCAAATTGAGACTTAAATTGAAGAAAGTAAGGTAAACCATTAGACCACTCATGTATGACCTAAATCAAATCCCTTATGATTATACAGTGGAAGTGAGAAATAGATTTAAGGGCCTAGATCTGATAGATAGAGTGCCTGATGAACTATGGAATGAGGTTCGAGACATTGTACAGGAGACAGGAATCAAGACCATCCCCATGGAAAAGAAATGCAAAAAACCAAAATGGCTGTCTGGGGAGACCTTACAAATAGCTGTGAAAAGAAGAGAAGCAAAAAGCAAAGGAGAAAAGGAAAGACATAAACATCTGAATGCAGAGTTCCAAAGAATAGCAAGAAGAGATAAGAAAGCCTTCTTCAGCAATCAATGCAAAGAAATAGAGGAAAACAACAGAATGGGAAAGACTAGGGATCTCTTCAAGAAAATCAGAGATACCAAAGGAATATTTCATGCAAAGATGGGCTCAATAAAGGACAGAAATGGTATGGACCTAACAGAAGCAGAAGATATTAAGAAGAGGTGGCAAGAATGCACAGAAGAACTGTACAAAGAAAAATCTTCATGACCCAGATAATCACAATGGTGTGATCGCTGACCTAGAGCCAGACATCCTGGAATGTGAAGTCAAGTGGGCCTTAGAAAGCATCACTATGAACAAAGCTAGTGGAGGTGATGGAATTCCAGTGGAGCTATTCCAAATCCTGAAAGATGATGCTGTTGAAAGTGCTGCACTAAATATGCCAGCAAATTTGGAAAACTCAGCAGTGGCCATAGGATTGGAAAAGGTCAGTTTTCATCCCAATCCCAAAGAAAGGCAATGCCAAGGAATGCTCAAACTACCGTACAATTGTACTCATCTCACACTCTAGTAAAGTAATGCTCAAAATTCTCCAAGCCAGGCTTCAGCAATATGTGAACCGTGAAGTTCCTGATGATCAAGCTGGTTTTAGAAAAGGCAGAAGAACCAGAGATCCAATTGCCAACATCTGCTGAATCATGGAAAAAGCAAGAGAGTTCCAGAAAAACATCTATTTCTGCTTTATTGACTATGCCAAAGCCTTTGACTGTGTAAATCACAATAAACTATGGAAAATTCTGAAAGAGATGGGACTATCAGACCACCTGATCTGCCTCTTGAGAAATTTATATGCAGGTCAGGAAGCAACAGTTAGAATGGAACATGGAGCAACAGACTGGTTCCAAATAGAAAAAGGAGTATGTCAAGGCTGTATATTGTCACCCTGTTTATTTAACTTATATGCAGAGTACATCATGAGAAACGCTGGACTGGAAGAAAGACAAGTTGGAATCAAGATTGCCGGGAGAAATATCAATAACCTCAGATATGCAGATGACACCACCCTTATGGCAGAAAGTGAAGAGGAAATCAAAAGCCTCTTGATGAAAGTGAAAGTGGAGAGTGAAAAGGTTGGCTTAAAGCTCAACATTCAGAAAACAAAGATCATGGCATCCAGTCCCATCACTTCATGGGAAATAGATGGGGAAACAATGGAAACCGTGGCAGACTTTATTTTTCTGGGCTCCAAAATCACTGCAGATGGTGACTGCAGCCATGAAATTAAAAGACACTTACTCCTTGGAAGGAAAGTTATGATCAACCTAGATAGCATATTCAAAAGCAGAGATATTACTTTGCCAACAAAGGTTCATCTAGTCAAGGCTATGGTCTTTCCTGTGGTCATGTATGGATGTGAGAGCCAGACTGTGAAGAAGGCTGAGCGCTGAAGAATTGATGCTTTTGAACTGTGGTTTTGGAGAAGACACTTGAGAGTCTCTTGGACTGCAAGGAGATCCAACCAGTCCATTCTGAAAGAGATCAGCCCTGGTATTTCTTTGGAATGACTGATGCTAAAGCTGAAACTCCAGTATTTTGGCCACCTCATGCAAAGAGTTGACTCATTGGAGAAGACTCTGATGCTGGAAAGGATTGGGGGCAGGAGGAGAAGGGGACGACAGAGGATGAGATGGCTGGTTGGCATCACTGACTCGATGGATGTGAGTCTGTGTGACTTCCGGGAGTTGGTGATGGACAGGGAGTCCTGGCATGCTGCTATTCATGGGGTCGCAGAGAGTCAGACATGACTGAGCGACTGATCTGATCTGATATGAAGACTGGTTATGAAGCATACAAGAAGATGGTAGGGGAGGGAGGTAGGAGGAGGGTTCAGGGTGGGGAACACATGTATACCTGTGGCGGATTCATTTTGATATATGGCAAAACCAATACAATATTGTAAAGTTAAAAAATTAAGTTAAATTAAATTAAAAAAAAAAAAAAAAAAAAAAGAGCCTGGAGTGTCTCTAATACTGGAAAGTGAAAAAAGTAGGTGAAATGGATGACCAGTCCAAGTTTGATGCATGAAGCAGGCACTCAAAGTGAGTGCAGTGGGACAGCCTAGAGGGATCAGATGGGGAGGGATGTGGGAGGGTTTAGGGATGCGGGTCTCATGTACACCTGCGGCTGATTCATGTCAATATATGGCAAAAACCACCACAATATTTTAATTAGCCTCCAATTAAAATAAATAAATTAATTTTAATAATAACATCTTTTCATGTTCTTTCTAAAAATTAATTTATTTATTTTAATTGGAGGCTAATTACTTTAAAATATTGTGATGGTATGGGTAGGGAGGTGGGAGGGTGGGTTCAGGATGGGGAACATGTGTAGTCTGTGGTGGATTCATGTTGATGGTTGGCAGAACCAATATAATAATGTAAAGTAATTAGCCTACAATTAAATAAATTTAAATAAAATAAACAAAACAAACAAACAATAACCAAAATAAGTGCTAGAAACACACAGAAAATGATAAAAAAAACAAGAGATTGAATACAAACATAATGCAAGGCAAGAGAAAAAAAAAACCTCCTGTTTAGAAAAATTCCAAATAAATTATGTAGATATTTTGTTCGTAAGGAGGAGGAGAGTTTAACTTGTTAATGTGTGATACATATAGTAATGGGTTTCCCAGATGACTCAGTGGTAAAGAATCTTCTTGCCAACACTGAGACAAGGGTTCAGTCCCTGGGTCCAGAAGATCCCCTGGAGAAGGAAATGGCAACCCACTGCAATCTTCTTGTCTGGAAAATCTCATGGACAGAAGAGCCTGGCAGGCTACAGTCCATTGGTCGCAAAACATCTGGACACAACTTAATGACTAAACAACAACAACAGATAATAACATCCTTCCAATGAACACAGCCTGAGAACGGGAATAAAAAAGAGGCCTTATGATAGAAAACTCTGTCAAACCTCATCCAGGACATCTAGGTTAATACAGTCATAAACGGCACTGATAGTGTACATCCTTGACATGAGATGATGAAAGGCACTTTACCTTTTGGGCGTCTGTGGTTTTCCCTCAGAAACACACATCTCTAGGCTTATCATAGGGGAACATTAGGTATATCTCAGTTGACAGGTGTTTTGCGAAACACCTGAACAATGCTTCTAAAACGTTAAAGATGTAAGACCCAAGCAAAGTCTAAGAAACTGTCCAAGCCAAGAAATTTAAGGAGACATAAGGATTAAATGTAATGTGGTGATCTGGAATGGATCTTGGGGCAAAAACAATAAAAAAAAGATATTAGGGAAAAACTAAAGAAATGAAAATGAAGTATGGGCTTTATTTAATGATAATGTATGAATACTGGCACATATATATGACAAATGGACCATTCTAACACCCACGCATTCAAAGTCTCTTCAGTCGTGTCTGACTCTTTGTGAGCCTAAGGACTGCAGCCCGCCAGGGCCCTCCGTCCATGAGGATTCTCCAGGCAAGCACACTGGAGCGGGTTGCCATCCCGACCTACAGAGGATCTTCCCAGCCTGGGGATGGAACGTGTATCTCCTGAAACTCCTGAATTGCAGGTTGATTCTTTACCTCTGAGCCACTGGGGAAGCCCATTCTAGCATAAGATGTTAATTGTAAGTGAAACTGGGTTTGACATATCTGGGAACTCTCCCCACATTCTTCATGATTTCTGTTCATCTAAAACTGTTGCTGGAAAGAAAGTTTATTAAAAATAAAAAAGTGAAGAAGTGAAGTGAAGTCGCTCAGTCGTGTCCAGCTTTTTCGACTCCATGGACTGTAGCCTACCAGGCTCCTCCATCCATGGAATTTTCCAGGCAAGAGTACTGGAATGGGTTGCCATTTCCTTCTCCACGGTTTCTTCACCACCCAGGGATCAAACCCAGGTCTCCCGCATTGCAGGCAGATGCTTTACCATCTGAGCCACCAGGGAAGCTCCCCTCCCTTTCAATAAATAAATAAATAAAGTATATAGTGCTTAAGTTAAATATGAGATTAGAGTGCAACATTCAAAAACTTGAATAGATACATGTTAAAAAAAACAAACTTAGGAAACTTACAGAAAGGTAGTATTTTTTTAATTTAATTTAATTTTATTTAACTTTACAATATTGTATTGGTTTTGCCATATATCAAAATGAATCCGCCACAGGTATACATGTGTTCCCCATCCTGAACCCTCCTCCCTCCTTCCTCCTCCCTCCCCATACCATCCCTCTGGGTCGTCCCATTGCACCAGCCCCAAGTCTCCAGTATCATGCATCTAAGTGAATAGCTAAAAAAGTCCTAAGTACTGAAATAAGTTGCTCTGTACCTCAAAGATGACCTTAGCTTCCTGGTGGAAAGGACACCCATTTTCTTATGGGCTGCCCACTGGACTCCCATATCTGCTACCTGTGTACTAAAAAGAGAGAGAGAGGGAGAAATAAAAATAGAAAAAAAATATTGATGGAAAGAAAGAAAAAGCAAAATTATAAAAAAATGAATTGGATTAAAAATAGCAGAGGGTCTTTGGCTGTGTCTGAAGGGCTGTATCTTGTGAGCTGTTGTGACTTTGCGGTGGTGGGTTAAGCGAAACTGGATTGAAAGCTTTCAGGCCAGATGTGGATAGGTGTGGCTCATAACAGAAGAGGTGAACTGGTGTGCCTGTAGCTGGTAGTTGCTGTACGGCTATGTGTGCACGCTTGTGTTTCTATGCCTGCATGCACGCGTACCTTCATATCTTGTACATTCCTACTTAGTTAAGCTAAACGCTGTTTTCTGCATTTTTCTAGTGTTTCTTGTAGACAAATCATGCCTAAGCAAATGTGAAATTCAAGTTATGCTCAGATTGCTCTCTAATATGTCAAACGCATTGGAACAAATTCACATTTTCAAAACAAGTGTTATGCCACAGCTGACTGTACAAGCAAATATGAATATAGATATGCATGCTTATATCCTTTGCTTCACAGAGGTAACTTGCTTACTAATTATGCTCTCCTGTCCCTTGTTTCTTCTTTAGGAAATTTCACGGTGTCTGAAAATGACCAGGGTTAATAAGTGCTAATTTTTGTTTGTTTTGTTTTTTTCTATTATTTTTTAATTTAATTTTATTTAATTTTACAATATTGTATTGGTTTTGCCATATATCAAAATGAATCTGCCACAGGTATACATGTGTTCCCCATTGATGATTAAATACGTATATCAGAGTTGATGTTGTATACTCTAAACTGTATTGCCAAACATTAACCTGTAAGTCAGAAACCGATGAACCTCTCTGAATGCCTGAACTATCCATGTGACTTTTAATATAGCAAGACCTCAAAGCCATTTTCTAAACCAGAGGTCTTAAAATTTCATTGGTATAAACTATTTTGGAATATTTATTAAAAATGTACATTACTGTTTTCCCGGAACTACTGAAGCAGAGTCTTATGAGATATACTTAAGGTCCAGAACCCATGTTTATTAAACCTATTTAACAAACACATAAGGTGATTTTTATGCAAAGTATGTTTTAGAAAGGGCTTCCCAGGTGGTGCTAGTGGTAAAGAACCCACCTGCCAGTACAGGAGACATGAGACCGGGGTTCAATCCTTGGGTCAGGAAGATCCCCTGAAAGAGGATATGGTAACCCACTCCAGTACTCTTGCCTGGAGAATGCCATGGACAGAGGAGCCTGGCCGGCTACCGTCCATCAGGTCACAAGCAGCATGCTGAGCACACATGCAAGTTTTAGAAACACTGGTTTAAACCCACTGAATCAGAATAGCTGGGCTGGGACTCTGATGTCTGCATGTCTAATGACCACAACTGATGTTTATCATGAACATCCAAATTTGAGAACTGTTTTTTTTACAACACAAATTCAGCTCAGGAACAATCTTATTTCCCTGAAGCGCATCATCATGACTTCTCTGGTCTACCGTTTTGCCTGGATGGTCATTTAGCAGAATGCTCGTCAATTTCAGCCAGAGCTAGAGTCAATTAGAACAATATAGTAGAAGTGTATGTTAACACTCTGAAGCACAGGCGGTTTCCCTAAGACTTACTCATAAAACATCAGGGTAGAAGAAAGCTCAGCATCTCTGGAGGGTAAATTGAACTGAGTGTGTATCTCCTTTGCCACATCTGGAAGTTTGCTTTTCAGTGTTCTGGACTGCTTGGCTGTCTCTAAGTGAGATTCTCTTCCATTCATTGTTGGCTGGGGTCTAGCTAAATGGTTTGCTGATACTGAAATCACACCAGCTGTTCAGATTTTCTTGTCACCATTTTAAAGGCTTTTCTGTCTTTCTCGTTTATTTCTATCCTCTTGCACTCCCTTTTTTACCTTTTTTTTTTTTTTTTTTTTTTTAAGCCAGCCACCTATAAAGAATGTGAACTCCCATCTGCTCAGACCAAGCAGAGGCTGGACCAGATGTGACCTGCAATTTGCTGAATGGGAAACAAACGCAAGGAATGGAGCCATCTGCCATCTGTTGATGCAGAAAGCAGCAGGGCATGCCTGGCATTTCAACAGGGCTTCCCCCACTGGGAAATTGAAAGGGGAAAAACATTTGCTTCATTTTTCCCCTTTCCTGACCTGACAGCTCCTTTGAGCAAAGTGGAAAGGAAGCGAGGACATCTTGCCATGAAGAAGTGACAGCTTATAGCTAAAAGGTGGAGCTCAATAAATAAACTCTCTTTTGCATTAGATGGTCTACCCTGGCCTCTCCTCAGTGGGATTGAGCATCTCATCTCTGCAGTTGTCAGAAAAACTGCAGAAAGGCAGATTCACCTCTTCCCAATTTCTAATCATTTTTTTTTTTTTTTTCTGCTTTTTATCCCTGAATGCCACACAAAAGGCTCTTGGGGGAGTTAAAGGTAATGAGGCAGGTGTTAGCTACAGACACAAACAAAAGGAAAGATTTCTACTGGATGTGGAGTCCTGGTCTTATATGGTCAGAGACCATCTGGTTCACATTTTCAGAAAGGGATGGATGTAATAGAACAAGTGGCCCTGGTGACATAGACATGTTAACTTGGACCCTTCTCTCTCCGAGCCTGATTGTGTGAACCAGCCATTCCATTCAGACAGAGGACACAGGGATAGCAATTTCCTTCCTGGATGCAAACTCTTACTAAACGTCTCTCTTGGTCACCAGATTGCACTGTGATGAATAAAAGAGTCCCCAGTCTCATGAGGAATTTTGTCTCACAAACCGTGCTTTCTAAAAAGAAAAGAACTTTAGTTATAAAGGTGTCTTTTTTGTTTACTAAAGTAGGTAACCCTGAATTTTAAAATGTTTTCTCCAAAGAAGGATGCCTCAGTCATCTTGATGTTCTTAAATTGTTTATTCAGTAAATACAGCTTTAGATTATTTCAAACATTACCCCTGCCACAGAATTATCACTTAAATCAACCCTAAGTAAATTGTAAAATTGGTATTAAAATGCAATTTACAACTTGAAATAGTAACAATCCTATTTTAAAAGTGGAAGGGGAAGTGTTAATCGCTCAGTCCAGTCATGTCTCGCCAGGCTCCTCTGTCCTTGGGATTCTCCAGGCAAGAATACAGGAGTGGGTTGCCATGCCCTCCTCCAGGGGATCTTCGTGACCCAGGGACTGAATCTGTGTCTCGTGTCTCCTGCACAAGCAGTCAGGTTATTTAGCACTAGTGCCACTAGGAAAGATTTTTAAATGTGGATGGTGTTTCAAATAAAAAAACTCATAACCAGACCTCTACAAACTATGTTTTCCTCATACTACAATGATGTGCAATACGCCTTTTCAGTAAGGGCAGGAAAAAAATTTTTTTTTCAAACTACCTGCAACTTTCAAACAACAGCAACAAAAAAATCTCTTGTCAATGTATTTAGTATGCAAAAATGGGAGTGGTTCTCTTCCCTAAGTTCCTCTTTTCCCGCTCATATGTAAACAGCTATGTATACATAATAATATTTTGATGCCTACAAATACAATAAGAAAACAAATCCTACACAAGTGATGAGAGCCTGTCTCAAAGAGTGAAACACATATCATAACTGGTGATAACCTCATGGTCATGATTTACTATGTATTTTAATACTTCTGTTAAGGAAGAAACTATTCACAGATTTTTAAGACTATAAAGCAAATGTCCTGTAGCTGCTGCTGCTGCTAAGTCACTTCAGTCGTGTCCGACTCTGTGCAGACTCATAGACGGCAGCCCACCAGGCTCCCCCGTCCCTGGGATTCTCCAGGCAAGAACACTGGAGTGGGTTGCCATTTCCTTCTCCAATGCATGAAAGTGAAAAGTGAAAGTAAAGATGCTCAGTCATATCCGACCTTTGGCGACCCCATGGACTGCAGCCCACCAGGCTCCTCCGTCCATGGGATTTTCCAGGCAAAAGTACTGGAGTGGGTTGTCCTGTAGCTATGTATTATAATTTTAAAGCAAATTCCTAAAAAAGTCTGTATTATTTAAATCATGAACTAAATATGTGTTGTTGAAGGTGAGCTAACCTTCCAACTAAATCCCATCAACAAGATTTAGATGTGACCGACGCCCCTGAAAGTATATCGTCAGCTTGGCTGCAGCATTCCTGCCTCTGGGGAGAAGCTTCTGTAAGTGCCCTTGGTGATACCATCCCTTATGTTCTGAACTAAGATCTTTAACTTTACTTCTGGATGAATGAAATTTCAGTGAGTTAATATACTATGCAAAACCATTATTACTTACCCTGTCTTTACATGTCTGTATGGGGACACTTACTGCTGTCCTCAAACTCTGGAATGAATCCCCACAGGCTGTATTGTTGGAGATCAGCTATCTCTCAGAAAGTTACTAGCTGTTTCTGAGATTGCAAAATTTTGGTTTTGTGCATGCTAACATAGAACTTGTCATTTGCAGGATCCACACACTATTTCTTTGTAATTTTTTCTTTTCCACAGAGTCATACAGCCTGCCCTTTAATATAAAGTAGAAAATTTTGTTACAATCATTCATCATCAAAAATGAAATTTTCAAAATAATGTTGGTCTTTAGGATTGCCAGATAAACTGGCGGCGGGGGTAGGGGGGTGGGGTCTGGAGAGACGTGGGGAAAAGGACTTTCTCTTCATGTGTGTGGCATATATTATTACTTGAGTTCTGTAACCCGTTGAATCTTCTGTAGTCAATGTTTCACAAAGTCTTTTCCAAGTTGAAATGTTCTGTCTCTTTACTTCTATTCTTGAAACTCAAAATTGGGCACGGACTGAATGAAGGACAAGTTGTATTTTTATTCATTCATTCAGATGATAGTTATAGAGAATATTCTATGAACTGGGCACTGTTCTAGGTGTGACTGTGGGTGGGGAGCATGATATGGAAAGAAACACAAGAGACTAAAATTCCTTCCCTCATGAAATTCACATTTGTGTGGGAGACAGATAAAATTCTTTTAAAGAATAATAAAGTGTATAGTACCTTAAATTAATATGAGCTACTATGGAGACAAATCAAGGGCTATGCTAGGTCCAGTTTTATGTAGGAAATAAAGGAAGTCTTTACAAGCAAGTGTTACTGTTGTAGACTTACAGATGGTGAGGAAGTGAGTGAAGTGGATATTTAGGAGATGGGCAGAGAGAACAGGTGCAATGACCTTGAGGTTGAAACATGCTTGGCATGTTCAAAAAAGAGACCAAGATTCAGTTTGTAGTGAATATGAGTCAGACCTGGACTGGGTTCAAACCCTGGAAGGCTTTATGTGCCACTGTAAGGACTTTCTCTTTGTTTCTGGATGAAATGAAGAACAATGGGCAAGCATCCAGCAGAGAGGCAATAGGATCTGACCTATTCTTACTAGGACTATGCAATATTGAGGCTAGACTAAAGGTTCTCAAGGGTAGAAACACAGAAATCAATTTGGAGGTGATAGCAAGTGATGGAGCAAAAGACCATGGTGTACAGGCACAGGCAATAGTCTGAAGATGGCAAAAGTAGTAGAATTTTGGGTGTATTTTGAAAAAAACTTAATATGCTAACTGATTGGATGTATAATATAAAGGAAAAAGAAGAATGGATTACTTCACAGTTCTCATCCTGGGCAACTAGAAGAAAGGAGCTGCTGCAAACTGAGACATAAAAGGCATAGAAAGAATAGCTTGGGAAGAGAGGAGCAGATCTGAACTTTGAACTTGTAAAAGTCAAGGTGACAATTAGACAATTAAGTGGAGATTGCCATCAAGTAGCAGATAGATTTTAAACGTCTGTATTTCAAGGGGAAATTGTTCTTGGCTCAGTTCAGTTCAGTCACTCAGTTGTGTCCAACTCTTTTCAACCCCATGGGCTGCAGCATGCCAGTCCTCCCTGTTCATCACCAAATCCAGGAGCTTGCTCAAACTCATGTCCATTGAGTCAGTGATGCCATTCAACCATCTCATCCTCTGTTGCCCCCTTCTCCTCTTGCCTTCAATCTTGCCCAGCATCAGGGTCTTTCTTGGTTCTGTATTTGTTATCAGCAAATAGATGTTCTCTAAAACAAAATGTTAGATGAGACCAAAGGTAGAAAAGCACAGAGGCATAGGGATTGAGCCCTGGGGGATACAATGGTGAAAGTTTAGTAAATTGAGGAACATTTCCTTCCTAGCAATATAAAGGATTTCCTTCCTAGAAATGCTTTCGTAAATGGAAGAGGAAAATTGATCAAAAGCTGAAAAGAAAGATAAGTGTTTTGAACTCAGATGGAATAATCATTTAGATGATTTAGGAATTAAATAGAGAAGAGAAGTATGGTATTTAGAGACACTAATCTGACACCCTGCAATGAGTGGTTATACATTTCAGGTCAGAGCAATCAGCATAGTTGTGTTTTCCATCCCTCTGAATTGCTTGCCACTAGTACAGTACTCGCTTTTGAACTGTGGTGTTGGAGAAGATTCTTGAGAGTCCCTTGGACTGCAAGAAGATCCAACCAGTCCATTCTGAAGGAGATCAATCCTGGAATTTCTTTAGAAGGAATGATGCTCAAGCTGAAACTCCAATATTTTGGCCACCTCATGCGAAGAGTTGACTCATTGGAGAAGACTCTGATGCTGGGAGGGATTTAGGGCAGGAGGAGAAGGGGACGACAGAGGATGAGATGGCTGGATGGCATCACCGACTCGATGGATGCGAGTCTGAGTGACCTCCGGGAGCTGGTGATGGACAGGGAGGCCTGGCGTGCTGCGGTTCATGGGGTCGCAGAGAGTCGGACACGACTGAGCGACTGATCTGATCTGAGTACAGTACTCTTGCCTGCAGAATCCCATGGGTGGAGGAGCAGGCTCCTCCATCAGCTGCAGTCCATGGGGTCACTAAGAGTTGGATACGACTGAGCGACTTCACTTTCACTTTTCACTTTCATACATTGGCGAAGGAAATGGCAACCTACTCCAGTGTTCTTGCCTGGAGAATCCCAGGGACAGAGAAGCCTGGTAGGAGGCTGTTTATGGGGTCGCACAGAGTTGGACACGACTGAAGAGACTTAGCAGCAGAAACAGTAGCAGTACAGGAACAATGTAAGGAAGAAAAAAAAAAAAAAAAACAGGTAAAATCAGAGTTGTGGTTTTGTTAAAGTAAAAATGCAGAACAAAGAGAAATTTCAGGGTATGAGAAAAAAAGTGTTTAATATGATTGAATATTGAATTTAGGCTAAGTAAGGAGAAAAGAGAGAATAATGATTGGAACCAGCGGAGTGAAATATTGGAAATAAATGAAATGCAATTTTACATATGTCAGTTGCTCAAAGGTTATTGGACAGAAAGAAGTAGACGGAGTAAACTAGCTAGATGGAAATTGTTTGTCAGAGAGTGGAGATTTTGTAATTCAGTTTTATGAGTAGTTTCTACTAGAGTATCATCATGACATTGAGTGGTTCTGGTGGGATGAGAAACAAGAATATAACTAATTTGAGAGACCCATTTATGGGATGGTTAGATAGCATCACTTACTCAAAGGGCAGAAATTTGAGCAAACTGTGGGAGATAGTGGAGGACAAGGAGCCTGGCATGCTGCAGTCCATGGAGTCACAGAGTCAGACACAACTTAGCCTCTGAACAACAACAATTTGCTGGAAGTTTCATCAGTGTGGATGTTGAAATCACCAAGTATTCTGGAAGAAACAGTGTAAGGAAAAGGGACAGTGATCCTGGAGGTAAAATATCCACAAAGGAAGAGAAGGGTCCTGGGAATGAGCAGATGACTTCTATATGTAGAGATGAGTATGTTGTTGCCTGATGCTATGAATTTCAAATGTTGCTATTTTTACTTCAGGTGAAGTAGTGGGGGTAGAGTAAAAAGAAAAGTCAACTTTACATAGAGGACTCCAAGGCAAGATGAACTCAGAGCATCAAGGTTCCACTAAAAACATGATAAAGAAAACTTTCAGATACATTTTCTTGTTTGTAAGGGATTTTACTGATGACTGAGAATGGCTATCAGAGAGCACAGAGGAAGAAATTGCAGAGTTAGGAAGAGATGGACTTATAAAGTCTGATGGGTGACACCATCATCTGAATGACCTGTTTTTTTCAAGTTTTGGTTTTTTTTTTTTAATGGTGATTTGTGAGAACATTGATAATGGAAAGAAATAATTGTCCCACCAATTCTAAAACAGAGAGTAGTGGTGACTCTGAAGTCCGTTAATGGAATTTTCCCTTTCAGGGGCATATAAAATTCTGCTCTCCACAGACTCAGCTGATAGAAGTTGCAGCAGCCCCAGAGGGGAGTGTTTCCCAGACAACACAGACACAGTCTTGTTGTCTGTCTATGTAGGATTGTCAAACTTCAAACCAGAGCTACCTCTTTATCCATTTAACTTCCCCATCAGACCAGTATGGTTCCCTAATAAACCAAGCTTACATTGTATCAAGAAGCAGAGACATCTCTTTGCTGACAAAGGTCCATATAGTCAAAACTTTGGTTTTCTCAGTAGTCATCTGCAGATGTGAGAGCTGGACCATAAAGAAGGCAGAGCACCAAAGAATTGATTCTTTAGAACTATAATGCTGGAGAAGACTTTTGAGAATCCTTTTTATAGCAAGGAGATCAAACCAGTCAATCCTAAAGAAAATCAACCCTGAATACTCATTGGAAGGACTGATGCTGAAACTGAAGCTCCGATACTTTGGCCACCTAATGTGAAGAGCCAAATCATTAGAAAAGACCCTGATGCTGGAAAAGACTGAGGGCAGGAGGAGAAGAGGGTGGCAGAGGATGAGATGGCTGGATGGAGTCATCAACTCAATGGACATGAGTTTGAGCAAACACCGGGGGGTAGTGATGGACAGAGAAACCTGGCATGCTGCAGTCCATGGAGTCAGGAAGATTCGGATACAACTGAGAAACTGAACAAAAACAACGTGGAAACAGGTGCATGTGTGTGATGTTTATACTAGCAGAATAGATTTTGGCACAATAGAGTTCTTTTTGGAACTATTGGCTTGATTTTTTTTTTTTTTTTTTCAGGAAAACAAACACTGTGGTTTTGACAAATGTTTATGTATCTGTTCTCCAAGTATTTAAAATTAGCCCCAGAGTTTTTTTCTTACTTTCCTTCTGTGATTCATGATTTGGATAGAAGAATTTCGATCCTTTTTTTTTTTTTTTTTTTTAACCACGGAGACACCAACAATTAATTACAAATTCTATTAAAAACCTAAATTTGTATATCCTTTTGTTAGAGACCTGTTTTGCTTATAGACAAAACTTAAAGTGATGTTTTCAAGAGGTTGAATTATTAGAAAGTATCATCAGATGAAAATTAACTGCATGATTCTGCGTGGTGAATATAAGCATGATAATGACTGTCATTCACAATCTTACTGGATACAGGTCAAGTCAGCATAGTATAAACCAGCACTTGGTGCTGCTCACGCTGGCCTCTGTTAGGTATTCCACTTCTGAATTTCTGGCTTGGAATCATCTCTTAGCTCATTCACATATCCCCTTTATTTTGACATGCTGCTTATAAAAAATTATATTTAGTGTGTGTATTGTTTTGTTTTCTCAACAGAAGCTCTTCCTGAAGACACAACATGTGCCACCAGGAAATCCTCTTTGTTTCATTTTTTTCTGATGATGCAGCATTCTTTGCAACACTATTTTTTAAGTCTTATCTCTACTTGACTTCAGAGTCATCCCACCTGGCTACTGTAAGTCTCTTTCTCTCTGTCTGTTTCTTTCTTTCTCTCTTTTTTTTTTTTTCCCTAGAACACTACTTCACTAAAAAGCACAGATGATAGTAGAGGTCCACGGTGTTACTCTTTCCTCAGTGTTAATTTTCTGGTTGGTGCCCTTTATCCATGTTGAGGAGGAGCGGGGACAGTTATGAGGGTCCATTTAATGCTAAGGAGGTCCTGAGTTACCTCAGATCAGATGCGCACTGATCCTGGTGAAAGTCTAGGTTTGGGAGAGGGGACAGAATGATGAACCTGCATGAGACACATGAAGATGCAGACTGTCAGAATGTGGACACAGAAACTAACTGAATTCCTTTACCATGACAAGGTGCTAGCTGAGCAAGTGCCCCTTTAGATGAGAGTCTGCAGAATTTCAGACTAGTGGTGAAGTCAGGCATTTTTGACTTGCTATTTTTGTAGGATTGTATGGTACTGGAGTCAGTCTAACATACTTTGTTATTTCATTAGAAATTTACTGAAAGATAAATCTCTCTACATCTGCCCTATTTCTACTCCGAAAAGGAGTGATCCGTCATCAGTGAGTGTGCTGCCAAAAAGTTTTGTAAAGTCAGGAGCCATTCCAAATGGGAATTAATGGGGAACACAAATGATCTTTCTCATATTCTCAGGCTTCATAATGTATGGCAATCTGTCTTTAGGTGGGGCTGCAAATCAATTAAGCATGAATGATGTATATGGTGTAGAATGTGACCTTAACAAGTTGTCTTATCTCTGCCTTGATGTTTCCATCTGGTTTGTGCAAGGAATGTTCAGATAATGCAGCAAGGGGGAAGATTAAGATTTCAAAGGGAACAGCCATTATGGGTCACTATCTTCCTGGGCCTGATAAGTTTAATCCAAGTTGCCTGGGAGGGAAGAACTCATAAAATACTTTATCTGAAGCAAGTGCAAAAATACTCATAAACTCAAAGGTTAATCACTGCACCAGAAGAACAGATGAAGGAGACAGGGCCATTTTATGTTTCGTTACTATGCTGCCCTTATTAATCATGTTGTGGGTTGCTTTAAAATATCTGCCGGCACTTTATTTTAAAAAGCCAAATGGATAGACAGACAGACACTAAAAATGAAGTTGGAATGATGGTGCTATGATTTATTCATCTCTCTTTCTACTTGCCAGTATATACAGGAAATATTAAGGTCAGGGTATGCATACAGTTATATTTCTCAAATCTATTTTATTTTCAAGCCACACTTTTTTTTACACTATTATTTTTTAACATAACTTAAAATCCAGCATTCTTATTTGTACTGAACTTCAGGTATTTATGTTTTGTGCAAGTGGGGTGTTATTTTAAGAGGACAGTGAAGAGCTTGATCATCCCTGTAGTGAACCCTTCAGATTCTACCAGACAGCATGTAGGTGGATTGGAGAATGATACTAACAGAGCTGTTGTTGATAAACCAGCAAATGAGTTCCATTTATGTCTCTAGACTCATTCAGGGAATCTTTGGACAGATTAGAGCATAAAGGATCTGTCCATACAGGCACAAAGGACGTTGGAAGTTCCCTGTATATTATGTATATTGATGGGAAAGTATCAATATTAATACATAATTAAATAAGTTTATATCATTTCAGTGATTGGCAAGCTTTGTCTTTGAAAAGACAAAATACTAGATATTTTCAGCTTTACAGACAATATGATCTTTGACCCTGTAGTGTGAAAGCAACCATTGATAATATGCAATTGAATATACAGGGCTGTGGTTCAGTGAAACTGTCTTTAAAAAACACAAGAAAGTTGCAAAAAGGCCCTTGAATTAGAGTTTGCTGAACTCAGAAGTAGATTATTTCTAAGGGTAGAATAAACGTTTAGGAACCATGTCTTTTACTTAGTGTAGTACTACCTAGAGTGCATTTGAAAACTCCCCTTTTAAAAAATTTTAATTGGAGGATAACTGCTTTACAATGTTGTGTTGGTTTTTCTAATACATCAGCATGAATCAGCCATAGGTATACATATGTCCTCTCCCTGTTAAACCTCCCTCCAGTCTCCCACCCCAGTTCAAGCCTGTAGGTTGTCACAGAGCCACAAGTTAAGCTCCCTGTGTCATAAACAAATTCCCACTGGCTTTCAGGAAGATCCCCTGGAGGAGGAAATGGCAACTCACTCCAGTATTCTTGCCAGAACATCCCACAGATGGAAGAGCCTGGCAGGCTACAGTATAAAGGGTCTCAAAGAGTCAGAAAGGACTGAGCAACTGAGCACATCGATTTCACATAGAGTAATATATACAATTTTTTTTTCTTTCAGTTCCTCTTCCAGGCTTATAAACTCAGGTGTTAGCAATGGCCAGGAAGTCAGTTAAATATATAAAACTGAAATGGTACAATATCATAAAGTATGATGAACGTTATGATTAACTTAAGCTTGTGTCAGATCAGATCAGTCGCTCAGTCGTGTCCGACTCTTTGCGACCCCATGAACCGCAGCACGCCAGGCCTCCCTGTCCATCACCAGCTCCCGGAGGTCACTCAGACTCGCATCCATCGAGTCAGTGATGCCATCCAGCCATCTCATCCTCTGTCGTCCCCTTCTCCTCCTGCCCTCAATCCCTCCCAGCATCAGAGTCTTCTCCAATGAGTCAACTCTTCGCATGAGGTGGCCAAAATATTGGAGTTTCAGCTTGAGCATCATTCCTTCTAAAGAAATTCCAGGATTGATCTCCTTCAGAATGGACTGGTTGGATCTTCTTGCAGTCCAAGGGACTCTCAACAGTCTTCTCCAACACCACAGTTCAAAATCATCATTTCTTCGGCGCTCAGCCTTCTTCACAGTCCAACTCTCACATCCATACATGACCACAGGAAAGACCATAGCCTTGACTAGGCGAACCTTTGTTGGTAAAGTAATGTCTCTGCTTTTGAATATGCTATCTAGGTTGGTCATAACTTTCCTTCCAAGGAGCAAGCGTCTTTTAATTTGTGTCTGACTCTTTGTGACCCTGTGGACTGTATCCTGCCAAACTCCTCTGCCCATGGGATTCTCCAGGCAAGAACACTGGAGTGAGTTGCCATGCCCTCCTCCAGGGGATCTTCCCCAACCAAGGATGGAGCCCTAGTCTCATATGTCTCCTGCATTGGCAGACAGGTTCTTTACCACTAACCTCACCTGGGAAGCTTTAACTTAGATTTTGTTGCTGTTGGTCAGTCCCTCAGTCGTGTCCGCCTCTTTGCGACCCCATGGACTACAGCACACCAGGCTTCCCTGTCCTTCACCATGTCCCCAAGCTTGCTCAAACTCATGTCCATTAAGCCAGTGATGCCATCCAACCATCTCATCTTCTGCCATCCCCTTCTCCTCCTGCCTTCAATCTTTCCCTGCATCAGAGTCTTTTCCAGTGAGTTAGCTTTTTGCATCAGGTGATCAAAGTATTGGAGTTTCAGCTTCAGAATCAGTCCTTCCAATTAATATTCAGGATTGATTTCCTTTAGAATGGACTGGTTGGATTTCCTTGCAGTCCAAGGGACTCTCAAAAGTCTTCTCCAACACCACAGTTCAAAACCATCAATTATTTGGCACTCAACTCTCTTTATAGCCCAACTCTCACATCCATACATGACTACTGGAGAAACTAAAGCTTTGACTAGATGGACCTTTGTTGGCAAATAATGTTTCTGCTTTTTAATATGCTGTCTAGGTTGTTATAGCTTTTATTCCAAGGAACAAGAGTCTTTTAATATTATGGCTGCAGTCACCTATCTGCAGTGATTTTGGAGCCCAAGAAAATAAAGTCTCTCACTCTTTCCATTGTTTCCCCATCTATTTGCCATGAAGTGATGGGACCAGATGCCATGATCTTAGTTTTCTGAATGCTGAGTTTTAAGTCAGCTTTTCTTTCTCCTTCATCAAGAGGCTCTTTAGTTCCTCTTCACTTTTTGCTATTAAGGGTGGTGTCATCTGCATATCTGAGTTTATTGATATTTCTCCTGGCAATCTTGATACCAGCTTGTGCTTCATCCAGCCCAGCATTTCACCTGATGTACTCTGCATATAAGTCAAATAAGCAGAGTGATAATATACAACATTGACATACTCCTTTTCCAATTTTGAATCAGTCCATTGTTCCATATCCACTTCTAACTGTTGCTTCTTGACCTGTATACAGGTTTCGTAAGAGGCAGGTAAAGTGTTCTGGTATTCCCATCTCCTTAAGAATTTCCCACAGTTTGTTGTGATCCACACAGTCAAAAGCCTTGGCATAGTCAGTGAAGCAGAAGCAGATTTTTTGTTGTTGTTGCAAAATTTTCTTGCTTTTTCCATGATCCAACTGATATTGACAATTTGATCTCTAATTCCTCTGACTTTTCTAACTCCAGCTTGGACATCTGGAAGTTCTTGGTTGATGTACTGTTGAAACCTGGTTTGGAGAATTTTGAACATTACTTTGCTAGCATGTGAAATGAGTGCAGTTGGGCAGTAGTTTGAATATTCTTTGGCATTGACCTTCTTTGGAATTGGACTTCCCTGGTAGCTCAGCTGGTAAAGAATCCTCCTGCAATGTGGGAGACCTATATTCAATCTGGGTTGGAAAGATCCCTGGAGAAGGGAAAGGCTACCCACTTCAGTATTCTGTTTGTGGGGTCACAAAGAGTCGGACACGACTGAGTGACCTTCACTTTCTTTGGCACTGGAATGAAAAATGATCATTTCCAGTCCTGTGGCCACTGCTCAGTTTTCCATATTTCCCTATGGACCTCAATTATTTTTTAAAAAATTATATATATAATTTTTTAAAAAGAATATATATATATATATATATATATATATATGCAGTAAGACATGATTTGGCCTAATTTGTCATTTTTGCTCTATACAGCAGTTTGAATTTCCGTCTAATTGCTATGCCCATACAATGGTTCTGCAGCTCTGCTTGAAGATTTCATCCCTTCCGTCTCTTGTCTAATCCTTTCCTTCTCCATTTGTATCGGTGTGTAAATGGATCATTCCTTTCTCTTTTAAAATGAGAAGGAAATGGCAGCACACTCCAGTATCCTTGCCTGAGAAACCCAGGGATAAGAGAAGCCTGGTGGGCTACAGTCCATGGGGTTGTAAGAGTAAGACATGACTTGCAGACTAAACCATCTACCAATTTTTAAAATGCAAAGACCACCCTGGTGGTCCAGTGTTAAGACTCATCTCTGGCCAGGGAACAAGGACACCACATGCCATATGGCATGCCAAAAAATGAATAAATTAAAAAGTAAAAGGTATTTTTTAACTCTCCTAAGATACAGTTGTTTCTCCCCAACAGACTGTCATCTTGAATTATGAAATATATTCACATGGTCTCTGATTCAATGAAAATCCCACCTTTTTCGAAAACCTTATCCTCTTCCTGCATGAAACTTCTTATGTATAATTTGTACTCAGAGAATCTTTGTCATTCCAAATGTTGTTTTTAATCGTTCACTATGTGAAATCAGGACTCAACAGATTTTATATTTTTCAATGAAATCTTTACTATCTGGCATCCTGCTACCTACTATTTCAAACTCAAAAAAAATTTTTGTAGAAAAAATAAATAATACCATATTTCTTCATGCAAACTCACCCTAAACTTGTGCTATTCAAATAGGATATTCAGTAAATGTAGGTAATAGTAGGGAATGAGGTAGGCAGTAGTCTAAGGCCTACAGTGGCCTCTCTTTTATAATCCATGTGTCTGACTCTTTGTGACCTTGTGGGCTGTATAATCCAATATAACCCATTGGGACCATCTCATAAATTAAACATTGTCCGAAGCTTTTTAACAGCAATGTATTCCCCTTGATGACTTTGACAAACACCTAAATTGGCCATGACCTGTAACATTATACATAAAAGAAGCTCTGATAACCACTCCAGCTTAACTTTTGGAGTGATGGAAGTTAATAGAAGTTTATCCCCACTGATAAACCTACTCAAGCCACATTAGCCTTTCAAATTTGTAGTCTTTCCTATCATTTTTCTCCTTATTCTCAAACGGGACTCCACCTCATTCTTCAAGTCTATACTTAAGTGATGTCCTTAGAAAGGATTTTATTACCATTCTAGAAAAATAAATCACTCATTAATTTATTCAGTTCATGAGTGTCAGCTGTGAGTTACCATGTGCCAGATACTCTGGAAAGCACTAAAAATATTATGATACACTAGACATAACGAATTATGACTTTCATTGGCTTTATATTGTAATTAATTACAGAGTTCCCTGGGGTTAGCCTCTACTGCATTCATTCATTCTCCACTGCCTGACTCTACTGAATGAAAATTTAACATGTAGTGCAATCTGTAACTTTTACATTTGCTGATGTTTTTGTAACCATATACTACTATTGAACACTAGAAACCACGTCTTATTCACCATCAACTCTTGGCCATCTAGCACTATATCTGACATACTACAAGCATTTTACACTTAGAGACATAATGGCTGTATGCCACAAAATCCCTAATTTTCTTTTCCTGTACTTTGATTGACTCAAATTTGCAGTGGAACATATTACAGATATATTGTACTTAGGTTGGCTATTGTAAATGGAAATAAATTAAACAACTGGTTCCAAATAGGAAAAGGAGTATGTCAAGGCTGTATATTGTCACCCTGCTTATTTAACTTATATGCAGAGTACATCATGAGAAACGCTGGGCTGGAGGAAGCACAAGCTTTAATCAAGATTGTTGGGAGAAATATCAGTAACCTCAGATATGCAGATGACACCACCCTTATGGCAGAAAGTGAAGAAGAACTAAAGAGCCTCTTGATGAAAGTGAAAGAGGAGAGTGAAAAAGTTGGTTTAAAACTCAACATTCATAAAACTAAGATCATGGCATCCGGTCCCATCACTTCATGGCAAATAGATGAGGAAACAGTGGCAGACTTTTATATTTTTGGCCTCCTAAATCACTGCAGATGGTGACTGCAGCCATGAAATTAAAAGACGCTTACTCCTTGGAAGGAAAGCTATGACCAACCTATACAGCATATTAAGAAGCGGAGACTACTTTGCCAACAAACGTCTGTCTAGTTAAGGCTATGGTTTTTCCAGTAGTCATGTATGGATGTGAGAGTTGGACTATAAAGAAAGCTGAGTGCCAAAGAATTGATGCATTTGAACTGTGGTGTTGGAGAAGACTCTTGAGAGTCCCTTGGACTGCAAGGAGATCCAACCAGTCCATTGTAAAGGAGGTCAGTCCTGAGTGTTCATTGGAAGGACTGATGTTGAAGCTGAAACTCTGACACTTTGTCCACCTGATGCAAAGAACTGACTTGCTGGAAAAGACTCTGATGCTGGGAAATATTGAAGGCAGGAGGAGAAGGGGACAACAGAGGATGAGATGGTTGGATTACAACACTAATTCAGTGGACATGAGTTTGGATAAACTCCGGGAGTTGGCAATGACAGAGACGTCTGGCATGCTTCAGTCCGTGGGGTTGCAAAGAGCTGGACTTGACTGATTGACTGAACCGAACTGATATTGTGGTATATAGCAAATATTTATAAAATTAAAGTTGTTTAACATATCATTTTACAACTCTATACAAGTGAATCTGCAACCACTGAACAAAACAAAAAGTGTCAGCAAGTATAATTTTATTAATTATTTTTTGTCCTGGTTTTCATCAGGCTTAGGCAATAGTCAATAGGTAGTTCTTATTTGGAAGTACTTTCAATTCAATTTGAATATAAATATGTTGACATGAATTGTCATGTGCTAAGTATCATAGATTTAACTGAATATTGTATGCATCCATTTTCATGTTTCATTTCTAACCTATTATTTATTCCATGACCTTGACAAAAACCATATTTGCATTGTTTATATGGATTCTACTTTTCACAAATTTTTTTTAAAAAAAGCTATGGGATAGAGACAAAAACTGCTTTCCAAGTTCAAAATCTAATTTTACCATACACATCTTTGGGTAGTATGTTTTCTAAATTAATTTATTTTAACATTTATGTCATTTCTCTCATGTAATACAGATAATTATATATTAGAATATTTTTTTTCAATGAGCAAATGATAATTTTAAGGTTTCATTAAAAAATAGCATAATTTACAGATTAAGTATGATCCAGCTATTTTTACTTTGCTGATATATGAAAGTCTACAAAGCATAAATCTCATTTATATTAGTGACTTGAGGTAAAGTGTGACTTACAGTACCTAATAAATAACTTCATTTATATTTTATACCACCATATTGAATACTTCCAATATGTTCTGTCAGGAAACATGAGAACAAGGCTATGTACAGTGCCAAATTTTAAATGTATCAATCATATGGCACAATCCTTTATCAGATGTACTTTCTATCATCAAGGTTGTCCGTAATAGTTTTGAGGACCTGCTCATCACCTCCTCAATTTTTCAGAAAGTTCAAATGTGCGTGTTAGTAATAATTTTCTCAAGAGTTAGAATTTAAAATGAGTTCCATGAAATAGAAACAAAGAAAGCACCGCCATCACTTGCTCCCACTAATCTCTCAAGCTATACACAACTTTGGTTTTATGATTGATGGAGGATATGACTAATATTCAAAAGATCCAGAACATTAAACAAATATAGGTATTCATGACAGCAACAGAACAATAGTCATCTGAGATAAGGCTAAATTAGGAGCATTAGTGCAGATAAATAGAAACTTAGATATGGGGAAATCCTTGTATCTTGAATAACCTGACTGTTGTTGCTCAGTTGCAAAGTCAGATCTGACTCTGAGACCCCATAGACTGCAGCATGCCAGGCTTCCCTCTTCATCACCATCTCCTGGAGTTTGCTCAAATTCATGTATATTTAGTCGGTGATAACACCAAACCATCTCATCCTCTGTCGTCCCCTTCTCCTCCCTCCTTCAGTATTTCCCAGCATCAGGGTCTTTTCTAAGGAGTCAGCTTTTCACATTAGGTAGCCAAAGTATTGGAGCTTCAGCTTCAGCATCCGTCCTTCCAATGAATATACAGGGTTGATTTCCTTTATGATTGATCAGTTTGAGCTCCTTGCTGTCCAAGGAACTCTGAAGATTCTTCTCCAGCACCACAGTTCTAAAGCATCAATTCTTCGGTGCTCGGCCTTCTTTATGGTCCAAATCATTTGCCTAGTTCTCTATGTATATCTCAGATAGAGATCAAGGAATAGTCAAAAATGGGAGAGATTATGTCACTGGAAACTCTAGACATTACTGGTGGACAAAGAACCCAGATTTAGAACCTCTGTTTGGAAGGCAATAAAATACAAATATTTCCAACCTTTCCAATGGTCATGAAATTCTAGGAAACTGATGAGAATCCAATGCCTATCAAGGACCATGATGATGACAATAAATAGTATGTCTCCTGGCAGCAACCATTAACAAAGCATTCAGTGTGCCTTCTAAGTGGGATTAGGTTCTCAAGAGAAACAGAACCAATATAAAAGGAGATTTATTATACGGAATTTGTTCACATAATTATGGAAGCAGAAAAGTCCCACAAACTGCTGTCTGCAGGCTAGAGACTTGGGGAAATCTGAGTCCAAAGTCTGTGAACCACCGGAGCTGATGATGTAAATTCTGGCTCAAAGGTAGAAGATAAGATGAGATGTCTCAGCTCATCCAGTAAGGCAGAAAACAAGGCAAAGTCGTCCTTCTTCTGTCTGTGGTGGTATTCACATCAATGGATTGAAGGATGCCTACCCACACTGGGGTGAGCAGTGCCTACTTCTCTGAGTCTACCAATTCAAATGGTTATTTCATCCAGAAATGCTCTCACTACCCAGAAATAATGTTTAACGTGGGCAATCCATGGCCACTCAAGTTGACACATAAAACTAATGATCACAGGAAGTGACCTGAGAATTGGAGCAAGGACAACTCTTTTTGGCTCATTTGCATGCTTTGTTCGGTACCCTGAATAGGTCAGCACCCTATTAAGGCAACACAGCTAGCAGTTACTGGTGGCTACCTCAACAACAGGGAACATGGCATCTAGATTACAAAATTCCTCCTATACAAACCTGAATATTTTTTATATTCATTCATCTGCTGACTCTATTTGTTTCTTCAGTCACATGACTCTGTGATTCCTGAATTTTATCTTTATGACTTTTTATGAGACGTATTCAATTTCCCACTAAACTGGAATGCTTTGTCTTTTCTGAATGTATGTCTAAGCATTCTGTGTTTTCTATTAACATGCTAGTGACTGAATATACGAGTAATTTCTAATTTTTTTGTATGACAAGTGTATATTTCCTGTATTATAACATGCAACATCATCTTAAACATTTGAAATTAAAGATGTGCTTTAGCAGTGTACTTATTTATTAATATGTCCTGCTTTTGTTTTCTTCTACAAAGCTGTCATTAAATCATTAGTGAATCTCAAAATTTTTGGTATCAAAAACATTTAGGAAATATGATAGCAAACTTTGACTCACTTTAAGACTACATTGTTTTCTGGGCTCTGACCCATTTAAGATATGAATAACTTGTATTATAACTTTCTTGAATAACTTGTACTATACTTGGTATTTTTTTTTCATCTACATTTTTTAAACTCAAAACAACCATTTGAAGCCCGTGATACAATAAGACACACACAACTGACCTTCTGTGTAGAGTTGAATTTCACATTTTTGTCTTGTTTCTGTCCACGGAAAGTAAATATAAAGCTTTTATTTGTACATTTTACCAGCAGACATATGCCCAAATACACAGCCCTAAAGGTATTATGAATATGTATTCTTAGCAATATCAAATAAATTACTGAAATCCAAGAATGCATAGCTCTTATTTGCATTGTTTTACTCAACATCACTTCTAAATATTCAAAAAAAAACTGATGGATATTGACAGTTGACAGAATAGTCAGACAGTACCATCCATTCTTCAGAGACTAGTGTAAGATAATTCCTTATCCTATTGGGCTGTGTGGGGTGCTCAGTTGAGTCTGACTCTTTGCAACCACATATACTGTAGACATGGACATCAAACCAATCAATCAATCTTAAGGGAAGTCAACCCTGAATACTCGCTGGAAGGACTGATGCTGAAGCTCCAGTACTTTGGTACCTGATACAAAGGTGGTGGTGGTGGTTCAGTGGTTTAGTCACCAAGTCGTGTCCAACTCTTGAGACCCCATGGACTGTAGCCTGCTAGGCCCGTCTGTCCATGGGATTTTCCAGGCGAGAATACTGGAGTGGGTTGCCAGTTCCTTCTCCACTGTCTTATTATCTGTGTCTTATTAGAAAAGACACAGATGCTGAAAAAGACTGACAGTAAAGAGAGGAGGGCAGCAGAGAATGAGATGGTTAGATTCCATTCCTGACTTGATGGACATGAATTTGAGCAAACTCTGAGAGATAGTGGAGGGCAGAGAAGCCTGATGTGCTGTAGTCCATGGGGTCACAAAGAAAAAGACAGGACTTAGGGACTGAACAACAACAATAACATAACTAAACAATAAAATTAGATGTGTATATATTCTCAAAAAAATGTTAATAGAAGGGATTATAAAGAGAAACTGAATTCAGTAATATATAAGCAAAATAAAATATCATGACTAAGTTGGTTTATCCCAACAATGTAAAGTTGTTTCAAAGTTAGAAAAATGAATTAATGAATTTTATTACTTAATTAGAATAAAGAAGAAAAATAAGCATCTTAAAAAATTCAAAATATAACATTTGGCGTAGTTATAAATAAATATGTAAGATAAAAATCTCATAATGAGAATAAAAATGGTTTCCATAACCTAGAAGAAACTGCATGAAACATCATGCTTAATACTAGAATTTAATGATGATTATGTTTAAATCAAGAACAATATACAGATGACATAAACGACTAGAACAACAAATGAACTTTTAATAAGTATAACCAGGTAAATAGATCTGACCTAATTCATAGCAATGTACATCCTACAGTGGACTTTGTCTTTCTTGGTGAGGTATGTTTTCTTTTCCCCACATCATCTGTTTGCATATTACAACTCCCCCAAAATCTGAGCAGACCGAGGTATGGCTATCTGATGTTTCATCTGTATTGGAGCTGATGAATCTTCTTATTTGGTAGATCATTCTCACAACATTGTATCAGAATAATATTTTATTATATTAATGACATTTGCTACTGTTAAGTGAAAAATGAATGTTTTCAAAGAAGTTTGAAACACTAAAGCAATTGAAATTCAGTTTTCCAAAATCTGAGTTTGTGAACTCTGTTTTAAAAAAATAATTGTTTTAATTGCTCCCTAGCCTGGCAGGTTCCCATTTGAAGAATGTTGTCTGTGATTAGTAAATGCAGAATGATATAATCCAGCTATATATGTATATATGTGAATCACTGATTCCCACAGTCATTGGAGAGCTCAAAGAAGAGTAGAAGGGAATCCTCAATACATTTCTGATCCTGGAGCTTTGCTTATTCACCCCCTCCCATTCATTATTTTACAACTTGCAGTAAATTTAAAATAAAATCCCTGGGGCCCACATCATCTAATAACACCTAAGAAGAATTAAAAATGTTTAATAGATCATTGTACACACTTAACAATTTAATGATGCTGAAAGAAAAAACTAAACAAGTAATTGCATTGTTAAAAGTAATACACTATAGATTTGTGATGAATTTGGCAGCTGTGTTGGAAAAGAGAATAATTTGAACTCAAATTTTATATCTGAGTGGAATTTTCCTCATTTAAACTCATTATTAGTGCAATATGAGTCCAAATAAAAGGAATAGAGATTTATCACAGATACTTTTTCAGAAGTGGTGTATGGTAAGCACTTCCTGAATTGACACTTAGTTGTTTCTAAATAAGTACTCATCTATGTTTATGCTATCTATAAGTATGAGATGTTTTAAAAATTTCTGAATAGATAAAATACATAGCTGTAAAATAACAGCTATGACTTCCCATTCTTTTCTTTTCTTCTAAATCCTTTGTGAGAAATTTCCAGTTTGGGGGAGATATTTGCAGGTGTGGGAAAATGTTTCTTCTCCTGATAACCATGTATTCCTGCTAATGTACATGTGAGCTAATTTTCAGTTCAGTTCAGTTCAGTCACTCAGTCGTGTCCGACTCTTTGCAACCCCATGAACTGCAGCATGCCAGGCTTCCCTGTCCATCACCAACTCCGGAAGTCTTCTCAGACCCATGTCCATTGAGTCGGTGATGCCATCCAACCATCACATCCTTTGTCATCCCCTTCTCCTCCTGCCCTCAACCTTTCCTAGCATCAGGATCTTTTCAAATGAGTCCACTCTTTGCATCAGGTGGCCAAAATATTGGAGTTTCAGCTTCAACATCAGTCCTTCCAGTGACTCAGGACTGATCTCCTTTAGGATGGACTGGTTGGATCTCCTTGAGCTAATTTTAAGAATGGGCAAACACTCTTCACTATCAGATAAAAATAATGATCATATCTCACTAATTGCTGGGTTTTATCAACAAAAGTTAGTCAAAATGTAAACACAAGAAAAATTGCTCTTCTCTTAACAATATAGAAAGGAAATTGATAGCAATGTCATTAGCCATGATGGATCCCAATCATCCTAAGGACTGTTTTGCAGAATAAATCTAAGAACCATGGAGGCAAAAGTGGTGCCTGTCAATTCACAAAAGTTTAACTAGGGGATACATACATCTCTGTGACAATACTGTCTCTTTCCAATGATTAAAAAGATTATTTATTGGCATGCATCCCAAGAAATAAGGCTGATAAGCTGGAGGTCATCAGACTACAACAACAAACTCCCTTTACTCTTCTGAAATCCTTGTCTTTTATATAAACCAAAAGTTATGTTTTTTTTTTTAATTAAAATCACTTCTCTGATGTATTATCTGAGACACATTCGCCTCCTTTCACTGTGTCATTAATTCAGTCAATTAAGTTGCTCAGCCATGTCTAACTCTTTGTGACCTCATGGACCCGCAGCACTCCAGGCTTGCCTGCCCATCACCAACTACCAGAGTTTGCTCAAACTCATGTCCACTGAGTCTGTGATGGCATCCAACCGTCTCATCCTCTGTCATCCCCTTCTCCTCCTGCCCTCAGTCTTTCCAGTATCAGGATCTTTTCCAACAGTCAATTCTTCACATCAGGTGACCAAAATATTGGAGTTTCAGCTTTAGCATCAGTCCTTCCAATGAATATTCAGGATTGATTTCCTTTAAGATGGACTTCTTTGATCTCCTTGATGTCCAAGGGGCTCTCAAGAGTCTTCTCCAACATCACAGTTCAAAAGCATCACTTCTTCAGTGCTCAGCTTTCTTTATATTCCAACTCTCACATCCATAAATGACTACTGGAAAAACCATAGTTTTGACTAGATGGACATTTTTTGGGAAAGTAATGTTTCTGTTTTTTTAATATGCTGTCTAGGTTTGCTATTAAATGTATTTTTATTGTTTTACCTTAGATAGTTTATATTTTTTAATCTCCTTTTCCTAAAATGTTAAAGTTAGAAAGCCCATCGAGTTCATCTTATTGATCCATAACCATGATATTTGTCATTAAGTTACTTGCCAAAATTCAAACATCATTCTGATTCCTGAACTTTTTTAAATTTCATTTTATTTAACTTTACAATATTGTATTGGTTTTGCTATATATCAAAATGAATCTGCCACAGGTATACATGTGTTCCCCACCCTGAACCCTCCCTCCCTCCTCCCTCCCCATACCATCCCTCTGGGTCGTCCCAGTGCACCAGCCCCAAGCATCCAGTATCCTGCATCGAACCTGGACTAGCGATTCATTTCATATATGATATTATACATATTTCAATGCCATTCTCCCAAATCATCCCACCCTCTCCCTCTCCCAGAGTCCAAAAGACTGTTCTATACATCAGTGTCTCTTTTGCTGTCTCGTATACAGGGTGGTGGGCTGCAGTCCATGGGGTCGCTAAGAGTCGGACACGACTGAGAAACTTCACTTTCACTTTTTCGCTTTCATGCATTGGAGAAGGAAATGGCAACCCACTCCAGTTTTCTTGCCTGGAGAATCCCAGGGGCAGGAGAGCCTGGTGGGCTGACGTCTATGGGGTCACGCGGAGTCGGACACGACTGAAGTGACTTAGCAGCAGCAGCAGCATACAGGGTTATTGTTACCATCTTTCTAAATTCCATATATATGCGTTAGTATACTGTACTGGTGTTTTTCTTTCTGTGTTACTTCACTCTGTATAATAGGCTCCAGTTTCATCCACCTCATTAGAACTGATTCAAATGTGTTCTTTTAATGACTGAGTAATACTCCATTGTGTATATGTACCACAGCTTTCTTTATCCATTCATCTGCTGATGGACATGTAGGTTGCTTCCATGTCCTGGCTATTATAAACAGTGCTGCGATGAATGTTGGGGTACACGTGTCTATTTCAATTCTGGTTTCCTCAGTGTGTATGCCCAGCAGTGGGATTGCTGGATCATAAGGCGGTTCTATTTCCAGCTTTTTAAGGAATCTCCACACTGTTCTCCATAGTGGCTGTACTAGTTTGCATTCCCACCAATAGTGTAAGAGGGTTCCCTTTTCTCCACACCCTCTCCAGCATTTATTGCTTGTGGACTTTTGGATCGCAGCCATTCTGACTGGTGTGAAATCGTACCTCATAGTGGTTTTGATTTGCTCTGATAATGAGTGATGTTGAGCATCTTTTCATGTATTTGTTAGCCATCTGTATGTCTTCTTTGGAGAAATGTCTATTTAGTTCTTTGGCCCATTTTTTGATTGGGTCATTTATTTTTCTGGAATTGAGCTGTAGGAGTTGCTTGTATATTTTTGAGATTAGTTGTTTGTCAGTTGCTTCATTTGCTATTATTTTCTCCCATTCTGAAGGCTGTCTATTCACCTTGTTTATAGTTTCCTTTGTTGTGCAGAAGCTTTTTAAGTTTAATTAGGTCCCATTTGTTTATTTTTGATTTTATTTCCAATATTCTGGGAGGTGGGTCATAAAAGATCCTGCTGTGATGTATGTCAGAGAGTGTTTTGCCTATGTTCTCCTCTAGGAGTTTTATAGTTTCTGGTCTTACATTTAGATCTTTAATCCATTTTGAGTTTATTTTTGCATATTGATTCCTGAATTTTATAATAATATCCTTAGTCTCTTTTTTTTTTTTTTTTATGTCCTAATATGGAGCTAATTCACTTTCACTTTCCACTTTCATGCATTGGAGAAGGAAATGGCAACCCACTCCAGTGTTCTTGCCTGGAGCATCCCATGGACGGAGAAGCCTGGTAGGCTGCAGTTCATGGGGTTGCACAGAGTTGGACACGACTGAAGCAACTTAGCAGCAGCAGCATGGGGCTAGTACCTGGCACATAATGGAATTATATTTATATATTCATTTATTCAACAAAGATCATGAAGTTCCTGTTTTGGTTTAGAAACTGAATAAATACAAAGAGTGAAAAACATTTTTTCCCCTCTACATTAGCTCTAAAAGTTTTCATCGGGTCCATAGTTTTAAATACAATTTATGTATGTCTTCTGCTGCCAAATATCTACCTCCTACCCTAACCTTTACAAGGACATCAGACTCATATATGCAAATGTCATATGATTTTCCAATATAGATGTCAAATTTTACATTTGATAACTCTTGCCCCTGTACTGGAGAAGGCAATGGCATCCCACTCCAGTACTCTTGCCTGGAAAATCCCATGGGCGTAGGAGCCTGGTAGGCTGCAGTCTAGGGGGTCGCTAGGAGTCGGACACAACTGAGCGACTTCACTTCGACTTTTCACTTTCATGCATTGGAGGAGGAAATGGCAACCCACTCGAATGTTCTTGCCTGGAGAATCCCATGGACAGAGGAGCCTGGTGGGCTGCCATCTATGGGGTCGCACAGAGTTGGACATGACTGAAGCGACTTAGCAGCAGCAGCAGCAGCAGACCCTGTACTTACTCTCCCAGCTGTCCTCACAGATAATAAGTATGTCCAGTTGTTCAAGCAAAGATTAAAAGGATACTTTGCACCCCCTCTGAACCACAGTTATCCACTTATAACTCATCAGCACATCCTGAAAGTTTTATATTTATTAAGAAAGTATATGCAATCTGCAGTCATGTTGACTCAGCTGAAATCTAGACTTCACCATTGTTAGTTACATGACATTTGATCTGGTAGTTAACTTTTCTTTTTGGGGGTTAGTTAACTTTTCTGAATGGGATAAGTGAACGTGTTGGTCACTCAGTCATGTTCTACTGTTTGTAGATCCCATGAACTGTAGCCCACCAGGCTCCTCTGTCCATGAAGTTCTCCAGGTAAGAATACAGGAGTGGGTAGCCATTCTCTTTTCCAGAGGGATCTTCCTGACCCAGGGATTGCACCCGGGTCTCCTGCATTGCAGGTAAATTTTTTACATATCATTTTCTCCATCTAAAACAAAATTAAGAGTAATGTCTACATCATGTAATTGTTATAAGAATTGAATGGAATAATACATGTATTTAGTATAGTTTCTGATCATTGTCAGTGTATTTTTTAATAAGGTAGAGTCAATGGGAATTGATTAGAGAATGACAATGGAGATGAGGGAAAAGATGCTCAAAACACCCCTGCCTTGGGCAAGTGGATGATTGATGGTAGCCCTTCCATTTAGCAAGTTAAGCATTATGAGAAGAAGGCTGTATGTGAGGAAAATAATGCTGAGTGTAATATGGAGGATATTGAGCTGAGTTGCCTCATATATTTTTAGGTGTAGAAGTCCAATTTACAGTTGTATAGATGCAGCATTCTCATACTACATAAACTCAAAAGGATTGTTCCCACTGCAGAAAGCCTGGACTACTCTATGGGCTTAAAAATTGCACCTATTTAAATTTTAGTTAAATTCCACCTAAGGTAATATTTGTCTTATTCTGTCCATATGCATCCATATTTTAAGATAGGCTTGAAACAAAAAAAAAATCTGTTATTTACAAGCTTGGATAATTCTATATTTGTAGCTGATTTTCAGGGCAATAATGAGATCCAAAAATGTGTTGAAAATGGAAACTGTCTTCTCTACTAAAGTTCTCCATACAAAAGGTACTGGATGATATAACTATACAATAGTTATATGTCAATAACTATACAATAGTTCATTTCTGTGCATTCACAGCTTTCACATTGCCCACTGTTAGCTTCTCATCCACCTCTGAATTTCTGAGATGTACTACACAGTTTTTATTATTGGAAATAATTCGTATGGGGAGAGGGTAGTGTAGATAAATGCACATATATAAGTAGAGTGAGAAATGATTATGAGCTGTATAGAAATAACACTTATCACTAATGGAACATAAAAATGTCATTCCCTGGGTGGCAACTTAGCTGCTAAAATTGCTCTGGGGAAGCAGAAGCAACTGCAATTTCCTCTGACCTCCAGGGTGGTCCAGATTTCTCTGGTTGAAATAGCCCATTGCAAATGACTGATTACAGAATCAAAAAATAGTAATGTATGCAGCAGTTAATATTCCACTTCAGTAGGATAAATTGATCAGTCATAAATGTACATTTTTCAAGAACTTATATGAAAGTGACATATGAGTTTCAATGTTAATTGCATTTATTCATATTAATTTCTAACTTCTTTTATTTAGAAAGATAGACTACATGAAGATCTTTGCTAAATCATGTCTCACTAGTTTGCGATGCCATGGACTGTAGCCCATCAGGCTTATCTGTAAGTGGGATTTCCCTGTTGAGAATATAGGAGTGGGTTGCCATTTCCATCTCCAGGGGATCTTCCTGACCCAGGAGTCACACCTAAGTCTTTTGCATTAGCAGGCGGATTCTTTACAACTTTTGCCAATAAGGAAACCCTAGTATTTACTACAGAGCACTTAATCTAACATCATATAACATCTCATTAATTTCTGACTTCTGGCTCAAATATTTGTTAAATTTTGCTTATTTCTTCCTAGGCAAATAAGCTTTTTAACCTGTCTTTGAATTCTCAGGTGAATTCATAGATAAGAATATGAATATGACTCAACCATGAGGAAATGCGCCTATCTAAAAGAGATGTATTTGATTCACATTTAAGGTAAGCTACTCACTTTGTGTGGGAACCTGTAACTAAACATGATGATGATTTGGGCCTTTTTATTGTTTTCCTGGAGGGAGTTCGAGATTAAAATACCAAACGGCCAGGATGAAATGAAGCAGCTACTGTTAAGGCTGTCTGTCTTTCCCTGTCACTCTTCTCCATGGACAGCCCTCTTTCAGCCAATCACTGATGACCTCAGACAAGAAGGGTGGCATTTAAGGTGGCATATCTTAAATAATAAGAAAGTTTTTGGCTACTCTAATAAAGTTACATTTATTTACTCTAATAAATATTATATTTATTACTCTTTATAAAACCTTTGAAATTTTCTTCAGTATTATGTTATTTTTTTTTCCTTAAGCAAATTTGAAAGAACAGAAACTAGCATTTTGAATAGATATATCATGAAAACAAATTTTGCTTTTCATTTAAAGTTTAAAAGAGTAATTAATTTTAGAGGAAAAGCAATTATAATTTTACTTGCTTACTTATTTCTAGTTGGCTCTGTCTAGCTCATCCTTGTTCAGCTCAACTTTAATCCAATTTAAGGTAATAACAGCTTGAAAGTGAAACTGAAAGTTGCTCAGTCTGGTCCAACTCTTTGTGACCCCATGGACTATACAGTGCATGGAATTCTCCAGGCCAGAATACTGGAGTGGGCAGCCTTTCCCTTCTCTAGGGGATCTTCTCAACCCAGGGATTGAACCCAGGTATCCCACATTGCAGGTGGATTCTTTACCAGCTGAGCCACAAGGGTAGCCCAAGAATGGGCTGGGTATGCCTATCCCTTCTCCACTGGATCTTCCCTACCCAGGAATTAAGCCAGGACTCCTGTATGGCCTGTGGATTCTTTACCAACTGAGCTATCAGGGAAGCCCAACCAATAACAGTTTTATGATGCAGTAATAGCTGTAATCAAGATTGCCAGGAAAAATATCAATAACCTCAGATATGCAGATGATACCACTCTTATGGCAGAAAATGAAGAGGAAATCAAAAGCCTCTTGATGAAAGTAAAAGTGGAGAGTAAAAAAGTTGGCTTAAAGCTCAACATTCAGAAAGCTAAGATCATGGCATCTGGTCCCATCACTTCATGGAAAATAGATGGGGATGCAGTGGAAACAGTGTCAGACTTTATTTATGGGGGCTCCCAAATCACTGCAGATGGTAATTGCAGCCATGAAATTAAAAGACGCTTACTCCTTGGAAGGAAAGTTATGACCAACCTAGATAGCATATTCAAAAGCAGAGACATCACTTTGCCAATAAAAGTCCGTCTAGTCAAGGCTATAGTTTTTCCAGTGGTCATGTATGGATGTGAGAGTTGGACTGTGAAGAAAGTTGAGCACCAAAGAACTGATGCTTTTGAACTGTGGTGTTGGAGAAGACTCTTGAGAGTCCCTTGTATGGCAAGGAGATCCAGCCAGTACAATCTAAAGGAGATCAGTCCTGGGTGTTCATTGGAAGGACTGATGCTACTGCTGAAACTCCAATACTTTGGCCATCTCATGAGAAGAATTGACTCATTGGAAAAGACCCTGATGCTGTGAGGGATTGGGGGCAGGAGGAGAAGGGGACGGAAGAGGCTGAGATGGCTGGATGACATCACCGACTCGATGGACATGAGTTGAGTAGACTCTGGGAATTGGTAGGCCTGGCGTGCTGCAGTTCTCAGGGTTGCAAAGAGTCGGACATGACTGAGCACCTGAACTGAACTGACTGAGACTCCCATGGCGAGTTTTGGTGGCTCAGATGGTAAAGTGTCTGCCTGCAATGCTGAAGACCCAAGTTCGATCCCTGGGTCAGGAAGAGCCCCTGGAGAAGGAAATGGCAACCCAGTCCAGTACTCTTGCCTGGAAAATCCCATGGAAAGGGGTGGGGCACCGTTCTTGAGGCATGAGCCTACAGTGTTCCCCTCTCCTCAGGCTGAGAATTAAATTCACCTGTATATTTTCTCTAAACTCCATCTCTGTATTCTTCATTCACCTTTGATGGGAAGAGAAGGCCAAGATTTTAGCCAGCAACAATATCATGATGGCAATTCAGCTACAACTGTACTTCAGTGAAAGTGTAGTAGAGCAGGGGGGAGACTTTATGTGAGAAGGGTGGTTCAAATTGGCCATCAGAGGACATGCAGGTGAGCAGATTACAATAACAAAAACATGATAGAGACTTCAGAACATTCGCCCAAGAGGAATTGTTGTAAAATAAATTAGTATAACAGTACATTATTTGTATTGGTGCTTTTAAGAATCCGCCTGAAATGCAGGAGACCCGGTTTGATTCCTGGGTCAGAAAGATCCACTGGAGAAGCGATAGGCTACACATTCCAGTATTCTTAGGCGTAAGGTCCCAAAGAGTTGGACACAGCTGAGTGACTTTCACTTTCACTTCCAGTTAATAATACACAGAAGAGACTTTCAAGGACATATCTGATTATTGAAACTTGCGCAAATTTCCCAATGGGACTAGGGAGCCATTTCCAATGGAAGCCCTCAGAAGTGCTAGGATACTGGTATCCTTTACCATTTTTCTCTGTCAAATCACACTTTCAAGAGACTTTTAAATTTTATTTTTACTTTATGAAACTGAGGTTGAATAGTACAAATCAAGGAAATTCAAATAACACAAACACATTTCTATAATTCGAAGTATTAAAAAATAGAAGCATATGACTTTGGCAGTCACCAGCAATCCGCCTTCTCCTTGTACTGTTGTTACATTATCAGAAATAGAAGAGATGTAAGCATGATCACAGGAGCTCCAAGATAGGTCTTCCGAGAATTATGATCCAATATCTAATTTTTTATGAGTACAGTTAATATAAAATAATCTAATTAAAGGGGTGTTTTAATCCACTATACTTTCCATCACATGACTTATATTTCAAAAGAAAAGCAATGAATATATGCTGAATTATTTTCCATAAATTATAAAATATTTATAATTTAAATAAACATTAACTGTATTATTTATATTACTTATGCTTGTGTTGCTTTTAATTTATCACTTTTTAATACTTATAATTACTTATTAATATGAGAATTAATGTCATAATTTATGAGTAAAATAATAAAATTTTGCACATGAATGTTTGATAGATGTCATCACCAAAAGATCACTAAATCTACCCTGTTTCTTTTATCAATCCATGTGAGAATAAAATATGTTTCCTGATTTGTGTATGGCTTAACCTATGTAATCAAAACACCATTTTTTCTACTTCCTTCACATGGCTTCATTTTACTTTACATATCTTATGTGATTTTTTTTAATCCCAATTCTTGGGGTTTTGTGGAAATAAGAGCCTATAAATGTATATAATAGTTGGATATTTAATTATGCATATATATTGAAAATAGCTCACATCAGTTTTATTGATTCTCCCTAGGAACAGAGCAATTTATGAAGGAAGTGGAGTTGAGTTCAGCTGAACAAACATTCAAATGATGTCTCCTCTGCGTTTTTCCCTCTGCTAGAGGCTATGGGATTCAGGGTCACTATTTGAAGAAGCCAGAAGCACAGTAAAGGAAGCACACATAACCTTTAAGAATTTTGCTAGAAATACGCAGAGAATGCTATTAGAACACAGAAGAGAATCATCTAAAACAAGCTTGGGTAAAAGAGTCATAGGCAGATGGATTACAACTTGAGGAGAAAGTGTTAATTAGTTAAATGAAGTGTCAGGGTGGATGAGCGTTATTAACAGAATGCTGCGCCACAGCTAAGATAAAATTCCCAAGAGTTTATGATATATGAAATCAAAACCATTTGGCACTGATGTACCATAAAGAGAGGAAAAGGAAGTAAAAGACTATAAGTATAGAATGATAAGCATTTCATTTTGCCATTTATGTTTTTTTTTTTTTTTTACTTTCTTTATGTATTTTGAATCACATATTCTTTTCCAGATATGTCATTTACACATATTTTCTCCAAGTATGAGGACAGTCATGTCATTCTGTTAACAGGGAAGTGTTAGTTGCTCAGTCGTGTCCAACTCTTTGCGACCCCTGCCAGGTTCCTCTTTCCGTGGAATTCTCCAGGTGAGAATACTGGAATGGGTAGCCATTCCCTTCTCCAGGGGATCTTCCTGACTCAGGGATCAAACCTGGATCTCCTGTACTGCAGGGAGATCCTTCACCATCTGAGTCATGGGGAAAGCCCGTTTAAAGAATGGGTGGTTTAAAATGAAAGCAATTCAATTAATGATTTTTTTATGAATTTTGTTTCTGTGTTACACAAGAACTACAGAGTCAAAATACTTTTATTTCTTGTAGAAGCTTTACAATCATACACTTTTTGTAAAGATCTATGATCCATTTAAATTTGTTTTTTAAATGGTATGAAGCATGGATTAATGACTATATTTTTTATATATTGCTAGTAAATTGCTCAGAGAAGGCAATGGCACCCCACCCCAGTACTCTTGCCTGGAAAATCCCATGGATGGAGAGGCCTGGTAGGCTATAGTCCATGGGGTCGCAAAAAGTTGGACTTGACTGAGCAACTTCACTTTCACTTTTCACTTTCATGCATTGGAGAAGGAAATGGCAACCCATTCAAGTATTCTTGGCTGGAGAATCCCAGGGACAGGGAGACTGGTGGGCTGCCATCTATGGGGTTGCACAGAGTCAGACACAACTGAAGTGACTTAGCAGCAGCAGCAGCAGTTAATTGCTCCAGCTGAATTGATCAATTAACCAGATATGTGTAGGTCTTTTTCTGGATTTTATTTCTGTGTTAAATTTTACTGACCCATCTAAACTGACACCAATACATACCCTCTTGAATGTTGTAGACTTGTACTAAGACTTGGATTCAGATAGTATAAGTCCTGAAAAACTGCCTTTTCTTTTTACTTCGTTGACTTTCTATATGAGTTTTAAAGTCAGTTCATCATTTTTAGACCCTGGAGGAGGGCATGGCAACCCACTCCAGTATTCTTTCCTGGAGAATCCCATGGACAGAGGAGCCTGGTGGGCTATAGTTCATAGGGTTGCTAAGAGTAGGACATGATTGAGCACATAATCTTTAGCACAAAATGCTATGAGATTTTTTATTTAAATTTTGAAGAATCTATGAATTAATTTGAGAATTTTCATCTTAACAAAGTTGAATTTTTTGACCCAAGAACACAGAATGTCTTCCATTGAACTATGTCTTCTTAAACTCTCTCAGCAAATTGTGTAGTTTTCAATGCACAGCTCTTACACAGCCATTGTGCACTTAATGTCTTCAGTTCAGTTCAATCGCTCAGTCATGTCCGACTCTTTGAGACTCCATGAATTGCAGCACACCAGGCCTCCCTGTCCATCACCAACTCCCGGAGTTCACTCAAACTCATATCCATCGAGTCAGTGATGCCATCCAACCATCTCATCCTCTGTCATCCCCTTTTCCTCCTGCCCCCAATATCTCCCAGCATCAGAGTCTTTTCCAATGAGTCAACTCTTCACATGTCTTAGGGTATTGGAATCTGGTTCTATTTAACATGGCATTTTAAAAATTGAGTTTAGATTTTTAATCTGGTCTGTTGGAAATACGTAGTTATATAATCAGTTTTTGTATATTGATCTGGTATCCATACAAAAGCTATTATTAGTTCTAGTTGCTTTTCTACTGATTTCATGAAATCTTCTAAACAGACAATTAAGAAATGTGTTGTTTCTTCTTTTATAAACAGGATGCCCTTTATTTCTATTTTTGTGATGCCTATAACCCCTAGATGGGGAAGGCAATGGCACCCCAGTATTCTTGCCTGGTAAGTCCCATGGATGGAGGAGCCTGGTAGGCTGCAGTGCATGGGGTCGCTAAGAGTTGGACACAACTGAGTGACTTTACTTTCATGCATTGAAGGAAATGCAACCCACTCCAATGTTCTTGCCTAGAGAATCCCAGGAATGGGGAGCCTGGTGAGCTGCCATCTATGGGGTTGCATGTTCGGACACGACTGAAGCAACTTAGCAGCAGCAGCAGAAGAAGAACCCCTAGAAGTAGCTATAGTAAGAATAGACCCTAGTCCTGTCCCCAGCTTAAGGGGAAAGCTTTCAGCCTTTCCCTGTTAAATATCATCTTAGTTATAGAGTTTTTGTATACTTGTAGAATTTTTTTTGTAGGTAAACTTCACATTTGTAAAAAGCCCTTTTAATTTTTATTTACTGAGAATGTCTTTTCTTTGTTTGTGTGTGTGTGTCAGGGCGGGGGTTTGGTGCAGGGAGAGGGTTTTTTTTTTTTTTTTTTGAATGTTAATAGCATTGTGATTTATTTATTTACTTTTTATTATTTTATTTTATTTTTAATAAATGCTATTTTGTGCCTCTATGGAAATAGCTTTTTTCCTTTTTTTTCTGTTGACATGCTAAGTTTAATTGCTTTATTTTCAGATGTTGAGCAAACCTTTCATTTTCTTGGAAAACTTAACCTGTATAATGCATAGAGGATAGAAGACAGATATTTCTTATTAGAATAAAGGAGAATAATAGTTTAATGTACTTTTTTGCTTTTGTATTCAAGATAAAGCAAATTTGACTGGAAATTATCAACTTAATAATAGATATAATTCAGTTCAGTTTAGTTCAGTTGCCCAGTCATGTCTGATTCTTTGTGACCCCATAACTGCAGCATGCCAGGCCTCCCTGTCCATCACCAACTCCCGGAGTTCACTCAGACTCATGTCCATGGAGTTGGTGATGCCATCCAGCCATCTCATCCTCTGTTGTCACTTTTCCTCCTGCCCCCAATCCCTCTCAGCATCAGAGTCTTCTCCAATGAGTCAACTCTTTGCATGAGGTGGCCAAAGTATTGGAGATTCAGCTTTAGCATCTGTCCTTCCAAAGAGCACCCAGGACTGATGTCTTTCAGAATAGACAAGGGATGTCCTTGTCCATGAAGGGATGTCCTTGAAGTCCAAGGGACTCTCAAGAGTCTTCTCCAACACCACAGTTCAAAAGCATCAATTCTTCTGTGATCAGCTTTCTTCACAGTCCAGCTCTCACATCCATAAATGACCACTGGATAAACCATAGCCTTGACTTGACAGATCTTTGTTGGCAAAGTAATAATGTCTTTGCTTTTGAATATACTATTTAGGTTGGTCATAACTTTCCTTCCAAGGAGTAAGTGTCTTTTAATTTCATGGCTGCAATCATCATCTATAGTGATTTTCAGATCAGATCAGATCAGATCAGATCAGTCGCTCAGTCATGTCCGACTCTTTGCAACCCCATGAACCGCAGCACGCCAGGCCTCCCTGTCCATCACCAGCTCCTGGAGGTCACTCAGACTCGCATCCATCGAGTCAGTGATGCCATCCAGCCATCTCATCCTCTGTCGTCCCCTTCTCCTCCTGCCCTCAATCCCTCCCAGCATCAGAGTCTTCTCCAATGAGTCAACTCTTCGCATGAGGTGGCCAAAATATTGGAGTTTCAGCTTTAGCATCATTCCTTCTAAAGAAATTCCAGGATTGATCTCCTTCAGAATGGACTGGTTGGATCTCCTTGCAGTCCAAGGGACTCTCAAGAGTCTTCTCCAACACCACAGTTCAAAAGCATCAATTCTTCGGCGCTCAGCCTTCTTCACAGTCCAACTCTCACATCCATACATGACCACAGGAAAGACCATAGCCTTGACTAGGCGAACCTTTGTTGGTAAAGTAATGTCTCTGCTTTTGAATATGCTATCTAGGTTGGTCATAACTTTCCTTCCAAGGAGCAAGCGTCTTTTAATTTCATGGCTGCAGTCACCATCTGCAGTGATTTTGGAGCCCAGAAAAACAAAGTCTGACACTGTTTCCACTGTTTCCCCATCTATTTCCCATGCAGTGATGGTACCAGATGCCATGATCTTCGTTTTCTGAATGTTGAGCTTTAAGCCAACCTTTTCACTCTCCACTTTCACTTTCATCAAGAGGCTTTTTAGCCCCTCCTCACTTTCTGCCATAAGAGTGGTGTCATCTGCATATCTGAGGTTATTGATATTTCTCCCGGCAATCTTGATTCCAACTTGTGTTTCTTCCAGTCCAGCATTTCTCATGATGTACTCTGCATATAAGTTAAATAAACATGGTGACAATATGCAGCCTTGACGTACTCCTTTTCCTATTTGGAACCAGTCTGTTGTTCCATGACCAGTTCTAACTGTTGCTTCCTGACCTGCATACAGATTTCTTAAGAGGCAGATCAGGTGGTCTAGTATTCCCATCTCTTTCAGAATTTTCCATAGTTTATTGTGATCCACCCAGTCAAAGGCTTTGGCATAGTCAATAAAGCAGAAATAGATGTTTTTCTGGAACTCTCTTGCTTTTTCCATGATCCAGCGGATGTTGGCAATTTGATCTCTGGTTCCTCTGCCTTTTCTAAAACCAGCTTGAACATCAGGAAGTTCACAGTTCACATATTGCTGAAGCCTGGCTTGGAGAATTTTGAGCATTACTTTACTAGCGTGTGAGATGAGTGCAATTGTGCGGTAGTTTGAGCACTCCTTGGCATTGCCTTTCTTTGGGATTGGGATGAAAACTGACCTTTTCCAATCTTGTGGCCACTGCTGAGTTTTCCAAATTTGCTGGCATATTGAGTGTAGCACTTTCACAGCATCATCATTCAGGACTTGGAATAGCTCCACTGGAATTCCATCACCTCCACTAGCTTTGTTCGTAGTGATGCTTTCTAAGGCCCATTTGACTTCACATTCCAAGATGTCTGGCTCTAGGTCAGTGATCACATCATCATGATTATCTAGGTCTTGAAGCTCTTTTTTGTACAGTTCTTCTGTGTATTCTTGCCACCTCTTCTTATCTTCTGCTTCTGTTAGGTCCACACCATCTCTGTCCTTTATTGTGCCCATCTTTGCATGAAATGTTCCTTTGGTATCTCTGATTTTCTTGAAGAGATCCCTAGTCTTTCCCATTCTCTTGTTTTCCTCTATTTCTTTGCATTGATCACTGAAGAAGGCTTTCTTATCTCTTCTTGCTATTCTTTGGAACTCTGCATTTAGATGTTTATATCTTTCCTTTTCTCCTTTGCTTTTCGATTCTCGTCTTTTCACAGCTATTTGTAAGTCCTCCCCAGACAGCCATTTTGCTTTTTTGCATTTCTTTTCCATGGGGATGGTCTTGATCCCTGTCTCCTGTACAATGTCACGAACCTCATTCCATAGTTCATCAGGCACTCTATCTATCAGATCTAGGCCCTTAAATCTATTTCTCACTTCCACTGTATAATCATAAGGGATTTGATTTAGGTCATACCTGAATGGTCTAGTAGTTTTCTCTACTTTCTTCAATTTCAGTCTGAATTTGGCAATAAGGAGTTCATGGTCCGAGCCACAGTCAGCTCCTGGTCTTGTTTTTGCTGATTGTATAGAGCTTCTCCATCTTTGGCTGCGAAGAATATAATCAATCTGATTTCGGTGTTGACCATCTGGTGATGTCCATGTATAGAGTCTTCTCTTGTGTTGTTGGAAGAGGGTATTTGCTATGACCAGTGCATTTTCTTGGCAAAACTCTATTAGTCTTTGCCCTGCTTCATTCCGTATTCCAAGGCCAAATTTGCCTGTTACTCCAGGTGTTTCTTGACTTTCTACTTTTGCATTCCAGTCCCCTATAATGAAAAGGACATCTTTTTTGGGTGTTAGTTCTAAAAGGTCTTGTAGGACTTCATAGAACCTTTCAACTTCAGCTTCTTCGGCATTACTGGTTGGGGCATAGATTTGGATTACTGTGACATTGAATGGTTTGCCTTGGAAACGAACAGAAATCATTCTGTCATTTTTGAGATTGCATCCAAGTACTGCATTTCGGACTCTTTTGTTGACCATGATGGCCACTCCATTTCTTCTGAGGGATTCCTGCCCACAGTAGTAGATATAATGGTCATCCGAGTTAAATTCACCCATTCCAGTCCATTTTAGTTCGCTAATTCCTAGAATGTCAACATTCACTCTTGCCATCTCTTGTTTGACCACTTCTAATTTGCCTTGATTCATGGACCTGACATTCCAGGTTCCTATGCAATATTGCTCTTTACAGCATCGGACTTTGCTTCTATCACCAGACACATCCACAGCTGGGTATTCTTTTTGTTTTGGCTCCATCCTTTCATTATTTCTGGAGTTATTTCTCCACTGATCTCCAGTAGCATATTGGGCCCTTACTGACCTGGGAAGTTTCTCTTTCAGTATCCTATCATTTTGTCTTTTCATACTGTTCATGGGGTTCTCAAGGCAAGAATACTGAAGTGGTTTGCCATTCCCTTCTCCAGTGGACCACACCCTGTCATATCTCTCCACCATGACCCTCCCATCCCAGGTTGCCCCTCGGGCATGGCTTAATCTCATTGAGTTAGACAGGGGTGTGGTGATAGTGATTTTGGTGCCCAAAAAATAAAGTCTGTCACTGTTTCCACTTTTTCCCCATCTATTTCCCCTGAAGTGATGGGACCAGATGCCATGATCTTCGTTTTCTGAATGTTGAGCTTTAAGCCAACTTTTTCACTCTCCACTTTCACTTTCATCAAGAGGCTTTTTAGTTCCTCTTCACTTTCTGCCATAAGGGTGGTGTCATCTGCATATCTGAAGTTATTGATTTTTCTTTCAGCAATCTTGATTCCAGCTTGTGCTTCTTCCAGCCCAGCGTTTCTCATGATGTACTCTGCATAATAGTTAAATAAGCAGGGTGACAATATACAGCCTTAATGTACTCCTTTTCCTATTTGGAACCAGTCTGTTGTTCCATTTACATAATTATGAGAAAATAATGTCAAGTTGTTACTATATTAAATGAGCTTTAGTTTGCCATTTCAAGAAAACTAAATCCTAATTAATAAAAAACATTCAGTTACAAACATAGTAAATCATAAGATATAGTTTGAGGCTGGCTAGTCCATCTGAGTTGTGCCCAAATGGGACTAAGGGTCCAAACATTTGGCCTTTCTATCATCACGTCAACCAGTCATTGTAAATATGGTACCACTGGAAGCAAAAGGATAACCTTGGACCAGGTTTCCTCTTTAGCCAAGGTCAGTTCTCAAAGGGAGGGTGAAAGCTGCAGCTGTCATCCAGTCATAGCTCTGACCCCTGGCAGAGGAATTCTCTGTCTGAAAAGAAGCATTGTGGCCATTGCAGCACCATTTTTATGATAGTGGCTGAACAGAGGTAGGTCAGCCCTTAAATGAAGACCAGTGTACTTCTATTTTTTTTAAATATTCAATTGGTTACTTTATTTTTTAGTTCCAGATTTAAATGATAACATACAGTATATGTTTTTATCTGACCTATTTCACTAACGCAGAATACTCTCTAGGTCCATCTGTGTTGCTGAAAATGTCAGAATTTCACTATTTTTATGGCTTTGCTATATATGTGTGTATATATATATATATATATATATAATATTCTTTATCTTTTCATATGTTGATGGATACTTAAGGGGCTTCCATGTCTTGGCTGTTGTAAATTATCCCGCTACAAACAAACTAGTGGTCACCAGTGGGGAGAGATAAGGAGGAAGGTGAAAGAGAGGGTAGGGGATTAAGAGGTACCAACTAATTTGCATAAAATGAACAAGCTACAAGGACATATTGGACAACATGGAGAATATGGCCAATATTTTATAATATCTTTAAATGGAGTATAACCTATATAAATTTTCAATCACTGTGTTGTACACCTGACACTAATATAATTTGTGAATGAATTATACTTCAACAACAATAAAACATGCAAGTCATTTTAATTCTATGGACACAATGCCTGGTAAGATTATGAAATGGAACCTGAACTGATATTTTATAAGGGTTTGCAATTAAAGTTCAGTTTCTAAAGGCTGTCATTGTTTCATTAAGAATGATTCAAATTGATCTTGTTTCTTTTGGATAGATATATTTGTTCTAGAAAAATGGCATCTATAATAGTGAAAGCTATGGTTTTTCCTGTGGTCATGTATGGATGTGAGAGTTGGACTGTGAAGAAGGCTGAGCAGTGAAGAATTGATGCTTTTGAACTGTGGTGTTGGAGAAGACTCTTGAGAGTCCCTTGGACTGCAAGGAGATCCAACCAGTCCATTCTGAAGGATATCAGCCCTGGGATTTCTTTGGAAAGAATGATGCTAAAGCTGAAACTCCAGTACTTTGGCCACCTCATGCAAAGAGTTGACTCATTGGAGAAGACTTTGATGCTGGAAGGGATTGGGGGCAAGAGGAGAAGGGGACAACAGAGGATGAGATGGCTGGATGGAATCACTGACTCGATGGACATGAGTCTGGGTTAACTCTGGAAGTTGGTGATGGACAGGGAGGCCTGGCGTGCTGCGATTCATGGGGTTGCAAAGAGTCAGACATGACTGACCAACTGAACTGATCTGCTCTGATCTGATAGTTCACTTTCATTTCAGCAAGGCATTTTATAAACCAAATTGTGAATAACAGCATGACTATTGAATAATATCATGAATCCAGCCTGACTGATAATACAGTCGCAAAGTGTCAGTGTTACTTGACTGATTATACTCAACACATGTTCACAGATGAATCCAGCAACCTAGACTCTCTCCCTTTCCTATGTCAAAGATTCTTAATATTCAGTTCAGCTCAGTTGCTCAGTCGTCTCCAACTCTTTATGACCCCATAGACTGCAGCACACCAGGCTTTCCTGTCCATCAGCAACTCCCAAAGAATGCTCAAACTCATGTCCATCAAGTCAGTGATGCCATTACACCATCTCATATATACTTGACAACACAATGAAAATTTTGTCTTGCCAAACTAACAATTAATTTTGTAGAAAAAGAAGATTCTGTTCTGTGTTTCAAAATTAATAACTAAAATTATTTTGCTTAAAAATGTATATCTGTACATTATGTTTACATATATAACACTCATATATAAGTTAAATAAGCAGAGTGACAATATACAGCCTTGACGTACTCCTTTTCCTATTTGGAACCAGTCTGTCGTTCCATGTCCAGTTCTAACTGTTGCTTCCAGACCTTCATACAGGTTTCTCAAGAGGCAGGTCAGGTGGTCTGGTATTCTCATCTCTTTCAAAATTTTCCACAGTTTATTGTGATCCACACAGTCTAGGCTTTGGCATAGTCAATAAAGCAGAAATAGATGTTTTTCTGGAACTCTCTTGCTTTTTCCATGATCCAGCAGATGTTGGCAATTTGATCTCTGGTTCCTCTGCCTTTTCTAAAACCAGCTTGAACATCTGGAAGTTCATGGTTCACATATTGCTAAAGGTGAGTTTAGTCAAAGCTATGGTTTTTTCAGTGGTCATGTGTGGATGTGAGAGTTGGACTGTGAAGAAAGCTGAGTGCTGAAGAATTGATGCTTTTGAACTATGGTGATGGAGAAGACTCTTGAGGGTCCCTTGGACTGCAAGGAGATCCAATCAGTCCATTCTGAAGGAGATCAGCCCTGGGTGTTCTTTGGAATGACTAATGCTAAAGCTGAAACTCCAGTACTTTGGCCACCTCATGCGAAGAGTTGACTCACTGGAAAAGACTCTGATGCTGGGAGGGATTGGGGGCAGGATGAGAAGGGGACAATAGAGGATGAGATGGCTGGATGGCATCACCGACTCAATGGACCTGAGTTTGAGTGAACTCCAGGAGATGGTGATTGTCAGGGAGGCCTGGCGTGCTGTGATTCATGGGGTTGCAAAGAATCACACACGACTGAGCGATTGAACTGAACACTCATATATAGTAACACTTGTGTGTGTGGTGTGTGTGTATGTGTGTGTGTTCATTTGTGTTCAACTCTGTGACCCCATGGACAGTAGCCCACCAGGCTTCTCTGTCCATGGAATTTTCCAGGCAAGAATATAAGAGCTGATTGCCCTTTCCTACTCCAGGTGATCTTTCTTATCCAGGGATGGAACCTGTGTCTCTTGTATCTTATGAGTTGACAGGTGGATTCTTTACCACCTGGGAAACCCACTTGTGCCACCTGGGAAACCCATATATATAAAACTAATTCTGTAAAAATTTTCTAGTTCTCTATGATAGTTGCCATCCATAAAAGATTAATGAGTCTGTAGTCAGTTTTTTAATTATTACAAAGCGAGCAAGTAAAATCAACTTCCTTTTTCAAATATACTCCCAACTTTAAATAAAAATGCAAAGTTTTCTATAGATATATTCTAATAAATTTAATACCTTGAATAATATGAAGTTAACAAATTATTGATTTTTGGAATTATTTATGCAATTTTTATAGAAAATCTATTGGACATTTGAGAAAACATCCAGAAAATTGAAGTCATGATAAAAAATACAAATAAAGTAGATAGTAATGTAAATGTTTTCTAGACTAACTTTCATAACTAAGCAAAACTAATAAGGAACTCAGAGCTTTGCTTTCTCAAAAAGCCTTTCTTAGAGTTCCTTTATTTAAAGTTTCTCAGTTAAGTGCCACGAAAAGTTCAATTATACATTTTCACTACAACTCTTTAAAATAAGAAACGTATCAAAAAACACATACATTCATGTTTGCATAGCTCAGAGATCACTCAGTGCTTTCACATCTATTCTCTTTTGGTTCCTTAGCAACAGAACACAAATTTATAACCAGCACATTGCTCTCCACCTAAAAGGTGACACTTTTCAGGCTCCCTTGTAGCTGCAAGGGCTGATATATATGATCTATGGAGTTTCTTGAAATTCTCTATCAAAGTGGGGCATGTTGTACTTCTGGAACTTCCATTCTGCTGGCAGAAATACAGCTCAGATCTGGAGACCCAGCATCTTTCTTCAGCTAGGCATCTGTGGTTCTAATGAATGATAGTTAATCATGCCATCCCCATATTAGCAACTTCTGAATTTTTTTTTTTTTTTTTTTTTTTACTAGAGAGAGAAATACTTTTTTTCTAATTTCAACCATTTTTAATGTGGTTTGATTTTTTCTGAAAACTAAATTGTGAATGGATGAATGCAAGTTCCTAATCTAGATTAATCACATAGGTTAAAAATCCACAACAATTTAAGCAAAGAACACTAGGACTTCAGTCAACCACATGGAGAAACACAATCCAGAGAAGGAGCTCTAGTGGCACCAGTTCTTCTGCCCATAATTCCCTAACAGTGGCATTCCTGCCCTGCCTGTGTTTGGTTATGTGATGATCCAATGTATCCTCATTTTATTTTTCTTTTCCTTGTTTCTTTCTTTTCTTTTTTTGCCAGTATCTGTTCACAGTTCAGTTAGATACACAGGGGCATACCAATTTATCAACTATGTGAATGTAATTGCCTATGATAAAATCGTAATTGACACTCTATGGATAGGACTGAGGGCAATGGTCAAAAGAGAGGACTAAAGGGCAATTAGCCTGTACTAGTACATCATTAAAAATAAAATATAAACATTATATTTGCAAAAGAAAACACACTGCTTTGAGGATAGCCAATCAGAGATCAGATCAGTCACTCAGTCGTGTCCGACTCTTTGCGACCCCATGAATCGCAGCACGCCAGGCCTCCCTGTCCATCACAAACTCCCGGAGGCCACTCAGACTCACATCCATCGAGTCAGTGATGCCATCCAGCCATCTCATCCTCTGTCGTCCCCTTCTCCTCCTGACCCCAATCCCTCCCAGCGTCAGAGCCTTCTGCAATGAGTCAACTCTTCGCATGAGGTGGCCAAAGTACTGGAGTTTCAGCTTTAGCATCATTCTTTCCAAAGAAATCCTAGGGCTGATCTCCTTCAGAATGGACTGGTTGGATCTCCTTGCAGTCCAAGGGACTTTCAAGAGTCTTCTCGAGGAAGCGTCTTTTAATTTCATGGTTGCAGTCACCATCTGCAGTGATTTTGGAGCCCAGAAAAATAAGGTATGACACTGTTTCCCCATTTATTTCCAATGTAGTGATGGGACCAGATGCCATGATCTTCGTTTTCTGAATGTTGAGCTTTCAGCCAAATTGTTCACTCTCCACTTTCACTTTCATCAAGAGGCTTTTTAGTTCCTCTTCACTTTCTGCCATAAGGGTGGTGTCACATGCATAACTGAGGTTATTGATATTTATCCTGACAATCTTGATTCCAATTTGTGTTTCTTCCCGTCCAGCGTTTCTCATGATGTACACTGCATAGAAGTTAAATAAACAGGGTGACAATATACAGCCTTGACGTACTCCTTTTCCTATTTGGAACCAGTCTGTTGTTTCATGTCCAGTTCTAACTGTTGCTTCCTCACCTGCATACAGATTTCTCAAGAAGCAGATCAGGTGGTCTGGTATTCCAATCTCTTTCAGAATTTTCCAGTTTATTGTGATCTACACAGTCAAAGGCTTTGGCATAGTCAATAAAGCAGAAATAGATGTTTTTCTGGAACTCTCTTGCTTTTTCCATGATCCAGCAGATGTTGGCAATTTGATCTCTGGTTCCTCTGCCTTTTCTAAAACCATCTTGAACATCAGGAAGTTCATGGTTCACATATTGCTGAAGCCTGGCTTGGAGAATTTTGAGCATTACTTTACTAGTGTGTGAGATGAGTGCAATTGTGTGGTAGTTTGAGCATTCTTTGGCATTGCCTTTCTTTGGGATTGGGATGAAAACTTGCCTTTTCCAATCCTGTGGCCACTGCTGAGTTTTCCAAATTTGCTGGCATATTGAGTGCAGCACTTTCACAGCATCATCTTTCAGGATTTGGAATAGCTCCACTGGAATTCCATCACCTCCACTAGCTTTGTTCATAGTGATGCTTTCTAAGGCCCACTTGACTTCACATTCCAGGATGTGTGGCTCTAGGTCAGTGATCACACCATCATGATTATCTGGGTCATGAAGATCTTTCTTATATAGTCCTTCTGTGTATTCTTGCCACCTCTTCTTAATATCTTCTGCTTCTGTTAGGTCCATATCATTTCTGTCCTTTATCAAGCCCATCTTTGCATGAAATGTTCCTTTGGTATCTCTGATTTTCTTGAAGAGATCCCTAGTCTTTCCCATTCTGCAGTTTTGTAATTTAACTATATATTTTTAAAAGGAACTACCCATCAAGGGATTGTACATAGAGAATGTCTAGTGATAGAAGCCCATGTAGCTAGGTACGTTCAAAGGACCTTTAAATAAGATACTGTGGTTTTAACCTCTTAATACTAAACTCAGAGTTAGAGCCTTTTCTTGTGTAGTTGGAAGAGGGTGTTATGAACAGTGCTTCTTTTGGCAAAACTCTATTAGCCTTTGCTGTGCTTCATTCTGTGCTCCTAGGCGAAATTTGCCTGCTACATTTATTGTTCACTTTCAGTTCAGGTCAGTTCAGTCACTGCGTCACGTCTGACTCTTTGTGACCCCCTGGACTGCGGCACGCCAGACCTCCCTGTCCATCACCAACTCCCGGTGTTTACCCAAACTCATGTCCATTGAGTCGGTGATGCCATTCAACCATCTCATCCTCTGTCATCCCCTTCTCCTCCCACCTTCAATTTTTCCCCACATCAGATTCTTTTCCAATAAGTCAGCTCTTCGCAGTAGGTGGCCAAAATATTGGAGTTTCAACTTCAACATCAGTGCTTCCAATGAACACTCAGGACTGATCTCCTTTAGGATGGACTGGTTGGACCTTCTTACAAGGGACTTCCAAGAGTCTTCTCCAATACCACAGTACAAATGCATCAGTTCTTCAGTGCTCAGCTTTCTTTATAGTCCAACTCTTATATCCATACATTACTGGAAAAACCATAGCTTTGACTAGAGGAATATTTGTTGGAAAATTAATGTCTCTGCTTTTTAATATGTTGTCTAGATTGGCTATCAGAAGGAAATATATGCATCTATGATTATTTTAAAGTTTGAATTATGCCTGATATTTCAGTTGATTATATACTAGAAATGGGACAACTTAACATCCAGTTGAGCTATTCCAAATCCTGAAAGATGATGCTATGAAAGTGCTGCACTCAATATGCCAGCAAATTTGGAAAACTCAGCAGTGGCCACAGGACTGGAAAATGTCAGTTTTCATTCCAATCCCAAAGAAAGGCAATGCCAAAGAATGCTCAAACTACTACACAATTGCACTCATCTCACATGCTAGTAATGTAATGCTCAAAATTCTCCAAGCCAGGCTTCAGCAATATGTGAACCGTGAACTTCCTGATGTTCAAGCTCGTTTTAGAAAAGGCAGAGGAACCAGAGATCAAATTGCCAACATCCACTGGATCATGGAAAAACCAATAGAGTTCCAGAAAAACATCTATTTCTGCTTTATTGACTATGCCAAAGCCTTTGTGTGGAACACAATAAATTTGAAAATTCTGAAAGAGATGGGAATACCAGACCACCGGATCTGCCTCTTGAGAAACCTATATGCAAGTCAAGAAGTAACAGAACTAGACATAGAAAAACAGACTGGTTCCAAATTGGAAAAGGTATATGTCAAGGCTGTATATTGTCACCCTGCTTATTTAACTTATATGCAGAGTACATCATGAGGAATGCTGAGCTGGAAGAAGCACAAGCTGGGATCAAGATTGCTAGGAGAAATATCAATAACCTCAGATATGCAGAAAGTGAAGAGGAACTAAAAAGCCTCTTGATGAAAGTGAAAGAAGAGAGTGAAAAGTTTGGCTTAAAGCTCAACATTCAGAAAACAAAGATCATGGCATCTGGTCCCATAACTTCATGAAAAATAGATGGGAAACAGTGGAAACAGTGTCAGACTTTATTTTTCTGGGCTCCAAAATCACTGCAGATGGTGACTGAAGCCATCAAATAAAAAGATGCTTACTCCTTGAAAGAAAAGTTATGACCAACCTAGATAGCATATTCAAAAGCAGAGACATTACTTTGCCAACAAAGGTTCATCTAGTCAAGGCTATGATTTTTCCAGTGGTCATGTATGGATGCAAGAGTTGGACTGTGAAGAAAGCTGAACACCGAAGAATTGGTGCTTTTGAACTGTGGTGTTGGAGAAGACTCTTGAAAGTCTCTTGGACTGCAAGGAGATCAAAAAGTCCATTCTAAAGGAGATCAGCCCTGGGATTTCTTTGGAAGGAATGATGCTAAAGCTGAAACTCCAGTACTTTGGCCACCTCATGCGAAGAGTTGACTCATTCGAAAAGACTGATGCTGGGAGGGATTGGGGGCAGGAGGAGAAGGGGATGACAGAGGATGAGATGGCTGGATGGCATCACTGACTTGATGGATGTGTGTTTGAGTGAACTCCAGGAGTTGGTGATGGACAGGGAGGCCTGGTGTGCTGTGATTCATGGGGTCACAAAGAATCGGACACGACTGAGGACTGAACTGAACTGAACATCCAGAAAGTCCAGGGGACTTTTCCATGAATTTAGTCTTCACTCAAACTAGCCGTTTATTGAATATTGGTCCTTCCAGGGATGTCACAAAACCTGGAAAGAATAATACCTGGCCCATTAGTAGCAGGCCAAGAGCACCAAGTTCAATTTTATCACACATGGTGGTATCAAAATATATTCTATTTGGCATTAGAGCTAGTCAAGATTTATTTTTTAAAAAAGGAGTTTTAAATAATCAGCTACCATCTCGTTTATTCAACTTTTATTGTAAAAATGTAAAAGAAAGATCACTAATGTTTATGAATGTAGAACAGGTCAATGTCATCTGTCTCTGTTTTTACTACTGACACTGCCACACTGCCCGAACTTTAAAACAAAATCCCTATAAAGAGTCACAGGAGGATGTCAACTCAGTGCTTGAAGAGAGCTAAGGGTTTCTTTTGCAAAGTGATTAAAAGATTAAAAAAAAAAAAAAAAAAAAAATACTGGCTTCCCAGTGGTTTACGGGTAAAAAACCTACCTGCCAATGAAGAGATGTAGGTTCAGCCCCTGGGTTAGGAAGATTCTCATGGGCAGGAAATGGTAACCCACTTCAATGTTCTTGCCTGAGAAATCCCATGGATGGAGGAGCCTGGTGATCTACAGTCTATGTGGTCACAAAGAGTCGGGTATGACTTAGTAACTACATAACAGTAACAGCAAATTTGAGTGGACTGAGAGAATAGACATTTCCTTAAGAGTGAAGTGTCATCCTCAAAGGTCAATTCACAGCAGCCATGATGCTCAGTGATGACACAAATTTACATTTATGCATTATTCTCATCCTACAATCAGCACAAAATGTGTTAAATTTATTATCTCAGATCTTAAGACAAATGTGATTTTCAGCCAGAAACACTTGATAAAATCTTTTATCAGTATCCTGTCTTTCCATTTCTATTGTCCTCCAGTGCATAATAAGCTCATCTAAGCCAAATCCCCATGAATGATATTTTCTGCACAAGGCCGCCCTCTTGAAAAATTCAAGAAAACCATTTGCTATGGGCAAAAGTGAATCATTCTTATGCATCTATTATTTTTTAAAAATAGTTTTGGCACTTGGTAATATCACATAAAAATATAAAATTTAATTTGGACATGGCATTATTTCTATTTAACTACTCTAGTTTTTCAAGTTGTAGTTTCCATCAAGGTCATCTTTGGAAAGAGATAACACACAATAACTTCACAATTGTGTGAAGTTCAACACACAATAAACTCTAACAGCTTTGCTGACAGCCAGCTCTCCCTTAGCCCGTTCTGTAAATTCAATGCATTTGGAAAAAGGTTTACTTTAGTGGAACTTATTTTGCTTTCTACCATTTAACTCCAAAATAAAAGAATACATTTTTGTGTGTTTGTTTCTTTCCTTTTCCTCAAACAGGAGGCCAACTCATTGGAAGAAAAAGCAGCTGCTTGTAATATAGAATATAATTTATCATGATAATTGTTAAGTATATTCTCAATGGTATATTCTACACCATTTTTTTGCAATTTTCAGAATGATATGATGTTGAAAAAGCTACTGATTTGTCTGAGAAAGTTAACAGTCATGCAATAGGTTGTGAGATGTTTAAAATAAAGACTTTTAAGTTTCAAAGGTCATCTTGGTGTTTATAATAAGGTCATCGTTTGAAGTTAACAGCTAAACATTTGGCACATACTTTTTTCTTTAGCATTTATTTCAAAAGTTGCCAGTTGGTTTTAATTTCTACCGAAACGTTATTGAAATAAGTTTGTAATTTATTTCTTAACCTAAAATAAAACAAACCTAAAACACAGCCCAGACATTTTCTCAGTGGAAACCTTTTCCTATTTTCTAAAAGATCACAGTGAAATTTGCAGAAGACTGAAGGAATATAAAAGTAATGTGAGAAAATAAGTCTGGCAACAGATGAAAATAAAAGATAATCTCTAGAAAATTAACATATATATATATACACATATGTGTGTATATAAATATATATAGCCTAATTCATCAACAGGGTTTGAAGATTACATGAAACAGTCAATGAGTTCACTTATCTGAAGTAAGGTGATATTTACCCAGAGTGGACTTGTTCACCCATCTCCGTTAGTCTCTGATCTCAGGTTACGATTGCATTCCTATGGTAGGAATCCAGTCTATATTATAAAACAAAGACAGAGATGGTGTTCATGAGCCCTGTAAATACCCAAATAATTTCTCTGCAACATTTCTGTAGAACTTATCTTTTCCATTTTTTTTTTCTTCAGCTGTAGTCTTTTCCCCTCTTCAAAACTCATTGAAAAAAAGAGGATTTGGTAGATTTGTTTTATTTTTATTTTTTGACAGGAGGTGGTTAACAGTATGCCAAACATAAGTAGTTATGCCACTTTTCATTTAGTGGCATCTTGCATGCAGCTGTGAATAATTGTCCCCATGCCAAATAGTCTGTAGAGTTATCATTCCAGGATGGATTTATTACTCAGCATATATTTAGTAGCATAAATCTTAAATTAGCAGTAACATCACATGGAGGTCTTTGGAAGCATTTAACTTTGATTAGCACTTCATTTTACAAACTCTCATTTTGGAATAGAGAAATACACTTTCATAAATTCAGCAACACCCTTTTGAAGCCTAAGTTAACTCTATAGAATGTTGTGTTAGCAATTTCAGATATATAATACAATCATCATTCAGCAAAAATCTTTATGTCTAAGTTAACCCTAAAAACTTAAAAATTATACTGAAGATTTTGATTTGGGATTCATCATAGAGTTGATGAAGGCTGAGCACCAAAGAATTCATGCTTTCAAATTATGGTGTTGGAGAAGATTCTTGAGAGTCCCTTGGACTGCAAGGAGCTCACACCAGTCAGTCCTAAAGGAAATCAACCCTGAATATTTATTGGAAGGACTTTTGATGTTGCAACTGAAGCTCCGATACTTTGGCCACCTGATATGAAGAGATGGTTCATTGGGAAAGACACTGATGCTGGGAAAGATTGATGGCAAAAGGAGAAGGGGGAGGCAGATATGGTTAGATAGCATCATTGACTCAATGGACATGAATTTGGGCAAACTCTGGAAGAGAGAGAACACAGGAGCTTGGCATGTTGCAGTCCATGGATTGCAAAGAGTGGGACACTAGTTAGCAACCAAACAGCAAACAATAGGGTTGATTGGTAAAGGTCAATGACAAAAGGATATTTTTTACTAAATAATAATAATAAATGTCTTGAGAGAGCAGCATTTTTATAATTCTAACAATTTCTTGTTTGTTTGATCCACAATAGATTAATTTTATTTAAAAAAATCGGAGGCATGAGTCTACAGTGAAGATTCTTGTGGGCATGAAAGAATAGTCTATGAAAATTCCCTTGTTTAAATAGGTTAGATAAGTTAAATATAGAAAATATGAGATTATTACATTAACATTCTATTTGCTCTTAAATAAATTTAAAAATTAACACAACAAATTGTAGCCCTCTTAACTATTTGAAGCTGGTCCATCATTGAGTATATTCGATTCATTAAGTGTACTTAGGATTTACTCAGAAAAACAGAAGTCACTTTGGTTTTAAAGATTTCAGCTAGATTTACAGGGAAACCATCGCCAGGGTCTCCACCCACAGCCTCAGAGGGATGGGTGGGGTGGTCCTCCAGAGCTCATGGAGAAACTCCCTGGGTCCTCTGGAATGTCTGAAAGTGAATGTGTTAGTCTAGGAAGAGCCTTATCCTATTTTGGAACGTAGCACTTGGATGTATGATTCTCAGGCACTCATCAACAAACCACTTAGAAATTTACTCCTGTCATTAATTCACCCCCTCAATAAACCTCAGTTGAAACACTTATCTTTCTCTTCCAACTTTTAACTGTTGTATGACTCTTTGTCAAAGGCAGAAGAAAGGAGTTTCAGGAAATGTAGTCCCAGACTCTTCTCTGGAACAATCTATTACACTGGAGCTTTACAAGGTGGAGGTGAAAGTGATGCTGATCGCCACTAAGGACACTCCAGCCCACTGATCAATTACATGAATCGATTACTACTCTCTATGGAACCAACAAAAATAGCTATGCATTTGCTATTTTCTATGCATTTAACAGACAGTAATCACAAACTAATACACATCTACAAATTTTATCCATCATGCTAAAATCCAAAAATCTCAGAAAATCCAATTGTTTTTTTTTTTTTTTTTAATTCATTTATTGGCAAATTTGACCTGACCAAAACTCATGTTGAAAAAACTGTCGCACATAGATATGGCAATGTGTTGTTTATGCATGACATTTATATTGAATTTTCTTATACTTGCTGAAGAAATTTCAAACTGTTAGGATGTTGAATTCTGCCTCATCTTTCTCAAATCAGAAAAATCTTAATTCTGAAACACATCAGGTCTGATTTCCAGAATGGGAGTGTCAACTGGCATTTTATGGATTATCTTTTCTGTTAAACTTTACAGAAATGATACTTTAGCAAAATAATTTTTCAAATTATTACCTCATCTGGTGGCACATTCCACTTTTATGTCTCCCTTAAATCTAATAAGTTGTCTCTTATGGAACAAAAATAAAATGTATTTAAATTCTTTCTATATTTTATTACCTAAGTAGTAATATTAATATGTGATGCAATTTAAAAAAAAATACTGAATGACAGTTTAAATGAACTTTGCCAGATGAAACAAGAGATTGAGTCTAACGATTTTGACTTTAGTGGATGTCATTATTATTTATTGATATGTTGATATATTATATTGATGAAGGTGAAAGTGGAGAGTGAAAAAGTTGGCTTAAAGCTCAACATTCAGAAAACAAAGACCATGACATCCGGTCCCATCACTTCATGGGAAATAGATAGGGAAACAGTGGAAACAGTGTCAGACTTTATTTTTCTGGGCTCCAAAATCACTGCAGATGGTGACTGCAGCCATGAAAATAAAAGACGCTTACTCCTTGGAAGGAAAGTTATGACCAACCTAGATCACATATTCAAAAGCAGAGACATTACCTTGCCAACAAAGGTTTGCCTAGTCAAGGCTATGGTTTTTCCTGTAGTCATGTATGGATGTAAGAGCTGGACTGTGAAGAAGGCTGAGTGCCGAAGAATGGATGCTTTTGAACTGTGGTGTTGAAGAAAACTCTTGAGAGTCCCTTGGACTGCAAGGAGATCCAACCAGTCCATTCTGAAGATCAGCCCTGGGATTTCTTTGGAAGGAATGATGCTAAAGCTGAAACTCCAGTACTTTGGCCACCTCATGCGAAGAGTTGACTCATTGGAGAAGACTCTGATGCTGGAAGGGATTGAGGGCAAGAGGAAAAGGGGACGACAGAGGATGAGATGGCTGGATGGCATCACTGACTCGATGGATGCGAGTCTCAGTGACCTCCGGGAGGTTGGTGATAGACAGGGAGGCCTGGCATGCTGCGATTCACGGGGTTGCAAAGAGTCGGACACGTGTTTCCACAAAGAGTCCTTGTGTTTTCCTTTCATATTGAATCGCAACACAAGATACAGATGAAAACTATATTCTCTGATTCAAAGCAATCAAGGATTTTGATTTTTATCATATTTTTAGAAATTTAATATGAAATAGATGAATCTTCCTTTTAAAATTTTTTATCATTGTGATTTGGAATTAACTATTGAATTATTCCCTGGTGGCTCAGATGGTAAAGCGTCTGCCTGGAGAAGGAAATGGCAACCCACTCCAGTACTCTTGCCTGGAATATTCCATGGATGGAGGAGCCTGGTAGGCTACGGTCCATGGAGTCACAAAAAGTCAGACATGACTGAATGACTTCACTATTGAATTATTTACACAATTTATGTAAAGGGGGTGGTAGAGGATGAGGTAGTAGAGAGCATCAGTGACTCAATGGACAGGAAAGGTCTTTCCTGTGGTCATGTATGGATGTGAGAGTTGGACTGTGAAGAAGGCTGAGCGCTGAAGAATTGATGCTTTTGAACTGTGGTGTTGGAGAAGACTCTTGAGAGTCCCTTGGACTGCAAGGAGATCCAACCAGTCCATTCTGAAGGAGATCAGCCCTGGAATTTCTTTGGAAGGAATGATGCTAAAGCTGAAACTCCAGTACTTTGGCCACCTCATGCGAAGAGTTGACTCATTGGAGAAGACTGTGATGCTGGGAGGGATTGAGGGCAGCAGGAGAAGGGGACGACAGAGTATGAGATGGCTGGATGGCATCACTGACTTGATGGGTGTGAGCCTGGGTGACGTCCGGGAGCTGGTGATGGACAGGGAGGCCTGGCGTGCTGCGGTTCATGAGGTCGCAAAGAGTCAGACATGACTGAGCGACTGATCTGATCTGATCTGGGAGATGGTGAAGGACAGAGGAGACCAGCATGCTGCAGTTCATGGAATGTCAAAGAGTCAGACACGGCTTAGGGACTGAACAAATTAGCAACAACAAATTTATGTAATTGTAATTGGTGCAATCTATCACTTCACTTGCTATGATTATGTTTTCATATAATGGAACCAAAAATGTGAAGCTTAATCAACTGTCTAGTTCCATGAAAAGGGGAGAGCTGTCCCATAGAGAAGTCGCAATCTACAGTAGGCATTGTGTAAGTCATACATTTCAGCAAATATTCTTAGTTTCAGGTGATGTTTGTTAAAAGTATAGTCTGTCCTAATCTTATCAATATCCTTCTGTACAGTATCAGCAGCTAATGGATTAACCTATATGAGAACAATGTATAGATAATAATTATTTTAATATGACATAGTATTATAAATTTTCAGAAATGTTTGAGAATGTAAATGTTTATTAATATCATATTTGTAATCTTTATGGATATAGTGATTAGAGGAAAACTATTCGGGCCTAATTTTGTTATTGTACTCTTTTTTAATTGTAATTTTATTTTGTATAACATCTCCAGTTGATCAATGCCATAATGAAATAAAATTTCTAGCTTTATAAGCATGGTGTTAATGGCATGGGCTTTTGGTTTACATTTAAACAGTATAACATTTTGTAAACAGCACAAACGGAAGAAATGAAACTCCGTTATCTCTCATTCACATGTGTGCTCAGTCCCTGAGTCGTGCCCCACTCTTTGTGATCCCATGGACTGTAGCCCACAAGGCTCCTCTGTCCATGGGATTTCCCAGGCAAGAATACTATAGGAGGTTGCCATTTCTTTCTCCAGGGGATCTCCCGACCCGGGGATCGAAACTGCATCTCCTGCATCTCCTTCACTGGCAGGAAGAATCTTACCACTGAGCCACTGGGAAGTTTCTCATGCACACAATGAGATAAATTTTAAAAGTTATCTTTGTCAAGCATCTAAGTCAAGCATAGTATCTATTTTTAAATATTTCAGTTTAAATCTATTATCTACCAATTATATTTGTGAATTCTTTATCCTAAGTCAATGGAAGGTAGATATATGCTTATTTTTCTTTTACAGAATCTTCATCCCATGCACACAAAGCTAAGTAAAATATGATATATACAGATATAGTATTTAATAATGTAAATAACAACACCTTTAATCTAGAGAATACTTAGAAGTCCTCTACTAAGACACCCATCCAATGAAGAAATCTCTTCTAGCTTTTTGTTTTTAATCTTCTAGCTTTTTAATTAAAATGCCACTGGTGCCAGAAAACTCTCAGTCTTAAGGGAGCTGTTTTTGTTTTCAGAATTGTTATTCAATCAAGTTTGATTTTTTTTTCTAAGATAGAGACAAAATCTAGCACCTTAAAACTCTTAATAGCTGGTCTCTAATTATCGGAATACTACAATATTTCTCAGTGATGAAACTTCAAATATCCCAAAATACTTAATGAGGCTTCCTCTTGTATTTTTTTTTCTTTTATTCCTATCAATCTGAATACATTGTAAATAACTGTTCAGGAATGTAGACTCTGGATTAAGGCAGAAAAGAGTTGAATCTGGACTTTACATTACTAGTGAAAAAACTTTGGGCACACAAGTTTCCTACCAGATAGCAAGTCTAATATAATGACCTAATTTATTGGGCTGCTTTGAGGGTTACAAAAAAAAAAAAAAAAAGACACAAAATCAGTGTCTATTAAATCTTAAAATTAAAAAAAAACACACATAATTTTATTAATATCTGATGTGATATGAACTCCCTGAAATAAACCGTTTTATGACATATAAGTTGGCTTATAATAGTTTGGTCCAACTTCTGCGAATGAAATTTCCATACAATTTTCAATTGTTAGGAATTTAACCTCTCTCCAATGTTGTTGAAATAAAACAGAACACTGAGCTCAGAGACTAAGCATGTAAAAGGAGAGACAATCTCTTGTAATTTATCAAAATTTCCACCTAATCATGCTGCCGAAAATACTTCTGCTTAGAAGTATGTACTGAATACTGTTCAAAGCAAGTTGAAGAGAGTTTTCACATTCCAAGGTTTAATAATTTTATGTATTTTTAAAAAATAGGGCACAAAGTAATTTTAGTTACTTCAGTTTGATTTATGACAAATTTGGACAAAGTTAGACAGGACAGAAAAACATGCTGGAATGATCTTTCACTAAATAATATCTGTCACATTGATGTCCATAAAGAAAAAGTAAAACTTGACTCTAACTTCACACTATGTGCCACATACACAAATCCAGGACAGAATGAAGAAGACTGAAGAACTTAACTACAGTTAAACTAAAATTTTACTTCTTCAATAACACAATTAAGACAATAAAAAGTAAAGCCTCAAAGGGGGAGGAGATACCTATAATGACAATAACTGACAAAGGGAATGTTTAGAGCACTTTGACAAATCCACAGAAAAAAAAAAAAAAAAAAGTAAATAAAAAGCTATTTAAAAGATATTATAAAAAGCCAATTGACTAAAAGATTCAAACAGAAAGGACACCTACTTAAGAATTTGCATAAGCGATTGGCATTTGAAAAAGTGTCAAGCTCCTTAATTTTTTTTTTTTTATTTTGCTTAACTTTACAATATTGTATTGCTTTTACTATACATCGAGATGGATCCGCCACCAGAATACACGTGTTCCCCATCCTGAACCCTCCTCCCTCCCCCCTTCCCACACCATCCCTCCAGGTCATCCCAGTGCTCCAGTCTCAGGCATCTGTTATAGGGCATTGTACCTGGACTGACTCGTTTCAGATATGATATTATACATATTTCAATGCTATTCTCCCCAATCATCCCACCCTCTCCCGGTCCCAGAGTCCAAAAGTCTGTTCTATACAATAGTGTCTCTTTTGCTGTCTCATAAGCAGGGTGATTGTTACCATCTTTCTAAATTCCATATATATGCGTTAGTATACTGTATTTGTGTTTTTCTTTCTGGCTTACTTCACTCTGTATAATAGGCTCCAGTTCCATCCACCTCATTAGCACTGATTCAAATGCATTCTTTTTAATGGCTGAGTAATACTCCATTGTGTATATGTACCACAGCTTGCTTATCCATTCATCTGTGGATGGACATCTAGGTTGCTTCCACATCCTGGCTATTGTAAACAGTGCTGCTATGAACATTGGGGTACACGTGCCTCTTTCAATTCTGGATTTCTCAGTGTGTATGCCCAGCAGTGGGATTGCTGGATCATAAGGCAGTTCTATTCCCAGGTCCACAAGCAATAAATGCTGGAGAGGGTGCGGAGAGAAGGGAACCCTCTTACACTGTTGGTGGGAATGCAAACTAGTACAGCCACTACGGAGAACAGTATGGAGATTCCTCAAAAAACTGGGAATAGAACTGCCTTAATTATTAAGAAAACAAAAATCAAAATTACTACGGATCGAAGGAGCTTCCCCAGTGGCTCAGATGGTAAAGAATCTGTCTGCCATGCAGGAGACCTGGGTTGATCTGATCCCCAGGTTAGGAAGATCCCCTGGAGAAGAGAATGCCTTCCTGCTCCAGTATTCTTGCCTGAAGAATCCCATGGATAGAGGAGCCTGGTGGGCTACAGTCTATGGGGTTGCAAAGAAGTGGACATAACTGAGTGACTCACTATGGATAGAAGACACACATCCAGAATTGCAGGCTGAAACACTGCTAATACAGAGTGTTACGTGCTAAGTAGTGGCTCTTCTCCAAATTCCTGTGTTTGAGCCCTGACCCTCAATGTGACTGTATTTGAAGATAGGGCCTTTAAAGAGGTGATTAAGATTATTTGGGATCCTAAGTGTGAAGTTGTAATCCAATAAGACTGGTGTTCTTGAAAGAGAAAGAGACACCAGGGATTCTCACGTACAGAAAAAAAGGATGTGCGAACACAGTGAGAAAGTGAGCATCTGAAAGCCAAGGAAAGAGAGGTCTCAGGAGAGCCAATCCCTTCAGTGCCTTGATCTTAGACTTTCAGCCCCCAGAACATGAGAAAATAAATTTCTGCCGCCCAGTCTGTGGGCTTCTTATGACAGTCTTAGAAAACAAACACATCAAGCACTGGTGAGAAGGGTGAATAATAGGAAATCTCAGGTTGAAGTAAAAATTGGAAATTTCTCTTAGAAAAGTATATTTGCTATTATTTATAGAAATTCTCCTAAGGTTAGTATTTCTCAACTGGGGCAGGTGTCACTCACCACTTCCCCAAGACATCTGTCAGTATCTGGAGGCATTGTATTGCATCCACTCTGCATGGCATGTGGAAAGTTTCCCAGCCCAGGGATCGAACTCATGCCCCCTGAAGTAGAAGCATGGACTCTTAACCACTGGACCACCAGGGAAGTGCCTGGAGACATTCTTGGCTGTTCACATCTAGGGGTGATGGTGGTAGTGATAATAACACAGGGATCCAGTGGGTAGGGGCCAGACATTTTATAATTCACAGAATAGATCATTAAAAAAAAATTATTGTCAAGTGGGAGGGGATATATGTATACCTATGGTTGATTCATGTTGATGTATGGTAAAAACCATCATTACATTATTAAGTAATTATTCTCCAATTGAAAATAAAATTTAAAAAAGAAAAAAAAATGTAAAGAATTATAGTGCCCGAAATATCCAAATATGCCTCCATTGAGAAAACGTGTCCTAAGTAGGAAACCTACAAAACTGTATGTATGCATGCTCCAGGAGACACATAGCAGACTGTCAAGTGTTTATGATAGTCTAAATTTGGAACTGGTCTGATATTTAATGACTATAGAATCAGCAAATGGTGGTAAATGCATGCTTATCGTATTCTTGTTCAGTCGGAACTCTACACAGCTACAAAAATGAACAGACTCTAGCTACACACAACTCATGATTTTATCTTATAAACATAAGGCTGATTGAAGCAAGAGAGGCAGGAAGCCATGCATGCTGGTAGTGTTCAGCCATGTATATTTATGTAGTGAAAATAATGAGAAAAATAAGGATAGGAAGTAGGCTTTAAAAGGCAATAGGGAGAGGGGAGGGGTTGTGATGTGAAGGGATGCTAGTGCATTCTGTTTCTACTCAAGGGAGGCTCTTATTCAAGTGTTCAGTTTTAAATGATTCATTAGAATCTACATTTATATTTTATGCACATTTCTACACTTGTATTGCCCAATTTTGAAAAAAGCTCCAAATATTTGTATGCATAAATACAATTTCAAGTTTTTCTTTTTTTAGTTAAGAAAACCTCATCCACTTTGAGACACTTACTGGATTTATTTATTTGTCTCAAGTCAAAAAAATCTTAATAAATATAATAAAATAATGACTATATTTTTTTTGCAAAAAAAAAAAAAAAAAAAAGAAAGAGAGTCAAAACTCTTCTCTTTCTCTGGATTCAACTAGTCATTCACCATGTATTCATTATATATGATGTTCTAAATACTGTGAAAATCTAAGAGCTGTCAGGTTGGAAAGAAATACTCAGTTTCTATAAAATAGAGTAGCTTATGATTGTATTTTAGAAGCAAGATTTTGTCCCATGAGGTCAACAAAATGCAATTAAATGCCAAGCTGCGTGGTACATAAGTTTCAAGTTTTGCAAAGTTTAGATCGAGGAGAGAACAGATAAGTTGGAAATTGTCAGTTTAAATAATTTTTTTTTTCCCTAAAGCTTCATGGAGAAGTAGAATTTCAGTTGGACCCAAGATAAAGACTGGAGGAAATCACAAAATCAAACAAATTATGATAAATTATCTCTAGGCAACGCCAGAAAGGTTAGAGATCATTGCACAAGAGAATTATTTATTAACCAACTGTTCTTTTGTGCTTTGAAATAATGCATGTCTTTTCCAAAGTGATGTACTTATACTCAGTTAACAAATAAAGCAATTTAATGGAAAAATCCTTTTTCCTCCTACACTAGCTAATCCCCAAGTAAAGAATTATGTGCTTGCATAGTGGATCTATTACTAACACAAGTTAATTCCTAAGTACAAAGCAGTGTATTTTCATGATGATTGCTTGTATTTCTTTAAAAAAAGTACATACGGTTTCATTATTTTAAGTGAATGCTCTTAATTTGGAAAGTTATACTTGGAGCTCTTTCCAAACTGAAATAGTAGTGGCTCAGTGGTAAAGAATTTGCCTGCCAGTGCAGGAGCCACAGGAGATGTGGGTCTGATTCCTGGATCAGGAAGATCTCCTGGAGAAGGAAATGGCAACCTGCTCCAGAATTCTTGCCTGGAAAATCCTATGGACAGAGGAACCTGGTAGGCTACAGTCCATATCGATATCAAAAGAGTCAGACATGACTTAGTGACTAAACAACAGATTTCCAAACTAGAAGACCATTATGTGAAGGACTTACATTTGAAATTCCAGTTTCCACGGACAAAGGCAGGACACAGGTGTTTTTGTTCCCATCAATTGCAGCAGAAGAGATTTTCTGTCTTGTATTCATTGCTTCCAAATAATTCTCAAGAGACACTTAATATAAGGAGTATGAGTCTGGGAATGAATAAGTTCTAGTCTGTCACCATCTAGATGTTTGGCTTTAGACAAATTTTCTCTCTCTGAATTAATGATTCCATTCAGTTCAGTTCAGTTCAGTCTCTCAGCCGTGTCCTACTCTTTGCGACCTCATGAATCGCAGCACTTATTCATAATATGACATATTTAAAAAATCTGTGAGGTCTTATCTATCCCTGTAACCTGGATTACATTGCACTGTGTGATGCGTAAAGAATTTGTGAATTGAGTACCTTTTTTTTTTTTAATTAAGAGGTGCTTTTGTTTCTATAAATGAGCATAGGCATATAACATGTCTTGTTAAATAGTGTCTACTGTAGAAATATTTTGCATTTATGCTCCCCCTCTCCTTCCTAACAATTTGAGTTTCCATTCCAGGCTTCATGTGGCTCTAGCAGAGAAGGTGCTTATATGCCAGTTACTGTAGGGATGTAGAAACTTGGGGCAAAATAAATCAGTGCACTCCATTGCACTAGCTAATGGTTTTTTTCTTCCTTTCTTTCTTTCTTTGGCCACACCACGTGGCATGTGGGATCTTAGTTCCTAGACTAGGGATGGCCCATGCGCCCCCTGCTTTGGAAGCACAGAATAAAGTCCTAACCACTGTACTGCCAGGGAATTCTCTAATAATTATTTTGATAAGACACAGAACAAGCCAACTTTGGACCATCTAGTCAAAAGATCATTGAAAGCAGAGGGAAGCCAAATATTCTTTCTCGCTGGATGTGAACAAGGAAGCATGTAGCTTTGGATTTAATACAGACGTCTGGAATGCACATAGGGAGGCACAGTGAGGGCAGATTGAAAGCAGGATTTCAGGAGTATTATTGTGCCACTTGACCAAGTCTTTACTGAAACTGATGTATTTGCTTTAATCTTCAGGTCTATATCTTTTTAAAAATCTTTAAAGCTTAAAGTAATAATCCTGCAAATATTACATATGAGGCTGATATCCTCAGGCACTGAGATTTGTCATCTCTGTGAAAATATGTAAAACTCATTAGAATCTTATTTTATGACAAATATATAGGGCCATATTCAACAAAATCTGTCATTGAGCTTCCTCCTATTCCAGAAGTTATGATTTGGAATCCAATCTCTACTGAATGAAAAAGAGTATTTTTGCTTTATTTTTGTTTAATTCAGTTTTTTATTATTTTTTTCAGTTTGAAGATATAAATGATTTGCTATGGAGAATGAATATGGAATCAGAAAATACTATTACAGGAGAATCATTTTCTCTGTGATTATGCATAATGCTGGATTGAAAAATAAATATTCAGTAAAACACAGGAAAGATTTTCTCTTTGGTTTTGGGGTAAGGCAGAGGTCTGGAGTATGTTAGGAGGTAGAGGAAGAAAAGAAGGAACAATGCATAACAGAATAACTTTAAATGTTTAAAATTTTTAATTATATAAACTGGTATATGTATATACATAAATAGATACACAAACACACACATATCTATATATGATTCCATCATTTGGGTTATGATATAGCTACAGGTAATGTTAATAATTAATTAGTCCAATCTAGAAAAAGTTTGGAAATTTAGTCTACTAAACCTGTATGTACAAAAAGTATTAGAATATTTCACTACTCATTACACACCGTTCATAAAATGTGATACATCCTTAAAGCCTAATACAACTACAAAAATGTCAGATATTATGATATAATGTATAATTTGTAAGATAATTCTAGTAAATTATTAGTGAAAAAAAAGGAGAACACGGAGATGATAAACTAAGCATGCAGACTAAAAGGTCATCAGCAGAACACAAATTAAACATAGCAGAAAACTCAACTGCCTTCCTTCCTGGAAAATCAGGGAAGTATATGCTGCTTTAATGAAATTAAGAGCAAAATGTAATTATTACTTTCTTGATGTGTCTTCTTTTACTTTTTTTATATTGTTTAATTATATTAGGTGGTTGATGACAGTCTCACCAACCTGTCTATGAATTTTGTACTCAAGCAGTAGCAGATTTTATACTCAATGTTTAATCAGCATCAGTCATATTTACATAAAGACTGATTGGAAGAATACTGCTTTTTAGAGCTTTACATTATGGTAATTTTCACCTAAATCCAATATATTAGCTTTCAACCAGAATGACTAATGATTCCTACCTCTTCCAAAGTAGATTGTGTTGTATGGGGACAGTAATAAGAGCTTCAAGCCTATGTGAATGCTTTCGAAAGTGGCCACATTTTATGAACCAAACCCATTCACAGGTTCATTGCTGGATTCAACGCAGAGGCTTTGACTGAAATTCCATCCGGGCATACACATGCTCAGTTTTCATGCAAGTTTTCAAGTTTGGCACTGTTAGAGTCAATAAGGATCACTTTATTTTATAAACACTGCCAGATTTTGTTTTGTGTTTCTTTAAAGTTTACTGGCACATATTAATACATTGTCTCAAGTTTATGTCTTGTCTCTCCAATGAATGAATTATGGGATGCACACTTAGCAATGCAATGCCTCTTTCAGAGAATATGTTCTCAAGCTTTTGATGAAAGAGGTGACAGGAAGGTCTTTTTGATCATAAGCCAAAACTTTGCTACAAAGTAAAGACTGTTACTTTGGAAATCAATGTTTTGCATTATTTGAGAAGTACTGTTACTTTGGAAATCAATGTTTTGCATTATTTGAGAAGTACTGACTACTTATTGAAAATAAGAAGATATGATCTAATTGATTATGTCTGGGAGTAATGACGGAGAAGGCAATGGCAACCCACTCCAGTACACTTGTCTTGAAAATCCCATGGACAGAGGAGCCTGGTAGTCTGCAGTCCAGGGGCTCCCAAAGAGTCGGACATGACTGGGCAACTTCACTTTCACTTTCCAAAGAGTGTTAAGAAGCCAAAATTCTGGTATCCAGTGGCTAGAACAGCTCATGATATATCTAAGTACTTAATAAATACTTTTAAATGAGTGAATGAAAATGATTTCATCTATCTAGATTTATTCAACAGAGTCTGTTTTATACTGTCTAAATTATGCTCAAATCCCGCAAAGCTACTGAAAACCAAATTCAAAGGAATTTGAGTCAAGCAAATATTTTGCTCCTTATCAAAGATTTCCCATGATCAGTGGTCCCTAACCTTTTTTGCTGTGGGGATCCATTTCATGGAAAACAGTTTTCCCACAGATCAGGATAGGGGATTGTTTCAGGGTGATTCAAACATGTTACATTTATTGTGCACTTTCAGTTCAGTCCAGTTCAGTCGCTCAGTCATGTCCGACTCCTTGCTACCCCATGGACTGCAGGATGCCAGGCTTCCCCGTCCATCACCAACTCCTGGAACTTACTCAAACTCTAGTCCATCCCATCAGTGATGCCATCCAACCATCTGATCCTCTGTCATCCCCTTCTCCTCCTGCCTTTAATCCCTGCCAGCATCAGGGTCTTTTCCAATGAGTCTGTTCTTTGCATCAAAGTATTGGAGCTTCAGCTTCAGCATCTGTCCTTCCAAAGAATATTCAGGACTGATCTCCTTTAGAATGGACTGGTTTGATCTCCTTGCAGCCCAAGGGACTCTCAAGAGTCTTCTCCAACACCACAGTTCAAAAGCATCAATTCTTCGGCGCTCAGCCTTCTTCACAGTCCAGCTCTGACATCCATACATGACCACAGGAAAGACCATAGCCTTGACTAGGCGAACCTTTGTTAGCAAAGTGATGTCTCTGCTTTTGAATATGCCATCTAGGTTGGTCATAACTTTCCTTCCAAGGAGTAAGCGTCTTTTAATTTCATGGCTGCAGTCACCATCTGCAGTGATTTTGGAGCCCAGAAAAATAAAGTCTGACACTGTTTCCACTGTTTCTCCATCTATTTCCCATGAAGTGATGGGACCAGATGCCATGATCTTCGTTTTCTGAATGTTGAGTTTTAAGCCAACCTTTTCACTCTCCACTTTCACTTTCATCAAGAGGCTTTTGAGTTCCTCTTCACTTTCTTCCATAAAGGTGGTGTCATCTGCATATCTGAGGTTATTGATATTTCTCCCAGCAATCTTGATTTCAACTTGTGTTTCTTCCAGTCCAGCATTTCTCATGATGTACTCTGCATATAAGTTAAATAAACATGGTAACAACATACAGCCTTGACGTACTCCTTTTCCTATTTGGAACCAGTCTTTTCTTCCATGTCCAGTTCTAACTGTTGCTTCCTGACCTGCATACAGATTTCTCAAGAGGCAGATCAGGTGGTCTGGTATTCCCATCTCTTTCAGAATTTTCCACAGTTTATTGTGATCTACGCAGTCAAAGGCTTTGGCATAGTCAATAAAGCAGAAATAAATGTTTTTCTGGAACTCTCTTGCTTTTTCCATGATCCAGCGGATGTTGGCAATTTGATCTCTAGTTCCTCTGCCTTTTCTAAAACCAGCTTGCACATCAGGAAGTTCACTGTTCACATATTGCTGAAGCCTGGCGTGGAGAATTTTGAGCATTACTTTACTAGCGTGTGAGATGAGTGCAATTGTGCGGTAGTTTGAGCCCTCTTTGGCATTGCCTTTCTTTGGTATTGGGATGAAAACTGACCTTTTCCAATCTTGTGGCCACTGCTGAGTTTTCCAAATTTGCTGGCATATTGAGTGAGGATTGACTGGTTTGATCTCCTTGCAGTCTAAGGGACTCTCAAGAGTCTTCTCCAGCACCACAATTCAAAAGCATGAATTGTTCAGTCCTCAGCCGTCTTTACAGCCCAGTTCTCACATCCATACGTGACTACTGGAAAAATCATAGCTTTAAGTATACTGACCTTTGTTGACAAAGTGCTGTCTCTGTTTTTTTAATACACTGTCTATGTTTGTCATAGTTTTCTTTTCAAGGAGCAAGTGTCTTTTAATTTCAGGGCTGCAGTCACTATCCACAGTGATTTTGGAGCCCAGGAAAATAAAATCTGTTACTAATTCCATTTTTTTCTCCTATTTGCCATGAAGTGATGGGATTGGAATCAAACTTTTTGAACTCATTTAGTTAACCATCAAAATATACTTACCTTTTTGTCTATTATTAACCTGTACCAATAAAATTAGTACTCTTAATATTTATGTCTAATATGTGAAACAAAGAAATATGCATTAACCAGGATAATTACATGAGCTTATTATGTCCAGATTGTTCAGATGATTCAGAATGTATGTAATAAATTTTGGTCTAAATTGTATGGACGTGAAAGTATAGAACTTTGCCAGATCCTTGGCATCTAGAAAGCTGTTTAATAAATAGTAATTTATAAATTCCTGTTATAGAGAAATAATTTGTACTCAAAAGCGTTATGTGGCATAGTGTGACGTGTTACAAATTTGTTCTTTTATGTCATTTGTTATTAACATTAGTTCACATTGAATTGATATTCTGACAAGAACACTCATGAACAAGACACTGAGGAAACATAGTGAAACTCTGAAATGAGCATCATTCTTATTTTCAGAAAATCAGTAGTGGTTGAGATATCTAATTATTTGCCATAGGTAACTCAGATGGTAAGTCATTTGACTTTTATGTGCAGTCTCTTTCTCCTTTGTCTTTGTGCCTTGTTTCTCAGACAACTCTTCTTGCTAGGAAAAACAACAACAACAACAACAAAACACAAAAACCCAAACCTCCCAAAAAATGAGTGCTAATTTTCAACCAAAGCTGACTGGCATATATTTATATCTTTTGCATAAGCATAGGATGTTACAGATCCTAAAGTCATCAAAATAAATTACCTAAAATAAGACAGCACATACACATTTAACCCCCAAATTAATTGTACTGTCAGTAGCAAGTTGTTAAGATAACAGTAGAACAATATGTTTCAAGTAGTCATTGAATCACTTAAAAAATAATAAAAAAAGAAGAACTTGGGAATATAAAATAGAGTGGACAAAGGGCATTCACAAAGGTAGCAGTGTCTTACATAACAATAAGTGCCTTACATAAAAAAGATCACCATTATGATCCTAATTTAGGGCTGATACATGATCTGTATACAGAAATTCGCTGTCATTTGCACCATCACTTTCTCATTCAGAGTTTAATCATATTGTTTAACATTGAGGTTTTGGTCAAAAATATTAATCTGAAGCTCACTACAAAAATATATATCACTTTTTATAGTAGGATAAATTGACATTTGTCTAATGGCTTAAATTGGATATTTGAAAAATAAACATTCCCATTAAATAAATTCTAGAGCTGTATTACTTTTTCTTAACAAGGATGAATCCAAATTTTTATTATATAAATTATACAGTAAAGTGGATAAATTCTACATTCAACCACCTCTGGAGTTTTCCCTTCACAAAAAAATAAAAAGGAATATGAAAGGTGTTTTGCTGGATACATTAATTAAATGATAAATTTCCACCAGATTTTAGGGAATGCGGTCTTTCCAATGCGTGCTATTCATTTTGATGGGAATTGAGTAAAATTAAAGTTTTTTAAAGATCAGTAATGAAAAGACGTACTCTTTCTTTTACACATGAGATGTTGATGAGCACTTAAAAGTGTGGTGACATCAACTTCTGACAAAAATACAGAGCAAAACATTCTGGAGCACCGCATCAGTTAGCATGTTTATGATTGTTCGTAATAACTGTATTTGTAAAAGTGAAACCTTATAAACTGTGAACGCCTAAAAACTGGAGAATGGTAAACATATATTCTATGTACTCATGAAATGGAGAATAGTATATACAAGTTCAATCAGAGCTACATTTAACATCATGTAAATATCATAAATATATACTATTGAATAAAAAAGCATTATTTTCTGTGGGTACACATATATGCACTGAAAGTATGATGGTATGTATACGAATGAAACCTCTACAGTGTTCATGCCAGTTAGAAGGATTACCCGTACCAGCACAGGACACATGTGATGATACACACACCGCTGCTATTTAGTTGCTAAGTCATGGGTGACTCTTGGTGAGCCCATTGACTGTAGGCCCCCAGGCTCCCCTGTCTATGGAATTGTCCAGGCAAGAATACTGGAGTGATTTTCATTTCTTCTCCAGGAGATCTTCCTGATCCAGGGATTGAACCCATGTCTCTTGCATTGGCAGGCAGATTCTTTACCACATTCCTTCGATTTGTACACATTTGCTTTCTAAGCTTGAAGGTGTTCTATAATTAGTCATTATATTGTTTATGTGTTCTAAATAATTTATAACTAATCTGTTCCTATATACCTGTAGACAAAATTGGCAAATCTCCTGCTTTGCTGTAGTTCATGATTAAACAAAAACATTCTATATCAGAGGTGCCCTGACTGGCCACACAGATAAACCACAATAATAAGCAGACACTTTCTGTTCTTAGCCAAAGTTTTTGGCCACCTTATGTTTTACTCTCTTTTAAAAACATTATTTTTAAAAGCTATTTAAAAGGTTCTGAACATTTTACTATCTCCAGGTATTCATCATTAAACCTTCACACAAGAATTATACTTCTAAAGTTCAAAGTGACCACTTTATTCTCTACTTCACAGTCTTCATTCATGTCCCATAACCAAAGGGATCAACCAAGAAAATCACGTGTGTGCTATACTGACTGTGCATCACCTTTTCTTTGCCTAAATCTGTAGTATCTCTCTTCCATAGGTATGTCTTGGTCTACTTTCTTCCCCATAATGGCAAAGACACTTTGTGTTCTTCTATGTGTGTGTGTGCTCAGTGGCTCAGTCATATCTCTCTTTTATAACCCCGTGACCTGTAGCCCGCCAGGCTCCTCTGTCCCTGGGGTTTCCCAGGAAAGAACCCTGGAGTAGGCTGTCATTTTATTTTCCAGGGGATCTTCCCGACTCAGAGATTAAACCCATGTCTCTTGAGTCTTCAGTACTGGCAGACAGATTTTCTATCACTGTGCCAATTACTCTTTAGCTGTGCAAAATTATGTATATTTCTTTCAGTGTCTCATGGATTTGAGTGTCTGGCCTTTGATGTTTATCTCACTTTATGTTACTAAGAAACGCTTTAACAAGATTGACCTCGGATATCACTCTCCTCTCATCATTATATTGATAGATTTTTTTTTCTTGTTCTTCCATAACATCGTGTTCAGGTTTTATCACTGCCTTATCACACTGCACGTTAATTATAAGACTCATGAGTCAGATTGTTGCAATTTACATTCCTGCCAAGCACAGTTTAAAACACAAGAAATATGCTTAGAAAATATTTATTACAATAATAATAAGATCAATGATGTGATATCAATTTTCAAGGTAGAGATACATCTGCTTACTGTTTCAGTTTTATTTGCAACCTCCTACTGAGTTAACAGAGCAAGTATATGTTGTCCAAAAGGATGATATGTTTGTCCTTTCAGCCATAATATCAGGAGAATTGCCTTAGCCTTCTTATTTTTTCTGCAAAAAATCCCAGATGCAAGAACAAAACTAACAGATAATCTAATTAAGATCAACTATCAGATGTATTCAGGGCTTCTAGGAATGAATTTATTACAAATATTCAGAGTAGGTAAGAACATTTAAAAATGGATATCAGTTATATTTTTATCATTAATTTAGTATAGGACAATTGTCAATTTATCTGAGTTTTCTAAGTTTATATTTATCATTGACAGAATGGGGATAACAATAGAAAATAAGAAGAAGCCATGTTTTGTGTGAATTAATAAATTAATATTTGTGCAACTTAGCAATTGCTGAATTGCTGAATTGCTCAGTCATGTCCAACTCTTTGTGACCCCATGGACTGTGCCCCCAGACTCTTCTGTCCATGGGATCTTTCCAGGCAAGAATACTGGAGTGGGTGGCCATTTCCTCCTCCAGGGGACCTTCCTGAGCCAGGGATTGCGCCCACATCTCCTGCGTCTCCTGTACTGGCAGGTGGATTCTGTCAACTCTCAGTTGTCGCTGTGTTCGTGTCATTGCTGTTGCTGTTCATAGCCAGTGGTTGGCGGTTGTCGCCAAGCAGAACGCTCTCTGGGTGTCTTCTCCCTACCGAGGTTTTGAAGAGCAAAAATGTATTCCAGGAAGAATTCCAAACATTATACATGTATTTTTTAAGCTCATATTGAATAGCCTACGAAATGAGGCCTGTCTCATTTTACCCATGAAGAAACTGATTTATTTGCCCAAAAATGTACTACTAGTCCATGTTCTTGACCACTGAATTGCACCTCCTCTGCTGTTAGATGGAAATATAAATATATATATATATATATATATGATTTGTTTTTTTAACAATATTACAGGAACCATGTGTGAACAGTAGATATACAAATAAAACAAACATTCCTTCATTTGTCCTTTTAAAAATTAATTTTGTGACTAATAAAAATAATAATTGAGAGCAATATGCTGAATGAATGTAACACATTAATCACCTTCTTGGAAATGTATCTATTGCTTTTTATCATCTACAAAATGACAATATCTATAGATGTAGATCTAAACTGATAAGATGCTATAGCATTTTCAGCAGAATAAATGCAAATATCTGAGTTATGGAAGTCCCATTATATATTTGACAGGACTACCTTTATTATTAATAATGAATGGTAAATCACCTTGGCAGCATCAAAGCAATTGAACATAACAAAATTGCTTCCCTCATAGTTTAGATACCATGTTGATTTAGCTTTTTCATATGTGTAACTTTGAGTCTCCTTATGGGACTAATGCCATAATTTCCAAATCTTTTCTTTTCTTTTTTTTTTCTTTAATGCTATAAAGGAAGAATCCACTTATTAAGAACAATGGCACTCCAAATTAATTGTTTCCTCCAGCATTAAAGCCAAGGCTATGTCTTCACTTTTGGCTTTTGTCTGAATTGAAGAGATACTTATGACACATTAAAAAATTTTATCTTTCTACAAAAGCTACAGCTGGATGATTCAAAGGAAAAGGAGGTCAACCTATAGCTTGAAATTAACAAGAAACATGGTCATGGTTAAACCCATTGAGTTACTCTCATTTGAGACAAATTACTGCTAAACCAAAGGTACTTTGTGAAATGTATCAGTAAGGGTGATTTGGAAATAAATCTTGCTTTTAAGAGGACCTTTCTTGTCTCCCTTTCCCTCAGGGTAAACTATATATTCCTATTTTAATTAAATTTTCTATTTTTTTAATTTACAATTTCTATAACATTAATTTTTCAACTTATAGATATTTTGGACACTCAATAGAATTAAAGGGTGGTCTATAAGGGCCACAATTAAGTAGTACTTGTAAACCTAAAATTCAAATTAGACCTTCTAACCAAAGGCCCTTTTTATTGTATATAATATTTCATTGCAGTTTAATAAATAATTCAGAGAAAATGGGAATACAGACAATATAGCTGATTTTTTTTTTTTTTTTTTTTTGCTTTTTCTGATTTTTATACTGTTTAATTATATGAGTGGGTAGCCATTCACTTCTCCAGAGGTTCTTCTTGACTAAGGGATCAAACCTGGGTCTCTTGCATTGCAGGCAGATTTTTTTACTATCTGGGCCACCTGGGAAGTTCCCATATGAGGGGTAAGCACTCTAAAGTATCTCTCATTTTAAAAGTGAAGGAACTAGGTGGGAGATGGATTGATCAATTCCAGAAAATCACATGGCTAGATACTGATTGGCCTGGCATTTAAGCCATGTACTTTCATTCTTGATTTTATACTTAATTATTAAGCTATTCTTTTCCCATTAAGTAATTCATATATTATGACTACAAAATGTTTCCACTTCTTCTTGTTTCTTGCCTTCATGTTTCATTAAAAAGGAGGGTTAAGAATATCATATGAAATATTAATCTATTTGGAATTCAAAAAATGGGTCACAAATGCCATGAACACTGGCAAATGTAGCAGGGAAGAGAAATTGCAGGTGGAAGGATTTATCAATAAGAAAGGACTGTGGGAATATTCATGCAAAGTTAGATTCTAATGCTTAGCCTTATGTCACCTCTTTAACTTCATAGATCTGCTTGACCATATTGTACTAAACAAGCAAATTATGCAACTATTTTTATCCAGAACTTAATGCAGTATTATTTTACTTACTTATTTACATAGTAAATATTTATTAAACACTCATATATAATAAGAAATATCTCTAAGTTCTAATAACAAATGTGAGAAAGTAGACATATGAATATACAAAATAGGACTTGACAAATTTGATGATATTCATAGTAACATGGTTATATATGGGTGACTACAGTAGTTACAAAACAATTTTTTAAAGGCTGATCAATTTCAGAAAGATATAAGCCTAAAATGATTGTGACATGCAAGGTTATGAAGGGTCCCTTTTATAATAGTAAAGAACTGTGTGTGTTTTTTGTTTGTTTGTTTGCTATTTATCCTAGGGGAGAGAGGGAAGTTCTCTACTGGGAATGGAATGAAACAGGGTTGAGAGGCTAAAGGGCACACATTTCCTGAAATATACAGTTTTGTTTTATTACAACTCTAAAAAATTTCAGAACTATGTGAAAGGAAAAGAGATTTAGCAGTGCCAAGTTATTGTATTGCTTTAAATGGCTGAATAGCTTCACAGTGTTCAATCATTGAGTATTTTTTGAACACTTTCTGCTGTATGGATACTTTCTTATTTTGTTACTTATGCAACAGATTTGATTCAGCAAATAGGCTAGTTGGTTAGACATTTCAGTGAAGTGATAGAGCTAGCAGCTAGATTGCTGTGGTTTGTACTAACATAGCTAGATTGCCGGAGAAGGCAATGGCACCCTACTCCAGTGCTCTTGCCTGGAAAATCCCATGGGTGGAGGTGCCTGGTAGGCTGCAGTCCGTGGGGTCGCTAAGAGTCGGACACGACTGAATGACTTCACTTTCTCTTTTCACCTTCATGCACTGGAGAAGGAAATGGCAACCCACTCCAGTGTTCTTGCCTGGAGAATCCCAGGGATGGGGGAGCCTGATGGGCTGCGGTCTATGGGGTCGCACAGAGTTGGACACGACTGAAGCGACTTAGCAGCAGCAGCAGCAGCTAGATTGCGGTGGTTGGTACTGGGAAAGGAAAGAGCAGGTTTAGATAGATCTTTTGATGAGTTTGGCTGTGAAGGTGTAGAGAGTAGGGAAAGCTGCAGTGAAATAGGTGGGGAGTTTATAATAAGTTTTTTTAATTTTTATTTTAATGTAAAATATAAGGTATTTTAAACAACTATTGGAAATACACTACCAAGGTGAGATTAAATGCGTAAGGGATCACATTGCTACTACGGTGTGTTACTGAAGGCAGGAGGAGCATTGATCACTTACCTTAATGCCTTCACCAAACCGATAGTGCCTTCACCATAACAAAAGGTAAGAATGATAAGAACACCCCTGTGCATTTGGAACCCAAGTAGTGAAGGATTCCAGTCTGAGGTTAGGTAATTGTCAGAAAATGGGAAGGTGAGAAAATATATAGGAAGATGAGACATTTGAAAGGAATGTCGAAATTTTGAAGTAGTCATTATAAAGAGAAAGAGATTAAGGTGATCTGAGAAACATGTTAACAGTCCCTGCTAACTAAAAATAGGTTATAAAATTATGGGATAAAATATAAATTTTTAGTAAAAAACCAAGCTGCTAAATTATCCTTAACAGTTATAACTTTAACTGTTCAAATACCCCCATCCCCTCTACACATAAAATTCAGAAAGGAAATAGAATGTTGACACTCATAGACCCTGAGACATAGTGAAACATACAATTCTTTTCCCCTCATAGAATTCTGAATTTTCCAAATTTTGTTCAATGAGTATGAATTCACTTTTTTTATTATTTATATTTCTTGTACATACTAACATTTATTTATTAATTTGTGGGCTATTTTCCTTTTATAATCATTACATTTGATGGACATTCTTTGTACAGATTATACTATACATGTGCCAGAGTTTCTTACCAAAAGTGAATATTTAAGTCATAAGATATACATGCTTTTGTTTTTAACCTATTTTGAAAGTTTTAAAACTCAAAAACCTTTAAAAAATAATGCAACAAGTACACTGCTGCTGCTACTGCTAAGTCGCTTCAGTCGTGTCCGACTCTGTGCGACCCCACAGACAGAAGCCCACCAGGCTCCCCTGTCCCTGGGATTCTCCAGGCAAGAACACTGGAGTGGGTTGCCATTTCCTTCTCCAATGCATGAAAGGAAAAGTGAAAGTGAAGTCGCTCAGTCGTGTCCGACTCTTAGCGACACCATGGACTGCAGCCTACCAAGCTCCTCCATCCATGGGATTTTCCAGGCAAGAGTACTGTAGTGGGGTGCCATTGCCTTTGCTATGCTCATCTAAAGATAGTAGCCTGAGGTTTTGAAATATGTGGAAACAGATTTCTTTTCAGTACTCAGTTTCCTTTGTATAAATTCCACTTGTGCCTTGAGGAAGAAACGTGTGGTAGTTAGCTATTGCCATCATGTGCATATACACTGTGCATTGGCTGCATCAGCTTTGCTCCAAACTGCTGGTCTGCAGATTGGGGGTCTCTGCTTTATTGGTCTTTGGACCCAGGCTGGTGCTGTAGGTCCTAAATGAGCCATGTTCTCATGATAGTCACAGAAGCAAAAGAGAGCATTCCAACTATTTCCTATCATGTCCTAACATTCCTTTGAACAGACCATCAGGAGGCTACAGCCGAAGTCAAGTATACAGAACAGATAGAGAATGAAGATATAGAGCAAAAATAATGTGCCTATCATGAGGCCACGGAAACTGTATCGATGTATCAGTCTATAAGAGGGAGTGAAAATTTGAGACCAATAATTTAATCTACTGCAGTGCTCATTTCTTGCTTAAGTTGTGCTGCTAAAAGAAAAAAAGAATTGGAACTGCTGAACACATGCTTTTGTAGAATATCTTTTATAGAAGAAAGAAACTCTGAAAGCCAATCTGTTCCATCAGTTAAGACAAAAAGATTTTCTTCATTGCCAGAAAATGGAATGCATTAATAGACTCAGAACACAAGTACAGTGGTATAATCTTTTCATCTTAGAAAACTGGAAATTCCTAAATCTGCTCTTTTTGTATTTTAATGGCTCTACTTTATCCCTAGTTTTCTGGTTCTGATTAGTGTTTTAAATTGCAAGCTCTTTAGGACCTCCCTTGTAGCTCAGTTGGTAAACAATCTGCCTGCAGTGCAGGAGACAGGTTCAATTCCTGGGTTGGAAAGATGCCTTGGAGAAGGAAATGGCAACCCATGTCAATATTCTTGCCCAGAGAATCCCATTGTCAGAGGAGCCTGGAGGGCTACAGTCGATGGGGTGCAAGAGTTGGACAGGTTTTAGCAACTAAACCACTAAAGCCTACTGGAGGTAGGGATGCCTTTTGAAACAAATTATTCTGTGTGGATGAATTAAATTACTGAATACTTTAAGTAGTAGAAAAGTGGCAAACCAAATATATATCCAATTCCAACAGTCCTTACAGGCAGATATTAGAGTGAGACAGTGGCATACATGTGGGTCTCCATGGAAAACTAGAACAATATGTATTTCTGTCTTAATGCAATGCAATATATTTCTTCACATACTCCTGAATGTGTCATCAAGAGTTCCCTTAGGTTCTGTGGAGATGGGAGGAGAAGGTAGAGATAGGTTGCTTGATTCTCTATTCACCCTTCATAGAGAAGGTTTGAGCTTCCCTGATGGTACAGAGGGTAGAGAATCTGCCTGGAAAGCAGGGCACTTGAATTCAATCCCAGGGTCAGGAAGATCCCCTGGGGAAGGGAATGGCAAACCCACTCCAGTATTCTTGTCTGGAGAATTCCATGGACAGAGGAGGCTGACAGGCTATATAGCCCATGGGGTCACAGAGTCAGACACTACTGAGTAATTTTCACTTCCGGAGAGGGTTTGGCTTTGCAACTATGTCCAGAGATGAGAAGCCAGTTTGAACCTACCAATGTTATTAAGAGGAGGTTCTTGTTATATGGTCTCTAATAAATAGAAATAATAATAGAGACATTGAAACATATTTACAGCCTAACAAAAAAGGCATGTGTAAATTCTAGTGGTTTCCCACAGTTAAATAATAATGATGAATTGTTTTCCTTCTCTCTCAATGTAAAATTATTATTATTGTTTAGTTGCTCAGTCATGTCTGACTCTCTGCAACTCCATCAGTTGTTGCCTGCCAGGCTCCTCTGTCCATGGGATTTCCCATGCAAGAGTACTGGAGTGGGTTGCCATTTTCTTCACCAGGGGATCTTCCTGACCCAGAGATCGAACCCACCTCTCTTGCTTGGCAGGCAGATTCTTTACCACTGAACCACCAGGGAAGCCCTAAAATTCATCAAGCAGAAATAAAAAGTAAAATATAATGAAATTCAGACTTACAGGTTATTTTGTGAAATCTTGACAGGAAATCTGATTTAAACAGATATCCTGTCAAGATTTCACAAATCAGATATTTAATAATACAAGATTTAATAAATTTATTCATTTGGCAGATATTTAAAAAGAACCTGTTATATGCCAGACACTATTTGGGGAGCTGGCATAAGAAATTAAACAAGGCATATAAAGCTTGGCTCTCATAGGTATACAAAATACATAATATCCTAAGTTATAAGAAAACTGTAGGAATCAATGCCTGATTAGGAAAACCTGAAATATAATTGAACAATTGCTAGAGGTTCACCATGGACAGTTTGAGTTAAAAATTCTAAAGTGATCGAGTCACTGGGGGACTAGCATGCTTTTTTGAGTATTAACTACAATTAAAGACATCAACTGCATTCTCACAGTAAATAATAAAGAAAACTTAGGATTCTGATAGGGGAGTTCAGTTCAGTTCAGTCACTCAATCATGTTCGAACATTTGCAACCCCATGAACTGCAGCACACTAGATCTCCTTGTCATCATTAACTCCCAGAGTCCACCAAAACCCATGTCTATTGAGTCTGTGATACCATCCAACCATCTCATCCTCTGTCATCCCCTTCTCCTCCTGCCCTCAATCTTTCCCAGCATCAGGGTCTTTTCAAATGAGTCGAGTCTTCGCATCAGGTAGCCAAATTATTGGAGTTTCAGCTTCAACATCAGTCCCTCCAATGAACACCCAGGACTAATCTCCTTTAGAATGGACTCTTTGGATGTCCTTCCAGTCCAAGAGACTCTCAAGAGTCTTCTTCAACACCACAGTTCAAAAGCATCAATTCTTCGGTGCTTTCTTTATAGTCCAACTCTCACATCCATACATGACCACTGGAAAAACCATAGCCTTGACAAGATGGACCTTTGTGGACAAAGTAATGTCTCTGCTTTTCAATATGCTGTCTAGGTTGATCATAACCTTCCTTTCGAAGAGTAAGGTCTTTTAATTTTATGACTGCAATCACCATCTGCAGTGATTTTGCAGCCCTCCCAAAATAAATTTGGCCACTGTCCCCATCTATTTCCCATGAAGTGATGAGACTGCATGCCATGATCTTAATTTTCTGTATGTTGAGCTTTAAGCCAACTTTTTCACTCTCTACTTTGACTTTCATCAAGAGGCTCTTTAGTTCCTCTTCACTTTCTGCCATAAGGGTGGTGTCATCTGCATATCTGAGACTATTGATATTTCTCCAGGCAATCTTGATTACAGCTTGTGTTTCTTCCAGTCCAGCATTTCTCAGGATGTACTCTGCATATAAGTTAAATAAGCAGGGTGACAATATACAGCTTTGACGAACTCCTTTTCCTATTTGGAACCAGTCTGTTGTTCCATGTCCAGTTCTAACTGTTGCTTCCTGACCTGCATACAGGTTTCTCAAGAGGCAGGTCAGGTGGTCTGATATTCCCATCTCTTTCAGAATTTTCCAGTTTATTGTGACCCACACAGTCAAAGGCTTTGGCGTAGTCAATAAAGCAGAAATAGATGTTTTTCTGGAACTCTCTTGCTTTTTCCATGATCCATCAGATTTTGGCAATTTGATCTATGGTCTCTCTGCTGTTTCTAAAACCAGCTTGAGCATCTGGAAGTTCACAGTTTAAGTATTGCTCAAGCCTGCCTTAGAGAATTTTGAGCATTACTTTACTAGCGTGTGAGATGAGTGCAATTGTGCAGTAGTTTGAGCATCCTTTCCAGAGAAGGCAATGGCACCCCACTCCAGTATTCTTGCCTGGAAAATCCCACCGAAAGAGGAGCCTGGTAGGCTGCAGTCCATGGGGTCACTAAGAGTCGGACATGATTGAGCAACTTCACTTTCTCTTTTCACTTTCATGCATTGGAGAAGGAAATGGCAACCCATTCCAGTGTTCTTGCCTGGGGAATCCCAGGGACGGGGAGGCCTGGTGGGCTGCCGTCTATGGGGTCACACAGAGTCGGACACGACTGAAGTGACTTAGCATAGCATAGCATAGCATTAAGCATTCTTTGGCATTTCCTTTCTTTGGGATTGGAATGAAAACTGACCTTTTCCAGTCCTGTGGCCACTGCTGAGTTTTCCAAATTTGCTGGCATATTGAGTGCAGCACTTTCACAGCATTATCTTTCAGGATTTGAAATAGCTCAGCTGGAATTGCATCACCTCCACTAGCTGTGTTTGTAGAGATGCTTTCTAAGGACCACTTGACTTCACATTCCAGGATGTCTGGCTCAAGGTGAGTGATCACACTATCATGATGATCTGGGTCATGAAGATCTTTTTTGTACAGTTCTTCTGTGTATTCTTGCCACCTCTTCTTAATATCTTCTGCTTCTGTTAGGTCCCTACTATTTCTGTCCATTATTGAGCAAATATTTGCATGCAATGTTAGGGGGAGTTAAAGGAATCATTTTAAAATACAGTCATCCCTCAGTATCCACTGGGGACTGGGCACCCATAATGTGAGTTTGCTCTCGTTCCTTACATAAATAGTGCAGTATTTACATAAAACTTACATACATCCTCCCATATACTAGGGCTTCTCTGGTGGCTCAGACAGTAAAACATCTGCTTTACCCTGCCATACGGGAGACTCAGGTTCGATCCCTGGGTTAGGAAGATCCCCTGGAAAAAGGAAATGGCAACCCACTCCAGTATTCTTGCCTGGAAAACTCCATGGACAGAAGAGCCTGGTAGGCTACAGTCCATGGGGTCACAAAGAGTCAGATACGACTGAGCGATTTCACTTTCACTTTCTTCCCATATACTTTAAATCATTTCTAGTTTACTTATAAAATCTAAAACATCACAGTACTATATAAGTAACAGCAAATTCAAGTTTTGCATTTTGGTAGTTTCCAGAATTAAATTTATATATATATATATATATATATATATATATATTATATATGTATGCATTGATTTGCAATTGGTTGAATCTGCTCATATGGAAACCATAGGCATAGAAAGCTAACTGAACACAGAACTTTGTCCTTAACAAGTGTGCTTTCAGAAGAAATTATTTAAGTAGAATCTAAACTGTAGGGATTTTATCAGAGCTAATTAATCTGGGGAGAGATAACTACCCAACTGCAACTGGGGATAGGGGGTAAAAAAATTTTAAAATAATTGTGAAATTCACAGTCTAGAGGTACAGATTCACTAAAAAGATTGACTCCTTATTATAGGATTATACAATGCTTCCCTTATCTCACCACCACATTATTAAAATCTTATTTACATAACTTTCTTGAATCTGATATATCATGTCTAGATATCAAGGAGAAAAATAAAAGGCATAACCAAATGCAAAAAACACATTTTAATGAAACAGAACAAGAATCAGAACCAGACTTGGCACTGCTGTTGGCATGATCAGACTGAGGATTTAAAGCAGTTATGGTTAATCTGTGAAGGGCTTTAATGGATAAAGAAGATAGTATGTAAGAACAGATGCATAATGTAAGCAAAGAGATAGAAGAGCTAAATACTGCATCAGAAATAAAGAATGTCTTTGATGGGCTTATTAGTAGACTAGACATAGCTGAGAAAAGAATATCTGAGCCTGAGTATGTCAATAGAAACCTTCAAAATTGAAAAGAACAAGAGAACAATACTGAAAAAAAAAAAAAAAAATATATATATATATATATATCTACTATCTTATGTATAAGATCTACTATCTTATGTATAAGATCTACTATCTTATGTATAAGATCTACTATCTTATGTATAAGATCTACTATCTTATGTATAAGATCTACTATCTTATGTATAAGATCTACTATCTTATGTATAAGATCTACTATCTTATGTATAAGATCTACTATCTTATATATAAGATCTACTATCTTATATATAAGAACTGTGGGACAATTACAATTGGTGTATCTTACACATAATACGAATACCAGCAGGAGAAAGAGAGAAAGAAATATTTGAAATTGTAATGACTAAGAACATCCCCAAATTAATGTTTAGACTTAACCATAATCCAGGAAACTCAGAGAACACCAAGGAGGATCTTGAAACTTCAGAAAATTAAAGATAAAGAAAATATCTTGAAATAAATCAAAAGAAAAGTGAAATACTACCTATAGAAAAGAAAAATAAAAATCACCTCTGACGTCTCCTCAGAAACCACACAAGGGAGAGAGTAGAGTAAAATGTATAAAGCGGTGAGAGAAAAATCCACCAGCTGCATAGTACCCGATGAGATTATTTTGAAAAAAGGTTAAGGAGGAATAAAGACTTTTACAGAAAATGAAAATTTGTCACCAGTAGACTTGATTTTCATGAAATGCTAAAAGAAGTTCATAGAGAGAAGGTAATTACATGGTTACAAATACAGGTATATGTAAAGAAAGAAAAAGCATAGATAAAGGAATAAGAGTACTTATTCTTAATAGACCTAATAGATAGTGGTTAGTTCAAAATAATAATACAATAATGTATGTGATTATACATATATGTAAATGAAATGGACTATAGCAATGATATAAGGGATGAGAGGAAGCAATAAAATTGCTTTATCATTATAAATTAGTCACACTATCTGTTTGAAAGTAAACTTGGATTAGCTAGAAATGTATATTGTCATAGAGTTCTATGGCAACAACTAATTTTGTTTAAGTTATGATTAGAAACAGAATTAGAAAAGTTATGATTCTTATATGATAAGAAAGGAAAGGAAATGTAATCATACACAACTCTCAATTAAAACCACAGAGGGCAGATTCCACAAAAATAACTATATTAGAACTAATAAATGAATTTATTAAAGTTGTATAATACAAGTTCAGCATACAGAAACTTGCTGTTTTTCTATACATTAATAATGAACTATCAGAAAAAGACAGTAAAAGCAAGCAATCTCATTTAAAATTTCATTTTAAAAAATAATAATAAAAAAAAACCTAGGAATAAATTGAACCAAAGAGATGAAAGACCCATATTCTGAAACTTGTAAAACACTGATGAAGGAAATTGAAGGTGATACAAAGAAAAAGAAATATATCCTATACTCTTGAATTGGAAGGGTTAGTATTGATAAATGGCCATACTACTCAAAGCAACATACAGATTCAGTGCAATTCCTACAAAAATCCCCATGATATTTTCACAGTGCTGCTGCTGTTGCTAAGTCGCGTCAGTCGTGTCCAACTCCATGCGACCCCATAGACAGCAGCCCAACAGGCTCCTCTGTCCCTGGGATTCTCCAGGCAAGAATACTGGAGTGGGTTGCCATTTCCTTCTCCAATCCTAAAGTTTATATGGAATCACAAAAGACCCAGAATTGCCAAAGTAATATTGAGAAAAAAGAATACAACTGGAGGTATCTCGCTCTCACTTCAGACTGTATTACAAAACTACAGCAATTAAAACAACATGCTGCTGCTGCTGCTAAGTCGCTTCAGTCATGTCTGACTCTGTGCGATCCCAGAGAGGGCAGCCCACCAGGCTCCCTCGTCCCTGGGATTTTCCAGGCAAGAACACTAGAGTGGGTTGCCATTTCCTTCTTCAACATGCTACTGGCACAGAAATAGAAACATAGATCAACGGAACAGAATAGAGAGACTAGAAATTAACACACATACATATGGGTCATTTATAGAAAGGCAAGAAGATAGGACACTGAAAGATGAGCTCCCTGGGTGCCCAATATGCTACTGGAGATCAGTGGAGAAATAACTCCAGAAAGAATGAAGGGATGGAACCAAAGCAAAAACAACCCAGTTGTGGATGTGACTGGTGATAGAAGCAAGATCTGATGCTATAAAGAACAATATTGCATAGGAACCTGGAATTTAAATTCCACGAATCAAGGCAAATTGGAAGTGGTCAAACAGGAAATGGCAAGAGTGAACGTTGACATTCTAGGAATCAGAGAACTAAACTGGACCAGAATAGGTGAATTTAACTCAGATGACCATTATATCTACTATTGTGGGCATGAATTGCTTGGAAGAAATGGAGTAGACATCACAGTTAACAAAAGAGTCCAAAATACAGTACTTGGATGCAATCTCAAAAACGACAGAATGATCTCTGTTTATTTCCAAGGCAAACCATTCAATATCACAGTAATCCAAGTCTATGCCCCGACCAGTAAAGCTGAAGAAGCTGAAGTTGAACAGTTCTATGAAGACCTACAAAACCTTTTAGAACTAACACCTAAAAGAGCTGTAATGAACTATACAAAAAAGATCTTCACGACCCAGATAATTACGATGCAGTTGATCACTGACCTAGAGAGATACATCCTGGAATGTGAGGTCAAGTGGGTTTTAGGAAGCATCACTATGAACAGAACTAGTGGAGGTGATGGAATTCTGGTTGAGCTATTTCAAATCCTAAAAGATGATGCTGTTTAAGTGATGCACTCAATATGCCAGCAAATTTGGAAAACTGAGCAGTGGCCACAGGACTGGAAAAGGTCAGTTTTCATTCCAATCCCAAAGAAAGGCAATGCCAAAGAATGCTCAAACTACCACACAGTTGCATTCATTACACACACTAATAAAGTAATGCTCAAAATTCTCCAAGGCAGGCTTCAACAATACGTGAACCGTGAACTTCCAGATGTTTAAGCTGGTTTTAGAAAAGGCAGAGGAATCAGAGATCAAATTGCCAACATCTGTTGGATCACAGAAAAAGCAAGAGCTTTCCAGAATAACATCTATTTTGCTTCATTGACCATGGCAAAGCCTTGAACTGTGTGGGTCACCACAAACTGTGGAAAATTCTGAAAGAGACGGGAATACCAGACCACCTAACCTGCCTCCTGAGAAATCTATATGCAGGGTTAGAGCAACAGTTAGAACTGAACATGGAACAACAGACTGGTTCCAAATGGGGAAAGGCACATCAAGGCAGTATATTGCCATCCTGCTTATTTAACTTCTTCTGCCCTTAATCTTTCCCAGCATCAGGGACTTTTCTAATGAGCCTGCTGTTCAAATCAGATAACTAAAATACCGGAGCTTCACTTTCAGCATCAATCCTTTCAATGAATATTCAGGGTTGATTTTCCTTGTGTTTGACTAGTTTGATCTCCTTGCTGCCAAAGGGACTTTCTGGAGTCTTCTCCAGCACCACAGTTCAAAGAGAGCAGACTTTAAGAAAAGAAAATTATCAGGGAGAAAAAAGGAATATTATGTAATAATAAAGAACTCAATTCTTCAATATGACATAACAATCCTTAATGTGGATATGCCTTACAAGGAAATATCAAAATATGAGAAGCAAAAACTAGTATAATTGCAAACAGTAATAGATGAGACAACTATTGTGGTAGGAGAGTTCAGCAGAGGCTTCAAACTCCTCTGTTAGAAATGGCCAAATCTATCAGGCAGAAAGTCAGTACGTACATAATTGAAATCAACAACACTGTCAATCAACTCAATTTAATTGAAATCTATAGGCTATTTGATCCAACATAATACACATTATCTCAGGCTCCCATGAACATTCATGAAAGTACAATACATTCTGGGCCATGAAACATACCTAAATTAATTTAAAATAATAGATATCATATAATGTCTGTATTTATACCTATGAAATTAAATTAGAAATGAAAAATAGAAGAATAAATGGAAAATTCCCAATACAAGTAAATTAAACAGTACAGTTCTGAATAATACATAGGGCAAAGGAAAAATCAAGATGAAAATTTAAATATTTTAAAGTAAATAAAAATACAATTTACCAAAATTTGCGGAATGAAGCAAAAACATGATGAATGAGGATTTTCTATTATTGAAAATATGTACTAGAAACCAGAAAAATCTGAAATCAATTATCTAAGCTTTAACCTTAGAAACCTAGAAAAAGAAGAACAAGCTATGTCTAAAGTGAACATATGAAAAAAGAAATTATTCAAATTTGAGCAGAAATCAACAAAACTGAGAACAGGAAATCCAATTAAAAATTATCCAAACCAAAAATTGCTTCTTAATAAAGATCAATAAAATTGATAAGCCATTAGCTTATTTTAGCTAGTTTGTGAAGTGAAAGTCACTCAGTTATGTCCTTATGTCTGATTCTTTGTAACCCCATCAACTGTAGCCTGCCAGGCTCCTCTGTCCATGGGATTCTCCAAGCAAGAATACTGGAGTGGATTGCCATTCTCTTCTCCAGCGGATCTTCCCAACCCAGGATTCACACCAAGATCTCCCACAATACAGGCAGATTCTTTACTGTCTGAGCCACCAGGGAAGCCAAAGAATACTGGAGAGGGTAGTCTATCCCTTCTCCAGAGGACCTTTCCTACCCAGGTATTGAACCGAGGGGTGGATTCTTTTCCATCTGAGCCATCAAGGAAGTCCATTAAAAAAAAAAAAAGCATCTCCCAAATACCAACACAAAAAATATATTACAAGAAATGAAAATTTTGGACCAATCTTTCTCATGAACTTAGATGTAAGAGTCCTCAACAAAATGTCAGCCAAAAAACAACAACAACAAAAAATCTAACAATATATAAAAAAAATTGTCTGCCAACCGATTAGTATTTATTGCCAAGCTGGTATGCTGCAGCCCATGGGGTCACAAAGAGTCAGACATGACTTAGCAACTGAACAATAGCAACCAATGCAAAGCTGGTTCAACATATGAAAAGCAACTGACACAATCCACTGCATCAACAATCTAAAGATTATATTAATAGACTCAGAGAAGCTATTTAACAAAAACCAACACCCATTCATGATACAATATCTCAGAAAAGTAGGACTAGAGGGGAACTTTCTCAAGTTGAGAGAGAATAACTGCAAAAAACCTACAGCCTACATCATTCTTAATGGGGAGAAACTAGAAGACTTCTCATTAAGATCAGGGACAAAGAAAGGGTGCTACCTCTCACCATTGTCTTTTTAACACCTTACTTGGAGTAATAGTTAATGCTATGAGACCAGAAAAGAAAGAACATGTATGCAGATGGAGAAGAAATATGGAAAACTGTCTTTATTCATAGATTACATGATTGAATATGTAGGAAAAGAATTAGCAAAAAAAAAAAAAAAGAAAGAAAGAAAACTTTTATAATAATTGATTATAGCAAATTTGTGAGATTAAAGGCTAACATATGAAAGTCAATAAATACCTTACATAACTGCAATGACTATATGGTATTCAAAATTGCAAACAATACTGCTTACATTACTATCCACAAGATGAAATACCTAGGTAAAAATCTAACCATGTACAAGATCTATATGAGAAAACTCATATGGAAAAACTCAAAGAAGAACCAAATCAATGGATAGATATTCCTGTTCATTTATAGAAATACTCAATAATGTCAAGATACTAATACTTTCCAACTTGATTTATAAAGAGAAGAACATGGTTGGAAACTTATGCTACCTGACCTCAAGACTTACTATAAAGTCGCAGTAATTAAAACAACATTGCATTGATAAAAAAGTAGACAAAAAGATTAAATGGAAAAGACCAGAGAGCCCATAAATAGACTAAAAATAAATAGAATGATGGAATTTCCCAGGTGGTACTAGTGGTAAAGAACCTGCTTACCAGTGCAGGAGACATAAGAGATATGAGTTTCATCCCTGGGCTGGGAAGATCCCCTGGGGAAGGGTATCGTGTCCCACTCCAGTATTTTTGCCTAGAGAATCCCAAGGACAGAGAAGCCTAGTGGGCTAAAGTCCATAGAGTCACAAAGAGTCAGACACAATGGAAAAGACTTAGCACACACACAAATGGAGTGAACCATTATTTGAAAAATGTTCAAAAGCTGTACAAGTAAGATAGTCTTTTCAAGAAATGGCACTGGAACAACAGAGATTCACGTGCAAAAACTCAGTAAACCCAGAGACAGATCTTCACCCTTCACAACAATTAACTCAAAATTAATCACAAGCCTAAGTGTAAAATGCAAAACTATAAAATTCTTAGAAGATAATGTACGAGGAAATCTAGATGACTTTGAGTTTGAGGATAAGTTTTTAGATACAACACCAAAATTACAATCCATGAAAAAAAGAATAGGCTGAATTTGATTAATTTTTTAAAACTTCTGTTCTGCAAAGATAATGTCAAGAGAATGAGAAGAAAAGCTATAGACTAGTTAAACATATTTGCAAAAAAAGAGATCTGATGGACTATTATTCAAATATGCAAAGAATTCTTAAAACTCAACAATAAGATATAAAACAATGTGATTATAAATTCTGCCAAAGACATTAACAGACTCTTCACCACAGAAAATATATAAATGTCAAGTAAACATATGAAAAGATGCCCCATATCTTATGTCATCAGGGAAATGAAAATTAAAATGACAACAAGATATTACTACATGATTGTTAAAATGGCCAAAATTCAGAACACTGTTGAAAACATCAAATACTAGTGACGATTCAGGGCAATAGCAGCTCTCATTCACTGTTGGTAAAAATACAAAACAGTACACCCACTTTGAAAGATAGTTCAGTGGTTTCTTAAAAAACTAAACACATTCTTACCATATAACTTAGCAACTGTATATTTGGCATTTAGTCAAAGGAGTTGAAAATTTACAGTCACACGAAAACCTACACATGGATGTTTATAGCAGCTTTGTTCATAATTATCAAAATCTGGAGGCAGCCAACATGTTTTTCAGTGAATAAACAAACAGCGGTACATTAAACAATGGAATATTATTAAATACTAAAAATAAATGAACTTAAATAATGAAAAGACATTAAATAAACTTAAATATATATTATTCTTGTGGCTAAGCTAGTAAAGAATTTGCCTGCAATGCAGGAGACCCCAATTCAATTCCTGGGACAAGAAGACCCCCTGGAGAAGGGAACAGGCACACACTGCAGAATTTTGACCTGGAGATTTCCATGAACTGTATAGTGTTTGACATGACTGAGCAACTTTCAATTTACTTCACTCAATAAAAAATGCCAATGGAAAAGGTTACATACTATATGATTCCAACTACATGACGTTTCTTAAAAGGCAGAAATACAGAGATAGTAAGGAGATCAGTGATTTTCAGGGATCATGAGTGAGTAAAGGATGAGTAAGCAGAGCACAGAAAAATTTTAGGTTAGTGAAAATATTCTGTGATTCAATACTGATAAGTGCACGTTATTATACATTTGTCCAAAACTATACAATGTATGACACCAAGAGTGAAACATAATATCAACTATGGATTTTGGGTGATATGATATTTTTGTGGTATTTTCATCAATAGTGACAAATGTACTGCTCTTGTAGGGGATATTGATGATAGGTGAGGCTAGGTACTAATAAGTATGGGGGCAAGAGATACATTGGGAATCTCACTGTCTTTCTATCAATGTTGCTTTGAAAATTCTTTAAATAAATAAGGTCTTTTTTAAAAAGTAAATATTCTGGAACAGAATTTTATGCATTCATACTAAATGATGCATATAAGCATTAAGAGAGGGAATCTGATCTAAAGACTAGTATAAATTTAGATTGAATAAAGAGATCATATTCTCACCATATTGTCCTCTTCAATTTATCCCTAATGCTAGAAAACCTTCTCTTCCTCAGCTTAAGGAAATATACTAGATATACTGCAAATATAAAAATTAAATATCTATTTATTCATACAGTCCATACTGGATGTTATTACGAGTATCTAATCTAGTGTAATAACTATCGGTTTTCCTTAAAGTTATGACTGCTGCTGTGCTTAGTAGCTCAGTTGTGCCCAACTCTTTGTGACTACATGGACTGTAGTCAAAGTTATGACTACCTATGTCTTTTCATGAGAGTTCAAAGTGAAATTTCGTGAATCAGGTTATTGTCTATCAAGTCTCGGCTGAACAATAGCAATACGTTAACACTAAGTGTGGCTAGATTATAGTTTGTCCTTCCCAAGGAGATGAAGGAAAACCTAATTTTTGAGTAATCCTATTTCTGTTGCATTTAAAGTATAAAGCAAATGGATTTTCTTATACGAAAACATATAAAATGAGAGGCAAGATCTTGCTATCAGAGGTCATTGATCCAGCCTATACTTGCTGGACCCATTTCTCTGTTTTTCCTTATGCTGGTTTGTCTTAGAGGAAAACTGAACTCTGTAAGCCTTTGCTCCCACTCTGCTCCCATGTCAGCTTGTTTCCATCTGAATTTGTGAAGTACTGGTAGACCTTGGAATATATGAGAAAGGGGGAAATCTGGCATTTCCTTCTCTTCAGTCAAGGGTTTCCAGGAGCACTGGCAACACTTCCTGCTTCCACTTGCTGCCAGGTGAACCAAAGACCTGGAATCCATCAGCATGGCCTCCTTTCTTTGTTTCTCCAACATGCTGCTGCCAATTCCCAGGTTGCCTACTGTGGGAGGTTAGATCTATTTATTTTTCTTGCTCTAAATACAATAAACACAAAGAATCAATGCGGTTTGCCTATTTACGCCTCTACAGGCATCATTGTTTTAGTTAGATTGTTTGACTAGCTTCTCTCTTTCTCCATTGTCTTTCTACTCCCATCACCATCTTTAATGTCAGCGATGCTGTATGTTCACAGTGTTACAGTTAAATTTTGCCCCATCTCATTAAGGAATATGTGAGGGATAAAAATATGAATGTAGTATAGTGTAAAACAAGGTTGTACTTCTGATTGTACTGTCATCTTACTGGGAAGAATACAAATATCTGATGTAGTTTATTTAAATTTAAACCTGGATATTTTCAAATGTATACATGTCTCATTAGGGAATGTGTGAGGGGCATAAATACGAATCCAGTATCATGTAAAGCAAGGTTGTACTTCTGACTATATTGTCATCTTACTGGGAAGAATAGAAATATGTGATGTAGTTTATTTAAATTTAGACATGGGTATTTTCAAATGTATAATTAAAAGGATGCAAAGTTTATCAGATCATAGAAAATATGACCTGATGTCAGATCATAGAAAATAGAATTTTCATCCTCCCTAAAATGATGACTAGTCATGGTGGGAGCTCAACTTAAATTGATGTTAGATGGATCTGGTTTTGCAAATTTCATACATAATACCTCAATTCATTAGCTCATTCTCTCATTTACCTCCGATTTCCTCAGCCCATACTAGATGCTGAGGATGTAACAGTGATTAAATGCAGATGATCTTCATTTCCTGAGGCCTGCAGTCTAGTTAAGGGATCAATCAATAACATAACTGCCTAATAAATGTACAATGACAACTCATCAAAGTGCTAAAATAAATGTATGGCAACATGCCAATATGAGGATAATTCAAATCTTTGAAGATTCAGCCTAACATAATCCCTTTCCTGAAGTTCTAACCCTGAGCTAACCCTGAACTGTGATTTGAAGAATTGTTATTGTTCAGTCACTCAGTCATGTCCAACTCTTTGCAACCCCATGGACTGTAGCATGTCAGGCTTCTCTGTCTTTCACCATCTCCCAGAGTTTGCTCAACTCATGTCCATTGAGTCCATGATACCATTCAACCATCTGGTCCTCTGTTGTCCCCTTCTCGTATCCTCCTGACTTCAGTCTTTCCCAGCATCTGAAGACTGGATAAAGACTAAACATATGACAAACTCAAAGGAATATTCCAATCTGAACAAACAGAAAAAATAAAGGCAAATAAAAAGAAATATAAAAATAAGATAAAATATAGAAAAACAGAATGAAAATCAGAGTGACTCAGGCAGAGCGGGGGAGACTGTGAGTAGGCTCTCATTGCTCAGTCTTGTCCCACTCTTTGCGATCGTGTAGACTGTAGTCAGGCTCCTCTGTCCATGGGATTGCCCAGCAAGAATATTGTAGTGGGTGGTCATTTCCTTCTCTAGGGGATCTTCCTGACACAGGGATCAAATGTACATCTCCAGTGTCTTCTATATTGGCAGGAAGATTCTTCTACCACCCTGCCACCTGGGAAGCCCTAAGAGTGGGCTGTAGGGGCTGGTATTCATTTTCTTTTGCAACTAACAAACAAACCCAAAGGTGGGAACTTTCAACAACAACCATATATGAACTCACAGTTTTGTAGGTCAGAAGCCTGGTGGGCTCAGCTGGATACTCTGCTCAGAGTCTCATTAAGCAGAAATCTGTCTGGGATAGCCTGCCTTCCCTTCTTGGGGCCCTGGAAGAAAACCTGCTTCTGAGATCATTCAGGTCATTAGCAGAACTCAGTTCCTTGCAGCTGTAAGATGGGGTCCTGTTTCCTGGTTGACTGTCATCTGTATGCTGGACTTTGCTTCCAGAGGCCACCTGCATCTCTTCCCAGTTTTCCCAAATACCATCTTCCAGGAACCATGGGTCAAGGTCTGTCATGCTTTGCAACTTCCTCATTTACCCTTCACCTGCAACCCTCTGACTAACACTTCTGCTTTCCTCTTCAACTTTTAAGGGCTCGTGTGTTTGCATTTGGGCTCATCTGGATAATCCATGATCTTATCCCTATTTTGAAGTCAGTTGATAAGCAGCATTAATTATATCTGCAAAGTCCTTTTCCAGCAGTTAGTTTTTAATTGAAGAACCAGAAGGTGGACATCTTGAGGGGAGATTTTTAAAACTCTGCCTAGCACAGTCATATTAGGGAATGTTGACTTATTTCTAAGAGGTTTGTTATGCCACTGAAAGATTTCAAAAATGAAGGTGGAGGCAGTGGTGATCATGTAAGTCTTTGTAGTGTGTCACTGAAATATTTTCAACTACTGGTAAAATAAAAAAGTAAAGTAACATTTCTATCAGGAATGGTGAAAGAGAAATGATGTGTATGAAAAATCAAGAAATTTATGAGAAATTAATGTAGTCAATCCAGCCAGGATCCTAAATCCACATAGAAGGCATTTAAAGGGAAACAAGTATTTTCACCCCAGGGAAATTAGCTCCCAGCAGAGAAAGCTGAATAAGCAAGCAAAATAAAATAGGAAGTTGAACTGACATATATTGCTAAAACATATATTACGAAGGAAACAAAAGATATTTGGGGAATGGAAGTGATCAAATAATTAGGAAGATAAGATATGGGGATCTTGAAATTCCCATGTCTATTTCTAAATATATATTACAGTGTATTTATTTTAAATTACAAGGTGTTTTTAACATAGGGAGTTGTGAAATTAGCATCCCATGAAGCACTGAGCTTGGGACTTCTCAGGTTGCTTAGTGTTAAAGAATCTACCTGCCAAAGCGGGAGACTCAGGAGATGAGGGTTTGATTCCTGTCATGCTGAAAAATGACTGCTTTCCAGAATTTTACCCACTGAACTACCTCCAACACCTATCACTCAGTTGGTGCTATGACCTAATGCCTGAAACTTTACTTGAACTTGGAGAAATTCCCCACACTAAAAACACTGCAAGTCTTTGGAATTGTGCCAGTCGGCACCCTTCAACTGTTAAAGGAAGCTCTCCTTCATCTACAGATTAATTGCTCCCATTTCACCACCAGCCCCAGGCTACCATTTGGCAACAAAAAGAACCAAGAGATATGGGGCACCAAAAGCTGACTGTCACTGTAGAAGCCCAGTTATCTGTGAAACCTCTATTGCAAGATGATGTCTCCTCTTTTTTCTGAACAGGGAGAGGAGACAGGAAGCCCAGTTGTAGAGAACTCAGCTATTTTTATTCTTGATTTTCCATTGCCTTCCTTCTACAAGTATATTAAAGAACCACTGGAGAGAGAAAAGTATAAAGTGTTGCTTTTTAGAAATGACTATGAAAGCTTTTATCACTGCTATACCCTTAAGAGCCTAAGCTCTACACTTTTAAATTCTTTCGGAGAGTGAGCCTATAATTTCAAGATACCTTAAGAGAGCAAAATTTGAATCAAATCTTTCAAGTGCCCTTTTTAGTAAATCTATTTAGAATCAAGCTTAAAAATCATGACCAGCAAATCGTTTTTGTAGCCTATATGGCAAATGAATTGTCTTCTATTTAATTTTTTTGTGCTGCTTTATCATAAGACATAGGTTGCAAAAAATAAGCTACTTAAAAGCTGAACAGGATGAGAATCATAGAGTAGATTTGCAGCCATCTCTTCTAAGAATCCGGGAAGGCAATGGCATCCCACCTCAGTAATTTTGCCAGGAAAATCCCATGGACGGAGGATCCTGGTAGGCTCCAGTCCATGAGGTCGCTAAGAGTCGGACACGACTGAGCAACTTCACTTTCACATTTCACTTTCATGCATTGGAGACGGAAATGGCAACCCACTCCAGTATTCTTGCCTGGAGAATCCCAGGGACAGGGGAGCCTGGTGAGCTTCCATCTATAGGGTCGCACAGAGTTGGACACGACTGAAGCGACTTAGCAGCAGCAGCAGCAGCAGCTTCTAAGAATAGCAAGAAAAATAGGCACTTCAACTTTGCCTTTATATTTGCAATCAGATTGATGGAGAGGAAAAAAAAAAAAACACAGCCTCAGGTCTTCACCTTAAAACCTAAATAAACAAACAACCAGCCAGCCAGAGGTGTAGAACTGGTATAGAATTTAAAGGCTCAAGAGATAGTTTTCTATGACAGGTTAACCTGGGGTATCCTCTAATGTACATTGATGAAGTCTCCTTCATGTACATTCAAGAAGGTCTCCCAGAGGAGGAAATGGCAACCCATTCCAGTAGTCTTGTCTAGAGATCCCCATGGACAGAGTAGTCTGGCAGGCTACAGTCCCTAGGGTGTCAAAAAGTTGGACATGACTGAGCGATTAACACACGCTTTGGGGAAGATGCCCTGGAGAAGTAAATGGCAACTCACTTCCATATTCTTGCCTGGGAAAGTCCATGGAGAGAGGAGGCTGGTGTACTACAGTCTAAAGGGTCACAAACATCAGATATGACTGGGCACACACAGAAACACTGAACCTATTTATAATTCTTGAGAGCATGTCAAAAATCAAGTAAAGAGAACTGTACTGCATAGCAGCTCTTCAAGAGACACATTGTAGATGGCTATTGCAATGAGACTATGTATCTGGCAAACCCACAACATGGCAATGTGTGACACAGAGGAAGGAGAGGGAGACACCCTTCCACCTTCTGTGTGTGAGTTGAAAGCAAAGATAATCAATGAGAAATTTCTCTAACGCATTTGTCTTTGTGTATGTGCAATAAACGGAGAGTTGAGATTCAGTTCAGTTCAGTTGCTCAGTCATGTCTGACTCTTTGCAACCCCACGGACCGCAGCATGCCAAGCCTCCCTGTCCATCACCAACTCCCAGAGGTTACTCAAACTCATGTCCATCAAATCAGTGATGCCATCCAACCATCTCATCCTCTGTCATTTCCTTCTCCTCCTGCCTTCAATCTTCCCCTGCATTAGGGTCTTTTCCAATGAGTCAGTTCTTAGCATTAGGCGGCCAAAGTATTGGAGCTTCAGCATCAGTCCTTCCAAAGAATGTTCGGGACTGATTTCCTTTAGGATGGACTGGTTGGAACTCCTTGCAGTCCAAGGGACTCTCAAGAGTCTTCTCCAACACCACAATCCAAAAGCATCAATTCTTCAGCACTCAGCTTTCTTTATAGTCCAACTCTGATACCCACACATGACTACTGGAAAAACCATAGCTTTGACTATATGGACTTGTTGGCAAAATAATGTCTCTGCTATTTAATATGCTGTCTAGGTTGGTCATTACATTTCTTCAAAGAAGCAAGCATCTTTTAATTTCATGGCTAGAGTCACCATTTGCAGTGGTTTTTGAGCCCCCCAAAATAAAGTCTGTCACTGTTTCCATTTTTTCCTGATCTATTTGTCATGAAGTGATAGGACCAGATGCCTTGATCTTCATTTTCTGAATGTGGAGTTTTAAGCCAACATTTTCACTCTCCTCTTTCACTTTCATCAAGAAGCTAGGCAATTTAATAGATGTTTAGTGGTATATATATCTTTTAATTTCATATAAAGTGTCCTAATGATGTAAAATTTGGAAAACTCAGCAAATTTGGAAAACTGAGCAGTGGCCACAGGACTGAAAAAGGTCAGTTTTTATCCCAATCCCAAAGAAAGGCAATGCCAAAGAATGCTCAAACTATCACACAATTGCACTCATCTCACACACTAGTAAAGTAATGCTCAAAATTCTCCAAGCCAGGCTTCAGCAATATGTGAACCGTGAACTTCCAGATGTTCAACCTGGTTTTAGAAAAGGCAGAGGAACCAGAGATCAAATTGCCAACATCCCCTGGATCATGGAAAAAGCAAGAGAGTTCCAGAAAGACATCTATTTCTGCTTTATTGACTATGCCAAAGCCTTTGACTGTGTGGATCACAATAAACTATGGAAAATTCTGAAAGAGATGGGAATACCAGACCACCTGATCTGCCTCTAGAGAAATTTGTATGCAGGTCAGGAAGCAACAGTTAGAACTGGACATGGAACAACAGACTGGTTCCAAATAGGAAAAGGAGTATGTCAAGGCTGTATATTGTCACCCTGCTTATTTAACTTATATGCAGAGAACATTATGAGAAACGCTGGGCTGGAAGAAGCACAAGCTGGAATCAAGATTGCTGGGAGAAATATCAATAACCTCAGATATGCAGATGACACCACCTTATGGCAGAAAGTGAAGAGGAACTAAAAAGCCTCTTGATGAAAGTGAAAGAAGAGAGTGAAAAAGTTGGCTTAAAACTTAACATTCAGAAAACGAAGACCATGGCATCTGGTCCCATCACTTCATGGGAAATAGATGGGGAAACAGTGGAAACAGTGTCAGACTTTATTTTTGGGGGCTCCAAGATCACGGCAGATGGTGACTGCAGCCATGAATTTAAAAGACACTTACTCTTTGGAAGGAAAGTTATGACCAACCTGGATAGCATATTCAAAAGCAGAGACATTACTTTGCCAACAAAGGTTTGTCTAGTCAAGGCTATGGTTTTTACTATGGTCATGTATGGATGTGAGAGTTGGACTGTGAAGAAGGCTGAGCACCGACGAATTGATGCTTTTGAACTGTGGTATTGGAGAAGATTCTTGAGAGTCCCTTGGACTTCAAGGACACCCAAATCAGCCCTGGGATTTCTCTGGAAGGAATGATGCTAAACCTGAAACTCCAGTACTTTGGCCACCTCATGCGAAGAGTTGACTCATTGGAAAAGACTCTGATGCTGAGAGGAATTGGGGGCAGAAGGAGAAGGGGACGACAGAGAATGAGATGGCTGGATGGCATCACGGACTCGATGAATGTGAGTCTGGGTGACCTCCGGGAGTTGGTAATGGACAGGGAGGCCTGGCGTCCTGCAATTCATGGGGTGGCAAAGAGTCGGACATGACTGAGCTACTGAACTGAACTGATCTGAATGATGTGAATGTTTTCATATTTCTATTTCACACAGGTAGCTAGAGAGAAAGAGATGATATCTATCTGTCTATCATTGTCTGTCAGGTGTCTGTTTAGATCTTATTTCCATCTTCTAATTGAGTATTTTTTCTTTATTTTTGAGAAAGTTAATAGTATACAGAGTCCAAACTAGTAGAAACCAGATGGGAGGGGTTGGGGAGAAGGACAAAATAGGTAAAGTACATTAAGAGTACAAACCACTAAGTACAAAACAAAAACATTGCAGAGATGTAACCTATATCACAGGAAATATATAGTCAATATTTATAATGATTTTAAATGGAGGATAATCAATAAAGATATTGAATTACTATGCAGTACACCCTAAACTATTACAATTACAAAAAGTAACTGTACTCCAATTTCTAAAAATTAAGAAAAATAACTTTTTGTATAGTTTGAATACAAGTTATCAGATCTAAATTTAACATATATTTTTTCCCATTCTTTAGCTTGTATTTTCATTCCCTTAAAGGTATCTTCAACATACAATTGACTTCAATTGTAAGTCTTCAACAGACAAGTATGCATTTTTCTATCATTAATTATGTATTTGGTGCTGTATCTAAATACTCATAATCAAATAGAGATTTTCTTCTATGTTGTCTTTATGAAATTTTATGTTTTGCATTTTATCTTTATGGGATTTGTTGTGTTAATTTTTGTGAAAATAAAAATCCTATTTCTAGACTATTTTTTTATTTTCTTTTTTAACATCGTTCATTCGTTCAGTCGCTCAGCTGTGTCTAACTTTTTGCTACCCCATGAATTGGAGCATGCCAGGCTTCCCTGATCTTTGGTTTGGTTTGGTCAGTTCACTCAAATTCAGGTCCATCGAGTCAGTGATGCCATCCAGCCATCTCATCCTCTGTCATCCCCTTGTTCTCCTGCCCCCAACCCCTCCCAGCATCAGAGTCTTTTCCAATGAGTCAACTCTTTGCATGAGGTGGCCAAAGTACTGGAGTTTCAACTTTAGCATCAGTCCTTCCAAAGAACACCCAGAACTGATCTCCTTTAGAATAGACTGGTTGGATCTCCTTGCAGTCCAAGGGACTCTCAAGAGTCTTCTCCAACACCACAGTTCAAAAGCATCAATTCTTTGGCACTCAGCTTTCTTCACAGTCCAGCTCTCACATCCATACCTAACTACTGGAAAAACCATAGCCTTGACTAGACAGAACTTTGTTTTCAAAGTAATGTCTCTGCTTTTCAATATGCTATCTAGGTTGGTCATAACTTTCCTTCCAGGAGTAAGTGTCTTTTAATTTCATGGCTGCAGTCACCATCTGCTGTGATTTTGGAGCCCCAAAAAATAAAGTCTGACATTGTTTCCACTGTTTCCCCATCTGTTTCCCATGAAGTGATGGGACCAGATGCCATGATCTTAGTTTTTTAACATATGAACATCTAATTGTTCACCACCAATTGTTAGAAAAACCTATCCTTTCCTTATCGACCTTCCTTTGCTCTTTTCAAAAAGAGAACTTCACTATATTTGTTTTGACAAGCTTCTAGGCTGTATATTCTGTTCAGCTAATGAATTTGTATGTTCTTTTGTCAAAATCACATTGCTTAGATCAGGTTCATGTCAGTTCTCCAAACATTTTCTTCTCATTCAGTATTTTTTTACTATCCTGTTTTTTTGCCTTTCCATGTAAATTTTGAAATCAGTTTGTAGGTCTTTAAAGTGACTCATTGGAGCTTTGATTTGGATTGTTATGAATCTACAAACCATTTGGGAAGAATTCACATTTTAACACTATAGAGTCTTCCAATTCATGAACATGGTATATTTTTCCATTTGTTTAGATCTTCTCTCATCAGGGTTTTGTATTTTGCTTTTGTTTTAAATGTGTTAATTTGTTTTTCATAGAGATTCTATATATATTTTGTTGAAATCAACCTAAGTATTTAATTTTTATACTAATATAACTGGTACTCTGTTTACACTTCAAATTTCAATTATTCATTCCTAATATACTAAAAAATGCAGTTTACTTTTTTTACATTAATCTTGTATCTTGTGACCTTGCTATAATCACTGTTGAGTTTAAGTAATTTTCTGGCAGTTCTTTGTGAAGTTGTGAATTTTGTATATTATTTGTCTCTATATAGACATTCATTTCATTTATGAGCAAAAATAGCTTTATTTATTCCCCCAACATACATGCTTTTTTTTTAATATTGCAGCTGTATTTTTCCCTGAAGTTTGTCTATTTCTCCTTGTAATTCTACCAGTTTTTGCTTCATGTATTTGACAATGTCGTTGTTAGATAGATGCACAGTATTATGACTTCTTACCCTCTGTTTTTGTAATGTAGGTTCACATAGAAAATGTATAGTTGCAACTTGGTTTTTATCCACAGTGATGGTCTTTGCCTTTTCATTGGTCTATTGAGACCACACATCTATAAACTAGTTATATGGGAAAATGAAATGATTGGCAGTCCTGCTTTAAGGGATAAAAGGGAGAAACTGGAAATATTGCATTATCAGATTTCTGCTTTGAAGTGGTCTGGTATTATTTCAAGGTGGGTTTCAATTAGTTGCAAATGTTCATTGCAAATTCTATAATATTGCTGTCTAAAAAGAAGTGCCATCAATATGCTAATTAAGGAGAGAAAATGGAATCATAAATGCTCAGTAAATACAGAGAAGGCAGAGAGAAGAAAAAATAAAAAAACATGCAAAGGACAAGTGAATAGGAAACCATCTAAAGCATGGTGGACATTAATCCAACGATATCTCTGATCATTTTTAATTCCTTTGGGTCCTCGTCTGTAAATCGTATTCTGCTTTGACCAAGTTGTATGTGCCAAGGGTATTTTCTTCTCTGTGAATGCCTTTGTTTTTCCTTACACATTTGCTGTAAATAGCCTTGTTTGTATTTATTTTTGTTGTTGTTTCCTTCCTTCTAATATGCTCTGCAGATGCTATCTGTAGCTGTGTGGTGCTGAGACTCTCAATCTTGTTAAGATGAATACTCGGTCTATACTTTTTTTCTTAACACTGTATTTTCCTTGGAACTGAGTTTTTTTTTTTTTTTTGCTATAGAGAATTTCACTCTTAATCTATCATGTTGTTACTGATTGTGTTCTCTGAATCTTTCTTTTATCCACAAAAGGTCTGTACCTTCTCCCTCAGATTTCTGCACTCTTATAGCTCTTATTAAATCAAGAAGACATTTGGAACCCTATCATAGACACAATTTTGTAAAACCAGACAATAGGGTAATTGTCTGTGGTTGTTGTACAGAAAATGTTTATCTATCCCCAGTGAGTAGTCACAAAATATTGAAAAAGCCAAGAGTTACTTATGGTCCCTTGTTCCAGCCTGTGTAATTATGCAAAGTGTGACTTTCTCAAGGATGGAGTCTGGATTAAAGTCAAGATTATACTTTCCTCTCCCCAAATGTCAGGATGAACAATGTCTGATTATCCACTCCCATTGTACACTCAAGCATTTCCTTCTGAGGATTAGCCTCTTCTCAAAAGGGACAAAGCTTGGATCAAACTAGTGGATGCACCTAAGTCAGTACTGACAGAGTGCTCACTCTGTCTTTCATTTTCTAAGACAAGAAATAGGATTACTGGTAACATTTTTTCAGCAATCACCCATATCTCACAAATGTTCTCATATTTCTAGTCATCTTTTAGAAACAGAGATAAATCATATGAAAGGAGAAATGTTTATTCTCTCTAAATTCAGCCTTATCTGTGAGCTGAAGTCATGGAAGTGTGAACACATGCCAGTGTGTTATCTTCTCTCCAGCATTGCTTAAAACTGTTGACCCACATTTTCAGAAGATCAAAGAAAACTTGTCTGTATTACTAACTGGTTTGTCTTAACTCATCCCTGCAAAATGAAGCCACATTAATTTATATTCTTTCTTCCTAACTGTAAGTGTATCTATTCCTCATATTACAATAAGCTAAACTCTAGTATTGTTGGTTTAATGAAAATATATTGTTTTGATTAGTGATTTTTTGCATTTGGGCTAAAAACCCAAAGGTTTTCATTTTCCCCACACGTAGTTCTCTGAGCATCTACATGTTATTTGTCTTCCTTTTTCACACTGTAAACATGCTGGTCCAGGGTAGGCAGTAAACCCCATGTCTTACAATGTTACTCTTTAAGTGACACTATTCTGGAAATACTACCAAATGAAGATGAAAACCTTTTGTTTGAAATTCTAAAGTCTAATCAATCTTATATACAATAAATGTCTGCTTAGAAGCAGAAATTGATGAAACTCACACCAATCATTTATATTTTGTTATGAAATATGTGAAAATATTCATATATTAATGATATGAACAATATATTATGAAATAATACACATTATTTATTTTTATGAAATGTTATAAAATTAACTATAAACATGGGAAGAGAACTCATATAAACTAAAAATACTGTAGAAATCCTCTGTTGGGGGGAAGAGGTCAGCTATCTAAATCATGGTATCACCAGGGAGGGATCAAGCTATGTGAGACTGAGCTGGTAGGTGGGGTGAATGCAATAGCTCCTACTCAAAGATAAGCCTCAAAATCGGGTCTATGGCTTCTATTATTCTTCACATTAGAACATATGTCAGCATATCCCATACTCGTATTTCACCAAATCTAAACAACTAACTAAAACGCGTACCGTTAAATGGAGTGGGAAAGGGCAGAAACCCTTCTTCAAGTAAATTCTGCTTCTCAGTAGAGTTATTATGACCCAAGACAACTAAACTAGAATGTATAATATAACTTTATTCTTAAGGAAAAATAGACTGTAATTCATAGGAGCAAAGGCAGAAACCCAGGAACGTGGATATAGGAGAAGGAATAGGGAAAAGAAAAACATGAAAAGTATGTGGAATCTCAGGTCCCAAACTGAACAGCCCACATGCAGACTTGGGTTGTTGAGACTCATTTCAGATATAGCTCTGATCTACATAACTCAAGCCATGACTAGAGCACTCAGTGTAACACTGGTTTATGCAGAATGGGTTTTGGGCTGGCTGGCACCTAGTCTGCCACTGGGCACCCAGGCTGGTGGTTGAGTGAGACTGGGAAAGACAGAGATTGTGACTCCAGACACCAGGTCTCAGGGCACAAAGTAAATGGGGACAAGAATAGACAGGCTGTGGCTTGCTAAAAACCAGCAATGGCACCCCACTCCAGTACTCTTGCCTGGAAAATCCCACAGACAGAGGAGCCTGGTAGGCTGCAGTCCATGGGGTCGCTAAGAGTCAGACATGACTGAGCAACTTCACTTTCTCTTTTCACTTTCATGCATTGGAGAAGGAAATAGCAACCCACTCCAGTGTTCTTGCCTGGAGAATCCCAGGGACGGGGAAGCCTGGTGGGCTGCCGTCTATGGGGTCGCACAGAGTCGGACACGACTGAAGTGACTTAGCATAGCATAAATCTGCAGAAACCAGACCGGGGGGAAAACCAGAAGAGTACGAGGAAAAGGAAACAATAGAGAGAAAGTCTGCATCACCTCCCTGCTTCCCCAGCTCCCTAGCCCAAATAAACCAGAGGGTAGTTATATTACTCAGTTTGCTAGAAGTTAGTGCTGCTCATAGTACAGAATGTAAGATTTTGTAACTCTTTTTGACTACTGAAAATTAGACACCATTTGATGTGCATTGGTGAATAAAAACATGTAGACCCAGAGAGATCAAGTGACTTTCAGAATTTAATTATGGATGGGCTGCCTTGGCTCACTGCCCCCTGGTCTCCCCTGTTCTGCCACAAGTTGGGTCCTGAGACAGGCAGACTCAGAGTACACAGGGAGGTTATTAGGGAGGACTCTCTAAGAACAACACTAACTCTAACCCTAAGAACAACAAGAGGGAAGGAGAAGGAAGAAAGTAAGGGTGAGCGAAAGGAGTTGACTATAGTGCCTCAAGGGAAGTCTCAGCAAACCCTAGAGGGGATCCAAAAGATGAAATAATCCTTTGTAACTGTCCCAAGGGAGAGAGCCAGGACTTAAACTCCTGCATTGTCTGGTGGGTATCTGAGTAGCATATCACAGCTTCCACCAAGAGGCCTTCTTTAATTTTGCAACTCACGAAGAATGCAATCATCAATAGAGGCAGAGAAGGCCATCTGGCTGGAACCAAAGAAACAAAGGAGGTGATAGCTGGAAAACCATTTCAAACTGGTTCTGATTCCAAGAGAAAGGAATGTGTAGATGTGCAGTGGACCCCTTTATACTTGGAAGGCAGCAGCTTTCAGGTATGAACCTCAGGGACAGGTTCCTGGGTCACCATTAACCGAGACCCACCTTTCTCTAAATGAGCTCCTAGAAAGAACACTGATCTTCTAGTCTGGAGAGCAGAGTTCTCCCCTGATTGAATCATTATCTCAGCCTTTAGTACATTGTAGTGCATCTACAATAGAATACTCAAATCTCTGCCTCACTTCATCCCCCCCGTCAAAAGTATAAGGATAAAATAAATATTTATGTAAAAATGCTTAATAACCTGAAGGCAATATTAATGTTTCCATAAAAACCCAGGGATAATACAGGTTAGATTGGTCTCACATTGAGGCCTTGCTTCAGATTTCTACTTTATTGCTCTGACTGCACTCTCTCAGTAGATTTCAGTCGTCAATAATCAAAACATCAGGCTGGCCAAAAAGTTCATTCAGGTTTTCCCACAACATCTAAATGAACTTTTTGGCCAGCCCAATATTAATTGTTTGTAAAATTCACTGACTCTTTAAAACATATGCAGTTATTTGTAACAATACATTTGTCTTTCTTATCCATTTTATCTGAAGAAAATTGAAAATAAATAAAATACAGTCTTTTGTTTTGCCTATCTCTCTTCTACAGAACAGCTTCTGTTTGCTCTTACAAAAGGAGAGTAGAGTTTCTATTTTATTAGATCATTAATTCTAAGCCTGAGAGAAGTTATTGTGCCCTGACAAACCTCCTACTGTCATAAATACCAGAAAAATAGATCTGACTTTTAATTGTATAACCTCCAAAAAACTTTTTGGCCTCTTTTGTACCTCAATTTTACTTTTTATAAAATGAGAACTAAAAATAAAAAAAAAAACAAAAACAGAAATTATCATGCTAAAACTCATAGGTGAAATATAATTAGTGACAAAAATGAATAGTAGAAATGTATTTTCATTAATTTTGGCCATAATGATAAGAGTACAATACTTACAGAAATGCCTTTCACAGAAATCAAAAAATAAATGTGGTTGTTGTAGTCAAAGGACACATGAGGCTTCATTTCTGGATATGATTTTCCAAGCTCTTCAAGTATTACCTGGCCTGATGTATTCAAATCCTGCTGAACAACATCTAATAGTGGCTTCATTTCCCACTGTTATTCCTTTGATTTAGGATTTTCAAGGTCACTTACAAAGCAATATACCTGTCTGAAAAGATTATCTCCATGAAAATTTCAAGATTTATTCAAGGCTGACATTGACCCGCGATTTACCTTCCAAAAGAATAAAGAATAAGACAATGGGTTTCAGTACAAGAAACTGGGAAGTTCAGACTTGAGGCAATCACCTTGAGGAAATATGAGGCTTTTATTTTGAGACAAAAAAAAAAAGGATTAAAAAATACAAAAGAATACTGAGGACTTATCTCAAGCAATTCAAAATTTTGTTTAGAATTGGTACTCTCTGTTTTGAATAATGGACATTTAAAATGATTGCTTTCCAAAAATCTGGCTGTATTAGACAAGCAAGCAAATGATCAAATTATGAAATCTACATATCTCTGTCATTGTCATATGCTCTTGCCTAACTTTTAAAGTCAGCAATAAAGTATGAAGGCTATAAAAAGAGACTTTATAATTGTTGTGAGACTGACCTTTTACATGAGCTATGAGCTGCTTTGCATAATCAATCAGCCCTCCTATCTACCCAACTTCAAATCATCTATTACTCTCTAGCCACCCTGACAAATGTATTCGAACTGAGAACTTGGTTCCTTAAAGAGCAAAATGACAGGTTGCTAAAGTGACCAGAGATTCCAACTAAACTCATCTATTGATAATATTAATAATTTCTCACTCATTAACCTGAGAGCTCCTTTAGGGCAAGAGATTTTTCTTTAAATTCTAAGGGTGTTAATTAGCCTCTGTCAGGGGCAAGTTTTAAAACCATCCAGTTTCCTTTGGTGAACTGAGAAGATATTATCAGAATAGATGGCGATAAGAAGAAGTGTGTGTCCTGAGCCCTTGGAAGACTTCCTTGGGCTTCATCTCAGTACACAAAGGAGTACTGCTAGACAAATGTGCATCTCCTCTCCCCACTCCTTCCTTATTACTTTCTCTGCCTGTGTTTCCTTTCTGCTCACAGTTAACTATCATTTCTATCATTTTCCTTTTTTCTTTTTCAACTCTCATGATCTCTTCTTTTTCTTGGTTTCAATTTTCCTTGTTTAATTACCTCTTCCTTTCCCATTTCGACTTACAACCTTCTCTTTTTACAGTTCTACATGCAGGGTCCCTCTCTTTTCTGTATCTGTGTTCAGCCTTCTCAAATGTGAGGATTTGATTGCTCATCAGCCTTATTCAAAAACAGAGCATCCCTTTTATGGCAAAGCACTCATTTCATGCTAGCCATGGGCTCCCTAGCAACCACGTGGTTTACTGTATCTTCCTTTTGCTTTTATCACACTTGCTGGGATGGTTAAGTCATGTGTTTTGAAGGATGTTTACTTCCTTCTGAAAGTTATTAGATGTGTCAAAAAGGAAAAAAAAAGTCAAACATTTGATAAAGTGGTGAGAACAGATTTTATTCAGTAACTACTAACAGTAGGAGAAAGAGCTGAGCTCCATTCTGCTTTGCATATATATGACCTGGCATTTTAAAGGAAGAAGGATGGAGTAGAGAGAAGGAGGGAGAGTGTGCTCATTTAGAGTCAAGGAAATGAAAAATTACAAAGGGTGGATTGGTGTGAATACTGATTTGGTCAGCTGTGTCTGCTGGCTGTCAGTTACCTGACTTAGGATTGCTTCCTCTCCCAGAGACCTGGAGACAGAAGTCTTATCCTTCCTGAGTTGTAGAAAACACATAATACCTCAAAGCGGTAGGGGAAGAATCCACAATTGTAATACCTTCTTAGTAAATGATAAGAAAGGAAGGAAATGGGGTTTTCATCAGGTGTTGACCAGACCCAGCACTAAATTCTTTTGATGATGCTTTTTCAGGTAGGAACTCCAAAAGTCCCAGGCTTGTCCAAACGACTTGGACTCGGGCTGCTAGAAACCATGTTACAGTTTGGTGCAACCTCTTAGTCCAGAGTTTGGACAGAGTCACATGCCGAGAGTCCCGTTCTCGGTCTCAGTTGCACAGTCTCTCCCACATTTCTCATAAGACTTAGCCATTCACATTTTACTCAGCATTTATGACAGTACTGGGAATACCAGAACTTGCCAAAGGACTGTGCACAGACATGAATGCCTGTGTTAACTAGTAGTATGAACTGGAATAATTATATTTTTCTTTCAAAATAATTGAACAAAGAGCTTAGAAAATTTTTAGTTACTGTATCAGTACCATTGTCATTCTGCTTCTATGCAAAAAATATTTTTTCGAAATGTAGTTGCAGAAATTGTGGAGCCGTTTGGATGCACGTCAGAAAACTTGGGTTCTTATTTTCTTTCTGCTCAGGAGTACTCACATAGGTAGGCTGTGTCCCAAATGAGGATACAAAGTGCAGTCCCACACGGGGAGGGATGGCTTGGTGAGTGGCAGGTATGTGGGATTTCAGCTCCACACATCCCTCTGTCTGCAACCTCCCAGAAAAAAGATGTTTGTTTTGGTTTTCTTTTTTCTTTCTCTAATTTACTCAAAAGTGACATTGGCTAGCACTGGGCATGGATCTGCTGATACAAATCTTTATAACCTTATGAAACTCCTTTAACTTGTAGAAGCCTAGAATTCTTATCCATAAATAGTGAAATGTGGTTCCAATAAACATGAAAACAAGTCCATTACAATTCTGAGACTTAGGAACTAAACGGAGAAATGTGTAAAACTAAGTAGATTAACTTCATCATGACAACTTTTATTTGTATATATCTATACCCGTCTAAAAATAAATAAAAATGACTTCTATGATGTAAGTGATTCTAGCAGCTAAATGTAAAATATATATGCTCACTTGCCTGATGGTATTTTTCTACTTTATTGTTTCAGAAAGACTCAGCTTACTTTCACATTCATGACACCAGATGGATGGGTTTTCCACATCAACTGTTCTGACATTTACTGTCTGTAGGTAGCCTCAGATCCTATAAGTTAAAGCACTCAGTCCCACAAGATTGCTCTTCCTTCAGACACAGATCACCAGTCCCCGGGTTGTCCACTGTACCTCTGACTGACTGGCTATAAATCAGGGCTTCATAACCCCCACCCCACTCCTTGGGTTAAATAATTCAATAGAAGTACTCAGAGAACCCAGGGGAACACATCTACCACTTTATTATAAAATATAGTAAAGGGTCTTCACTGGTGGCTCAGTGGTAAAGAATCCACCTGCTAACTCAGGAGACAAAGTTTTGATCCCTGGTCCAGGAAGATCCCACATGCTTCAGAACAGCTAAGACCATGCATCACAAATATTGAGACTGTGCTCTAGAGCCTAGGAGCTTCAACTGCTAAGCCCACAAGCCATGGTTCCATGCTCAGCAACAAAAGAAGCCACCACAATTAACCCTAACACCTCAACCAGAGAGCAGCCCCCTTTGCTTCAACTAGAGAAGAGCCCTCGCAACAAAAAGAGCCAGCACAGCCAAAAACAAATAAATGCATTAAAATAAAAGGATATTAAAGAATACAGGTGTACAGCCAGATGATGAGATATGTAGGACATGGTACAGGGAAGCAGAAGGGGCTTCTTCCATGCTCTCTCTGGGTGTGCTACCCTCCCTGAACTTCCTTGTGTTCAGCTACCTGGAAACCCTCCCAGACCCATACTTTAAAGATTTTTATGGAAGCCTCACCGTATGGTCATGATAAAATATTATCTCAATCTTCAGTCCCTCTTTTCTTCTTGGACAATGGGGTGGGGATGAAGGTTTCAGTTTTCTGATCACAGTTTGCTTCTTCTGGTGGCCAGTCCACATTCTGAAGCTTTCCAAGAGCCCACCAAGGGTCATATCATTATAGCAAAAGACACTCCTTTTACCCTGGATTCCAAAGCATTCGGAATCCTCTTTCTGGAAACAGGTCCAAAAATCAACTCTTAGGGCCAAAGAAGATCCTTGTTCTCTTACCATCTAGGAATTTACAAGAGTTTTAGGATATTAAAGAATGCTATGCTATGCTAAGTCACTTCAGTCGTGTCCAACTCTGTGCGACCCCATAGACGGCAGCCCACCAGGCTCCCCCGTCCCTGGGATTCTCCAGGCAAGAACACTGGAGTGGGCTGCCATTTCCTTCTCCAATGCATGAAAGTGAAAAGTGAAATTGAAGTCGCTCAGTCGTGTCCGACTCTTAGCGACCCTATGGATTGCAGCCTATCAGGCTCCTCCATCCATGGGATTTTCCGAACAAGAGTACTTGAGTGGGGTGCCATTGCCTTCTCCATATTAAAGAATATAGACGAATAAAATACATTTATTGGTCTCTGCTCTGTGAGAGGAAAAGGGAGCAGAAACCAATGTTTTCTATGTTTTCACATTTGTGTTTAACAAAGGACATTGCTAGAAACATTCCTAGATTAGCATAATGGAAATGTGTTTGTAGTATGTGCTTTCACTATGGTAAACATAAGTTTTAGTTTTAAAGAAACCTACCTGGCTTCATAATAATTCATATGCTATCATTTTCACATGATTTATTATATGTTCCTCTTTAGCTTCCACGATCTCAGCTTTGTTAGATCTCAGATGTTCTCTGTTGGCTCCTCTCTATCCTTCCAAGGCTGACCACAACCTCTTCTGCCTCTAGAAGCTTATTTTGAGATCCCCAAGCATACTATGCAATTCTTATCCAAGCGATTTTACACATGCCATTTCCACCATCTGCATTGCTCTTCCCTCCACTTAATTATAATTTATAATTTAGCATGTCTTTTCAGTTAAAAATTCATTATCATTTTTCTCAATTAGATTGAAAACATGAGAGAGGGATTCTATGTTGTTTTAGGTGTGTTAAAAATAATTGTTGAATAAATGAATGAAGTGGTAAATAAGCTAAAACATTCTACCTTTTACATACAAATATTACAGTTTTGGAGGTTCCCAAGTGGTGTTAGTGGTAAAGAAGCTGCCTACCAAAGCAAGAGACCCATAAGATCCAGGTTTTATCTCTGGGTCAGGAGGGCAAGCCAACCCACTCCAGTATTCATGTCTGGAGAACCCCATGGATAGAGGAGTCTGGCGGGCTACAGTCCATGAGGGTCACAAAGAGTCAGACACAACTGAAGTGACTTAGCATGCATGCATACATTGCCTTTTTGAAGGCTTTTGATTTTTTTTTTCTTTCCTTGCAGTTTTAAAGCTTTTTGAGTTTTCTTTCCATACAACAATTTGTTTCTCCACTGAAATATACAGCCTTTTTTTATTTTTAGGAAGAAGACAATAAGATGACAGTTATTTGACTGTACAACTGTACATCATGACTAAAAGCAAAGGTGTTTAGAAAACATGAAAGAATTGAAGTGATTTGTGATTTACATGTGGCTTTGACCTGTGAATGTGAATAGCCTGTTGGGGATTCAATCGTATCTGTTATTCCTAGTCTAACCTATTGAAATCCTAATCCTTATGCTTGAGACTGTGACCTTATTTGGGAATAGGGTCTCTGCAGATATAGTCGACTTAAGATAACACTATTTAGAGGATGCCAAACTACGGAAACTGACTTCCCTGGTGGCTCAGATGGTAAAGCATCTGTCTACAATGCGGGAAACCTGGGTTTGATCCCTGGGTCGGGAAGATCTCCTGGAAAAGGAAATGGCAACCCACTCCAGTACTCTTGCCTGGAAAATTCCATGGACGGAGGAGCCTGGTAGGCTACAGTCCATGGGGTCACAAAGAGTCGGACGTGACTGAGCGACTTCAATCTCAATGTCAAACTACAGAAGGTCATAATCCATTGGTGTCCTTATAAGAGGAGGAATACTTAGACAGACAGACACATGGGGAAAATGTCATGTGATTACAGAGGCAGACAGTGGTTTATTATCCATTACATTGCTTGCAGTGACACACTACAAGCCAGGGAATGCCAAGGATTGCTGGCAATCCCCAGAGAAGAGAAAGAGACAAGGAAGTGTCTTCCTTTTGAGGCTTCAGAGAGACCATAGTCTGTTGAAAGCTTGATCTTGTACTCAAAGCCTCCAAAACTATGAGGCAATACATTTCTATTATTTTAAACCTCACTTTGTGTCAATCCTAGAAAATGAATAGACCCACCAGTGCTCGACGGTGTTTCTGGAATCCATAATATCCTTTGAAATATCCAACTGCCTTTTTAAATCGCAGAATCCTACTACCACTCATTTCTTCCAACCTTCTGAATGACCGTTGGTCAATGGTAGAGACACATTTCCAGAAATGCATTTCCAGTTCCAAGGCTGATGAAGATGGTTAATCAAACTTTCAAAAGTGACCTGGAATTTAGGGGGAAAAAAGGTCATTTTTCAGTAACAAAATCCTATAAAAATAGAAGATTTAAATGGAGACCATTTTTAACTTGCCATTTTTTTCCCCACTCTAATCATTTCTCAATGAAAGGAAACTAAAGGAGGATGACTATAATTGTGAAAATTCTCAATAATTAAAAGGTCACCTAGTTTTAAGTTTTAAGAAGTGCTGGCATGAAGCTTAGCATTGTGTTTGTAAATAAGGATTTCACTATCTTATGTTCACAGTTGGGACTTTCCAGCAGAATGATACAGCTGTGTCTACACACTGAGCCAAAGCACCATGAGGGAGGGTTCCACTGAGTTCAACACTGAAAGAGTCTTGGGTAGCCGCATGTGGGGCTTTGGATACACTTTCAGATGACTCACTATATATTGCATTTTAATCTTTGTTTTGTCATTACATGAGCGATGGTTGAATTGGTTTGGAAATTTTTGTGAGACTTTGTATTAGCAGTTCAGAAATAAGTACTGGTGAAGATAGCGACTTTGTCTTTTTCATTTTACTATTTTGTTTTATTATTATTTAATGAATCTATTCTGTTTACTGAAAGTTATTTCCTATCATGCCTTCATTGTATTACTCATTGACTCATTTGTTAAATAATGATTATACAACTGTTATGTGCCAGACTGCTCAGGCTTTGGATCCTTCAGGATTTTCTTCTCTGGAGAGGGATGCTTCACCCAAGGTCACATCCTTTCCTGAGATAGCCCACGTTTAATAGCTGGTGGGATTAGTGTCAACCCCCTGCCCTTAATTCTCATAAGGGACAACTTTGTTTAGGACATATTTGTCCCAGAGCTCACTAAGTGGCTGGCTAAGGTCAGTGTAGATCAGGGAGGTCCCGATATCCATGAGAATTCCAGTTGTGACCCTCTGGAGCAGAGCAGATTGGGGAAAGGACCTTTACCATATTGGTTGTATCACGGCAATTGGGATGATAGGGATTACAAGCAGTAAAGACCAAGTGGTGGTGCTTCACATCCAGAAGGCTGAAACTTTTATGATTAGTGACAAGGTTATAGTAGCAGTCAAGAGGCCTGATGCACTTAGAATTAGGAACAGGGTTAATAGAACCAGCATCTCTAGGGGTGCACAGTCAACAAAGGCACTGCCAAGCTCTGACAACTTTGGATGTCAGAAAGACATATGTCTTTTGTTTCAGTTCAATCTAGCTCAATTACTTACCATCCATGTAACATTAGGCAAAGTACTTTGAATTTTTATTTTTTCTAAATATTAGAGACAATAAGCGTTCTTTCCTAGAATATTGCTAGATTTAAATCAATTATATACCAACATATATAACAGATTTTGACTCACAGTTCAGTTCAGTTCAGTTCAGTCGCTCAGTCGTGTCCGACTCTTTGCGACCCCGTGAATCACAGCACGCCAGGCCTCCCTGTCCATCACCAACTCCAGGAGGTCACTCAGACTCAGTCCATCGAGTCGGTGATGCCATGCAGCCATCTCATCCTCTGTCATCCCCTTCTCCTCCTGCCCCCAATCCCTCCCAGCATCAGAGTCTTCTCCAATGAGTCAACTCTTCGCATGAGGTGGTCAAAGTACTGGAGTTTCAGCTTTAGCATGCTTCCTTCCAAAGAAATCCCAGGGCTGATCTCCTTCAGAATGGACTGGTTGGATCTCCTTGCAGTCCAAGGGACCCTCAAGAGTCTCCTTCAACACCACAGTTCAAAAGCATCAATTCTTCAGCGTTCAGCCTTCACAGTCCAACTCTCACATCCATACATGACCACAGGAAAAACCATAGCCTTGACTAGACGGACCTTTGTTGGCAAAGTAACGTCTCTGCTTTTCAATATGCTATCCAGGTTGGTCATAACTTTCCTTCCAAGGAATAAGCGTCCTTTAATTTCATAGCTGAAGTCACCATCTGTAGTAATTTTGGATCCCAGAAAAATAAAGTCTGACACTGTTTCCACTGTTTCCCCATCTATTTCCCATGCAGTGATGGGACCAGATGCCATGATCTTCGTTTTCTGAATGTTGAGCTTTAAGCCAACTTTTTCACTCTCCACTTTCACTTTCATCAAGAGGCTTTTTAGTTCCTCTTCACTTTCTGCCATAAGGGTGGTGTCATCTGCATATCTGAGGTGATTGATATTTCTCCAGGCAATCTTGATTCCAGTTTTTGATTCTTCCAGCCCCCCATTTCTCATGATGTGCTCTACATATAAGTTCAATAAGCAGGGTGACAATATACAGCCTTGACATACTCCTTTTCCTATTTGGAACCAGTCTGTTGTTCCATGTCCAGTTCTAACCATTGCTTCCTGACCTGCATACAGATTTCTCAAGAGGCAGGTCAAGTGGTCTGGTATTCCCATCTCTTCAGAATTTTCCACAGTTTAGTGTGATCCACACAGTTAAAGGCTTTGGCATAGTCAATAGGACCTCAATAATTGATAAAGAGTAGTGATTATTGTGTTATATCAACTAGTAGATAATGAATGAACTCTTCTTTAGAATTTTATCCAAAAGAGCTCTCTGAGCAATAGATTAGTAATGTTTGGGGAGAAAAAAAAAAAAAAAAACACTGGATATCTACATTGTTTTATCAATCATCATCATCATCATAAATGATATGTGTGTGCTCAGTCACTTATGACTTTTTAATGACCCCATGGATAGTAGCCCACCAGGTTCCTGCACCAGACAAGAATCCTGGAGTGGATTGCCTTTAGGAAATGGAATCTTCCTCCAGGGAGCTTCTCAACTCGGGGATTGAATCTAAGTCCTCTGTGTCACCCCCTTTTGCAGGTGGATTCTTTACCACTGAGCCACATATCTAAGTTGTCTCTAAGACAGAATAATGGCGGAAAAGAAGGGTCCTTTTGGAAAAGAGAATACTCAAACAACAAGGTCAAAAGAGAAACTTAGACCCAGTTTCTACTTATATAATGGACCTTGGATACACTTTTAAATAAACAAATTGGAAAAAAAAATTATACATTTGAGAAAAACTCAAGAGGAGTACAAAAACACTTTTTGAAGGACTGAGAGATATAGAAAGACAATTTAAATAATGTGATTTCTATTTTTATAGCTAAAAACAATTTCATGGTATGCAACTTGAAGTTTGCCTAGTAAAAAGATGACATTTTTTAAAATCTAAATGTAAATGCATAGCAAAAAAGAGAAGACAGAAACAGCTTGTCAACATGTGACAGTCAACTGCCAAATTGTAAGTGAACAATGATAGTAAATGAAGACATATGACATGAAATCTGTTCTTAACTTGAGAAGGATTAAGTTTGGCAATATTACACATTTTCATGAAAATAAAAACCTAAAAGTGAATCTAAGCATATCTGAGAAGGTAAGGTCTATTTTCTGGAATTAAAACTCACCTCCCCCAGGCTCTAGGCACACTTTCTGAATCTTGTCTTTAAATTTTATCTCTAGAATGTAGCTTTCAAGTTGTTTGAAATGTGATAACTTTTTTTGAAGTCCTTTTCATCAATCTGAATTTCCCTAAACCTTTATAGCTGTTTTTTTTTTTTTTTTCCCCACTCAGAACATTTCTTTCCAGGAAATATGAATAATGCAGATATGACTTTGGGGTAATGATTTATCTAATAAGCAAATAGTTCACAAAAATGTACCTGTTCAAAACTATAAAATTAACCTTAAAAATATTTGAATTCAGTTCCATTTCTACTACTCTCTACCTGTGCAATTTTGTGGGTTATTTTGTTTAAGCATTTTTTCACCACCTATAAATAATATCTTCCTTTAGATAATTAGTTTACTTTTGTCTATTCATTTGATTGTATTTTTGATAATAAAAAGATTTTTTTGTTTTGTTCAGTCACTAACTTGTGCCCAACACTTTGTGACCCCATGGACGGCAGCACACCAGGCTCCCCTGTCCTTCACCATCTTCCAGAGCTTGCTCAAACTCACGTCCATTGAATTAGTGATGCCATCCAACCATCTCATTACATGTTGTCCCCTTTTCCTCCTGCCTTCAATCTTTCCCAGTATCAGGGTATCTCCTAATGAGTTGGATCATTGCATCAGGTGGCCAAAGTATTGGAGCTTCAGCATCAGTCTTTCCAATGAATATTCAGGGTTTATTTCCTTTAGAATTGACTGGTTTGATCTCCTTGCAGTCCAAGGGACTCTTGAGAATCTTCTCCAACACCACGGTTTGAAAGCATCAATTCTTCACAGTCAACCTTCTTTCTGGTCCGTCTCTCACAACCATACATGACTACTGGGAAAACCATAGTTTGACTAGACAGACCTTTGTTGGCAAAGTAATGTCTCTGCTTTTTAATATGATATCTAGGTTCATCACATATTTTCTTCCAATGAGCAAGGGTCTTTTAATTTCATGGTTGCAATCACCATCTTCAGTGATTTTGAAGCCCAAGAAAATAAAGTCTGTCACTGTTTTCACTGTTTACCCATCTATTTGCCGTGAAGTTATGGTACTGGATGCCATGATCTTTGTTTTTTGAACACCGAGTTTTAAGCCTGCGTTTTCACTCTCCTCTCTTACCTTCATCAAGAGACTCTTCAGTTCCTTTTTGCTTTCTGCCATAAGGGTGATGCCATCTGCATATCTGAGGTTATTGATATTTCTCCCAACAGTCTTGATTCCCACTTGAGCTTCCTCTGGCCTGGCATTTTGCAAGACGCACTCGGCATATAAGTTAAATAAGCAGGGCAGCAATATGCAACCTTGGAGTACATCTTTCCCAATTTGGAACCTGTTGTTCCATGTCCAGTTCTAATTGTTGCTTCTTGTCTTGTATATGGGTTTCTCGAGAGGCAGGTAAGGTGGCCTGGTATTCCTATATGTAAGAATTTTCCACAGTTTGTTGTAATTCACACAGTCAAAAGTCAAAGCTTTAATACAGTCAGTTAAGCAGAGTAAATGTTTTTCTGGAATTCCCTTGCTTTGGCTATCCTACAAATGTCAAATTTAAAACAACCTTGGGAAGGAAGGGAGAAGGCAATGCCTTCTTAACTGACTGTATGGGAAGGAAGTGTGCTTCTACTGTTAATTTGTAGGTGGCGATAGAAATTTTAGATGGTTAACTATATTTCCCGATGACATTCAACTATTAATAACAGGCCTGGAATTAAAACACAGGTCATTAATAAAACAATGTTAATATATTTAATTTCACAATAGTGTGTATATGAAAAATCAAGGAATTCTAAATCAAAACAAATGATCATTTAAAGCACTAAGGAAATGTATATAAAAATCTTATGATGTCTAGAATCATTTTCCTCTTAATGGCTCTTTCTAAAATTCATGAATATTTCTCTACTTCCAATGCTAATAGCCAAAGAAAAGAGATAAAGTAGGGCTTTTTCTTATTTAATTCTTGTACAGAAGATAATGACTTTCATCCTTGTACTCATCTTTAGCCTTTGAAACTTGGACTCAGCAAGAGCACATTTCTGGCAATTACTGTTATTTGGAATCATTTTTGTTTTTCTTTTCCAATTGTCCTTTTACCTGGTCCTCATTACTCACCACTAAACAAGATGACTTCCTCTTTTTAACACTTTCTACTTTTACTCCCTTTCAACTCTGATTTATTATCAGTGTAAGCTATATATTTGGCAAAGCGATTCCTTTGATTTGTCCAATCAAATCAAGTCATGCTGCATGATGGGGAGACTTCCAAAGAGGCAGCTTTGCTTTTGAGGGGCTAGTTTCCAAAGCCTAAGACACCCACAGTTTCCATTCATTAGCACATGTTTGATGAGAGTCCTCTTTGTGAGAAGTGTGGCAATGCGCTTTGCAGTGGAATTCAATGGGGATTAGAGCCAGGGGTAGCTCAGATGGAAAAGAATCTGCTCCCAATGTGGGAGATCCCTTTTTGATTCCTGAGTTGGGAAGATCCCCTGGAGAAGGGAATGGCTACCCACTCCCATATTCTTTCCTAGAGAATTCCAGGGAAGGGGAGCCTGATGAATTACAGTCCATGGGGTCACAAAGAGTCAGGCATGACTGAATGACTATCTCACACACACACACACACACATGCACACTGACCTTAAAGGGGTTTCCCAGGTGGTACTAGGAGTAAAGAACCCACTTGCTAATGCAGGAGACATAAGAGATGTGGGTTTGATCCCTGGGTCTAGAAGATCTTCTGGAGGAGGGCATGGCAACCCACCCCAGTAATATTGTCTGGAGAATCCCATGGACAGAGGAGCCTGGTGGGCTATGGCTCACAGAGTCTTAAAGAGCTGGAAGTGACTAAATTATCTTAGCATGCATTCACTGACCTTTAAAATTATCCAGTCCATTTGAGGAGACTGGAATATGCACATAAAAAAGATTATATATTCTTATTTTAACAAAATATGAAATATTTCCTACCTTATATTTTCTGTACACTAAGATAATGGCAATATACAAAAAAGATCAAGAAAATTCTCATTTTGGGGTGCCTTATATTTAAGCAGGAAACACAAACAATAAATAATAAATATAATAAATTATTAATAAAATAGTAAGTTCTTAGTTCTGTGGAAATATTCATAGGCTCAGGGGGATGGAAAGTACTGGTGGCCGTATGGGATTTCAGTCTGAGATGTGTGGTTGAGATGGAGTGTAATGAGAAAACAGCATGTGGACACCTTGCCGATTCGTGCCATGGGAATTTGGAGCGAACAAGGCACCGATTGTGAGGTGGGATCACCTGGCATATTTGTAATCAAGAAGTGGAGAATACACCAGTTTTTTGTGGCAACGTGTGCAAGGTGTTACTGATAGGAAATAAGGTAAAACATGTCCTTAGTTGACAATTTCTGTAGGGTCTCTTAGGCCATTGTAAGTTCTCTGGTTTTTCTTTTGGAAGAAATAAAAGGGCCTTTTCAGAGTATATTATCTAACTTTAGAGGGAAAAAGGTGTTTGCCAAAAAATTAGTTGAAGAACACAGCAAAAATGCTTGTTAGTAATGATGGAGGCTTGGACGTGGGTAGCAGGGATGGATGTAGTAAGAAGTTGGTCTCCCTAGAAGTGGTGAGAAGCTTAGGACATATTTTGAAGGAAGAGCCAACAGCATTTTATGATAGACTGAATATGGTATTTGAGAAAATGAGAGATGACTTCAAGATTTTTGAAACAAAACAGTATAAGAAAGAGACTCTTAAAACTGTAGATTTCTGGAACTGAGATAGCCTGATACAACGATAATAATATTTTCTCCATCAATGAAGTCACTCAGGAAATAACAAAGATCATGTAGATGCAGCAAGTTTAAAACAGAGTCTTCAGGGATGTGTAGGTTTTACAGAGTAAAGAGTAGAGGTATGTATGAAACAAATGTCACAAGCAATAGAAATAAGATACATACACACATATATAATGTGTGTATGTGTGTGCTTAGTCACTCAGTCATGTTCGACTCTTTGTGACCTCGTGGACTGTAGCCTTCCAGTCTCCTCTGTACCTGGGATTCTCCAGGGAAGAATACTGGAGCAGGTTACCATTCCTAATCCCTGGGATCTTCCTGACCCAGGGATCAAACTCGCGTCACTTGCCTCTCCTGCATTGGCAGGCAGTTTCTTTATCATTCCACCACTTGGGAAGCCCATATATATAGTTAAGTTGAATAAAGCTAGCAAACTTGGTCTGAACCAAGAATCAAGGGACCTAGGTGGCAGAGTTTTTCTCTGCAAAACAATTAGAAATCTGCTAGAAATTAAATTAGAAGACTTTTAGAGTTTGAATCAAATTGAGTAAGATTAGAGAATAGAAAATATACATAATAGTTTTTAAAAAATATCTGGAGATAATTAAGGACCACAATGATTCTCTTTAATTAAATTGAAATCTATTTTCATTCTAAGTGACAATACAAAATTTCATACCTGTGCTGAGATATTGAATGCTTGTGTTGGGTCTATTATGATATTTTTTATCCACTTAGAAGCTCATCTTTATATTAATAGTGATTTCAAGTGCAATTCAAAATAGTCATAGCAATAATCGGGCAATTTGGACAGCATTTCAAAAACACAACCATGATCAAATGCTTAGTTTATCAAGCATGCTTTGTTACATCTAATTGAGATTGATATTATTGATCTTAGTTTACATAATAGGAATGATCAGGTGTCACCCAGAGAGATACTGGTGGCCATAAAATGACTGAAGAATACACCAAAGGGACTATTTACCATTTGTTTTTTAGTATTCAGTAATTTAATGGAAGGTTCTTTAAAGGCAGTCTTTTATATACTATCTGCTCTGTAGAAGTAGCTTTACACATAGACTTTGTTCAGTCAAATGCTTGTGTTTTTGTTTTTGCTTTTTTTTTCCTTCAAATTTCCTAACAGAAAACTTCTCCTTGTGCATATGCGTAGTCTCTAAGGGGGTCATGTTGTAGAGTCTATTTAAGCACCTTGACAGGAAAATTGAGAGATGACAGAGAAGTGCACCATATTGTATCACTTCCAGAAGAAAAACAATACAAGAAGTAAAATGTGGCTTGTATGTATATGAAAAAGAGCACCATAATGCCGATTCCTTTACATATATAACTATGTACAGTGCAGGTACATTGACATACATACACTATAAACCAGTGACTTTTTTGCAGTAAGAGATATTTTCAAGGATGGTAGTTAGAGTTGCACAGCTGGAACTATTTGCAGAGTTGGTGATGCCATCCAGCCATCTCATCCTCTGTCGTCCCCTTCTCCTCTTGCCCCCAGTCCCTCCCAGCATCAGAGTCTTCTCCAATGAGTCAACCCTTCGCATGAGGTGGCCAAAGTACTAGAGTTTCAGCTTTAGCATCATTCCTTCCAAAGAAATCCCAGGGCTGATCTCCTTCAGAATGGACTGGTTGGATCTCCTTGTAGTCCAAGGGACTCTCAAGAGTCTTTTCCAACACCACAGTTCAAAAGCATCAATTCTTGACTGCTCAGCCTTCTTCACAGTCCAACTCTCACATCCATACATGACCACAGGAAAGACCATAGCCTTGACTAGGCGAACCTTTGTTGGCAAAGTAATGTCTCTGCTTTTGAATATGCTATCTAGGTTGGTCATAACTTTCCTTCCAAGGAGTAAACATCTTTAAATTTCATGGCTGCAGTCACCATCTGCCATGATTTTGGAGCCCAGAAAAATACAGTCTGACACTGTATCCCCATCTATTTCCCATGAAGTGATGGGACCGGATGCCATGATCTTCGTTTTCTGAATGTTGAGCTTTAAGCCAACTTTTTCACTTTAGCGAACTCCGGGAGTTGGTGATGGACAGGGAGGCCTGGCGTGCTGTAATTCATGGGGTCGCAAAGAGTCGAACACAACTGAGCGACTGATCTGATCTGATCCTAAGAGGTACTTTCTAAAATTCACATTCACACTAGCACCTTTAAAATGAACTAAATGACCAAAATATTTCAATTCAGTCACTGATTCAGACTTACTATAGATCTCTTACAAGTAGATAGACATATTTCTTCTTGGCGTGAGTCTCGTTACTGTCTGCTGGCTTTTGTGTATGGTATAACGAATGTAGGAGAGCTCTGTCAGCGTATCACCAAACTCCCACAGCCGCAGAGTCTGAGAAAGTTACTCACTCACAGTCACTGCCTCCAGATCACAAATACTTTACCTGGAGAATGGGCTGACTTATCAGTTTTCTCCTTCCTGTGACTCATCTCTAACCACATTATCCTGGAACTTTATTTCCAAAGCTTCATTTAACCATCACACATTTCATCGCTTGTAGTGTTACTTAATTTTTTTCATTAAATTGATAAATTTTAAACAAATAGGCATGTGCTCATAATACTTCTTTCAGTATTATAGCAGCTTAAATATAATAGCTTAAATATTAATTAAGCTGTATAATAAACAGTAATTAATTACTGTTAATTATTATTTACTGCTTACTGTAATAAGTAATTGCTATTTAATTACTGTAAAATTAATATAACAGCTTAAACATTAAAATACAGAATGTTTGTATCTATGTACCATTGAAAACCATCTTTATTATTGCTCATCATGTCTTGAAATATACCAAATTTTGATTGGCAGTAAGGTAGGACTCTTCCTTAATCCATGTTGAGGTCGGGCTCAATTGTATTTCTCTGTTGCAAAATTGTGAAAAGTATTTAACTGAATCATTCAACTGAAATGATGCTCAACTTGTGATTAAAAGGGAGTACTTTCCTGCATCAGGAAATCATATGAGAACATGGTTTGGTATCCACTTTCAAAGAACTTATATCAGGAACAGCAATACTATGTTGTAAGAAACTAAGGGAGCGTAAAGAAGAAAAAAACATACCAATCATTGCAGAATGAGAATTCAGGAATAGGTAGACCTTGTCCTGGCATTTTAAATTTCAGATTAAACCTATAATCTCGGAAGATATGAAGGGCTAAGGAAAGATATTTCCAAAGATTTCTGATGAGCAGGGTCAGGGGATTGCACATGGCTCTTAGAGTATAGGGTACAAGAATTTCGTTGACCTCATGGAGAAAGAGTCTGGAAGTGGATTCAGGCTATGGATTGTGCAATACTTTGTATGTCAGCAGATGGGATTTTGAATTCTTCAGTACGATTTCTGTAATTATTTTTTCTGCTGCTTGTATATATATTTTACCTGCTACATTGTATAATGCATCATCATTATGAAGTACCATCAGCATTATTACTACTGTTACAATACTATATGTATTACATGGGTGTTATCATTAATGTGATATATTACATGTCCTATATGTGTATTTCATAAGCATGTCTATATGCATACGTATGCTTATTTACACACATGCATAAACCATTGCTGCTCTGAACATTATACATTATTTAAACTGAAAAGAGGAAGCACACTCTTAAAATAGATTTTGCTATGCTTGTTTTACAAATCTGAAAACTGGAAATCAGAAACATTGTCACAGTCTAACGTAACAGAATTATGGTTCGTTTGCCATAAGATTTGGTCTATGATGACTGAATCTGTTTCTATGAAGTAAAACTTCCATGATAGACATTGGAGTTTCTCTTATTCAGATTATTCTGGTGACCAAAAACTCATTTCATGAGTTAGGTGGCCAAAAACATTTCATGAGTTATAGCCAGGATCTCTCTGTTTCAGAACAAACACATACTTTCTCTAACAATAGATTCATAAAATTGTCATGATAACCAGAACTTAATACCCATTATAGTGAGGAACACTGGCAGAATCAAATGTGAATCCAAATCTAGCTGGTGGATGCGTCACTGAAGTCACAACTTTTCTGAACATCATTCTTCACTTGGAATACAAACTTCTCTGAATTCAGTTATCCTGGAAATTCTTGCCAAATACATGAAGATATGACAACTTATTCAATAATTTTTATGAAGTCTTTACTTCAGTAATCAGTATGATCATTTTTAGAAAAAGTCAAAGAATTAAGAGTGTTTTGAAGTGTTATTAATTTGAAGACTCTACAAAGGAGAGGTGATCTTTATTGTGTCTCAACTGTGATATCAGTATCATCAAGGAGAAAAAAATGAAATAATACATGGGTTCAAACCATGGATCATTCATTTCCTGCCTGTGTGATAATGAATGAAGTATCTATAGCCTGGAATTTCAGTTTCTGCATCTACAAATGCAGCATTTTAAGAATTAGGAAGATTAGCCATATATTTGGCACTCAACATAATAGAAAAAAATATTCTTTATAGCACAGGTTTTGGCATCAGCTGGCCCTGGCTGATGGGCTGTATAACCTTGAACATATATAATTTAATCTCTAAAAAACAAAAACAGAGACTATAACATACTTACTTCATAGTGTGGTTGGGAAAATGGAGGAAATATTACATAAAAACTTCTTGTTTTCTTAGTTTTAGTACTAGTAACAATCACAAATCCTAATAACTGATGTCTGTGTGTGCTTGTGTGTGCTCAGTCATGTCCAACTCTTGGCAGTCCTGTGGGTTATAATCCACCAGGCTCCGCTGTCCATGGAATTTCCCAAGCCATACTTTTGGAATGGGCTGCCATTTCCTACTCCAGGGCATCTTCTCGACCCTGGGATTGAACTTGTGTCTCTTGTGTCTCCAGCATTGATAGACTGGTTCTTTACCACGAGCACTCCTGGGAAATAACCAATAATGAAGGATTATTACTATAAGTGTTATTGTTCTGACAAGAAGGACTTATCATCATGACATTTTGATTATTTGAAATGTATAATTTAAAATATTGGTTTACAATTTTGAAAACAGTATTCATATTTGAAGTGACAGTAACAGATGGAGTACTTATTCTGGCAAGGCTTTAACATTAACTACTGAGAATTAGGTGCCATGAACAGAATTCCCCTAAGTAGTAACAGTCATCTTGAAAATTCTTTCGGTTTCTTTTTAAGATGTGGACAGATTAAAGTTGCCCAACCAGGTTATTACCAATAAACTTTTTCAATATGATATAATTAAACAGTAAGAGTGAGGGTAATAAAAAGTCTGTTTTATTTCTAAAGTTCCAGGAAAATCAATATCCCAAATCCACATTTTGGCCATTGCTTACGAAAGTTAAGAAAAGAGATTTATTTTCTCTTCTAGTTGTAAACACGAGAACACATATTCCATTACATAAAGTTTCAATGTCTAAACATAAAGCTTAAAATATGCATTGGAATCAATTTATAATGATTAAGAGTTTGAAGAGGAAGCAATGTCTTTCTGGTGTCATTTTTCATAAAATACCAGTCTATTTTATTATGTAATTATAACCATAAGTTGTTTCATTTTCAGGGTAAAATAGCAAGTATTACTTTATTTCTTGTGTGAGGGTTCTCCAGGTTTATTTATTCTTGTCCTAACTCTTGCCCTAATGAATGCATTATCTGTCCTTGCCTAATCCTGCTGCACTGGAATGGTAGGGAAATCCGGCATGAGTGACTTTTGACCTTAATCTTAAGTGCATTGCAGCATTCCTGAAAGTCAAACCAGCGTGCCTTTTCACGTCTCCATTCCTGAAATCTCATACTTAGAGTGTGTTGTGCTTGTCTGCTTTATTTGCCTCAGGACAGAAATCCTGACCTTCTGGGCCATTCACTCTACCATGTACCTTTACGGTTCTTGAAAGCTAGTTTATCTGGGGGAAAATAAAATAGAGCAAGAAAAATGAAGACTCAGATTATTTTTAAAATGAAGGAAAGGTATATGATAAGATCAATCATTTAAAATACCTTTGAATTACTTCATGTAAATATTAATCTGTCTACATGTATTGCCTTTGACAAGACTAAAGTGACTTAGCAGCAGCAACTATATATATATATATATATATATATATATATATATATAAAACCTTTAATATATATTTACATTGGTTGGCCAAAATGTTCATTTTTTTATTCTTTTCTGTAAGATGGCTTGAGTAACTCTTAATTATATTTAACTTCATTCAAAGCCATTTTGTTAGGTTGTATTATGACAACTGTTATAATATTCATTTTAAAAGAACTTATCAAAATTGATGAATTTTTGTTTAGCTATTTTAATATTTAAGATGGAAGCAAAAGCAACGTTTGCAGCATACTATGCTTTATTACTTCAAGAAAGGTAAAAACACAACTGAAATGCACACAAAAAAGATTTGTGCAGTGTGTGCAAGAAGTTGTATGACTGAACAAAAGTGTGAGAAGTGCTTTGTGAAGTTTGTGCTGGAGGTTTTTCACTGGATCATGCTCTATCATCAAGTACACCAGTTGAAGCTGATAGTAATCAAATCAAGACATTGATGGAGAAAAATCAATGCTATACCATGTCTGAGATACCTGACAGACTCAAAATATCCAAATCAAGAGTTGAAAATCATTTGCACCCGTTTGGTTATATTAATCACTTTGAAGTTTGGGTTCCTCATAAGCCAAGTGGGGAAAAAAAAATCTTCTTGACCATATTTCCACATGCAATTCTCTACTTAAATGTAATGAAAATGTTCCATTTCTAAAACAAATTGTGACAGGTGATGAAAAGTGAAAACTGTACAATAATGTGGAATGGAAAAAACTGTGGGGCGTGGGAAACGAACCACCACCAACCAGAACAAAGGCCAGTCCTCAGCCAAGGAAGATGAGGTTGTGTATATGTAGGACTGGAGGAGAGTCTTCTATTATGAGGTTCTGGAAAACAAACAATTAATTCTAACAAATACTGCTCCCAGTTAGACCCATTGAAGGCAGCACTAGAAAAAAAGTGTCTGGAATAAGTAAACAGAAAATGCATAATCTTCCACCAGGATAACACAAGGCCAAATATTTCCTTGATGACCAGGCAAAAACTGTTACTCTTGGCTGGGACATTCTGATTCCTCTGCCATATTCATCGGATGTTACTTCTTCAGATGTTCATTTATTTTGGTCTTTACAAAATTCTCTAATGAAAAAAAATTCAATTCCCTGAAAGATTGTAAAAGGCACCTGGAATAGTTTCTTTGCTCAAAAGGATAAAAAGTTTTGGGAAGATGAGATTACAAATTTGCCTGAAAAATGGCAAAATATAGTGGAACAAAATGGTGAAGATGTTGTTTAATAAAGTTTTCAGTGAAAATGAAAAAGGAGTCTTTTATTTTTACTTAAAAAAATGAAGGAAAAATTTGACCAAGGTATACTACTTTCATCGTTATATTATTTTTGTTGTTTTTGTTTTTGTTGTTTAGTCGCTAAGTTGTGTCTGACTCTTTGCCACCCCATAGACTGCAGCACACCAGGCTTCTCTGTCCTTCACCAGCTTCCAGAGTTTGCTCAAACTCATGCCCATTGACATGGACATTTGTTCATGTCCATTAAGATACTTTGCAATCATCTTGTCCTCTGTCTCCTCTTATCCTCTGTCCAACCATCTTTCCAATCATCTCACCCTCTGTCTCCCCCTTCTCCTCCTGCCCTCAATACTTATATAGTCTTTTATGTATATTTCAGTTTGATAATGTGTTATAAGAGCTATTTTATGCAGAGAATCAAATTTGCAATTCTTATTTATAGAGGCGCAGGTTTCTTTTATCTTGAAAGGCACAGAAATTGGCATTTTATAAAAGATCATGTTTTAAAAGAATAAGGAAAGGGACTGTGATTTAGCACAAAATTGCCAAAAATTTCTAATTGTTCTTCAAATATTTTTAGCTCTTTCTACTTAAATGATAATATCCTTGCAGACTTTGGTCACACTGAAGGGATTAAAAGAGAGTCCTGTCTTCAAGGAGCTTGCAGTCTAGTACAAAAGAGAACAAGAAAAAAGGAAAATTAAAACTTTTAATATGATAATTGCTTTAATAAAATTGTATTGCCTGTAGTAAAATTGTGGTTTTGAAGAAGAATATGTGGAAATACGCAGTTGCATGTCACCTGTGTGACTTCCCAGGTGGTTCAGTGGTAAAGAATCTCCCTGCCAAAGCAGGAGACATGGGTTCCATCTTTTGGGATCCCCTGGAGGAGGAAATGGCCACCTACTCCAGTATTCTTGCCCGGTAAATTCTATGAATAGGAGAACCCGGAGGGCTATATGTAGTCCCTGGGGTCACAAAGAGTCAGACATGGCTGAGCAACAGAGCACATAAGTATGGATATTATTCATGCACATCCTACCTAATACTTGAAGTCATCTCTAGATTACTTATAATAATACCATGTAAAAGCTATATAAATTGTTGCCAGTATATGGCAAATTCAAAATTTAATTTTTGTAACATTCTGGATTTTTAAACAAATATTTCCCATCAAAGGTTAGTTAACTTTATGGATGTGAAACCTGTAGAAAAAAGCCAACTCTATGCTCAACATTTTCTCAGCTGAACACCAGATGGGGCGCTAATGAACCTTTCTAGAGATAAGGCCCAAAAGAGAAAATGTCCACGCCTTCTCAGTGGCCCAAATAATGATGCCCCAGAAGAAGGACATAAATATGAAAGGAGGAAAAAATGAACTGCTCGAGAAAAGTATTTTAAAAGTTTTCTACTCTAATCAAAACAGACATGTGGGATGGAATATCAAAGAATGGGAGGAGGAGGATGGATAGAGGGCCTCTCTTCAAGAAACTTTTCTTATTTCCAGTGCAGTCATGAAGTTTCCAGCATTTGGATCAACACCATACCAACACAGTTATCTTGATTCACCATCCATATATACATGATCAGAACTTAAAACAAGCTCAGAAACTCAAAATCCTTTGGACAACTGGAATCCTAATGCATGGTTCTTGAAGCTAGGAATCTTAGTTTTTAAACTTTGGCTATTGGCCAAATTAGGATTAGTGTGGGATTTCCGGGAGAAATATCAATAACTTCAGATATGCAGATGACACCTCTCAAGGCAGAAGGCGAAAAAAACCTTGAACAACCTCTTGATGAAAGTGAAAGAGGAGAGTGAAAACGTTGGCTTAAAGCTCAACATTCAGAAAACTAAGATGATGGCATCCAGTCCCATCACTTCATAGCAAATAGATGGGGAAACTGTGGAAACAATGACAGACTGAATTCTTTGTTCCCCAAAATCACTGCAGATGGTGACTGCAGCCATGAAATTAAAAGATGCTTACTCCTTGGAAGAAAAGTTATGACCAACCTAGACAACATATTAAAAACCAGACATATTATTTTGCCAAGAAAGGTCCATCTAGTCAAGGCTATGGTTTTTCCAGGAGTCACGTATGGATGTGAGAGTTGGACTATAAAGAAAGCTGAGGGTAGAAGAATGGATGCTTTTGAACTGTGGTGTTGGAGAAGACTCTTGAGAGTCCCTTGGACTGCAAGGAGATCCAACCAGTCCATCCTAACGGAAATCAGTCTGAATATTCATTGGAAGGAGTGATATTGAAGCTGAAACTCCAATACTTTGGCCACCTGATGCGAAGAACTGACTCTTTTGAAAAGACTCTGATTCTGGGAAAGACTGAAGGCAGGAAGAGAAGTGGATGACAGAGAATGCGATGGTTGGATGTCATTACCGACTCAATGGACTTGAGTTTGAGTAAACTCCAGGAATTGGTGATGGACAGGGAGGCCTGCAGTGCTGCAGTCCATGGGGTCGCAAAGAGTCGGACATGACTGAGTGACTGAATTGAACTGAACTGACTGTGGCTCATCAGCAAGGTTTCAGAAGGAGTGAATTTACATACAAAGCACAGACAGACTCAGACTTACAGAACAAACTTATGGTTACTGAGGGGAAGGGTAGAGGGGAGGGATAGATTTGAGAGTTTGGGGCTGAGATGTATACACTGCTATATTTAAAATAGATAACCAGCAAAGACCTACTTATTTTATAGCACAGGAAACTCTGCTCAATACTCTTCAATAATCTAAATGGGAAACAAATTTGAAAAAGAATAGATACATGGATATGTACAACTGAATCACTTTGTTATATGTCTGAGACTAAAACAACATTGTTAATCAACTATACTCCAATATATATATATATAAAAATGTTTCTTCTTGGCCAGGCAAAATGCAAAGAAAACAGACATGTGAGTACTTGTAGTGAAGGGGGGAAATTTTAAAGCAAGAAAACAATAGCAGCGACACTTTTTGAAAAGGAAATAATCTCAAAAATATTTAGTATCTTGGCAGGTCTTGAACAAGTAAATATAAACGTTTAAGTTAACTCCCTAAAGTTATCGTTGGAAAGGTGAGTCTCATTCACAGTCCAATGGGCTAAACATTTAGTTGAATGAATAGAAAAGCAGATCTAATAAAAATTCTTAATTACTTTTAGATGTTATCATACTGCAAACACACCAGCTCTGTCATAAAGAGTTTCATTAGTCCACAAAACAAAGTCAAAACTCTATTATAGCACACAAAGTCCTTCATCATCTGGATCCTGGCCATCCTCCCAACCTCTGTTTTCTTTATCCCCTCTATACTCACACAGTGAATTTCTATTAGGATGATATCCTTGAAATTCCCAAATCAGTCGTGCTTTGCCATACTTTCCACCTTTAATATGGTCTTTGCTTTACCATGAATGAATATCACATCAGAAATAAGACTTCCCAACACCTTTACAATGCTTAGCAAAATGAAAGATTTCCATAAACTTTTATGAAATGTAAACAATGAAGTTTGCAAACAAGTGTTAGATTGTTTTTAATGAATTTGAACTCACTATTCAAGGTTGCTGAAATATGCTAAATGTAATTAATCCCTGAATTTGCAGTGATGACGCCCTCCTGCACTGTCCTGATCTTCATCAGACACATCTCATTTACTCTCACTGGGTACCTAGTAAGACAATTGTTCAGGAGACAAGGCCTGAGGTGAAATGCAATTGTTCTTGATGAATTTTGAGACCAAGAGTTTACATTTGGAATGAAGTCAAAGTATGTTGCTTGTCCTACCTCAGAGTCTGAAAATGTCAATTTAAATTCTCTGTTCCAATTACCTATGCTCATGATCTGTTCTGATGTTGCTGTGGATTTTTAAAATTGTCTTGATTGTAATAATACTAATAGCTTACAGTTACTAGAGTTTTACAGTATTCCAGGCACTGGCATATACTATCTCATTGAATAATTGAAAAAAAAAAATCCCATTAATTAGCTTCTAATAGATGCACACATTATAAATGAGGAATTTAAAGCAAGAGATTTGAGATACATTGCCAAAGGGCACATGGCTTATAAATGATGGAGCCAGGATTTTAAAACTCAAAGACCCCAGAGTCCTTGTTCTTAGTCTCAACACTATCCTGTTTCCATGTCTCTACCACATTAACATGTATTTCCCACTGCGTTCTAGGTGCAGAATTTGTAATTTGTATTAACAGTATCTCATAAATTAATCAGTAATCTGTATTAACCTTATCTAAGTCAAGATTTACTAGAATGTTGTTTTCTACATAGATATCAACAGCGTAACTTGGATAGGTGAAGACCCTTGCCCTAAGTTGTGAAATTAGTTAATTGTAAAACCTAAATTTCAAATCCAAGTACTTTAATTTAGAAAAAGTAAATAAGGAAATGATTATGCTTTGGAAGAAAGAGCAAGTTATTTCAGAAATGGCTTGCAGTAAGACAGTATGCAGGGACACACAAATAATAACAAAGAAAAATGCAAAGAAGCGAGGGGATGAGAAGAGAGACTCAGAAGTTGTGAAAAGAGACAGAGACCCCGATGGATTAAGGCTGTACCAAAATGTCATAGACAAAGACATCTATGCTCTCAACCATTTATAATACATTTTTTGAAGGAACCTCACACCTTGCCCTTTCCTCCAATGAGTTTTGAACGTTATACCCCAAGCCTGTCATTTTCCTATTCACCCCATTTATATATATTTTTTTATCATGTTGCTGCTGCTGCTAAGTCGCTTAAGTCGTGTCCAACTCTGTGCGGCCCCATAGACGGCAGCCCACCAGGCTCCCCGGTCCCCGGGATTCTCCAGGCAAGAACACTGGAGTGGGTTGCCATTTCTTCTCCAGTGAATGAAAGTGAAAAGTGAAAGTGAAGTCGCTCAGTCGTGTCCGACTCTTAGCGACCCCATGGACTGCAGCCTACCAGGCTCCATCCGTCCATGGATTTTCCAGGCAGCAGTCCTGGAGTGGGGTGCCATTGCTTTTATTTATATATATGCTAAATACAGGCTTCAGTCAACAATAACCCTCACTTAGTGGCATTACCAGTTTGAAAACCCAGTTGTCTATTACATTTGTCTGATTGAATGCCAATCAATATTTGCAGCTTCATTTTTATCATTTTATTCTCAGGGCCCAGGGCAAAACCAGAAAATAGTTCCCAATTGAATAAAGAAAGGAGACTGGAAAGAGTTACAGTATACAAAATAAGCTTAATGATGTGGATATGAGGAACTTTACGAGCCCATTAAGAATAAACTCATAATTCAGTCCAAGGAAATCCAGAAAGATTTAGTGGTGCAGGAGTTTTAATCAGTGCCCTCCTGGAAGTTTAGAGTAGGACAATGGATACTTAGTTTTTAAGAGACAATTTTCCTTGCAATTGCTTGCTTCATTTTAAACCTAATGTGGCTTTACCCTCATTCATAATTTATGTGTTTAATTTCGATAGCAAAGCATCAAAATTCTTGGGTAAAATGAAGAGACCGGGGAGAAGCACCTTGCCTTACATGAAGCCCAGTTTGAGAATCACAACATATGTAGAAGCCTGTATCCGGGTGAGTGGAGGTCTGTGACTTGAAGGAGGTCCACTGGATGTGTCTCTGGGTGTGCAAAGGCCTCCAGTTGTAAAAAGCTGAGAGGGTTGCTTGTTCCATGGGAGCAGAGGGCAAGCATAGAGTGGATTCTACTCAATGTTAGATGTTACTGGATTTGGGGATGTTGGATACAATAATAAGAATTTAAAATTGCTCTCTGGAGATGTCATTAGACACCTTAAACTCGAGTTGTTTCCCCAGACAGCTCTCAGTGCAGACTGTCCTCTTGTGTTTCGCCCATTCTTTATTGGGAAGAGAAAGGGAGAGTAATGCTTTAAGTTCCCACATTAATATCATTTTCAATATCCCCTCTCTTCATCCATCAGGCCATAGCAAAGGAGAAGGTAATTGCTCAAATTCTGTTTGTGAAATGCTACTCTCTAAACACTGTAGGAATAGGAAATATGAAGTTTCCTGTGAGAGTAGCTTTATTGTTAATATTACTATTGTTTTAAATTTTAATTATATCGTTTCATTTATTATTAAACCATTTTTCTAAAAAAAAACCTCATTCAGCATTCCCCACTTGAATTTCTATTTTCTCTTGATTCTTTATAATGTTCTTTGTCATTGAAAAGTCAAAGTATTCCATGTAGAAAAATGCTGCCCTTTTGCTTTAGAGGTTGAGCTAAACTCCTGCTTTCACTCTTTGCTGAGAAACAAACACCATTGTCTCACACAGACATACGCTCCAGGTCTTCCGCTTATTCTGTTCATTTAAGGTCATTATTCTTCTGTACTACAGGCTGTAATTGCTTCTAGCAATATAATGCTTTACCTCACTAACATAATCATAATACAGTTACTAAATATTTTTTACATGGTTGTATCTGTCTTTAGATAACTATTATGTTGGGTATTAGTATAATTTTCTGTTTGTTCCATTGTAGTTTGAAGAGTTATAGAATAGAGCTGGTTTCTATCTGCTGAGCAATTAAATGAAATATTATGAACAGGACAGTCTATCAGTAAAGCTTGGCTGTTTACTTGCTGAATTAGCATATACCAGAGAAGCAGGGGCAGCCCAGAGTCTTGTAGGAAAGAATACATTTTATCTAAACGAATGGCAGCTTGCTTCCTTTATAAGGTCTGCCTTCAGTCCGTCTGCTATTAGAAGGTGATAATCGCACAGGCAATCCAGCAGTTCTCGCTGCCTAAGAGGACAAGGAAGTCACTGGAAACAGCCCCTCTTCAGCTCATATTCAGAAATTCTGCTGCCTGAACAAAAGGGTAATAAACACTGGCATTTAGATTATGACTTTCATCCCAAGATCTCAGCCTCTGCAGAGTAATTTCTTCCTTTCTATAGTCTGCTCATCACCACTGGGGTAGGAGGCAATTACCTTTGAAGAGTCTGGTCATCTATCCAAATACCCTTACACTCTCATCCATACAACAGTGCATAGGATTTATAGTCAACAAATCAGAATTGTGTAAGACCTGAGGTTACTTTCCAGTCTTCTAAGACTTGTGCTGACTAAAATGATTATGAGACCTTATTTTCACATCCTAAAGAATAAAGCCCAGTATTGGTCATTAGGGTTATAGATACACAAAATTCATAATGGAAAGATATTAGCAAGTTTCTAGACTACATGTCCTTGAGATGAGTTAAGATGTACTGTTTTAGCCCAATCCAAGTAAATTTCTCCCCCTCTGAGTTCTTATAACATTTATGTCAAGCAGTTTCTTGCTTCTTTATGCATTGCAAAGAACTTTGTTTTAATCTCCCATTAATAAACTTTATTTATTTTAATCTCTCACACAGTTATTTTAATGATTATTTGAGAGAATATAACAGTTGACATTCCAAGCAACAAATGCATTAAAATATGTGTCTACTTACAAGACAGAATATGCCCTGGGAGAGAAACTTTTTCAGTAGGATGAGATCTCATTTTTTTTCTAGACATGAAAAATTTAAAGATGGAAGAATAAATGAAAGAGTAAATTAAGAATAAAACCCTTTGAGAATAAAATGGAGATATACTATTGCATTTCCTTAATTTTACAATTACCTGAGTTTGAAGTTTAGTAGGTTTTCAACTGACAATCAAAAATTTAAAAATTACATGTTCTGAGGAAGAATTCTATGCCAAGACAGCTTTCCTTTGAAATATATTATTCTATTTATGCATCTCAAGGTAAAGAGACATAGGTTATTTTAAATAAGAATGTCTATCTGTGGAAGTGACAGACTTCTGATTAAACCAGATCTGTGGGCTCCTTGAATTTATCGTGGCTTATTCGATACCACAGTAACTTTATGAATGGGTTCAGTTCAGTTCAGTTGCTCAGTCGTGTAGGACTCTTTGCGACCCTATGGACTGCAGCATGCCAGGCCTCCCTGTCCATCACCAACTATGAATGAAGTGAGCAAACATCATTTTTAGGCAAACTTTAATTCAAAACGTGTCTAGACAAAATTCATTCACTTTAGGAATGGAGTCAAATATATTTGCAAAATCAAGCATATTAAAACTAGTTAAATTTGTAGATTTCAATAGAGAGTTGTCCTCAGCAAGAGAATATATATATTTTTTCTATCAGTTACTTTGCTGTCACAGAATTGGACCCAATCTTTGCCAGACAGGTAAGACACCAGCTTTCACATCCAGACTGTCATTTATGGCAGGCAGGAGGAAAGGAAGAGAGGGTGACTTCTTATTAGTATCTGTTAAATTTGAAGCAAACTAATCCTGCCACCTTGGGTTGAAAAATAAATAAGGTTTTTTAAAATAAATAAATTTAATTTAAAAAAAAGAGTGCTTCCTAAACTATTTAAGTCTGTACTATAATTAATATACAGCATTATTGATTTAATTAAACTAAGTTGCCTCTGTAACAGGGAAGCCCCAAAGTTAATTAGTGCCATAGCCTTAGGCATTTGAAACACACTGAGAAAGTAATTTGGTGGTAAAATGCATGTTTATGTATTGTAATTTCAAAAACCTTAGCTCCATGCACAATTTCTTATTAGTAATAGTTTTATCCCCTGGTGTATTCCTCTCTTATACGGCTATATGAAGTTAAGTGTTAAAGTTATATTACCTGAACTGAGAATGGTTCCAATTCTACAAACTTATTTAATACAAATTTAGAACTTTAAAAACAAGTTTTAAAAACAAAGCTTGTTTAACACAAATTTAGAACTTCATGGAGAATTTCCAGAACATTCTGGGTTCAATATCTATGGGGATAAAGAAAAAGATTCTCCTGTCCACTCTCCCCCTTCTAATCTTCAACATTTAGTGAGCACCTCCTGTTTTTCTCCCTTCTCCTACATCCAAGAAACAGCCATTAGTTGCTAATTCTGCCTCCTGAAGGCCATGGTTACAGGCACAAGCCAAGAAAAAGCTTGCAGAATCAACATTAGAAAAAAACAAAAACTTGGTCTTTCTCTATGTCTGGTGCTCCTTTCACTTCAACAGCTTCTCTTGTGTTTAACCTACTTCTTTTGACGCTGAGGTTAATTTTCCATGCGGTTTTCAGAGGAATTTTACCAACCTGTCCATGTGACCCCCCTCAACTCCCAGCTTAATCATTCCAACAACTTCCTGGTGTATATTAAGTACAGTCCAAACTGCTTAATGTGAAAATCGGAAGTCGTGCTCACAGATGAAAATACACCTGTGGCACACCCAGGCTTGCAGATAGACTAGCTGTAACATCTCATGACTGCACCTCATGTCCTTTTCTCACCGCGTTCTCTCAGCCTGGGTGACCCTCTTTGACCCTCACCTGCTCACTGTCCAGAATTGTTTCATTCAGTGTTCACCAATCTCATCTCTCAGCTTGCTCTGAATCTCTTGGTTTAAAAAATATGCATGTTTTAAAAATCCATAATGTGGTGCTGATGACCTTCATCTTACTTTGTGATACAACAGTTTATAATTGTGTACGGTGTGTCTGCCTCACTAGATGATGAAGTCTCTCAGAAGAAAGTGAAAGTGAAGTCACTCAGTTGTGTCTGACTCTTTGTGACCCCGTGGACTGTAGCCCACCAGGCTCCTCTGTCCATGGGATTCTCCAGGCAAGAATACTGGAGTGGGGTGCCATTTCCTTCTCCAGGGGATCTTCCCGACCCAGGGATCAAACCCAGGTCTCCCGTATTGCAGGCAGATGCTTTAACCTCTGAGCTACCAGGGAAGCCCTTTAGAAGAAAGGACACGCTTAATTTATCTTTATATCTGAAGTGTCTACTACATAGCTTGGCTCATCATATAGTTCAAGAAATGCGTTGTCTACATATTTAAGAGGAGATAATCTATTTGAGTTATATAATAATAATAACCTGTTATGGCTTTTCTGGTGGCTCAGATGGTAAATAATCTGCCTGCAATGCAGGAGATCTGAGTTTGATCCCTGGGTCAGGAAGATCCTCTGAAGAAGGGAATGCCTAACCACTCCAGGATTCCTACCTGGAGAATTCCATGGAAAATTCCTGGCAGGCTCCATGGGTCACAGAGTTGGACACAACTGAGTGTCCATCCAACCAAGCAAGTCCATTAAACATGTGCTTCACAGTAAAAGTTTGAAGAACTAAGAGAGTCAGTGTTTCAAGAGTCAATGCTCCTGTAGAAAGCAATTCCATGGACAATGTGACTTAAAAGTCTGGGTTCTCTTTAACATGCTGCTGCTGCTGCTAAGTCACTTCAGTCGTGTCCGACTCTGCATGACCCCATAGACGTCAGCCCACCAGGCTCTCCTGCCCCCGGGATTCTCCAGACAAGAAAACTGGAGTGGGTTGCCATTTCCTTCTCCAATGCATGAAAGCGAAAAAGTGAAAGTGAAGTCGCTCAGTCATGTCTGACTCTTTAACATACTGCACATAAATGCAGCTAGTATTTCAAGGATTAAAGCAACACTGCAATCTGGAAGCTCAGGTGAAATTTCATAAGAGAGTATAGGCTTGAGTCTGACTTTCTCTTCTGGATTTAGATTTTTCTCTTACTTCTCGCAGCTGACTCTATCCCTCTCGCTGTGGTGTTAACTTACACTTTAATAGTTCCATTGTGGGTATTCTTATAAGCAACAAACTTTTGAGCATTTTTTGTTTGTTTGTTTTGTTTTGTTTTTACATCTTTTTGCATTTAGTCTCTGAGGATTGAAATGACTTGGATCTTCAAAGACGGTGAAATTTTCGGTGACCTTCACCTCACTGTGAGAGCATGCACTATCTTTTAGAAAGACTTAACCAGATAAACATGTGTTCTCATAAAATCAATAGCTGACATATCACATCTTACAGTGACCTGTCTAGAGGAAGAGCTACTATGAATCCAAGCATCTGTAAAACATAAATTTAGGGGGCATAAAAAACCTGTACCATAATACAAAGCAGAATCTAGTCAGAAGAATATAGGGAAGATGGAAAAAAAAAAAATATGCTCTAGCTATAAACTTGAATACACTAAAAGTAAAACACCTGATTATTGTTTCCCCTTTCCTTTGTTTATGGTCTAGAATAAGGAGAAAATCTACCTTGAATTCAGGAGACACAGGAATTGCAAGTTTGATCCCTGGATTGGGAAGATCCCCTGGAGGAAGAAATGGTAACCCATTCCAGTATTCTTGCCTGAAAAAATCCTATGGACAGAGGGTCATGGAGGGCTACAGTTCATGGGGTTGCAAAGAGTAGAAGACAACTGAGCAGCTAGCGATTGACATACGTACACTGTTGTTGGCTAGTTGCTAAGTCACACCCAACCCTTTTGAGACTCCATGGACTGCAGTCTGGCAGGCTCCTCTGGTAGGATTTTCTAGGCAAGAATACTGGAGTGGGTTGCCATTTCCTTCTTCAGGGGATCACCTTGACCCAGGAATCAAACCCACATCTCCTGCGTTGCAGGCAGATACTTTACCTCTGAACCACAGGGAAGCCCTGAACGTGAACGTGAAGTCGCTCAGTCGTGTCCAACTCCTTGCGAAAACTAATGAGAACCTACTGTATCACACAGGGAACTCTGCTCAGTGCTCTGTGGTGACCTAAATGGGAAGGGAATCCAAAAAAAGAGTGGATACATGTATATGTGTAACTGATTCACTGTGCTATATATCAGAAACTGACATCACATTTTAAAGCAACTATCAGATCAGATCAGATCAGTCACTCAGTCATGTCCGACTCTTTGCGACCCCATGAATTGCCACACGCCAGACCTCCCTGTCCATCACCAACTCCTGGAGGTCACTCAGACTCACATCCATCGAGTCAGTGATGCCATCCAGCCATCTCACCCTCTGTCGTCCCCTTCTCCTCCTGCCCCCAATCCCTCCCAGCATCAAAGTCTTCTCCAATGAGTCAACTCTTCGCATGAAGTGGCCAAAATACTGGAGTTTCAGCTTTAGCATCATTCCCTCCAAAGAAATCACAGGGCTGATCTCCTTCAGAATGGACTGGTTGGATCTCCTTGCAGTCCAAGGGACTCTCAAGAGTCTTCTCCAACACCACAGTTCAAGAGCATCAATTCTTCACTGCTCAGTCTTCTTCACAGTCCAGCTCTCACATCCATACATGACCACAGGAAAGACCATAGTCTTGACTAGGCGAACCTTTGTTGGCAAAGTAATGTCTCTGCTTTTGAATATGCTATCTAGGTTGGTCATAACTTTCCTTCCAAGGAGTAAGCGTCTTTTAATTTCATGGCTGCAGTCACCATCTGCAGTGATTTTGGAGCCCAGAAAAATAAAGTCTGACACTGTTTCCACTGTTTCCTCATCTATTTCCCATGTAGTAATGGGACCAGATGCCATGATCTTCATTTTCTGAATGTTGAGCTTTAAGCCAACCTTTTCACTTTCCACTTTCACTTTCATCAAGAGGCTTTTTAGTTCCTCTTCACTTTCTGCCATAAGGGTGGTGTCATACTCCAATAAAAATTAAAAGAAAAAAAGGAAAACTGCTGTCAAATTCAGCTATGCCTTATTGTCAAATCCAATAGTTCTTTATTTTCTTACTGAAATTCTACACTCATATATGTTCAACCAATTTATTTTTCCCTAGTTTTCCCTTTTCTTTTCTTTTTTTTTAATATATAATTTCCTTTCTCATTTCTTCCTGTGACTCCGTTCCTCAACCTGCTCCTAAAAGTCAGGATTCCTAGGCATCTTTTCTCTTTAATCATTCTGTACATTTCTTTTGGATGACGTCACCTGAATGCACACCTTCTATCACCATGTTTGTGATCATCTCTGCTAGTGTTCGTGACTCTACGATCTAAATTCCCATCCTTAACTCTTCTATTGAACTGCAGACACTCATGCCTCCTGCTCATTGTCAGCCAAATGCTCCATAGATATTTCAAAATAGTCTAACACATTATTGCACTTAGTCACTCAGTTGCGTCCGACTCTTTATGACCTCATGGACTGTAGCCTGCCAGGCACCTATGTCCATGGGGTTTTCCAGACAAGAATACAGGAACAGGTTGCCATGCCCTCCTACAGGGGATCTCCCCTACCCAGGACTTGAACCCAGGTCTCCCACATTGCAGGCAAATTCTTTACCGTCTAAGCCACTAGGGAAGCCCTAACACATGATTCCTCTCCCTGAATTCTCTCTCACCTCCTGTATTCCCTGACCCAGTAGTTGATTCATCTCTCTCTAGACTTTCAAAGAAAACTCTTCTAGAACTTCTATATTACAAACTTTATTTGAGAGTTCCCTGACATTTGACATGTGACAAGTCTCTTAGAAAAGCAGAACCAAGCTGCGTTCTGGGTCAGCACTGTAGACACACAGGGGCACAATATTGTCTGATACAGCTCACAACTGCTCTAACCTTCCAGCAATTTGGCCTTTATATAGGGCTCCCCTGGTGGCTCAGACGGCAAAGAATCTGCACATGGAGGCTGCCAAAGTCAACTTGGCAGTCTCTCTGCCCAAATGACCTGAAGTGAGGGCCAAAGGAGTCCTCCAACAATAAAAATTCTCGCAGAGCCGAAGCACGTTTACTTTTCAAGGCAAGTGAGAAGATAGCCTTAGGATTCAAAGTGGCATTTGAAGGTACCATAGCATTTAAGTGCCTTTAACCAGAAGTCTTTAGCAACCTTAACACCATAGAGACAGACAGGCTGACAAGGAAGGGAAGGGAGAATAGACTTGCCATCCCCTAGGAAATCTGCCTGCACAGCTGGCACCATGGGCATTTCTTGTGTACATTTTTCAACGTATTCCAAGGCTTTGAAATGGGGTTTCCTCAATCTAAAATGCTAGGTGCCTACTGCTGGGCATACACACTGAGGAAACCAGAATTGAAAGAGACATGTGTACCCCAATGTTCACTGCAGCACTGTTTACAATAGCCAGGACATGGAAGCAACCTAGATGTTCATCAGCAGATGAATGGATAAGAAAGCCGTGGTACATATACACGATGGAGTATTACTCAGCCATTAAAAAGAATACATTTGAATCAGTTCTAATGAGGTGGATGAAACTGGAACCTATTATACAGTGTGAAGTAAGCCAGAAAGAAAAACACCAATACAATATACTAACACATATATATGGAATTTAGAAAGATGGTAACAATAGCCCTGTATACGAGACAGCAAAAGAGACACTGATGTATAGAACAGTCTTTTGGACTCTGTGGGAGAGGGAGAGGGTGGGATGATTTGGGAGAATGTCATTGAAATATGTATAATATCATATATTAAACGAGTCACCAGTCCAGGTTCGATACACGATACTGGATGCTTGGGGCTGGGGCACTGGGATGACCCAGAGGGATGGTATGGGGAGGGAGGGGGGAGGAGGGTTCAGGATGGGGAACACATGTATACCTGTGGCAGATTCATCCTGATATATGGCAAAACCAATATAATATTGTAAAGTTAAATAAAATAAAATTTTAAAAAAATTTAAAAAAATAAAATAAAATGCTAGATGCCTAAAAACCATTTTGTCAGAGTTTAATAGCCTTCTGTGAGAAAGCAACATAAAGAGAGGTAGCTCCTCTGAACTTGATAGCTCATTTCAGATTGGCTCCCTTTATCATGAATTCCCAGGTGAATTAGCCGTAAGGAATATGCCTGCTAATGCAGGAGATGTGGGTTCAATGCCTGGGTTGGGAGGACCCACTGGAGAAGGGAATGCCAACCCATTCCAGTATTCTTGCCTGGCAAATTTCATGGACAGAGGATCCTGTTGGCCCTATGGGGTCAAAACGATCTGGACATGATTGAGCGGCTAAGCACAAGCATGACCAGAAGGACTTGGCCTTTCTGAAACACTTGCCCTGACAACTCTGTGGTCCCTAACATACAGAAGCAATACTGGGGATTTACAGAGTGCCTCTCTTCTATTTAGCTTGGGGAATGTAAGGAAAGCAGTAGGTAATTAGGAGGCAGTCTTCTAGGATCTCAGAGTAACTTGCTTGATATCACAGTTAGAAAGAGGTTATAAAAAATGATTCCCTACATTTATGGAAGTCTCAAGTCCTTCCTGGATTGGTTATAGACCATTTCATGTTCTGTTCTGAGCCCACAGTGTGGCAAAGGCCATTCAGAAGCTGAACTAAAGGCTTTTTATTCCTATTAATTAAAATCCAAATTTACAAGTTATTTACTGATCAAAGATGATATTTACAGAGTTTAATGAGAGATTTTGTTCTTCAAACAGGAGTCTCCAATGAAGCTGTTTCATTATCTAACATTTAAAGGATTCCACTGTTATTCAGTTTATCACTAGACTGTATCACCCTTTTTAGCCCCAAAATAAAAGCTAAAGATATCTGTCTGGGGAGGCCTTACAAATAGCTGTGGAAAGCAGAGAATCAAAAAGCAAAGGAGAAAAGGAAAGATATAAACATCTGAATGCACAGTTCCAAAGAATAACAAGAAGAGACAAGAAAGCCTCCCTCAGTGATCAATGCAAAGAAATAGAGGAAAACAACAGAATGGGAAAGACTAGAGATCTCTTCAAGAAAATCAGAGATACCAAAGGAACATTTCATGCAAAGATGGGCTGGATAAAGGACACAAATGGTATGGACCTAACAGAAGCAGAAGATATTAAGAAGAGATGGCAAGAATACACAGAAGAACTGTAAAAAAAGATCTTCACAACCGAGATAATCACAATGGTGTGATCACTGACCTAGAGCCTGACATCTTGGAATGTGAAGATGGGCCTTAGATGGGCCTTCAAGTGGGCCTTAGAAAGCATCACTACGAACAAAGCTAGTGGAGGTGATGGAATTTCAGTTGAGCTATTTCAAATCCTAAAAGTTGATGCTGTGAAAGTGCTGCACTCAATATGCCAGCAAATTTGAAAACTCCGCAGTGGCCATAGGACTAGAAAAGATCAGTTTTCATTCCAATCCCAAAGAAAGGCAATGCCAAAGAATGCTCAAACTACCACACAATTGCACTCATCTCACAGGCTAGTGAAGTAATGCTCTAAATTCTCTAAGCCAGGCTTCAGCAATACATGAACTGTGAACTTCCTGATGTTCAAGCTGGTTTTAGAAAAGGCAGAGGAACCAGAGATCAAATTTCCAACATCCGCTAGATCATGGAAAAAGCAAGAGAGTTCCAGAAAAGCATCTATTTCTGCTTTACTGACTATGCCAAAGCCTTTGACTGTGTGGATCACAATCAACTGTGGCAAATTCTGAAAGAGATGGGAATAGCAGACCACCTGACCTGCCTTTTGAGAAATCTGTATGGAGGTCAGGAGGCAACAGTTAGAACTGGACATGGAACAACAGACTGGTTCCAAATAGGAAAAGGAGTACGTCAAGGCTGTATATTGTCACCCTGCTTATTTAACTTATATGCAGAGTACATCATGAGAAATACTGGACTGGAAGAAACACAAGCTGGAATCAAGATTTCTGGGAGAAATATCAATAACCTCACATATGCAGATGACACCACCCTTATGGCAGAAAGTGAAGAGGAACTAAAAAAGACTTTTGATGAAAGTCAAAGTGGAGAGTGAAAAAGTTGGTTTGAATATCAACATTCAGAAAACGAAGATCATGGCATCTGGTCTCATCACTTCATGGGAAATAGATGGGGAAAGAGTGGAAACAGTGTCACACTTTATTTTTTTGGACTCCAAAATCGCAGCAGATGGTGACTGCAGCCATAAAATTTAAGGACACTTACCCCTTGGAAGGAAAATTATGACCAACCTAGATAGCATATTCAAAAGCAGAGACATTACTTTGCCAACAAAGTTCATCTAGTCAAGGCTATGGTTTTTCCTGTGGTCACGTATGGATGTGAGAGTTGGACTGTGAAGAAGGCTGAGCGCCGAAGAATTGATGCTTTTGAACTGTGGTGTTGGAGAAGACTCTTGAGAGTCCCTTGGACTGCAAGGAGATCCAACCAGTCCATTCTGAAGGAGATCAGCCCTGGGATTTCTTTGGAGGGAATGAAGTTGAAGCTAAACTCCAGTACTTTGGCCACTCCATGTGAAGAGTTGACTCATTGGAAAAGACTCTGATGCTGGGAGGGATTGGGGGCAGGAGGAGAAGGGGACGACAGAGGATGAGATGGCTGGATGGCATCACTGACTTGATACACATGAGTCTGAGTGAACTCCGGGAGTTGGTGATGGAGAGGGAGGCCTGGTGTGCTGCGATTCATGGGGTCGCAAAGAGTCGAACACGACTTAGCGACTGAATTGAACTAAACTGAAAGTATTTTAATAATGGTTTAATATAGAAACTGTGTGCTGTGCTACTAAGCTCAGTCATATCTGACTCTTTGCGATCCTATGGACTCTAGCCTGCCAGGCTCCACTGTCCATGGGGATTCTCCAGGCAAGAAAACTGGAGTGGGTTGCCATACCCTCCTCCAGAAACCTTCCAGGGTATCTTCCCAGTCCAGGGATTGAACCCAGGTTTCTCACTTTGCAGGTGGATCCTTTACTGTCTGAGCCACCAAGGAAGCCCAAGAATACTGATGTGGGTAGCCTATCCCTTCTCCAATAGAACTTCCTGACCCAGGAATCAAACCGGGATCTCCTGCATTGTAGGTGGATCCTTTACCAGCTGAGCTATCAGGGAAGCCCAGTGTAGAAACTAGAAGAGTGCTTTGGCTATGTTACTACTATTCCATGTCTAGGACATGGTAGGGACTTCCAGAGAAGTTTAAAATTTGGAAGGGTGGTCTACCTATTTAGGATGACACACATTGCCCAGTCCAGTTATTACATGCATTCCAGCATGTCACTTTATTTTTTTCCATTTTGCTGAATGTATGGTTATTATTTTTTTTAACTCTTCTCTCTTTATTTTTTTTTTTTTTATTTTTCTTTGATAAGTCATCCAGGACCTTTATAGCATTTGTTTTCTACCTCTGTGCTCAGACTGTTTTGAGTTTGGGAGTTAAATCTAACTTTGTCTTCTCTTTTCAGAAATTGTTTTACTGGGGACTTTTCTCCTATTAGCACTTCCAAACACTTGTCCATACTTATTTTATCCATATATTGAGCTATATTCCTTTTACTGTGGTGGGGACAGGGAAAAATGTGATAATTAGTTCTGCATTCCTTCCCGTGTTATTCCTAACTTAAAATACCATAAAAAGTAATTTCTTGTCAGAATGCATTTTTATTGAATTTCCTCCTGTGCTTGACTTCAGCTGCAATTTCTAGTTTCAGAGTCCTGCATCAGTGTCTATTCACTGGCACAAATTATTTGTATCACATTTCAGGAAACCATCAGTGGAGCTCCTTTGCTTCCTTCGATTAGAGAATCAAATCTGTGGGCCAGATCTTAAGTTTTAGGGCTGCACAAATAGATGTGTGCATTCCTGGTAACTGAAATGTACATTTCTTGTATCAGATACTGTCCCCGTTTTATTCCTTCACTTAGTTTTAAAGAAGTGCAGGAAATTGTGTTTCTGGAGGATAACCTTTGTAGGGCTTTGATGATATGTTGCTTTGAAATAAAGACCTCTATAGACTGTTCATAAACATTTGAATCTCTATAATTACTACCAGAGAAGGGAAAACAAGATCCTGTTTATATAGTAGATAAAATAAATATTAAGTGCTTCTGAGACTGATATCACATTGCTTACAATTCATCAACCGGAACATTCACATCTTATGTCAATAGATCAATTCTGCTATTAAATAACACATCAAATCATACTTAAATGCCTGTATTTTATAAATATTTCAAAATAATCTCCTAAAACTAGATTAGGAATAATATCTCTAACTAATTGAGGGCTAATGAGGCAGTCTGTTTTTCTGAAGCTGACTTATGTCTGAATTGTATGAATCAGTCTTGCTCTGTTTTTAAGACATAGTTAACTGTGAGTATAAAAAACAAAGCAACTTGAGATTGTCAAAGATCACATATAATCCCCTCGATGCTGGTTTCTTGAAAATAAGTATATAGTGTATAGAAGCAGTCATTTTGATTATATAATATTGTTGATATTTAATTTAATTAATAGACTATTTCAATAAATGTTTGCTTTTGTGATTCAGGACTCTGAAAAAGTTCAAAAATATTATGATAGCATCCTTGTAAAGTACAATTACAAAAGCAAGTAAAAACAGGAATAGGTACCTGATTTGACTAGGTGAATATGACAAGTTTATGCTACAAATCATAAGGAACTTGAAAGAACTGAAAAAAAAAAAGTGTCCTTTCTGTGCTATAGAAATCAAATTGATTGAAAAAAAAAAGTTTTATGAAAAGGCAAGTACGAAGGAGTCATGTAGCATAATTCAAAATCACATGGGGCGACATTGTGAGCATCACACTTCAGGGAAGAAAGACAGTTATATGCAGTCACTCTGGGACTGTGGCTGTGGTGAGAAGGTTGGTTAAGACTTAGGCAGGCAGAGAGGAAAGGGAAAATCATTCCTGATTGGACGGATTTATAAGCAAGGACCGGGCTTCCCCGGTGGCTCAGTGATAAAGAATCTGCCTGCAATGTGAGAGACTTGGATTTGATCCCTGGGTCAAGAAGATATCCTAGAGAGGAAAATGGCAACCCACTCCAGTATTCTTGCCTGAGAAATCCCACGGACAGAGGAATCTGGTGGGATATAGTCCATAGGGACACAAAAGAGTCAGGTATGACCTAGTGACTAAACAACGTAGATCAGATGAGATCACTCGCTCAGTCGTATCCAACTCTTTGCGACACCATGAATGGCAGCACGCCAGGCCTCCCTGTCCATCAACAACTCCTGGAGTTCACTCAGACTCACGTCCATCGAATCAGTGATGCCATCCAGCCATCTCATCCTCTGTCGTGCTCTTTTCCTCCTGCCCCCAATCCCTCCCAGCATCAGAGTCTTTTCCATTGAGTCAACTCTTCACATGAGGTGGCCAAAGTATTGGAGTTTCAGCTTTAGCATCATTCCTTCCAAAGAAATCCCAGGGCTGATCTCCTTCAGAATGGACTGGTTGGATCTCCAGTCCAAGGGACTCTCAAGAGTCTTCTCCAACACCACAGTTCAAAAGCATCAATTCTTCGGCGCTCAGCCTTCTTCACAGTCCAACTCTCACATCCATACATGACCACTGGAAAAATCATAGCCTTGACTAGACGGACCTTTGTTGGCAAAGTAATATCTCTGCTTTTGAATATGCTATCTAGGTTGGTCATAACTTTTCTTCCAAGGAGGAAGCATCTTTTAATTTCATGGCTGCAGTCACCATTTGCAGTGATTTTGGAGCCCAGAAAAATAGAGCCTGACACTGTTTTCACTGTTTCCCCATCTATTTCCCATGAAGTGATGGGACTGGATGCCATGATCTTCGTTTTCTGAATGTTGAGCTTTAAGCCAAATTTTTCACTCTCCTCTTTCACTTTCATCAAGAGGCTTTTTAGCTTCTCTTCACATTCTGCCATAAGGGTGGTATCATCTGCATATCTGAGGTTATTGATATTTCTCCCAGCAATCTTGATTCCAACTTGGGTTTCTTCCAGTCCAGCATTTCTCATGATGTACTCTGCATATAAGTTAAATAAACATGGTGACAATATGCAGCCTTGACATACTCCTTTTCCTATTTGGAACCAGTCTGTTGTTCCATGTCCAGTTCTAACTGTTGCTTCCTGACGTGCATACAGATTTCTCAAGAGGCAGGTCAGGTGGTCTGGTATTCCCATCTCTTTCAGAATTTTCTACAATTTATTGTGATCCACACAATCAAAGGCTTTGGAATAGTCAATAAAGCAGAAAAAGATGCTTTTCTGGAACTCTCTTGTTTTTTCCATGATCCAGTGGATGTTGGCAATTTGATCTCTGGTTCCTCTGCCTTTTCTAAAACCAGCTTGAACATCAGGAAGTTCATGGTTAAAATACTGCTGAAGCCTGGCTTGAAGAATTTTGAGCATTACTTTACTAGCGTGTGAGATGAGTGCAATTGTGTGGTAGTTTGAGCATTCTTTGGCATTGCCTTTCTTTGGGATTGGAATGATAACTGATCTTTTCCAATCCTGTGGCCACTGCTGAGTTTTCCAAATTTGCTAGCATACTGAGCGCAGCTCTTTCACAGCATCATCTTTCAGGATTTGGAATAGCTCAACCAGAATTCCATCACCTCCACTAGCTTTGTTCATAGTGATGCTTTCTAAGACCCACTTGACTTCACATTGCAGGATGTCTGGCTCTAGGTGAGTGATCACACCATCATGATTATCTGGGTTGTGAAGATCTTTTTTGTACAGTTCTTCTGTGTATTCTTGCCACCTCTTCTTAATATCTTCTGCTTCTGTTAGGTCCATACCATTTCTGTCCTTTATCGAGCCCATCTTTGCATGAAATAGTCCTTTGGTACCTCTGATTTTCTTGAAGAGATCTCTAGTCTTTCCCATTCTGTTGTTTTCCTCTATTTCTTTGCATTGATCGCTGAAGAAGGCTTTCTTATCTCTTCTTGCTATTCTTTGGAACTCTGCATTCAGATGCTTATATCTTTCCTTTTCTCCTTTCCTTTTCACTTCTATTCTTTTCACAGCTATATGTTAGGTCTCCCCAAACAGCCATTTTTGTTTTTTGCATTTCTTTTCCATGCGGATGGTCTTGATCCCTGTCTCCTGTACAGTGTCACGAACCTCATTCCATAGTTCATCAGGCACTCTATCTATCAGATCTAGGCCCTTAAATTTATTTCCCACTTCCACTGTATAATCATAAGGGATTTGATTTAGGTCACGCCTGAATAGTCTAGAGGTTTTCCCTACTTTCTTCAATTTCAGTCTGAATTTGGCAATAAGGAGTTCATGGTCTGAGCCACAGTCAGCTCCTGGTCTTGTTTTTGCTGACTGTGTAGAGCTTCTCCATCTTTGGCTGCAAAGAATATAATCAATCTGATTTCAGTGTTGACTGTCTAGTGATGTCCATGTATAGAATCTTCTCTTGTGTTTTTGGAAGAGGGTGTTTGTTATGACCAGTGCATTTTCTTGGCAAAACTCTATTAATCTTTCCTCTGCTTCATTCCGTATTCCACGGCCAAATTTGCCTGTTACCCCAGGTGTTTCTTGACTTCCTATTTTTGAATTCCAGTCCCCTATAATGAAAAGGACATCTTTTTTTGGTGTTAGTTCTCAAAGGTCTTGTAGGTTTTCATAGAACCATTCAACTTCAGCTTCTTCAGCATTACTGGTTGGGGCATAGACTTGAATTACTGTGACATTGAATGGTTTGCCTTGGAAACGAACAGAGATCATTCTATCATTTTTGAGATTGCATCCAATGACTGCATTTCAGACTCTTTTGTTGACCATGATGGCTACTCCATCTCTTCTGAGGGATTCCTGCCTGCAGTAGTAGACAGAATGTGGTCCATTGGAGAAAGGAATGGCAAACCACTTCAGTATTCTTGCCTTGAGAACCCCATGAACAGTATGAAAAGGCAAAATGATAGGATACTGAAAGAGAAACTCCCCAGATCAGTAGGCTCCCGATATGCTACTGTAGATTAGTGGAGTAATAACTCCAGAAAGAATGAAGGGATGGAGCCAGAGCAAAAAGAATACCCAGCTGTGGATATGACTGGTGATAGAAGCAAGGTCTGATGCTGTAAAGAGCAATATTGCATAGGAACCTGGAATATCAGGTTCCTATGTATGTCCATATTCATGGATGTTCCTATGTATTTCCATGTTCATGGACATTCCTATGAATGTCCTTGAATCAAGGCAAATTGGAAGTGGTCAAACAAGAGATGGCAAGAGTGAATGTCGACATTCTAAGAACCAGTGAACTGAAATGGACTGGAATGGGTGAATTTAACTCAGATGACCATTAAACAACATAAGCAAGGATCAAGTTTTGTACTTGGATGGCAAGATGACGCGAATGGAGAATTAGGAAGCAAGACTGTGGTTCTATGACAAGTTTATGGAAAAGCTTTGATGTTACATTATTATCGTACACAAAAGACAAGTATCATGTCCAATAAACGTTTATTTTACACTCAGAATCAGTACAATATAAAATCAAAAGACAAAAATACTTTGGCACAATACATAAGCTGCAGGGGCTTTTCCCAGGTGGTTCAGCAGGTAAAGAATCGACCTACAGTGCAGGAGACACAGGAGACTTGTGTTTGATCCCTGCGTCAGGAAGGTGCCCTGGAGGTGGAAATCGCAACCCAGTCCAGGATTGATGCACGGAAAATTTCATGGATGGAAGAGCCTGGTGGGCTACAATCCATGGGGTGGCAAAGAGTCGGGTGTGACTGAACCACTGAGCCCTGAGCGTGCATACGTGCATTGTAGATTCTTTGACTTGGAAACTGCAGAGGCGTGTGCTTTCAACATTCACCTTTCTCTCTGCTCCACTGATGATCCCCTTATACTCCTCGTTCTTTCCTGGTCTGCCTGTTCTAACTACTTAGGAAACAGAATTACCAATGCAGTATTTTAAAGTATTTTCATGATTGTCTTAGGCACCTTGGACCACTGTTGCCCTAAATGAGTCTGTGGACTTCAAATAGAGCTAGAGCCTTGCAAGGGCCTTAGAGTTTTCTCAGCCACTTACTCCAGCCTCACTTGATAGAATGTAGATTTGGAGCCCTGTCTCCAGAGACTCTTCTATGGTGACTCCAGTATGGAACTCAGGATACTGCTTAAAAACCAAGTGAGACAGAGTCTACTTCATTAACCTCAGCCTCCTCTGTTTTGTCACTCTTTGTGCCATAGAACCGACTTACTATTATGCCAGTGTGTTATCTGGCTGTGTTGGAAATGACTTGAGAGATCTCTTAGAAAAAGGAGAAAAGTCAAAAAGATCATGCTAATAAGCTTTAAGTTTATTTAATATGTGATAGCAGTATCTTGCTTCCTACATAATACCTGGCACATGAACCATCAGTAGATATAAAAGGATCAAGTTAATGACTGCACAATTTATACTTTTCCACACAAACATTCAAAGTACTAAAAAATAAGGAGAGACACTTGGTATCTCTCTGCACCAAAACTCATTTCTAGAAAAAGCAACAGTTCCATGGACATCGTTCCAGAAAGCAGTTTAATTCTTAGATAATCAGAGTGTTTTGCAGATCAATAATCTTTATCATCCTATTAGGCATAATGATATTATTGCTTCAGATTGACTTTTAAAAGAAGATAGAAGAATACTATGAAAAGAAGCTAATACATTGTGGATCTCATGATACTTAATGAGAAAGTCATTTCACAGTGAAGATTTCCACATCCATTGCATTTGCGGGGTTTGTCTCTAGTATGCATTCTCTCATTTTGAAAATGCTGCTTCTTTTGATTGAGGGCTTAACAATTTTCACCGCATATGTAGCATTTATCTCCAATATAAATCTTCTGATGTTGCAAGGGTTGAATTCTTGGTGAGGGATTTCCCACATTCATTATTTCCATGGAACTTCACCAGCATAAACGCTCTGATGTTTAGTTTGACATGAAGTGTGTTTAATGTGCTTTTCCATATGCCTCACATATGTGGGACTTCTTTCTTATAGCAACTGTCTGCTTTGTAATAAGAATTGATCTGACTCTCAAATTGGTCTCATGTTTCCAAAGATTTCTTTCTTCTTGGGAACTGCAGTTTGCTTCAAATATATGAGCAAGAAATACATTCCCAGAATTTTCCTCATCCGGAGAACTCACCTAAATTTCACTAAAGATCATTTCCCAGAAATGTCCTACTTCGATAATGATTTCTTAGTTTCAGAAAACTTATCATTATGAAATGGAATGACTGCATTTTAATTTCAACTGAATTTTGAGAATGTAATAAGTGTGAATACCAAATTTAGGTACCAGAACAAAGTACAAATATTCAAAACAAATGACCTAGTAATGACCCTCAATCATCTGAAAAATATACAAAAATGTATCAGAGATAACTTTGTTAATAGAAAACTCTTCTGAAGCCTCTTTCTAGCCAACAGGAGAGTTTAGAGTATATACTATCCTAACTTAAACCTCATAAGGAGAACCTTCAGTATAAGTATTAGGAAAATCAATATATGACTCCTGCATTTGAAAAGACAAAGGATGCTTTAATTATTTCAAGGAATTAGACATTCTAATAGATACTTTAACTGCAATTAAAAGTCCACTTAAGACTTTATCAGAAAATGAGCAAGACAAGTGTGAGTCTTTGTAGCTCTCACCTAGAAAATAGAAAGAATACCCCTAACTGAAAGAAAAATTACAAAGAAATAGTAAGAGAGGAAAATAAAGCCATGTATTGATTACCTGTCTTACATTTTTCATGGTAAATACAGGTTCTGTGCATTTTGGATACTTCTCTGTTCATCATTGGTAACAATCCTTTGTCCTGAGTTGATGATCAAACCTGTCATCAGGGAAATGCACAAAGTCTATTGAGCAGACTTTGCCTGGCTCTTCTTCCTGGGTGAATTCCACAGATTTTCATGATACTGAGTTTCAGAACTTGCCAACACATTTCTCTTTTCTGTGTTAGGCCTTAATATTTTGCTTTTCAAGAAGGAAATCCCAAGACATCCAAGGGGGAAAAAAATCAGCCCGAAGTGTTGTTGATGCCCTTTTCTCTTTGAAAATGCACTGGTATGCTTATGGAATCTAGATTTTGTCTGAAACCTGGTCTTAATTGGTTCTGTGAAGACTGTGGCCCTTGATCCCAGTGCTGACTCAGTTCTTTTGATCTTCAAGGATGGTGCGTGGAATGGGTGTCTATATCTGCCTATCTGCAACCACTCTCCACCAGGTCAAGCGGCAACATCCACCTATATGTTTTTCCATTTGGTACTCGGGAAACAGGTTTATTTTTCTATTATATCATTGAAACATAGGACATAAGCCATACAATTTTCTAACAAAAAAGAAACTTCAACTAGACATATGTTCCTACAAATGCACACATTCTTTTCTCAGAAAAGACACACGAAACATTGCAATTCATTATTGAACAAGAATAAGACATAGTCACTGTCTGTTCATTCCTTCTATTTACACTGAGCAGGGAAGAAATGAGGACATGTTTCTGCAAGAGGATTTTCTGATTTGGTTACCATTTTCTGTTTCCTTGTTCTTCATAGGGAAATGACTTCTTGAAAGAACCTCCATCTTCTGATATTGTGATGAGAAGTCATGTCCACAGTATCCAGGGTCTCCCTAGTCTCTAGATGTTTTGACTTTACCTAAGCCTGGATATGGAACAATAGACTGGTTCCAAATAGGAAAAGGAATACATCAAGGCTGTATATTGTCACCCTGTTTATTTAACTTATGTGCAGAGTACATCATGAGAAAAGCTGGACTGGAAGAAGCACAAGCTGGAATCAAGATTGCTGGGAGAAGTATCAATAACCTCAGATATGCAGATGACACCACCCTTATGGTAGAAAGTGAAGAGGAACTAAAAAGCCTCTTGATGAAAGTGAAAATGGAGAGTGAAAAAGTTGGCTTAAAGCTCGACATTCAGAAAACAAAGATCATGGCATCTGGTCCCATCACTTCATTGGAAATAGATGGGGAAACAGTGGAAACATTGTCAGACTTTATTTTTTGGGGCTCCAAAATCATGGCAGGTGGTGACTGCAGCCATGAAATTAAAAGACGTTTACTCCTTGGAAGGAAAGTTATGACCAACCTAGATAGCATATTCAAAAGCAGAGACATTACTTTGCTAACAAAGGTCCGTCTAGTCAAGGCTATGGTCTTTCCTGTGGTCATGTATGGATATGAGAGTTGAACTGTGAAGAAGGCTGAGTGCCAAAGAATTGATGCTTTTGAACTGTGGTGTTGGAGAAGACTCTTGAGAGTCCCTTGGACTGCAAAGAGATCCAACCAGTCTATTCTGAAGGAGATCAGCCCTGGGATTTCTTTGGAAGGAATGATGCTGAAGCTGAAACTCCAGTACTTTGGCCACCTCACGCGAAAAGTTGACTCATTGGAAAAGACTCTGATGCTGGGAGGTATTGGGAGCAGGAGGAGAAGTGGACAACAGAGAATGAGATGGCTGGATGGCATCACTGACTCGATGGACGTGAGTCTGAGTGAACTCTGGGAGTTGGGGTAATGGACAGGGAGGCCTGGTGTGCTGCGATTCATAGGGTTGCAAAGAGTCGGACACGACTGAGTGACTGAACTGAGCTGAACTGAAGCCTGGATATCCCTGGTCTGATGGCCAAAATCTATGATATAACATGAATTTGAGAAATAGTCTATTATATATATATATATATATATATATATATATATATATATATATATATGTAACACAGTGTTCCAAATTGCACCAGGCATGAGTGTGTGCTCAGTTGCTTCAGTCATGTCTGACTGTAACCCACCAGGTTCATCTGTCCACAAGATTATTTAGGCAAGAATACTGGAGTGGGCGGCTATTCTCTTCTCCAGGGGATCTTCCTGACCCAGGGATCAAACCCATGTTTCTTATGTCTCCGGAATTGTCAGGAGTGCCACTTGATAAACCTAAATTGCACCGTATCTAGTTGTTTAAATTGGTTGTTAAAACCAATCTCATAGTCTCTCTATTGAATGAATATCAGTAATTTACTGAGAGCAAAACTACTGAAGTCAGTTCACATTTTCAAAGGATAGACAACTTTCAAAGACTGAAAATCTGCCTAAGTATATTAAAAAGGTTTTATTCACCAAAGCTCTGTTTGAGCATGATTTCTGGCCTTCTGGATCATAATGCTACAAATCATTTAATACAACCTTATTTTGTTGTGGATATAGAGAGAGTAACACCCAATGGCAGGTCCTGCAAATGAGGAATTTCTGCTGAACGTGATCTCCATCAGGAAGTGATTTACCTTTACATTAAATTATATGATTTTGTCTACACCTATCATTATGAAATTCTGTTTCATAAGCTCACTATATGTCACTATATTTATCCACTGTATAATTCACTATATTAGTCAGGGTTCTCCAGAGAAACAGAACCAATAAAATGCTGTGACAACTAATTCTGTGTCAACATAGATTGGATAACAGGATGCCTAGATGTTTGGTTAACATTATTTCTAGGTGTGTCTGAAATCAGTTTACTTGAATCAGTAAACTGAGGAAGGTGAATTGACCTCTGCAACTTGGATGGGCATCATTTAATCTGTTGAGCGCCTGAATAACAGAAAGGTAGGGAAGGGAGGCTTTTCTTTCTGCCTAACTACTTGAGTGGCAGTCACTCAGGCGTCTCTGACTCATTGCAACCCCTAGGACTGTAGCCCACCTGATACAGGTGGCCCCTCTGTCCATGGGATTCACCAGGCAAGAGTACTAGAGTGAGTTGCCATTCCCTTCTCCAGGGGATCTTTCCAACCCAGGGGCTGAACCTGGTTCTCCCACTTTGCAGGTAGATTCTTTAGCTTCTACGTCACCAGGGAAGCTCAGAAAGGTAGACTAATTCCTGAACAGGGACATGAACTTTGGGCCCTCAGGTTAAAAGTCTGATGCTCTACTGACTGAGCTATCCAGGCAACTACTTGAGCTGGAATATAAATCTTCTCTCACCACTCAGTGATCCTGGTTCTCAAGACTTTTAGATTCAAGCTGCAATTGATATCATCAGATCAGATCAGTTGCTCAGTCGTGTCCGACTCTTTGCGACCCCATGAACCGCAGCACGCCAGGCCTCCCTGTCCATCACCAGTTCCTGGAGGTCACCCAGACTCACACCCATCAAGTCAGTGATGCCATCCAGCCATCTCATCCTCTGTTGTCCACTTCTCCTCCTGCTCTCAATCCCTCCCAGCATCAGAGTCTTCTCCAATGAGTCAACTCTTCGCATGAGGTGGCCAAAATACTGGAGTTTCAGCTTTAGCATCATTCCTTCCAAAGAAATCCCAGGGCTGATCTCCTTCAGAATGGACTGGTTGGATCTCCTTGCAGTCCAAGGGACTCTCAAGAGTCTTCTCCAACACCACAGTTCAAAAGCATCAATTCTTCATCGCTCAGCCTTCTTCACAGTCCAGCTCTCACATCCATACATGACCACAGGAAAGAACATAGCCTTGACTAGGCGAACCTTTGTTGGTAAAGTAATGTCTCTGCTTTTGAATATGCTGTCTAGGTTGGTCATAACTTTCCTTCCAAGGAGTAAGTGTCTTTTAATTTCATGGCTGCACTCACCATCTGCAGTGATTTTGGAGCCCAGAAAAACAAAGTCTGACAATGTTTCCACTGTTTCCCCATCTATTTCCCATGTAGTGATGGGACCAGATGCCATGATCTTCGTTTTCTGAATGTTGAGCCTTAAGCCAACCTTTTCACTCTCCACTTTCACTTTCATCAAGATCATACATATATATTATATACACAAACCCTTTTTTCATAAATTATAATATATATATACATAAAACTTGCTGTTATGTTATGTATATATGTGTGTGTATATATATGTGTGTGTATATATATATGTGTGTATATATGTGTGTATATATATATGTGTGTGTGTATATATTAATATACAATTTGTTATGTTTCTCTGGAACCCCTAACTAAAGAATGTCTGATAAGCGAAAGACAAAGCAGAGCCAATGTTCCAGTCCAAAGGCTGGAAGGCTGGAAATTTTCTTCTTATCCTGCAAAGTCTGTCTTTTGTTCTATTCAAGTCTTCAACTGGCTGGATGTGTTCCACTGTCATTACAGAGACAATCTGTTTTTCTCAATCTTCACTGACTTAAAGATTAATCTCATCCAAAACCACCCTTTAATTTGATATATAAAATTACCATCACACTTGCAGAAACAGAGGATCATCATCGAAAAAACAGAACAGAATTCATGGAAAAATTCAACAGAGAAAAACCAAAAGTGCATCCTCAGGATATGTGGCTGCTGCTGCTGCTAAGTTGCTTCAGTCGTGTCCAACTCTGTGCAACCCCATAGATGGCAGCCCACCAGGCTCCCCCATCCCTGGGATTCTCCAAGCAAGAACACCAGAGTGGGTTGCCATTTCCTTCTCTAATGCATGAAAGTGAAACGTGAAAGTGAAGTCGCTCAGTCATGTCTGACTCTTAGCGACCCCATGGACTGCAGCCTACCAGGCTCCTCCATCCATGGGATTTTCCAGGCAAGAGTCCTGGAGTGGGGTGCCACTGCCTTCTCCGCAGGATATGTGGCATTTGTTTTCAATTTTTCTTTTAATGAGAAATTTGGATTGAATGAGTCATAAGAGCTCTTACAGCTCTAAAATTCTGCATGGTAGTGAGTTATGTGGGTTATAAATAATACAAAAAAGGGAAGAAATATCAAAGATAACTTTTATCTGGTCGGTATTGTACTATTTAGGAACTAATGATTCAATTTGCAGGTTATCCAAAGTTTTCTCTTTTTATTTTCATCCACATTCTACCTTTCAGATAAGGTAAACCTTATCCAATATTGGCCTTGAGTTTTCTTATAAATGTCAGTCTCTTGCTTATAAATGAGGAATTGGCTGAGAGATAAAATTGTAATCAATCAATTTGGCTTAAAATTGATTAATTTTTTGTTATCTATGGATTTCAATTGCACACTAATGAGTTCCCCTTTATCACAGTTAATTTGAGGTTTATATCTATAGGAAGTAAAGAAAGTGTTGAATTCCATAAATTATTTGAAAGTCAAGCAAGCATTATATAGTGATTCAAATGTTTTAGATAGCAAATCAGATTTTTATAAGGCTAAGATGATTGGCAAAGAAAAGTAAAAAACCTCATGCACTTTCTATTTCCAGCAATATTAATTTATTTTCAGTATAAAATGACTCTATGAATCATATTATTATTACAGTAGGATATTAGATAGCCTAAAGGGAAAATTTTGATTTATACCTGAGTATTCATTTTGACTAATGTGTCCTTTTGGAACATTTGAGTAAATCTTAAAAATAATAGATAATAATGCAGAAAGAGCCCATAAGCCAGTTTTTTTTTTTCTCTCTTATTTTCTTGGAAGCTTCTCTGTGATGAATAAATGTTGAAGGTAATGGAACTTCTAGCTTTCTGTCTCTTAACTGATGGCATTTCCAGATTGTACCAATTACCTATTATTTTATAATTTAATTAGTATTTTTCAAATTACATAAAACATATTTTCATATTACAGAGATAGCTATTGATTTCATTAATATGTAAAAATAAAACTATAATAACAACAACCGATGTGACATACCCTGGTAGGTAAAACAGCTAAAGCCTAAACATAAATTATATATGATTTCTTCTAAAATATACTTGAATAGTTTTTCTGGTTTGTGGGTAATATGAAATAAATTAAATAAGATTTGGGGAGGGAAGTTTGATATATTAATATCACAAAATAAAAGAAGTACTCAGCAAATATTTAGGAACTCATGTACAAAATGACACATTTTCAAAATCTTCTAAAGATCATTTCAAATGTTAACTAAATATGAATAGACAAATCCCAAATATAATTGATGATTTTAACCAACCTTCTCTCAGTAACCAATAAAAAAAAAATGGACCAAAAAAGAGTACAGTAAGATTATAAGATATGTAAACAATGTATCTTGACCTGTGTAACATTTTAGAACATTACATCCAATCACTTAAGAATACACATTCTCTTCAAATGTACATAGAATATCTCTAAGATAGACCATATTTTGGGCCACAAAATAAGTCTCAAAATTAATTTAGATATCAATGACATTGAGATATTTAAAGGACATAAGGGAATTTAGAAATTTAATGGCACATCATTAAGTAACTGATGACAGTGATATCACAAGGAAAGTTTTGAATTATGTAGATATGACATACACACATTTTAAGGTACAGAAATAGGAACACTTAAAGGAAAAATTATAATAAAATTGTCAATATTGGAAAAATCAGTGTTAAAAAATATTACACTAAAAAATTTAAGCTAAAAAGGCATTAAAATCAAATAAAAGTAGAAATTCAATGAAATCGATTGTAAAATACAGAAAATGTAAAAAACTCATAATTTAAAACTTTAGCAAACTCGCAAATCCTAGCAGACTGAGGAAATGAAGTGAATGAAATAGGAAAGAAGGAAGGAAGAAAGGGCAGAAGGAAAGGAAGGAGGGAAGAAAGCAAGAAAGAAAAGAAGGAAGGGCAGAAGAAAGCAAGAGAAGAAAGAAAAATTGCTACCAATATCAATAGTAACAAAGGAAATATCATTATAACATCTACAGAAATGAAAGGAGAATACATAAATGTTATGAGCAACTTTCTTCTAATTAATCCAATGATTCTGATGGAATTGACACTTTTTAAAATTATAAATGGCCAAAACTAACTCAAGACAAAATAAATAATCTGACTAGCACCTATATGTGTGTGTGTGTATATATATATTTATGTTAATTTATAATAAATAGCCTTCTGATAAAAATACAATCCAGGTCCATATAGTTTTATTTGTAAATTCTGCCAAATATTTTAGGGCAAAATAATAACTACGAAAATAAAGAGAGAAGGAAATATTTCAAGATTCGTTTCTGTAGCTAGCATAATTGCAACACCAAAACAGGACAAAGATGTATAAACACAGACAGTAAACCTGAATTCACAAATCTTTAAAGCAATTAGACTATAATACATTTATGTACTTTTGAAATAATATTGCAAAGAGAGATATCTTTCTTTGATGAAGGCCCATCAGGATCTTGCTCTGTATCTGATTAAAAGTGAATCTCAATGAGAAATTAGCAGCTTTCCAAATCATAATGGATTAACCTGCAGATAATTTGGACTGACTCAATCATTCTATCTGATGGTACCTCTTTAAATGTATTGCTTTTATTTCCTTGCTTGACCAACATTTTACCTTTCTATTCTAAAATGACATGACAAAGATTGGTTGGACCCTCGCAGTTTTCAAGATCCCAGAGAGAAAATAACCACTGTCAACATTAACCAGATATGATTCTGATACATCACAGTGCTCTTATTTTATAGCTCATGTCATAATTATCTTTTTTGTTTCTCTGTCTAGAAATTAGGTTGACCTCCATGGGTTTAAATCAATGTTCAGGCTGACTAAGGAATGTAGATGATTCATATTTAAATGATCCATAAGTGATGATTATTAAGGAAGCCAAGTTGACACACCTTAGGACTTGCATTTCTTCTAGGAATGCAACAAAGTTAACGAGAATGGAGATATTTTATTTTGCTATGTATTATTTCTCTTTTGGCTGAGCAAGAAGAGATGATTGATTAGGAAATAAATATTTATAGAATTATTTACAATTTTGACAAAACCTCAAAATAAGATGTATTAATCTATGGCTTACATTTTACATTTTGGAACACTAATTAATATTGGGTTTTTAAGAAGAATAAATTGTAAGATTCTGGGTTACAAATTCAACATAACTGAATGGCTCAGTAACAGCTTTCTTGATTTAATTAGGAAATATTTAGAGCAATAAACTTAAAAAAAAAATCATTCTGACAGTAGAGCTAGTTCAACCACAAACAATGACAACTCTCACACAACATTATAAGAAATGAATGATGAAATTCTACTGAAGCATCTCTTGCTGTGATCAGGATCAGCACATCGATTGTTTCCATAAATATTCTGCACATTCACATAAAGCAGGTTACAAGACCCAAATCATAATTGTTGACAATTCTCTAGAAAAACTGTCTTGAAGTTCACAACTTGACTTTCAGAGAAATCCCTCAAGAGACTTCTCTCAGAGGTGCTGACGCATTGCATCACTGAAATAATAAGAAGTGCAAAAGTGTAAACAAACACAGCCAGGGCCCTTGGAACTTAAAGAATCAAATAAATCTATGACTTCAAATCGTACACACACCCAAAGTACAAAATTCTTTGTTTACATAATGAAAATATTTGTCAACAGGCCCTAAAGTTTAGGTTGTAAAATAGAGCTGGGGAAAATATGTGCCTGTGAGAGTCGTATGCATTCCCAGTAGACATTCAATGATCTGAAGCCATGACTGACTTGTCTCCCATAACATTTTGCTGGCCCTGCAACTGGCAGATACTTCTTTTGCTTATACTTCTTGAAAGTGAAAATGAAGTCACACAGTCATGTCAGACTCTTTGTGATCCCATGGACTGTAGCCTACCAGGTTCTTCCCTCCATGGGATTTCCCAGACAAAAGTACTGGAGTGGGTTGTCATTTCCTTTATACTTCTTACTGCTATTCATTTACTCAGTCATTTGCAACTCTTTGTGACCCCATGGACTGCAACACCCTAGGCTTCCCTGTCCTTCACCATCTCCTAGAGTCTGAAGTTTGCTCAAACTCACATCCATTGAGTTGGTGATGCCATCCAGCCATCTCATCCTCTGCTGCCCTCTTCCTTTTTTGCCTTCAATCTTTCCCAGCATCAGGATCTTTTTCAATGAGTCAGCTATTCATATCAGGTGGCCAAAATACTGGAGTTTCATTTGCAGCATCAGTCCTTCCAGTGAATATTCAGGGTTGATTTCCTTTAGGATTGACTAGTTTGATCTTGTAATCCAGTTCAATTCAGTTCCGTTCAGTCACTCAGTCATGTCCAACTCTTTGCAACCCCATGAATCTCAGCACGCCAGGCCTCCCTGTCCATCACCAACTCCCGGAGTTTACCCAAACTCATCTCCATTGAGTCAGTGATGCCATCCAGCAACCTCATCCTTTGTCGTCCCCTTCTCTTCCTGCCCCCAGTTCTTCCCAGCATCAAGGTCTTTTCCAATGAGTCAAATCTTTGCATGAGGCAGCCAAAGTATTGGACTTTCAGCCTCAGCGTCACTCCTTCCAATAAACAACCAGGACTGCTCTCCTTTAAGATGGACTGGTTGGACTTTCTTGCAGTCCAAGGGACTCTAAAGAGTCTTCTCCAACACCACAGTTCAAAAGCAACAATTCTTTTTGGCACTCAGCATTCTTCACAGTCCAACTCTCCCATCCATATATGATCGATGGAAAAAACATAGCCTTGACTAGATGGACCTTTGTTAGCAAAGTAATGTCTCTGCTTTTGAATATGTTATCTAGGTTGGTCATAACTTTCCTTCCAAGGAGTAAACATCTTTAAATTTCATGGCTGCAGTCACCATCTACAGTTATTTTGGAGCCCCCCAAAATAAAGTCTGACAATGTTTCCACTGTTTCCCCATCTATTTCCCATGAAGTGATGGGACCAGATGCCATGATCTTCGTTTTCTGAATGTTGAGCTTTAAGCCAACTTTTTCACTCTCCTCTTTCACTTTCATCAGGAGGCTTTTTAGTTCCTCTTCACTTTCTGCCATAAGGGTGGTGTCATCTGCATATCTCAGGTTATTGATATTTCTCCTGGCAATCTTGATTCGAGCTTGTGCTTCTTCCAGCCCAGCGTTTTCATGATGTACTCTGCATATGAGTTAAATAAACAGGGTGACAGTATACAGCCTTGACATACTCCTTTTGCTATTTGGAACCAGTGTGTTGTTCCACGTCCAATTCTGACTGTTGCTTCCTGATCTGCATATAGGAATGTCAGGTGGTTTGGTATTCCCATCTCTTTCAGAATTTTCCATTGTTTATTGTGATCCACACAGTCAAAGGCTTTGGCATCGTCAATAAAGAAGAAATACATGTTTTTCTGGAACTCTCCTGCTTTTTCGATGATCCAGCAGATGTTGGCAATTTGATCTCTGGTTCCTCTGCTTTTTCTAAACCAGCTTGCTGGATGCTTGGGGCTGGTGCACTGGGACGACCCAGAGGGATGGTATGGGGAGGGAGGATTGAGGAGGGTTCACGATGGGGAACACATGTATATCTGTGGCCGATTCAATTTGATATATGGCAAAACCAATACAATACTGTAAAGTTAAAAAAAAAAAATTAAATATAAATAAATAAATAAACCAGCTTGAACATCTGGAAGTTCACAGTTCGCCTATTGCTAAAGCCTGGCTTGGAGAATTTTGAGCATTACTTTACTAGCATGTGAGATGAGTGCAATTGTGGGGTAGTTTGAGCATTCTTTGGCATTGCCTTTCTTTGGGATTGGAATGAAAACTGACTTTTCCAGTCCTGCGGCCACTGCTGAATTTTCCAAATTTGCTGGCATATTGAGTGCAGCACTTTCACAACATCATCTTTCAGGATTTGGAATAGCTCAACTGGAATTCCATCACCTCCACTAGCTTTGTCGTAGTGATGCTTTCTAAGGCCCACTTGACTTCACATTCTAGGATGTCTGGCTCTAGGTCAGCGATCACACCATCGTGATTATCTGGGTCATGAAGATCTTTTTTTTACAGTTCTTCTGTGTATTCTTGCCACCTCTTCTCAATATCTCCTGCTTCTGTTAGGTCCATACCATTTCTGTTCTTTATCGAGCCCATCTTTGCATGAAATGTTCCCTTGGGTATCTCTAATTTTCTTGAAGAGATCTCTAGTCTTTCCCATTCTGCTGTTTTCCTCTATTTCTTTGCATTGATCACTGAGGAAGGCTTTCTTATCTCTTCTTGCTATTCTTTGGAACTCTGCATTCAGATGCTTATATCTTTCCTTTCTCCTTTGCTTTTCACTTCTCTTCTTCTCACAGCTATTTGTAAGGCCTCCTCAGGCAGCCATTTTGCTTTTTTGCATTTCTTTTTCTTGCGGAAGGTCTTGATCCCCGTCTCCTGTATAATGAATGTCATGAACCTCATTCCATAGTTCATCAGGCACTCTGTCTATCAGATCTAGTCCTTTCGATCTATTTCTCACTTTCACTGTATTATCATAAGGGATTTGATTTAGGTCATACCTGAATAATCTAGTGGTTTTCCCCACTTTTTTCAATTTCAGTCTGAATTTGGCAAGGAGTTCATGATTCTGAGCCACAGTCCACTCCTGGTCTTGTTTTTGCTGACTGTATAGAGCTTCTCCATCTTTGGCTGCAAAGAATATAATCCATCTGATTTCAGTGTTGACCATCTGGTGATGTCCATGTGTAGAGTCTTCTCTTGTTTTGTTGGAAGAGGGTGTTTGCTATGACCAGTGTCATATGCTATGACAAGTGTTCCTTGTAATCCAAGGAACTCTCAAAAATCTTCTCCTGCAGCACAGGTCAAAAGCAACAATTCTTTGGTGCTCAGCCTTCTTTATCCAACTCTCACATCCATACATGACTGCTGGAAAACCCATAGCTTTGACTGTACTCTGCTTTTCTTTTATTTCTACGTACTGGTTTAGGCCACCTCAATTCTTTGTTAGTGCCTTTTACAAATTTTCCCATTTTCCTGGTGATTCTGGTATGTGCGTGCTGCCACATACTAACCTATTTTAAATACTTCACCCGTACTCCCAACTCTACACACACACACACACACAGTGGACACTACACTGGTCCTCTCCAGTCTTATTCCCTTTAGAAGTCACCAGACTCTATGTCAATAATTTTACAAACATTATCCAATTTCTTTATTTCAGACATTATGGACAATTTAGTAATTGTCCATTTAGAAATCAAGTCTTAGTTTCTTTCCCAATGTATGTCACAATTTATAGGATTATAGAGTCACAATATTCTTCTGATATCAAAGCCTAGATATTTTAGTCACTAAGTTATACACTTTTCAATAAGCCTAGAGTACCTATGTGTGGGTAACTTGTGTGATTCAGAAATATACAAGCTTGTATAAATATGTTGAATGAAAGCAACAAAAAATTAACCAAAAGGGACAATGTTCTCTGTTGTTTGATGCAACTTTTAGCAGGGTCATTGCAATGCAAGAGGGAAGCCCGGCTAGAGAAGAAAGCTCCATTGTCAACCCTTCATAACTTTGGGTTCTACATCCACAGATCTAACCAACCATGGATGAAAATACTGAAAAAAATATTCAGAAATTTCTAATAAAATCAATCTTGAATTTTTCTCATATGTGCTTATTTATATAGCATTTACACTGTACTGACTATTATAACTAATTTAGAGAGCATTTACAGTATATAAGAGGATGTGCATAAGTTGAATGCATATACTTCATTATCTTATAAAAGGAACTTGAGCATCCATGGAGTTTGGTATTTGTTGAGGATCCTGGAGCTAATCCCTTGTGGATACTGAGGGCTGACTATTTTTAATGATGCTATGGTCAAGGGTCAAAAATTGTCCAAATTCTTTCCTGTCTAGCCAAGCATCCCATCACCTCTCCTAAAGTTCTAAGGACTCTAAATTCAAAGACCAATGACAAAACAGAAATCCAAAGCTTCTTACTTACTAGCTGTAGAGCTCTGACACTAAGATTTATTAATACTAAGGCTGACACTTGGCCTAAGTGGGGTCTTATACTCATTTTTATCCCAGTCCCAGTGCTTAGCTTTATCCTAAGTTCCAATCAAAATGCTTGTTAAACTTAGAACAAGTGCAGTTCACAAGGTCAGTGCTTAAGTCCATTCACCTTCATAATCACATGAAATCAACAGAAAAAAAGAAGAGTGGATCAATAATGCCTCTGGTTTATCTAATCTACTGGTGCATGAAATGTAAGAGAAAGTGAGGGGTACATCCTATTTCCCTAATAATAACTGTTCTTCTTTAACTTGCCAAGCTCTGGCCAATCACAATATCAAGAACTCTTCTGTGCTATGTGGCCTGGCTGTGTGAAGAGGTATCTAGCAGAGATGGCATAAATTCCATTGCAAAAGAGAAAAAGCTGAAAATGCCTCTCCTTTTCTGACACGGACATACTCTAAAGTTTAATCATTCATTCATTCTACAAATATTTATGCAGCAGACACTGTTTAGGGTTCCATAGAGATTTCAACAAAGAGAAAAAGTGCATGTCATGCCCTCATCAGTATTATATCACAATGGTATGGCATGGAAACAACAAACATTACTATGTAAAAAAAAAAAAAAAAAGTTTAGATAGTGATAATTGCTATTAAGGTCTTCCTGGTGGCTCAGCAGTAAAGAATCCACCTGCCAATGTGGAATACATGGGTTCAATCCCTGGGTCAGGAAGATCCCCTGTAAAGGTAATAGCAGCCAACTCCAGTGTTCTTGCCTGGGAAATCCCATAGACAGAGGAGCTTCTCCATGGCATTGCAAAAGAGTCAGGTGCAACTTAGTGTCTAACCAATCAGTTCAGTTCAGTTCAGTTCAGTCACTCAGTCCTGTCTGACTCTTTGCGAACCCATGAATTGCAGCACGCCAGGATTCCCTATCCATCTCCAAATCCTGGAGTTCATTCAGACTCACATCCATCGAGTCAGTGATGCCATCCAGCCATCTAATCCTCTGTCATCCCCTTCTCCTCCTGCCTCCAATCCCTCCCAACATCAGAGTCTTTTCCAGTGAGTCAACTCTTCATATGAGGTGGCCAAAGTACTGGAGTTTCAGCTTCAGCATCATTCCCTCCAAAGAAATTCCAGGGCTGATCTCCTTCAGAATGAACTGGTTGAATCTCCTTGCAGTCCAAGGGACTCTCAAGAGTCTTCTCCAACACCACAGTTCAAAAGCATCAATTCTTCGGCACTCAGCTTTCTTCACAGTCCAACTCTCACATCCATACATGACCACAGGAAAAAACATAGCCTTGACTAGATGGACTTTTGTTGGCAAAGTAATGTCTCTGCTTTTGGATATGCTATCTAGGTTGCTTGTAACTTTTCTTCCAAGGAATAAGCATCTTTTAATTTCATGGCTGCAGTCACCATCTGCAGTGATTTTGGAGCCCCCAAAAATAAAGTCTGACAATGTTTCCACTGTTTCCCAACTGTTTCCTTCATTTCCCATGAAACGATGGGACCAGATGCCATGATCTTAGCTTTCTGAATGTTGAGCTTTAAGCCAACTTTTTCACTCTCCACTTTCACTTTCATCAAGAGGCTCTTTAGTTCTTCTTCACTTTCTGCCATAAGGGTGGTGTCATCTGCATATCTGAGGTTATTGATATTTCTCCCAGCAATCTTGATTCCAGCTTGTGCTTCTTCCAGTCCAGCATTTCTCATGATGTACTCTGCATATGAGTTAAATAAACAGGGTGACAATATACAGCCTTGACCTACTCCTTTTGCTATTTGGAACCAGTCTGTTGTTCCATGTCCAGTTCTAACTGTTGCTTCCTGTCCTGCAAGCAGGTTTCTCAAGAGGCAGATCAGGTGGTCTGGTATTCCCATCTCTTGAAGAATTGTCCATGGTTTATTGTGAGCTACACAGTCAAAGGCCTTGTATAGTCAATAAAGCAGAAATAGATGTTTTTCTGCTGAAACCTGAAACCTGAAATCTGAAACCTCTTGCTTTTTCCGTGATCCAGCAGATGTTGGCAATTTTATCTCTGGTTCCTCTGCCTTTTCTAAAACCAACTTGAACATTTGAAATTTCACAGTTCATGTATTGCTGAAGCCTAGCTTGGAGAATTTTGAGCATTAATTTACTAGCGTGTGAGATGAGTGCAATTGTGCCATAGTTTGAGCATTCTTTGGCATTGCCTTTCTTTGGGATTGGAATGAAAACTGACCTTTTCCCCTCGTCCAAGGTAGAGAGCAGCAGCTGCGCTTTGCTGGAGCAGCCGTGAAGAGATACCTCACGTCCAAGGTAAGAGAAACCCAAGTAAGATGGCAGGTGTTGCAAGAGGGCATCAGAGAGCAGATACACTGCAATCATAATCACAGAAAACTAGTCAATCTAATCACATTAGGACCACAGCCTTGTCTAACTCAATGAAACTAAGCCATGCCCATGGGGCCACCCAAGACGGACAGGCACGGCGGAGAGGTCTGACACGATGTGGTCCACTGGAGAAGGGAATGGCAAACCACTTCAGTATTCTTGCCTTGAGAACCCCATGAACAGTATGAAAAGGCAAAATAATAGGATACTGAAAGAGAAACTCCCCAGGTCAGTAGGGGCCCAATATGCTACCAGAGACCAGTGGAGAAATAACTCCAGAAAGAATGAAGGGATGGAGCCAAAGCAAAAAACAATACCCAGTTGTGAATGTGACTGGTGATACAAGCAAGGTCCGATGCTATAAAGAGCAATATCGCATAGGAACCTGGAATGTCAGGTCCATGAATCAAGGCAAATTGGAAGTGGTCAAACAGGAGATGGCAAGAGTGAACATCAGCATTCTAGGAATCAGACAACTAAAATGGACTGGAATGGGTGAATTTAACTCAGATGATGATTATATCTACTACTACGGGCAGGAATGCCTTGGAAGAAATGGAATAGCCATCATGGTCAACAAAAGAGTCTGAAATGCAGTCCTTGAATACAATCTCAAAATCAACAGAATCATCTCTGTTCTTCTCCAAGGCAAACCATTCAATATCACAGTAATCCGAGTCTATATCCCAACCAGTAACGCTGAAGAAGTTGAAGTTGAATGGTTCTATGAAAATCTACAAGACCTTTTAGAACTAACACCCCAAACAGATGTCCTTTTCATTATAGGGGACTGGAATGCAAAAGTAGGAAGTCAAGAAACACCTGGAGTAACAGGCAAATTTGGCCTTGGAATACAGAATGAAGCAGGGCAAAGACTAATAGAATTTTGCCAAGAAAATGCACTGGTCATAGCAAACACTCTCTTCCAACAACACAAGAGAAGACTCTACACATGGACATCACCAGATGGTCAACACCTAAATCAGATCGATTATATTCTTTGCAGCCAAAGATGGAAAAGCTCTATACAGTCAACAAAAACAAGACCAGGAGTGGACTGTGGCTCAGATCATGAACTCCTTATTGCCACATTGAGACTAAAATTGAAGAAAGTGGGGAAAACCACTAGACCATTCAGGTATGACCTAAATCAAATCCCTTATGATTATACAGTGGAAGTGAGAAATAGATTTAAGGGACCAGATCTGATAGATAGAGTGCCTGATGAACTATGGACTGAGGTTCATGACATTGTACAAGAGACAGGGATCAAGACCATCCCCATGGAAAAGAAATGCAAAAAAGCAAAATGGCTGTCTGAGGAGACCTTACAAATAGCTGTGAAAAGAAGAGAAGCGAAAAGCAAAGGAGAAAAGGAAAGATATAAGCATCTGAATGCAGAGTTCCAAAGAATAGCAAGAAGAGATAAGAAAGCCTTCCTCAGTGATCAATGCAAAGAAATAGAGGAAAACAACCGAATGGGAAAGTCTGGAGATCTCTTCAAGGAAGTCAGAGATACCAAGGGAACATTTCATGCAAAGATGGGCTCAGTAAAGGACAGAAATGGTATGGACCTAACAGAAGCAGAAGATATTAAGAAGAGGTGGCTAGAATACACAGAAGAACTATACAAAAAAAATCTTCATGACCCAGATAAATCACGATGGTGTGATCATTCACCTAGAGCCAGACATCCTGGAATGTGAAGTCAAGTGGGCCTTAGAAAGCATCACTATGAATACAGCTAGTGGAGGTGATGGCATTCCCGTGGAACTATTCCAAATCCTGAAAGATGATGCTGTGAAAGTGCTGCACTCAATATGCCAGCAAATTTGGAAAACTCAGCAGTAGCCACAGGACTGGAAAAGGTCAGTTTTCATTCCAATCCCAAAGAAAGACAATGCCAAAGAATGTCTAACTAATAGCAATTGCTATTAAAATAAAAATATCATTTGACAAAATGTCATACAATGAGGGAAAAACAATGAGCTGGAGTTCAAAAAGCTTGACTTTTTTTATATACATTATTGTTCAGTGTGCCGTTGCCAATTTAATATAGTCTCCGTTATATACTTGTCTATAAGATGGGGAGATCAAAATTATGTGAAGGCGTAATATTCATTGCCTTTCTAGGTGGCTCAGTGGTAAAGAATCTACCTGCCAGTGCAAAAGCCACAGGAGATGTGGCTTCAGTCCTTAGACCGTGAAGATCCCCTGGAGGAGGAAATGGCAACCCCTTCCAGTATTCTTGCCTGGAGAATCACATAGATTGTGTAGCCGGGTGGGCTACAGTCCATAGAGTTGGCAAAGAGTCAAACATGAGCATGCGTGCCACAATAATAATACTCATAAGAAACAAAATGTAAATTATAGCTAAAGTCAACTGAGTTCTTGTTTTGTCTAGCAACTGTTTTAAGTATACCTGTCATACTAATTTTAATCCTTATAACAATCTTAGGAGGAAAATGCTATTGCTATGCCTGTCTTACAAATTATAAGCTGAGGTAGAGAGACATGAAATATTGTGCCCAAGTGGAAATATCAGAAATTGAGCCAAGGTCATCTTTCATTAAATTTTAGTGTACTGGTATACTACAGTTTCTTATATATATATAAGAACTCTATATACTATAACATATACTATAGTATATGTTATAATAGTATAGTATAGTATGTATAGTATATATACATATACTATAACATATACTATAACTATACTAAACTATATATACTATATTACTATATATATACTATAATGATTGAAATTTCTGTAGTTGACTGACTTTTGTGACTATTATTTTTTTTTTTTTCCCTGAGCAGGAGACATCCAAGCAGAGAAGCAGATATCCATGAGGTCTCAGGGTATGGTTATCACGCCTTGGTTTCTCTTAACCAGGATTTTCTTATCCAGTAAAACTGACAGTCAGTCATTAAATATATGGATGTATTTCTCTTAAGACATAAATTCTACTGAAATGGAAAGATGATAAGTAAAATCAACACATTTCAAAGTTGTTGATTTTGTAGATTTTTATTTTTAAAACTTTCCACAGTTAAAAATTTGCCTTGAACAACATAGAATTGCAAGCCATTGCATATTCAGGAGAGGTAAGAAATAGGCATGGGAGGATATTAGGAGACAGGAAAATAAAAATCAACACTTGTTACAAATAGCCTAAGTTTTGCTCAGTTTCTAGAAGTAGAAACAGTAATGAAGAAATGTGAAAATTAGATAAGGGGTTCACTCCTTTTTGAGGAGATTCAATCTTGCTGCAGAACATCTAGTATGGATATAAAGCCAATGTTAAGTTTTAGTTGCTCAGGCGTGCCCGACTCTTTGTGACCCCTTGGACTGCAGCCCACCAGGCTCCTATGTCCATGGGATTTTGCAGGCAAGGATACTGGAGTGAGTTGCCATTTTCTTCTCCAGGGGATCTTCCCAGCCCAGGTATCAAACCCGGGTCTCCTGCACTACATGCAGATTCTTTATGAACTGAGCTACAAGGGAATCCTATGGAGAATGTTATAGGATTAAAGTCACAAAGAATGGAAAATGTACCCTCAGATTTAGAGAAGAGAGACAGCTAAGTTGAAGTCACCAGCTCTATTTGCTTTTATACATGTCTTTTTGTTTAGATCTCCCTGGAGCCCCATCAAGGATAGTATCCAGAAGGGAAGCATTGAGAATATATATTAGTGGAAGGAACACCAAGGGACATCATGCGCATCCACATTAGAAATAGTCATTGGAGCTATCTAACCAAACTCATTGGAGAAGGCAATGGCACCCCACTCCAGTACTCTTGCCTGGAAAATCCCATGGATAGAGGAGCCTGGTAGGCTGCAGTCCATGGGGTCGCTAGGAGTCAGACACGACTGAGCGACTTCACTTTGACTTTTCACTTTCATGCATTGGAGAAGGAAATGGCAACCCACTCCAGTGTTCTTGCCTGTAGAATCCCAGGGACGGGGGAGCCTGGTGGGCTTCCGTCTATGGGGTCGCACAGAGTCGGACACGACTGAAGTGACTTAGCAGCAGCAACCAAACTCATATTAATGGTAAGAATATTAAGTAGGAGCAGCATGAGATGTAGAGGCAAGAATGAGAAAGGATGAGATGACAAGTGATGATAAAGTCACGCGGAGTGGAGGATGCTGGGTGTGAATAGCACAATGTGACGTAGAACTGATTGTGATAGCCTTTCAATTCCAAAGTAGCTAGAACCCTAGTCTTATTGTCTAGGGCCATTGTCTTGGCCAAAATGATAATCTTCCAAAAAAGGTGGGCTGAGCATTTGGGCATATTAGCACTGCATTGCTTTGCCTTGCCTTAGATGTTGTCTCTCCCGCCCCCCACCCTCACTCCTCCAAGGATGGAGCCAAGTCCAGGGATTTAACAGCCTAGATTTTATACAGTACTTCCCTGGTGACTCAGACAGTAAAGCATCTACCTACAATGTGGGAGACCCAGGTTCAATCCCTGGGTTGGGAAGATCTTCTGGAGAAGGAAATGGCAACCCACTCTAGTACTCTTGCCTGGAAAATCCCATGGACAGAGGAGCACGGTAGTCTACAGTCCATGGGGTCGCAAAGAGTTGGAGACAACTAAGTGACTTCACTTTCTATCTTTAGACACAAATGCCAAAGAGATTCAAAATGAACAGATAAAACATGCCTGTCACTCAATCCAGCTGTGTGTGGTGGCTAATGTGGTTGGCTCCACTCTATTTGAGCTTTGTCTCTTGGGAACTATTTAAAAACTGTAACTTAAATGGAGTCACTGTAAATGAGTCTGTACAGGGCAGGCTCTGAATATGCCATGTGGGAATCAGGCTGTTTGTGTCAGAGAATAGATGACAATCTGAGAGCTAGAGAGAGGATTGCATTTTAACAGGAGGGCGTTTGGTCTTGAAAATGCTTAACACTGTTCTTCACATAACTGCAGAATAAAAATTAGTCAACATTTCCAAAATTGAAGATATCTGCATATTAAATATGTGTTCTAATTTCCAACATTTAGCATGTATCTCATTTTAGAAATAACAAAGAAAACTTACAAAAGCACGTGAGTAAGTTTGATCTTCTGGACCTAGGTTCTCAAGTTATGTTTACATATGGTGTCTACACAAACTCAAGGACTTTAAAAAAGTGTACTAACAGAATATCTATGTATGTAAATAAGCTCTCATATCTTAAACAGCAATTGTGATTAAAAAAAAAATAGTTCATGATTTAGAATCAGATATTCCTGGATTCTGATATTAGGATTGTCAGAGATTAACTGTATAACCTTTAGCAAATCATTTCACTGAAACCAAACTCAATGTATTATCAAATAATTGTAATAATATATAATGATAATGTTATTAGGGCTTACTGCAATTTCAGGAGTTGAAAGAGATTTGGCTTCTATCCCTGGGTCAGGAAGAACCCCCCTGAAGGAAGAAATGGCAACCCACTCCAGTATTCTTGCCTGGAAAATCTCATGGACAGAGGAGCCTGGTGGGATACAGTCCATAGAGTCCCAAAGAGTCAAACTCAACTGAACGACTGAGCATGCATGCACAATGCTATGGAGAGGAGTAAATAAAATAACAAGTGAAGCTAATATGAATGGTGCATAATAACGACATATCAAATAACTCTTAGTAAATCTTCTTATTCAAATCGGTTGTCATTGCTTTGTGTGTGGGGGCTTAGTCATTTCTGACTCTTTGCAACTCCGTGGACTGTGGCCCACAAGGCTCCTCTGTCCATGGAATTTCCTAGGCAAGAAAATTGAAGTGGGTAGCCATTTCCTCCTCCATAGGATCTTCCTGATTCAGGATTGAATTCACATCTCCAGTGCCTCCTGAACTGCAGGCCGATTCTTTATTGCTGAGCCACCAGGGAAACCCCTTTTTAAAATTTTCCTAATCTAGGTCCACAAAGAAAGGATCACAGTGTAATAAGTGATTAAATAAATAACTTACAGACTTGTTTGCCAAATAGTAATCTTCTTTTAACCTGTAATCAGATTACATTTTGAGAAGAGAAATTTACCATTGGTTTACTCAAGTCAATGAAAATGTCAGTTAAAAATGTCAAGACTTCTTTTCTGAGCCCTTTTTGTAGAAAAGTGAATGTTCTTAGAGTAGATTGCTCACTTTCTTCCACAGTCTTCACTCTTAATGATTTTTGACCACCTTCCAAACTCAGATATCAGACACAAATCATAGACAGTCACACTGTGAAATCTGCCACCCTTTTTATTACCAGGCTTGACTCTAATGACCTGAGCACTAAGTGGATATTGCCTTCCTACCTCACAGCTCAACAGACATCCCTCCTAAATATGTTGGATCAAAACTGATGATCTTTATGATCTGTTCAGAAAGAAGAGGTGATATCTTCTCATCAATAGTTTGCAGCAAGTAGATGACCTCTGCCTGAGTCTCCAAATACTTACGAAGGACTATTTATAGAAGAAAATGACTGAACTTTAAACCAGATATCAGACATGATGATAGATCTGCATATAAGTACTCCCCAAGAATCTGAGGGAAATATCAAACATAGTCCTAGAAATATTTCATGCAGTGACAACAGCTATTTCTGGGGAAATTCTTAGCCTTGCATATGATTTGGGGGGATAATTTTTATCTGAATCATTCATTTGTGAATCCCAAAATTCTAGTACCTTCTTGGTCCGTTACAGGGGCCACTGTAGTCAATCAATAAGTATTTAAGAGAAATAATTTAGATATGTAACTTTTAAAAAAGCATTAGTGTCATTGCTTTGAAACCATTGTCTCCTAGGATTCTTTTGAAACAAAGGTTACCACACAGAGTTTGTTTCCAAAGTCTCTGACAGGAACACATTATAACCAAAAGATGTGTACAGCTTAAATTCAACCATGAAGCTTCAACTATGAAACTTAACTTCAGCAATAATTCTGCCATACATTTAAAAAAATCACTATTGTCATATCTGTGATAGAATGCCAGATTTCCCTTATTGGTTGATTAATCCAATATGTAGTCTAGATCTTCAGATATTTTTTTTCATTTTAGGAAAACCAAACATATTTCATTGCTAAAATGTTTTAAATTATGAGACTCCCTTTAGCATTGTTTCTAAGCATCTAGTTCAAAGTAAATTTTACTCTCAGTATTATAAGGACTGCTCTGAAAACCATCTCATCCCCTTTGAACATGAATGCTACATAAACAAGACTGAAGCCAAATGGAAAGAAAAAGGCTCTTTGTCAGGAATTGTGGTCTCACCTGTACCCTTGATTAGCTGGGTACATTGTCCAGAACACCTAATGTTTTTGACTTCAGGTTTTTTTTGCATAAAAAATAAGACAATGATTTATACCTCTTGGGAGGCAATAATTACATGATACAAAGTAAATGACTACATATTACAGGTCTTGGTTGCTACCTAAATGTCCAACAACAGTGGAAGGGTTAAAGATGCGGTATGCATATACATACATATGGAATATTATCCAGCCATTAAAAAGAATGAAATAATACCATTTGCAGCAACATGTGTAGACATAGTCTGATAGAGAATGAGGTCATACTGAATGAAGTCAGACGAAGAGAACTGTCATATGATACACCTTATGTGAGAAATCTAGAAAGGAAATGGGACAGACACATTTATTTACAAAACAGAAACAGACTCACAAACTTAGAGAACAAACTTATGGTTACCAGGGGGAAATGGTGGGGAGAAGGGACAGTCAGGGAGTTTGGGATTGACATGTACACACTTCTGTATTTAAAATGGACAAGCACCAAAGTTGTACTGCAGAACATGGGAACTCTGCTCCATGATATGTGACAGCCTGGATGGTAGAGGAATTTAGGGAAGAATGGTCCCATGTATACATATGACTGAGCCTCTTCACTGTTCACCTGAAGCTTTCGCAACAGCTAAGTGGCTCTACTCTAATATAAATTTTTTTTTAAAAATCAATAAAAAATGGTCTTGGTACATAGTAGGTGCTCAAAACAATACGTAATCAATAAAGGGATTGATAAGAGTGGCTCTCAGATAATAAGGCATGGCCATTTCAAGGCCATGGGCTACTTGGAGGAATTTAAAAGGGTTTTAAAAATAAGATAAAGTTGAATTTTATGTACATAATTAAAGCCTATTCATCGAATATTAACATCAGATGAAAGAGCTGGACATCTACATAAATAAGACTTTTAAGGCAAGATAGTTATTTCAAGAAGATGTACTTTGATTTGATCCCTCTGGTTAAGCTGTGTGCAGATGTCTTGATTCACAATTTTCTTATGTATTTATCTTTTTTAATGTTCACTGAATGCCAGCCAGGCAGTATTTTGACTCCAGTTGTGCTGTGCTCAGTTGCTAAGTTGTGTCTGAATCTTTGTGACCCCATGGACTGTAGGCCACCAGGCTCCTTTGCCCATGGGACTTTCTAAGCAAGAATACTGTTGTAGGTTGCCATTTTCTCCTCCAGGGGATTTTTCTGACCCAGGGATTGAATCCACATCTCTTGCACTGGTAAGCAAAGTCTTTACCATTGAACTACTGTCATTCAATCCTAAAGGAATTCCTGGTGAAGGAAAAAGAGCCACACAATCTTAGCTAAAATCAAAAAGTTTATTAAAAAGTCCCCCCCCCCCGATATGACAATACAGAAAATTGGCTCAATTTTTATTTTTTTCTAGAAGATCACAAAACGTCAGGAACTTTGAAAATGAAATGTTGCTTCTCACCGAGAGTCTTGAAGATAGACTGGTGACTTTCCCTATCTGACAAGGAGTTATCACTATCAAGCTTGCAGCAGAAGACAAGGTTGACGCCGAAGCCTGCCTAACTCTGCTAGTAAAGATACATGAAGCGGCTTTTAGACTCAGTTTATTAGGTACATCAAAAGGAAGAACAGCAAAGATGCCAGCCTCCGGGTCCCTGCTGTGTACACCCTACAGCATGCACGTGTGTGTACAGTGGATCAGTCACGTCCCACTCTTTTACGACACTATGGACTGTAGCCTGCCCAGCTTCCCCGTCCATTAAATTCTCCAGGCAAGAATACTGGAATGGATAGCCATCCCCTTTTCAAGGGGTTATTCTTAACACAGGAGTCTAACCCAGGTCTCCTTCACTGCAGGCAAATTCTTTACCGTTTGAGTCACCAGGGAAGCCCATACAACGCAGAGCAGTGGTCTGCAAACTTTTGGGTGCAGGCATGGGTTTTGTGGAAAATTTTTCCATGGACTGGAGTGGGGAGCTGGTTTCTGGATGATTCAAGTGCATTACATTTATTGTGTACTTTATTTCTATTACATAAGCTCCACATCAGATCATCAGGTGTTAGACCCTGGAGGCTGGGGGCACCTGCCTTAGAGGACACATCAATGCGCGATGGCCTGAGATGTTGGATGTCTCTCAGTGCTGTGGAGCCAAATCTAGGCTGCGTCTAGTGATTATATATCTTGCAGCTCTCCTCTGAAGGAGGTGGGCAGAGAGCCTCATAGTCACTGGAACCTGGGAGGCAATGAGAAAGCATCTCATGATAGCCTCCTAGGAAAGGTAGGGAAGTGCATGGGAGATGAACCCCTAGAATCCCTTCACATGTTCATCATGCCCTTAAGTCCTGGGAGGACCACATGGAGTCCCTCCAAGTCTCAGAGAAGCTGCTGTGCTAGACTCTGCCTTGGTGGCCTGTGTGAGGTCATCAAGGCACAATGATGAAGACATTTATTTTACTTTATATGTTATTCTTTCAAGGTAAGGACAATATATTATTTTTCATTCTCCACTCAAAATATGGGAATCCTTACAGTAGGCATGTGCTCAGTTGTGTCTGACTCTTGGAAAATCCTAGACTATAGCCCGCTAGGCTCTCTATCCATGGGATTTTCCAGGTGAGAATACTGGATTGAGTTGCCATTTCCTCCTGCAGGGGATCTTCAGACTCACGTTTCCTGGGGCTCCTACATTGTCTGGTGGATTCTTTACCACTGAGTCACCTGGGAAGCCAATGGCAAGTAGAAAACAGCATAATAAAGGCTAAAGTCATAGAATTTTCACAAAAAAATTCTAATCCATTGTTTGATTATCATGGTCTAAGAATGAAAGTTCAAAATTGTGCAGATAACCAAAGTATGCTTTGTGTAGCATTTTTTAAATATATCAAAATAGCGTTTGCTTTGTCACCAAAACACACTATTTCCTTACAAAATCATGCTTCCTGTTTCTCATCGTAATTCATAATTCATCTTGAAATACAACTGAAAGAAGCTGGAAGAGAATAAAATCACAGAAATGCTCAAGCAAGATTGACATACAATATCAAATCCTAAAGACAAATAGGTCATGTGGGACTCACTAGGAGTCAAACAGTCCTCTCTGCCACCTTCTGCTCATCCAGCTAACTCTTTGGCAAGGTAGGGCAGGACAAAGTACCCTAATGCTAGGTCACATCGAGCTGAGTCTTGTTCTACATTTATTTACATTATTTAAGCCATGATCAGAAGCTGCTTTGTTTGGGGAAGAATCTCAGGCTCTAGAATCAGAAGACCTTTAATATTTCTTAACTTTGCAATAGTAAAAAACTAATAGAGACACTTCTGCCTTGGTTTCCTTTTCTGTCAAACTACTGTGATGAATATTGTTAAATATTATTGACTAGTATTCCTCTTGGGAAAAGCACTAGATATGTGAGAAGGTTTTGTTTGTTCGTTTGTTTTTGTTTTAAGGGAGGGAAATGAATTCTAAAGGAATATACACATACACAAAAAAAGGAATAAAAAGGAAGATGATCATTAATTCTGTTAGGATGATTAAGAAGAATGTATTCTGCTTCAGAGAGATGGGAGGATCAAATTAATAAAGAGAAGAACTAAGAAGAGGGGAGAGGAGAGGAAAAAAGAGGTCAGATGACACTGTAATTTCTACAATATGACCCTGATTCTGACCTCTAATTTTTATTTATATCTTTTAAACTGATAAAGTGCACAATATGAAATATTTCTTATTTTTAACTCAAATTAAGGATATGCTATGCTTAGATATCAATATCATATATTATGAGTTAAAAAAGAAATTTTTCACAATGAATGCACTTTACCATAACCTGAGCAGCAAGGAAATTGAACCTGTATCTTTATCCATATCCTTTCTGCATTTACTCCAAAAAACCGGCGTTGTAAACACCTACAACTCCTGCCAAAGGGATTTTTATTGTCTTCAGGAACACTCTTGTCCCAATCCATATGGCAGACTGCAAGTACTGGAGTATCAGTGTCCTTGAATGTAGCCCCTCCAATCACTGACTGTGGGGACAAACTCTTCAGACATTTGCTACAATGCCTCCAAGTGTTCATTGGCAGAACTGAGCTCCATTTATTCACAGAGGTACCTGGCTTACATGACCTTATTGACTTTTTCCTTTTCTGCTTTATTTTTTTCACTCCTTTACCAGCTTTCTCTTGGATAAAGAGAACTCCCACACAAATGATCGGCATTTAAATTCTCATCTCATCATGTTCTTCTGGGAAAACCTAAACCAAGATATGAGTTGATAAGGGAAAACTCACACAAGAGTGTACACACATTAAAGTTCCAGGATTCAAATGCCACCATGGGATAATGCATTGCTTGAAATTTTCTAAAAATTAGAAGACAGGCTTTGCCCTTGCACAAGACATGCAATTAGTGGCTTCTTGGCAAATTGAAACTATGTCTATGAGAGGAGTATCAGCCATCTGACTTATGTTAGTATTAATATAGTAAGCCCTACTACATTAGATGGTTGTGAGAGGCCTAAAATAAATAGGATAATGCATATTTAAATGTGGTGTAAACTGTTAAGCTCATGAGAAATGGACATCATTTCTCAACCTTGTGATTTTGATGTATCTGTGACATTAATGTGATCAGATATACTTTATAGCTTTGACCTACTTTGTCAAGTTCACTTAGATTTACCACGAGTCTGAAAGAGAGCACTCAGGGCTACCCCTACTTCTTCTGATTCCCAGTCTCCAGTCTGTCCTTTCTCTTATTATCACATGAGATCTGCAGCTACAGCAGTTTTTGTGTGAAATCCCTGTGCTAAAATAGTCAGCTTGGGTGTAGGTCACCTAGGTGATTCTTTGCACAGTGGAAGTGGAATGTTACCAGGATTTGACAAAACATTGATCCCCTAGCTCCGTAGTTGTGGAAAAGCAAAGCTTGACTTTGTCAGGCATATTTTGGTATTAGGGTTTTGTTCTCTGAACCAATCATGGCACTGTCAGTAAAGAAGACTCTTAATACTATTTTTATTTCTGTATTTTTGTTATCTGTTGCATGCTTTTAAATTGATAACTGCTACCCTTTGGAGTTCAGGTCTTATAGCACTGATATGCTAAGTGCTGAATAGTAATGTTTCTTTTAACATTGGGACCCTTAAAGCAGAAAGTATCATTTTTAAAACAGGCATTTATTATGAAAACAACCTGCAAACATATTCAGAGTATGGTTAACAGCTTTAAACACAGATATTGTGGCTTTTGTGTATGGTTGTTGTTGTTGTGGTTGTTATTGGAAGTAATATGGACCTTTCACTATAGATGTCCAAAGAAATTTCAAATCAGGATCTAAAGTAAGGTATTTTTTTCACCCAGGATTCACTTCTATCACTCCCTAGTTCACCATGGCTTTGTTATTTGGTGATTAAGTAGCATTGTCCACAGGTTTTTATTATGATCTTTAAAAAGAAATCATAGCTAAAAAGAATATCCGGTGGGTAAATACCCAAATAACCAGACTGAAGCCAGGTCACCATGGAGAAAGTGACCCAGTGAGTTTACACAGAGATCAGCAAAAGACTTGCCCTGTGATTCATTTCACTTCCCAAAACGGAAGGATGAGAACTGGGATCTTGGCCATTCAGCATCTTGCTGTGTAAAATCATCAGCGCGCATGGACTTCTATGAGGAAGCACAGGCGTAAGTCATCCTGGCAGGACAGGCACTGGGACAGGTTCTGGGGAGCCCAGGGGGGAATGGAAGATTGGGACTAGGCTGAACTTTCTCACTCCGCCCCTCGCGCGGTTACCAGGTGCCTGGGCTGAAGATACAAATATCGCTGCTGCTGCTAAGTCACTTTAGTCATGTCCCACTCTGTGCGACCCCATAGATGGCAGCCCACCAGGCTCCGCTGCCCATGAGATTCTTCAAGCAAGAATACTGGAGTGGGTTGCCATTTCCTACTCCAATGCATGAAAGTGAAAAGTGAAAAGTGAAAGTGAAGTCGCTCAGTAGTGTCCGACTCTTAGCGACCCCATGGACTGCAGCCTACCAGGCTCCTCCATCCATGGGATTTTCCAGGCAAGAGTAGTTTAGTGGGGTGCCATTGCCTTCTCCGACAAATATCGCTATGCTATGCTAAGTCACTTCAGTCATGTCCGACTCTGTGCGATCCCACAGAGGGCAGCCTACCAGGCTCCTCAGTCCATGGGATTTTCTAGGCAAGAGTACTGGAGTGGCTAACCCATAGTCACACTTAGGTCATGTATGAAGATGAAAGAACCATTAAGAAAAATTACATCACTACAGCAAAGTTCCTGACACTAGAAGAAGGATACTTGTGGGAAGTACGTCAGAGGAAAAAGCATATGCATTTAGCATTAGGAGAGGGCTCGAGTCCCCACTAAGGGAAGCCTTCAGTTTCCTCAGCTGTAATGTCTATCTATATACCTACAATTCTTTGACTTATATTTTTTTTCTTACATAAAACACCAAAGGAGAAAAGTTGCAATAATTAAAGTCTGTATTTGCAAAATGTCTAGGAAAAAGGAAATCTTGGATCAATGGTGAATATCACTATGATTGTTCAATGTTTTTCAATGCATGGAATCTGAATGGATCCATAAATTAAACCATTCATTTACATATTCATAAAGTCCTCTCTTAGGCACCACTGTTACTAAAAGTGTAAGTAATTTAAAACAGCAGATAAGTAAGAAGCTGTTTATATTTGGAAAAGCTATACAGTGCTGATTTTGAGGTTAGTCTCCACTTGTAAATCTGAATTCCAAAAGAATCTGGCAGAAAATGAAGACATGTAAAGGACTTGAGTTTTCACCCCAAATATCTGGGTCTAAATGATAATAATGTTATCAATACCTCAATATCACTATAGCCCTCTTATAACGTGCTTAATAACTTTGAATATTCCAATATATGTTCTTTCACAAATACATTCCTGTAGCAGGCCTTGATTTCTTCATTTACTGAATGAAGAGTTTGGATATGATACTTAGTATTGGTCAAGTCTAAACTTCCATCATTACAAGAAATTCAATAATTTTGTAAATTAAATAATGAATTAAAAATGATTTTGCTAAGTCATAAACCAACACTTTTTTCAAAGAATTGCATAGAGTTAGATATTTTTCTCAAAATTAAATTTTAGAATATTTATGTAATTGAGAAATTTAATATCACTGCTAGAGGTTCTCATGTAGGTTGTCACTACCATGACACTCTGCATTTGCTTCTAAATTTCAGCCCAGAGATTAGGGCATGATATTCGACTTGGGGGTAGAGATCAGGGAGACAAATGTAAGTGCTTACTCTACCAAATATTGGAAATTTAAATTTGCCACTTATTACCACCTTTGTTGGTCTAGTCAAGGCTATGGTTTTTCCAGTGGTCATGTATGGATGTGAGAGTTGGACTGTGAAGAAGGCTGAGTGCTGAAGAATTGATGCTTTTGAACTGTGGTGTTGGAGAAGACTCTTGAGAGTCCCTTGGACTGCAAAGAGATCCAACCAGTCCATCCTAAAGGAGATCAGTCCTGAGTGTTCATTGGAAAGAATGATGTTGAAGCTGAAACTCCAATACTTTGGCCACCTCATGCGAAGAGTTGACTCATTGGAAAGACTCTGATGCTGGGAGAGATTGGGAGCAGGGGGAGAGGGGGATGACAGAGGATGAGATGGCTGGATGGCATCACTGACTCGATGGACATGAATTTGGGTAAACTAAAAGACCCTGATGCTGGGAGGGATTGGGAGAAGGAAGAAGGGGGCAACAGAGGATGAGATGGCTGGATGGCACCATCTACTCGATGCACATAAGTTTGAGTGAACTCTGGGAGTTGGTGATGGACAGGGAGGCGTGGCATGTTGCTATTCATGAGGTCACAAGGAGTCAGACACAAGTGAGTGACTGAACTAAACTGACCCACGAAATAGATATTCCATAGGCCAATTATTGTAAGGAAAGATAGAGAAAATATATAGATACATCATGCCCTAAGGATACTCTACCAGAATTTCTTTCCCCTGACTCTTTTGAAGACTGAACTAAAAATGATAGAAAACAGTTAAATTTTATAGTTTTACATTCCATGAGACTTTATGATACTTACAGAAATTGAAATGGAAATCAGGCCAGCCAACAGAAGTATCAACACGCAAGATGCTTTAATAGAGTGCACACACAGGCAGCATGGAGCCCATTTAATTTTACGTATTCGTTGGAAATAATATTTTTAAGGCCTTAACGCCTTTATCCAGGCTACAATAAAACACGCTGCATCACATGTGCCTTCTCTCATGTACTCCTAGACCCTCTCAATTCATCTAAAGATTGAAATCCATATGCTATAAAAGTCTGTTATTTTTACTGCATAAGCAGGCTCTGTGGTGTTTGTGTAGTAGTTTGGGGTTTGGGGGAAATGTAGGTTGATCAAATGCTCACATTGTGAAACAAACCAACCCTGTTCCTCAGAGAATGAAGCTCACTAAATGTTTGCTGCTGGCAAGTGGGTATGCTCTGAAGCCATCCCTGGAGCTTGCTTTGACAGATGTCAGCTGATGGACATTTGCACAAAAGTCTCTGAAATGCCGTATTTTGCATCCCGTGTCAGTTGGCACATTCCTTTCTTGTACCTTCTGTGTTTCCATTAAACTAGGTTGGAAACAAAGCCTCCTATTTACTGAGCAAAGTCTTTGCTCTGTGAAATGGTGAACAATTACAACCATTAGCCTGTCAAGCATTTCTATCAGTTCAATTAAGAATGCCTACGCACTGCATTCTGCATCATAGTCACCCTGAGTGAAGCCTGACTCTGGTGTTCAAGACTAGTGAAAAGACTCTGATCACATTGGGGTGATGATGGAACGCTCTTTCATTTGTAGCCTTCTTACATTTTCTGAGCATGTTAAACATGTTCTGTGCACTGTTGGCACAGTGTTATGACTCCATTCAAAGGAAAAACTTTTCATGACTTCCTAAAAAGCTATTATGACCATCACAAAAGTGCAATGGAAGCATAATTTGATGAAATACGTATAAATAAAGGCAAAATATACCAGGGGGAGATTGTAATTTTTAACCCAGTGTTGAATACTTGTGTATTCAGCTCAGTTCAGTTCAGTTCAGTTGCTCAGTCATGTCCGACTCTTTGCGACCCCATGAATCGCAGAACGCCAGGCCTCCCTGTCCATCACCAACTCCCGGAGTTCACTCAGACTCACGTCCATCAAGTCACTGATGCCATCCAGCCATCTCATCCTCTGTTATCCCCTTCTCCTCCTGCCCCCAATCCCTCCCAGCATCAGAGTCTTTTCCAATGAGTCAACTCTTTGCATGAGGTGGCCAAAGTACTGGAGTTTCAGTTTTAGCATCAGTCCTTCCAAAGAAATCCCAGGGCTGATCTCCTTCAGAATGGACTGGTTGGATCTCCTTGTACTCCAAGTATATTCAAGACATTTCTAAATTCAAACAGATGGGAAAATAGAAGAAAAAAGTAATTTTAAAACTCCAAAATATTGTCACAGTCTCTATGCTTCTATTGGTACTCCAATTACCACCACATGTCAAACATTATATAGATTTGATCATATATAATTGAAGCAAATATTCCTGAATTAATCTTACCAACTATAATAGAAAACTTTTAGTCATAAAAAACTCAAGTTTGAAATTTTTTAAAGTAAAAATTTTACTTGAGACATACATATATATAATATATAGTTTACATGTACATAAACATATGAAATGTATATATTTCAAAATATATTATTATTCCAACATGCATAAGGTAGAACTCTAAACTGTTAGAAACAGAATAGGAAAATATTTTTACATCTTTGTGTTGCTAGCAATGGGAAAAGATGTTTTAGATTTAAAAAAAGCAAAAATAAGATGAATGATAAATACAGCTAATTTAAAATTAGCAATGTCCATTCCTGACTTGACATTACAGTTAAAGTAAAAAGACCAAAGACAAACTGGAAAAAAAAATATTTGTAGGTATATAGTGAATGAAAGATTGCTATATAACACACATAAAGTAACCATTATAAGACATAAGGAAACAAATAGAAAAATAAAAGTAAGTATTTGACAAAGTAGGGAAGACTAATGATCAAAAACCATGTAAAGTCTTTCACTTTATTATTCACAAGCAATTAAATGCAAATTAAAAAAAACTGACAATATAAAGTCATGGAAATAATATGGATTGACAGGAAGACAGAAGCACAAGTAATTACAGAAATAAATTGCTACCATTACAATAGGATATAATGTTATATTATCTAATAAAATAGAATATACATATATCCTGTGACCCAGAAATAGTACTTTTCAGGGAAACTGCTGTGTCTGTGCACTGGGAAACATGCTAGAGAAGATTTTTAACACGTCTCCTGGTGAAAGCGAAAATTTGGGAGCATCAGTGTGGAAAAGAATAAATTAATTATAATATATTAACACAAGGCAATCCTATAGAGGGGAGAGCTATTGCTAAACATATTATTGTGTTTGATCCCAACAAACAATTTTAATAAAACTGAGAAACTCTCAAAAGGATACTTACAGAATTTTATTAGTTGCATAATAGTTCTATGTTCATAGAACATAGTTCTATGTTCAAGAACCTAAAGCATAAACATCTAAGTATTGTGTAATGCATGCATAAATACATATGCAAGAAACCTATTAATCCAAGAGAACGATAAACAAAATTTGGAATAGTGATTTTCTATTAGAGTAAGAGGGATAAATGTGATGAATTTAGCACACAGGCTACTCTATGTCCTAATCAGGTGAGCAGACAAATTTATATTTCTTAATTATTATTGTATGGCCACCAAATGTATATATTTGCAGACTTCCCAGGTGGCTCAGTCCCTGAATCAGGAAGATCCCCCAGAGGAGGAAATGACCACCCACTCCAGTATTCTTGCCTGGGAAATCCTGTGGACAGAACAAGCCTGGTGGGCTACAGTCCATGGAGTTGCAATGAGTCTGACATGACTGAGTGACTCAACAATATTGTAAAGTTAAATAAAATAATTTTTTTTTAAAAAAAGGGAAAGGGAAAATAGACCTGTAACACAAACTGATAGACTATCACAATTTCAGAAGGATTAGGGATTAAATACAAAAGAAAAAAATCATTTGGTATATTTATTAAAATGTATTAAAATATGGAAAAAAAGAAGTTATGGTGCATACACACAATGGAATATTACTCAGCCATAAAAAGGAACATGTTTGGGTTAGTTCTAATGAGGTGCATGAACGTAGAACCTATTCTATAGAGTGAAGTGAGTCAGAAACAGAAAAATAGATACTGTATTCTAATGCATATATACAGAATCTAGAAAAATGGTACTGAAGAATTTATTTACAAGGCAACAATGGAGAAACAGACATAGAAAATAGAGTATGGACATGGGTGAGATATATGGAAAGAGTAACATGGAACAAACAAACAAAAAAACAATCATATGTATTTTTATGTTACATATACATATATATTTATAGGTATTAATTATTTCATAATTTTAACAAAAATCATTTTTCAACAAAATCATTGGCAACAAGGAAAAGTGTTATTAAGATTGTTAAAGAATAGATTAAGGAAAGTTTTCTATTTTATACACATTAATAGCATACTTTTCTATTTTGCCTGCCATTCTCATGCATTAATCAATCCAGAAGTCTCATGTTTTTCTGTCTCCCATATCTTCTCTCTGTAGTAGTTAGAGTGTCGCTAGGAAAGAAGGAAACTGAGCATCTCAAATAGAAGTGATGTGGTCCAATGATTGATTACCATATATCTCAGATAAGAGTAATGCCACACAATGACTGATTATGTAGGTGGGCAAAACTTGAAGAGAAGAATAAGAGAAAAGGAGTTGAATCAAAGATTATTAACTCTAGGAGGAAATGGAATTAAAAGAAGGAAGATTTCTGAACCAGGATTTGGGAGCAGAAAAAGCTCCCAACTTCAAACACTGCCACTGCCTTCAGAAGTGGAGCAAGAACCACCCGCTCCAATGTTGGGATTGAAGAAATATGCAGTCCTTCCCTTTGGAGATTCTATGAAAGAAAGGAAAAGACAAAGAGTAAATGGAAGAAATTCCACCTTCTAATCTGCCCCCAGCACCTCTTGCTGATAGAATTTAATAAGTCAAATGACAAATGAACATGGGAAACGTGGTTTGCAGATCCCTAATTCTCTGTATCAGTCCCTCAACATTTGCATAACTGTATCAAGTTTTCATACAAAGCCTACCCTCTGTATGAAACTCTGCATGAAATTACACATAAATGAGATGAGATTTTGTTCTAAAGACAAAGTTGCTGAGCATGGAAGGATGTGGCAAGTTATAAATGAAGGAGGTTAGTGAGTCTGCAGACAAGAGATGGAGCTGCTGTGATGCTTTGTGATCAGTTGCACTCCAAAAGCCCTTCCAGAAGACAAACCCAAATAGAGAAAGATGAGACCCAGCAAAGCCAACTCCTGTTGATGACTGTGTCATGAAATCCAGATCCACAGCCAGCACCCTCCTTAGAGCAAGAGGAACATGTAGTTTAGGGCAACGGACTGGTACCATTTGCCCTTCCTACCCTTTTCTTTTTGTCTTTTAACTTAATAATAATGATAAAGTGTTTTCCTTACCTCATAACTGGTATTTATAAGAGGACATTTCAAAGTCCCTACACTACTTTAACACATCATACTGTTATAGCGCATGCTACCATATTAATTGATTCTTGTTTTGCTGCTCCTTCTTAAATGGCCATCTTCTTAACTAGTTATCGATTTTATATGAGTATCAAGAGTGTATATATATGTCAATCTCAGCCACACAATTCATCCTACACCTCTTCCCCTTCTTGGTGTCTGTGTGTGTGTTCTCTATCTGTGTCTCTATTTCTGCTTTGTATATAAGATCGTCTATACCAGTTTTCCAGATTCCACATATTTGTGTTAATGGAACTCTACTCAATCCTCTAGGGTGACCTAAATGGGAAGGGAATCCAAAAAAGAGGGGATATATGTAGCTAAGTCTCTTTGTTGTAAAACAACTTTACCCAATACAAATAATTTAGAAAAAGCTAAAATAAAAACCACCATCCTCATTTGCTCTTTATCTCTTTAAAGGACGTACGTTGGACAAATATTATTCCCAGAACTTCCCCAGTAAGAGCCAAACTCAAGTCAGAACACTTCCCCTCTACACTGTGGCAAGTGAATGTGCTCAAAGCTGACTCTCAGTTTGTTGGCCATAATCTATTTCTCTAGTCTCTCTTTATTGCTGCCTTCATTTTTTTTGTTGAAAAGTTTGAGAATCCCTTAGACGTTCATACGGGACCTGCAATACTAACCCAGATGAAAGGAGATAAGAGTGGGAATGGTTTGAAGGAGACTTGAAAAATCAGCCCAGGGTAAAATTGAAATAACCTGCCAAAGAACTGTTAGATAATTGTACATTTTTAATTTCTGGAAACAAAGTTGGAACATTAGGAATATAAGACAAGTGCAGTCGATGCCTTATTTCTTTAAAATATTTGGTTGGGATGTAAGAATAACAGATACAAGCCTCTGGGTTTAGCAGAATCATTAGTGTGAAATTATGTACCTGACTCCAAAAATACGTCAAAAAGCAGTACAGAATATAAGCCAATTCCCAGCAGTTTGAATTTATTATTTATGATGCCAGTTAAACAAGACTAATGGCCTCCTCAAAAGTGGTTATAGCTGCTGTGCAGTATTAGTAGAAATTAGTCAGATGTTACCAGCTCAATACAAAGTCAATTTACAAAGGCTTCTGCAAATGACAGTTTGGCTGAGTTAACCTGACACTTGAGCGCATCGCCGCTGTGTCAGTCTTGGCAAGTAGGTTTAGAACCAAAGTCAGCATTTATCAGTGTAGGAAACAAATTAAACCAAAGTGGGGGAGGAGCAATAATGAGCACTTTACCCAACGTGCAGAAAGAGTCCATTACATCATCCTCCTCTCTAATTTGCCTCTAAGGAGTTTGAAAAGAAAAGCCATTAAGGGTCACCTTGCTCATGTTGTTATAATACTGCTCTACCAGCTTCTTCTCATCAGATTGCACGCTCTAAGAATACCTTCTATCAGTGACTTATTCTGTAAGGGCTGCAGTTAATATCAGCTTGCTATTTCTCAAGGAAGTTCTACAGAGGTATATTGCTATACACAGTAGACTACAAGATGTGCTAAAAAAATATGTAAACCTAATAGTTTATTTTTAATTTATAAACACTTTATCACAAATATGCTGATGAAATGTTTTTATAAAAACTTCAGTTCAGTTCAGTTCAGTTACACAGTCATGTTCGACTCTTTGCAACCCCATGAACCGCAGCACACCAGGCCTCTCCCTGTTCATCACCAACTCCTGGAGTTTAACCAAACTTATGTCCATTGAGTCAGTGATGCCATCCAACCATCTCATCCTCTGTCATCCCCTTCTACTCTTGCTGTCAATCTTTCCCAGCATCAGAGTCTTTTCCAGTGAGTCATTTCTTCACATCAGGTGGCCAAAGTATTGGAGTTTCAGCTTCAACAGCATTCCTTCCAATACTGATCTCCTTCAGAATGGACTGGTTGAATCTCCTTGCAGTCCAAGGGACTCTCAAGAGTCTTCTCCAACACCACAGTTCAAAAGCATCAATTCTTCAGCACTCAGCTTTCTTTATAGTCCAACTCTCACATCCACATATGACTACTGGAAAAACCATAGCCTTGACTAGATTGACCTTTGATTTCAAAGTAGTGTCTCTGCTTTTGAATATGCTATCCAGGTTGGTCATAACTTTCCTTCCAAGGAATAAGTGTCTTTTAATTTCATGGTTTCAGTCACCATCTGCAGTGATTTTGGAGCCTAAAAAAATAAAGTCTGACACTGTTTTCAATGTTTCCCCATCTATTTCCCATGAAGTGATGGGACTGGATGCCATGATCTTTGTTTTCTGAATGTTGAGCTTTAAGCCAACTTTTTCACTCTCCACTTTCACTTTCATCAAGAGGCTTTTTAGTTCCTCTTCACTTTCTGCCATAAGGGTGGTGTCATCGGCATATCTGAAGTTATTGATATTTCTCCCTGCAATCTTGATTCCAGCTTGTGTTTCTTCCAGCCCAGCATTTCTCATGATGTTTTCTGCATATAAGTTAAATAAGCAGGGTGACAATATACAACTTTGACGTTCTCCTTTTCCTATTTGGAACCAGTCTGTTGTTCTATGTCCAGTTCTAACTGTTGCTTCCTAACCTGCACATAGATTTCTCAAGAGGCATGTCAAGTGGTCTGGTAGTCCCATCTCTTTCAGAATTTTCCACAGTTTATTGTGATCCACACAGTCAAAGGCTTTGGCATAGTCAATAAAGCAGAAGTAGATGTTTTTCTGAAGTAGATGTTTTTCTGGAACACTATTGCTTTTTCAATGATTCAGCAGATGTTGGCAAATGGATCTCTGGTTCCTCTGCCTTTTCTAAAACCAGCTTGACCATCTGGAAGTTCACAGTTCACATATTGCTGAAGCCTGGCTTGGAGAATTATGACCATTACTTTACTAGTGTGTGAGATGAGTGCAATTGTGAGGTAGTTTGAGCATTTGTTGGCATTCCTTTTATTTAAGACTGAAATGAAAATTCACCTTTTCCAGTCCTGTGGCCACTGCTAAGTTTCCCAAATTTACTGACATATAGCAAAGACTAACAGAGTTCTGCCAAGAAAATGCACTGGTCATAGCAAATACCCTCTTCCAACAACACAAGAGAAGACTGTACACATGGACATCACCAGATGGTAAACACCGAAATCAAATCGATTATATTCTTTGCAGCCAAAGATGGAGAAGCTCTATACAGTCAGCAAAAGCAAGACCAGGAGCTGACTGTGGCTCAGACCATGAACTCCTTATTGCCAAATTCAGACTGAAATTGAAGAAAGTAGGGAACACTACTAGACCATTCAGGTATGACCTAAATCAAATCCCTTATGATTATACAGTGGAAGGGAGAAATAGATTTAAGGGACTAGACCTGATAGATAGAGTGCCTGATGAACTATGGAATGAGGTTTGTGACATTGTACAGGAGACAGGGATCAAGACCATCCCCATGGAAAAGAAATGCAAAAAAGCAAAATGGCTGTCTGGGGAGGCCTTACAAATAGCTGTGAAAAGAAGAGAAGCAAAAAGCAAAGGAGAAAAGGAAAGATATAAACATCTAAATGCAGAGTTCCAAAGAATAGCAAGAAGAGATAAGAAAGCTTTCCTCAGTGATCAATGCAAAGAAATAGAGGAAAACAACAGAATGGGAAAGACTAGGGATCTCTTCAAGAAAATCAGAGATACCAAAGGACTATTTCATGCAAAGATGGGCTCCATAAAGGACAGAAATGGTATGGACCTAACGGAAGCAGAAGATATTAAGAAGAGGTGGCAAGAATACACAGAAAAACTGTACAAAAAAGAGCTTCATGACCCAGAAAATCATGATGGTGTGATCACTGACCTAGAGCCAGACATCCTGGAATGTGAAGTCAAGTGGGCCTTAGAAAGCATCACTACGAACAAAGCTAGTGGAGGTGATGGAATTCCAGTGGAACTATTCCAAATCCTGAAAGATGATGCTGTGAAAGTGCTACACTCAATATGCCAGCAAATTTGCAAAACTCAGCAGTGGCCACAAGATTGGAAAAGGTCAGTTTTCATCCCAATCCCAAAGAGAGGCAATGCCAAGAACGCTCAAACTACCGCACAATTGCACTCATTTCATACGCTAGTAAAGTGATGCTCAAAATTCTCCAAGCCAGGCTTCAGCAATATGTGAACCGTGAACTTCCTGATGTTCAAGCTGGTTTTAGAAAAGGCAGAGGAACCAGAGATCAAATTGCCAACATCCGCTGGATCATGGAAAAAGCAAGAGAGTTCCAGAAAAACATCTATTTCTGCTTTATTGACTATGCCAAACGCTTTGACTGTGTGGATCACAATAAACTATGGAAAATTCTGAAAGAGATGGGAATACCAGACCACCTGATCTGCCTCTTGAGAAATCTGTATGCAGGTCAGGAAGCAACAGTTAGAACTGGTCATGGAACAACAGACTGGTTCCAAATAGGAAAAGGAGTACGTCAAGGCTGCATATTGTCACCATGTTTATTTAACTTATATGCAGAGTACATCATGAGAAATGCTGGACTGGAAGAAACACAAGTTGGAATCAAGATTGCTGGGAGAAATATCAATAACCTCAGATATGCAGATGACACCACTCTTATGGCAGAAAGTGAAGAGGAACTCAAAAGCCTCTTGATGAGAGTGAAATTGGAGAGTGAAAAGGTTGGCTTAAAGCGCAACATTCAGAAAACGAAGATCATGGCATCTGGTCCCATCACTACATGGGAAATAGATGGAGAAACAGTGAAAACAGTGTCCGGCTCTATTTTTCTGGGCTCCAAAATCACTGCAGATGGTGACTGCAGCCATGAAATTAAAAGACGCTTACTCCTTGGAAGGAAAGTTATGACCAACCTAGATAGCATATTCAAAAGCAGAGACATTACTTTACCAACAAAGGTTCGCCTAGTCAAGGCTATGGTCTTTCCTGTGGTCATGTATGGATGTGAGAGCTGGACTGTGAAGAAGGCTGAGGGCCGAAGAATTGATGCTTTTGAACTGTGGTGTTGGAGAAGACTCCTGAGAGTGCCTGGGACTGCAAGGAGATCCAACCAGTCCATTCTGAAGGAGATAAATCCTAGAATTTTTTTGGAAGGAATGATGCTCAAGCTGAAACTCCAGTATTTTGGCCACCTCATGCGAAGAGTTGACTCATTGGAGAAGACTCTGATGCTGGGAGGGATTGAGGGCAGGAGGAGAAGGGGACGACAGAGGATGAGATGGCTGGATGGCATCACTGACTTGATGGGTGTGAGTCTGGGTGACCTCCGGGAGCTGGTGATGGACAGGGAGGCCTGGCATGCTGCGGTTCATGGGGTCGGGAAGAGTAGGACACGACTGAGCGACTGATCTGATCTGATCTGAGTGAAACACTTTCACAGCATCATCTTTTAAGATTTGAAATAGTGCAACTGGAATTCCATCACCTCCACTAATTTTGTTCATAGTGATGCTTCCTAAGGCCTACTTGACTTCACATTCCAGGATGTCTGGCTCTAGGTGAGTGATCACACCATTGTGATTATCTGGGTTGTGAAGATCTTTTTTGTACAGTTCTTCTGTGTATTCTTGCCACCTCTTCTTAATATCTTTTGCTTCTGTCAAGTCCATACCATTTCTGTCCTTTATTGATCCCATCAAATGTTCCCTTGGTATCTCTAATTTTCTTGAAGACATCTCTAGTCTTTACTGTTTTCCTCTATTTCTACTGTTCCTCTATTTTTCCTCTGCAGTCTACTGTTTTCCTCTATTTCTTTTCATTGATTGCTGAGGAAGGCTTCCTTATCTCTCCTTGATATCCCTTGGAACTCTGCATTCAAATGGGTAAATCTTTCCTTTCCTCCTTTGCTTTTTGCTTCTCTTCTTTACACAGCTATTTGTAAGGCCTCCTCAGACAGACATTTTGCTATTTTGCATTTCTTTTTCTTGGGGATGATCTTGATCCCTGTCTCCTGTACAATGTCATGAACCTTGTTCCATAGATTCATCAGGCATTCTGTTTATCAGATCTAGTCCCTTAAACCTATTTCTCACTTCCACTGTATAATCATAAGGGATTTGATTTAGGTCATACCTGAATTGACTAGTTGTTTTCCCCACTTTCTTCAATTTCAGTCTGAATTTGGCAGTAAGGAGTTCATGATCTGAACCACGGTCAGCTCTTGGTCTTGTTTTGGCTTCTCCGTCTTTGGTTGCAAAAAATATAATCAATCTGATTTCAGTGTTGTCCATCTGGTGATGTCCATGTGCAGAGTCTTCTCTTGTGTTGTTGGAAGAGGGTGTTTGCTATGACCAATGTGTTCTCTTGGCAAAACTCTATTAGTCTTTGCCCTGCTTCATTCTGTACTCCAAGGCCAAATTTACCTGTTACTCCAGGTGTTTGTTGATTTCCTACTTTTGCATTACAATCCCCTATAATGAAAAGGACATCTTTTTGGGGTGTTATTTCTGAAAGGTCTTTAGGTCTTCATAGAACCATTCAACTTCAACTTCTTTAGCATTATTGGATAAAAGCTTATGGCAATAAAATATTGGCTCCTTTCAAAAGGTTTTACATGCCTTCAGCAACAGAGAATACACACATATTAAAAAAATGTCATTTAGATCTCTTAGTATGAGCAAAGAAATGTTAGTCTGCTTATTTGAAACTTACTGTTGGAAAGAAAGCATAGCTGATTTTTAGAGGGACTTTGAAAAGTTCTCGAGGATTGGGGAAAAAAGCAACACACCTTTAGTGGAAACATGAGCCTAAGGAAATTCATCTTCCAGTTGGATTAAAAAAATCCCTGCTTTTCCATCTCTTCTCTTTTGCACTCTTATTAAACATGAATTCTGCCTCCTTGGGGTAAAAGAGAGGCAATGTTTCATTCCCCAACAGAGCTTGCCTACAATCATTAAATAAACTGTAGGGATTTTAACAATTTTTGGACATCTTGTTAAGCATAAAGATAACTGGTATATTTCTTGTGATATAATTTTATAATTGGAATATGGAACTCTAGACACTGTATGTGAATATATACAAATTAACTGAAGGTACAGATTCAAATCAAGAACCAGGCTCTTTAAGCAGATATAAGGTTATTCCAGCTATATTCATGATAATTAACTTTCTTCTCTTCATCAGTAATTGAATGTCACTATTATTCCAAAAGAGCTATACTATTATTCTATTCTAGTTCCCATTTCTCTATCTGGACTATTCCTCTAGACTCTGAATTGTTCCTAATGACATCTGTAGTTTAATAAGTTCTCTGGACAATAGAAACAAAGAATGCATAATTTCAGATACTTAAGTAGTATCTTCATGTTCAAGTGGCATTCTCCATGTACGCATGATTCTGTACTAATTTCCCCCTTTTACATGAACACCAGTCCTATAGGACTAGGCCCCACTTTAATAAACTCATTTTAACTTGATCAGTTCTATAGAGACCCTATTTTCAAATTAAGTCATGTTCTGAGGCACTGGAGGTTAAGACTTCAAGATATAAATGAAGGGCATTATTCAAGCTAAGATATAAAAAATACACATCTCTCAATATTACCACTTAATGTCTTTGCTGTGACACTAAGTTGCTGAGGAAAGATGGGAAAGTGTTAGCAGAGATGAATCAAAAGAGAGTTGAATGGGGTAAATTGAAAAAAAAAAAAAAAAGTCAAGTAGTAAGGACTTCCCTGATGGCCCAGTGATTAAGACTTTACCTTCCAATGTAGGGGGTGTGGATTTCACCCCTGGTTGGGAGATGAAATACCACAAGCCTCACAGCCAAAAAATAAACAAACAAAAAAAAATATAAGAAGCAATATTGTAACAAATTCAGTAAAGACTTTAAAAATGTCCCACATTAAATATATATATATATATATTTAAAAGTGTCAAGTACCACAGCTTGAATACAGTTCACAAAATTACCCCAAGATAGTTCTAAACTTGATAATACATACATTTTATTTTATACCTTGATAGGATTAATTGCATCAAAAGAAAAGTTCAGGAGCAAGTAAGAATGTACTTGCCTATTCTATTTAGTTTCTGGTAATAAATTCCAATTATTTTGAATTGACAGTGTTCTGCTCAGCCTAGAGTTTACTTCAAGAACTTCCTTCTCTGCTCTGTTTAAGTACCAAAGACAAATGACTATACCGAATTCGTTGGCAAGGCTCCATTTATTTAAAGCTCATCTATGCTTTTCTCTCTCTCTCTGGGGACCCTTTGGGGAAAAAAAAATACTCATGGTCGAAATGCTGGGCCTGTTGTGGATGCTTTGACTTTAGAAAAGGAGTGATCTAAGCCTGAGCTTCAGCTCTTCTGTTTAGCAGCATCTTTAGAGAAATTATCCTAATAGAAAAGGATATCAATTTATTTTATAAATCTGGGTGGGCCGCTGTCCCACCTTCCCAATCCCCCAATATTCCTGCTCTTCCAACCTCCTAAATTACTGAAGCTATTAATTCAAAGGACTTGTTCAGAGATCCTGTTCAGTTCTGTCCCTAATCTTGGTCTAATAAATATTTGAAAATTGCAGCTAAAGCCAAATCATAATTCTCACATAATGCAACTGCAGGCTACTCTACCCTGCTCAGTGCTTTAAAGTTCCTGGAGGAGGGAAGTGAGAGATGATGAGATCTGGGGACAGCTTATGTGAGCAATTTGTTATGCATGCAGGAGGGATGGAGGCTTGATGATAGATTCACTTCTTGGTCCTGAACCTTAATTAACAAGGCACTCTGAGAAACACACAGCGAAACAATAAGAAAATTCTTCTGAGCATTTCTCAGATTATTCCCTTAATATCTTTGGGGATTTATTTTATTATTTTTCTCTCTTTTGCGAGCTGTCGCTTTGTTGCCTTGACATCCACACTCTAGAGTTATTGGTATCAAACCAAGCTATATAAAAAGCTATCAAGCACTTCTCAGATTTTCCACAGTTCAAAGCAGTGTTGGCGGCTGGCCAGCCATGAAAGATGAGCTGAGGGCCAACATGGTGAGTGTGACTGCAAGTGCAAAAACGGAGCACGGGGGTGAGAGAGGAGTCACAGGAACCTTCCTAACAGACCTGAGGGTCACACTCTTCCCCTGCAGGGAGGAAATGGAACTTATAAAGTCCTCCACTAAATATAACCACAGTAAGAATAGATTATGAGTTTTATGGTCCAGATAATTTTTCCTAATACACATTGAAATAAATGTCTGTTATCAAAAAAAGAAATAGCAGACTCTTGGAGAAGGAATTTATCAGTTAAGGAAAGAAGAGATCTGGTTATAATAATCAGGAATAAAGTTACTAAAGAGGATTTCATTCATGTTGGCCCAGAGAAACAAAGACCCTAAGGTTCAGAAGTCCACTAAGACCAAAATGCAAATAGTTATGGTGACAATACTCTCTTAACACAGAGAATATGAATTCCTAAAATGCTAATAAAATTGGTGACGTCCTATTAATCCCGATTCTGTTCCAGGAACAAGTTTCCAACTTACTTTTAACCTCCTGGTCTGTATTTTTCAAACACAGTTGGAAAATGGAGGTGGAAAAATGAGGCACATCTTAGTTCCTTATTATCGTATTGATTATGTTTGGTGTTCTTTTAAGGAAAGACTGTAGGCAGTGTTGTTGATATTTCACAGATGAGAACATTAGTACTCAGAGATGTTCAGTGTTTGTCAAAGCCCTCAGGGCTAGCAATAAGCAAAACTGGAACTCAAGGTTAGATTTCTACCCTCCCATCTCATCCTCCCAATCCAGGGATAGTTTCTTCTGCTGAAGAGCATGCTTGCCTACATACTAAGGCATGTCTGACTCTTTGCGACCCTATGAACTACAGCCAACCAGGCTCCTCTGGTCCATGGGATTCTCCAGGCAAGAATACTGGAGTGGGTTGCCATGCCCTCCTCCAGGGGAACTTCCTGACCCAGGGATTGAACCCATATCTCCTGCAGCTCCTGCATTGCAGGCGAATTCTTTACCACTGAGCCACCTGCGAAACCCGCTAAAGAGCATATTCACTTATAAATGCAAATACACTACAAGGCTAATGTGGAGGTTCTGGTGGTGTCCCAGCCCTCTTCCCTGCCAGTTGTCTATGGACTTTGTGGAGCACACCTTTAAAGTGGACATTACCCAATGACCCTCAAGCAGTGAGGGATGGATGTTAATGGATAGAGCACAACTTCCTCATCTTTCAGCAATGCAATCCAATGAGCATCTGTCTTGAATACTATTGACAAAGGATCCTGGAGGGCTACAGTCCATTGCGTTGTAAGAGTCAGACATGACTTATGTCCAAACAACAGCAATATATATATATATACATATGTGTGTATATACATACCTATGTATATACACACATATATATACAAAATAAAGCTATTTTATTTAATGTTTTATAATCATTTACTTAATATATAATGAACATTGTTTAATCTTCAAATATTATTTTGTAAAATTGCCTTTATAACTGAAGACAGTTTGTCCTGCTCTATGTACAAAATTTTAGTCAGTGATATAGAACATCTTTTTCTATTTTTTTAACTAGCATAAACATTCTTAAACTTTTGAAATGTTTTTTTTTTTTTTTAGTATCCCAACTAGCAGTTAACAAAAGCACCAGTAGCTTCTTCACAGTTCTGTATTATATCCTTAAAATATTTGTTAATTTACTAGTGACAATTGAATTTACCACTTTCAAACATGATTTTTTTCCTTATCAAGTGATCTCCCCTTTATATGGTTATCAAAAATGCAGTAGTCTCCTACTTTGAGAATGGAAAAACGTTTGCTGTGAACTTTTCAACTTACATTTCTTTGTGGTTGAAAACTACCCCTAACAGCTGTCTGAGAATTTTAGTCAATTCCACCCTAAGCAGCTGTTGGTTTTCGGTGGCTATTGGGGCAGTAGGAATGTGCCAAGGGATTGAAGCAGGAAAGAGATAGGACTTTGGAGGTGCTGGGAATGAGCTTCAACAAGATATTTTCTTGTGGGTTTTTTAATGTGTGGGAGAAAGACTTTTAATAAGTGACCTTCTTGTAATGTTTAAATCAACAGCATCCTGTCTGTTTCCAGGTTTAAAAGCAAAGCTCTTGAAAGAATGCAATAGAGTGGTATACGGACCTGACTTAATTTAATCTCTGGTTTCCCCTGTCAGGAACACTGCACTATGATTCTCATAGTTCTTAGAGGGTTATGAGCTTAGTATCTGCCAGGAAAACTTGAGTGATTTTAGGGGTTTTTGTATTTCTTATTGCATCAGTTCCACTCAGAAATTTAGGGAGAGGGGGGTTTCCTTTAAGCATCTGTGTGGTTTGGAATCAGAGTCCCAAAATGTTAGCCAGCTCACTGCAATGTCAGGAAAAAAAAAATTGTTTTAGTGAGAAGGAAGGAAAATAAAGAGGGAAAGAGGGAAGGAAGAAGACAGAGAGAAAGAGAGAGAGAGCAGAAGAGGAAGGAAGGAGTACCATCTAGTAGCAGGCTGGTTATGCTGTAGTATGCTTTGGAATACTATAGTATTCCACCAGAAGTAACTTCTAATGTCACATATCCCTGAATGATAAGCATTTTCAGTGGAAAGGAAGGAGGCTTATAAGAGCTATTACTATTTCTCTGACTCTGCTGTTGTCGTTCAGTCGCCCAGTGGTGTCCGACTCTTTGTGACCCCATGGACTGCAGCATGCCAGACTTCCCTGTTCCTCACCATCTCCCAGAGTTTGCCCAAGTTCACGTTCATTACCTTGATGATGGCATCCAGCCATCTCATCCTCCGATGCCCTCTTCTCCTTTGGCCCTCTATCTTTCCCAGCATCAGGGACTTTCCCAATGAGTCTGTTCACATCAGATAACCAAAATACTGGAGCTTCAGCTTCAGCATCAGTCCTTCCAGTGAATATTAAGGGCTTATTTCCCTTAAGTTTGACTGGCTTGATCTCCTTGCTGTCCAAAGAACGTTCAGAAGTCTTCTCCAGCACCACAGTTCGAAGGCATCAATTCTTCGGTGTTCTGCCTTTATGGTCCAGCTCTCACAACACTATGTGACCACTGGGAAGACCACAGCCTTGACTACATGGACCTTTGCTGGCAGAGTAATGTCTCTGCTTTTCAACACACTGTCTAGGTTGGTCATTGCTTTCCTGCCAAGAAGCAATTGTCTTCTGATTTCATGGCTGCAGTCACCATGACTCCACTATTCTTCCCTAATTGACACTATTTCTAGGTGTGCATGGTGTGCCCAATGTGCTTCCATGCTTTGAGATGGAAGCTAGATGGATCTACTTGCACAAGTTTCTGCTGATGATGTCGTGTCTTCTACTTGCTTTCTCGTAAGCTGTAGAGGATGAGATGGTTTTTGGATGGCATACCAACTCAATGGACATGAGTTTTAGAAAACTCTGGGAGATAGTGAAGGATAGGGAAGCCTGACATGCTGCAGTCCATGGGGTCACAAAGAGTCAGACATGACTTAGTGACTGAACAACAACAAAAAGCTGCAGACATCCCTCCAAACCTGTGTTGGACCAAAGAATACTAGAAAATATACCTTCTGAGGTGACCCATCACTGCACCTATTCCTACTGGATCCACAGCTCTGGACTGATAGAACAAGTTAATTCAACTGCCATTCCATATCACAGCGCTCATTTTCAGAATATGTCTCCTCACAGTTGACTTCGCTGTTTTGTTCTATATTTTCTCGTCGATCACTAAGCCCAATTCTCATGTCAACTCTCCCACTGTCTTGGCCAAAGGGGAGTCAGTAACATGACTGCAATTCTGGTAATGTCCGGAGGCACATGTTCACCTCAGGAAGGTGCTGCCATTTAGCACACCTACTTAAGGGTGTCCGACAGGTTCAATCAGTACACGTATAAAAACTGAGGTAGGGAGAGGAGTCATGCCGCCTTTCAGACATGAGTTTTGATCACCAGCTTTTTCCACACCAAGTTGAATTGTCAGCCAGTTGAAGGATGTGAGATGGAGGTGGAAATGTTGGTGATAGGGATCTTTCCTGTAATGTTACAATGATCTGCAAGCCGTACATACACAATGATCCCCAATACAATGTGATTTTTGTACTGATGAGTGCAGTAAAACCTATAATGAAGGATGAGCTGACCCAGGACTCACCACTTTGTACAAACACAAAAATCAATGCTAAAATTGCCCATAATTTAGGGAATGTCTTCCTTGTGCCAGTATTTGAAATACATGAAATTGTTTTATCAATTTCACAGATAATTATTACATAACTGTCATGGGCCATGTACTTTAAACATGCTGGAAATACATCTATAAATCACACAAAAGTTAGAAAAATACTGTTATTTTATCCATTTCACAGATTGATATATCAACGATCAGAAACTACAGGTCTCTCTCATGTCCATTTGCTTATAAATATCAGTAGAATAAGTAAAGCAGTCTATCGGACTCTTTAGTATGTGTCTTAAAATTCCTACACTCAAAATCAAAGAATCATTTTCTACATACATGTTAAAGTCTGTCCTTGTACCAAATATGAGACAGGGAAGGAATTTATATTTCTCTTCTATTCCCTTTTTGTCTCTTCCTTCCCATCTTTTCCTATCATAATATTCTTCTTTTAAAATCTTTCATGCTATTTTACTAAAAAGTTAAAGAGGTAGTATTATCTATTTTAAGGAGAATGAAGAAAGGAGAATTAGGGTACAGGGAATTTTTTTTTAAATCTCTGTCAAAGTCTTCTTTCTTAAAGTGCCTTAATTTTTAGCAAAAAGTATAAAGTGACATGAATTGGAAGGAATATGAAGAACATTTTAATAATAAAAGAATATCATTCTATTTTGTAAAACTGCAAATCATTACAAGTCAATTAGGTAGAAATATATAAACCAATTCGGTTGGGAGGGGGGAATTGGAGAGATTTCATTATTCGACAGAGAAATAAGAAGTATTTTTATATTATTGAAGTGTTATTATTTTAACCAAAGTAGAGGTTTGTTTTTTCAAGAGGACATGACAAAACACTCTAGTATTCCAAGTGATTGAGACAAATATCTTACACATCTCAGAAACTGAGAAAGATGTTTATATTCTCTGAGACATTGTGTTACCATTTCCTTCTTGAATGATAAGCTTGGAGGAGAGTGTTAGATTTGGACTACAAAACCAAGAATGCTCTTTGTTTTGGTTAGATGGTCATCATCTTTGAAACAGAATGTGATGATGCTATTCTGGGAACTGTTTTAAAATGATTTCTTAGAAAATGCAATAAATGTTTCCCTCTGAAGATGTAGAAATGTGCTCCAGAAGGACCAGGCTGGAGGAGGAGATTTGAAGAAAATAAAAAGCAGAGCTTCAATTTCATGACATCGAAACTTGGAGATGATGGTATCATAGATCGGGGGTTACTGTTTGTGTTTAAAAGAAATCAGGTGTGGGGACGGCAAACTTGTTTTTTTTTTTGTTTAATAAGTCCTGTCCATCACCACTTCAATGCACATGAACTTTGGCAAACTCTGGGAGATGGTGAGGGACAGGGAAGCCTGGCGTGCTGCAGTTAATGGGGTCCTGAAGAGTTGAACATGGCTTGGCAACTGAACGACAAAAACTTTGTCCATTTTTGGGTAGTTGTTTTTAAGATCAGTGAACAAAAATAAGTTACACACCTACACTTCACATGACTATTTGACAAAAGTGAATAAAATAAGCATACACACACGCACACACACACATAAATCTATCACCTGGATTAGTCAAGAAACTATGTTGTAAATTCTCATAAAAGATGCTTGCTCCTTGGAAGAAAAGCAATGACAAATCTAGACAGTGTATTAAAAAGCAGAGACATTATTTTTCCTGCAAAAGTCTATATAGTCAAAGCTATGATTTTTCTAGTAGTCATGTACAGATGTGAGAGCTGGACAATAATAAAGGCTGAGAGCTGAAGAACTGATGCCTTCAAAAGTGATGCTGGAGAAGACTCTTGAGAGGCCCTTGGACTGCAAGGAGACCAAACCAGTCAATCCTAATGAAAATCAACCCTGAATATTTACTAGAAGGAATGATGCTGAAGCTGAAACTTCAATATTTTGGCTATCTGATGTGAAAAGCTGACTCACTGGAAAAAACCCTGATGCAGAAACCATTGCACGATTCCAGATCATCTCTGATAGCTTACTTCTTCATGGCTCTTGCTTTCTCAGGTACTTTATCTCTATATGCTCTCTCAGTCTGTTCTTCATCAAGTGGGTACCAAGTTCATTTACTTTCACACACACACTTCTACTCACAAAAGTATCAGTGAATTTAATAAACTGCATATCTTACAGCATTTTGCCAGCTCCTGTGTCTGCAACCACACTCGTTTATGTTTTAACAATAGCCAATGAAACATCATTTTCTTGTCTCAGGCAAGAGGATTTTACTCACAGGCAGGCTCCTCAGATTTTCAGTTTCACTCCAAAATTCTTTTAATCAGGAGTTGTCTTATATTTTTTTTAATAGAAATACATCTATCCAAGAAGAGTTAAATGTGCTACATGAATAAATAGTGCTATAATACTTTTTATACTATAAATACTTTAATAATTGTTGAGGGGGGAGGAAAGGGTTCCTACACATTCAGTTCAGTTCAGTTCAGTCGCTCAGTCATGTCTGACTCTCTGCGACCCCATGAATCGCAGCATGCCAGGCCTCCCTGTCCATCACCAACTCCCGGAGTTCACTTAACCTCACTTCCATCCAGTCAGTGATGCCATCCAGCCATTTCATCCTCTGTCATCCCCTCCTCCTCCTGTCCCCAATCCCTCCCAGCATCAGAGTCTTTTCCAGTGAGTCAACTCTCCTGCACATTACTGATATTTAATATTTAAATGTGGGAATAATAAATTTGCCTTGCTTGGTCACATATTCCTTGATCTTGATCCTGGTGGCTCACCGAGAATTTGTCTCCTGTTCTGCTTACTCTTGTTCTGCTTATTTGTTCAGCCCTCCCTTGAGGCTCAGCTGGTAAAGAATATGCCTTCAATGCAGGAGACCTGGGTTTGATCCCTAGGTTGGGAAAAACAGCTACCCACTCCAGTATTCTGGCCTAGAGAATTCCATTGACTGTTCATGTGGTTGCAAAGAGTTGGACATGACTGATCAAGTTTCACTTTCTCTTTGCTCAGTACCTCATGTGTGTACTTTGCGCTTGGGACTATTTCAGACACTACAGAAAGCTTGTGGTTGTCAAGGGATATCCAGGATTGGAAGAATAAGCTGTGTATGTCCGGGGCCAAAGAGCTTCCAGGAGGTTCAGGTAGTAAAGAACCCACCTGCCAATGCAGTAGACACAAGAGATGCAGGTTTGATCCTGGGTCAGCAAGATTTGGAGAAGGAAATGGCAGCCCACTCCAGTATGCTTGCCCGAAGAGTTCCATGGACAGAGGAGCCTGGTGGGCTACAGTACATGGGGTCACAAAGAGTCAGACACAACTGAGCATGCATGCCCCCAAGGCTTAAATTCAGGAAATCCATTGCCATCAGACAAAAAGTTGAAATTTTCACATCTGTATATCTTACTCCTTGTCTATTTTTATTCAGTTCAGAAACTGAGTAAGATATGTTGATTTAATTTAGAAGGCAAACCCCAGGGTTATTATTGTCATTAATATTTGACAATATGTCTTTCATCTTGCAAATAAGTGACTTTTGACTCTAAGATACTTTTGCTTTTCTCTTGAAGTATGTTGTAAACAGTTATTAGATTAGAAAGAGCCACTATACTTTTTCAGATCTACTATTCCTTGAAACATCTCAAAATAAACTACTTCTTGCAAATACCTGTTTCAAGCTCTGTTTCCTAGGGAGATTCTAAGCTTACAAATATTGTGACTGATACAATAATCTACACTATTTGTGTATAATATGCATATACACACATGCAATTGTTAATAGAAGATAAAAGGGCAAACCTCAAGTGATTTGAGGTTTTTAATCTTTTGATTATTATCTCTTCTTAATAATACAATTATTAAAGAAACTCAGAATTCTTCAATATGCTGCTGTCATTTACTGAAACAGTTTCTAATGTGTTCCCCATCCTCACCCACACCCTCTCAACCCCCTTCCCCACCATCTTCACATGAATTGGAATAAATCTACCTCGGTGCACATTGGGTAATCCATCAGTAAGATTTTCCAGTATGCTTCCTGACAGGTCTCAAAAAGGTTCATAATGGCATTTCCCTGAGGGCAACAACACTATTAGTCTGAAGTAATAAAACCTTTTAGTGAAAGGGAAATAGGGGAAAAAATCTTCACATTCTCTGTACATTTTCAAAATGGAGTAAATTTAAACTTCAATGTCTAGACTTATAGAATAAATTCCTAGCTTAATTTCCATAGCAAAGCCATAGGCAAACAGGTGCTGGAAAGAATTCTAATCCCTCAGTTTCATAACCCGGTCTCCAGGAGCCCTGCCCTGTTAGCCAGCAGCATCTGCAGTGAGCCTGGCCAGGTGGAGCCGCTTCCTCTGCAGAGCAGCTGGGGGTTTCCTGACTCAGCCTGACTTCAGAGGACAGGAGTTGCAATCATTTCTTCCTGGAGAACCCCAGAGCAAGCGCCCCTGCCTAAACATCACAGTCTAAACATCCCAAGCGTAAACTCTCAAAAAGATGAAACAGTGGGTAAAACAGCACACAAAAGACATTTTTTGCATTTAATAACATCTGTAATTTTCATTTATTTATTTATTTTTTTCTTTTTACAAATTAGTTTCCGTGGATTGTGGTTTTACACCTAGGAAGTGGAGAAATACTGGAACAGCAAGCAGAGTCTGTTCTCAGGCCATTTCCAGACAAGACTCAAAATGGGAACTCCCTGACAGGAGATAAGAAAGCCTGGTCTCTGGAGATATTTCCGAAGAGGCTTTGCATCTGAAAGAGGTCTGAGTGCGCAGAAGATGCCGATTAATAGTGCTGCTTTGGCGCACTAATGTAAACCTCAAATCACTTGAGGTTTGCCCTTCTCTCTTCTAAAATGCATCTTGTACTACACGGGAGTGTAAACACTGAAGGTCAGATCCTCCCTCCTTTTTAATGCTGATTTACATTTACAGGAAAGTCAAGCAGAAAACCATGAGCTGGGAAAGGCTGTTCATTTGCAAAGGTGCATTACTTTTCCAGGCCTGTGGGTTGAACCAAGCAATTCAAAGTCCCAAGTGCCAACCTCCCTGATAAGGCCATCTCTGCCCACATCACACACAGAGCTTCAGCCAAGGGCCGTCTTATGGACCGATCTGACTTTCTAAATGAAACTGGTTGAGTGGAACACTCATGGACTGGATGTGAAACCTGTGTATGAGACCCTTAAGGTCACCGGGACAATAGTCACATTTGTCCACAAGGTAGCTCAAAAATTATCTACATGGTGTCCTCCTTGGATGTACATTTTATGTGCTGGCTTGGGAAGTCTGTCTCAATTGGCAAAGCCATTAATCCAGCTCATCTTTGCTCACATGTGTTTACTTTTTCTTTCTAACCACAAAATTCCCAAGATATAAAATATAACAAGAATTCAAGGTTCTAGTTGTGAGTCCATTTTGTCCTTTTTTTTTTTTTTTTTTTCTTGTGTGCACTGGTTATATTATCCTTTTCTCCATTTAGGGGATTTTTATGCACTAAGAACATAGGCATTAAAAATAAAACATGAGAGACATATTTATAGTCATAAGTTCTCCTTTGAAATTCCTATGACTTCTTGTTAAAATATGACTGTACATTTGAAATGTTTTTTATCTCTAAATTTTTGTGTAGTCGATAACTTAGCACTACCAATTGTAAATGTTATTGGAAAGTTGCAAAAGAATAGTTATTAGAGTCCTCAATTTTTCATCAGTTGTAACTTTATGAATAAAGAATGTTTCTGGTTTTTTTCCTGGCAAAAATGCTTTCTTTCTGACCCAAAGCCATTTGGAGTAGGGAAATGAGAATGTGTCAACAGAGATAAATGAATGTGTTCAATTGTTTAGTCACCATATTAAGAAAACAGAAACATTTCCCCTACTTTTAGAAATGCAATCCTGGTGTTCATTGTGTTTTTATGATGTTGATTAGAATTATTCTCTTCAACTAGAAAATGATACAGCACAATAGTTCTGATGCCTCAATATTTTATGGAGGGAAGTTTAATATTTGGAAGTAGCATAAGATTGGGGATTTCATAGTTTAGATTTTTATTGTCTTTTCTTTTGAAACCTAAGGCTACAGGTTATAGGAGGAGATGTCTAAACTGTATTCTGTTCCATTATTAGCATCTTTAATTGTTTTATGACTCTGTTATTTAGGTCATAATAATAAAAAAAAAAACCCTAAGATCACACATTTTATAGTATATGTCTTAATTAAACTTACAAGCTATATTGGAAATTAGTTAATTTTCCACATTCATTTTTTGTTTCCTAAGAGGTATATCAGTTTCTGTCCAGCATCTACCCAAAAGTCCCCACCCCATTCCCAAACTTGCTTTGGTGATACTACTGATATTTCATTATCCAAGTTTGGAGAGTGTAATTTAAGTCAGAATGCTCTAGTGTCCTGGCCACAGGGAATGGTTCAAGGACCTAAGAAAAGCAGAGAGGATTAATAAGATGCCATTCAGGGATCTTTCTTTGAGCCGCATAGTGGTAATCAAGTCTTTTTCAATACACACGGTTTTGTATTAATACAAGCATGAGGATTCCAGGAACACGATGTTGAATCTGAAAACAAACAAAAAAAATGTACTTAAAACTCAAGCCCTTTATTATCAGTGGAAGAACTTAAATCAACAGTCCACAGTATCTCTTTTACATTTTAACTTCAAATTATAGGCATATACTGACTTTTGTGAAAAAATAGAAGCAAGTCCACAGAATCAGAACAAATTCTAATTAATCTATACCATTCTAGTGATTCCTATAGGCACCTTAATACAAATCTGCAGATTTTCTATGTAGAGAGAGTTTTAATAGAGTATTTTTCCTAATCTTTCAGAACTATTTTTGATATATGTTTATGAATAACATACTCTCTATATATAAAATACAGACACAACGTACACTATCAAGTCTCCTCTTCTTAAACTTCTATTCATAACAGATCTGTTCTGCTCAATCTGTAAGAAAATCCTCTAAATTCTTCAATTAAAATAAAAACTAAAATAAAGCTAAGTGTTCTGGAACAAGATCAAAGGATGCACCAAAGCTTTCAAAGACCATTAAGTAGAATTGAATTGAATTATATAAATAATATTATTGCAGAAAATCAATATGCTTTCTTTCTAATATACATTTTAATACTCAAATGTCTACCATATCATAAAAGCTGACCAATAACACTCAGCAAGCCCTACATGAAGTTAGATTACTAACTTTTTCCCCACAGTGTGATTTTCTGAGTGACAAATGATCATTTCATTCCAAACCAAATTTCCTCTGGACTTTGTAGCATTCTGCAATTTAAGGCATGAGAGGTTACAGATTAAATGCAGCTACCAGTTGAAAGGATAGGGTACTGACTGAAAAAGTGTTAATCACTCAGTTGTGTCCAACTCTTTGTGACCCCATGGACTGTAGCCTGCCAGGCTCCACCATCCATGGAATTTTCCAGGCAAGAATACTGGAGTGAGTTGCCATTCCTCTCTCCAGGGGATCTTCCAGATCCAGGGATTGAACCCAGATCTCTTGCATTGCAGGTAGGTTCTTTACCATCTAAGCTACCAGGAAAGCCCCAGTACTATTACATTACAAACACTAATAAGCAGCATGTGTTTAGAATCACATTTGTTATATCAGAACAGTTAGAGAAGGCAATGATTCTATGCCCATTAGGAAAAATGTATTTTTATTAAAGAAGATCAAGATGTAGAAGCTAAAGAATTATGAAGCACTTTCTAAACTGGCATGCTTAGCTAATAAATTTCAGGAGGACCCTGAACAAGTAATGAACAGCATGAGAACTGGGGACAGAGGAAGGGTGAGAGTATATTAAGGAGAGGGGAAAAAAAAAACCCACAGAGAAAAGAAACCTCATGTGCTTTTATATATCTCTCATGGTTGAAATACTTGAATACTCATTTATAAGAAAGTGATCCTAGCTTAAAAAAACCAATTTTTGACCTCATAAAAAACTTTCTAAAATATAATGCAGTCTACTCTCTGCTATGACCTGAATCCCCAGAGGCTAACACTTGTGCTTTAGCAATAAGAAAATTCATTTCTCAATTGAAAGAATTAGAACACAGAGACCAAAGCTTGAAAGACGTAATCATGACTCCATGGAACATTAAAATCTCATTCAAGATTCTGTCCCAAGGCCTATTATTTTCCTTGTCACAACAAGGCCCTGGAAGTTGATGGAGCTACAAGATGAAAGAAATCTGGATCCTGAATCACCACTTAGAGGATCAGTGACTGACCTCGGTCATTATGGTAGACAGCTATTTGAGTAAGGAAAAACAAACAAAAAAGAAGAATCTTCTATTGCTTTTGAGCCACAAGAGTATCAGTTCAGTTCAGTCACTCAGTTGTGTCCGACTCTTTGTGACCCCATGAATTGCAGCATGCCAGGCCTCACTGTCCATCACCAACTCCTGGAGTTCACTCAGACTCACGTCCATCGAATCAGTGATGCCATCCAGCCATCTCATCCTCTGTCGTGCTCTTTTCCTCCTGCCCCCAATCCCTCCCAGCATCAGAGTCTTTTCCAATGAGTCAACTCTTCGCATGAGGTGGCCAAAGTACTCGAGTTTCAATTTTAGCATCATTCCTTCCAAAGAAATCCCAGGGCTGATCCCCTTCAGAATGGACTGGTTGGATTTCCTTGCAGCCCAAGGGACTCTCAAGACTCTTCTCCAGTACCACAGTTCAAAAGCATCAATTCTTCGGTGCTCAGCTTTCTTCACAGTCCAACTCTCACATCCATACATGACCACTGGAAAAACCATAGCCTTGACTAGATGAACCTTTGTTGCGAAAGTAATGTCTCTGCTTTTCAATAACTTATTATAAAAAATCTAAACTACTATAACTTACTATAACCAGTTTAACTAAAATGGTATTTGTGGCTATAATTTTCCTTGAATTTCCAAAAATCTCAGCTTTAAACTTAACTTTCAAGACTTAGTTCAGATGACAACATCCTATAATCCTCTGTAGTTAATTGCATCTTTCTTTACACTCAGTGTTTTGTATATACTTCTACTGTACTTAACAGGCAAACAGATGATCACAATATACTTTCATAACTACTGGGCTTCCCTGGTGGCTCAGCTGGTAAAGAATCTGCCTAAAATCCAGGAGACCTGGGTTCCATCTGTGGGTGGGGAAGACCCCCTGGAGAAGGAAAAGGCTACCCACTCCAGTATTGTGACATGGAGAATTCCAAGGACCTTTAGCCCATGGGGTCACAAAGAGTTGGACTCCACTGAGTGACTTTCACTTTCACATTTCACTTGACAACCACTAACTAGATCCTGAGCTCTGTAAGAGGGGAAGCTCTTGAAAGCTCCTCTTTCAGCTGCATTTCTCCTGTATCTTGGTGATGCTCAGCAAATGATTTTTAAAAGAATGGATGGGTATGTAGCTCATAGAATATGACTCATTGTGCAAAGTTTGGGTAACTAATGCTCTTAATTAAAACACTTTCTCTTTAACAGTCATTATTAAATTTCAAAGCTTTGATCCATTTTCCTTTCACGTAAATCTGTAACTTAACTGCAACCCAGACTGATACAAATAGAGATCTAACGACTTTTGATTCTTTATTTCCCTAAGAATGTTTTACCGTTTGAAGTCATCTGGTGTATAAAAGTTTTAGTTTGTTTATCTATGTATTTTTTCATAGTTGAGAATTAGAAAGAGACATTTAATGCCCAGTAATATATTTGAGATAATGGTTGATGCATTTAAATTACAATCTATTTTCTAGACACACTTGTATCCTCTTTGGGGAGGGTGGAGGGAATAGAATCTGTTTAATTTGGTCTATTACAGTAACTTCATAAAACTTCATTCTGTCTATATTCTAAGTTGACACCAAAGCTCAGAATTAAGCTCAGAGCCTAGGAAAGAACCTCTCAGTAGGTTGTCATGAGAACAATACACATTTCAAGGAGAGGCTTTAGAGAGGACTGAATGAATGAGGACTGTCTTTGCCTACAGATGAAGTTCTTACTGAGACATCTGCAATGCAAATTAAACATTCTATTTATTCAGTTTATTAGAAGCTGCTGATGATGATGACGGTGGCAGTGGTGGTGATGACCTTTGGTGGTGGACATCAGAATAGTCAGTTCTAAGACACCAGACTTAGGTAACATTCTCTCATCATCTATTTCACGTCCTTGTTTCAGAGTGAGTGCTTCTCCTTTACCTCCATCATCAGCTGGTGGGATGTCTTGTAAATCATGACCAAAAGAAAGGAGCTGTAGCTTGAATTAATCTCTAAGGTGATATTTGTAAATGCAATATAGACTATTTGACCTGAAACTTCTGCAGTTGTGTGTGACTGCAGAACTACCAGTGGTACCACATGGAAAATCAGACAGGTTTGAACTGCCATGGATTCTCATCCTCTGTTGAGACCCTAGCCTTCTGGATTTTAGCTGTGACGTACTATATAAAGATGGTTACATATGAATTGTAATTAACTAGTGTGCCTGTGATCCACAGGCATATTTCATGTCTTATTTTGTCCATAAGAAATTTCACTCTTTGCTTCTCATTTTATTTCCAGAGCACATTTCACAAACTAGGCTTTATGTGACCCTCTATCAGGTTCCCTGGAGGAGGGGTTGGCAACCCATGCAAGTATTCTTGCCTGGAGAATCCTGTGCACAGAGGAGCCTGGCAGGCTGCAGTCCATAGGGTCGCAAAGAATTGGAAACAAGGGCTAAACAGCAGCCATTGCAGATTGCTTTTGCTACATTGATGAGGTTTCAAGAGACTTTATTAATAAGAAAACAGAGGAACATTTTACCTTGTCTTCATCAATTAAATGATTTATTAACAAAGCTTGTAACTATGCATGATTACAGGCAAATGCAACAAGGCAATAATTTACACAATATTTTTAATTCAAACAGAAATGCCTTCATTTCTGTTATGAAGCGTCTAGTTATATCTATGGAATAACTGCAACTTTTTCTCTTAAGAACTCCTACATTCCAGACCCCTCTTGAGATCTGTTCTCTTTCTGCTGAATCTCAATCTAAAGGAAAGCTTTTGGGAAATACACTGAGAAACTTTCAAAATCTCTCAGGACACTGCACTGTAATTGCTTAGTTAGGCACAAAGTCTGTTCATTTTGTTCCTCGCTGCATCTCGAGTGCTGTAGTCTGGTAGCTAGCAGACACTAGTCTCTACTAGTGAGTGAGTGGAAACAACAGATTTCCACTATACTCTTTCTCCTGTACTTTTTCTCCTATACTCAGGTTATCCTTACCCATCTGCAAGATACGATAGAGCATGATTCCACAGAACTGTTCTGCAAATAAAGTTAACTAGGTATTTGAAAAGAGAACAGTTTCCCATCCTTTCTTTTCTTAGATAGCTAATTACTACTCTATATATTCCTCCCCTACATGAAGAGTGCGCCTTCTGTTAAGCGAAGAGTTGAACTAAACTGTGAAGAGTTCCCCTAAACTGAGTTTACAAGAAAAGCTTGTTTCCTCCCTGTTCTAAGCAACCTTAGAATCATGTGAGATCTTAGTTCCCGATCAGGGCTCAAACTCAAGTCCTCTGTATTGCCGGGTGAATTCTCAACCCCTTGACCACCAGGGAAGTCCCAGGACTTTCAACATATGAACTGATGGCTGGGGGAGATGCAGGTACTAGGAACTAAGACTTTCGACACATGAATTTGGGCAGGGTTCATAACATGATCCATTTCCTCTATTTCATACTGCCTCTCCTTCCCTCTTTTTCCAATATTAGAAGGTAATATTAGTTAAGATCTACCCGAGGGAGTAAACGCCAGAGGCATTAAACTCCTTAGTTCTTGAAGCGTACCCTCTGGATTCCCATTCTGGTGTTGTCACTTTTAGCTCTGTGACCTGGGTTTCCTCATATATAGAATGGGGATAACAGCATTATCATGTTAAGCGCTTCAGTTCTTTGCAAATATTACACTTATACATATATATTATAAAACATTACTGAAGAAGTAAACAGCATTCCAAGTCCAGATAGCCATCCAAAAATACAACACCATTTATTACCATGCGGTGAGGGCCCAGACTGCTAAAGAATGGTTTTGAAAATGGTATTATTTCAGCTTCATCCTAGATTTGCTTAATCCAATAGAGTCTCAATTCAGAGATATATGTTTATGATGACAAACCCAGGGAATTAACAGAGACACGGGTTCTATCCCTGGGTTGGGAAGATCCCCAGCAGGAGCTCATGGCAACCCACTCTAATATTGTTGTTTGAAGAATCCCACAGACAGAGGAGCATGGCAGGCTATGGTCCATAGGGTAGCAGAGTTGGACTTGATTGAAGTAACTAAGCATGCATGCATGCACATAAGATTTATTAAGAAGTACGAAGACAGCTTCTATAAATAATTCTTAGATGTCTATTTACATATATTTCAAAGATATCAATGACCAACTTCAGTACACAAAGCATAAATTCATGCCCTCAAGTTCTGACATCCTTTGCTTTAGAACTACAAGCTCAAATAACAAGGTTTTTTTGTAAGTTCACAAATGTGCTTTACTTTCCCCTATAAATTGGATTTTCAAAACTTAATCAGCTATTATGCTGATAGAAAGGTTCACCGAGTCTGAATCTTTCTACTCTTTGAATGGCGTATGTTAATTTAACTTGCATAATTATATGTATCTGAATATGTTGTTTACTCATTGTGATATTTAAACAATTTTTCTTTTGTGTATGTGAAAATTATTATTTTTAATTTAGAAAATTATTTTATGTTGTATAGTTGATTTACAATGTCATGTATGTTTCAGTTGTACAGCGAAGTGATTCAGGTATACACATACATATGCCCATTCTTTTTCAGGTTCATTTTCCATTCAGGCAATTACAGAATATTGAGTAGAGTACCCTATGCTGTTCCTCCTTGGCACATATCTGGAGAAAATCTTAATTCAAAAGATACATGTACCCTAAAGTTCTTTGCAGCACTATTTACAATAGCCAAGACAAGGAAGCAACCCAAATGTCCATCAGCAGAAGAATGGATAAAGAAGATTGGTACAAATACATCATGGAATATTACTTGGTCATTAACTCCTGTGTGGTTTTTCCAGCAGTCAAGCATGGAGGAGAGAGGTGGACCAGGAAGAAGGCTGAGCACCGAAGATCCGTTGTTTTCAAATTGTGCTGCTAGAAAAGACTCTTGAGAGTTCCTTGGACTGCAAGATCAAACTGGTCAAACCTAAAGGAAATCAACCCTGAACACTTGTTGGAAGCATTGATGCTGAAGCTGAAGCTCCAATAGTTTGACCACCTGATGCAAAGAGCCAACTTATTAGAAAAGACCCTAATGCTGGGAAAGATTAAAGGCAAAAGGAAGAGGGGGAGGTGAAGGATCAGATCAGATCAGATCAGTCGCTCAGTCGTGTCCAACTCTTTGGGACCCCATGAATCGCAACACGCCAGGCCTCCCTGTCCATCACCAACTCCCGGAGGTCACTCAGACTCACATCCATCGAGTCAGTGATGCCATCCAGCCATCTCTTCCTCTGTCGTCCCCTTCTCCTCCTGCCCCCAATCCCTCCCAGCATCAGAGTCTTCTCCAATGAGTCAACTCTTCGCATGAGGTGGCCAAAATACTGGAGTTTCAGCTTTAGCATCATTCCTTCCAAAGAAATCCCAGGGCTGATCTCCTTCAGAATGGACTGGTTGGATATCCTTGCAATCCAAGGGACTCTCAAGAGTCTTCTCCAACACCACAGTTCAAAAGCATCAATTCTTCGGTGCTCAGCCTTCTTCACAGTCCGGCTCTCACATCCATACATGACCACAGGAAAAACCATAGCCTTGACTAGGCGAACCTTTGTTGGCAAAGGCAAAAGGAGAAGGGGGAGGTGAAGGATGAGATGGTTAAATAGCATCACTGACTCGACATGAATTTGAGCAAACTTTGGGAGATAGCAGAGCACAGAGGGGATGCAGTCCATAGGGTCGAATAGAGTCCAACATGACTCAGTGACTGAACAGCAATATTACCCATTACTCAATTATAAAAAAGAATGAAATAATGCAATTTGTAGCAAAATTGATTGAACTAAAGATTATCAAACTATGTTAAATGTCAGAATAAGACAAATATCATGTGATATCACTTATATATGCCAAGTAAAAATAAAGAAAAATTGTACAAATAAACTTATTTGCAAAATGGAAACAAATTCACAGACTGACAGGTTTGAAAACAAACCCACCAAAGGGGAAAAGTGTGTGTGGGGGATAAATCAGGAATTTGAGATTACCATGTGTACACTTTGTGCATGCATGCTAAGTCACTTCAGTCATGTAGAACTCTGTGACCCCATGGACTGTAGCCTAATAGGCTCTTCTGTCCACAGGATTCTCCAGCCAAGATTACTGGAGTGAGTTGCTATGACCCCCTCAGAAGATCTTCCTGGCCCAGGGATCTAACCCAAATCTCTTATGTCTCCTGCCTTGGCACACAGGTTCTGTACCACTAGCACCACCTGGGAAGCCATATACACACTACTATATATAAATAGATAATCAGAAAAGATCTCAAAGATTTGACTTCAGTATTTCTTAAAGTAGGATTTAAATTTAAAATGCAGCCAGAAAGACTGATTGGATTCAAACAAGCAAATATATGTTGGGGAACTACACTGCACCAGTTGTTGAAGATGGACAGATACAAACAGATATAGACAGATCTATTTTTCTGTCCATCCACCGATATTCATCAATTTGGCCTTGTATATTGGGCAAATGTGATGACCTTCTTCATATATTACAGGAGACCAGCATTGTGACAAGAGCAGTCTTTAAATATTGTCTTCAAGCCTGTGATAACATAGAGCATAGAACCAAAAGCTTCCAAGCAAGTTGAAAGCAAAGTTCAAAGATTTTAATAAAATATAGAAGGTTATTGTGGAAACACTTTCACAAAAACTTTGTATTATTTTGCTTTTTACTTTTTCTCCTAGTAAAGGTGCACTTCAAGGTAAAATTATAATCATTACTTCTTAAATAACAGACATAAAACACACCTAGCACATGATTTCCCAAGCCTTTTGCCTTCTGTTGTATTTATAGTTTTCATTTCCTAAGCTATGAAGACATATTTATAATTAAGAATCTCAATCTTCAGAGTTTAATCAACACATTTGACATGTTTTATGTCTGAATTGCTTTCTCTGTCTGACAGTCTGTGTGCCTTTAGGGTAGGCACTGTGTCTATGATGATTTATATAGTGCTGCCTGCTTGGTGTTCAATAAATAATAAACAATAAAGAAAGATTGCCTAGCAAAGTTACAACTCTTATGCTAAGGACAAATTGGCTAAATGACTTAGAATTAGTTTTCTTTTTTTTTTTAATGCTGGAAAGCAATGATTTAGCATATCTTCTTTGAATGGAGTAATGTTCTCCATTTTAATATCTCAAATTAATCCAGTTGTGTATGCTCTCTCTTGCTCTCATTTGAAGCTTTAAATCAAGATTTACACTCATTTTTAAATGTTCTGGTTTTATTGAACATGCACTTTTGAGTAAGATTTAATAAAAACATCAGTGAATTGGTGAAAGACATACTCTGGTTCATCTGCTGAGTGCAGTATATGCAACAACATTTGAAGTGGTTCCAAATTAAACTTACGTAGTGAAGGTGAAAACACTTCATTTACACTTAACCTTCACTTCTGGCTTTCATACACCCTTGCCTTCCAGATTGCAAACTCTTCAGTCTTTTGCATTGTTCTCTGTGTTCAATTCTTTGGCATTTCGTACATCAAGGGTCCCTGTGGGATGTCCAACTGAAGAAGAACACCCTTCTGTTCCTTGCCTCATTGCAACATCCCTCTAGGCTAAAATTGGTGGGAAAAGAAAATCATGAAGCTGCAGATTGTTTTGTTCAATCCCACCTCTGGGCTTCGGACAAGTATTTTCTGCATGGAGCCCTCTTTCCACTTCTAATACTTATATTACTTTCTTACCTTCTCTAGGAAGGTATTACTCACTCACATTTCAAAATAAATGATTCTCCTTCAGAAGAGTCTGCCTCCCTACCTTAGCCTTGTACTTGGCTATGTTGGTACTCTGGTATCAATACCTTAGTTCCTGAACTTCTTCAACATTGTATTGATTAGATTTGTATTTGACATGTATCTTCTTGACCAGATAGTAAATCCTAGAAAGGGATGAAATTCATGAATTGATCACTAGTATATCCAGAACACATATCTAACTGCCTGGCACATAAGGATCATTCAACAGAAATTTGCTAGATGTTTGGCCATTTGAGACCACCACACAAGAAGATTATGTACTTTTTTTTTCTTTGTTTTTTTTTTTTTCATAGACATAGAGAACAAACATATGGACACCAAGGGGGAAAGAGAGGGGTGGGATGAACTGGGAAATTAAGACTGACATGTATACACTACTATGTATGAAATGTTTGACTACCTGATGCGAAAAATTGACTCATTGGAAAAGTCTCTGATGCAGATGAGACAGCGGATGGGATGGTTAGATGGCATGATTGACTTGATGGACATGAGTTTTAGCAAACTCCAGGAGTTGGTGATGGACAGAGAAGCCTGGTGTGCTGTGGTCCATGAGGTTGCAAAGAGTCGGGCACGAGTGAGCATCTGAACTGATGTATGAAATAGATAACTAATGAGAATCTACTATATAATTCAGGTAACTCTACCCAGTATTCTGTGGTGATCTAAATGGAAAGGAAATCCAAAAAGAGAGGATATACATTTACAAATAGCTGATCCACTTTGACGTACAATGGAAACTAATATAACATTATAAAGCAACTCTACTCCAAAAATATTAATTAAAAAAAAAAAAAGATTGCATACTCTTGTGGCAATGTAGTTAAAATTTACTTTTGAATTTGGCATGTAAATCAAGGAAAGCTTGTTACTCTCACAAATAGCTTTGAGATTCAATCATTACTTGATAAAAATCTTGTGCCTCCCTTGAGCAAATTTAACATCCTGTTGCAAAATACCGTATACATTTTCATACAAGCTGAATATTTCTAGGCTTATAATCAGCTAGTAGCTGATCAGGTAAAGTTAGCATTTATTTTTCCATAAAAATGATATGAGGTTATAATGCATTCGCATCCTCTGCAGGTGAAAAAAAAAAAAAAAGAATCATTAACTATCTGCATTTAAATTTAGGACAGTCTGAGAGCACTCTATCACAATGGTTTATTGTTATCCTTTAAGGAGACCCTTAGAATAAGGCTGTGCAGGTTGAGACCAAGGACTGTGAGGATAAGAGGAAATCATTGCAGAAGGTTAGGGAAAGAGGGCAAAACCTAAAGTGAGGAGCTGGTGAAATTCAAGAGTGAAGAGCTGTTCTGTCCAAAGAAAGAATCTGAAGTACAGGATTGAAACACACTTCTCATGCTCACTAATCCATCAGAAGACAGATACTGCCAAGAGGGACCCAGAATGCCAATGCCATAAAAACACATGCTCAGAACTGGCAGAATCGTGTGTGAATTGTGGGATGCTTTTGCTTGCTTTCTTGTGTTTTGTTTGTGGTGAATCAATAAACTTCTGTATTAACAGGACACTGAAAGTTTCTAAATGCTTCTAAATATGTATATATTTTATGAGGGAAAGAAGAAAGCTGCAATACTGATATTTCAGAATGAAACCCAACCAAGATTCTTGTATTTCCCATCCAGGCCTAAAGATTTTCAGAAATTTAATCTCATTTTTTGAACTAATTTTTTTTCTGAGACCCAAAATTTAATATGATAGATCAAGTAAGAATATTATCACAGGAGATGTGATAGATTGTCTGTCTATACATCTTAAAAAGAATCCTATGTCTACCTATAAGAAATCTAATTTAGTTTATTACCTTAAAAGAACATTAACTTATTGCAAGGCTTTCTGTAATTAGAATCACCTGTTGTTTTTTTTAAAAAAAAAAGCTAAGCAAAGTTTTAACCCAAAAAAACTTTCCTGAATAAAAGAGTACAAATAATCCAAAGATTTAAGCTACTTGAAAACAATGCATGTCTTCCAATTATCCTGGTTTTACCCCACCAGTTATTATAGAAGAATAATTTATGTTTGATTTATGGACCATCATAATTTAGTAATTATATCAAATTTGAACATATATTTTTAAAAAGGGAAACAGTGGGCTGGTCCAAGTGTTAGAATGATTTGTACCCCCCACATCCTTAAATATTAACCTTGATTGAAATCAGTACAGGACTTTCTCCTCGTTCTCTCTTCATTTTTATTCACCCACTCACAAATTTCATCTGACAATATTTCTGCTAAACTGGTACAGGCTTAACCCTTTTAGATATGTATTTGACTGGAAACACTGACTTGGCGTTCATTTTGCCTTCATAATCACTAATTATTCAGAAGGGGAAAAAAAAATCTCAAAGAGTAAGATCTTCAAGTAAGAGTAAGAGCAAGAGTAAGATCTTTAGACAGTTCCTGCTCTCTGATGATTTTTTATCATTAAATGTCAAACATTTATGATGACGGTTATAATACGTATTTTGACAATTTTATGAATAAAGAGTATTTGAGGTCCTATCAGATAAGCATACGCATTTTCAAAATATGGAATGCAGCCTTGAATTTAACTTTATTTTGCATTCTTAGTCTTTATACCACTTCATATACAATATTTAATATTATGTGTTTACAAAACAAAGATACTTCTGAATAATCCTGTAATTCCAGTTTCAAAGTAAGATGCTGTTGGAAGAAAAGCTAAACCTCACACTAATTAGTTTGAGGCATAAAGTAGTTTGGATTGTCTCAGGAAAATAGTTATTCTCCCAAGAAGTAGCAGCTTCCAGAAACCTGAATGCAAGATTAACCAAGCAGAAAGCCTTTCATTTTTGGTTTTGGTGCACTTCAGAAATGAAACCGGTTGCTTTAGCAGCCAAGTTCTTTCTTAAACAAATCAACTCTGAAGGAAAATGAGACACTCAAATCCGATAGAGGGAATCTGTGATGGATGTTCGAACTCAGGGACAACAGAATTCTTAGTGTGAAATCCATTAGTCTGCCATGATTAAGGGAGTTCATCACCATTTAGAGGAGCACGTTCTTAGGTGATCAATGGAGGTTAAAGAGGATTTTTTTCCCCTTTCTAGAACTGGCTTCCTAATTAATACAAGTGAATTTTAAAATGGCCTTCTGAGTAACAGCTGTGCTATCTATTGTTTGTGGAATAACCTTGCAGACATCCCTGTTTTTTTGGAACTGAAACAGAAATGAGAGTGATTTGCATAAGTGGAATATTAGTTGCTCTATTGGTTATTTTTCTCCATTTCAGCTTTTCTGCATATTGTTCATTTCTATTAGTTTAATGATAAGTAACTTTTAGGCAGAAAACAACTGTCTGCTATTTTTTGACCTCACAGAACTGGATAAAAACACATTAATATTAACAGAGTATTAGATTAGATTTTGCTTTAAATTAACTTCAATATGTTCTTTAAAGGATAGTCATATTAAGTCCTCCAAAGTTTAAGATATACAAATAATGCTTAACATTAATATACAAAGAGTTACATCATTATTTGAAAATAGACTTCATTGAGTAGTTTTTAATAGCAAAATATGATTTTTGAGGGAGCTATCTTAAAACGTAGAAGGTTAAAATAGTATTCACTTAAAAACTTAAATGGATATTTCATTCAGACTATGCTTCTTAAATATAATAAATAAAAATCCCAACTAATTTCACTAAATTCATACACTGAAATGTTAATTTCCAGATGGCTCAATGGGTGAAGAATCTGCATGCAATGCAGGAGACTCAGGACACCCCAGTTCAATTCCTGGGTCAGTAAGATCTCCTGTAGAAGGAAATGGCAATGCACTCCGGAAGTCTTGCCTGAAAACTCCCATGGACAGAGATGCCTAGCAGGCTATATAGTCCATGGAGTCTCAAAGAATGGGACAACACTGGGTGATTCAGCAACCATGCACACAAACTACCCTACCTCAAAATGTGACCTTATTTGGAGAAGAGTCTCTGCAGAGCTAACTAACTTGAATTGAGATCATTAGGATGGATTCTAATCCAATATGGCTGGTGTCTTTATGTGAATTAAGACACAGAGAGACACATGGAGAGGAAGGACGATGTGAAGACACAGGGAGAAGATAGTCCTTTAACAGTCGAAGAGAGATGCCTGGATCACACCCTTCCCTTTAATGCCTGGAGAAGGAGCCAACTCTGCTAAGACCTTGATCTCAGACACCCGGCCTCTGGGACTGTGAGATGCTAACATTCTGTCATTTAAGCCTCTCAGTTTGTGGTACTTCATCACAACAGCCTTGGCAAACTAATCAAAAACGTTTTTACTGCCAGGTTGTCTAATTTCAATCAAAATGTTTTTGAACTGTCTCTTAATTGTCAATTAATTATGCTGTTCAGAATCTGTAATGTTTTTTAGATGAGACGTACAGGCACTAAGAATAATGGGTCTAAGTATCCAGCGCACCTACTTTCTGATTGTGAGATGCCAGAGAATTTGTTCAACTTCCCTGCGCCTCAATTTCATCATGAATAAAATGGAAATAGTGGTAGTTCCTAACTCACGAATGTGGTTGTGAGGATTACAATAGGCAAAATACATAAAGTGCTGATGCAAGTGCATGGCCTCTAGAAAGTCCGTAGACTTTATTGGTCATAATATTTACAGTTTATCTATATAAATTAACACTGAAGACATTGTGAAACACAACCAGGAATCTACTACATTTCTAAAAATTAAGACTTGTAGGTCCACTACATCACAGGGTGTAGACCTTACCAATTCTTGACACCATGTTATGATTTCAACCAAAACTCCCAAAAGCCTTTTCCACTGAACAATGTGTGTGAACCATGCATCATCTTTCAGGCTCTTAAGGAGAAAAGATTCTTGAGTTAGCCATATTGATGATGAGATACTGAAGTCTAGCTAGAAAGATAACACATGGACACATGTGGCTCTAATACAAAGGCATAATCCATTCTGCAAGGGAACTGCAGCTGACTCCCAGAGTTGGATTGCACAAGTGCCCCTTACCTGTGCCAGCATCCTGGCTTTCCCTCTCTTATCTGTATTGCTCAGATAAATCTTTTCTAAATCATGTCACCCCATGGTTAGATCCTTTAGCAAGTCATCCTTTTTTGCATTAATATATGCATTCATCACATCTTAATTTACAGCTTCATGTATGCCATTTTTCCCCCTGAGGCTCACGATTTAAACATGTGGGATGAAAGGGCGAGGGAGAGATCTGTGCACAGAACACTACCCTTGCATGGTTTTCATACACTTTCTCTGTTTAATAACTACTGGAATGTTGGGCATAGAGAAAGGCTTCAAAGGTGCCCTGAGACAGATTTAGTCTCACTTATTTATGTTTACATAGAAATTGTGCCGCTTTAGTTTTTGCACTTAATCATCCTATGTTATGGCTAGTTCATAAAGAATCTGTCTACTCTAACACACTCTCTAACATGCAAATTCTTATAAGCATCATGTTTTCTTCTTTGTATGCTCAAAATCTAGCACAGTGGCTAGCGTCAATCAGGTGCAATGTAAATAAAAGATGAATTAATTATTCTAAAAGAGGGAAGGTGGGGAGTAAGTAAACAGTTGTGACAAACTTAGTATTCATGCAGAGCTTTGCATAAAGGGAGGGTACAGACAAGAAAATACAGTGGGAGAAGAAAATTCCAGGCAGATGGAAAATCAAGAGCTAAAGCACACATGTGGGGAAAGGAATGTGTTCTGAAATTGCAAACAAGTCAATTTGGCTAGGGCCTCGTGTATATGAACATGAATAAGGTACAATATAAAAAGGCAAATCCCATTTACATTGTGAAAGCTCATAAATGCAAGGCCAGGGAATTTCAACCTTAATTGTTACAGCTCTGAAAACAACACTCCATGATTCTCCATTGCCTCTGGCATAATCTGTTAGCAGTTTGTAATTTGGAAAAGCCACAGGAGAGAATTTTGATGTCGTCCAGATATATTAACTTATATTACTCTATGTTTAATTCAACCTGGATATACTTTAATCCACTAATAGAATTGTTTTGTAACTTTGATATATTTTGCACAGAGCACTTAGTTGAATATATTAAGTATCATATCTTAGGTTCTTTACTATGAAGTGGACAGTAAATTTACCTGCAGCTTCCTATAAAATGCTGATTAACTTTGATTCACTTAAACACATTGAGATTTCCTGGAAAATGAGAGACTTATGAAATATAAATACATAACCAGAAACAATGTAAGACCATATCATTTGTAAAATAAAATATATTAATTATTTACCTAAGTTGTCATCTAATTCTCTGTAAAACTTGAAATAAAATGGAATGAAAAAGCATAGCTTAAGGTATCTAGTACCAAGATAATTTCACAAAAAGTAACACAGAAAACTAGTTTGAATTAATGGCAGGCAGTCGATTGAAAGATATACCCCCAATATACTAGTATGGGAAAAAATATCTGAAACAACAAAAATCCATATGATTCATGCATTTAAGAATGCGTATATTATGCATGCCTGTATGGAACACATTTTTAAGTGTTGCATAGGAATATACTCAAAATAGCCTATTTGTGTCAATATGGATGACTTACAGAATCATAATATTATATGAAGAACAAGTTGAAAATTATTATTAAACTTGGATATCATCTAAAGTGTCATCTAAATTTGAAAATGCCCAAAGCAAAATGTATATTTTTTATTGATACAGACGTATGTGCTAAAATTATACTGTTCTTCCTGGAAACGATCTACATCAAACCTCATGATCATAAACTTCTCTGAGAAAAATGGGAAAAGTATTGCATAGCTTTCCAGGGTTCTAAGTGTATTGGTATTTGTATACTGCTCTTAAAACAAATATCTTTATTTGTTATTTTAAAAAAGTATTTGAAGCAAATTCATGCCTCCTGGAGAAGCATCTTTGTCAAGTCAAAATACTTACTCTTAACACTTTTGAAAGCACATCCCAAGAAGCTGCTTCCCAAGGCAAACATTTCTAAGTTACATGATAGTTTTTGCCTCCAGAAGATTCTAGACACTTTTATATCAACAAGACAGAAAGGCAGAATGGAAAGAATAAAGACAAGAAAATCATTCTGCCTCTGCAGATAATGAGTGCAACACTTTAACAGCATCGTCTTTTAGGATTTGAAATAGGTTAGCTGGAATTCCATCACTTCCACTAGCTTTCTCCCTAGTAATGCTTTCTAAGGCTCACTTGACTTCACTCCATGGTGTCTGGCTCTTGGTGAGTGACCACACCATTGTAGTTACCCAGGTCATTGAGATTTTTTTAAATATAGTTCTGTGTATTCTTGCCACCACTTTTTAGTTTCTTCTGCTTCTGTTAGATCCTTACTATTTGTCCCTCATTGTGCCCATCCTGGCATGAAATGTTCTTTTGATCTCCCCAATTTTCTTGTGGAGATCTCTAGTCTTTACTATTCTATTGTTTCTCTCTCGCTCGCTCTCTCTCTCTTTTTTTTTTTTTTTGCATTGTTCATTTTGCCTTCTTATTCTTGCTGTTCTCTGGAATTCAATATTCAGTTGGGTGCACCTTCCTTTCTTCCTTGCCTTTGGTTTCTCTTGTTTTCTCAGCTCTTTGTAAGGCCTCCTCAGATAACCACTTTGTCTTCTTGCATTTCTTTTTCATTGGGGTGGTTTTGATCACTGTCTCCTATACAATGTTGTGAACCTATATTCAGCTAAGCTATTTAAAGTCATAAACTATGATACTGTGCAGTTAAATAAGTGTAGTTAAAGTGCTCCACATATTGTGTCAGCAAATTTGGAAAACTCAGCAGTGGCCACAGGACTGGAAAAGGTCAGGTTTTATTGCAATCCCAAAGAAGGGCAATGCCAAAGAATGTTCAAAATACTGTACAATTGTGTTTATTTCACATGTTAGCAAAGTAATGCTCAAAATACTTCAAGCTAGGATTCATTAGTATGTGAATGGAGAACTTCCAGATATACAAGCTGGGTTTAGAAAAGGCAGAGGAACCAAGTGTGAAATCGCCAACATTCACTGGATCATAGGGAAAGCAAGGGAGTTCCAGAAAAAACATCTACTTCTGCTTCACAGACTAAGCTAAAGCCTTTGACTGTGTGGATCACAGCATCTGTGGAAATACCAAACCATCTTACCTGTCTTCTGAGAAATCTGTATGCAGGTCAAGAAGCAACAGTTAGAACCAGACATAGAAAAATGGACTCATAGAAAATTGGGGAAAGAGTACTTCAAGGCTGTATATTGTCACCCTGCTTATTTAACTTATATGTAAAATGCATCATGTGAAATGCTGGGCTGGATGAAGCACAAGTTGGAATCAAATTTTGGGAGAGATATCAACAATGGCAGATATGCAGATGATACCACACTAATGGCAGAAAGTGAAGAGGAACTAAAAAGCCTCTGGATGAGAGTGAAAGAAGAGAGTTAAAAAGTAGGCTTAAAACTCAAAATTCAATAAACTAAGATAATGACATCTGATCTTATCACTTCACAGCAAATATAAAGGGAAAAAATGGAAACCGTAACAGATTTTATTTTCTTGGTCTCCAAAATCACCTTGGACAGTCACTGCAGCCTTAGAATTAAAAGATGGTTGCTCCTTGGAAGAAAAGCTATGACAAACTTAGAAAATGTATTTAAAGTACAGACATCACTTTGTCAACAAAAATGTGTGTATAATCAGAGGTATGATATTTCCAGTCGTGATGCACAGATATGAGAGGTGGACCATAAAGAAGAATGAGCGTCAAAGAATTGATGCTTTTGAAATTTTGGAGAAGACTCTTGAGAGCCCTTTGGACAATCAGGAGATTAAACCAGTCAATACTAAAAGAGATCAACCCTGAATATCAGTGGAAGGACTGATGCTGAAGCTGAAATTCCAATACTTTGGACACCTGATGCAGAGAGTCGACTTATTGGAAAAGACCTTGATGCTGAGAAAGATTAAGGGTAGGAGAAGAAGGGGGTAATAGAGGATGAGACAATTGGATGATATCACTGACTCAATGAACATGAAATTGAGCAAACTCAGGGAGATAGAGAAAGAGAGGGTAGCCTATCGCATTGCAGGCCATGGGGCTGAAGGAGTTGGACATGACTTGGCAACTATACAACCAAAACTACAGATAATATATAGTTTTTAATACTGTTCAAATTACATCTGAGTGTTAGCATTATAACACATGTTCACACGATTTTCATCCTGTTCTATAACATCTAAAATTTTTAACATGAGTGCATATAGCTTTTATACTCAGAAAATTAAAAAAAAAATTCAAAAATTTATAACAAGTGAAAACACTAAAATAACCAAAATGATTTTTTTAATTTATCATTTTTAAAAATCATAGAACCTACAAATTATTTTAAAGCACATTAAGGAAACAAACTTGAAAAGATACCTCAGCAATAAGAGGCACAGATGGCAAATAAGCAGAGAAAATAAGATGCTCAACATTCTTTCTTATTAGGGAATTTGCGAACTAAAACAAGAATGAGACACTATATCATACTTATTGTTTTTGTTTAGTATTTAAGTTATGTCAGATTCTTTGTGATGCTATGGACTGTAGACATCCAGGCTTCTTTTTCCATGGGATTTTCAGGCAAGAATATTGGAGTGGATTGACATTTCCTTCTCCAACATGCATATTAGAATGACCAATGTCGAAAACGCTGACAACATTAAATACTAGAGATGATGTGGAAATTGCATTCATTGCTAATAGGAATGCAAAATGATACAGCCACTTTGGAGGACAGTGACAGATTCCTACAAAAGTAAGCCTACTTTATCATATAATGCAGAAGTTATATTGATTGGTATTTACCTGAAGGAATTGAAAACTATGTCCACACAAAATCCTTGCAAGAATTTTTATAACCACTTTATTCATAAGTGACAAAACTTGGAGTCAACCAACATTTTCTTCAGTAGGCTAATAGGTGAATACACAGTGGTATATCCAAACAATAGGATACTATTAAGGATGGAATGAATCTGTCAAATCAAAAGAATCTGTCCTCTATTGAAAAGAAATAGAGGAAATTTGCATTTTACTAAGTGAAAAAAGTCAATCTGAAAAGACTGAATACTATATGATTTCAACTATATTGCTTTATGGAAAAGGCAAAACAATGCAGGCTGTAAAAAGATAAGTGGTTTATAGAGTAAAAAGAAAGGGAGACAAAAATAGGCAGAATATAGAGGATTTTTAGGTCAGTGAAACTATTCTGTAGGATATTATAATAGACACATATCATTATACCTTGTCAAAAATCATAGAATAGACATCAAGAGTGAACCCCCTAATGCAAACCACTACTGTTGAGTGATAATGATGTGTTGAAGTAGGTTCATTGTTTACAATAAGTGTACCACTGATTAGTCAAACTATGGTGTTTCCAGTAGTCATGTATGGATGCGAGAGTTGGACCAAAAAGAAGGCTGAGTGCTGAAGAATTGATGCTTTTCAACTGTGGTGTTGGAGAAGACTCTTGAGAGTCCCTTGGACTGCAAGGAGATCAAACCAGCCAATTCTAAGGGGAATCAGTCCTGAATACTCATTGGAAGGACTGATGTTGAAGCTGAAACTCTAATACTTTGGCCACCTGATGCAAAGAAGTGCCTCATTTGAAAAGACCCAGATGCTGGGAAAGTTTGAGGGCAGGAGGAAAAGGGATGACAGAGGATCAGATGGTTGAATGGCGTCACTGACTCAATGGACATGAATTTGAGCAAACTCTTAGAGATAATGGACATGGAAACCTGGTGTGCTGCAGTCCATGGGGTAACAAAGAGTCAGACACAACTTACTGACTGAACAACTACAAAACTCCCATCTGCAATATGAGTTCAGTTTCTTCACATCCTCATTAGCACCTTGTGTTACCTATTTTGTACCACCTCTGGTGGAGGTGTGATGGTCTTCCAGTAAGATCTTAGACCCTAATTTCCTGATGATTAGTAAAATTGAGCATCTATTTTTTGTTTAATGGTCATTTCTACACTCTGTTTTGTAAAGTGATAGAATATGTTGACTGTTTTCTGTAAAATCGTTGGGTTTTTCTTGCTATTTTAGGTGCTTTTAAAAATATTTTGCACATGAACCTTCATCAGACAGATGTTTTACAAATGTTTCTCTTACACCATGATTTACTTTTTCACCCACTTAACAATAATGGGCCTTTAGAAAAATCAACCGGAGAAGGCAATGGCATCCCACTCCAGTACTCCTGCCTGGATAATCCCATGGATGGAGGAGCCTGGTGGGCTGCAGTCCATGGGGTCGCTAAGAGTCAGACATGACTGAGCGACTTCACTTTTCACTTTCATGCATTGGACAAGGAAATGGCAACCCACTCCAGTGTTCTTGCCTGGAGAATCCCAGTGATGGGACAGCCTGGTGGGCTGCTGTCTATGGGGTCACACAAAGTCGGACACAACTGAGGTGACTTAGCAGCAGCAGCAGCAGAAAAATCAACAGTTTTCTAAAATAAGTGATATACATAAAATAAAAATAAATATACTGAAAATAAGTTATTATTGGAAAAACCTAATACTATTAATAAACAATTATATATTTCATATAATGTAAAATGGAGAAAACATCTAAAGCATTTAACTGGAATAGCTGAGGAGTCACAGACTGGCTGAAAGAGGAAACAAAACAATCAACACTTATAGTTAGGAGCTTCAATCCACTTTTTTTTCTACATCATTGTAACACAAATCTGAAGGAGGTGACAATGAGGATATATGAGAATCTGATTAAAGTTATGCACTCATTTTTATAAAATGTATATGTGTATGTACATATGCACATATTTGTATATGTGTGTATAATTTAGAGACTTTGCCTCCTGAAACCTGGACATGCCATGAGTACCAGAGCAGAGCTGAGAATCTAGTACGTCTGGGCTCAAGTCATTTTCCTACCTCTAGAAAAAAGCGTACCATTGCAATCCTACACAGATGGTCTCTCCTTCATTATGATTTCTGTCCATCTGTGTTGTTTACTGGATAACATGAAACACATTATCTCAAGCCTATGGCAAAGCACATGCTTATGAAACTATTTCACAGTGAATCAGTGAAAAGGAACACCATTCCAAGAAATTTGAAAACTTAATTTTTTCCCATTTTTTTATTCATGTCACTTATTTCGTCTCCTTCGCTTCTCCTTCACCTTCTAGCTTCCCCTACACAATTACTGAAAAAAGGTAGAAAATATCTTTTCTAGATATTGTGCTTTTGAGTGACTATCCTCTGCAATCCGCAACCCCCCACCCCTGTCTGTAAATTGTACTTTCTAGGCTATGAAATATTCAACATACACAATTTTGATACCCTCCCATCTACAGACCTGTATTTCACAACAGATTTTTTACAACTGTGCTTCCCTTCTGCCTAATGTGTACCCCGGGGGAATGTTGTTGGCTTTGTGATTGAACCACATATTTTCAACAAATAACAGTGTTGAAGCCAATGAAATCTGATAGTAGCAAGCATTATTCAGTGATCTCTGAATAGAATGGGTTCATATTTCTCTCCCCTTTGGGGTATGAAGGAAAAGGACACAGTGGGATGTGTGAACTGCAGCTACATATAAGCAAATGATTTCAAAAAGTAGTGGAGTGTTTCGTGTTCTTTGGAGTCAAGTGGGAGCCCTAAACTGTCAAGCTTAGCTGCAGTGGAAATGGGTTTCTCTTTGGGGACTAAGATACACATTCATTTCCTTCCCATTTGGTTTGCTGATACAGCAGCCATACCCTGGCAGGTGCTGCCTGGGACTGCCAGAGGGATGAAAGCAGAAATAAATCACATTACTCTATTGGGTTCTCAGACCAATAGCAAGAATTTATGTTGTTCCATGAAGACCAAAGTGCTTCCCAGGAACCAGGGAAAACCAATCCTTCATTGATGGTGCCAGCTAGCATTCTGTGTGAAAACAAAAGTTACTGAGCAGCAAGATGAGGAAGCAAATTTCTAATAAGAAACCAGAAGTATCTTGAGTATCAGGATTAACAATTTTAACCATGCTGATTCAACTACATTAGGAGAGAGGTACATTCAGCTCAGTGTCATTTTTTAACTTAGCCTCTATTTTGAGTGCACCTACTACATGCCACCCATTAGGAATACTGCACAAAACAATTTCTGACATCTAAAGCTTGGAATTTATATTGGAAAAAGAAAGGGTAGGGACTTCCTTGAATATTCTATGATTAAGACTATTCTTCCACTGTAGGGGACACAGGTTTAATCTTTGGTTGTGGAATTAATTCTGCCTGCTGTACAACATGGAACAAAAAATTATATAAATAAATAAAAGTGTCCAGGTGCTGTATTTGATGATAAAATAAGCAAAGGATGTTGGACACAAGAGACATACATCTCTAAATCTCAAGAAAGTTCATAGAAGTGCCCTTGATTGCTAAGTCAAATTCTAATGGATGACTGGGGAAAGGCAAGGTAAACTGATGGAGAGAAATGGGGAGACAGCGAGGATTATTTAAGAGCTATTAAGATGAAAGAGGAGAGTGAAAAAGCTGGCTTAAAGCTCAACATTCAGAAAACGAAGATCATGGCATCTGGTCCCATCACTTCATGGCAAATAGATAGGGAAACAGTGGAAACAGAGTCAGACTTTATTTTTTGGGCTCCAAAATCACTGACAGTGGTGACTGCAGCCATGAAATTAAAAAACAGTTACTGCTTGGAAGGAAAGTTATGATCAACCTAGATAGCATAGTAAAAAGCAGAGACATTACTTTACCAACAAAGGTCCATCTAGTCAAGGCTATGATTTTTCAAGTAGTCATGTATGGATATGGGAGTTGGGCTGTGAAGAAAGCTGAGTGCCAAAGAATTGATGCTTTTGAACTGTGGTGTTGGAGAAGACTCTTGAGAGTCCCTTGGACTGCAAGGTAAAGGAGACCAGTCCTGGGTGTTCATTGGAAGGACTGATGCTGAAGCTGAAACTCCAATACTTTGGCCACCTCATTCGAAGAGTTGACTCATTGGAAAAGACCCTGATGTTGGGAAGGATTGGGGCAGGAGGAGAAGGGGACCACAGAGGATGAGATGGCTGGATGGCATCACTGACACAATGGACATGAGTTTGGGTGAACTCCTGGAGTTGGTCATGGATAGGGAGGCCTGGCGTGCTCTGATTCATGGGGTGGCAAAGAGTCAGACATGACTGAGCAACTGAACTGAACTGAACTGAAATGAAGATGATAGAGTTGAAAGAGCATATGAAAGGATGGGATGTTAGAGGGGAAAAGAGAAAAATGAATTCAGTAATGATCTAGCTGTGGGATAAGGTCTAAAATTTAGGTTCCATCTGGGGAAACCAAAACGGATCTTGAACATCCTAACCACAGCTCAACTCACATGCTACTATCATTGACATGGTTCTACAGTCAAACAACCTTCTTCATCCTGGAAATCAAGCATAGTGCCTGCTTGTCTCTGAGTAAAGGGCTTCAGTTCCCTACCGGCCCACAGAATTTTTCAAACGAGCCAATCGTATATTCCCACAGGCATTAGGGTTCACTCTACCCTCTTTTCACTACAAACCTAGAATTTTCTGTTTTTCTTGTTTTAAAATTGACATAGATTATGCACATTATGAGTGTGCATGCTAAGTCACTTCAATAGTGTCCAATGCTTTGCAACCCTATGGACTGTAGCCCACCAGGCTCCTCTGTCCATGAGATTCTCCAGGCAAGAGTACTGGAGTGGCTCACCATGTTCTTCTCCAGGGAATCTTCCCAACCCAGGGACTGGACCCAGGCCTCTTTCATCTCCTTCATTGGCAGGCAGGTTCTTTACCACTAGCATCACCTGGGAAGCTCATGAATAAAGATGAATCAGCAGGACACAATGGCAAAAGAAAATTGCCCAGGCCCAAAATTTTGAAACTGTATCATTTATGCATATGTGTCTATATATCTATGTTTATATGGCAGAAAGTGAAGAGGGGCTAAAAAGCCTCTTGATGAAAGTGAAAGTGGAGAGTGAAAAGGTTGGCTTAAAGCTCAACATTCAGAAAACGAAGATCATGGCATCTGGTCCCATCACTGCATGGGAAATAGATGGGGAAACAGTGGAAACAGTGTCAGACTTTGTTTTTCTGGGCTCCAAGATCACTGCAGATGGTGACTGCAGCCATGAAATTAAGGGACACTTGCTCCTTGGAAGGAAAGTTATGACCAACCTAGATAGCATATTCAAAAGCAGAGACATTACTTTACCAACAAAGGTTCGCCTAGTCAAGGCTATGGTCTTACCTGTGGTCATGTATGGATGTGAGAGCTGGACTGTGAAGAAGGCTGAGCGCCGAAGAATTGATGCTTTTGAACTGTGGTGTTGGAGAAGACTCTTGAGAGTCCCTTGGACTGCAAGAAGATCCAATCAGTCCATTCTGAAGGAGATCAATCGTGGAATTTCTTTAGAAGGAATGATGCTAAAGCTGAAACTCCAGTATTTTGGCCACCTCATGCGAAGAGTTGACTCATTGGAGAAGACTCTGATGCTGGGAGGGATTGAGGGCAGGAGGAGAAGGGGACGACAGAGGATGAGATGGCTGGATAGCATCACTGACTCGATGGATGCGAGTCTGAGTGACCTCCGAGAGCTGGTGATGGACAGGGAGGCCTGGCGTGCTGCGGTTCATGGGGTCGCAAAGAGTCGGACACGACTGAGCGACTGATCTGATCTGATACTTCTCTGTTGAACAGTAGTTTATTTGTTCATTGATAAGAGATTCTCCCTTGGCTTTGCAGAAATGCTACATTGCATTCTGATGAAAGCAGACTCTTGGAAAACTGCTTGGATATAGGGACTGAGTAATGGAGAAAAGAGGAAAATATGTGATTTTTCAAATTGTAGGAAACATCTATAAAAATAAACATGATGATAAATTGCAAAGCCTAGATGGTAGAAAGATTTGAGATGAAGAAAGAAACAGTAAAATGTGATTTAAGCAAAGACCCATGCTCTGTTTTAGATGTTTTCTCTAAATTTATCACTTTTAAAAGAAAAGTTGCTTTCTCATTTAGTATCCTTATAAGATAAAGGGAATTTGGGCAAAAAACACAGGAAGAAAAAGCCATATGACTATACCAGCAGACACTGCAGTGGTTTCTACACATCAAAGAATACCAAGGATTTCTGGTGCCCACCAGAACTATGGAGAGGCAAGAAGGGGTTCTCCCCTAGAAGCTTCAGATAACGTGATCCTGAGACACTTTTGATTTCAGACTTCTAGCTTCGAGAACAGTAAGAAAATAAATTTCCATTCTGTTTAGCTGTCTAATAACAATAGTCCTAGGTAACTAATGCATGAGGTGAAACATTCAAAACTATTTTTGGAAAGCCCAACAGTGGTAGAAAACTCCCTTTTTTGAGAGGCTTATTTGTTAAGCAGATGCCCAGCTTTTCTCATTCAATTCATCTTGTACTGAAGTTTTTGTTACCAAGGGCTTCACCATTCTTTTTTATTTAGAGATATATTCACCTCCAGATTCTATAATCAGAGCATTCCAGGATTAGGTTAGCAAACAAATCAACTCTATAGACTCAGAAATTTATGTGTCTAGACTCTGATGGGTTCTAACAAAGAACAAAACTGAACTCCTTGGAAAACTTTTCCATCCAGTCCACTCAGCTACAACTCAACACATTTTATTTCATATTTTCTGCACTTTTTTTCCATTGTGCTTCATGTCTGTAAAGGGTCTACACTGGAAAAAAGGAAAAAAAATTGACAGAAAAGGAGCAAGTGAGAGAAAGAACAGTAGGAAGGTGGGAGAGAGGGAGAGAAGAGGGTTTCCATTAAAAAAGTAATGAGCAATTTTGACTGAAAGCAAATACAAACGTCCTTTTGCCAAATGTTAACCATTAAGAGCCCAATTCTGCTTGTTTAGAACTGAAATATTCTAAGGAATAAATGTAGAGCAGGAGCAGAGGACACATTATCTCCAAAGCACATCTTAAAAAAAAAAGTTTTTTTGCTATTGTTAATAAGATTCCAAAATCTAAAATGAGAGAAAAGCTTTCAATGTGAGCATTCCTTCATGTTTCTAAGAGCAATTTATCCAGCATTTCATGAACCTGAAGTAGTTCCTTGGACTAGAATATAACTATAGGTTCAAATATTCTAAAACACTCATTATATTTTCCCGTAAATTACCAGCTATATATTTCTCATATCTTCAATTACTTCAGCCAAAATCTGGAATAGGCTTTAATAAATGAACAATAGAGTAATAAAAACTTCTCAGTCGTTCAACAGAAGAATGCTACAAAATGCAATATTTATTGAATATCTATGACATTCTGGGTTGAAGAAACCTGTTCCTATGCAAGAATACAAGATGGGTGTAAAAGAGATTTTTAAAACTCTTAATTTTATTTGGAGATAAGCTTTTCTGTGTATATTCTTATTCATTTTTTTATCTTTCCTTTCCCTTAATCTTTATTATCCTAAGGCATCATCTTTAGGTAAAATCAATTTACTTCAATGACATGAGAATTTTTTAAGTGACCTAGACCTATATTGAGTGCCTAAGGATGCAACATTTTTCCAGAATGCAAATGCACTGATCAGCTTTTTCTTGAATTTTGAGGTGTTTGTAGAGGTCCATGGGCTTCCCAGGGGGTGCTAGTGGTAAAGAATCTGCTGGCATTGCTGGAGAGGCAGGAGACACTGTTTCGAACACTGGGCTGGGAAGATCCTTTGATGGAGAGCATGGCAACCCACTCCAGTATTCCTGCTGGGAGAATCCCATGGACAGAGGTGCCTGGAGTGCAACAGTCCATGGGGTAACAAAGAGTCAGACTTAACTGAAGAGACTGAGCATGCACACAGGTATGTAGAGGACCTGTGAAACATGAACTAAAATTGCAGGCTAAATTACTGATACAGACTTAAAACTCTTGAAAGATTAGATGGAGTTTAATCTACTGCTACTCAGCTCCTGACCCCTACTGGGAGATGAGTTTGCCTTTGAAAATGAACCTAAATTTATGAATCACCCACTTGACACTTAATCATGTAAATTAATGACAGTTGATAAGTATGCCTTTGCAATTGCAATGATGACTAAAGTCTGTGTTTTGTTAATGGTGCCATTTATAGCTCACTGATTTGGGGATGGGAAGAAGACAAGTTCATTTGTTCTGTAAGTGTTCACCATGCCATTGCTGTGTCTTTGAGTTTAAAATAACTGTGATTATTTATTCAACTCTCTTCTTTATTGAACATTTTTTATTAATTCTTCATCAAGTATCAACTCTTATCTACCTTAATTCATATGTAGGACTCATTACAGACACAGGTCAGGAAGGCTGTCAGCTATATAAGCCTCTGATTCTTGGTCCCTATTCCAATTTTTCTCCCCATAAAATAAACAACAACAACAAAAATAGCTGAAACACCACTAGAATATCTGGTGGACCCTCTATCTCATCTCTAAGAGAAAGAGCGCCTAGTTATCCACGGGCTTTGGTTCTAGGATGACATTATTTCATTCCATCCCTCTCAGTCATTGTTGTACTCGGTTTTCTCACTCACAACAGTAACACAGCTGCCTAGCTTTGCCTGTTTCTAAGGAATCAACCCCAGTAGCCTTTCCCTCTAACCATTTGTAACATCTTTCCTCATAAACACTATTGGCTGCTCCATTCCTCACATTAAATTGTCTTTGATATTGATATTTCTGGTACTTTTATTTTACACTATAGTTATGTGTAACCATTATTTTTCTCAGTAGGTCAGAACCAATTTGCCAGTATTTTTACCTTAGATAGACTGACCTATTCTTTAGTTATGTGAATCTTTTTACTAATGTCACCAATTAGAGAGTTCCACTGATGCTGTGTCTTAAAATCTCTCAGTTTCAATGAATCTTAAAATGTAACCATTCTGTCTCTTTTGTATACTAGGAACTAGTAGAGTAAATTGGCATCATCAGTTCAGTTCAGTTGCTCAGTCATGTCCAACTCTTTGCGACCCAATGAATTAAAGCATGCCAGGCCTCCCTGTCTATCACCAACTCCCGGAGTTCACTCAGACTCACGTCCATCAAGTCAGTGATGCCATCCAGCCATCTCATCCTCTGTCGTCCCCTTCTCCTCCTGCCCTCAATCCCTCCCAGCATCAGAGTCTTCTCCAATGAGTCAACTCTTCGCATGAGGTGGCCAAAGTCCTAGAGTTTCAGCTTTAGCATCACTCCCTCCAAAGAAATCCCAGGGCTGATCTCCTTCAGAATGGACTGGTTGGGTCTCCTTGCAGTCCAAGGGACTCTCAAGAGTCTTCTCCAACACCACAGTTCAAAAGCATCAGTACTTCAGTGCTCAGCCTTCTTCACAGTCCAACTCTAACATCCATACAAGATCACAGGAAAAAACATAGCCTTGACTAGACAGACCTTTGTTGGCAAAGTAAAGTCTCTGCTTTTGAATATGCTGTCTAGGTTGGTCATAACTTTCCTTCCAAGGAGTAAGCATCTTTTAATTTCATGGCTGCAGTCACCATGTGCAGTCATTTTGAAGCCCCTCAAAATAAAGTCAGCCATCTATTTGTTTCTAGATGTTTCCCCATCTATTTGTCATGAAATGATGTGACCAGATGCCATAATCTTAGTTTTCTTAGTGTTGAGCTTTAAGCCAACATTTTCACTTTCCTCTTTCACTTTCATCAAGAAGCTCTTTAGTTCTTCTTAACTTTCTGGTTGGATCATAGTGAGATGTCTGACAGAATGTGGTCCACTGGATAAGGGAATGGCAAACCACTTCAGTATTCTTGCCTTGAGAACCCCCTGAACAGTATGAAAAGGCAAAAAAATAGGACACTGAAAGATGAACTCCCCAGGTCGGTAGGTGCCCAATATGCTACTGGAGATCAGTAGAGAAATAACTCCAAGAAGAATGAAGGGATGGAGCCAAAGTAAAAACAATCCCCAGTTGTGGATGTGACTGGTGATAGAAGCAAGGCCCAATGCTGTAAAGAGCAATACTACATAGGAGCCTGGAACACTCCTGGACATTCTTACATTCAGTTCAGTTCAGTCACTCAGTAGTGTCTGACTCTTTGCGACCCCATGAATCACACCATGCCAGGCCTCCCTGTCCATCACCAGCTCCCGTAGTTCACTCAAATTCATGTCCATCAAGTCGGTGATGCCATCCATCCATCTCATCCTCTGTCGTCCCCTTCTCCTCCTGCCCCTAATCCCTCCCAGCATCAGAGTCTTTTCCAATGAGTCATCTCTTACATATCCCTGTTTAATTCTCCCATTCTTCTCAGAAGATAGATTTTCGTCCTGCTCTTCAAAACTCCTATCCTAAAACTTGGTAGATTTGTAGATATTTATCTCAGAGAGATGATGTAGACACTGGGATATGATCAACTAATCTTCCTGGCCTCACCTACAAACTCATTTTCATCTATATCTACCTTACCAACTTTCTATCTTAAGAAGTTGACAGAATCAACACCCTTTCTCCTCCTTCTATGAATCTCTTATAAAAGTCTCCTCCTGCCTTCTTTTGGAACACAAAAGCAGGTTCATATTCTTTGAATAAAGGGATAAAACTATTCCTCTGAAAACCATGCATCCTTATGTGTACTGCTACTTTTCTTTTCTTTGAAAGTAAAATTCTTCATCAGATCAGATCAGTCGCTCAGTCGTGTCCAACTCTTTGTGACCCCATGACTCACAGCATGCCAGGCCTCCCTGTCCATCACCAACTCCCAGAGTTCACTCAGATTCACGTCCATCGAGTCAGGGATGCCATCCTGCCATCTCATCCTCTGTCGTTCCCTTCTCCTATTGCCCCCAATCCCTCCCAGCATCAGAGTCTTCTCAAATGAGTCAACTCTTCGCATGAGGTGACCAAAATACTGGAGTTTCAGCTTTGGCATCATTCCTTCCAAAGAAATCCCAGGGCTGATCTCCTTCAGAATGGACTGGTTGGATCTTCTTGCAGTCCAAGGGACTCTCAAGAGTCTTCTCCAACACCACAGTTCAAAAGCATCAATTCTTCGGCCCTCAGCCTTCTTCACAGTCCAGCTCTCACATCCATGCATGACTACTGGAAAAACCATAGCCTTGACTAGATGGACCTTTGTTGGCAAAGTAATGTCTCTGCTTTTGAATATGTGATCTAGGTTTGTCATAACTTTTCTTCCAAGGAGTAAGTGTCTTTTAATTTCATGGCTGCAGTCACCATCTGCAGTGATTTTGGAGCCCAGAAAAATAAAGTCTGACACTGTTTCCACTGTTTCCCCATCTATTTCCCATGCAGTGATGGGACCAGATGCCATGATCTTCGTTTTCTGAATGTTGAGCTTTAAGCCAACCTTTTCAGTCTCCACTTTCACTTTCATCAAGAAGCTTTTTAGTTCCTCTTCACTTTCTGCCATAAGGGTGGTGTCATCTGTATATCTGAGATTATTGATATTTCTCCCAGCAATCTTGATTCCAGCTTGTGTTTCTTCCAGTCCAGCATTTCTCATGATGTACTCTGCATATAAGTTAAATAAACATGGTGACAAAATACAGCCTTGACGTACTCCTTTTCCTATTTGGAACCAGTCTGTTGTTCCATGTACAGTTCTAACTCTTGCTTCCTGACCTGCATACAAATTTCTCAAGAGGCAGATCAGGTGGTCTGGTATTCCCATCTCTTTCAGAATTTTCCACAGTTTATTGTGATCCACATAGTCAAAGGCTTTGGCATAATCAATTAAGCAGAAATAGATTTTTTTTTCTGGAACTCTCTTGCTTTTTCCATGATCCAGCGGATGTTGGCAATTTGATCTCTGGTTCCTCTGCCTTTTCTAAAACCAGCTTGAACATCAGGAAGTTCACGGTTCACATATTGCTGAAGCCTGGCTTGGAGAATTTTGAGCATTACTTTACTAGTGTGTGAGATGAGTGCAATTGTGTGGTAGTTTGAGCATTCTTTGGCATTGCCTTTCTTTGGGATTGGAATGAAAATTGACCTTTTCCAATCTTGTGGCCACTGCTGAGTTTTCCAAATTTGCTGGCATATTGAGTGCAGCACTTTCACAGCATCCTCTTTCAGGATTTGGAATAGCTCCACTGGAATTCCATCACCTCCTCTAGCTTTGTTCTTAGTGATGCTTTCTAAGGCCCACTGGACTTCACATTCCAGGATGTCTGGCTCTAGGTCAGTGATCACACCATCATGATTATCTGGGTCGTGAAGCTCTTTTTTGTACAGTTCTTCTGTGTATTCTTGGCCCCTCGTCTTAATATCTTCTGCTTCTGTTAGGTCCATACCATTTCTGTCCTTTATCGAGCCCATCTTTGCATGAAATGTTCCTTTGGTATCTCTGATTTTCTTGAAGAGATCCCTAGTCTTTCCCATTCTGTTGTTTTCCTCTATTTCTTTGCATTGATCACTGAGGAAGGCTTTCTTATCTCTTCTTGCTATTCTTTGGAACTCTGCATTCAGATGCTTACATCTTTCCTTTTCTCCTTTGCTTTTAGCTTCTCTTCTTTTCACAGCTATTTGCAAGGCCTCCTCAGACAGCCATTTTGCTTTTTTGCATTTCTTATCCATGGGGATGGTCTTGATTCCTGTCTCCTGTACAATGTCATGAACCTCATTCCATAGTTCATCAGGCACTTTATCTATCAGATCTAGGCCCTTAAATCTATTTGTCACTTCCACTGTATAATCATAAGGGATTTTATTTAGGTCATACCTGAATGGTCTAGTGGTTTTCCCTACTTTCTTCAATTTAATTCTTCATAGTTTATGCCAATCTTGCTTTCAGTACTTTTTTGACATTTTCATCTCCCAAACTCTGGGATGGAATCTGATTTTTTTTTTTATTCCTTTTGCTTTCAAGAAAACAATGATATATTATTAGACATTTTAATTTTCCTTGCACTGACAGATGTCTACATGTCACTTCCATATCCTTTGACATAATTGATGTTTCATTCCTCTTCAGATTTCTCATTGATCTTCAACAGCAGGCCTCTTTGGGTTTACACCTTTATTAATGACAATTACGTTTGAATATGCTTATGAGATTTTTTGTCTTTATTCATTAACTTCATGAGATTGGTTTTAGGGTTCTGAAATAGGTTCTTTGATCCATTCATTTGCATAATAATTCCCTCCTACACCTTGTCAACCTTTTGCCAAACATATTATTTTTGCTCCAGATTCTTAGGTCTAACTACCAACTTCCCATCTTTATTTAAATATGCACACCTCAGTCAAAACTTTATCACCTCTCCATGTTCACAGCTTTCTCCCAACTCTGTTGTGAAAAAAAAAAAAAAAAAAATTCTCATACTCTTTACTTCATATGAAAGTGAAGTGTTATGCAAACTTTGGTTATCTACCTAAAGGGTGGGAGAAAAGGTGACTGGAAGAAATCATTGGAAAGCAACCACTTCCTAACCATCTATAATAGGAGGTATCAAGATTCAAGTCAGTGCAAGTATAATCGACTGTTCAATAATTTCTTGGCTGGGCCCTACAATCCATACCTCAACAGCTTAGGAGGGGAAGACAGAATAAAAGAACTTCTATTGGTCATGCACTTTCTAACCAAGGAGATAACCATCCTGTATTTCTGTGGTTTCCACTGTGAGAATGGCCGTAAGGGAGGGTAGATCTGCAGTGATATCAATGCAAAGCCTTTGTGTCCCCTTACAGGCAGGAAACAAGTTTCTTCCAGTTCAGGCTTGACTGAAATCAATCAGACACTATACAGAGCAAGACTAAGATGATGAGGCCAAGAGTATTTAAAGCTGTCTGCATCAGCTACACTGACCCAACTTGATAATCATCATTTAGACTCCTCTTGTGTTACAGCACATGAGGAAGAAGAGCGAAGAGGATCAGGAATATCCTTCTTTACTACAAGATTGTGGTGATGGCATTGGTAGTACTCTTTGGAGCTGGCAGTTATTTAAAGAAACATAAATTCTACTATAAATATTAAAGATATTAAAAGAATAAAAAAGATGCACCATCAATGATTTTATGCCAGAAATTTTTATTTATTTATTTATTTATTTTTTTACTTCAGCCGGAAATGGAAATAGAGGAAGAATGACATGGGGAGACCAAGCTCTGGTGAGCAAGGCTCGTAGCTTTATTATTTTTTTTTTAATTTTTTATTTTTTTTGCAGGGGAAAATGGACAAAGGAAAGGATCAATGAGGGTGGGAGGGAAATGGGAAGAAAGAAGGGTAATGATGGTGGGAAGGAGTATATGTAATTTCTTAACCAATGGCTTTCTGTTTTTAATCACAAAGAACACTTAAAAAAAATCATATTGAATTCATCCTATATTAGGAGGTTTGTTCTCGAAATGAAAAGCTCAGGAAACAAAAAGTCCAGTTTGGGTGTCCTCATCTTTAGGCACATCTTGGTATTTTGTATTGGTAGGTCTATCTTTACCACAATATATTATTTAGGACAGGATCACATTTGTCACCTCTTCCTCCCTACTACCCAAAGTGGTACCAAACCCATAAAATAGTCAATAAACCTTTACAGAGTGAACAAATAAGTCTTTTTTTTTTTTTTTAAACTCTCCTGAGTGAACTGAATTTTTTGAGGCTCATAAGTAAATATGTTTTCCTCTTTACTTTGTCTATTACATCCAGATTATATGAGTGGGGTATTAAAGTCTCCCACTATTATTGTATTGCTGCATATTTCTTCTATCATAATAATTAATGTTTGTCTTAGATATATCAATGCTCCAATGTTGGGTGCATATATATTTATAATTGTTATAACTTCTTTTTGGATTTTTCCTTTAAGTCGTTATGTGTAACCTTCATTGTCTCCTTTTCAAGATCTTTAAAGTCAATTTTATCTGATATAAGTATTGCTACTCCTGTTTTCTTATGGTCCATATTTGCATAGAAAATCTTTTTCCAGGCCTTCATTTTCAGTCAGTATATATCCCATATTTTAAGGTGGTTCTCTTGTAGACAACATATATAGGGGTCTAGTTTTTGTATCCATTTGACCCATTTTAGTCTTTTGGTTGTCTCTTGTAGGCAAGGTATGTAGGGGTCTTGTTTTTGTATCGATTCGGCCAGTCTTTGTCTGTTGATTAGGGCATTCAGCCCATAAACGTTTAAAGCAATTATTGATAAATAAGATTTACTTTATTGTTTTGGGTTTGAATTTATACACCCCTTTAGTGATTCCTGTCTAGAGAATGTCCTTTAGTTTTTGTTGGAGAAATGGTTTAGTGGTGCAAAATTCTCTCAACTTTTGCTTATCTGTGAAGCTTTTGATTTCTCCTTCATATTTGAATGAGATCCTTGCTGAATACAATAATCTAGGCTGTAAGTTATTTTCTTTCATCACTTTAATTACGTCTTGCCATTCCCTCCTGGCTTGGAGAGATTCTATTGAAAGATCAGCTGTTATCCTTATGGGAATTCCCTTGTGAGTTATTTGATGTTTTTCCCTAGCTGCTTTTAATATTTGTTCTTTATATTTAATCTTTGTTAATTTGATTAATATGTGTCTTGGGGTGTTTTGCCTTGGGTTTATCCTGTTAGGGACTCTCTGGATTTCTTGAACTTGAGTGGTAATTTCCTTCTCCATTTTAGGGAAGTTTTCAACTATTATCTCCTCAAGTATTTCCTCATGATCTTTCTTTTTATCTTCTTCTTCTGGAACTCCTATGATTCGAATGTTGTAGCGTTTGATGTTATCCTGGAGGTTTCTGAAATTGTCCTCATTTCTTTTGATACGTTTTTCTTTTTTCTCGTCTGATTCATTTATTTCTAGGATTCTATCTTCTAATTCACTAATCCTATCTTCTGCCTCTGTTATTCTACTATTTGTTGCCTCCAGGGTGTTTTGGATCTCATTTATTGCATTATTCATTATGTGTTGACTCTTTTTTATTTCTTCTAGGTCCTTGTTAAACCTTTCTTGCATCTTCTCAATCCTTGTCTCCAGACTCTTTAACTGTGATTCTATTTTGATTTCGAGATTTTGAATTAATTTTGCTATCATTATTCAGAATTCTTTATCAGGTAGATTCCCTATCTCTTCCTCTTTGGTTTGGTTTGGTGGGCATCTATCCTGTTCCTTTAGCTGCTGGGTATTCTTTTGTCTCTTCATTTTGTTAAAATTGCCAAGTTTAGAGTGTCCTTACTATATTCTGGTAGTTTGTTGAATTCGCTATATTGAGGCGGTTTACAGGTCTTTTCAATATCTGATCTCTGCCTTGTTACAGAGCGGGAGGAGATGAACACCCAAATCTAAACCGGCCAGGTTCAGGCACTCGGATAATCCTCAGAAGCACAGACTTGGTTGAGTCTGTGTTTTATGCCCTTCCCAGATCCGAGTAGCACAGGTGATGAAATGTTCAGTGAGCACAGCTGCTGCGACTTATCGCCTCTCTGCCGCTCAGTTTTCTGGATATACAAACAGCGCACTTTCTCAGGCAGATGTTGACCATCCAGAGCCCCCAAGAAGCGTGAGTCAGCACAGAAACCTACTCACAATTCCATTAGACAGTGTCTCTCTAGGGCTGTAATTGCCCGCCTCCGGCCCTGGACGCTTGTCACCAGAGTGGGACGGCCTGCAGCCGGCCAACTCTGTGCAGCCCTTTGTTCCGTAGGTAGTCCTGGTGGTGTCTTAAGTTAGGGCTGGCTTTTGATGTAGTAGATAACCAACAGTCTGGTTATTTCGCTCAGATAGCGCCCGAGATAGCCAGGCCAAATCCTTTCTCAAAGCAATGCAGGCCTCGCCACTCCTCCTAGTCCAGCCCCTGCTTGCCAAGCAAATGCTGGTGTCCGCACCACTTCTCCACAAAAGGAGTTACCGCAGGGCTCGTTTTCTCGTTTTGAAGACAATGAGTTGTCTTTCTAAGTGCCTGATGTCCTCTGCCGGCATTCAGAAGTTGTTTTATCGAATTTATTCAGCATTCAAATGTTCTTTTAATGGATTTGTGGAGGAGAAAGTATTCTCCCCGTCTTACTCGTCCGCCATCTTAGCTCCTCCCCCAAAAAAATTTTTATTCATAGATAAAATAAAAAAAGCTTTGAAAGATTCACGCTATCAAAAATGACAAAAAAAAAAAAAAAAACTTGAAAATCTCTTTTCCTATCAAAATTTTAATTTTATTTTATGAACCTTCCATAGTTAAAAGTTCCAGGCTTAGACAGATTCACTACAGAGTTCTACCAAATAGTTTAAGGAAGAAATCTTTAATAATATTAAACAAACTCAATGTTTCCCAACTACAAGCATGTAAATAAATTTCATCCGAAGATTACTTAATAATTACTTTAAAGTTTTTGATATGCTGTGTTTAATTTATAATTTAATTCAAAAGCAGGGTAGCTGGGAAAGCTGGGCCCCTTATTCTCAGTATGCACCTCCTCGGGTGTCCCTTCTTTTTGTACAGGTTACCTGTATAATCTCTTCAGTGGGACCAAAATCCCTATGTGCTAGCTCCAGATTTTCTTAAAATATAGATCTAGAACTATCATTGCATCGCTTCCTCCAATTCTACTAGTTCAATTAAGGCAGAAACCCATCTGTGAATCAATGCAGGCATGAGGACGAAAATCAGAAAGCATAGAATATTGGGGCCTATCTTTTAAGACTATCCACAACACAGAGATTCAGCAAATATATAGTGACCAGACACTATCACTGATAATGATAAGTATCCAAAAGTGAAACATTTGAGAACTTTTTAAAAATGTTCATTGTCATTGTCTTAGTGTATGTACCAAGGAGGTAAAGTATTTGCTTACTTTCACCTCAGCAGCATTATTAAATATCGTTTGATCTCTGGGGCTGAAGTTTCAATACTTTGGCCACCTGACACGAAGAGCTGACTCATTATAAAAGACCCTGACGCTGGGATGGCAGAGGACGAGATGGTTGCATGGCATCACCGACTCAATGGACATGAGTTTGAGCAGGCCCCAGGAGATGGTGAAGGACAGGGAGGCTTGGCATGCTGCAGTCCATGGGGTTGCAAAGAGTTAGACATGACTGAGCAACTAAACAACAGCAAAAGTACTTTTTTTTAATTGGAAAATGTTCATTCCATTATACTGTTTCTTCAATATGAATAAGGTTTCTATTCTTTTACAAATTGGTCACCGGAGTATTTGTGATATATTGGGTATCTCACTAAGAATTATGTTTCCTAGAATTTTATTTAACACTCTTCAATTTATAGTCAAGCAGTATAACCATACATGGAACTTAAGAAGCTTAATGAATACATATGTATATTATCTAATCAAAAGACCATAGCCATGCTTTCAAACAATTCTAGTCTGTCATATTAATCTTTATTTTGGATGCCATTCAGTTTCAAGGCTCTCTGAGCCATCTGAAGTAACTTATGAGCTCAAGATACAGTTCTTAAAGAATGAGTTATCTGTACCCATTGATCTAGGAAAAGCTCTACTAAAATAATTGTACTAAATGATTCCTTGCCTTTTCTATTAGAGAAGACATTCCTCTTTCGCCTCCCTTCCTTAAACCATGGATATTAAACCATGGACCATAGTAATACATTGTCTATAATCATATAAGGCTTCCAATTGCTGTTGGAATTACATGACCAAAAGTAGGCAAAATCTAATCAATCAATAGACAACAAATTTTTTCCAAGATCTCTTCCAAACTCTTTTCAATATTTTAATCTAATTGACTGTGATGCTATTTTTGGAGTTCCTGGGTCTTTTTTCTAATTAGACCTAAAAGGAATTCAAAAATTGATCTGAAATAATTACTATGATCTATGAAAGGAATAAGTGTTCATGTTAAAACCCTCAGGTCATTTCAATTAAAAAAAGAGTGAATTGTACATATATATTGGAAGTTGAACTTAAGTAAATAACTTGGTTGATTATTGTTTCTCTAAAATACCCCAAAGGTACAAACAAACATTATGCAATCTAGAAATTGTCAGTTTGAACAATGAAGTAATTTGTGAGTTCATGAAGTACCATAAAAAAAAAAAAAGAAAAAGAAAAATATTAATGAGAGTAAAAATAGCTAACTTTGAAAAGTTCAACTTAACACACCCTTGTTTGGCCAACTTTTTAAAGTATGGATGGACTCCTACCAATATCATTATTGAATAAATAGCAAAAACTTCATAAAGAAATCTGAACACCTATTTAAGAGATTCATGGGAAATTTTGAGGAAATAGTTGTCAAATATTTTATCTTTGCTATATTCTCTCACCCTTTGGTGTCCTAATAATAGATCAGTCTAATAAGTTTCTTAACTCCTCACCCAATTCTTACTATTATGATCTTAACCATTAACTCATCACTCATTGGTTAGGTCTGGCAGCTTTTATAGGTATGATCTCTTATCGTAGTACTTTTTTTCATCTACAAAGTACATAGTCATAAATGCTTTTCTTGTTTCCAATATCTGATTCTCTAATGATTGTTCACAAAATTATTGAATAAAATTCCATTAATGCTGCTCTTATATGGTCTCCATACTCAAGATTCTCAAACATGTTTTAGTCACTACCTAATTTTAATACTCACTATAGTTTCATTTTAAAAATCTTGGAGTCAAGTGTAGGCCAGGGAATAAATATCCCATTATCTAGAGAAACTGTTTAACATTGCTATCCCTGAGTCTCAGTTTTTATGTATAAAATATGAGTAGTCCTGTAGAGTTATTGATATAATTCAATAATTAGGAAAAGTACTAGCAAAGAATCTGGCACAGAGTAGAGGGAATTTAAATGCCATCAGATTTTCCTTGACTTCCAGCACACAAATTTCATCCACTTATAAATAAGACTTAATAACATTAATACATTTCATATCCTAGATTAGGTCATTTATTTGCTCAAAAAACTCTTATTGATCTATTAATTTCCAAGTAATTCTAAGAATATGTAGGTATTTTCTCATATCCCACTTCCTTCAACTTATGCTGTTAATATTCTGGAGAAATTTTTAAAGACATTTTTTCAAGTCATATATTCCTATTTGATGGTTACTTTGGATAAACTATTTTTATAGAAATATGAATATAGTATAATCACTTGAAATATGACTAATTAAAATAAAAATAAAAACCTGAGCAAGATGTTTTGGGTATGTATTCAGAGGTATTTCTCTTCAAGGTAGATGCACAGTATTAGTTTATACAAAAATTTTATAGTATATTAACCAACCCAGGTACTTATTTATTATAGCAGACAAGGATACCAAATGTATGCATCTGTGTGTGTGTGTGTGTGTGTATGTGTGTGTGTGTGTGTTGTTCAGTCACTCAGCCATGTCCAACTCTCTGCAACCCTGTGGACTGCAGCATACCAGACTTCCCTGTCTTTTACTGTCTCCTGGAGTTTGATCCAAGTCATATATGTTGAGTCAATGAAGCAATATTCACAGAATTGTTCATATATCACTGCAATTGATTTCAGGACATTTTTGTCACCTCAAAAAGAAATTCTGTGTCTGTTAAGAGTCATTCACTATTTCATCTGATCCAGACTTCTGAACCTAGGCCAATACTAATATATTTTCTGTCATTATAGATTTGCCTAAACTGGACATTTCATATAAATAAATTCATACATTATGTGATGCTTTGTGACTGGTTTATTGTATTTATTTATTTACTTTTTATTTTTATATAGATTTATCCTTTTGGTATCATGTCAGTTCAGTTCAGTTACTCAGTTGCGTCTGACTCTTTGGAACCCCATGAACTGCAACATGCCAGGCCTCCCTGTCCATCACCAACTCCCAGAGTCCATCCAAAACCATCTCCATTGAGTTGGCGATGCCATCCAACCATCTCATCCTCTGTCATCCCCTTCTCCTCCTGCCCTTAATTTCTTCTAGCATCGGGGTCTTTTCAAATGAGTCAGCTCTTCGCATCAGGTGGCCAAAGTACTGGAGTTTCAGCTTCAACATCAGTTCTTCCAAGAAACACCCAGGACTGGCCTCCTTTAGGATGGACTGGTTGGATCTCCTTGCAGTCCAAGGGACTCTCAAGAGTCTTTTCCAACACCAGAGTTCAAAAGCATCAATTCTGTGCTCAGCTTTCTTTATAGTCAAACACTCAAATCCATACATGACCACTGTAAAAACTATAGCCTTGACTAGACGGACCTTTGTGGACAAAGTAATATCTCTGCTTTTCAACATACTGTCTAGGTTGGTCATAACTTTCCTTCCAAGGAGTAAGTGTCTTTTAATTTCATGGCTGCACTCACCATCTGCAGTGATTTTGGAGACCAGAAAAATAAAGTCAGCTACTGTTTCTACTGTTTCCCCATCTATTTGCCATCAAGTGATAGGACCAGATGACATGATCTTAGTTTTCTGAATGTTGACCGTTAAGCCAACTTTTTCACTCTCCTTTTTTACTTTCATCAAGAAGCTCTTTAGTTTTTCACTTTCTGCCATAAGGGTGGTGTCATCTGCATATCTGAGGTTATTGGTATTTCTCCCAGAAATCTTGATTCCGGCTTATGCTTCATCCAGCCCAGCATTTCTCATGATGTACTCTGCATATAAGTTAAACAAGCAGGGTGGTAACATGTATCAGTACTTATATATCTATTTTTATTGCTAGATAAAATTCCACTGAATGGATATTATATTATATTATAATACATAGTATTTATCCATTCATCAGTGGATTAACATTTGAGTATTTTGATTTTGTGTATTTTGTAGGTATTTTGAATAATGTTGCCATAAAGAATCATTTACTCATTTTTGTGTCAGCAAATATATATAGATTACACACACATTTGTTTTTTCCTCATGAGTATGTACCTAGGATGGAAATGCTAGGCAGTACATTAACTCTATTGCTTAAACTTTGAGAAATTTTCAGGCTGTTTTCCAAAGTAGCTGCATCATCTCACACTTCTACCAGCATTTTGTAAGATTCCAATTTCTCTATATCCTCTCCAACACTTGCTATTTATTCTCTTCTTTTGATCATAGCCATCCCAGTAGTGGTGAAGTGGTATCTTACTGTGGTTTTAGTTCACATTCTCTCAAGGAACCAGTTACTTGTTCCCACTCTCTGCTACTGTAGCAGGGACCCCAATAAAGCCTTTCCTGTATTTCTTGTCTAGCTTCTGATAATTCCATTGATTAAAGTGTCTAAAACCCTAGTCAGTAACATTACAGGTTAATATATTCCTAGATGTGTCCTTTCACTAAATAGCTCTTTGCCCTTTGGCAAAATCATAAATAAATCCATATTTTGGCTCCCTGCCTTCATTCTCCTCACTTTGTTGCAGCAAAGACATGTGCTGCTCTAAAATGTCCTATATCTGTTAAGGCTCTCACTATGTAATAAGGAAAGGGATAACATTATGTATTCTTAATGGACCCTTTCAATACCTGAGTGAAATAAAATTCATCTATTCCACTCACTCTTCATACTCGTGCTCAGTCAAGCGTGCTGAGTTTTGACTCTTTGCAGCCCCATGGACTGTAGTCTGCCAGGCTCCTCTGTCCACGGGATTCTCCCAGCATGCATACTGGAGTGGATTGCCATGCCCTCCTCCAGGGGACCTTCCTCACCCAGGGATCGAATTTGTGTCTCCTGAGTTTCCTGCATTGTAGTTGAATTCTTAACCACTAAGCCACCAAGGAAACCCATTCCCCTTACTTCTACTTCCCATTGAAACAAAACTAAAAACTGGCAAGTGTAGCAAGAGCAGCAAGTCATTTTTTTCTCTAACTCCACATTCAACCCCTTTCTCCTCTCAAGTTCTTTTCAACTAACCATCTTTCTGAATAAATAGGTATGCACTTAAGGAGGTACTGATGAAAATATTATTACCAAATCATTAATTCAGTCAATACTAAGGAATTGTAAATACATGGATTTATATCTAACAGAATGAACATTAGTTGTGCCAAATATAACATTCCAAAAGCTATTTTTTTTAATCTTTATGAATATGGGATGACAGTGAAGCTACTCAGTCATGTCTGACCTTTTGCGACCCCATGAACTATACAGTACATGGAACTCTATAGGGCAGAATACTGGAGTGGGTAGCTGTTCCCTTCTCCAGGGGATCTTCCCAACCTGGGGACTGAACTTGTGTCTCCTGCATTACAGGCAGATTCTAGCTGAGCTACCAGGGAAGGCCAATGAGATGACAGAGACATTCTTTATTAACATACTAGGAGAAGAACCTCAGGACATTAATTGATGATGAAACCAATGGGAATCCACATGGAGTATGGCAACCAGAATAACTTATTCTTAGACTTTATTCAAGTTCAAAGAGTAGAGTGTTTTAAACAAAGGAGGTTCTGGTCACATTGTACCCTTAATTTGTTAGACCAACTGGATTATTGTGAGCAATTGAGGGCACTTCTCTTTAAGAGAAATATAAATAAGCACATTTAGAAAAGACAATGAAGAATTATCACAAAACCATGTCTTATAAGAAACAGTTGAGGCAAATAAGATTGTGTCCAAAAGAGAAGACTTTGGTAGGAAAGAAAGGGCAAAGGTCATATAGCTGTTTTTGTGAAATTATGGGGAAAAGTAAATGAATAGTTTAATTCCATTAAATTCAGATGTGTAGGAAAAATTATTTATTTTCCTTGATTTAAGTTCCATATTAAGCCCTTAATCATGAAGAGTAGGGTGATTTTATTTGCATTCACTTTAGAAAACTATAATATATCCTACATTTGTCAAGAGCTTTGTTTAGGTTCTAGGAATTTTCATGGTTTTAAGGTACTATAGAAAGTGGGAAGACCCTGATGCTGGGAAAGAATGAAGGCAGGAGGAGAAGAGGATGACAGAGGATGAGATGGTTGGATGGCATCACCGACTCAATGGACCTGAGTTTGAGCAAGCTCCAGCAGATGGTGAAGGACAGGGAAGCCTGGTGTGCAGCAGTCCATGGGATCGCAAAGAGTTGGACACGACCTAGCGACTGAACAACAACCAGGAAGTGGAATATTTTGTATTGTGATTCTTGAGTGACCTGACTACCTAGGTAGCCCTACGACTTACCTTGTCCCACTTGATCTTTGATCTAAAGGCATGATGGGCCACCACTGGGCTGTGGTTCTTTTCCAAATGCTTGGCTGCATCAGCTCGGATAGCTCTTTCAGCTACATCTTTAAGATGTTTGAAGTAGCAGCTGAATCCCTCAAATGGCTGGAACACAAAGGTTTCTGCAAGATGATCCCATCTTTCTAGTCATACCAGGCATTTATTCCCTTTCTATAAAGCTGTTACTTTCCTGTACTTTAATCCTTGAAATAAGCAAAACATAGATTCCCTTCTTTTTTCTGCTATGGGATGCTTAATCCCATTTTGATATTTAAAGAAATGGTTTTTTCAAAATTTCTTAGACAACATATTTTAAATAGTTCAACTTACTAACTTTGAGATTTACTTTATTTATATAAAATTGTTAATCTTATGTAATTGAAGTGCTCAACACAGACACTTTTTTTTTTTTTTTGTGGTTTGCAAAACTAAGTTTGAGGCAACAAAGTTGGTGACATACTTGGTTTCTTAAATTTTATTAGTACTCATTTTATGACTATTTATATATATTTTGAAAAAAATACCTTAAATAAATATTCTAATGGCAACATTAAAGTGTATAGTTTAGCTTGGCTTGTGATTTGCTTAGAACACTTGAAATACCAGGTTCTTGCTGATCATAGCACTGATCCAGAATGCCACACTTGGAGAAAAGAATTGTAATGAAAGTGAAGAAAGTTTTGCTGCAGAACTTAACAAATAAATTGACTACTTCCTTTCAAAAGAATATTTCATGAATGTAAGTAATGATGTTATTTATTATGCCCTAAAATCAATGTGCTATAAAGTTTATTACTCAATAAATGTAGGGTAATTTAGTTTTATTTATACTCTTTAAATTGGGTTGATCAATTTTGGTACTGAGATTAAAAAAAGCCTTGGACAAAGTTGGGGTGGAGTTGGTGATGGACAAGGAGGCCTGGCATGCTGTAGTCCATGGGTCACAAAGAGTTGGACTCGACTGAGCGACTAAACTGAACTGGGCAAAGTTGAACAAGGGTGATAAGTTGCAAGTTCAATGAACACCCATTCTAACTGCAAATAGGATAGAGTTAGTGCCAGGATCAATGAGGCAGGAAGCAGTGAGTAAGCAAAGACGGGCAACACTCTTTTGGCCTCAATGTTGAAAATGGTGTGTAGTAAACCCTTACCTCAGCAGTACAGTTTGCACTGACATTGGGAAAGGTGATCATACAAAAGAACCAACATTAACAGTGAGTGTCAGAAGGGTCAGTGCTGGTCAAGTGTGAGCAGTACGTCATCAAAGATTAGCCTCTGTGTGATACTCATGGATACAATTGAGTGGATAGTAATAGATTCATGGGGATACAGTCCCAGTAATGCCTGAGATTCTCTTTCTTGCTAAATCAGTAGCTGGAGGCCTGGAGAAGATTATATTCAGTTTACAGAAATAAATAAAGAAATAAACAGGGCTTGGCTTTCAGAACTCTGACTTCTCTTGAGAATGAAGATCTGTTGTTACTCATGACAGTAGACAAAACGTTAATTTCTCACAATCCACCAAAATTAATTATTTTCTGCTGATAAAGTTAATATTGTGCTTGCTTTGAACCATGTGATTTGTACCTTTTAACTTTTTTCTTGCATTTTCATTAACTTATATAAATATGCCTTAAAATTTATCATTGTATACTAAAAATATTTCAGGTTATAATAATAAGTATGATCTGGGTGTTTTCAGAAGAAGGTTACTGTTGAAGATAAAGCCAGATGCAAGTGAAAGACATTCTGAAAGTTGTAAACTATAAGCAAAGTGAAAAGATAGCTTTCAGAATGGGAGAAAATAGAGCAAATGAAGTAACTGACAAAGAGTTAATCTCAAAAATATACAAGCAACTCCTGAAGCTCAATTCTAGAAAAATAAATGACCCATTGAAAAAATGGACTAAAGAACTAAACAGACATTTCTCCAAAGAAGACATACAGATGGCTAATGAACACATGAAAAGATGCTCAACATCACTCATTATCAGAGAAATGCAAATCAAAACCACAATGAGGTACCATCTCACGCTGGTCAGAATGACTGCTATCCAAAAATCTACAAACAATAAATGCTAGAGAGGGTGTGGAGAAAAGGGAACCCTCTTACCCTGTTGGTGGGAATGCAAACTAGTACAGCCACTATGGAGAACAGTGTGGAGATTCCTTATAAAACTGGAAATAGAACTGCCATACAACCCAGCAATCCCACTATGGGCATACACACCAAGGAAACCAGAATTGAAAGAGACGCGTGTATCCCAATGTTCATTGCAGCACTGTTTACAATAGCGAGGACTTGAAAGCAACCTAGATGTCCATCAGCAGATGAATGGATAAGAAAGCGATGGTACATATACACAATGGAATATTACTCAGCCATTAAAAAGAATACATTTGAATCAGTTCTAATGAGGTGGATGAAACTGGAGCCTATTATACAGAGTGAAGAAATCCAGAAAGAAAACAGCAATACAGTATGCTGCTGCTGCTAAGTCGCTTCAGTCGTGCGACCCCATACACGGCAGCCCACCAGGCTCCCCCGTCCCTAGGATTCTCCAGGCAAGAACAATGGAGTGAGTTGCCATTTCCTTCTCCAATGTATGAAAGTGAAAAGTGAAATTGAAGTTGCTCAGTCGTGTTGGACTTTTTGCGATCCAATGGACTGCAGCCTACCAGGCTCCTCCACCCATGGAATTTTCCAGGCATGAGTACTGGAGTGGGTTGTTATTGCCTTCTCCCCAGTACTGTATACTAACACATATATATGGAATTTAGAAAGATGGTAATGATAACCCTATGTGAGAAACAGCAAAAGAGACACAGATGTATAGAACAGTCTTTTGGACTCTGTGGGAGTAGGTGAGGGTGGGATGACATGAAAGAATAGCAATGAAACATGTATATTATCATATGCAAAACAGATCACCAATCCAGGTTCAACACATGAGACAGGGAGCTCAGGGCCGGTGCAATGGAATGACCCAAAGGAATGGGATGCGGAGGCAGTTGGGAGGGGCATTCAGGATGGGGAACACATGTACACCCATGGCTGACTCATGTCAATGTGTGGCAAAAACCACTACAATATTGTAAAGTAATTAGCCTTCAATTAAAATAAATAAATTTAAAAAAATTTAAAAAAAGAAACCAAAGAACCAAAATTTTTTTCTGTTTTCTGATGTAATGCAACTCATCTCTTTTTAATCCTTAACCCCCAAGCTTAATATTGGGCTTTCTTTTGGTTTTGAACAGGCAAGTGTCTGACTGAGGCTTAGAAATGATCTAGAAAGACCTAATTCAGTTTTTGGACAAGTTGCCATCCACCTCCCTGTTTTGATGAAGTGGAGGGTGATTATTTTCTCATTATACATGTAAAGAGCTTTATACAAATCTTATCCATACTGCTGCTGCTGCTGCTAAGTCGCTTCAGTCATGTCCGACTCTGTGCGACCCCATAGACGGCAGCCCACCAGGCTCCCCTGTCCCTGGGATTCTCCAGGCAAGAACACTGGAGTGGGTTGCCATTTCCTTCTCCAATGCATGAAAGTGAAAAGTCAAAGTGAAGTCGCTCAGTCGTGTCCGACTCTTAGCGACCCCACGGACTGGAACCTACCAGGCTCCTCTGTCCATGGGATTTTCCAGGCAAAAGTACTGGGGTGGGGTGCCATTGCCTTCCCTAAGCACACAATAAAATAATAGCTGTTGTTATTGTAATAATTAGAAAAAAAAAGTGAAAGAGTAACAAAACCAAACATTTGAATGAAATTGTCAAAACACAATACAGGTACTATGTAATTCCATTTATATTAAGTTGCTATAGTCATGTCTGACTCTTTGTGACCCTACAGACCATGCCCTCCCAGGTTCTGTCCATGGGGATTCTTCAGGCAAGAATACTGGAGTGGGTGGCCATACCCTCCTCCAAGGGATCTTCCTGACCCAGGGATCAGACCTGTGTCTCCTTCACTGAAGACAGATTCTTTACCACTAAATCCACCTGGGAATCCCAATTCCATTTATAAGAAACTCTAAAAAAGGGAAAATCTACTTTGTAGTGGCAGTTTCAGTGACTATGAGTGTGTGTAGTGGGGAGGTGGTATGGAGAATTGCCTCAGTGTGGGGCATAAGGGCTATTTAGTGTGTAATGAAAGTGCTTTTATAACTTGATTGTGGTTGTATTTGAAGAAATATATAAATTTTAATTCTAAATTGGTTTATTTAATTGTATGCAAACAGTGATTCAATGAAGTTAGGAACAAGAAATCACTGTACTTTTTTGCTGTCTCATAAATTATTCATTTCTTATCTAATATTTATACTGAACATCTAATCACTTGTGTAAAACATTTCCTGTTTAGATATTTTCATTCAAAGTATTACATTACCCAATACTCTCAAGTTGCATTTAAAATTTATATCTGCACAACTATTGCTAATTATACATTTGTATCTATCTACAAAATTGGCATCAACCCCAAGCTATTAGATGTGTAATTATCTAGTTGTTATGGTCAGATTCTCATTTGCATAGGCACCATGGACATGTAATCTTATTACTGTCAGTTATAGATTTCTCCCAATGTTTTTCTTAAGTCACCATTAAAGGGTCTACTTTTGTGAGAAATGCATGATGCCTACTTCTGGTATTACTTAATATTAATGAAAATGTTTTTATATGCTATATATTGAATAGATAACATATTAATATAAAATTAATTCATTACAGCATGTCATATTATTCTTTTTGTCAGTAGAAGACATAATTTGTAATATTTCTTATGGACTAAGGGTAAAAAGTACTTTTGGATATACAAATTTATTACATCTACATCTTATTGGGCTTCCTTAGCTTAAATGTTAAAGAAACTGCCTGCAGTGTAGGGAACCTGGGTTTGATCTTTGGGTCAGGAAAATACTCTGGAGAAGGAAATGGCAACCCACTCCAATATTCTTGCCTGGAGAATTCCATTAACAGAGCAGCCTGGCCAGCTATGGTCCATGGGATTGTGACTAACACTTTCACTTTCCTGAGATTTGCATCTAAATTGTTAAGTACACAATAAAACGTTATTAACACATCACATAATATTTACATTTTGAAATATGGCACAGTGCAGAGATTAGGTTAATAAAATGTGCCTTCTGTAATTATCTTCCATTTAGTAGCCTAAGAATTTCATGTTTTTTTTTTTTTTTTCACTTAGCATAATTTCCTCATCAAAATAGTATTTTCCAACCACACTTGCCCTTCTGTGGAACTATTGTCAATGATATTATCCATTGTCTCTGCTGCTAAGATGCTTCAGTCATGTCCGACTCTGTGCTACCCCATAGATGGCAGCCCACCAGGCTCCCCTGTCCCTGGGATTCTCAAGGTAAGAACACTGGAGTGGGTTGCCATTTCCTTCTCCAATACATGAAAGATAAAAGTGAAACTGAAGTTGCTCAGTCGAGTCTGACTCTTAGCGACTCCATGGACTGCAGCCTACCAGGCTCTTCCATCCGTGGGATTTTCCAGGCAAGAGTACTGGAGTGGGGTGCCATTGCCTTCTCCACCATTGTCTCTACTGCCCTATATAACTTGAGTTTCACCTCAGGAACTCCTATTATTTCTTAAAATTTCTTTGATTTTATATTTGTATCACTTTTTTGTCTCCTAGTTTTATTGTGATATAATTGACATTCTATGGTTTCCCTGATAGCTCAGTTGGAAAAGAATCCTCCTGCAGTGTGGGAGACTCCCAGTTCGATTCCTGGGTCAGGAAGATCCCCTGGAGAAGGGATAGGCTACCCACTCCAGTATTCTTGGGCTTCCCTTGTGGCTCAGCTGGTAAAGAACCTGCCTGCAATCCAGGGGACCTGGGTTCCATCCGTGGGTTGGGAAGATTCCATGGAGAAGGGAAAGGCTATCCACTCCAGTATTGTTGGCTGGAGAATTCCAAGGACTCTATAGTCCATGGGGTCACAAAGAATTGGACACGACTGAGGGACTTTCACTTTCCAATCGACATTCAGCACTAAGTTTAAAATGTACAATATAATGATTTGACTTACATACTTCCATGGAATGATTATCATAATAACTTGATGAACATCCATGATCTCATATAGATAAAATATTAAAGAAATAGAAAAAACATTTTCCTTGTGGTGAGAACTCTTAGGAATTACTCTTACTTTCATATGTAACACATATCAGTATTATATTTAGCATGTTGTACATTAAATCCTCAGTATGTTTCATCTTATAACTGGAAGTTTGTACATTTTTGACTGCTTTCATTCAATTCCTCATCTCCCAATCACTTACATCTGATAACCACAAAATATATCTTTTTCTGTAAGCTTTTTCTGTAAGCTTGTTTGTGAAGAATTATTGACCTGCAGCACAATGTTAGTTCCTGTTACACAAAATAACTTCTATATATTTTGAAATGATAATTACTATAAGTCTAGTTATGATATGTCACCATACAAAGATATGGCATGGTTACTAAATATATCCCTTACACCGTACATTTCATATGCATGATACATTTATCTTGCAACTGGAAGTTTGTACGTCCTTAATCTTATTCATCTGTTTCTGTTCTCCCCACCACCCTGGCTCCCTCTGGAAACCATCCATATGTTCTTTGTACCTATAATTCTGTTTCTGTTTTATGTTTGTTCATTTGTTCTGTTTTTCAGATTCCATATATAAGTGCAGTCGTATGGTATTTGTCTTTCTTGGTTTGACCTACTTCACTTGGCATAATATTCTCTATGTCCATCCATGTTATCACAAAAGGCAAGGTTTCATTTTTTATGGCTGAGTGATACATAGATATCATATAATATATATACATATGCATTTATATCACATTTTCTTTATTCATTCATTTTTCATGGGCATTTATGTTTCTTCCATATCTTGGTTATAGTAAATAATGCTGTGAAGGAATAAGTGCTTTTGTTTTCTTCAGATAAATAGCCAGGAGTAGAACCGCTGGATCATGTGATTGTTCTATTTCTAATTTGTTGAGGACTTTCACACTGTTTTTTCATAGTGCTTGCACCAATCTACATTCTCACCAACAGTGCAGAAAATTTTTCTTTTTGTCACATCTTCACCAAAACATGTTATTTGCTTTATTTATGAAAATAGATGATGGGTTTGGCTGTGTCCCCTCTCAGCTAGTTGCTTGTTTTGAGGAAGTTCAGTACTGGTGCCTATAGGCTGGTGCGCAGGGCCAGGTCCTGAGGCGAGAAATCAAGAGGACGATTTCCAAAATGGGGCTGGTGAGCGCCAGTGTACATGCAATAGAAGGGGCTCCCCCAGAAGGGCTGCTATCAGGGCTTGGGTCCCGGGAGTGAGTGTCAGCTGCCTCGTGCCTCCTCAGGAGATTTCCCAAGAACGGTAGGTAGGCTTGACATAGGCCCCTTCCAAGTTCCTTTGTCTGCCCTGGGTCCCAGAGCAGGTGAGATTTTGTGTGTTCCCTTTAAGAGAAGAATGCCAAAATGCCAAAGAACATTCAAACTACCACACAATTGCACTCATCTCACACGCTAGTAAAGTAGTATTCAAAATTCTCCAAGCCAGGCTTCAGCAATATATGAACCATGAACTTCCAGATGTTCAAGCTGGTTTAGAAAAGGCAGAGGAATCAGAGGTCAAGTTGCCAACATCTGTTGGATCATCGAAAAAGCAAGAGAGTTCCAGAAAAACATCTATTTCTGCTTTATTGACTATGCCAAAACCTTTTACTGTGTGGATCACAATAAACTGTGGGAAATTCTTCAAGAGATGGGAATACTAGACCACCTGACATGCCTCTTGAGAAATGCGTGTGCAAGTCAGGAAGTAACAGTTAGAACTGGACATGAAACAACATACTGCTTGCAAATAGGAAAAGGAGTACGTCAAGGCTGTATATTGTCACCCTGCTTATTTAACTTATATGCAGAGTACATCATGAGAAACACTGGGCTGGAAGAAGCACAAGCTGGAATCAAGATTGCCAGGAGAAATACCAATAACCACAGATATACAGATGACACCATCCTCATGGCAGAAAGTAAAGAGGAACTAAAGAGTCTCTTGATGAAAGTAAAAGAAGACAGTGAGAAAGTTGGATTAAAGCTCAGCATTCAGAAAACTAAGATCATGGCATCTGGTCCCATCACTTTATGACAAATAGAAGCGTAAACAGTGGAAACAGTGTCAGACTTTACTTTTTGGGCTCCAAAATCACTGTAGATGGTGACTGCAGCCATGAAATTAAAAGACACTTACTCCTTGGAAGGAAAGTTATGACTAACCTAGACAGCATATTAATAAGCAGAGACATTACTTTGTCAACAAAGATCAAAAGACTGTGGTTTTTCCAGTAGTCATTTATGGATGTGAGAGTTGGACTATAGAGAAAGCTGAGCATCGAAGAATTGATGCTTTTGAATTGTGGTGTTGGATAAAACTTTTGAGATTCCCTTGGACTGCAAGGAGTTCCAACCAGTCCATCCTAAAGGAGATCAGTCCTGAGTGCTCATTGGAAGGACTGACGTTAAAGCTGAAACTCTAATCCTTTGGCCACCTCATGCGCAGAGTTGAATCATTGGAAAAGACCCTGATACTGGGAAGGATTGGGGGCAGGAGGAGACGGGGATGACAGAGAATGAGATGGTTGGAGGGCATCACCGACCTGATGGACATGAGTTTGGGTAGACTGCAGGAGTTGGTGATAGACAGGGAGGCCTGGCATGCTGCATTCCTGGATTCACAATGAGTGGACACGACTGAGTGACTGATCTAAACTGAACTGAACTTTAAGAGTAGAGACTGCTTCATTTACCCTCTGCTGCTGCTGCTGCTGCTGCTAAGTCGCTTCAGTCGTGTCCGACTCTGTGCGACCCCATACACAGCAGCCCACCAAGCTCCCCCGTCCCTGGGATTCTCCAGGCAAGAATACTGGAGTGGGTTGCCATTTCCTTCTCCAGTGCATGAAAGTGAAAAGTGAAAGTGAAGTTACTCAGTCAAGTCTGACTCTTAGTGACCCCCTGGACTACAGCCTACCAGGTTCCTCCATCCATGGGATTTTCCAGGCAAGGGTACTGGAGTGGGGTGCCATTGCCTTCTCCTCATTTGCCTCTGGCTCTCCCAAAATAAGCTGCAGTGGCCTTCAAAGTCAAACATTGTCAAGACTGTCTCTCCAGTGTGGCACCCCTGTGCTGGCGAACCTGATGTGGAGGAGAGCCCCTGAAATGGCAACCATTCCCCCTTCTGTGGGTCACCCACCCAAGGCACCCACTCTCCTACCCATCTCATTCTTCCTTTATATCTATAGTCGACAATGGTCTTTTATGGTAGATTCCAGTATTTTCCATAGATGGTTGTTTTATAATTAGTTATAATTATGGTTTGCCTGTGAGAAGAGGGGGATTCAGGGTATTTCTACTCAGGCATCTTGGGAACAATTCTCTTACACTGTAATTTTTAGTGGAACCATAGTTTTCCACTTTATGCAATACTATAAATTGAAAATCTTTCTGTCTTAAGATTTATTTTAATATTTTTACTATTATTAATAGAGTAACAATGAATGCACCACTTTTACCTAATAATATTTTCTAAACAATTATAACAGGATTGAATAATAATATATAACACATACTGCTACTGCTGCTAAGTCGCTTCAATCGTGTCCGACTCTGTGCGACCACACAGATGGCAGCCCACCAGGCTCCACCCTCCCTGGGATTCTCCAGGCAAGAACACTGGAGTGGCTTGCCATTTCCTTCTCCAGTGCATGAAAGTGAAAAGTGAAAGTGAAGTTGCTCAGTCGTGTCTGACTCTTAGCGACCCCATGGACTGCAACCCACCAGGCTCCTCCGTGCATGGGATTTTCCAGGCAAGAGTACTGGAGTGGGGTGTCATTGCCTTCTCCATATAACACATAAGAATACTATAAAAATATAATAATAATAATAAAATATATCTTTTTTCAAATAAGTAATCAGATAATTTTCAAAGCACATAGTTTATTAAATATTTTTAAATATAAATAATAACCTCAAAGTTTGCTTTAATTTACATTTCCCAATACTGAATATTATTTTTATTAAATAGTAATTTTTGTGACATCTTTTCCACGCTTATACCTGCCTGTATTCTCTTCCCCTCCTTTTCTTCTCCCACTCATATATATATATATATATATATATACATATAAACACATATACCCTATTCAATCTCACTATTCATAGATTCTGTGTTTGCAAATATTCCTTTTTGTTCAAATGTATTTATTTTTTGTTTGTTTTTTAAATTTTGTTTATTTATTTTTATTAGCATGTACTTGCTTTACAATTTTGCATTAGTTTCTGCTGTACAACGAATGGCATTAGCTGTAGGTGCACGTATATCTCCTTCCCTTTCAGACCTCCTTCCCCCTGCTACCCCCATCCTTGCCTCTAGACCATCATAGATCATCCATCTGAGCTCCCTGTGCTACATAGCAGCTTCCCATTAGCTGTCTACTTCACACATGGAATCAAGAATCAAATGTATTTGTAATCCTCAAATCAATGGCTGCAGAGAATTTGCAGTCACTCATGGCTGAAACGGAGAAGACAATGGCACCCCACTCCAGTACTCTTGCCTGGAAAATCCCACAGATAGAAGAGCCTAGTGGGCTGCAGTCCATGGGGTCACTAGGAGTCGGACACGACTGAGCGACTTCACTTTCACTTTTCACTTTCATGCATTGAAGAAGGAAATGGCAACCCACTCCAGTGTTCTTGCCTGGAGAATCCCAGGGACGGGGGAGCCTGGTGGGCTGCTGTCTATGGGGTCGCACAGAGTCGGACACGACTGAAGCGACTTAGCAGCAGCAGCAGCAGCATGATTAAAAAAAGTGTCATCACTTGCATGTTCCAGCTGAAATCAAATAGGGCTGCACTCTTTTCTCCTTAGTTCAGTTCTCAAACTGGCAATAGGCATCATAATCACAGATTACTTAGTGCAAAGTTTTGGGCATTTTTATGCTGTTTAAAATGGCCCCCTAGCATAGTATTGTCTAGGGCTTTCTGTTTGAAAGAAGGCTATGATGCGTTATGGAGGAAGTGACTAGAAAGCAAGTGTGTTTAATAAACTGCATGCATTCATGAGTTGTTTTGCTGTTGGCTGTGAGTTCAATGTTAATGAACAATAAGGTGGCATTAAACAGAAACGCACCTAAAAAACATCTATGTATTGATTGCTTGGTAAAAATGTGACCAGAGTTTTGCAAAAGCCTAATCCTGTGTTTCTCCTAGAAGCAATGGTTCAGTATGTGTTCATATATATGTGGTATACGTGTGGGTATAGTAATTAGTCTGTATTCCATCATTGATTTCTATTTTTCTCACTTTTATGGCTTTTTATTTTTTTATGGTTTATTCTTTGATGAATAGAAAAACTCTTTTCTGAATGTTTCCATTTGCTTTATATATAGGAAACTTCTTTCTGTCTCATGAGCTACTACATGTGTGCCCATATTTTCTTATAGTTTAATGATTTATGACATTCAACTTTTTAATACATCTGGGTTTTATTTTTTATGTAAGGTGCATAACACTGTTATTCAAGAAACCTGCTCCGTAATTAAAATGTTTCCTTTTGTTACACATGCCAGAGGCAAATGGAACTAATACCCATGGGTCCCGTCACGTGTATTATTCCCTTTGAAGGTATGTCTCTGTTAATTAAATAAATACACCATTATTGGTAAAATATGACTTCTCAGCTCTCTCTTTCATGAAGAGTGTTGGTCAGAAGTTAACATCAGCCTTACAGCCACAAGGTAAAATATTTTAGTTTCAGCTTATTGTTTGTATGCAGATGTTTTGATTGTTGTTTATTTTCCTTGGGACATTTTGTTTGTTACTTCATGGTATGGAACTTTCTGAGGGCATCCTTTGCATTTTAATAATGAGACTAAGTCCCCAACAGCTGACTGTGGGCTTTTTGCCTGGGTGGTCCTCGGAATGTGACACCCCCTGTGTTGTCCCAGACATCAAAGGATCCCTGGCAGGCAAGGCAGGAATTGACAATGGCCACATTCCTTGGGTCTGGCTGCAAAACATGGTCAAGAATCATTCCACTCCTCTGCTTAGTGCATGAATCACCCCATCAAAACCCTGAGTTTGTTGTTTAAAATAAACAACCTAATCCATCTAATTCTCCTATCTTCCTCCCTTATTGAGTCCTACCTTTAGAACACCAAAGACTAGACAAAAAAGTAGTTGAGAGAAGTCTTTGAGACGTGCTGCCTAAGCTGAAAATGCCAAAGCAACGCTATAGCCTCCTTTTGAATTTGTACATCAACTTGCACTTGGCATTCATAACAAATTGCTCTTGTGCCGAGAAATGGGTCTTAGGAGAATCACATAAGTGTCACTATAAATGCTTCACAGAACGTGAAAGCCCTCTTCTGTGCACAATATTGTCAGACTTTATTCCACACATTAGTGCAGTGCTTTAGTACATTTTAGGGTTGTCTCTGTAATGAAGGGATTCACCTTCTAGTGTCCTCAGTCCTTTTGATCTTTCCCTGAACAAGGAACAAATAAAGGAGAACACTTTAGCTAGAAATTTGAAACTCCACAGGGCAACAAGTTCTAAATAGAAACTGAAGACTCTGGATACACACAATACAATTCTAGCTTTTGTCAGAGGGGAAAAAATATGTCACCACATAATTAAAATAGATTATCTGTAAGAGAAAATTAACAAGATAGCTCATAAAGTGTCAGGAAGAAACTATCCGCTATCTTTGAATTGGCCGATTGCCATAACTTGTACAAGAAATGTATTTGAACCTCATTAGCTTTTTGCATTTCCTTAGACTGAGCTTGAAAAGTGAATCCCAGGGACTGCGTAGGGTCGCACAGAGTTGGACAGGACTGAAGTGACTTAGCAGCAGCAGCAGCAGACTGAGCTTACCTCCTACAACTTTTTTGCTGCCTCCATCTTGATTTAAACTCTTTTTCATTCAGACTATAAGACTGTTATTACAAAACACCGCATTCCACATGTTGTTGCTGTTCGGTCAGTAAATCATGTCTGATTCTTTGCAACCTCACGCACTGTCTCACAAGTGGCTTCCCTGTCCGTCACTGTCTCCCAGAGTTTGCTCAGACTTGTGTCCTTTGAGTCGGTGATGCTCTCCAACCATCTCATCCTCTGCCTTTGCCTTTGCCTTCAGTCTTTTCCAGCGTCACCACTCGACTCAAAAAACCAATGACAGACTCCAACCACCAAGGGCAGTAATTCTAAAATATTCTGATTTTATGTCACCAGGAATCATAATACTGAACCGCTTTGCCTGGTCATTCTAATCTTCCATACCTTCGAAGTGTGTCCTCTTTTCAATTTCCTATTCCATCTACCTGCTAGCCTCACTTCTTTGTTCTCATCCTTGGTAATCTGTTTCACCAACTCTTCTCAGTATGCCATCTTAATTTCTTTGCACCTATTAACCATCTAAACACTAAGAGCTTCAGAGTTTAATAGCTACATGCTATTGTTATAGAAATTAGACATTCTTCTCCAAACAAATTGAAACTGCCCTGGAGGTATAAATCGCATACTATAATTTCTCAATTTTAAAACATATTGTATAAGAAAATGTGAAGTTAGGAAAGTGGAGAAGAGTGTGTGTGGTGATTAATGTTGATGGTAAAAATTGACAAAGACATTTTACTTGTATCATGAGGCAATCGTCAGTAACAAAAATTTCCTTGGGGAAATCAATTTGGATATTTTAAAATTTTAGTGTACTGCATGCTCATCAAAGGATTTTGGTCAGAATTAGGACAAGGTATATAGAGTTCATTATGAAAGATGATGTGGGTAGATTGAACTAAAAAGGTTTTATTTTATTTTTTCCTGACTCATTGCTGTAGCTGGTTTTCCCTAATAAAAATTCATGTATATCTTGTAAATAAATGAAATTCCTTCAATACAAAAGAATATAATGGAAAATGTGTGCATTTGTCTGGTTGTAGCAGCAATTTCAGGAGTAAGGGGTAGGGTGAGAACTGATCAGTGCAGAAGACATGTCCAAAGAAGGATATTTCTCATATCACTTGAATTTATTTTGGCCTCTTGGCCCCCATGACGTCCAGTCCTTCAAGATGCTGACTGGCCACATTTGCCACAGAGCGACGGATTGAGGAAGGTTAAGGAAATGCGCTCCTACCCTGCCTGTCCCGGGCTTGAAGCCATGGTCGGTATTCATCCTCTGGCTCTTCCGTCAGCCAGCACTCACCTCCTGGGATCACCCAGACTTTCCTTGTCAAGTTTATTACAAGTTCCGAGTTGTTTGCTCTTGTCAGGCTGTGGTTAGTGCAATTGATCATTTAGTTATAACTGAGCACTGAAGCAGCAATAGAGAGTGACTTTCATGAATTCCAGATGAATTCCTTTAAGCTCCCTGTCTGTAACAACTCTAGAATCTTGTGGTAATAGGATCATTAGCCTTTCCTATTTTCCTGTCACTGTACTGACGTGAAGAAATCAAAATGACCCAATGCTGATCTTACCTCCAAGTTCCGTGGAAACCTTCCTGGGTTATTTCCTGGAGATCTTTCCTCTATGGGATCCAGGCTCTCCAGTTCAGTGGGTGCTCGTGTCATGGGATTCAACAATACAAATTCTGAAAATAACAACAAGAGTGCCGCTGAGAATACCCAGTCCTACTTCAAACTCTTGGGCTATGGACCTGTGTATTGTAGTTACTTTGGACATAGCATCATATGTCAGGCATTGGCTCAATGTATGTCCTGTATCCCAGATAGTGTCCAGAGCTTTTGCTGGAGATCGATTATACTGAGTTAATGGAAGGAGATTTTGAGAATCAATTCCCAAAATTTATCCCAATTGATGATTTTCAATTAAATCAGCCATGATGGGGGTATCTGCACCTTGAAAACTGACAAATGTGTCATTAAGACATTTATTTATTTATTTTTGGAAAACCAGTTGTTGAACTTTTACCAGCGTACCACAGGCACTGCCTCTATTATGCAGTGAGTTGTTCTAGAGTTGGCATCGTATCTGATCTTCATTCTATCATTCTTCTAGGCTTCCAACTTCTGAATGATATGCTATATTATAGGAGCAATGGACTCAATGGTTAAAAAAAGAAAAAGATTTTGTCCTATTTCTTTTGGTATAAAAGAATCACATGGTCTAGGAAAAAAAATGTGTGGAATACAAGTCTTGAAAAAATCATGAATTTCATAAGCTGTCAGACAGTGGTACTGAAACATATCCTGACATATATCAAGTCTGGTAAAGGCTTCCCAGGTGACACTAGTGGTAAAGAACCAGCCCTAGTGCAGGAGACTTAAGAAATGCAAGTTTGATCCCTGGATCAAGGAGATCCCCTGCAGGAGGGCATGGCACTCCGTTCCCATATCCTTGCCTGGAGAATCCCATGGATGGTGGAACCTGGAGGGTTATAGTCCATAAGGTCATACAGAGTCAGACACAACGGAAGTGACTTAGCACACATGCATGCAAGGGCCTGTTACTGTCTCCTTTTAGATGGAAAACGTCCAACATAACCAGCCTTCCATTAAGCGGCTAATTGAACTCTTTGTGTGATGCCACCTTACCAAGTGCACACACAACTTTGACTTCTGCTGTTAGCAAGCTGGGGATTCAGCATCAGTAGTAATTTGGCTAGCCATCATGAGGGGGAATCCATGCTTTGGATTGATGTATATATATGCCACCCATTACAGATGTTTCATTTCTGTTCCAATAGTTAAACTACCTGGAGTCATATCTAGTTGGATTTTGAATATACTTCTGCCGTGAGCATGCTTTGAAGGTTATTGTCATGACACCCAAAGATCTGCACACACTATATTGATTCCCACATCCCCATTCACATGACTCTGCCCAAAGCTTCCCTGACTCTAATCTGTCAATCTTATTCTTTCTAGAGCCCTAAAAGCTGCACCTTTTTCCACTCTCCAGGATTCTGTGTATAGTCATAACTCATGCCATTTGTACTTTTCTCTAAAGTAATGCGTTGGCCAAAAAGTTTGTTTGGAAAAATGTAATGGAAAAACCCAAACAAGCTTTTTAGCCAACCCAATGGATACCAGTAAGTATGTTGCTTAGAACTCAGTGTCTGAGTCACCAGGGAAGCCGAAGAATATTGGAGTGGGTAGCTTATCCCTTTTCTAGGGGCTCTTCCTGACCCAGGAATCAAAGTCGGGTCTCTTGCATTGCAGACAGAGCCACTAGCTGAGCTACCAGGAAAGTCCAAATGAAAGAAAAAAAAATTCCCCTTTGGCCTGATAAAGTTAAAAGATTGTCTTCAGGGCAAAGTTTTAGAAATGAAGAGTGATTGAATATTCAAACCATAGCAAGGAGGCTATCTTATATGGTTTGAGCTAAATAAGTAGAAGGAAGAAAAAGGAGTGAAAAAGAGAGAGGGTGCAGGTTCCCAGATTACAAACAGCTTCAAATGTCAAAGGCATTTTTTTTTTCAAATTTTAAATATTATGTATGACAGTTCAGTTATTTTTAAGTAATTCTTCTTTATCCCCTCTATTATTCCTCATGTGTTCAGAATTATTTTCCCCTGTGTTTCTTCTCTGCTTTCCTCCCTCCATTTCTCTTTCTCCCTTTTTTCTTCCATTTTCCACTTACTTCATTCTGTCTGAACTTCTTTTGAAGACCCCGTGGAGACTGGTGATAAATACGTAAACAGATCTGAAAAACCTCTAACATGAAACATGCTCTCCCCATCCACCCAACCCCTATTTCTAGTAGAAGCCATGGCTCTGAATTTTAATGTCCCCTGGATTATATTTTGATATGTTTAGATTGTTTCCTGCCAAAAGAATGAGTCAAAAAGACACATAGCAAAGCTTTTCCAATCATTCTAAATAACTTGATTCCTCAACAGACTTACGCTACCATAGTGTCTTAGAGCAGGGGAGAACTTGTTTGATCAATTAAGGCAAGTTTAAAAATTATTGTCTCAAAGATATTGTCGAAATGCATCCGTGGTCCAATGGACCCACATAATTGGTTCCATCTGATAATATATTTAAAGCAAGTCCATTATGTTGAACTTTCATTTCTCTACTCATTTATATGTTCATTGATTTTATTCTAACCCAATCATTCACTTGTATCTACTAGGTTCTGGATTTTCAGATTTGGCTTTTAAATAAAAAGATCAACATTTATTTTCATGTCTCTAGATATTTAATAAATCATTCGAATATCTATAAACTGTGTGCCAGGCACAGTGTTAGGCAGTGGAGGTAGGTGCGTTCAACCCAGTTTCCCCTGTTAATTGATGTTTAATTGACAATAGATTATATATACATGTGGAGTTTTGCTCAGAAGTCAGAACTGAAGTTAAAAATGTGAATTTTTGAAACTGTCAAGTACTTCTTACTTTCCAAAATGCTTTCCAAACTACGTGTTTGAGAACTCTACCTCCTTGAGATTTAGAACACTGAGAAGTCTTCCAGAAAAGAAGCTAGTTAACCAAGTGAGCACAAATTATTGACTATGGCTCCTCTTCTCAGAAAAAGGCTGACAAGATCTCACTACATTGATTTTCTGGAAGACAAAATTTGAATATATAAATCAGATATAACAGATTTATATCATATGTTCTTATTCAAATAATTTCCCAGGGATATTTATAATACTGATATATTCATGAGTGCTCATATATTTTACCAAGAAAGCAAGAGATACAGAGTAAATAGGACATCATCAAATTTGACATGCTAGCATTTTGCAAAGATGATTCTCGCCATCTACCAAGCTCTAGGTTCTCTGAAAGGTTTGACATTTTATCTGCAGAGATAAATTCTAAGCATATTCTTCCTTAAGACTTTCCTAGCAAGAAGTAGAAGAACAATACGTGTAGGCAGTGCACTTTCCCTACCTCTGAATTCTCCAGATATTTCCCTAGACAGAGTCAAAGGAAAAAATCAAATAGAAAATCAATGTGACCTCTGCAGATGCAAAAGGCACATGGATGTGAGGGTCATTTGCATGATGTGTCTTCTCTTTATTCTTCCTGCTTCTTCTGACCCCTTCAGACACAACATGAAGCCATCTGTGAGCTGTCAAGATAAGTCCCTCAGGGCCATCACTTTGTTTTAAAACTTGGAGGTTTTAAGACACTGTCAAAAAAAAAAAAAAAAAAATTGCCTGGAGCTGTGCTGACCCTACGAGGTTTGTGAGCACAGTGGTTGGACAAGAAAAGAAGTAGGGGCAGAAGCTACCATGCAAGGCATGCAGTGAACACAAGGTCTTCTTGGATCCCTAACAACAAGAACCACACTAGGGCATTTGGGCTTTTTATAGCCAACTTTTATGTTCTGTTTTTTGTAAAAATGTGTTTTACAGGTGAGCCAAAGCTTATAACAAGGGAAAGAAGGTATGAAGAGGAGCTGGCTCGTACTCCTTCAGCAATATCCAAATAAAAAGAACAGAAACAAGGGAGAGACTGATGCCTTTTCCTTCGAAGCCAAAGGAGAAAAAGAAAAGTCATGCTATTGGCCAACTCTACCTGCTGGTAATAATTAGGTCAGCCCACTGAGAACATGAAACACAATGATTTTTAAATTGACATTTCTTAATTTTTCACAGAATTGGGCACGAAGCATGTACCTTCATCCAGCATGCTGCAGCCACGTGCCTGGATTTTGCCCAGGAATGTTGGACCTCTGGACGCACGAGTATGCTGGGCTTTATGGGGACTTCTGGGCACTGGTTCCTCCCTCCCGTTGGTTCTAGGTGAGTTCTTACTGGCATCAAAAAAATTTGGCCACCTGCAGCAAGTGAGGCTGGACCAAGTGAATGATGGAGCTTAGACACAGAGGTGAATTGTTTGGTTCCCCCAAATATCAACATGAAATGAAAAGTGGAAGTGTTAGTTGCTCAGTCAAGTAGGATTCTTTGCCACCCCATGGACTGTAGCACACCAGGTTGCTGTCCGTGGAATTCTCCAGGCAAGAATCGTGGAATGGGTTGCCACTGGGGATCTTCTCAACCCAGGGATTGAACCCGGGTCTCCTGCATCACGGGCAAATTCTTTACTGTCTGCGCCACCAGGGAAGCCTGAAACGAAAAGTGGAGGGTGAAAAATTAAAAGGTATGTGTACTGAGCTAGTAATCAGCACCAAGCCAAATAGAGAAACAGCGAATGCGGAGACTTCTCATTTCTCTAAAGGAATATCTTCCTGAAGACAGTAGGGGAAATATAAATAGCCAGTCAGGCTGCTCTCTTCGTATGATTCTCCAGGCAAGAATGCTGAAGTGGGTTGTCACTTCCTCCAACCAGGGATTGAACCCATGTTTCCTGTGTCTCCTGCAATGGCAGGAAGATTCTTTACCACTGAGCTACCTGGAATATAGAGATCTTAAGAAAGAAATCATCAAGGGTCCTCTCCAAAACTCAGTACTTGCCTGCCTCACCAACCACCTCATTCCTTGCCTTTGATCTGTCTGTCTTATCCCTTCACTTTGTAAGCACATCAAATAATTTTAATTTCCTGTATACATTTGCAAATCCCTTCACAATAACACTTTAGTCATTTAAAGAATAACTGTGAATTGTGGTCCAGTCCAGCTGACAGACCAAGAAAGTCATCACAACTTCTCAAATAATTTCCACCCACTTCCAGTCTTGCGGTCAGCTGTGGGAGAACCCGAATGAACGCAAAGCCTGGATCCAGTGACAATTTGCTATTGTTCTATGTATGCTTCTCCACTGCACTTAACTTCATAACCTAAATTTTGGTCAGGCACAAATATTTACCACTTTTCAAACAAAATATCTATGAACTAGTTCCAAGTTTTCTTTTCCGTTATTTAGATTGGCAATTCAAACCCTGCCACAGTAGCCACTTTGCGAAGTTCTAACCCTCATCTCACAGATGATAACAGTGTAAGCAAACACGCCCCACTCCTCCTCCAGCATCTGGGCACACTAGACCACTGTACTTCTTACTCTTCCACCTCCTCTCCCTCACTCAGGTCATGTCTTTCATGGTCCCCTGAGTTGCTTTAACAAGAGAAACTTGAGCAGAAGTGATGCAAGCCCTTCTGGATAGAAATTTAAAGAGCCATTGCATGCTTTTCTGTGTTTCTTACCTTCTTTGTTTGTGTCTTGATGGTGATGAAAGCACCAAAGCAAGACTCCTTCAGTGTTACCAGGAGTATAACTGTCCCCTGCCTACAGCTGAACCACACTGAATATGTGTCACAGGTGAGAAACAAATGTGTGTGTGTGTGTGTGAAGCACTGAGGTTTTGGAATAGCTTAATATCAGCTTAATCTGTCTTCACTCTACCTTCTGACTCTGATTCATTCAATGTGAATTAAGCTCCTCTTGCCTTTGTTCAGTATCACTGTTTTTGTATTACAAGTAGGACATCTGTATTATTGTAGGACACTTAAAAACTGATTCTATACATGTATCTATGAAGTTATTGTTTATAGAAATTAAAGAAATATTTGATTCCACTTGTAATTCTAATACCAAATAATGACTTGAATAAGTGATATAAGTGAATAAGTGGCATTTACTTTAATAAACAGGACGGTTAAACATTTCTACGATCTTCTTTCAAATCTCTATCTGGTCCTTGATAGAAAAAGTGTTTTCTCTCATTAAAATGTTGATTTTTTTTTTTTTATTGGTATAAAATGCTTAAGGTATCAACAGAATGGGCTCAGCACTTGGATATTTTAAGTAAATTGTTTCATGATTAAACAGGAAATTATGACAACATCTAATCATAACCTATTATTAGTTCAGTAGATTATCTGTAAAGAAATGAGAAAAAAAGAAGTCCAGAAATCTAAAAAATGTAGCATTTCATAGTATAATCTATACCCTGCCCTTCACCTTCGTAAGTAACATAAATGGATAATGACCTTTTGGTCCAAAGAAGCATCCTGACATTTTTATCATATTTACCTTTATCTGACATTAGATCTGTTCTAACCAAAAATTATATATATATATATATATATCTCTATCTAATATCTAACTTAAGAGTATCCAGTTAAACAAGAGCATCTCAACTGATTCCAAATCTGAGAGCATTATATGAGGTGACCTTTTTTCCTGTCTCCCTATGGTTTGCATAGAAAAAGAAATCTCAAGGATGAGTCTTTAAGATGTGTTCAACACTGCTATGACTGTACCCATGGGGTTATGTCAAGAAAGTATTGTTGCTTGTAATTAATAAAAAAGACAATCTATCAATGTACAGCTATTAAATCTATCAATGTATAGTCATTAACTAACTTTTTATAAGGGACACTTCTACAGTTATATATACTGCCCGTTCACTACCTGTTATGGGCTGAAGTATGGGCTGTTTGTTTGGCTGTCTCTCCCAAAAATTGTATGTTGAAATCCTAACACCAGGTCTCTGCAAAGGTGACTTTTTTTTTTTTTCCAAAATAAAGCATATAAAGGTATAGTTAATTAATACGAGGCCAAATTAGAGGAAGGTGGAGCTGCTTATCCAATGTGACTGATGCCCTTCTAAGAAGACACCCATAGGAAAGACAGAAGCGCCCTGGAAGAATGCCAGGTGATGATGAAGCAGAGATTGGAATTACACAGCTGCAAGCCAAGAGAGATAAAAAACTGTCAGCAAGCCACCAGCAGTCAGGATGAGGCAAAGAAAATTTCCTACAGGTTTCAGATGGAGCATTGAACCCCAGATTCCAACACTATGATTTCAGACTCACAGTCTCTAGAACTGTGAGACAGTAACTGTCTATTGTGCTAACCCACCTCTTTGTGGTTCTTTGTTACGGCAGCTCTGAGAATCTAAGATACTCCATTACCATTTAAAGTACCTGAACCAGGGGAAGCATGAAGGCAAGAACCCAAGTAGGACAGGAACTCAAGATGAAAATGTGACAGCTGCCTAATGCGTGGCAGCTTGGAAAGCATTAGGCAGGGATGGAGGTGGTGTTGCTTCTGCCTGACAAGGTTTTAGAAGATTTAGAACTCCGAGTCACCCTGTGAGAAAAAGGGCCATGTGACATGAAGCCATGTGACATGAGACATCCCTTAATCCTGAGGGATTCACCTGCCTCTCAAGAGCTCTGTGAAATCCATCTATGTGTTTTTCCCCTTCAAGTACAGGATCATCCACAACATTTACAGCTGTTCCATGATGCAAAAGAAACATTCATTCAGCAAAGTAAACATTCAAGAGAGGACTTGGAAGCACAAGTTCTTTTGCATTTTTATAAAAGATGAATTGCAAACACATATATTCTAAATATTATCTAAATTAAAAACTTGATCTCTCATTTCACATTTAGTTTCAGCCAGTCCTAATCAGCTCAATATATTAATTTCCAGAAAACATTTCCTAAAATGACCTTAATTGGAACACAAACAACCTTAAGGATAATGAGAAACTAGGAAGAAAAGGAGATCAGACTTAGATAAAATACAAATCTGAATAATAAGACCAGATGAGCTCTGTACAGTTTCCTTTAAACAAATGTATTATTAAAGGAAATAGCTTAATATGCAAACTCATTAAATCACATTCCAGTGTCATTTTTTCCCCTTTAAATAACTCTTTTCTGAATCAATGCAAACCAGCACTTAAGCTGTTTCCTCAGAGTATGTTTGATTTGTAAATACAGGGCAAAGGAATAAAAACAACAAAAACATCCTATTAAAAAGCAGACTAATTGGCAAAATGCCTTCTGAGCTTTCAACGGATTTAAAAATCCCAGCCAAGCGCCTGAATTTATGGTAGTTTTATCTTTCATCACGGTTGTCAGGTGACTTTCATCTGTATGCCCAGCATTCAGCTCTCTACAGACTTTCGAAGCGTAAATCAGCCCTTGAACTTGGTCATGAGAAGACATTTGACATGGACTGCTCTAGAGAGACTAAAATATGTCTCTCTTATCGAATTGTTTGCTCTGAATTGATATTGAATTCTTCTTCTTCCAGTCACTCACAGGCTCGTTTCAACTTTGTTTTTCTAGCCTCTCTCTCCCCACTCTTGAGTGGCAGGTATATTAGCTAAATTTGTCAGGCTAGTGGCCTGTCCCCCAGAGCAAACCAGGAAGGACTGACCTCAAGTTCACAGCATGCGCGGCCAGCACAGCCTTCCCCATCAGTCCATGCCAGTGAAGACCAGGCGGGTTCTCAGCTGCCTTCCTGAGTGAGCTTGATGATCAAGTTTATCCCATCAGGAAGGAAAGTGTTGGTCAGAGTCCAGTTGCATGGCTTATGTTGAGAGTGAACTTTTTGACATTTCAAATCTGCCATATCAAATTAAGCAGAATAAAGCCGGCTGTTTGCTGGATTATTTATACCATCACAGGAAACTTGGAATGACTTATTAAAGAATGGAAATATTTCTCTTTCTTTAGCAAGAAGCTTGCCTCTGCCAAGATACACAGCAACTGGCTGGGTATGAGAATGGTGCTAGAAAGTTCCCACTTCCAAGGTTATTAAAACATACCTGGGCTTGTTTAAAAGCCCAGCTGAGCATGAGGATGAACACTGAGGCTGCTCACTGAGCTATGTGGGCAGACCCTGTTACAGGCGCATGAAAAACAAAAGGAGCAGGGGCATTTGATTTTGCTGAGAATATTGCTGACCATAAGCTTTGGACAAAGGTGTTTATCACCCTAATAAGCCCCAAGGAATGCTGCCGGAAGGGTGACTCTGAAAGCGGTTTTAACGGCCTTTCTCATTTACTTAACTAAGCTGAGTCCAGAAATCGCTGATGAAAGCGAGCGATGGAATTTGGCAATATAAGCTCTGTATACGTGAGACTTTTTTTTTTTAGTGCAATTTTACTTTTTCATTACAAGACAATATTGGTTCCAGTAAATAAATTGAGGGTGTAGCCATAGATGAAGCTTTTAGGCACTCAAAACCTTACCACCCAAAGGTACCAATTATGGACAATTATGTATTTTGTATAAAATTATGTACAAATCTTCCAATTATTTACCTTTATCAGTCTTTTCTTCTATGAAAAATAACATTTATACTCACAAATTGTCCAAGGAAAAAAATACATTGTTTGGTAATATGTACTTTAAGTAAACCAGTTGCTGCTGCTGCTAAGTCACTTCAGTCGTGTCCGACTCTATGTGACCCCATGGACGGCAGCCCACCAGGCTCCCCCGTCCCTGGGATTCTCCAGGCAAGAACACTGGAATGGGTTGCCATTTCCTTCTCCAATGCATGAAAGTGAAAAGTGAAAGTAAAGTCGCTTAGTTGTGTCCAACTCTTAGCGACCCCATGGACTGGAGCCTACCAGGATCCTCCGTCCATGGGATTTTCCAGGCAAAAGTACTGGGGTGGGGTGCCATTGCCATATGTACTAATACACATATACGCTTTCATACATATACTTTTATACACATAGGCATATGTATATATATATAAATATTAAAACACACAAATGCACACATCTACATATCTATTTTATGTTTTTATTTATCTTTGAAAACATAATATCTAATCACTTGGATGTTCCCTATTTATGCAAAGTTTTTCTTTCTTTTTTTTGACTAAGTTGTTTGTATATTCCTTTTTACCAGTACAAATAATGTTAAAATGAATATTTTCATATAGAAAGCTTCCTACATTGAATATTGCTTTAGGGTACATTTTTAAAGGTGAATTTAATTGGGTCAAAGAAAATCAACACTTTCAGGACTCACAGTTCACATTTCCCAACTGTTTTCCAGAAAGTCTGTACCAATTAACTCTCTCCTAGGAGTGTAGGTGGTTGGTTACTCTGAACAGCGAATTTCAAGGTTACAAATCAAGAGTCCCACACCATCTCCTCAGACACCTTGAACACATTTTTCTTTCCTATGCAAACCTCAAAATCAAATCTGTAAGACAAGTTGCTATGCTCTGGTCGGTAATAGTATAAAGAATATGATCACAGTACACAAAATATGCATATCTGGAGGAATCAACCTGCCTGACTTCAGGCTCTACTACAAAGCCACAGTCATCAAGACAGTATGGTACTGGCACAAAGACAGAAATATAGATCAATGGAACAAAATAGAAAGCCCAGAGATAAATCCATGCACATATGGACACCTTATCTTTGACAAAGGAGGCAAGAATATACAATGGATTAAAGACAATCTCCTTAACAAGTGATGCTGGGAAAACTGGTCAACCACTTGTTAAAGAATGAAACTAGAACACTGTCTAACACCATACACAAAAATAAACTCAAAATGGATTAAAGATCTAAACGTAAGACCAGAAACTATAAAGCTCCTAGAGCAAAACATAGGAAAACACTCTCCGACATACATCACAGCTGGATCCTCTATGACCCACCTCCCAGAAAATTGGAAATAAAATAAAAAATAAACAAATGGGACCTAATTAAACTTAAAAGCTTCTGCACAACAAAGGAAACTATAAGCAAGGTGAAAAGACAGACTTCAGAATAGGAGAAAATAATAGCAAATGAAGCAACTGACAAACAACTAATCTCAAAAATATACAAGCCACCTCTGCAGCTCAATTCCAGAAAAATTAATGACCCAATCAAAAAATGGGCCAAAGAACTAAATAAACATTTCTCCAAAGAAGATATACAGATGGCTAACAAACACATGAAAAGATGCTCAACATCACTCATTATCAGAGAAATGCAAATCAAAACCACAATGAGGTACCATTTCATGCCAGTCAGAATAACTGCGATCCAGAAGTCTGGAAGCAATAAATGCTGGAGAGGGTGTGGATAAAAGGGAACCCTCTTACACTGTTGGTGGGAATGCAAACTAGTACAGCCACTATGGAGAACAGTGTGGAAATTCCTTAAAAAACTGGAAATAGAACTGCCTTATGATCCAGCAATCCCACTACTGGGCATACACACTGAGGAAACCAGAATTGAAAGACACACGTGTACCCCAATATTCATAGCAGCACTGTTTATAATAGCCAGGACATGGAAGCAATCTACATGTCCATCAGCAGATGAATGGCTAAGAAAGCTGTGGTACATATACACAATGGAGTATTACTCAGCCATTGAAAGAACACATTTGAATCAGTTCTAATGAGGTGGATGAAACTGGAGCCTATTATACAGAGTGAAGTAAGCCAGAAAGAAAAACACCAGTACAGTATACTAACGCATATATATGGAATTTATAAAGATGGTAACAATAACTGTATACGAGATAGCAAAAGAGACACTGATATATAGAACAGACTTTTGGACTCTGTGGAAGAGGGAGAGGGTGGGATGATTTGGGAGAATGACATTGAAACATGTATAATATCATATATGAAATGAGTCGCCAGTCCAGGTTCGATGCACGATACTGGATGCTTGGGGCTGGTGCACTGGGACGACCCAGAGGGATAGTACTTGGAGGGAGGAGGGAGGAGGGTTCAGGATGGGGAACACATGTATACCTGTGGCAGATTCATTTTGATATATGGCAAAACCAATACAATATTGTAAAGTTAAAAAATAAAATAAAATATGCATATCTATCCATTCATGATATTTGTGAGCCTTAAAATGTCTTTTTATGGCTACAAAGTTTTCTGCTTTCTCTGATTATGTTATAGGGTTGATTGTTTAAGGTTAAATATTCATTTTTAAACAGGTACATTAAAACGATTTTTGTTTATTATTCTGAGTACTCACCTAGTTGCTGATATAGATAATATATAAAGTTGTACAAAAGGCAGGTCAGTGTGCTGATGACGGGGAATCTTCCATCTGTCATCCTTACTAATCAAGGGTGCCTCGTCTAGGTAAAAAGGGGAAAGAAAGCAGCATTACAAGTGAAAACTGCATGCAGAGTAAGACCAAAGGCAGGGGACAGTGGAAGAAAATAAATATAAAATAGATAGACAGATAGACAGATGATTGAAGCAAAGAATGAGACAGGAATATGGTAGTAAAAAACACAGAGAAGGTATACAAGAGCGAGGGGGCACTTTACTCTACAAAGTGCTTCTGGCTATTTCTTTGTGATAAATTTGCCCTCATCTGCCTTTCCTCACCTCCTGGGAGGACCTATACGGATTAGGAGACAATGTAAGGGCATGATTGTCTAGAGGTAATTCTGAGTGGTTTTATGAATTTTTCTCCTTCCTCCTCCTCCACCTCTTCCCTTATTTTCTCTCCCAGCTCAGCCTTATTTCTTCCACAGAAGGAAGCATGTGTATCCATTCATCTGTATTTCATAACAATATTTTGGGAATGATAGATTTGAAAAATCAACTCTTGAATAGGTATTCTTTTCTGTACTCCTTCAACATCTGGATTCTTTACTTTTTCCATTCTTAAAAAAAATGAGATTCTCCTGGACAAGAATATATAGATGGGCTTCTCTGGCAGCTCAGATGCTAAAGAATATGCACATTCAGTAGGGCTTTCCAGGTGGCGCTAATGGTAAAGAACCCACCTGCCAATGCAGGAGACTTAAGAGACATGGGTTCTATCCCTGGGTGAGGAAGATCCCCTAAAGGAGGAAAAGGAAACTCACTCCAATATTGTTGCCTGGAGAATCCCATGGACAGAGGAGCCTGTCAGGCTACAGCCTGTAGCGTCACACAGAGTTGGACATGACTGAAGCTACTTAGCATGCATGCCAGGTTTTCCTGTCCCTCACTATCTCCCAGAGCTTGCTCAAACTCATGTCCATTGAGTGGATGATGCCATCCAGCCATCTCATCCTCTGTCATCCCCTTCTCCTCCTGTCTTCAATCTTTTCCAGCATCAGGGTCTTTTCCAGTGAGTCCTGAATTACCCAGGCCTTAAGTCTACCTTTGTGTGTCTCTTTTTTAAGCTTGACAGATAAAATAGAGAACTCCCAGTTAAATTTGAATTTCAGTAAACTTGATTTTCTTTTAGTAAACATATGCTTTGGACTATATTTAGGACATATGCTGTTTACCCAATATGGTGTGAGGTATATTTGTCCTATTTTCTGTTTGTGTACTTGATCTTGGGAAATCTCTCCTACCTGTAGCTTTTCTTACAGTCCACCACTGATGTCAGATGATCATATCCATAAATAGACTGAGACAGTGTGAGTAGCTCCTACTTACAAGGTTTATTAACTGCATAGACTTAGATTCTGGAGGAGGAATGGCTGAATCTAGAAACCATCTCATGATCACAATCAGACCTTGATCCATGATCTCTTATACACTATTTTGTTACTCTACCCTAAAAACTGGAGAAGGAAATAGCAGCCTACTCCAATATTCTTACCTGGAAAATTCCATGGGCAAGGGAAGCTGGTGGGCTGCCATCCGCTGGGCCACTAAAAGTCAGACATGATGAAGTGACTGAGCACAGAAAGGCAAACCCCTCTACACACTCCCCCAAATTCCTTTCAGAAAGATTTTCCATGGAACTCTTATGTCTGTGCCTCCAATGACTGTTCACTTCATTTTAATGTAGTTTGTCTCATTTTTAAAGTCATTAGTGTTCTTGCCTGGAGAATCCCAGGGATGGGGGAGCCTGGTGGGCTGCCGTCTATGGGGTCACACAGAGTCAGACACGACTGAAGTGACTTAGCAGCAGCAGCACCTTGGAAGCAACCTCATTCCAGAGGAACTAGGATTAGAAAATGTTCAGTTTAATCTCTTGAAGCCTTTTTTCCATTAGGTCAACATTCAACTTTGCCTTTAGCTGCATTTTCATGTGTGGTTGTAGGAATGTAAACATTCTTTGATTCCTTTCTCCTTATTTTGTCTGTCTCTCTAGAAAGTCTGAGTGATCTCTGCTCAGACTGTTATATTTACTGGACTCCTGTTCTATTGCTACTAACCCCAATACCCTTTCCTCTTCTGAAACACAGATTTCCCTCTTAGTAATACTGCCCACTCAACAATTTTTTTAAACCTCTTCTGATTCTACTTGCTGCAGATAAAAACAAATTTCTTTATCCTGAATTTTATCCCAAATTTATCCTGAATATTTATCCCAAATTTCTTTATCCTGAAGAAGGATCCTGTTATTAAGAAAATGGTCAAGAATAGGTTAAAAAATACAGTATCAGTTTCTCACTAGGTATTTGATTTTTCTACTGACCTCAACTTACTACTGAGCAACCTGGAAAAGTAGTCTTTCAGTTTTATTTATTCCTCTACGACTGGAGGTTGGGGCTGGTTTTCTAGTATCTGGCATTCTCTTCAAATCACTTTCATAGTTGATTTCCACTCTGGTAATTGTCAGGGCCAGAGTTTCCAATAGAACGTGTTGTTTGGCCCAGTTTATGATCTGAATGAGAAACAAGATTCTAACTTCAACAGCTGAAGTTCCACTATAAGCCAAATAGGGACATTTTCTTGAATTTCAAAGGGTAAATATTCCTTTTTCCATTCAATCCACCAGCTTAGACTAGAATTTGAATTCAGGAAATACCTTATTGGAAAATCTGGTAAATAACTTGAATAGCATATATGTTTATGATTGGTGATTTTTTTTTTTTTTTTTTTTTTTACAGACAATTAACTGACCCTTTCCCCCTTCCCACCAAAAAAAAAAAAAAAAAAAAATCCTGGGATATTTTCAGCTTTGTCTTTTGTTGTTGATTTTCTTAGTTTTTAACTGATGGTTTCAACTGAAAAAGTCAAGTTCTCACACTCAACCAGGTTGCAAAAAGAAAAATTAAAATGGGTCATTTATATTTGTCTATATTTTATCAGATGCTTCTCTGAATTGTGTTATTTTCTCTAAAGAGTGTTTCCGTTTTTCATTACTTACTAAGCATCTGTGTCTTCAGTCACTACCCACACTTTTCTAATTACCATTTTAGGTCTTATAAGAACAGTACTTTTACCAGGTTTGTTCTTCTCCAGCCCTATTTTTCCCATATTGTGAAAATAAGATGACAAGTACATTAAAGGCAATTTTGAAATAAAATCAATAATACATTCCCAGCATCACAGCAAAAACTATTTGCATTTACCTATATTTGTTTTTGCCTTTTCAAAGAAATATGTGCATAATATTTGTCATAGTTTACAAAATTTAGTGAATGTTTTTGTTTTTGAAAATTTTACTTTATATGATTATTTTAAGGATTACATAAGAATAAAAATGTGAATGTGTCTAACATAATGTTGATCAAATAGGTACTTAAACAGATCTTTGAATCTGTGACTCTAAGTAAACTTTTCTGCCATGTTGTAAAGTGCATAATATCTAATCAAGCTGATATTGAAAACTCAAAATATATTCAAAATATAGTCATTGTAGATTTTTTTTCCTTTTCCTTTTCTTTTTTTAAAATTATAGATAGTGACATTCATAATTTTAACAATAGTGAAAGTTACTCAGTCATGTCCGACTCTTTGTTACCTCATGGACTATACAGTTCATGGAATTTTACAGACCAGAATACTGAAGTGGGTAGTCTTTCCCTTCTCCAGGGGATCTTCTCAATCCAGAGATAGAACCCAGGTCTCCCACATTGCAGGTGGATTCTTTACCAGCTGAGTCATAAGGGAAGCCCTATTATAGATAATGATGTAAAAAATTATAGTACATTTTCTTCCTATGAAATTTTTGGAACTGGAATTCCTATATCAGAAGATCTGAACACTGAGCTTCCCAAAGATTATACCAATTCACACTACCATCAAAATAATCACAGCATATAATCATGAAATTATCAGATTTGTTTCTGATAACTTTTAAAAATTATAAAAATAACTTAAAATATTGTTTATTTTTATTACATATGTCTTTCTTTCAAGTGTTGCATTAATATGGAGACCAAACATTTTTCCAATATTCCAGGTGCAATTTCCATCCTTCTTTTTTTAAAAAAATTTACATTATACATTATCAGATTTTATGGTGGGGGAAGTAAAATACCATTTAGTAGATCCTAGACAGGGTTGCAGGGCTGAAAGCTCCATTAGAAAGGGCTCACAGAACTTACAGGACACCTTGAAGGCTGAAAGTCCTTGAGTGGATGCAGCGTTGCCAATGATTTTGCCGAGAACAGATGATTTTAAAAAAGAAAAAGTACTAACATTCCAATACTAAACATATTTCTCCTAATACATTAGTCCATTCATTTCTTGCTGTCAATGATTTTTTTTTTTTAATTTGAATCATTTAGGAAAGCTATAATACATTTTTCAGACTCTGCCTTATTAAAACATTTTTGGTCAAAAGCAACAGTTGGACAGTAATTTTAGTCTAAGAATGTTAATGATCCCTTTGGCTTCAAAAAGGAAAACAAATAAATAAATGAATAGATAAGTAAATAAATACACATCTTATAATTTCTTTGTTAGGAGAGTGTGGCTGTGGCTTTCCTAGTAAATAAAGGTGATTTTACTTATTAGCTTACTTCTAGTGTCTATTCCTACTTCTCCCTCTTTTTCTTTTTTTTTTTTTTAACATCAATTAAAAGACTCAGAAGATAAGGAGCAAATATATATGCATGAACTCTATTTCAGATGCTTATCAGAAAATGATTGATCACGGAAACAAACTGAAATTGAATACTTTACAGGGAACTTAAGCAAATGATAGCCGTTTATTATTTTGAACAGAAGAATTTGATGAGCTAAGCCACCAAAAGGATACAGATATTTCAGAAAATACTATGTTACCACCCCACACTTTACTTAATGATTAACATGTGCCTGATTCATGCTCACAATCAATCCGTTTGTGTATTAATAAGCTCATTCTGTACCCTTACATGTGATGCAAAGCAGATTTTTTTCTTTCTTTTGACTTTTAAAGAGGCATGACAAGCAAAGTACAATAACTGAATTCTCCAATATCTCCTGGTCTGCTGAGAACAAAAAGCAGCATTAGATGAAATTAAGATGGAACAGGAATTGGTTGCAAAATAGGGTGTAAAACTTTACTTAAAAGCTATTTCTACGCGTAACATTTTGTCTGAATACTGTAATAGAATTCTAGTTGCAATAATGGTTTGCTTACGGGCAAGCAATTAAGCACCTGCAGTCACTCCACAGGATGTAGATTTCCCATGAACAGCTATTGTATAAATAAACAAATAGAAACTCACATATATAATGGCAAAGACAAACACGGCTCAGATCTAAATTTTAAAAAGGCAGTTTCACACATTTTGGAAAATCATTTGTTTCTGTGTATAATTGGATTCAACTTAGCATTTTCATTTCCCAAATGAATAATTAACAATATCATCATTATTTTTACAGTCTTCTACAGCAACTTAATCATAACAGGGCTATCATGAGTAACTGCATTAAGGTAAGTATAAGAAATATATAACCAATGCATATGGTAAATGAGATTTTTCAGATGTAGGTGGGAGTTTATATCTTGAAAATGCACTCCCTCTTCATTGGCTTGGTGGTCTCTCCTGGGAGAGCAGAATTATTGCCTCAGGGTATCTCATATATTCTTTGGATCTTGAGTTGCCCCTTACTTTAATATGTCTTGTGTGACATATGTAGCCCTTTATAATTTATTCAAATTCAAAAACAACTGATATAGAATCATAACTTTGCCATGTACAATTAAGTCACCCTATTAAGCTGCATTGGTTTTCTAGTGGCTTAGACGGTAAAGAATCCGCCTGCAATAAAGAAGACCTAGGTTCAATCCCTGAGTTGGGAAGGTTCCCTGGAGGAGGGCATGGCAACCCACTTCAGTATTCTTGTCTGGAGAATCCCCATGGACAGATGAGCCTGGTGGGCTCTAGTACATGGGGTTGCAAAGAGTCGGACAAGATTGAGTGACTAAGAACAGAAAAATTAAGCTGCATCACCTTTCTAAACTTTAATTTCTTCATGTGAAAAATCAAGATAGAAATAGTACTTCTTTTCTAAGTGAGTGTGAAGAATCTCCACTTAGACAGTGGAGCAAAATGGGACATTTTCTCTGAGTTTCAGCTACCACTTAAAGAGGATCATCAGCCAACAGTAAACTGCTTTCACTCTGGGCAGATTAGTCTTTTCTTATCTGTGTCCTGGACCAAAAATATCTGGATCTCAACATTCTGCACCAAGGTCAGGCAATCAGGCTAGAACTTAAACCTGATTTCACCAAAATCCATGAGTAGCAAAGGGAATTAGTTCATCAAGTTATATACACAGTCTTTTAAGCCTTAAGGAAGAACTGAATGGTGCAAAGACGGGAGATTATTGCAAACCAGTGAAAGAAAGAAGATGATGATTTCATTAATTTAGAAATCATGACATATCAGTACAGTTCAGTCACTCAGTTGTGTCCAACTGTTTGCAACCCCTGGACTGCAGCACACCAGGCTTCTCTATCACCAACTCCCAAAGCTTGCTCAAACTCATAACCATTGAATCAGTGAAGTCATCCAACCATCTCACGCTCTGTCATCCCCTTCTCCTACTGCCTTCAATCTTTCCCAGCATCAGGGTCTTTTCCAGTGAGTCAGTTCTTCACATCAGGTGAACAAAGTTTTGGAGTTTCAGATTCAGCATCAGTCCTTCCAATGAATATTTAGGACTGATTTCCTTTAGGATGGACTGGTTTGATCGCCTTGCAGTTCAAGGGACCCTCAAGAGTCTTCTCCAACACCACAGTTCAAAAGCATCAGTTCTTCAGTGATCAGCTTTCTTTATAGTCAAACACTCACATCCATATATGATTACTTGAAAAACCATAGCTGTGACTAGGCATACCTTTTAAAGTAATATCTGCTTTTAATATACTGTCTAGGTTGGACATAGCTTTTCTTCCAAAGAGCAAACTTTTAATTTGATGGCTTCAGTCACTATCTACAGTGATTTTGGAGCCCAAGAAAATAAAGTCTGTCATTGTTTCCATTGTTTCCTCATCTATTTGCCATGAAGTGATGGAACTGGATGCCGTGATCTTGGTTTTCTGAACGTTGAGTTTTAAGCCAACTTTTTCACTCTCCTCTTTCACTTTCATCAAGAAGCTCTTTAGTTCTTCACTTTCTGCCATAAGGGTGGTGTTATTTGCATATCTGAGGTTATTGATATTTCTCCCGGCAATCTTAATTCCAGCCTGTGCTTCATCCAGCCCAGTGTTTTTCATGATGTACTCTGCATATAAGTTAAATAAGTAGGGTGACAATATACAACTGTGGTGTACTCCTTTACTGATTTGAAACCAGTCTGTTGTTCCATGTTCAGTTCTAACTGTTGCTTTTTGACCTGCATACAGATTTCTCAGGAGGCAGGTCAGGTGGTCTGGTATTTCCATCTCTTGAAGAATTTTTACACAGTTTGTTGTGACCCACATAGTCAATGGCTTTGGGGTAACCAATAAAGAAGATGTAGATGTTTCCTGGAATTCTCTTGCTTTTTTGATGATCCAACGGATGTTGGCAACTTGATCTCTGATTCCTCTGGCTTTTCTGAATCAAGCTTGAACATTTGGAAGTTCATGGTTCATGTACTGTCAAAGCGCTTTGACCAGGCCAGTCAGCAGGCTTCACCAGGTACTGGCAGGCCTGGTGAAGTCTGTTCAGGCTTCAACCATGGCATATAGTTCAAAGTATATTAAGGTGTTATAAGTGGCACAATGGTAAAGAATCAGCCTGCAATTCAGGAGACAAGGGAAATGAGTATTTGATCCCTGGATCGGTTGGGATGATGGCCTGGAGGAAGAAATGGCAACCCACTTCAGTATTCTTGCCTAGGAAATTGCGTGGCTGTTGGAGCTTTGAGGGTTACACTCCATGGGGTCGCAAAGAATTAGACATGGCTGGGCACACAATCATATGCTGAAGTGTCCAGGTTGCATTGTTCAAGCAGTTCTCAGCTCTCAGGTTTTAGGAAAACAGTGAGTGAAAATAAGATTGAAATTGTACAGCAGTAAAATCTGAGGTTTTGGCAACCAGTTAGACAAACTGCTAACTTATCACAGTCATTATTAGCTTTGAGACTTTAGGAAATTTGCTTGCCCTCTCAAAGGACACTGTCTTCATTGCTGGAAAAATAATAGTGATAGTAGCTACTTCAGGGTCTTGGGGCATCAATCAATAACTTGGCAGCTTATCTGGCATGAAATTAAGTTCCGGTAAGCCTTGTTATTATTAATATAGGTAAGATATGACGTGAAAGTCACTCAGTGTCCGACTCTTTGCAACCCCGTGGACTATGCAGTCCATGGAATTCTCAAGGCCAGAATACTGAAGTGGGTAGCCTTTCTCTTCTCCAGCGGATCTTCCCAACCCTGAGACTGAACCCAGGTTTCCCACATTGCAGGTGGGTTCTTTACCAGCTGAGCCACAAGGGAAGCCCTTATGGAAAATATGAAGTTAAGAGCATGGAAGAGGGCAACAAAAGAGGGCAATAAAGCTGAAGGTCTTGAGAAAGATCGACACTGGATTCTAAAGATAAATGTGTACTATTGCAGAGTAGTAATCTAATCAGTTCATTTTCTTATCAATGTTGGAATGCTCTTAAGTCTGCCCAGTTTCCCCCAAAGATATTTATCAAAATCTATCCAAGAAAACTTTTCTGAATTTCTTAACCTTGATAAAAGAGTTCCTCTGATTTACTGCATTATAATTAAGGCCATATTTATAAAGGAATAAGATAAAAATTATGTATATAAACTGTACATCAGTCTCACATTAGAATAAAGTCTACGGTTGGTTATGAGTATGCCATGTTTAATAGATTCATTTCACATATTTACTATATAGTATAAAATCTTGAATTTATTCCTGATAAATATGATATTTGTGGTAATTTCTATACTGTACTAGGTCATTATTCTTGTTTCTGTTAAAAACAAAATTATTTCTAAAGGAAATCTCAGGTCTATACCTTATTCATATGCTTCTGCTCTATTGTGAATTTCAAGCATACAACCCAGAGCACACAAGGGATCTTACTTCTTTCAGAAGTCTTGGTTGTAGTTTTAAACATCAAAATTACATGCTGAAAAAGTTCTGTGAAACATAGCTCTATGAATTACCTTTTCATTGATTGCATGTGTAAGATAATACTTGATAAAAATGAACTGTATTATTCAGAAAACATACAAATCAATGACTTTAAAAACCAATTAAGATTTACCTCCTGAACAGATATTTCTCTATGCTGTTCCTCACTTAAGGGCTAGCTACAGTGTCCTATAAGCAAGAATCTGAGCAAACTCCTCCCAATAAATAACCATTACAGTTGATGTCATGGGCCTCTTTTTGTCTTTTCTGCTTCCCCAAGGAATTCAACAAAAGCAGGGAAGATTAACGAGGGAAGTTGGAAGCTCATATTATATCACATTCACTCAAAAACTTGCCAGGTTTAAAGTCAAATTAGGAATTGCCATTAAACCTTGAAAAGTTCGTTGTAAAGGATAGGGTAGCAACTAAAATTTACAGCAGAATAAAATGTTAGAATCCTAATAAATGTCCAAGGAGAACATATACTCTAAGAGAGTAGACTCTTTCCAAGGTTATCTTGGATTTCATGGAAACGTTTCTATTAAGTTCCCACGTAAAAAGTGGGGAAAGAGAAAGATATTGTAACAATCCACAGAAGAAATTTTATTGTGTTTAAATCACTGCAGAATTTCCTAAGATTTCTTGTCAATAATCATGAGACTCTGAGCATCATTGTTAGTAGAAATGGAATGGGAAAATATATAAAAACAGCAAATAATATAGTGTATCCAACACAAGTACCATATCCAAAAAGACTTACCATTTTTCTGCTAGTTCATTTCCTGCCAACTCCCTTGATTTTTAATCAATTCCATAATACCAATCCATACCTATCTAGCCTATTTGATATTAGCAATGGGATGGTTAAATGGTAACCACACTAGTTAAATGTAACAAGAGCACAAGTTTGAATGCATTGCATAGAGTCAATATTTCAATTCTATCAATAATTTCAATAAAGAAAAATAAGATAACTCTATTCTCATTGTCAAACCAATTCCGAAAGTTAATCCCACATCCCACCCAATAAGTTCTAGAGCAATGTATGCTGTCTTGTGATAGGTGGAAACTAGGGTGAATCATAGATAAAGGTAAATGTAAAAGTGTGCCCAGTTCCCATACTAAAGTAGCAGATTTGGACATTTTTCAGAGTGCCCTGCAAGGAAATTTGCTATACCTCTGCATTGGGCAGGTCTTGTCTAAATAGAAATCAAAGTGGCAAGAGTTATAGAAATTGATGTGATGAGAACTGAAAAATATTTGAGGTTGGAACTCTGAGCAATTGTTGGATAAATAATTTAAAACCTGCGGATAGTGATAAGTGTCCTGACTCAAGCATGTGACCTTTCAGTAGAGGGGGGCAGAGGCACACTTTTGCATCTAAGTGAAGAGCAGCAAGCTGGCGACATTTCAGCTGTGCCTGGCAATTGATGAAGAGATGGACGCTAAAAACAGAACTGCACTTATCTGTGAATATGCAGCCTAGAATTTGCTTTCTGCAGGCACTAATTCAACTCATTAAAAATATTATTTCTGATGATGCTCATAACAACCTATGAGATAGGAACCATGATAACTTATGTTTTGCAGATGGGAAAACAGAAGCACAGAGTGGTCAGGCAACTTATTCAGAACACGGAATCAGGTCACAGCGTGTTCAGGATTGAGAGCCCGGCACTGTGTCTCCAGAGCTGAGGCCCTGCTGTCAACCACAGTGATCAAAACTGAGAGAGAGAGAGAGCAAGGAATGCAGGAGCGAGTCATTCTAGAGCCTTCTTGAAGTGCCTTCAGGGAAAAGAACCGCCTGCAAGGGCAAAAGGACCCTGCGAGAGCAGGGCTGTGTGAAAAAAGCCTAGGAAATAAGACCACTGGGGGGAGCCCCATGAAGACAGCGAAATTGAGTGTCCCACCTGTGGGATGAGAGCTCCAAGGCAGTGGCAGGAGTTCTGCAGAGACAAGGGAGGACTCCACACACGGGTCGGCTTTCAACTCCACCCAGCCCAGAGGATGCCATGCTCACAAAAGTGAAATCCATCACCCTCCCTTCGACTCTTCTTCTACATGCAGACACTTCCTTCCTACCAGAACACTAAGAACAATCCTCTTTCCGCAAACCAACTGCAGAGAGTATCTGTGCTCTAGTCTAAGTTTGATTCTTTTCATACAATCCTCTGGTTCAATCCCCTTGCAAAGAACAGTCAACCCTAAAGGAAATCAGTCCTGAATATTCTTTGGAAAGACTGATGCTGAAGCTGAAATTCCAATACTTTGGCCACCTGATGCAAAGAGTTGTCATTGGAAAAGACCCTGATGCTGGGAAAGATTGAAGGTGGGAAGAGAAGGGGATGACAGAAGATGAGATGGTTGGATGGAGTCACCGATCCAATGGACAGGAGTTTGAGCAAGCTCTGGAATTGGTGATTGACAGGGGGGCCTGGGATGCTGCAGTCCATGGAGTCACAAAGAGTCAGACATGACTGAGTGACTGAACTGACTGCCTGATACAATCCTCTGGTTATCTTATATTAAGCATGCCCAAGAATACTGGAGTGGGTAGACTATCCCTTCTCCAGTGGATCTTCACGACCCAGGAAATGAACTGGGATTCCTGCATTGCAGGTGGATTCTTTAGCAACTGAGCTACCAGGGAAGTCCTATATTAAGTAGTAGAGCTAAATATTTTGAATTATTACTCCAATTACAGTCCAACACCACAAGAAAAAAAAAAAAAAATGTTTTTCTCCTTTCCTAATCTAGACCACCTTTCAATGAGGACACTTTTCTTATTAGGTTGGGGAGGAGTCTCTCAGAACACTCTTCTGTGAGAAGATGGTCCTTTTCCTACTTGAAACCTAACCCTATAGGCCAGGCTACTTCTGCTGTCCTTTTACACACATACGGCCACTCTACTCACTCCACTTGGGTTCTTATGATTCATATCAGGTTACCCTCCCATGGACATGTCTACCTCTCCACACATGCTATCCAACACCCTGTGCTAGGCTTCCATTCAAACAGGACGTAAGAAGGCAGGGCACAACATTGAAAAGAATGACATAGCCATCATTGTTGTCGTTGTTTTTCAATTACTTAGTTGTGTCCAACTCTTTCTGACCCCATGGACTACAGCACACCAGGCTTCCTTGTCCTTCACCATCCCTCAGAGCTTGCTCAAACTCGTGTCCATTGAGTCAGTGATGCCATCTAACCATCTCATTCTGTCAACCCCTTTTCCTCCTGTCCTTAATCTTTCCCAGCATCAGGGTCTTGATTTTTCTCATCAGGTGGCCAAGGGATTGGAGCTTCAGTTTTAGCACCATTTCTTCCAATATTCAGTGTTCATTTCCTTTAGGACTGACATGACAAAAATTAGTTAGAATCAACAAGGTTGAAGATGGTGGAAGATTCAACTTCCAGTGGACCTTGAGTCTCATTTTATGTTCATTGTAATACAATACATTAGCATCTAAATGACACACCCACCAGGGTCATTACAGTTCTGAAGCCAATCACGAAAAGACCAAAATGTGGGCAACGGTCATGTTTCTGGAAACTCCTGCCCCTTCCCTGAAATAGTTGGAATAATCCTCTCACTTGTTAGTGTATGAAATTACCCACCCCATAAACCTATAACCACATTGTATTTCAGATCTCTCTCTTACCTTCTGAGATGGCACACCCTCTGTCTGTGGAGTGTTCACTTCAGTTCAGTTCATTCACTCAGTCATGTCCTACTCTTTGCAACGTCATGAATCACAGCATGGAAGCCCTCTCTGTCCATCACCAACTCCCAGAGTTCACTCAAACTCAGGTCCATCGCGTCAGTGATGCCATCCTGGGATTTCTTTCACACTGGCATGTGAGATGAGTGCAATTGTGTGGTAGTTTGAGCATTCTTTGGCATTGCCTTTCTTTGGGAATGGAATGAAAACTGACCTTTTCCAGTCCTGTGGCCACTGGTGAGTTTTCCAAATTGGCTGGCATATTGAGTGCAGCACTTTTATGGCATCATCTTTCAGGATTTGAAATACCTAACTGGAATTCCATCACCTCCACTACCTGTGGATTGTGTTTCTCTCTAAATAAATCCACTTCTTATGTATTACTTTGTGTCCAAATTCTTTCTTGATGAAGCAAGAACCTCAAATTCACAAGCAACACCACAACTCCCAAGCAGAGACTATTTTCCCCTCACTGGTCTGTTGGCCACACTCTGGGCCGTGATGGTCCCACTGTACTCTTCTGAGTCATCCTTCCTGGCCAGAACTCAATGACTTTTCAATGGGAATTGTTCAAAAAAGAAAGATAAAGGGAAAGAAGGGAAGATGAAGAGGAATAGGAAGAGAAAGAGACTCCAGTCAGTTATTCCTCATTATATTCATTGGTTCTTTGAAAATTAAAGTTTTATTGAACTCAAGAAAATAATTTTTGGTACACATTTTAAAAAATCTTTTTATAATTTCCATAGATAGGTAAATCAATTACATACAGTTACAACATCTAGGTTTGCCTAGCAATTTTGAGAAAAGTGAATGAACAATTGAAAAAGCAAATGAACTCCAACCAGTTGAAATTTCATAAACTCTTTCATTGTTCTTTGCAAGATATTGTAATTCATGTTCAAGATGGTGCATTTAGTCTTCATATGCCTTAAGGAAAAGTGATATCACTTAAGGAAAAATGGACCCAACCAATTCTGTGGTCTTACAGACACCTCCCATCTATGAGATTTAATTTTAATATTTGTAGATTGGTGATCTAACACACTTTTCCATCATTAACATTCTTTGATTGAAGAACACCTAAAAATACATTTATTTTCCTCCTTTAGACTATTATTTTGCAAGTAGGCATGTTGTCCAGTAACAATGCGTTCCTTGTCTTACTAACTAAAAGATCCATTAAAGAAAACACTGTGACCCAAAGCACAGGCCACCTGACAATTCCATGAGAAAGCTTTTAAGCACTAAATTTCTGTAAGTAGTATTTACTTTAACTTTCCATCTTTCATGGAACCAGACGTGCCCTCTGTCTCCTAAATTCTCCATCACCCACGAGAACAGTTTTATGTGGTCAGATTTAATTCTTTAATGTAAGGAAATAAGGGGAAAATTTTGGGATTCTTTTATAATCTTGTGATTGTTTTAAAGTTTGTGCTTCATTGTGGCCTGATATTAGGTTCATCCAAACTGCAAATTGAGCTACATTATTTGTAGTGGGGAGATCATGAATTATTTTAAAGACGTAGCCTCAAAGAGGCACAGTTATTAGTGTAATGGAAATTAGAAGCAAAAGCAAGTCAAATTGCTTTTGAGAGGAGATGTATTTATGGCACAGATTTTTGTATCAGAAAATAGAGTCCTCTTCAGAGTGGAAATATCTACTTTGCTTGAGATTGGGGTTTTCCAAGAAGTAAACTGTTATCTCTGTGGATAAGCTTGAGAGGACATGAAGAAAGGAACAGAGGGCTTACCATACATAATTGAGCAGCTTCACTTATGGAGTCAATTACAATACAACTGGGGCACAGATAATACAAGGGGGAAATAATCTGAGGGTCCACACCTCAGCCAGAGGTCAGAAGCTGTTGTTGGATGTCCACGTACACTTAAACAAACAGTTTCCAGAATCCTGCAGTTCTTTCACTTAGAACAGCGTATCATTTTGTCTTGTTCTTAAATCATTTGTGTTCAGTCAATTTATTCACCAGATTTAAATTTGAATAAATATTTCAGGGGCAAAAATACATCAGTACCTTCCCCCTGTGAGTGCTGCAGAATTTGATATGGCTTCAGTGTTCACAAGCTAACAATTGGCACTGTCTTGTTTCCTGCGCTGGAGCTTGGAATTTGGGAAATGTGTGAAACTAAACAAAATGAAATGGGGTCAGGCTTTCCAAATAATATCTGTATGTATTGGAACAAAGTGATGTTTCATATTATAAGGAGGAGCAAAATATTTTTCTTTCTTCGTTCCTATTCCAACTCCTCTAACTGCTGATTTGAATGCAAACTCTTTGATATATTTAGTGGAACAAAAGGCAGCAGGGGCCTGATCTCTGGAGTCTTTCATGGCCAGATGAGATAATTAACTACCCTGAACACTTTAAGAGCATTGTAGTATATTTTATTCAGTGATGGTCTGAATGACCCAGAATATCCCTTCTAACCTCTAAGTGGATACATTTGCTTTCTGTGTGTGTGTGTGTACTTTTAAACAAATGGAGATACTTTTAAAAAAATCATGTACAGTTTTTCATTAACAAAATTGGCCAGAGCTTGATTAAAAAAAAAAAAATCTTGTAAACTATAGTTTCAGCCACTTGTACAAAAGGCATTAATGTTTATTATGTAAAAATGAATAAAATACTGTGAGTGTACTCAGTGTCAAATTTACTAAGTTTGGATATCTTTAAGCATTTCTCTGCTTCAGAAAAAGCCAGGAAGTTTTTTTTTCATTTATTTATTTAACTTTACAATATTGTATTGGTTTTGCCATACATCAAAATTAATCTGCCACAGGTATACATGTGTTCCCCATCCTGAACCCTCCTCCCTCCTCCCTCCCCATACCATCACTCTGGGTCGTCCCAGTGCACCAGCACCAAGCATCCAGTATCGTGTAATGAACCTGGACTGGTGAAAGAGACACGTGTACCCCAATGTTCATCGCAGAACTGTTTATAATAGCCAGGAAGTTTTGAAAGAACAAATACAAAGTCCCAGTTCCAACTTGAAATTATTTATTATAACCTCTATGTATACATTCTAGAATGAATACTTCTCTCTCTCTGGATTCTGATGTTGAGCTGTAGTTGGTTCTACTGTGAATAGAATCACACTTAAACAATTTCCCAGAAGCAAACTCTAAATTATGTTTAAAAACACAAACTAGCTTAAGCAGAAAGGAAAACTCTCTGCCTCATGCAGTGACACTGTGGGAAGTCTGAGGTAAAACTGGTGCTAACCCATCAGAACAAGAGATATAAACATACCCAAGATTTCACTCTTTCTCTTGCTTGCTTTTCCCTGAGGTTTGGCTCGATTTTCTCCCTCGGCAAACTTGGTTTTTTTTTTTCCCCTCATTTTCTCATATACTCTGCTGAAGCTCTAAAGCTGAGAGTCAGCACACACATCCTCATGGAACTTGATAGGCAGAGAATGACCTTAGTTGTGGGTCTGGCATCTCTCTGTGGCTGCGTACTTGCTGAAATGAGAAGCTTGAGAGTTGACTAGTGGTGCCACTGGGTACTCAGAGGGAGAATTGTCAGGAGACACTGAAACACATCCCTAGGAGTTTGGTACATGAACCAGAGTGGTGGCTTCTGGGTGCTAGAAGAGTTCAGAAGGCTGGGGACTAGCTGGTACAGAGAGGGGTAGACTAGGAAAAAAAAAAGTGAGAATGTTGTTGCTGTTTAGTTACTAAATTGTGCTTGACTCTTTTCAACCTCATGAACTGTAGTCCACCAGACCCCTCTGTCCATGGGATTCTCCAGGCAAGAATACTGAAGTGGGTTGTCATTCCCTTCTGTAGGGAATCTTCCTGACCCAGGGATTGACCCCACATTCCCTGTATTGACAGGCAGATTCTTTACCACTGAGCCACCAGGGAAGCCAGAAAGTAAGAAGGTGGTTGTTGTCATTGTTCAGTTGCTCAGTAGTGTCCGACTCTTTGTGACCCATGAACAACAGCACACCAAGCTTCCCTGTCCTTCACTATCTCCCAGAGTTTGCTCAAACTCATGTTTGTTGAGTCAGTGATGCTATCAAACCATTTTACCCTCTGTCACCCACGTTTCCTCCTGTCCTGTCTTTCCCACCATCAGGGTCTTTTCCAATGAGTTGGCTCTTCGCATCAGGTGGCTTCAGCATCAATCCTTCCAATGAATATTCAGGGTTGATTTCCTTTAGGTATTACTGGTTGGATCTCCCTTCAGTCCAAGGGACTCTCAAGAGTCTTCTCCAACACCTCAGTTCAAAAGCATCTATCCTTTGGCACTCAGCCTTCTTTATGGTACAGTTCTCACATCCATACATGACTAAAGTGGAAAGGGGAATCCTGTATTCTTCACTCTCACAAGATAGCATGAGAGAGAGCCATGATCCTCCTGTCTGTGAGGAAACAGGCTGGAGCAAAGTTTCTGTGACCTAGCCTTAGAGGGCTGCTTGATCTGTGGAGAGAGGGCTACCAGCACAGAAGAGGAGCAGAAGACTTACACGTCAGAGTTATACTGGGCAGTGTCCTGACACAGCTCATGCACGTGTTGTAGGAGAATACTCCTGAGACGAAAGGCGTTACCAACCACAAGAAGAGGAAAGTGATGCCCGTTAAAGAAAAAGCCATTTGTCTTGTTCGCCAATCTTTCACCACCTGGCCTAAAACTGGAAGGGATGGGAGAGAAAAGGCTTTCGCTCAAACATGACCTGAGAGCAAAAGGAAGAGAGTTACACAGAATGCTAACAGTGCCTTCCACGGTAGACTTAGGTTGGCTTGTAAACTGAGCCGAAAGTCACGGAGCTATGAAGTCTGACTGGACTGTCGTAAAAAGAAGCGAGAGGGTGAGGGTGAAAATGAGGCAGAGAACAGTTGAAGGCAGTGGTGGAAAAATTGATAAGACTCCTCCTTGTTCAGTGCATTCCAAGGTGCTGACTGTCCCAAACATGGGTCGTAAACACATAAATGGCCCTCACCCCAGCTCTCAGAAACCCTGATGCTTAAATCTTTGATGGCCACCAGCAGAGGGGATCTCTGTCTATTCCTGTAATTTCAATTAAGAACGTCCTCAAAATGGATTTTGATTGGCCCACCCTCACTCAAAGTCCACTTGGATGCATGGAGGATCTTGTATAGATGGGCAGCCTTCTCCAGTGTTATACATCAAGAATTGGAATAAATTCCCTAAAATGAAAAAATGGCTATTCTCAAGAAAGAAAGGGCTCTGAGCAGATGAAGCAATAAATACATGCTTTCATTTCACACTCTGGAAGAGAAGACTTTAACTGCTATAAAGAAGTTATTTTAATACGTAACACTCCTGTGATCAAAATTGCTCTTTTATTTCAGTTCAATAATACTTTCCTCTGGTCTTCTTCCAAATCCTTTTCTCCAACTTTTTTTTTTTTTTTGCTTGTCTATTGAGACTATATTTATTGAAACAAATTGAATTATTTTACTAGAATATAATGCATGTTGAGGAAACCACTTATTTTCTCTACCTTTAGGACTTTTTAAATTCATGAACTTGTTCTTATGATTTATATGAATATCTTTAATTGTTCTTGGGACATATTTACATATTTTTTCCAAGAAAGTAATTTTCCATTAAATCTTAGGGCCATGAGATAAATTATACATAATGACTATATATATATATATGTATATGCATATAGTTACATATTTACACACATACATATTTAAATACATACACAAACATATATAGTATCATATCTTTTACATAATAAATAAGCACAAAGTTAGATCTTAGGATTACTATAGGTTATATACAAAATATTAAATTTTTAAATTTTCTGTTTCTTGATTTCAGATAAAGGAGTTTTAGGTAATATCAGAAAGAGAATTGCTTAGAATTTTTAAAATCTATTTTAATGAATACAATTAATTTACAACTTCATGCTAATTTCTGATATACAACAAAATGATTCAGTTATACATGTATATTGGAGAAGGCAATGGTGCCCTACTCCAGCACTCTTGCCTGGAAAATCCCATGGACAGAGGAGCCTGGTGGGCTGCAGTCCATGGGTTCACTAAGAGTTGGACATGACTGAGTGACTTCACTTTCACTTTTCACTTTCATGCATTGGAGAAGGAAATGGCAACCCGCTCCAGTGTTCTTGCCTGGAGAATCCCAGGGACGGGGGGAGCCTGGTGGGCTGCTGTCTATGGGGTCGCACAGAGTCGGACACGACTAAAGTGACTTAGCAGCAGCAGCATACATCTATATGGGCTTCCCTGGTAGCTCAGCTGATAAAGAACTCACCTGCAATGCGGGAGGCCTGAGTTCAATCCCTGGGTTTGGAAGATCCCCAGATGAAAGGAACAGCTACCCACTCTAGTATTCTGGCATGGAGAATTCCATGGGTTGTATAGTTCATGAGGTTGCAAAGAGTCAGACACGGCTGAGCAACTTTCACTTTCATGTGTGTATATAGATTCTTTTTCATGTTATTTTTAATTATGGTTTATCACAGGCTGTTGAATATAGTTTCCTGTGCTATAGAGGGCCTTGCTATTTATCTATTCTATATATAATAGTTTACATCTGCTAATCCCGAACTCCTAACCCATTGCTTCTCTACCCCTTTCCCCCATGACAACCGCAAGCCTGCGCTCTATGTCTGTGAATCTGTTCTTGTTTCATAAATAAGTTTATTTGTGTCATATTTTAGATTTCACAGATAAGTTATATAATATTTACCTTTCTCTTAGAATTGCTTAGAAATGTCTCTTTTTTCTTTGTTCTATTTGATATCATTTTAATTTATTAATTCATTTATTATATATCAGGTATTGGTTTAAAAAATACTTTGATAAGTGGATTCCCTTGTAATTAATTCAAGCCATAAAATCTGACAGTAAGGACTATATGAGGATCACCTGAGAATAGTAACGATCTCCTTTCACCCAGTTCCTAACAGAAGGCTAAAGTTGGGAGTGATGATCACTATTTCTCTTTACAGTAAGTCTCTTGCATATGAACCTTCAAAACAACATTCAGATATGTGAATGTACCCAGAGAATGGATGGAAATAAACAAGAGAAAGAAGTAACTGAAGAACCAAAGAGATTCATGATGCAGGAAATGGCAAGGGGGCTTTCTTTATGTAGGCGGCATTATGAGCTTTTGAGGCTCAGGGCCTGAATGAAGCCTGAAGGCTGCAGCAGCCGTTCAGAATACAGTCCAGTACTAGCATGCCATCTGTGATGATACAAAAGGAGCTACTACCCAGATATCCCTGGATTGTTTTTCCAAGAGGGTAGATAGAATTGAATCCATCCAGGAACCTGAACCAGTACCATCAGTACCAAGTATGAGTGACATTGCTCTCGCCCTCCGTCTCCTGTTGCTGACAGTTCTTCAGCTCTACCATCTCCCACCCCTACCCGCAGTCAGGAACTCTTCTTGGCTGCTCACTTGATGCCATCCCCTGTATGCCAGCTGTTGTACTGTTCTACTGTATTTTCCAGGGTCCTGTACTATAAGATTAAAAGTGTTTCCTTTATTTTCTGTGTTTGTTCTTTATATATTACTTGTGTGAAAAGTATTTTAAACCTCTTACAGTACTATATAGCTGATTGAATTAGTCGAGTATCTAGGCTAACTTTGTTGGACTTAAGAATGAATTGGACTTATGAATGAGCTCTTGAAATGGAACTCATTTGTATGTAAGGGACTTACTGTGTTTTAATTCATGCTGGGCTCATCCGCTCATGTTGGGAAGATTTTCTTGATATCACTCACTCTGTTCACTTCCAAGGGATGTGCGTTGTCTAGTAATAGCTCCTCTCTCACTGGTAAGCCCTACCTTCTTGAAAGCAGATCTCAAACATTCATCTCTTCATACCATTTCTCCCAGAGTGGCTGGAAAGAGACACTGATTTTCTCAATTGCCACCTTGTCCCAACACATCATTTCAGGGAACATTTCCACTTTCCTCACTCACACCATCTTTGAACTTACATCATGTACATGGTATGATTTATGATCAGCTGAATTTAATCAGTATGCACTCTTCAGCTGTGTCTACTTGCAGCGTATATAGTTTGATAGACACTGCCAACTGGGATTAAACTTCTAGAATGCAGGAAAGCAGACATTTTTAACATTTTCTATCCATTTTGATAAAATTCCTAGCATACTTCCATGTGCAGAGAGGTCCTTGATAAATTGCTTTGAATTATTCCTGAGCTCAGTAATTTAAATTCAGGTAACTAGAGTCATAGAATGACAGACCTTGGTATATCTTTAGAAATCACACTTCACTTCAGATCTTTCACTTTCAGGAAAGAAAACAAGGACCATCAACATTAACTTCCCTAAAGCAAACAAACAAAACACTTAGAAATAACCTGCTGGCAGAGGTAGAACTAAGGCAGAAATATTTCACTTCCATCCCAAACTCGCTTTCCCCTTCACTAAACTATGCCACCTCTTCAATTTCTAGAGTCCTAGTTAATTTTTAATATATCCAGTGGAGGAGAAAATGAGGCAATTTGTCGCTTGCCTTTGTTGGATTTATAACATAAACACCTAGATGCTGTGGTTGAATCTGGAAGGTGGATAAAACTTCCAGGGGACACAACTCTATAAATTTGCACTGAATGAATTATAGTGAAATGATGTTTGTTTCATTAAGGACCAAATTTATTTTCTTAGAGGCACCACTCTCCCCGAAGCGTGTGCTCCAAACAGCCGGTGAACCCTGGGATGCTTTCCCCGTGCCGCTTCTCAGAGCACAGTCACAACATAACCCAGGAGAGCGAGGTAATATTTCAGTGTCTTCAGAAATAAAATTGAGTGGCCCTGATCATACCAAATTGAGCAGAGGTGAAGGTGTCTTCTAGACCTACTGGACCTATAAATTTTTGTTTTTAGCCTCTGTCTTCTGTTGTCTCCATCATCTACTCTTTTATATCCTTATTCATGGCCAGTTTCCTTGATCTTTCCACTCCACCCTCTTCCAAATCTACTCTTCAGCCCAGCTGTGCATCAGTGCATGCTAAATCACTTTAGTTGTGTCCAAATCTTTGAGAATTTATGGACTGTTATCTGTCAAACTTGTCTGTCCATGGGATTCTCCAGGAAAGAATACTGGAGTGGGTAGCCATGCCCTTCTCCAGGGGATCTTCTCGACCTAGGGACTGAACCCACATCTCCTATGTCTCCTGCATTGCGAGCAGATTCTTTACCACTAGCACCACATGGTAAACACCCAGGCCCAGTTACTTTCCATTAAAAACTCAGATCCTTTCTCTTCTCTATTTTTGTTTCTTAAAATCCTGTCACATGACTGATCTACAAATATCTTTAGATTGTAAACTCCCTGAAGGCAGGGATTAATACATCCTTGTTTCTGGTGTCAGTACAGAGCCTGTCTCCCAGAAAGTGCTTAATAACTGTTTTTTAGATTGATGAATAGCTAATATATCATGAAAATTAAGGTACGTTGATATCTAAGAATAATTCAGGAGGGTATGTTAAGGGCTCAAATAATACTTTTTATCTTTTAGCATTGGTTCCTGATAGAAGGGATTTTGAGTTATCTGTACCATGCTAAAAGATAAAAAGTATTATTTGAGTGTGGAATAGTTTGGCTCTAATTTCTCCAATAATACCACATAGGTGGTACCCATAGCCCTGATATAATCCCCATTCTAGTAATAAGGAGTCAGAAATAACATCGTTAGTCAGGATCCCCAGGGTTGGTTCTATATATGATCCACTTCTCAAGGCAATATTGACTTTTTTTTCTCCCTCTAATTTCCTTAACTAGGAGCATGCAAATAAATCCAGAATTGTTGGCCAGGAGAGAAAGGACCCTATTGATCATTTACTCCCAAAGATTACTACTTGGCTTTTGTAAACCATGAATCCTGTAAAATTTCATAGTATTTCAAACCATAATGGTGATCTAAGCTAACAAATTTTTTTTTTTTTTTTTTTTTTAGCATTTTGTATCATATCACAGTATAGCCAATTAGGATCTTCCCAGGTGGTGCTAGTGGTAAAGAATCTGCCTGCCAATGCAGGAGACACAAGAGATGCAGGTTTAATCTCTGAATCAGGAAGATCCCCCATAGTAGAAAATGGCACCCCAGTCCAGTATTTTTGCCTGGAAAATTCCATGGGCAGAGGAGCCTGGTGGGCTATAGTCCATGGGACTGCAAAGAGTCGGATACAACTGAGTGACTGAGTACATATGGGATCACCAACATGGTCATAGTTTCAGGAGGGCAGCAGAGGATCTCATCCTCACACATGCATGAATCCATTCTCCCCCAGACTCCCCTCCCCATCCAGGTTGCTGCATAACACTGAGCTGAGTTCCCTGTGCTACCCAGCAGGTTGTGTTGGTTATCCATTTTAAATGTAGCAGAATGTGCATGTTAATCCCAAACTCCCTAACTATTCTTCCCCACCTTTCTTACACCTTGAAAATGCCTTTTCTTTTGCCTGAACATTTGATAAACTCATGTGGTAAGGCTTCCTACACTAGTTTTTTTTTTTTTTTTTGTGCTCAACAGTTTTGACTGGTATCCCTAATTTTTTTATATTAAAATAAAACTGTAATATATAACTTATAACTCAATAAATGAATATTTGTAGCAGTAACAATCCCAATTCTGATTCTATTGGGCAGAAGGTGGGAATAATATATATGTGTTTATTGGTTGTGGGAACTTTTGGAAAATGGATCTAGATAAGACTCAGTTCAGTGCTGATTACAGTGGGGTCTGGAGTCCTTGAGTGAATGGCCTCTTGTGCCAGAGGAGCAAACAGTAGCACTAGGATTTCCTCCTTCAGGCCAATAAGTCTCTTTCTTTCATAAATCTGCTTCCCGACATTCAAGAAACACAGTGTGAGCTATTTCTCAGACCAACTCCATGCGAATGCTCTCTCTACATGTAAAACACTTCAGAGACCTTCTACAGTTATCTCATATAAGCAGGCCACAGTTGTCTGAACATTGAAGGTTTTAGAAACACATCTAAACATTCCTATGAGGTGTGTTCTTTGTTGCTCTGTGACCCAGTGATGGTGCAGGGCTTTGATACTGTTAGAAGCCTGCAGAGACAAAATGGCTTAAAGCTTCTTGGGCTCTCCAGCATGCACTTGACCAGATAAAATATGTTTGTGATACAGGTTAGACCTTAGCAAAGAGTCTCTCTGCAGGATTACACTCCACTTTTTCCACTAAAAGGAAAGAGGAGATTTTAGATATAAATGTACATTAAGAGTTGAAAAGATTTCAAGTGAACAGGAGCAAAACAGGTTTAGTAATAAAAAAAAAAAAAAAAAAAAAACCCAGTCAGCAGTGGCTTCAGAGATGCACACACTGGATGATCTAGACTCAGGGATCTATACACATGTCAGACTTGATTTTTAAATAAAAAGTCATTACAAAAACTGCTCTGTAAAATGGGCTGAAACCCTAAAGTTCACTCCACTTCATACTTGGTAGATGATACTTTTGGTGATGACTGAAAATGTATTTCTTAGTTGCCTACCAGTGCATGGAGAAGGAAATGGCAACCCACTCCAGTGTTCTTGCCTGGAGAATCCCAGGGACTGGGGAGCCTGGTGGGCTTCCGTCTATGGGGTCGCACAGAGTCGGGCACGACTGAAGCGACTTAGCAGCAGCAGCAGCAGCAGGAGGAGATGCAAGTTTGATTCCTGATTCAGGAAGATCCCCTGGAGAAGGAAATGGCAACCTCCTCCAGTACTCTTGCCTGGGAAATCCCATAGACAGAGGAGCTGCAGTCCATGGGGTTACAAAGAGTCAGACACGACTTAGTGACTAAACCACCAAAATTGATCAAAAAGATCTCAAAAGGAGAATCGGTGTTTGTTGTATTACTCAAATATTCAGTGCACGCATTCACTCCTCTCTGAACTCTAACATCCTCTGCCACTCTGAAAACATCTTTGTTCATGTTGTCATCATAGTCCTGCCGGAGTCCAGCCCCGGTGGATCCAGGGAATTGGAAGGGGAGACGGAATCGGCGGGGGTCTGAAACGATTAATTAGGCGTTAATTAAAGATATAATGGGTAATAAAAATGAGGATAGCTCAAGGAGAACAATTAGTAGAGAAAAAGTGGCTGAATAAAATTCCAAAGCAAGGAATTTGCATCACCTACATAGGCTGCAGGCGTCTTCCCATTCTCCGGAGGGAGATGGAGACACTAAGGCCTCCCCAGTCCCATCTTAGAAGCCCAGGCAAAATTAGTAGGTTTGACGAGCTTCCCTGCCCCAGAAGATAAATTCAGCCAGAAGGAGAGAGAAAGAACAACACAGAGACACCAAATTTCGGTGATCCAAAAAAGGGGGGACTTTATTTTCCAAAGTAGTTTTATACCTTAAGTTTTGCATAGAGGATAATGGGGGAAGGGGTGGAGTCATGCAAGGACAGCAGTCCCTGAGTCAGGCTTTCAAACTTATCATATGCAAAAGTTTAGGTGAATTACATCATCTTCTGGCCAGGAGGCTTGTTAACATTTTAAGGAACCTAAAGGTGATTATTCTAAAGTCAGGCGCCACCCTCCAAAAGCACTGGCGTTGCATATCTATAGGGCAAAGTTGTGGTGGGTTGTAACAAAGATTAACTCAAGGGTCCCAGGTTACAAACATTAAGGTTACTAATTACATTTCTATACACCAATTATATCAATCAATACACTGCCAAGGACACAATAGGTAAGGGATATGGAGACTTAGCAGCAAACATTGGCCCAACATGTGAAAAACCCTTCACCAATACAATTTCTAATCAATCTTTTAAGGGCTCAAAGGAATCTGTGTTTAGACAGTTTAGAACATCTCATGCCTCTCACAGTTGGGAGGCTCTGAGCAATCACATGTGGCCGGAAAAACCTATTCAGACAGGCTAGAGGATTTCCAAAAGGAGTTTGTAGGCTGAAACACTGTCACACCCAGGAATTATTAACTGGAGCTGTAAGTTTGCTCTTTTTTCAGAGAAAGGTAGTGGGAGACAGCCCCCTGTAAAGTCAGAGGTGAGAACACAAAGCAGAAAGGAGGCAGACTCCGGCTTTTTTGGGGTAGATGCTCGAGAACCTCCAAGGGGCTCCTGAGGCTCCATCTCGCCCTTGCGTTATTGAGCCTCCTTCCTCATGACCTTTGTCATGGGCGGAGCGCTAATTCAAACCTGCTCCCAACATAGTCCCAAGAAATACTGATTGAATCCACATAGAGGCAAGGTATTGAACAACAGCCTGCCTTCTACTAAATCATAAATTTATGTTTGGTTGCTGGTTGGATTTCTTGTGCTGAGCAGTGCCCAGCCAGAGACAGGGGCTCAATGAAATTATTTGAATTGTCCTCCAAAATTTGAGAGCAATTTTGTGTAATAAAAAAAAAAAAATTGTTGGAATTAAATCAATGATTTGTTAAGAGGACTCTCTGAATTTACCACCACCACCCCCACCAGCATCAACTAAATGCAACTTTGTAATGAGATTATGTTTCTACCATAGTTGGTCCCCAGAGTGATTGAAACTAAATCCGCTTTGTTCTCCAAATCATATTTTGAAGTCCTAACCCTGGTTCTTCAGAATGTGACTTTATTTGGAATTTGAATTATTAAAGATATAATTAGTTAAGATGAGATCATTAGAATGGGCCCTAATCCAAAATGACTTGTGAAGACATAAAAAGAGGAAATTTGGAAGCAGACATGTACACAGTAAGAACGCCCTGTGAAGCTGAAGGCTTCTGTAAACAAATGAAAAATCCACCTGAAATTCTCAGCAGACCAACAGAAGCTAGAGGACAGATATAAAATGGATTTTCTCCCACTATCACAGAGATTCCATCCTACCTGATGCCTTAGTCGTGGACTTCTTTTTTCTAGAACTGAGATAATACATATCTGCATTTTGAAGCCATCTAGCTTTTGGTAATTTGTTAGAAAATCAGTACACTCATTGATGTAGGTTCTGTATTTAAAATATAATTATGCAGTTGACATTCCTCTATACATCTTAAGAATAAGTGAGCTACTTGTACCTGGGTTATCTCAAATGCATATGGGAAGCCCAATCATTGGATGCTTTCTAGATCAGATCAGATCAGATCAGTCGCTCAGTCATGTCTGACTCTTTGCAACCCCATGAATCACAGCACGCCAGGCCTACCTGTCCATCACCAACTCCCGGAATTCACCCAGACTCACGTCCATTGAGTCAGTGATGCCATCCAGCCATCTCATCCTCTGTCGTCCCCTTCTCCTCCTGCCCCCAATCCCTCCCAGCATCAGAGTCTTCTCCAATGAGTCAACTCTTCGTATGAGGTGGCCAAAGTCCTGGAGTTTCAGCTTTAGCATCATTCCTTCCAAAGAAATCCCAGGGCTGATCTCCTTCAGAATGGACAGGTTGGATCTCCTTGCAGTCCAAGGGACTCTCAAGAGTCTTCTCCAACACAACAGTTCAAAACCAGCAATTCTTCAGCGCTCAGCCTTCTTCATAGTCCAACTCTCACACCACTGGAAAAACCATAGCCTTGACTAGATGAGCCTTTGTTGGCAAAGTAATGTCTCTGCTTTTCAATATGCTATCCAGGTTGGTCATAACTTTCCTTCCAAGGAGTAAGTGTCTTTTAATTTCATGGCTGCATCGACCATCAGTAGTGATTTTGGAGCCCAGAAAAATAAAGTCTGACACTGTTTCCCCATCTATTTCTCATTAAGTGATGGGACCGGATGCCATGATCTTCGTTTTCTGAATGTTGAGCTTGAAGCCAAATTTTTCACTCTCCACCTTCATTTTCATCAAGAGGCTTTTGAGTTCCTCTTCACTTTCTGCCATAAGGGTGGTGTCATCTGCATATCTGAGGTTATTGATTTTCTCCCAGCAATCTTGATTCCAACTTTTGTTTCTTCCAGTCCAGCGTTTCTCATGATGTACCCTGCATATAAATTAAATAAACAGGGTGACAATATACAACCTTGATGTACTCCTTTTCCTATTTCGAACCAGTCTGTTGTTCCATGACCAATTCTAACTGTTGCTTCCTGACCTGCATACACATTTCTCAAGAGGCAGATCAGGTGGCCCAGTATTCCCATCTTTTAAAGAATTTTCCACAGTTTATTGTGATCCACACAGTCAAAGGCTTTGGCATAGTCAATAAAGCAGAAATAGATGTTTTTCTGGAACTCTCTTGCTTTTTCCATGATCCAGCAGATGTTGGCAATTTGATCTCTGGCTCCTCTGCCTTTTCGAAAACCAGCTTGAACACTTGGAAGTTCACGGTTCACATATTGCTGAAGCCTGGCTTGGAGAATTTTGAGCATTACTTTACTAGCATGTGAGATGAGTGCAATTGTGTGGTAGTTTGAGCATTCTTTGGCATTGCCTTTCTTTGGGGTTGGAATGAAAACTGACCTTTTCCAGTCCTGTGGCCACTGCTGATTTTTCCAAATTTGCTGGCATATTGAGTGCAGCACTTTCACAGCATCATCTTTCAGGATTTGGAATAGCTCCACTGGAATTCCATCACCTCCACTAGCTTTGTTCCTAGTGATGCTTTCTAAGGCCCACTTGACTTCACATTCCAGGATGTCTGGCTCTAGGTCAGTGATCACACCATCGTTGATTATCTAGGTCGTGAAGATCTTTTTTGTACACTTCTTCTGTGTATTTTTGCCACCTCGTCTTAATATCTTCTGCTTCTGTTAGGTCCGTACCATTTCTGCCCTTTATCGAGCCCATCTTTGCATGAAATGTTCCTTTGGTATCTCTGATTTTCTTGAAGAGATCCCTAGTTTTTCCCATTCTGTTGTTTTCCTCTATTTCTTTGCATTGATCGCTGAAGAAGGCTTTCTTATCTCTTCTTGTTATTCTTTGGAACTCTGCATTCAGATGTTTATATCTTTCCTTTTCTCCTTTGTTTTTAGCTTCTCTTCTTTTCACAACTATTTGTAAGGCCTCCCCAGACAGCCATTTTGCTTTTTTGCATTTCTTTTCCATGGGGATGGTCTTGATTCTGGTCTCCTGTACAGTGTCATGAACCTCATTCCATAGTTCATCAGGCACTCTATCTATCAGATCTAGGCCCTTAAATCTATTTCTCACTTCCACTGTATAATCATAAGGGATTTGATTTAGGTCATACCCTTTACCAACAAAGGTTCACCTAGTCAAGGCTATGGTCTTTCCTGTGGTCATGTATGGATGTGAGAGCTGGACTGTGAAGAAGGCTGAGCGCCAAAGAATTGATGCTTTTGAACTGTGGTGTTGGAGAAGACTCTTGAGAGTCCCTTGGACTGCAAGAAGATCCAACCAGTCCATTCTGAAGGAGATCAATCCTGGAATTTCTTTAGAAGGAATGATGCTAAAGCTGAAACTCCAGTATTTTGGCCACCTCATGCGAAGAGTTGACTCATTGGAGAAGACTCTGATGCTGGGAGGGATTGAGGGCAGGAGGAGAAGGGGACGACAGAGGATGAGATGGCTGGATGGCATCACTGACTCGATGGGTATGAGTCTGGGTGACCTCCGGGAGCTGGTGATGGACAGGGAGGCCTGGCGTGCTGCGGTTCATGGGGTCGCAAAGAGTCGGACACGACTGAGCGACTGATCTGATCTGATCTGATCTGAATGATCTAGTGGTTTTCCCTGCTTTCTTCAATTTCAGTCTGAATTTGGCAATAAGGAGTTCATGGTCTGAGCCATAGTCATCTCCTGGTCTTGTTTTTGCTGACTGTATAGAGCTTCTCCATCTTTGGTTGCAAAGAATATAATCAATCTAATTTCGGTGTTGACCATCTGCTGATGTCCATATATAGAGTCTTCTCTTGTATTGTTGCAAGAGGGTGTTTGTTATAACCAGTTCATTTTCTTGGCAAAACTCTATTAGTCTTTGCCTGCTTCATTCCGTATTCCAAGGCCAAATTTGCCTGTTACTCCAGGTGTTTCTTGACTTCCTACTTTTGCATTCCAGTCCCCTATAATGAAAAGGACATCTTTTTTGGGTGTTAGTTCTAAAAGTTCTTGTAGGTCTTCATAGAACCGTTCAACTTCAGCTTCTTCAGAGTTACTGCTTGGGGCATAGACTTGGATTACTATGACATTGAATGGTTTGCCTTGGAAACGAAGAGATCATTCTGTCATTTTTGAGATTGCATCCAAGTACTGCATTTCGGACTCTTTTGTTTACCATAATGGCCACTCCATTTCTTCTGAGGGATTCCTGCCCGCAGTAGTAGATATAATGGTCCTCTGATTTAAATTCACCCATTCCAGTCCATTTGAGTTTGCTGATTCCTAGAATGTCGACATTCACTCTTGCCATCTCTTATTTGACCACTTCCAATTTGCCTTGATTCATAGACCTGACATTCCAGGTTCCTATGCAATATTGCTCTTTACAGCATCGGACCTTGCTTCTATCACCAATCACATCCACAGCTGGCTATTCTTTTTGCTTTGGCTCCATCCCTTCATTCTTTCTGGAGTTCTTTCTCCACTGATCTCCAGTAGCATATTGGGCACCTACTGACCTGGGGAGTTTCTCTTTCAGTATCCTATCATTTTTCCTTTTCATACTGTTCATGGGGTTCTCAAGGCAAGAATACTGAAGTGGTTTGCCATTCCCTTCTCCAGCGGACTACATCCTGTCAGATCTCTCCACCATGACCCGCCCATCTTGGGTTGCCCCACTGGTATGGCTTAGTTTCATTGAGTTAGACAAGGCTGTGGTCCTAGTGTGATTAGATTGACTAGTTTTCTGTGACTACGGTTTCAGTGTGTTTGCCCTCTGATGCCCTCTTGCAACACTTACCGTCTTACTTGGGTTTCTCTTACCTTGGGCGTGGGGTATCTCTTCACCGCTGCTCCAGAAAAGCACAGCCATTGCTCCTTATCTTAGATGAGGGGTCTCTCCTCACTGACGCCCTTCCTGACCTTCAACATGGGATAGCTCCTCTAGGCCCTCCTGCGCCAGAGCAGCTACGGCTCCTTGGACGTGGGGTTGGTCCTCTGGACCACCGCCCCTGGCCTCGGGCATAGGGTTGCTCCTCCCGGCTGCCGTCCTTAGCCTCCGGCGTGGGGGCGTGGGGTATCTCCTCCCGGCCGCCCCTGACCCCAGACGCAGGTTAACTCCTCTAGTCGCTGCCCCTGATCTCGGACGCAGGGTAACTCCTCTCATTGCTGCCCCTGACCACGGACGTGGGTAACTCCTCTCAGCTGTTTCTGCACCGTCACAGTCTGGTACTCTCGGCTACTGCCCCTGACCTCGGACGTGGGGTAACTCCTCTTGGCCGCCGCCCTTCGGGCATTGGGTCCTCCCGGCTTCTGCCCCTGACCTTGGATGTGGGATGGCTCCTCTTGGACGTGCGCGCCCGCCCGCTGCAGCTATCGGGCGCTCTAGCATGCCCGCCAGCAGCCGCCGCCAGCGCTTTAGCGCTCCCGCTCGCCGCTAAAGCTTTCTAGATATGTCAGCATTTCACCTATTTTATAAACAGAGGGTCCACTGATGAAGTCATTGCATCCATCTTAGTCTACTAAGATGACACAGCTTTCAGGGCAACATACTGCCTTATGCCCAGATGTTCTAGTATAAATGTGGTCCCTCCTGACTATACAAGGAAAATCTCATTCTCCTGGAAAACACTGAATTTAGAATCATGCCACCAATCATTTTCTGCACTCTGTATTTCACAAATCTTTTGTCAAATAACAGAACCATAGCTCTCATTTTTTAAAAATTTAGTTATACATCCTCCTTTTTTTCATATTCTGTCTAGAGTATATAAATGGCATTAACAGCTTCCTCAAACTTTATCCTTACATTGCAACATGCGTCTCTTTGTGAAGAAATGCCCCTTCAGTCTCACTTTTTAAGCTAGAAACTCAGTGCTTATCCTTAACCTGATGAGTAAACTAAGGTGCCTTGGTTCTAAGTATCTTTGCCACAAATAGACTGTATGACTTTGTATAAGTCACTTGAATTCTAAGGGTCTCAGTTTCTTTTCTTTTTTTTTTTTTTAATTTTTATTTTTTGCTACACTGTTGCATGTGGGACACAGTTTTCTGACTGGGATGGGAACAGTGCCCCCCGCACTGGAAACATGGAGACTTAAACACTGTGGACGCCCAAGGACGCCCTGATCTCAGTTTCTTCAGCAGTAAAGTATATGTAGAAAGGATTGTGCTCAGACACAAGAACTCCAACCAGCAACCAAACATAAATTTCTAATTTAGTATGAGGCAGGCTGTTGTTCAATACCTTGCCTCTGACTATATGAATTCAATCAGTATTTCTTGGGACTATAATACTAACATGAACAATGATGTTTTCAAAATGGCAGTGACTGTTAGAGTTCAGTTCAGTTCAGTTCAGCTGCTCAGTCGTGTCTGACTGTGACCCCATGGACTACAGCACGCCAAGATACTTCCAAGTCAATTCTAACTTCAATCTTTGAAATGTCTTTATGAGTAGTTTATTTATCCATTCATTCAACAAATGAATATTGATCACCTACTATATGAACGGCATGTTTATAGGAGGACCCTGCTCTCATAAAGTTTGCATTCCAGTGGAAAAGACACACAGCTGAGAGTGAATGACTGACAAGATGATGGCAGGGTGGGATGAGTCCAGGCTGAAGGGACAGTGAAAGCAAAGGTCCTAAATCAGGAAGGAGCTTACTTGTTATAGGAATCAAAAAACAGCCTATGCCCCTAGCCACCTAGAAGGACACACGTTAAGCTGGGACTGGAAAGTTGCAGAGTACATCATGAGAAACGCTGGGCTGGAAGAAGCACAAGCTGGAATCAAGATTTTCAGGAGAAATATCAATAACTTCACATATGCAGATGACACCACCCTTATGGCAGAAAGTGAAGAGGAACTAAAAAGCCTCTTGATGAAAGTGAAAGTGGAGAGTGAAAAAGTTGGCTTCAAGCTCAACATTCAGAAAACTAAGATCATGGCATCTGGTCCCATCACTTCATGGCAGACAAATAGGAAAACAGTGGAAACAGTGGCTAACTTTATTTTTCTGGGCTCCAAAATCACTGCAGATGGTGATTGCAGCCATGAAATTAAAAGACACTTACTCCTTAGAAGAAAAGTTATGACCAACCTAGATAGCATATTGAAAAGCAGAGACATTACTTTGCCAACAAAGGTCTGTCTAGTCAAGGCTATGGTTTTTCCAGTGGTTATGTATGGATGTGAGAGTTGGACTGTGAAGAAAGTTGAGCGCTGAAGAATTGATGCTTTTGAACTGTGGTGTTAGAGAAGACTCTTGAGAGTCCCTTGGACTTCAAGGAGATCCAACCAGTCCATCCTAAAGGAGATCAGTCCTGGGTGTTCTTTGGAAGGACTGACGTTGAAGCTGAAATTCCAATACTTTGACCACCTGATGTGAAGAGCTGACTCATTGGAAAAGACTCTGATGCTGGGAAAGATTGAAGGCAGGAGGAGAAGCGGATGACAGAGGATGAGATGGTTAGATGACATCATTGACTTGATAGATATGGGTTTGGGTGGACTCCAGGAGTTGGTGATGGACAGGGAGGCCTGGCGTGCTTCAGTTCATGGGGTCCCAAGGAGTCATACAGGACTGAGCAACTGAACTGAGCTGAACCATGTAAGGCCATGCAGGTTTTTGCAAGTGTTTGAGCTCTCCTTTTAAGTCCAATAGTAGCCTCTGAGGAGATTTTAAGTTGGAGAATTATATGATTGTATTTATTTCAGTCATGATTAATGCTTCCTTCACTAAGGCAAATGAATTTCTAGAGAGACAGTAGATTTTTTTTTCTTTCTCTTTCATATTCTTAACTTTCCATTTTTTTCTTCTTTTGTTTTTGTTACTTTATTGAATTATAAATCAATTTCTTTTTGTCGTCCCCGAATTTTTATTTATTTATTTTCTTTTTGCCTTCACCAAACAGTACCTGAGCTGTATTCTGGCAGAAATTATTTCAACTGTGCGGAAGAAAGAGACCCCACTAGGGGTCACTTCTGACCCATCGATGACTCCTTGACTCTGCAGTGTTGCCTTGGGGTTACAGCCAACTCAGGAGTCACTTTTCCTCCGGTCTGCAGTCCCGGAGACAGTTTTCCACCTTTATGATCCCCTTACCCCCTGAGGATTCAAATCAAAGGCATTGTGGGCCACATCCTCCCTGGACCGCAGCCACCGCAGGAGCCAGGCAGGCTATCAAAACAGGCCTGCCGAGGTGCTGCCCTGTGCTCAGAGTGGACCGGTGCTCCTGGGGACTTGGCTCTCTGACAAAGGTGGCATCACTCCGTAAAGAGGAATGTCACAGGAAAGGCTGTGATTGTGCGCGGAATGCTGGGGCTGTCTGTCTGCCTCTTGCAAGTGGGCCAACTGTGGGTCCAAGAGCCAGGCTTCCTGGAGCTTCCTTCAATTGTCTTCCCCCACAGAGCTCATTACCCAGTTAAAGACACAACAGCCCTGCCCTCAGCCCTCTGATGAAAGTGAATCTTCCTCTGATTTATTTCCAACCTGCTTGCTTTTGCACTGACAGTTTTATTAATTGGAGGATTTTTATTATTTTACAAGGTCAGTTGAGTCATCAAGGACAAGTACTCTTGTCCCTTTGGTACTCTTCCTCTCTTTACATCTGCAAATATTAAGCAATGTCTTCACACACTGTCTATGTGCATGCATCTATCCGTCAAACCTGAAGCAAAAAGGTGAAATTAACCTTTAATGCATCTCACTTACAAGCTGACTGCGGAGTCTTTGGAAATATCAAGAAAGGAGCAAGTTTGCTTCTGCTAGATAAATTAATGAATTGAATTTGATAAGTTGTAGGATATCAACTTATCCTACAACTTACCTTTAGAAGGTAAGGATAGAAGTTATCCTATCCTTACCTTTAGAAAAGGTAAATACATCTAAAGGTAAATACATCTCTTTAGAAAAGCCTTGGCCAACTTGTCATTGTTTTAATTGTCTGGCACAGATGAATGCATCTGTCTAATTAAATATGTTATCCTCTTTCATATTATATTGTTTTAGAGCCTACTATTCACTGTCACTATTATCTTCCTTATATTTTACTTTACTATTTACCTCATCTTATTAATAAGAATTTTGAGTCTCACTAAGGTCAAAGACTTTCCCAAAAGTCACATGTCTAGTATGTAACAGATCATGGGCTAGGCCCAACATCTCCTGAACTTAGTTCAAATTTAGTGTCTTTTACAATGCAACATGGTCTGCTAGGGCCAGAGAGTAAATATTTTAGGCTTTGTGAGTCATATGTTCTCTGTCACAATTATTCAACTTTGCTGCTTTAGCATAAAAACATCAAAGATAATACATAAATGAATGAGCATTGCTTTGTTCTAAGAAAATTTCATATTTGGACACCAAAACCTGACTGTCTTATAATTTTCATGTGCCATAACACATTATTTTCCATTTACTTTTTATCTACTTAAGTATCTAAAATAAATAGTTTAGTGCCCTAATGAAACATTTGGCAAGTGGGACTTGGCCACTAGTCTGTCATTTGTAGAGCTGTCTATGAATGGACTTATGATTCAGACATCTGAACCTGAGTTCATTTGTAGCCCTTCAAGAAATGAACAGCTAAACATCTCTAAAGCAATACCCATTGTTATAAATTGTCAGCTGAGTTTTAGGACAGGAGTTCAGAGGTTAATTTCCATCAAGATGCTTCTTAAGGGAAAATAAAATGTAAGTGTTAATTTAATGCATGCAACTTAATAAGAGCATTTGAATCATATTTTTTTAAAATATATATAATAAAGAATATGACTCGCTTTCCTACTGAAGAGTATCATACAAAAATTCTATGAGCATCTCCAGAATTCTCAGAATATGTCAAAGACATATATTAAAATCCATTGTAGTCAAGTTTAACTATAATAAACCAACAAATTTTGTCTTATAGGCACAGATGAGAACATTGCATAGATTATTCAGGAATGTAAATATCTTCCTTTTCTGATTATTTAAGATAAAAGTGTTTGCTGATAGCTGTGCAAGTTAAAGCAACATATAAGCTGCATAAGCACAGATCCAAAGAGAAATGAGAAATGATCAACAAATTCTATAAAATAAGGGCTCATCATGTTTGTTTACAATTATGTAAAAGGTGAAAACCAGACAAATTCTTTCTGAATTAGCAGTTGACTGAAGCTGGAAGAGAAATATGTCATCTCTGAATCTGGTCCATAAAGGAAATACAATCAGAAGGCTTTAATCAATGGAACTGGAGGAATCAACCTGCCTGACTTCAGGCTCTACTACAAAGCCACAGTCATCAAGACAGTATGGTACTGGCACAAAGACAGAAATATAGATCAATGGAAGAAAATAGAAAGCCCAGAGATAAATCCACACACCTATGGACACATTATCTTTGACAAAGGAGGCGAGAATATACAATGGAGAAAAGACAATCTCTTTAATAAGTGGTGCTGGGAAAACTGGTCAACCACTTGTAAAAGGACGAAACTAGAACACTTTCTAACACCATACACAAAAAATAAACTCAAAATGGATTAAAGATCTAAATGTTAAGAGCAGAAACTATAAAACTCCTAGAGGAGAACATAGGCAAAACACTCTCTGACATACATCACAGCAGGATCTTTTATAACCCACCTCAGTATATTGGAAATAAAAGCAAAAATAAACAAATGAGACCTAATTAAAATTAATAGCTTCTGCATGACAAAAGAAACTATAAGCAAGGTGAAAAGACAACCTTCAGAATGGGAGAAAATTATAACAAATGAAGCATTTGACAAAGAACTAATCTCAAAAATATGCAAGCCACTCCTGCAGCTCAATTCCAGAAAAATAAACGACCCAATCAAAAAATGGGCCAAAGAACTAAATAGACATTTCTCCAAAGAAGACATACAGATGGTTAACAAACACATGAAAAGATGCTTAACATTATTCATTATCAGAGAAATGCAAATCAAAGCCACAAGGAGGTACCATTTCACACCAGTCAGAATGATTGTTATCCAAAAGTCTACAAGCAATAAATGCTGGAGAGGGTGTGGAGAAAAGGGAACCCTCTTACACTGTTGGTGGGTGCAAACTAGTACAGCCACTATGGAGAACAGTGTGGAGATTCCTTAAAAATCTGGAAATAGAACTGCCTTATGATCCAGCTCGGAGAAGGCAATGGCACCCTTCTCCAGTATTCTTGCCTGGAAAATCCCATGGACAGAGGAGCCTGGTAGGCTGCAGTCCATGGGGTCACTAAGAGTCGGACACGACCAAGCGACTTTACTTTCTCTTTTCACTTTCATGCACTGGAGAAGGAAATGGCAACCCACTCCAGTGTTCTTGCCTGGAGAATCCCAGGGATGGGGAAGCCTGGTGGGCTGCCGTCTATGGGGTCACACAGAGTCAGACACGACTGAAGTGACTTAGCATAGCATATGATCCAGCAATCGCACAGCTGGGCATACACACTGAGGAAACCAGAATTGAAAGATGCACGTGTACCTCATCACAGCACTGTTTATAATAGCCAGGACATGGAAGCCACCTAGATGTCCATCAGCAGATGAATGAATAAGAAAGCTGTGGTACATATACACAATGGAGTATTACTCAGCCATTAAAAAGAATACATTTGAATCAGTTCTAATGAGGTGGATGAAACTGGAGCCTATTATACAGAGTGAAGTAAGACAGAAAGAAAAACACCAATTCAGTATACTAACACATATATATGGAATTTAGAAAGATGGTAACAATAACCCTGTATACGAGACAGCAAAAAAGACACAGATGTATAGAACAGTCTTTTGGACACTGTGGGAGAGGGAGAGGGTGAGGGTGGGATGATTTGGGAGAATGGCACTGAAACATGTATAATATCATATAAGAAATGAATTGCCAGTCCAGGTTTGATCCACGATTCAGGAAGCTTGGGGCTGGTGCACTGGGACGACCCAGAGGGATGGTATGGGGAGGGAGGTGGGAGGGGGGTTCAGAATGGGGGACATGTGTACACCCATGGCGGATTCATGTTGATGCATGGCAAAACCAATACAATATTGTAAAGTAAAATAAAATTAAATTAAAATTAAAAAACAAACAAACAAGAAAATGAAGACTATTCCATGACATTTCATCTTATTCCTTTTTTAGATAATTTTGGAGCTTAGTTTCTGTATTCTACTTATATTTAGCACAGAGTAAAGAGTTAAAAATATTAAAATAAAATATGATAATATACATTCTCTTGGTTAAGAGCAACTTCATTTGGGAGGCTGGTGGTAGGATTAAGAACAGATGGGGGTGGGACTTCCCTGGTGGCTCACGGGTAAAGAATCCACCTGCCAATGCAGTAGAGACAGATTGGATCCCGATCCTGGAAGATCTCCCATGCTATGGAGCAACTAAGCCCTGAGCCACAACTGTTGAGCCTGGGAACTGCAACTCCTGAAGCCTGAGCACCTGGAGCCCTGCTCTGCAACAAGAAAAGCTACCACGATGTAAAGCCACTAGGGAGTAGCACACTCTCTTTGCAACTAGAGAAAAACCCACATAACAACAAAGACCCAGCACAGACAAAAATCAAGTAATTAATTAATTAGAGACATAAAAAAAAAAACAGATGGGACTGGATACTGAGGGGTGAGGAGATAAGAAAAAGCACTGGCTTTTGTGATTCCCTGTCTCTGAGTCTCTCTGTATTTAAAAGAAATCGGAATGCATTAGCTTCTATTCTGCCATTCCAAATGTCTGCCCATCTTCAAGGCTTGCCTCAATGCCAGATTCCCCTATGAGTCTTTCTTAATTATACATGTTCATGAATCTGATTTTGAACCCATGTAGCATGTATTTAAAGACCATAAAGATCAATGTAGATAAATTATTTCAGTATTTTCTCAAAGTGATGTGAACTACTTAAGGTCCAGGATTACAGCATACCCTCAGAATGCACCTCTGTGGTGCCCCCACAGCAGGTCACTTTTGAAAGACTGCTTTCTTCTTTTTTCACATCTTGAAGGAGTGAAAAATTACCTGTCATGCTATCAGTGGAGGATAATCTTCCCTGACTTCACAAACAGTCCTCACAGAACTGACTTATGGGGTTGAATTACCAGTCATTTAGGTTCCCCACTGCAGAACTGAAAATACTACTTGTACTAAGTACTATTGATAAGTAGATGGGATATGTGCTTGCTTCTTTGAGTCAGAAAATATATGACAATTTGTATGGAAAATGTCCAACTTTGATTCCTTAGAGTATCAGCATCTGTTTTAATCCTTTCTCAGTCTGCAATTTTTCCCCCACCCTGAAGACAAGCACCATATGACTTGGCAGACCAGAAGGTATCTGCAGTCAGAGTCTGACTCTATTTTTAAGATAACTCAATGGGAACTCAGGATAAGTCAACAAATTAACACCTTCCAACCTATTCAGCTTTTACATCCAGATGTAGCATTGCTATTTTACATCTTACCAGTTACGTGAAGGTCATAATGATCTCTCTATCTACCACGGTTTTGTGTCTCATGATTCCTAGAGACTGAAACCTATTTGACTTAAGCAAGAAAGTACATCAACATAACTTAAAATGAAGAAGTGCGTCCATATAATAACCAGAGTGAAAGTGAAAGTCACTCAGTCGTGTCCGACTCTTTGTGAACCCATGTCCTGTACAGTCCATGGAATTCTCCAGGCCAGAATACTGCAGTGGGTAGCCTTTCCTTTCTCCAGGAGATCTTCCCAACCCAGGGATTAAACCCAGGTCTCCCTCATTGCAGGCGGATTCTTTACCAGTTGAGCCACAGTTAACATTTAATGAAGGCTAACTTGATGCTAGATGTTGTGCTAAGCGATTTATTTCTCACAACAGCTCTGTAAGATAGATACAATGCTATTACTATGCACTCTTTCATAATGAGTAAATTGGGGCTCAGACAGGCTAATTAAGGTTACTGACATGAGACAGATTTTAAGGGGAAGAGATTGGGTTTAAACTCAGGATGACAGATTCTGTTGCCTGTATAATTTACTCATAGAAGAAGGCATGGAAATATTTAGAGATGAGGGATAAAGATACTAATAGTGAGCCATGACAGGTAAATTTACATGGGAAAATAGTTACCTGCTTGGAAAGGATGCCTTTTGCATGGATAAAGTATGCAGGAAATGAAATTAGTATTTCTGTGTGACATTTTACTCATTCAAAGCATGTTCATTGAGCACATATTATTATCCAGCATCATTGGCCAATAGTGTCAATAAATAGTATTTTTCACAAACTTTTTCCTTGTGGAACGTTTAGCTTACCTTCATGCTGTTGCTGCTGCTGCTAAGTCGCGTCAGTCGTTTTTGACTCTGTGATATCCCATAGACAGCCCACCAGGCGCTTCCGTTCCTATAATTCTCCAGGCAAGAACACTGGAGTGGGTTGCCATTTCCTTCTTCAATGCATGAAAGTGAAAAGTGAAAGCGAAGTCGCTCAGTCATGTCGGACTATTCACGACCCCATGGACTGTAGCCTACCAGGCTCCTCTGTCCACAGGATTTTCCAGGCAAGAGTACTGGAGCGGGGTGCCACTGTGTTTTCTGTTACCTTCATGAGGCTTTATGTAAAGTTTCAAGGCCATGTTCTCTGTGATATCATAGAGTTGTGGAGTTGGAAAGAGACTCAAACCATCTCTCCTTCCCTTTTTCTCTCCTTTCCAAACCTTCCTGATGTGTAGGCTCAGCAATAGCATTGGATGCCAAGGCAGAAAATGTACTGAAATTCAATGCAATGCTGTGTCTGGCCATGATCCAGGCAGTGATGGGATTCTAAATCTCATGACCTGTGGAACCTATGTCTCCCACTTACTATTGTTGTGGTCTTGAATGAGACCATGAGGGCCCAGACTTCATACCTGTTTTTTGTCACTTTAGATGTCCCAGTTCACTCTGCTTCGTGGTCTTGGATCCTTGTCTGTAACTTCCTTGTATCACTTCTGCTTTGCATCTCATTCCAAGTTCCAACTCTAGCCATCTGTTTATCATATTTTTGAGTTTTATGACAAGCAGAAATGTAAATATGAATGCACTTACAGGTAATATTTGTTTTATAGTGAAAAATAAAGAACACTAGTATGGGTGTTGTGATGTGAGCTTGGAAAGTAAAGACAACCAATAAATTGCTCACTCACAAGCAAGTTATCACTAGAGCAGGTAGAAGATGGGAAGGTGAAAGGGGACAAAGAAGAAATGGTCTTTAGGCCTCTTTCCAAGGGTACAAAGTTATGTCCTAGAGGATCTGTAACCTCAATAGAGACTTTCAGAAAACAAAAGTTGTAAGAGGGCAGAGCCCATTTGCACTCTGCTCATCATCAGCTAATTTGGGGGAATCCCTGGGACTCTGTGTAAAAATACAAGTCTGTGAGTTATCACTCTCAGGGAAGAGGGTCAAGTAAACCAAGGGACTTTTGATCAACACTTGTTAGTCTTGCTCCCTAAGGGTGATGTATCCCCAGCAATTCTGTGCTACCCTATAAGCAGGCAGTAGGATCTAGAAGCCCAAAAGAGCTTCCAAGAAGGACATGAAGGTGCAGCAGATGAAAATCTAACCAATGCTATTAAAGTGATGAGAGTAATGTGATTCAGGGGGGTGTGAGGAGTATCTGCTATAGTCCCTAGTGTGAGGACTGCAATCAAACTTTATTCCTATGAGTTATCTCTCTGAGGAATAGAGATTATTCCTGTACACTAATTAGTGCTTGAATTCTGACCATAGATTGTCGAGTCTTTGATTATTGCACTTGCTTACCTGGAGAATTCTTCATAGATAATTAATTTTTATTTTTAACTCCTTACCTCTTCTACTAATGTGAATTTATGGCTCCTATATTATTCAGGGTTCAACCAGAGAAACAGAATTAACAGAGTGCTGTAGGGAATTGAGTATGTGATGGTGGGGCCTGACTAGGTCAATCTGAAATCTGTTAAACAGGAAGGACTTACCTGGAACTCTTAAAATGAGCTGAAACTCTAGTCCAAGAGTAGAATTTCCTTTGGAAAGCTCCGTACTAAGGCTTTCCATAAGATTAAAGCAATCCCACTCATTTTATCTCTGATAATCTCTCTTATTTAAAGTCAACTGATTATGGACTTTAATCACATCTCTATAACATCATCACAAAAGTCTAGATTACTGTGTGATTGAATAACTGGAGACTATAGCCCAGTCAAGTTGATATTTAAAGCTGACACAATCCAGTTTTAGGTGTAACTTGCAAAACATGGCTTTCTTCAAGCCTAATTCTCTGCAGAGTGTGAACATTTCCCCCCCCCCTTTTTTTTTTTTTTTCCTATAAAGGGTAATTTTTCAGTCTTTAGGAAAATAATTCCTCAGAATAAAAATGCATTACCAAGAGGTAATAAGGTTAAAGTTGCAGCATAAAGGAGCTTGGATTTGGAGTCAGTTTGAATTCAGTGTGATTTGGGGGCAAATTCTCGGACCTCAGATTCTTCATCTGTAAAAAGAGAGGCTAATAATTATATGTATCAAATAAACTGTCTGGGAAAATTTACTAAGAGAATGCCAGTTTGCCTGAGTTAGTCCCAGAGTAGTCTCAGGACAATTACTAATAATACCCTTTTACCCTCTAATGTGATTCTGTTGGGAAAAGAAATAAAATAGTCCTCCTATTTATGTTCCACTCAAAATCTCAGGTTTTTTTTAATGGTAGCACATTTCCATTGGACAACAGTAATTTACATGTCTGATTTATTCTTACTGCCGAGCACAGACCTGAAGACTAACATTGAAAATTATAAAACGCCATTCTTAACTCAAGTGAAGATACTCTCTAATTTTTGTAATATTTTTCCTTGTTATTCCTACAAACATTTGCAACTTCTCAGGTTTTATCTTTGCCAAGTGAAATAGGATTCCTCAGTGTCTTCCAACTTTTTCCATAAGATGTGACTTCTAGTGCTTAGATGATCCAAGTAATTCTTTTTGGAACCATCCACAGGTTTTTCAGTGTCACTCTTAAATATGGTGCCAATATCTTAAGACCAGGTGTTTTCTATTCAGTTCAGACTATATTTAATTGCACAGTTGGTGCCCTTTAGCTAGGTTCCACCCATGCATTAATTTAATCCACCAGTGCAATTAGCAATAACAGTGCTGGCTGTTCTGAGCTTTCAGTCAACTAAATTCCTGAGTCTTTTTTAGAAGAAATATTGAGCTAGTCACCTTTGTTCTGTACTTGTGTAGCCTCAGTAAGTCCCAAACTCAACAAAATTGCTTCCCTCACAGAAAGAGTGACTAGATTTAATATCCAATTATCAATGCTAACACATGCATGGTCATCAAAGTCATTAACTGAAGTTTTAAAGAGGACAATGAAACACTCGAGTTTCTCTAGTTTGACATTTATATGCTAGTCATCATGTTTTGTAAATAGTTGTTTAATCACATATTAAAACTATAATCTATATTTTGACAACATATAAACAATATATCAAAATTCAAATATTCGGTCATGGGTAGGGTAGAATTTTTATGTGGTATGCATCTAATTTGCCATCATTTATGGATAAGGTACCATATGGCTTTGAAGTAGACATATCTGGACTCTAAATTTATCTACTTAATAAATGTGTGATTGGACACCTCATTTAATCTAAATATCATGAGTCTCTTCTTTAAAATGTGGTTGTAGGTATACTAGACCATTCAGGTATGACCTAAAGCAAATCCCTTATGATTATACAGTGGAAGTGAGAGATAGATTAAAGGGACTAGATCTGATAGAGTGCCTGATGAGCTATAGAATGAGGTTCTTGACATTGTATAGGAGACAGGGATCAAGACCATCCCCATGGAAAAGAAATGCAAAAAAGCAAAATGGCTGTCTGGGGAGACCTTACAAATATCTGTGAAAAGAAGAGAAGTGAAAAGCAAAGGAGAAAAGGAAAGATATAAGCATCTGAATGCAGAGTTCCAAAGAATAGCAAGAAGAGATAAGAAAGCCTTCCTCAGTGATCAATGCAAAGTAATAGAGGAAAACAGGAGAATGGGAAAGATTAGAGATCTCTTCAAGAAAATTGGAGATACCAAGGGGACATTTCATGCAAAGATGGGCTCGATAAAGGACAGAAATGGTATGGACCTAACAGAAGCAGAAGATGTTAAGAAGAAGTGGCAAGAATACACAGAATAACTGTACAAAAAAGAGCTTCACGATCCAGATAATCACAATGGTGTGATGACTGACCTAGAGCCAGACATCTTGGAATGTGAAGTCAAGTGGGCCTTAGAAAGCATCACTACAAACAAAGCTAGTGGAGGTGATGGAATTCCAGTTGAGCTATTTCAAATCCTGAAAAATGATGTTATGAAAGTGCTGTACTCAATATGCCAGCAAATTTGGAAAACTCATCAGTGGCCACAGAACTGGAAAAGGTCAGTTTTCATCCCAATCCCAAAGAAAGGCAATGCCAAAGAATGCTCAAACTACCGCACAATTGCACTCATCTCACATGCTAGTAAAGTAATGCTCAAAATTCTCCAAGCCACGCTTCAGCAATATGTGAACAGTGAAATTCCTGATGTTCAAGTTGGTTTTAGAAAAGGCAGAGGAACCAGGGATCCAATTGCCAACATCTGCTGGATCATGGAAAAAGCAAGAGTGTTCCAGAAAAACATCTATTTCTGCTTTATTAACTATGCCATAGCCTTTGACTGTGTGGATCACAATAAACTGTGGAAAATTCTGAAAGAAATGAGAATACCAGACCACCTGACCTGCCGCCTGATAAATTTGTATGCAGGTCAGGAAGCAACAGTTAGAACTGGACATGGAACAACAGACTGGTTCCAAATAGGAAAAGGAGTTCGTCAAGGCTGTATATTGTCACCATGTTTATTTAACTTATATGCAGAGTACATCATGAGAAATGCTGGATTGGAAGAAACACAAGCTGGAGTCAAGATTGCTGGGAGAAATATCAATAACCTCAGATATGCAGATGACACCACCCTTATGGCAGAAAGTGAAGAGGAACTAAAAAGCCTCTTGATGAAAGTGAAAGTGGAGAGTGAAAAGGTTGGCTTAAAGCTCAACATTCAGAAAACTAAGATCATGGCATCTGGTCCCATCACTTCATGGGAAATAGATGTGGAAACAGTGGAAACAGTATCAGATTTTATTTTTCTGGGCTCCAAAATCACTGCAGATGGTGGATGCAGCCATGAAATTAAAAGACACTTACTCCTTGGAAGGAAAGTTATGACCAACCTAGATAGCATATTCAAAAGCAGAGACATTACTTTGCCAACAAAGGTCCGGCTAGTAAAGGCTATTGTTTTTCCTGTGGTCGTGTATGGATGTGAGAGTTGGACTCGAAGAAGGTTGAGAACCAAAGAATTGATGCTTTTGTACTGTGTGGTATTGGAGAAGACTCGTGGGAGTCCCTTGGACTGTAAGGAGATTCAACCACTCCATTCTGAAGGAGATCAGCCCTGGGATTTCTTTGGAGGGAATAATTCTGAAGCTGAAACTCCAGTACTCTGCCCACCTCATGTGAAGAGCTGACTCACTGGAAAAGACTCTGATGCTGGGAGGGATTGGGGGCAGGAGGAGAAGGGGATGACAGAGGATGAGATGGCTGGATGGCATCACTGACTCAATGGAGGTGAGTCTGAGTGAACTCTGGGAGTTGGTGATGGACAGGGAGGCCTGGTGTGCTGCGATTCATGGGGTTGCAAAGAGTCGGACACAACTGAGCGACTGAACTAAACTGAACTGAGATATACATTATTTTGCATGTAGAAAATGCCCAGTGCAATACCTATTTCATATTTGGCGATAAATGATTATAGTTATTGTCATCATTGTTGTTATTATGATTACTATGGAAGTTGGAAGCAACCATATGATGAAGCTCTTTAAAATCCTTCATTTGATAACACAGACAATTGCATTCTAGGGACATGAAGACTAACATAGGGACTTAGATTGTTGGGATTTCTTTTACATATTTATCAAGAGAAAATGCAAATTGTATTCATTGTCTCCACTTTCTTTTTATCCATTTATTCCTCCCTGGCCTGAAATACAAATGACATTGTCACAACTCTTCTAAAATTTTTCTCTTAAAATATTTCTTCTGACTTCCAAGTGAGAGATCCGAAACCTCCTCTATGTCTTTTTACAATTTGATCTTTAACTGCATTTCACATCAATGGAATCGTTCCACTGCTAGAAACTTTCTCTTTTGATATCAATGACAATAGTCTCTCCTAGTTCACTACTTTACTCCTTGTCTGTTTCAGTTTCCTTTATTGGCTTTGCTTCCAGTAGAAAATTTGACTCTACTTGACTACCCTTCTCATCACAAGTTGCTTTATTTATTTTTACAGGCCCAGCAACAACTTTTATATTAGTTATTCATGCTTCCATCTTTGTAAATCTGATTTCTTGTAGAGATGTGGTTTCCTAAAAATCCAAGTGCTTTTCTGTACCCTCTTTGAATTAGGGAGGGCCATCTAACTACATCTGACTTTGGCTCTAAGTTGAAGTGACAGATTTCACCTCTGCACTAAAGCATAACCAAGAAATTATGGATCATCATATTGTCTCTTTCCCTGATACAGGGATGTGAGAGATCTTGTGTTCTGAATGGTGAAATTATATAATACTGGATTTTTATCAGCCTAAATCCTTGAGCCATCAGAAGAATCACTGATCTAGGAATATAAGTGAAATCTCTGAAGTGTGAGTGAGAAATGTGTTAAGTCACTCAGACTTAGGGGTGATTTTTATATTTATATACTTATTTTAGGTTAGCAGGTATGGGCTAGTTTTCTTTAAAATATCTTCCATTACACTTTGTGACCTCCATTTTCATCAGTATGCTAAACTGTTGATCACTTTAGTTTAGATCAGTTGCTCAGTCATGTCCAGCTATTTCGGACCTCATGGACTGCCCCATGCCAGGCTTTCCTGTCCATCACCAACTCCCAAAGTTTGCTCAAACTCATGTCCATTGAGTCGGTGATGCCATCCAGCCAACTCATCCTCTGTCATCCCCCTTTCCTCCTGTCCCCAATCCCTCCCAGCATCAGAGTCTTTTCCAATGAGTCAACTCTTCGCATGAGGTGGCCAAAGTCCTGGAGTTTCAGCTTTAGCATCATTCCTTCCAAAGAACACCCAGGACTGATCTCCTTTAGAATGGACTGATTGGATCTCCTTGCAGTCCAAGGAACTCTCAAGAGTCTTCTCCAACACCACAGTTCAAAAGCATCAATTCTTCAGTGCTCAGCTTTCCTTATAGTCCAATTCTCTCATCCATACATGACCACTGGAAAAACCATAGCCTTGACTAGACGGACCTGTGTTGGCAAAGTAATGTCTCTGCTTTTGAATATGCTATCTAGGTTGGTCATAACTTTCCTTCCAAGAAGTAAGTGTCTTTTAATTTCATGGCTGCAATCACCATCTGCAGTGATTTTGGAGCCCCCCAAAATAAAGTCTGGCACTGTTTCCACTGTTTCCCCATCTATTTCCTATGAAGTGATAAGACCAGATGCCGTGATCTTTGTTTTCTGAATGTGGAGCTTTAAGTCAACTTTTTCACTCTCCTCTTTCACTTTCATCAAGAGGCTTTTTAGTTCCTCTTCACTTTCTGCCATAAGGGTGGTGTCATCTGCATATCTGAGGTTATTGATATTTCTCCTGGCAATCTTGATCCCAGCTTGTGCTTCTTCCAGCCCAGCGTTTCTCATGATGTACTCGACATAAAAGTTAAATAAGCAGGGTAACAATATACAGCCTTGATGTACTCCTTTTACTATTTGGAACCAGTCTGTTATTCCATGTCCAGTTCTAACTATTGCTTCCTGACCTGCATATATGTTTCTCAAGAGGCAGGTCAGGTCATCTGATATTCCCATCTCTTGAAGAATTTTCCACAGTTTATTGTGATCTACATGGTCAAAGGCTTTGGCATAGTCAATAAAGCAGAAATAGATGTTTTTCTAGAACTCTCTTGCTTTTTCCATGATCTAACGGATATTGGCAATTTGATCTCTCTGCCTTTTCTAAAACCAGCATGAACATCTAGAAGTTCACGTTTCATGTACTGCTGAAGCCTGGCTTGGAGAATTTTGAGCATTACTTTACTAGTGTGTGAGATGAGTGCAATTGTGCAGTAGTTTGAGCATTCTTTGGCATTGCCTTTCTTTGGGATTGGAATGAAAACTGACCTTTTCCTGTTCTGTGCCAATGCTGAGTTTCCCAAATTTGCTGGCATATTGAGTGGAATTCTTTCACAGCATCATCTTTCAGGATTTGCAATAGCTCAACTGGAATTCCATCACCTCCACTAGCTTAGTTACAGAATTAGGGAGCAATTAATTTTGAATAAGGATATTGGAGAACGTTTCACAGAAAGAGTTATACTTATTACAATCCTATGAGCAATCTGACTTGTATTATGTCATATATATTTTATCAGTCTCTTTGTGATGGTTAATTTTATGTGTCAGCTTCATAGGAAACAAATGCCCATATATTTTGGCTAAACATTATTTTTGGTTCTGTTTGTGAGGATGGTTACAGATGAAATACGCATTTAAAATTTATTTGTTTGGCTGCACTGGGTCTTAGTTGCAGTGTGTGTGATCTTTGATCTTCATTGTTACTTGGGAAATCTTTAGTTGCGACATGTGGGATCCAGTTCTCTGACCAGGGATGGAACCCGGGCCCCCTGCATTGGAAGCACAGAGTCCTAGCCACTGGACCACGGTTTGAATCCATAGACTCAGTAAGCAGTTTGTTCTCCCTGATTTGGAGAGACATCATCCAGTGTGCTGAGTCTGAAAGGTTCTCCCACATGATGGCTTGATCTCCAACAATTATCTTCTCCTGTCTTCTCCTTCTGCATTCAGGACTTCAGACTCCCCTGGCTCTTAGATCTTTGACTTGGACTAAATTATACTGCCAAGTCCCACTTGAAGATAGCACATTGTGGTACTTTTCAGTCTTTGTAATTGAAGGATTCAATCTGTATAATAAATCTCATATATATAGTTTCCTAATGCTTCTGTTTATCTGGAGAGCCTTGACAAAGTCACTATGATCATCCCAACTAGACTGGAAAATCACTAAGGGAAAAATCTTGTTATTTTCATCTTTTCTACTCACACTGTACCTAAAAGAGTGTCTTTAGATGAATGTTTTATAACTATTGTTTGAACTGAAGAGAAGATTTCTGTTATCCTATCCGTATCTTTATTATCTTTGTCAACTACTCCCCAAACACCTACTTAATGAGTCTTTCAAGAATCCTTTAGATGCTGACAACAAGATTACTGGTTTATGAGGTTCAGAATTAATCTCTTTCTACTTTATTAAGATTTTGTATATTTGCTTATCTCTGGTATTTGATAATACCTTGAATTGCTGACAGTGTATCAGTAATCCTAGCCACAAATTATTTTAGTATGTAACTGACTCTTGAAATTTCAACTCATTAAAGGTACCTGTTGCTCTCTTCCAAATATCTATCTAATCCTCAAAATTAATTTCCTCTGAAGTATTTGATTTACCTTTCTCATTAAGAGGACCATTCTCTTTAAAGGAAAAGAGAATTGAAATTTTAGATAAATCCTGCTTTCTCCATACATTTTTTAAAAATATCTATATGCTCCCAAAGCAATGATTCTACTCATATCGTATCTTTCTCACCATCTTCCTCTCTTTCCTCTTTTCAACCTACTTATACAACTTCATTTGACTATAAAGATCTTACACTTTTAGCCTAGCAATTCATATCTACAAGGCAAATCCACAAAGTTTACCCTCCACCCAAACTGGGCTTCTTTGGTGTCTCAGAGGTAAAGAATCCTCCTGCCAAGCAGAATATGTGGGTTTGATCCCAACTCTGGGTAGGGAAAATCACCTGGAGAAGGAAAAGGTAATCCACTCCAATATTATTGCCTGGGAAATCCCATGGACAGAGGAGCTTAATGGGCTACAGTCCATGGGGTCCCAAAATTGTTGGACATCATTTAGCAACTAAAACAACAAAAACAAGTGTATTTTACAGGTAATATATATGAATAAATGTATATATAATTGTATATGAATATACAAATATACATGTATATTTTCCATTCGTGTGGCTGCTGCTGCTGCTGCTGCTGCTGCTAAGTCATTTCAGTCATGTCCAACTCCATGCAACCCCATAGACAGTAGCCCACCAGGCTTCCCTGTCCCTGGGATTCTCCAGGCAAGAACACTGGAGTGGGTTGCCATTTCCTTCTGCAATGCATGAAAGTGAGAAATGAAAGTGAAGTCACTCAGTCGTGTCTGACTCTTAGCGACCCCATGGACTGCAGGCAAGAGTACTGGAGTGGAGTGCCATTGCCTTCTCCGTCTATTAGTGTTACTATATATCATTTATAAATTGTTCTTTGGAGTGTTTTTAATTGAAAATATATAATATATTGCAAACACTGTGCATTGTTGACAAAAAATAGCTCGATCCTTCAGTTTTTAAAATTAATTTTATTTTTTAAAATTATATAACAAATTGCCTCTTTTTGATACACAATCTATAAATTTGAACACATACAGATCATTGTAACAGCCTAATAATCAGGACACAGAATAGTTCCATCACCCTACAATGCTCTCGCCTACTTCTCATTTCCGTCACACCTGATCCCCACTCCTAACTTTGGGCAACCATGGTTGGGTCCTCTATTACCACAGCTTTGTGTTATCAATAACAGTGTTCCACTGGAAATACACAGAATTTTGAGATGGACATCTTTCACTCAGCATAAAGTCATTGAGATTTAGCCAGATTATTGTAGGCATTCATAGTTTGTTCATTTTTATTACTGAATAATATTCCATTGAATAGACGTGGCATTGTTTCTTCATACATGTACACCTGTTAAAACTTATATACCCTGTTTTCACTTCTGGGAGATTATGGATAGAGCTACAATAAACATTCAGGCATACATCTGTGGGTGATCAGAATTTTTCATTTCGCTATGTTGAATAGCCCCACAAATCATTGTCAGGTAATATGGCATAAGTATAAGAAACTGCTTTCCAGAGTGGTATAGTATTTTGTTTTCCTATCGTCAATGTCTAAGAGTTCTAGCTGTTCTCCATTCATCTCAGAACTTGATATTATCCCTTTATAAGAAAATTAATTAAAAAAATTAGCTTTTATAGAGGTATTTATCATGTTTTTAATTTGCAATTTCCCTAACAACTACAACTGTGCTTTTAATATGCTTATGCTATGCTATGCTAAGTCACTTAAGTGGTGTCTCTGTGCGACCCCATAGACGGCTCCCCCGTCCCCGGGATTCTCCAGGCAAGAACCTGGAATGGGCTGCCATTTCCTTCTCCTTAATATGCTTACATGCTATCTTTATATCCTCTTTGGTAGAGTATGTTCAATGTGTTGTCTATTTTTAACTGGTTTGATTTTTTCTTGTTGAATTTTAAGAGTTCTTTATAAATTTAGAGAACACATTTTCTTTCTTATAAGTGATTTGGAAATGTTTCGTCTTAGTTGATGGCTTGCCATTTCAGCTACTTTTTTTTCATGGAAGGGAAGAAAAGTTGTATTCTTATGTTTTTGGTTCAGTTCAGTCGCTCAATCGTGTCCGACTCTTTGCAACGCCATGGACCACAGCGCACCAGGCCACCTTATCCATCACCAACTCTCAGAATCTACTCAACCTCATGTGCATCGAGTCAGTAATGCCATCCAACCATTTCATCCTCTGTTGTCCCCTTCTCCTCCTGCCATCAGTCTTTCCCAGCATCAGGGTCTTTTCGAATGAGTCAGCTCTTCTCATCAGGTGGCCAAAGTACTGGAGTTCCAGCTTCAATGTCATGTTCAATTTATTAATTTTTTCTTTTATTAATTTGTTTTGATTTTGTGTCTATCTCTGTCTAGTCCAGGGCAAGAAGCCTTGCTCCTATGTTTTCTTCTAGAAGCTTTATAAATTTAACTTTTATATTTAGCCATATGATCCATTTTGATTTAATTTTTGTAAGGGAGTGAGATTTAAATCAAGGTTTGTTTTTGCATAGGCACATTTGAATTTTTATCAAAATTTGTTGAAATGATTATTCTTTCTCCATTGAGTTGCTTTTTCAATTGCCTATACTTTTATGCGTTTACATCTGGACTTTTTTCTGTTCCATTCATTCATAGGACCATTTCTTCACAAATACCAAAGTATCTTGACTACAGTACTTCAAGCCAAGTCTTAAAATTAGCTTAATTCATGCAAATGTATTCTTCTTTCCAAAACTGTTTTAACTACTACAGTTTATTTGAAAGTCCAGATAGATATTGAACCAGCTTGCTTTTATATACGAAAAATTATATATATATGTAAATGTATCTTATATATAATATATGTATGTATCTAATGTAATAATGTACATATCATCTTCTGGAATTTTGATTAAAAATCATGCTAGCTATTGATCAATGTGGAGAATTGACATCTTTACTATGTCAAGTTTTCCAAACCATTAGCAGAGTAGTTCTCTCCGTGTAGTTAGGTCTTCTTTGGTCATTCGATACTCAGTCTGGTGTCTGCCTACCTGTTTATTCAATCCTTTAAGTTTTGTGCTACTTAGAATAAGATTTACTCATGCACAGTTGTGGGTTATCTCAGGCATTCAGAGATTCCTTAACAGACATGCTTTCCTGAGCTTTTCCCCTTTGGGATCTTCTTGGTACTTATCAGTTCCCTGGGAATTCTCTTTTCAGTCCTCCAGTTTAAGACAGCTGACCTTTAATTATATCACTTTGCTGCTCACCATTGCAAAAGACTTCATAGCAAGGGGACAGAGAGAGAAATAAAGAAACAGGGATCCCCCTGTCTCTTCAGAAATCAAAGCTCCTGGGATCAGGGAAGAAGATTTTTCTCACTCAAGTTTGTGTTCTTCTGAGATCCAGATGGGCCTTTTTCAAACTTCCAGGGAATTGCTTGGAGGGCAAGATGTGAAAGAACAGAAAAAAGCAAAGCAAAATCAATAACAACAAAAACAAGGGATTTCTACATTCTCTCATTACTGAAAGTTCCTTTTCTTGCTCCTAGAGCCAAAACTAGGAGATCTTCCCTGGAGCTCTGTCTGCATATGAGTTTCTGGCCGTCAGTATTCAGACTAAAGAACAGGAGAGTTGGGGACAGAAGGGTAAACCCCACTTCATTTCAGCAGTTCCTGAATTCTGGTCTTAGCCCATTGCTTTTATTATTATTATTATTTTGAGTTCTTAAATAATTCTTTCACATATTCTGTTCAGATATTATAAGTTGTGTCAATGGGAGAGATGGGGTAGAGTATGCTGACTCCATGTATTAGATACCCGAACTTCCCATTCTGGATTTTAAATTACTGAATAGTATTTTGCCATGTGGATTTACTACATTCACATAATCAGTCTCAAATTGATGAGAATTTACATTATCTCTAAAGGTTTACTATTTTTAAACACTTCTAGACAGCCTTGACGGAGAAGGCAATGGCACCCCACTCCAGCACTCTTGCCTGGAAAATCCCATGGACGGAGGAACCTGGTAGGCCACAGTCCATGGGGTCGCTAAGAGTCGGACAAGACTCAGCAACTTCACTTTCACTTCTCACTTTAATGCATTGGAGAAGGAAATGGCAACCCACTCCAGTGTTCTTGCCTGGAGAATCCCAGGGATGGGGGAGCCTGGTGGGCTGCCATCTATGGGGTCGCACAGAGTCGGACACGACTGAAGCGCCTTAGCAGCAGCAGACAGCCTTGAAACATACCTTTGTGCAGTTATGTGTTTATTGCACTCTTATAAGGATAAATCGCTAGAAGTAGGCTTTCTGACTCTGTGTGTGTCACTATAATCACAGGTATACACTGCCAAATTGTTTACCAGACAGGTTAAAACTTGATTCTTACCTTATCCACTTCCCGCCTTTGCCAACAGTGAGTACCATTATTTACTTTAGTATTTGCTACTTTAGGACTAGAAATATATTAATATTTTATTTTTAATACTTTGGTCATTAATATTTAAGTTTTTTCTATTAACGTTTCCTTTTATAATGTACTGTTTATGCTTTTGCTCCATTGATCTTCCATACTAACCTATAATAATGAGTTGCTTGCAATTACTGAAGAATATTTAACTGTTACTACATATCTTGTATTTTTTTCCCCTAAATTATATCTGTTTTTAAATGATTTAAAATTTTGGAGTTGGGAAGAGAGATAAATTAGGAGTTTGGGATTAACATATACATATTACTTTATATAAAATAGGTAAATAACAAAGTAACAGAAAAAATCTGTACTTTTTCAGATTTTTTCTGTTACAAGTTATTGTGATACTGGTATAACTCTCTGTGCTAAAGAGTAGCTCTTTGTTATTTACCTATTTTATATAAAGTAATGGCTAGTAAAGTAATGCTCAAAATTCTCCAAGCCAGGCTTCAGCAATATGTGAACCGTGAACTTCCTGATGTTCAAGCTGGTTTTAGAAAAGGCAGAGGAACCAGAGATCAAATTGCCAACATCCGCTGGATCATGGAAAAAGCAAGAGAGTTCCAGAAAAACATCTATTTCTGCTTTATTGACTATACCAAAGCCTTTGACTGTGTAGATCACAATAAACTGTGGAAAATTCTGAAAGAGATGGGAATACCAGACCACCTGATCTGCCTCTTGAGAAATCTGTATGCAGGTCAGGAAGCAACAGTTAGAACTGGTCATGGAACAACACACTGGTTCCAAATAGGAAAAGGAGTACATCAAGGCTACATATTGTCACCATGTTTATTTAACTTATATGCAGAGTACATCATGAGAAATGCTGGACTGGAAGAAACACAAGTTGGAATCAAGATTGCTGGGAGAAATATCAATAACCTCAGATATGCAGATGACACCACTCTTATGGCAGAAAGTGAAGAGGGGCTAAAAAGCCTCTTGATGAAAGTGAAAGTGGAGAGTGAAAAGGTTGGCTTAAAGCTCAACATTCAGAAAACGAAGATCATGGCATCTGGTCCCATCACTACATGGGAAATAGATGGGGAAACAGTGGAAACAGTGTCAGACTTTATTTTTCTGGGCTCCAAAATCACTGCAGATGGTGACTGCAGCCATGAAATTAAAAGACGCTTACTCCTTGGAAGGAAAGTTATGACCAACCTAGATAGCATATTCAAAAGCAGAGACATTACTTTACCAACAAAGGTTCGCCTAGTCAAGGCTATGGTCTTTCCTGTGGTCATGTATGGATGTGAGAGCTGGACTGTGAAGAAGGCTGAGCGCCGAAGAATTGATGCTTTTGAACTGTGGTGTTGGAGAAGACTCTTGAGAGTCCCTTGGACTGCAAGAAGATCCAACCAGTCCATTCTGAAGGAGATCAATCCTGCAATTTCTTTGGAAGGAATGATGCTAAAGCTGAAACTCCAGTATTTTGGCCACCTCATGCGAAGAGTTGATTCATTGGAGAAGACTCTGATGCTGGGAGGGATTGAGGGCAGGAGGAGAGGGGGACGGCAGAGGATGAGATGGCTGGATGGCATCACTGACTCGATGGGTATGGGTCTGGGTGATCTCCGGGAGCTGGTGATGGACAGGGAGGCCTGGCGTGCTGCAGTTCATGGGGTCGCAAAGAGTCGGACACGACTGAGCGACTGATCTGATCTGATCTGATCTGATATATATATATATAACTGAATCACTTTGGTGTACACTTGACACTAATGCAACATTGTAAATTAACTATACTTCAGTTAAAAAAGAACAGAAAAATCTGCTTCTCTGGTGGCTCAGACAGTAAAGAATCTGCCTGCAATGCAGACTTGGATTTGATCCCTGGGTCAAGAAGGTTCCCTGGAGAAGGGAATGACTACCCACACCAGTATTCGTGCCTGGAGAATTTCATGACCAGAAGAGCCTGGCAGGCTACCATCTATAGGATCACAAAGAGCTGGACAGAACTGAAGTGACTGAGCACACACGAGCATACTTCATGCATGCTACTTCAACCATCTATTGAGGCAGAAAAACGTATTCAACTGGAATCGAACCCGGGTCTCCTACGTAGGAGGCAGATTCTTTACCCATTGAGCCACCAGTAATGATCACATTGTTGTCCTGGGATAAAGGCAAAGTTGTGGCTTTCATTTTGATATCACATTCAGAAAAGTCTTCCCTCCATCAGCTCACTTGCCTGGTATTCAGATACTTCTAATGGGTGCTGCATTTCCGTGCACCTCATGGCAAGACAGGTTCCTTGTATTTGGCTGTGGGGACATTGTTTGATTCCACTCCAGAGAGCTTCTATGGCAACAAGTAATTGCTTTCTTTCAGAAATGCTATAAAGTTTACAATGGTTCACATAATTGCACAATTAGGCACACTGAAGTTGGCAGTTTATTTCTTCACATACACTTTCCCCAAAACCACCACAGCAAACTGTAGAGGAAAATACCCATTTAGCTTTGGGTCTGGAAATTCAACTGCAAATGCCAAGGCTCTTATGCCAAGACATTCAGCCAATCCCAAGTTCACTTTGGCTTTGTATCCTGGTCTGGGGAGGGGGGCATGAAATGCACCAATGTATTTATAGGCTGGACAGATTTAGTATTGAAAAATTTCCATAATGTGGTCTTTAACATTATATTTACAAAAATAAAAAGCAAAAGTGATTTTCCCTTTGGAATTCCCTAAGTCAAGGGAAATATTCATATGGTACAGCTGAGTATTCTGCCATGATTAAAAATGAATGCATACCAAAGAGTCAAAAATTAGCAAATATCACTAAGGAGGAACTTATCTGGAGCTTCTCATCACAGAATTACTGTTCTTCTTGAATCAAAGATGTTACCCTTATCCTACGGTTTTGCCATTACTGGTCACACAGCTTTCAGTTTCAACTAAAGCCAGGCTTTGACTAAAATAACAGTGATATTACCTGTAATACAGGAATTAAAAATGTGTATTCACTGAAAATATTCTTTACCAGGCCATGGCAATTATTGCTATGTTTATTTTACCCTTGAGAAAAATGTAACCAAATTAACCTAAATAATGTCTTGGAAATTACTCATATCTGAGTGCTTCTTTGTTCCGGATATTCTTTGCAGCCTTCAATAACGTCTTCCATTCATAGTTGGGTTGAGACTGACTTAGAAGAAAAGTCAAATTTCAATCTTGCACACCAAATTCTAAACCATATTGGAAACAAATGTGACCATTTGCTAGAATAACAACTTGGTATTATTTTTTCCATATGCCTTTTGCTCTCTAATTTCCCAATTCCCCTGTCCCTAAAGCCTGAAGTTTGCCATGTTTGACTTTATTAAGCATATAAAGAGGTTGCCTCAGCTTTGTGAAATGAAAATTTAGAACATTGCACAGGTGGCTGAGGAATTGCCAGGAACATAACAACACAGGGTTGGTCCAAGAATTGGGAGGATCAACTTCTGGGACGTGAAAACTTCTGTGAAATGTCATTATTTTTCTTTCAGAAAACATAGTGAAGCATATGTGAGATGTAGAAGTTATTTCTTTCCCTCTGATCACTTTGCATATCAGCAGAGATGACTATAAAATTATGGAGAGGACATTTTTGCCTTGATGCCAAATCTGCAGGATTGATCTTCCCACACCCATAATTGTTCTCAGAGCCCTCATTCTGCAAGCCGCCTGACCCCAAGTTCCATAGAAATGTGCTTGTGCTCACATGGCTTTGAATATTATGGGAGGTGTAAACTAGTCTTGCTAACATGTTTGCTGACCCTTAAGGGATGTGTGTTTAATAATAAGCCACTTTTAGAGTCCACAAAAATCCTTCAAAAGCCAAGAGAGTAAATACTGAGTAATCCGTATAAAGCAAGCTTCACTAATCTGTGTTTACAAAATAATGTCACTTTTACTTTTTCTAAATGACCACATTTTTGTCATTATGGCTCTGCCATAATGACAAAAGACTAGAAATTAGGGTTTTCCAGAGTGTCTTGTAATTATTTTTAGGATGTTACATACTTACTCCCTGGGGCTTCCCTGGTGGTTCAGATGGGAAAGAATCTGCCTGCCAGTGCAGGAGACATGGGTTCAATGCCTGGGTTTGGAAGATCCCCTGGAGAAGGGAATGACTACCTTTTCCAGCATTCTTGCCTGGAGAATCCCATGGGCAGAGGAGCCTGGCGGGCTACAGTCTATGGGGTCACAAAGGAATGGGACACGACTGAGCAACTGAGCCACACTTCCACTTCCACTTGCTCCCACAAATAAATCCATTATCTGAAATCCACCCTGGCATTCAGTCTATTCTTCTTCATTTCCTGCTGACTTGGTCTACTCACTGCACAAGAATGTCCAGGCTAAAGGTACCAATCCAGATGTTTCCACCAAGACTTGTCCTAAGTCTGGCAAAATATTTTTGATTCAATGCAAATATTATTGAGCAAGGCCTCACTGCCTGACATACCTAGAAGCTAATACCATGGTGCTAGATTTAGGGAAAAGAAAGAGGCTTATTGTGAAGTCAGCTGGTAAGAAGACAGGAGGCAGGATTCAGTCCTATCTCCTCCATTCAGGGTTTGGGGTAAAAGATAAAGGGTTAGAAGAGATTCACACTTGGAAGCTGATTAGTCCGTATAAGCTACTCCTGGTTCTGGAAGGCAGATTTTTCCTTCTTGAAGAACTGCTCATTTCATGAAGGGCTCCTGTGTCGACCTTTCTATTCTTCCAGTTCCCTAGAGGAAAGGTCCTTAGTTCCCAGGTCATCCTGGGGACATGGATTCCCATCTAATATATGAGGGGGTGCCATCTCTGTAAAGTAGCTCAAGGTTTAATTAAGGAAGCAAAACTAGGTTAAGTTGGTCCATGTTTTATATGCTGTTTCACAAAGCTAGTGAGAAGGGCTTCCTCTTCAACTCTGTGACTTGAAGCCGGTCACATCCTCTACAGAGTTTCTCAAAATCCCTCTTAAACAGTTGTATAAAGACTGCCTCCCAACTCCTAAGACTAGACAGCCAGTGAAATATATTTTACCATAAAAAATATTGAACGAACATGTACTATTTTATTGCATGAAAACCACTCAAATCAAAACTACATATACATATGTTAATGTCTTTCTATTACTTAAATAAATAGTATGAGGTGGACCAGAAGTAAAAATCAAACTCATTAGATTGGTGGGAGAGGAAGTGCATCTAAGGGTTATAAGCAAAGAGTTCAGGTACTTTAATAAAAGCAGTACCACAATGGCAAATTTAAAGTAAAATGTCCACATGCTAAGGGGAGTTCATCTGAATTTTGTTTTCAAGGAAGCAGTATGACTTAGTGAACTCTGAAGATGGAGTGTCTGCAGGGTCGATGTCACCTTGACCCTTCAGTGGCCATGTGACTTTAAATTAGGTAGTTAGCTTACTTGAGGGGCTTCCCTGGTAGCTCAGACAGTAAAGATTCTGCCGGCAATGCGGGAGACCTGGGTTCAATTCCCGGGTCAGGAAGATCCGCTGGAGAGGGAAATGGCAACCCACTCCAGTACTCTTGCCTGGAAAATTCCATGGAGAATGAGCCTGGTAGGCTATAGTCTGTGGGATCGCAAAGAGTCGGACAAGACTCAGCAACTTCCCTGGTTCACTAGCTTCCTTGAGCCTAATGTATGAAATGGAGACCATGATAGTACTTACTTCATAGAAACCATGAATCCATCAATTATATGTGTTAAAAAATATGGGCAAAGGACAAATCTATCCTGTACTGAAATGCCTTTTAGATATTAGTAACACAGTTTGCTTGTGAAATTCACAAATCAGTGACGATCACTCAAGAGAATGTAGTGAGCTTTAGCTACGTGTACTTCTGTGCTTTGAAAAGGAAATGAGTTAAAATTCAGCCGTTCTTGCTGTCATAATCAGGGGGAAACTCTAAAATATTACTACAGAAATATGTCTTGAGGTTTTCTGGTCTTCACAGAAATCGAGATGCTACAAATATAGCAGACATGTCATTCTTATGAATTTTTCTTTTTAATCATGCTCATTCAAGAGCGTGTTTTCATGCTTTTTTGATGTGTATGACCTGACTCTAAATGCTGAAGTACTAGGTTTTAGTTAATGTCATGAAGCTCACTCATCTGCTCTCTGAATTTTCCCTAAAGCAAAGATATATTCAGAAAAGGATAGTACATCTTCGAGCACCATTTATGACCTCATGCTACAGAAATTAGGCTGGCTGAGCAAAATTTTGTCAAAAATTATAGCTAGTAGATCATTGAAAGAATAGAAACCTACTAATTAAAAAGCAACCCAGTCATTAGGAAAACCTGGATAAACTTGGATGAATTACATGCATTTATATTTGGGATTATAGAGGTTTCCAGTGTATACATCATTTAAAGCCATGGTATCAAGGATCCCACTTGTTAACTTTGGACACCTGATCAGTAATTTTTAAGTAACCTAAAACATTCGTGTTGTCATTTTCAGAAATTCATATTAACTGAAATTTTAAACATGGATTGATCTTGATGGGAGAAATCAGAAACAAAGACTGAGAAAGAAAAAGAGAGAAAGAAAGGAATAAATGAAGGCAGGGAAATAGAGAAGGAGAAAGAAATAAAATAGCAAGAGAGAGGAAGAGATAGAGTAAAAGAAAATGGCCTTCCGGATGGATGTAGGAGATCTGTAAGATAATAAGGGAAACTAGCTTCAATCTGATAATGAATAGAAAATTGTTTTAAAAAAGAGGATGTTTAAAGGAATACAAATATTAAATGTTTTATTAGGAACTATGTATACAAGTCAGAATAAGAAATATGATAGTGGACAATGTGAAATTCTATAGAAAATAAACCATAAACTTTCATTTGTGTGTGTGTGTATGCATGCTTAGTTACTCAGTCACGTCTGACTCTTTGCAACCCCACGGACTGTAGCCCTCCACGGCTCCCCTGCTCATGGGATTCTCCAGGCAAGAATATTGGAGTGGGTATATATTCCCTTTTCCAAGGGATCTTCCCAGCACAGGGCTCAAACCCAGGCCTCCTCCATTGCAGGCAGATTACCATCTGAGCCATCATGGAAATCCTTTTCATTCTATCATCCAGAAAAACAGCAAAATCAAGCAGAATAGGGCTCCCAAATAGAAACAAGATGACTTCCAAGGGTTATACTGGTAAAATCATTGGCAGGGCTTCCCAGGTGGCACTAGAGTTAAAAAACTCTACTGCCAATGTAGGAGACATAAGAGAAGAGGGTTCCATCCCCGGATTGGGAAGATCCCTTGGAGAAGAGCATGGCAATCCACTCCAGTAATCTTGCCTGGGGGCTTCCCTGGTGGCTCCTGGTAGTGAAGAATCCACCTGCAATGCAGACCTGGGTGCTATCCTGGGTTGGGAAGATCCAATGGAGAAGGGAATGGCTACCCACTCCAGCATTCTGGACTGGAGAATTCCACAGACTGTATAGTCCATGGGGTCACAAAGAGTCGGATATGACTCAGCGACTTTCACAACAAAAACAATCCTGCCTGATGAATCCCCTAGACAGAGGACCCTGGTGGGCTACAGTCCATGAGTTGCAAAGAGTCAGACATGGCTCAAGTGACTGAGAATGCATGCAAACATAGGCAGAAATCCTTCAGGGCTGGATATTTCCCAAACCATAGCCATAAAAATGAAAAGGAAAGTCAGCTCTGGAAGATTTAATTGGCTGACATTTTGAAGAGAAAAATGTATCAACAAAAGAAGATGACCTATGTGTAGTTTTGAAAATGCTGACCCTTGAAGAAGTATTTTGCCACTTTTGTTTTTAGCTCCCAAAGTGGGAGAACTCCAACCATGACAGACACCTTTGGTAGGCTGGGAACTGTGTGAACTGTTTTTCAAGCTTCTCAAGGATTTTCTTTTTTCCTTTTTGATACAAACAGAACAAAGCTTAGGATAGTAGCCCAATGGAAAGACATAGTAAACAAAGAGATCCATTTTAAGGTGGAAATAGTTTTATTTTCCCCTTCTGCAGTTAGTGTTGGCAAAATAAGTTAAGAAATTACTAAAAAACATAATGGAATGAGTGGCCTTTATATATGCCATTATTCAGAGATAATAACTATGAACATTTACTTTATCTTTTTGGTTTTTTCTACTATGTATGTGTGCTTGCTGTCATATATTACATAAATAAATAATCCTATATATGTTATATGCCTTACCTTCAGATTTAGCTTTAAAAGATTTCTAAATTTTTAGATTATTTTCCTGAATGTTATAAAAATATAGAAAGTGTAGTAAGCTCCCAGGTATTGATACCAAGACTTAAGTAATATCAACCTAATCATGTTATATCCACATCCCACCTACTCATCACCATCTCCAAACCTGAATCATTATAAAAATTCCCAGATATTATATCCATTTATTTGAAAGTATCTCTAAAGATATGGATTCCTTTTTTTAAAATAGCAAAACTACTGTCTCATCTAAAAACCTAATTAAAATTTCTTAATATAATTAAGTATTCAATGTTTGTCCATGTTATCTGTCCATGTTATCAATTTTTTTTTGTTATTTATTTTTATTGTGATCCAAATCCGTTCCATATTGGATAATGTATCTCTTAAATTCTTTTTAATTTATTGCTTTCTATTTTCTCATTCCTTTAATTTTTGCAATTCATTTTGCTCATTATAACCCTGTGATATTATTCAATATGTTCTTCAGGCCTTGTATTTCCAGTAAATTAAAACCTAGAGAAGCAATCAGGTTTAGATTTAGCTGTATTATATTTCATTGTATACAAATTTTACCTACAATCATATTGATGACTATTTCAATTACTTTATAGGTTTTTGCTTCTATAAAAATCAGTCATAAAATTTCTAATGCATATATCTTTGTACTTTTGTTAAATTAGTCACTAAAGCAAATTTTCTGAAGTTTTATTGTAGAACAAAAAGGGCATACATTTTTTAAACATTTGTTGATATGTGTTGTCACATCAGCATTCAGAAAAGTTATGAAACTTTTGAATGAATCACACTTGACATATCTGAAGATCTATTTCTTCACATTATTTTTTTTTAAATATAACTTTTAAAAGGTATTTTCAGGTAAGATAGTGTTTTATTTTTCATTTATTAACTTGAATTTTTGTCACTGGTGAGTTTGACCAACTTATTTATGATGGTAATGTCATGTTTAAAACTTGTAAATTGATATTTCCATCCCTGTATCATCCCCTTGTGTGATGATAAGCCTGACAGCAAGATGAAATGTGAAATATTAAATTAAGGGAAGGGGTGGTTCCTATAAACCTAAGACTTGATTCTGTTACACAGCAATTTGATTAAATTACGGTTCTTATAGTACGTGCATACTTGATCTTTCCTTGCTTTAATATTAGCACCATGGGAATGAAGTAGGAAAAGAAAATTTTGATTGTATGAAGATAGGTTTTTAATTCTATAAACTTGAAGCCATGTATAGAAACCAAAGAGGTTAGCATTTTTTTTCTCTCAGACCAATCTTTATAATTGTTTTTTCTTTCTTACTAAACCGAGACCACAGAAGCTTTCTGATTTTTCATTATTCTTGAAAAATTCTTAAATGCTTCAATTGGAATATAATTTGCTTTTGCCAGCACCATGCTTTGTGCCTGAGAGATAATGTCTTTCTTCGTAAAATGTCCTTGCCTCTGGAGTGGTCTTGAGCATAGCTTCAGAAGGTGATCATTTTCACTCTTACAGGAAAGTTTCCCAGCAGAGCATCTTCCCTTGTTGGGTTTCATTTTCCTTGGCAGCCTACAGGGATGGTGTCAGGATAATATATTAGGCTATTTCATATTAACATCTTGGGAGTTTTGCCGTTCTTTTGGTATGTTTCTGACAAATTAGCAGTTAATGTAAGACGGTGGCATGAACTACAGGGAATTTTTTTTCTGTTTTCATTTCAATAATAAGTTTGAAACCAATTGAAAAATTATTTTAAAAAATAAAATCATCTCTTTTTTTTAAATTAATTCACATCTTCCTTATTTAACAAGTAAGTTTCATGTTTGGATAGAAAGCAATGTAGGGCTTTCCTGGTGGAACTGGGGTAAAGAATCTGCCTGCCAAGGCAGGAGATGCAAGTTTGATTCCTGGCTCAGAAAGATCCTCTGGAGAAGGAAATGGCAACCCGTTCCAGGATTCTCGCATGGGAAATCCCAGAGAAGCCCGGCAGGTTACAGTCCGTAGGGTCAAAAAAGAGTTGGACATGATTTAATGACGAAACAACAACAACAACAGCATATATAAGAAAATTCACTACAGGAAGACATGTATATGCTGCCACCTCTACACAATAAATCATAACATATTCTACATGGGTGAAAAGAACAGTGCCGTGTTAGTCTCATACTCTGAGGCCAGAGACATGTTATTATAGCAAACGTCGTAGAGGCGTTGTTTCCTCTCTCCCCTAAATAAATATATTTTGAAGTCCTAGCCTTCAGTACATGTGTTTGTGAGCTTGAGATAGGATCTTACAGATTAAAAAAAAAAAAAAAAAAATGGAATGAGATCATTAAGGTGGACTCTAGCCCAACATAACTGCTAGTGTCATACAAATAGGGAAATGAATACAGAATGAATAGTCATTCTGTGATAAATCTATCTCATATCTGAAAAATTGGCTCATTCTTTCCAAGAAATTAGTTGCTTCTATTCCTATGTTATAAATATAGATCTCTTCTATTCCTATGTTATAATATCATAGTAGGGCACAGTTCTTTTCACCTTTTTGATTGTAAGACTAGTAAGGGTTCCCTTAAGGGTACCCTTGCTGAGCTCTCTGTCCTCCCTATATTTTATGATCACTGCTATGCATGGATTCAATTAGCAGTAGATAATTTGTCCTTAAAATAGCATTAAGACCACTGTGTATTTCATTGTTTTATTTCCCCCAATAAAACTTTCATATTTGAACTTTGCTTTTCTTGTATTAACAAATAAATTTAAAAAAAGAATAAGAATTAGCTGGCTTTCCATGGCATTCTAATGAGATGGAAGATGATTTTAAAAATAAGTAAAAATCTTAAAAGCAAATAGCTTACAACAATTGTTGATGCATTGTACTATTAAAACAGAGCTTTTTGGAGTTGCCTGTTGCTGATCTCTTCTACTAGCCATGGGCGGGATGGGAAGTGCTTGGGTCTTTGTCAGTGAGCCCCAGAAAGGAGGTGTTTAAACCTGAGCTCTACGCAGTGACCTCCTGGTAGTTACAGTGCAGTATCTGGCTGCTAGAGATGATGAAAGAGTTGCCAGTGACTCGCCAGTCCTGCCAGCTCGGCAGTGATGATGACTGAGGTCAGTGAGAGGGGAGAGAGTCTGGACTCCCAGAAGCAGCTGTCGTCAACCCAGAGAAGCCAAAAGCAATCTCTTCCAACCAAATCCCTTATCAGAAATTTCCTTCAAATCCAATGATATGTTCTATCTCACAATTTACAGTGACATGGCAGTTTTATACTGATAATGCGCCATTGCTTTTCTTAGAAACCAAAAGCTCTCTGCAGCTGCCAAGATGTCCTTAGAGAAAATCATAGCTTTTCAATGTCTTCTTGCTGCCTTCCTAAACATTTATAGCATAAGCATTCATGTTTAATAGTCATGAGTGGTGATAAATCATCATGAAATGACCCTGTCCCTGGTATTTCTTTATGTGACTATCAACTTCCATTGATAAGAGTAAATCATTCATTTAATACCTCATCCCAGTCTTTTCTGCCAAGTTTATAATCCTCTTTTTTTTTTTTTTTTAACTTTTTAGTTTTTGTTCCAAACTTCACTGTTAGCATTTACTTAAAAAAAAAAAAATTATTGAAGTGGAATTGCTTTACGGTGCTGTGTTAGTTTCTGCTGTACAATGAAGTGAATCAGTAAGTATACATATATCCCCTCCCTCTTGAATCTCTCTCCCACCCATCTCAATCCCACCCCTCTAGGTCATCTCAGAGCACCAAGCTGAATTCCCTGGAATATACAGCGTGTTCCCAATAATGATGTTTTACACATGGTGAGCTTTCCTGCTGGTTCAGTAGGTAAAGAATCAGCCTGCAATGAAGGGTTAAACCCCTGGGTCAGGGAGTTCCCCTGGAGAAGGAATTGGCAACCCACTCCAGTGGTCTTGCCTGGGAAATCCCATAGACAAAGGAGTCTGGTGGGCTACAGTCCATGGGGTCGCAAGAGTTGGACATGACTTAGTGATTCAACCACCACCACAGGGTATATATGTCAATCCCGTTCCCAACTATCAATCCCGTTCCCAACTGTTAGCTCTTAGAGGAACAAATATAAGTGAAACAAAAGTTATTATTTAAACATGATTCAGAATCTTATTTATTTATGTATATGTATGTGTGTGTGTGTGTGTATATATATATATACATATATATATATATATAGTTTTTAAGGTCTTTAGCCCTCCACAGTAATGTTTATGGTCACAGATAACTGAGAGTTGATTTTTTCATGCTGGGCCAGGGGCCCAGGAAGGATTAGTTCCACCAGATTAATATGTTTTTCTTTTTTCTTGTGAAGCCAACCTGAACCATCACAGGGTAAGTCAGGGAGTTTCTATAGTCCTTGAATGCCTCCTTCCTATGCAGAAAGGCCAGTATAGCTTCTAGAATAGGATACGCATGTTTTAAAGATTCTTGGAGGAAAAGGTAAGCATGCATTGACAAACCCTGGGGAAACCTGAAATCACAAACAAATCAAGGGTTTTAGTTTGAGTTCCTGCAAAGAGTTGAGCTATCTGCTTCATTAAGAAATATTTATATGGAGAAACAATCCAAGTGACCTTGATAGGGGATGCCACATGCATATGATAGAAAATAAACAAAATGATAAACAAAAAAGATTAAATGATCCCATATAGCAATGTGAAGATCAAATGTAGTGTTAATTACACAAAGCAAAGCATGGAATATCTATAGTATAATATGATGTTTTGTTTAAACACACTTGAAGAATAAAAGGTAGATACTTGAACATTTATGTGGTGGTATATGAGTTTATTTATTAGTAAATTAGTTTTTCCTAGGGAGGAATGGGTCCAAAAAACCTACTAACAATGGTTAATTTGAATAAGAAGGAAAGAAAAATTTCCTTAAGGAATAGTTACTTGCTATATTGTTTACATTTTACAAGTGTGCATGTGTATTTTGTTTACATAAAGCTATGTCATTACTATGACATTACAATGTCATTACTAAACATTTAGATGATACCATTTGGGGCACTGTTGGCATGTTTTTAGCCTTTTAACCTCATATGTAAAATAGCAACACATATAAAATAACAAAAAATCTTATGATGAAGTTATATAGAAAGTAGTTGCCTAACCTGGAAATAAGGTTCAAAGTTCTCCAATATTATAAAATTCTTTCATATATAAGCAACTTCAGTCATAATGAAGACTGAATAGAATTCACCTCTACTCTGGGAGTCAAAAGTTATTATTTCTATCTAGAGTCTTAAGTTGAGTTTGCTTTTTTAGCCTTTAAACATATAGAGAGCATGATGATTAAAATAGAGAATAATAAAAAGCATAGGACTTTAGAAGGTAATACTTTGTGAAAGACAGTTGGCATTTCTTAATTTAGTTACTGCGGTCTCCTCACTGCATAGAATGCTGCCTGACAGTTGTTAGATTTTCATTGAAATAATTGTTGAATGAATGAGTTCATGGATAAATAAGCTATGTATGCATTGTGGAAAACAGTTTAGTTTTTTCTTTACCTTTACAATTTAAGACTATGAAAACTTTGTAATTGCATCCCCTGTAAACTACTTCAAACTGAGGAAGTGTGACAATGAAAAAAAATCAGAATTAATTGTTTGTTTGTATGAAATTTACATTGGAAAATCAGTTTATTATGATGATATTTTGCTAAGATTTAGGTATGCTAACTATCATTTGGTTAATAACTGCTTTGAGTTTAAAAGCACTTTACTATGGATGCAAAACAGTGGCTGAGTTTATTTTTGGGGGCTCCAAAATCACTGCAGATGGTGATTGCAGCCATGAAATTAAAAGACACTTACTCTTTGGAAGGAAAGTTATGACCAACCTGCTGCTGCTGCTGCTAAGTCACTTCAGTCGTGTCCGACTCTGTGCGACTCCATAGACAGCAGCCCACCAGGCTCCCCTGTCCCTCGGATTCTCCAAGCAAGAAGACTGGAGTGGGTTGCCATTTCCTTCTCCATTGCATGAAAGCTAGACAGCATATTCAAAAACAGAGACATTACTTTGCCAGCAAAGGTCTGTATAGTTAAGGCTATGGTTTTTTCCAGTAGTCATGTATGGATGTGAGAGTTGGACTATAAAGAAAGCTGAGCACAAAAGAATTGATGCCTTTGAAGTGTGGTGTCGGAGAAGACTCTTGAGAGTCCCTTGGACTACAAGGAGATCCAACCAGTCCACCCGAAAGGAGATCAATCCTGGGTGTTCATTGGAAGGACTGATGTTGAAGCTGAAACTCCAATACTTTGGCCACCTGATGTGAAGAGCTGACTTATTTGAAAATACCCTGATGCTGGGAAAGATTGAGGGCAGGAGAAGAAGGGGACAACAGAGGATGAGATGGTTGGATGGCATCACCAACTCAATGGACATGTGTTTGGGTAGACTCTGGGAGTTGGTGATGGAGAGGGAGGCCTGGCGTGCTGTGGTTCATGGGGTTGAAAAGAGTCAGACATGACTGAGCAAATGAGCTGAACTGAATAGCTTCTGTTTTAGGTGCATTTGAAATTAAAAAAAAAAAAATAAAGAAAAGAAAAAAATAACACCATGGTCTTAGATCTATTTTCCTTCAGGAATTTAGTGCAGCATATTAAACAGCTGTGTCACCCATGATTTTTGCAACCATTCTTTTCATCCAGCTATAGCATGTAGGCTAAAAAAGTAGCTCAATGGTAGCACAAAAAATGAGAAACAAAATATAAGCTTTATTTATAAATCTGAAGTAATATTCCAAAATCAAATCACTAAAATTATAGCTTTCAAAAAAAATAAAAATAAAATAAAATTATAGCTTTCCAAATGACAGTTATGACAATGTCCATCACACTATAAAAACATATATCAAATAACATGTGTATGAATATCAAGAATATGTAAAAGGGCATAAGACATACAGATGATTGTATACAAATTGAATTACCAAAGCAGATAAAATGATATCACTAGTAGCTATTATTTCCTTGAAAACACAAGGAGAATATTAAGCTAACACATTTGAAGTCTGATGTAAAAACAGGCAAATTTCAAACTGGTTAGGTGTATTTTGCAATTATGAGTGCACTCAAAAATATTATCTAATATATTTCCACAATTTAAATACTTGTTACTTAATGTTCTAGCTAGACATCCAAGATTTACTAAAAGCCTACTTCTTTTTTTTTTTTTTTTCCAGCCAAGAAAAATATCAACCTCTACTATGCAGCAGTTTATCCTAATAGATTTGGCAAGAAAAATGAGGTGTGTTTCTTGGAGTAACTGAGCAAACCATGAGGCACAGCTGTTTTCTCTCTGCGGAGACAAATTATCCCTGGTGTACTCATTCCTCAGGACCCCATAATGTGTAATCCCATCTACCTTGCTTAGTTCAAATCCAAGGAAGGACTTTCTACTAACTCTCTTAATTTCTAGGGAGAGTAACTGGTGTTACGGAGAATCAGATGTTTTCAGTTGTAATATTTTAGCTGTTAAGTATTTATGGAGCACCAAGGACAGCAGAAATGTAGTCTGAAATAGACAGCTACCTCATCAATGACTGTCTAGGGTCCAAAAGTACAAAACCCCGAGAGTACAAAATGCTTGTAGAATCAAAAAGGGTATTCCTGTTCCTTTAAATTGTAAAGACACCCCAAAGTTAAGAAAACAGCTGAAGGATTTGTTGCTTTGTACTTGTACCAAAGTTCACTTTAAACAGTGATGCTTACACAGTGTATAAAATTGCTCTGGAGATCTTAAAGTGTGTAGAGTAAGACTAGAAGAATAGAAAAGTTGTGACAATTAGAAATATATGAAGCCACTAAAGTGATGCTTCTTCAAACAACTACTTAAAAACATTTCAACCTATCATGAATATTTTTGTCAATACAGTAAAATAAACTGTTAGAAAAATCCTATGTAAAAAAAGACATACAAAATACAAGCCCACTGGTCAGGCACTTGAATATCCTGGCAGTGTAAAATTGCTGTTAAGTTGTTTGAAACACTGTGTCTGCATTTTTCTCATAAGAGACACATAATAAACATTTCATAAATGTGCAGTGATCTCCAAATCACGTTGTGAGTAGTTCTACTTTATGCTGAGGTAAGAACTGATGACGTCTTATGTAATAAAAACCACATATTTTAAAGCTCATCTTGAACATCTGTAAAATTATGGTTTCAACAGATGATCTTTTCTGCCTCTAAGATTCTGTGCCTACTCTTGGTGTAACTGAAGTTAAAGGCCACAGCTAAGGAAAAGAAGCTTTGCTGTTAGCAACTGACACGACCAGCACTCTCAGTAAACTTACGGACATAGCTCTTGAATTTAGAGATGGTCTAACTAAAATCTTTATTCTAAAGGCTCCTTTGAAAAATGCAAACTCCACAAATGTTCTTAAACTGTACAATCTCTAAAACTATCAAAATACAAACTTCTGCTGCTGACTGCTAAATTGCTTCAGCTATGTCCAACTCTTTGCGACCCCATGGACTGTAGCCCACCAGGTTCTTCTGTCCATGGATTTTCCAGGCAAGAATGCTGGAGGGGGTTACCATGCCTGCCTCCAGGGATCTTCCCTTCCCAGGGATTGAACCCGTGTCTCTTTCTTATGTCTCCTTATTGGCAGGCGGATTGTTTACCACAAGTGCCACCTAGGAAGTTCAAAAATACTATGTATAAAATAGATAACTAATAACCTACTATACAGCACAGAGAACTGTACTCAATATTCTGTAATGGCCTATGTGAGCCATGAATCTAAAAAATAGTGTATATATGCTTATGCATAACTGATTCACTTTGCTGTATACCTACAATTAACACAACATTGTAAATCAACTATATTCCAAATTTTTTTTTAATTCTTAGGTTTCACATGTAACTAAAATTAACATTAGCATTTTCTTCTTAGAGTTGCATTTAGTTGCAAACTGATCTGGTAACTACATAATTTTTGCCTAATAATCATCATATTTCCAGACAGACATCATGTTATTTAAGGTTCTGTTGCTATAACAGAATATTAAAGTTCTCAGACCATAGAAACTAGATTTATGTTTAAACACATCAGATCAGATCAGATCAGTTGCTCAGTCGTGTCCGACTCTTTGCGACCCCATGAACCGCAGCACGCCAGGCCTCCCTGTCCATCACCAGCTCCCGGAGGTCACTCAGACTCGCATCCATCAAGTCAGTGATGCCATCCAGCCATCTCATCCTCTGTCGTCCCCTTCTCCTCCTGCCCTCAATCCCTCCCAGCATCAGAGTCTTCTCCAATGAGTCAACTCTTCGCATGAGGTGGCCAAAATACTGGAGTTTCAGCTTTAGCATCATTCCTTCCAAAGAAATTCCAGGATTGATCTCCTTCAGAACGGACTGGTTGGATCTTCTTGCAGTCCAAGGGACTCTCAAGAGTCTTCTCCAACACCACAGTTCAAAAGCATCAATTCTTCGGCGCTCAGCCTTCTTCACAGTCCAGCTCTCACATCCATACATGACCACAGGAAAGACCATAGCCTTGACTAGGCGAACCTTTGTTGGTAAAGTAATGTCTCTGCTTTTGAATATGCTATCTAGGTTGGTCATAACTTTCCTTCCAAGGAGCAAGCGTCTTTTAAACACATATCCTAAAGTAATTAAATTCCAGTGTTTGAACAGGTTAAAAAGTGAGAAAAATCAGCTTTTTTTTTTTAGATTATAAGAGTTCAAGAGCAGAAATGATAAACCAATGAAAGCAGTATACATTAGGAGGTAAACAGTTCATTATCCATACTTTCTACTTTTGGATATCAGATTTAAGCAATAACCCCTGCTAGGTAGGCACCAAATAATGGTTCTAGATATAAAGTAAAAAATCACATGTTATTATATGTAGCATTATTATTTAGTGTTCAAAGTTCATCATAGTCTGATGTAATGCAATAAAAAAAAAACATATCTATAGGTTTTTCTAAAAGTCCACTTCACATGAACAACATTTTTTTTGTAGACGCCCCAGACGTAATCATACAAAAATGTTTAATTTATTTTGGGAGTTAAAAGATTAAGTTACAATTCTTGTAGCAATACAGAAGTTACAAACAATAGACATAAATGCTAAAAGCTGCCTTTTGGAAGAGAAGAAAACTTATTTTAAAAAAAGAATTATTTTAATTCATGCTCATGGGCTCTCATTGAAGAAAAATGTGAAATAAGTGATAAATGTTGTTCTTTGATTAGTTCTAAAGTGAAGCTATTTTTCCTGAAAGGTACCATGTAGATTATGTTCTATGTAGGGTCTGTACTCACTAAAGTATACTGAGCATTTTAAGATTTCAGAGTCACTATCAGACACTGCTAAATGAAATGCTGTTTGAAAATGAGTGTTATAGCTGTAAAAACAGATAAAAGATGAAGATTATAATGATGATAGCGATACGTGCATATTTAAATAGAAATGATAGTATCTTAAAAGATATGGAAGATAGCAATGGATATGAGTCAGATTTAAAACTTTGTTTTTAAAAACAAAGTTGTTACCCCTGATTAATTGTAATATAATCATCAAAACAAGGAAAGGGGGAAAGAGACTGACATGGCAATGTAAAAACTGATCAGAAGATCTCTACACCTCTGGAAACTACGTGCTACATTTCTAGCCTGGAGAACTGTTAGCAGATTCTATTAACGTTCACAAACCTTAGCACACTCAAAAGGAACGTGAAAAGAAACAACCCAAAGAGAGTTCCAGACTGGGGGGGACTGGCAAAAGTGTCATCTGGATGTGATTCTTTTCTCACCGTATTTTCAGCTGCACTAATTTCAAACTTTGAGGATGTGGTTATGTCACTTGTGATGAAACAGACCTGCTCATTCCCAGTACCATTCAATTACATGAACTGCAGGGCATGAGAACTGAGCTAGATCACTACAGTCTGCCGTGTAAAGATGAAAAAAAAAAAAAAAAAAAGGAAACACGTTAGATAAAAGGGAAAACACACATACCCTTTCCTTTAGGCAAACCTCACCTCTCTATTTTTGAATGGTGAATTAGAAATGAAGACCATTATGGAAGTTTCCTGAGAATGTTAATTGAAGCATTTACCTACTGAGATGAACATACATGCAGATTGCCATCACTCATACAGCGGGTGAGTTCACACTATTCAGGTCTTCCGTTTTCCAACAAGTGGAACATTCATGATGAAAGGCCATGTTACTAACCATAGACCTGTCTTACTTCCCCAATCTCAGTAATTCCAGTAATAAGTTCAATGCTGTTGTGTAAATATAAGCATTAATCTTGCTCAGTATTTTGTGACATTGGTAGGACAACTGTAGATGGGAATAAAATCATTTCTTAAAATTCCTATCAAATGTGTAATTCTCCTAGATGAGGGCATTCTCCCTATTAGGAATTCAGAGCTACATATTCTGAGAGTTATAACTAATATCAGTCTATCTGCCACTTACAGGGAGAAGGAAATGGCAACCCACTCCAGTGTTCTTGCCTGGAGAATCCCAGGGACGGAGGAGCCTGGTGGCCTGCCATCTATGGGGTCGCACAGAATTGGACACGACTGAAGCAACTTAGCACAGCAGCAGCCACTTATAGACATGAATAGGTGAGCAGGACAAAGCTTCGGGAACTGTTACATTCCATGGCAACCTCAGAGAGCTGTTAAGAGTGTTCTGGAGACTTCTCTGGCAGTCAAGTGGTTACAACTTCACCTTCCAATGTAGAGGGTGCAGGTTCCATCCCGGTGGGGTAGCTAAGATCCTACACACCTTGAAGACAAAAAGCCAAAGCTTAAAATGGGAACAATATTGTTACAAATTCAATAAAGACTTTAAAAATTGTCTGCATAAAAAAAATGAGTGTTCTGTAAAGCATTTCCAGGTCTTACCTTGGAAATGCATGCCTACCCAAGAACCCAGGCACGGTTGTGCTATACATGGGCATTGGATCTGGGACTTGAATAGGGCAGAAGGTCCCACTGATGAGAATGAGACAGATCGTCTCCAAGTATGCTGTTTCCAAGGATGTTTGGATTGTATGTAAACTCTTTCCTCCTAGAAATTATTTCTAAAATACTGAGCAGGGCTAATCACTCTTTTTGAAATACACTTACAACTTGTGCTAGAACTTGGAAGATCTTGGTTCCTTTGAAGATCTGTCCCTTACTGTATGTGTCACTGTAGGTAAGTTTCTTAAACCTCTTGAGTCAGGATAATTCAGTTGTGCACACCTGTTATGCTTGTGCCGTGTGTGGAGCATATAAGAATGATCTTTAAGAGGCAGTGGCACTTTCAGAGCCATGGTCATCATAGAGAGGGTTTGCTGAGTTCACCAGAATGAACTGTCATTGCAAAAGGGGAAAAAAATGGAGGGGCACAACATTTAGACAGTATGTGAAGTTGCTCAGTCGTGTCCGACTCTTTGCGACCCTATGGACCATAGCCTACCAGGCTCCTCTGTCCATGGGATTTTCCGGGCAATAGTACTGGAGTTGATTGCCATTTCCTTCTCCAGGGGGTCTTCCCGACCCAGGGATCGAACTCTGGTCTCCTGCATTGTAGACAAATGCTTTACCGTCTGAGCCACCAGGGAAGTTTTAGACAGTATGCCCAATCGCAAATAACTTGATTCTTCCTAACTGAAGTGGAAAAGTCAATACAGCACAGCCTCCTGACAATTGCTACTCCTAATATTAGCATGTAGGCTCACCTAGGGGCCTGGAGCACATCGGTGTAACCTAGCCCATATCAAGGAGAGGAAATACGTGGAGAACATAGCACTGTGCCAGACTAGACGCACTAATCAGATGGTGATTCATCCTTCCAGCTCCCCCACCCAGCTTCCTCTTCTCTACACAGGCCAGTGATATATTTAGAAGGCATTTTGCCTTGAAAATAATGATTAACACAGTGTTCCACCAAAACAAAGCTTCTCTATCTTTGTTCTTCAGTTCTCTATTTTCTCGTCTTTTTTTCTTCTCTGATTCTTACTTGATCTATTTCTTAGTAATTTCATAGTCCCAGCCAGGATATATGATATCTCGCATTGCACTTCCTTGAGATGACAAAGTAAGGAATCCTTGTCTTCTGCCCTCATGTAAAATCTGATAAGTTAACAGAAAGAAGGCAAGAGGAGAGACGGGTTTTAAGGTAAATAATTTATCAACCAAGGGACTATGGAGAAACTTCACACATCACATACGCCCATATACAAACATTTCCTAGAATGTATTCAACAGAATGTAAAATTAGGAGGTTGTTATTTTAATATCTATATAGGAAAATCTTATGTTAGCTTATTTAAACAAATCATAGTATTTTAAATGAATATAGCAGAAAGAAAAATAAAACAGACTTGAGAATATTGCTATATATAATTAAGACTATTTTAAGGCATCAGTTGTGATCTGTTCTCCAAGTCCAACTAATGGTACAAAAGAAAGTCTCATGGCATCCAGTTGTTCATTTGCAATTTATATCAACACAGAGACATTAACTCAAAACAGGGATCAGCTCCATAAGCTGCTGATCAAAAGAAGCCTAATGACTCAGCTCTGGAGGCTTATGTTTGTGGTCTGTGACCCTCCTGGTGTACTGAAAAGAAAACGTCTGTGAGATGTACCAAAGCAATGCCAACCAGCTGACAGTTTGATTGTGTTTGAAAGGAGAGTATTTGAGGCAGGAGAAACTCCCTGGTTCACAGCCAGTTGCTTTTATAAATACAGACACACACCAGGCACCAGACTCTAGTCTTGTTCACGTAAGCACAAAGAGAGGCTGACTGCTGGGGGTGCGATCAGCCAGAATCAGCTCAGAAGTTCTCCTCTGTTTAATCTGGGCTGACTTCCTGTATCAAGAAGGACAGAGTGCATTTGGCTGTCTGTACTTTTATCAGCAATTGTTCCCCTTTGAGTGCTTTGATTGAGCATACATTCCCACTATCTGATGGTCCTGAACTTGAGAATGTAATCCAGATTCAATTCATCTTGTACATTTTCTCTGGTAGGACTAAGGCAGGATCACAATTTGCTATAATTATCTGCTAAAATACAATTCGCTCAAGTTGACTTTTAAAAAAATCTGTTGCTATTAAATGTCAAGGATTCAAGATTGCTTTATTCTGTTCACAGCCCTTCTCGTCTCCCGCCTCCCTTCCCCCCAGTTGATCAGGAAGCAAATGGCCAGAAAATGTTCGCAACAAGCAGTGTCTAGGGTTAGTCCCCAGACTTGTACTACAATGCCACACAAGGTCACAGCACATTTGCAGGGACCCTCACACAGAATGATTTGTTCTATTGCTAGATGCTCAGAGAGGAGAGGGCAGGGGAAGAAAAGTAACAAAGCAAGCCTGCGACTATTTTCCAGGGTACAATGCATGTGAGTGAGGTGGGGTGAGTCTCCACAGTTGCTAGAATGGACTAACATGCATGGTGATCCATTCATCAGGGTTGAGGTTGTGTATGTGCCGCTAAGTCATTTCAGTGGTGTTCGACTCTGTGCAACCCTATGGACTGTAGCCCACCAGGTTCCTCTGTCCCTCGGATTCTCCAGGCAAGAATACTTGAGTGAGATGTCATGTCCTCCTCCAGGAGATCTTTCAGACTCAGGGATTGAATCTGAAACTTACATCTCCTGCATTGATGAGCAGGTTCTTTACCCCTAGTACCAACTCGGTAGCCCAGGGTTGAGGTTAGGTTTAAAACACGGCTCTGTTAGAGGACTTTACAGAGAATGATTAACCTGAATCACCTTTTAGTGTTTAGCCATCTCCTGCTCTCTGGGTTGCTGCCATTCCACTCTCACAGGTGATTCCCTAGAGGCAAATGAAAAAAAAATTCACAGCAGCACTTTCATTTAGTGGAAATGCCTTGTGTTTATGAGTGTTTCAATCCTTTCCTGTGAATGGGTATCAAGACAGAAACACCGCAGAACACTTGGGTCATGGGTAAACTGAGGGCTCCTCTTAAGTGTCATGATTTTTCATTACTGCATGAAGAAAACAGGAAAATATTCCTCAACAGATACTTAAAATGAAGGGTTTCCAAACAGAAGAAGTAAAAACTTCAATTCATTGTTTGGCTGATGGGCAAGCCCAACATTTTCAACTGCAGCATCTGACGACATCTTAGACTGAGTGCAGTAAAATGCATTCACCCAACACCTCTGAGGGAGGAAGAGGGAGAGTCTACACATGTATGTGAAAGTATGTGTGCCTCTTAACCCAGACATGTCATCCTGCCCACTTCTTCTTTAACTGAAAGCCTAAAATCATATGCAAAATCCCTTTGAAGGCTCGCCCAGGCAGCCCTGTCCCACCCTGGACGTCAGGGTTGCCTCTGCCCGCTCAGCCTTGTGACAAGCCGCCTTTGTTTTTGAACAACATTCAGCAGGTCTACAGTTGGCCCCGTGACCTTTCTCTCCTCTCCCTTTCTTCTTGACTGCTTCCAAAGAATGATTCTTCTGTACATGGCATGCCAGCAGGGGCTAGGCAACACCTGTGTTTATTTAACAAGCTGATGGCTTGCAGTTTCCATTTGTTTCAACAGAAATGGATCTGAAAGGGGTTAATGGTGCCCAGTAGCACTATTATAATGAAGATACTACCAATATTTTCATAACAAACTGGAGATTTTCAAACACAATCTGGAAATGCTTTATGAACAATTTAGAATCTAATACTAGAGTTTATTTTTTAAGACACAAACACAAAAAATGTACCTTTGTTCTAATAGGTGGTTATCAGGATAACTGATTATCATGTATCTTACTTGCTTATTTAAAAACATTGACATTCATTTTTATGTCAGATGAGACATATTTCTTATCTCCATTTGATTCACCAACAAGGGAAATTATTTATATCTCCATAAGGCAATAGATTCTTAGGGCACATTGTCTTCAAGTATTCCCCAAAGTGAGTGCTCCAGTAATAAGATGTGAAATGGAATTTTCTGTTAACTTAGAATTTTGGCTAGTGCTCAAAAATGGAACCTGTGGTTTTCAAGTATCACCACATTTTGGGGGCCCCATTTTTCAGTATACTTTTTTTTTTTTTTTGGAGTTTAGTTGCTTTACAATTTTGTGTTATTTTCTGCTGTACAGAAAAGTGAATCTGCTATACAGGTACATATATCCTCTTTTGTCACCGCAGAGCATTGAGTAGAATTCCCAGTTCTATAACGTGGGTTCTCATTAGTTATCTATTTTATACATTGCAGGTTTTATATATGAGCTTCACTAGTGGTTCAGCAGTAAAGAACCAGCCTGCCAGTGTAGGAGAGGCAGGCTCGATTCCCTGGGTTGAGAAGGTTCCCTGGAGAAGGAGATGGCTACCCACTCCAGTACTCTTGCCTGAGAAATCTCAGCCAGTGTAGGAGAGGCAGGCTCGATTCCCTGGGTTGAGAAGATTCCCTGGAGAAGGAGATGGCTACCCACTCCAGTACTCTTGCCTGAGAAATCTCATGGACAGAGGAGCCTGGTGGTCTAAAAAGGCCAGACACAACTTAGTGACTAGACAACAACAATGTTTATATGTCAGTCCCAGTCTCCCAACCCACCTCACACACCTTCTCTCGTCTTAGTGTCCACACATTTGTCCTCTGCCTCTGTGTCTCTATTTCTGCTTTGCAAATCGGTTCAAGACAGAAGACAGACATATCTATGAGACCTATTAAGAAAGAACAAAGCCATCTCTGACACTTTTACCCAGAGCAGAGATTCATCAGGGTAAACGTTGCTCCTTTTGAAGGTTGTTGATTGTTGGTCAGACAAAAGTGAAGTGGCTTTGCTTTCACTTTGAAAGTGAGATAAGGAGGGCTTCAGCGAAGCCACTGTAAGAAAGAGAGACTGCGTGCCAGGACAACCAGAAATGCTCTTTAGCTATTGGGTTGCCTGAGGTTGCCCTACACTGTTGCGCGCTTTGTAAGTGCCCCTTGGAATCTGAGGGAAAAAAGTATCTTTGAATCTTATATGAAAATATTCATTATTTTTATATTTGTCTTGAACAATTGTTATTGTTGTCCAGTCACTAAGTCGTGTCCAACTCTTTTGTGACCCCATGGACCATAGCCTGCCGGGGTCCTCTGTCCATGAGGTTTCCCAGGCAAAAATATTAGACTGGGTGGCCATTTCCTTCTCTAGGGGATCGTCCTGACTTAGGGATTGAACCCATGTCCCCTGCATTGAAGATGGATTCTGTATCATCTGAGCCACCAGGAAAACCCATTTTGAAGCACTTCATGTAATCAATACACTGGAGTATCAGATTGAGGTGCTTTCCATTTATTTTGCCTCAAAGGGCATGAACAGATAGAGAAGTTTTGGGGAGTTATTGGCTGGAGCAAGAAGAGGGAATGGACTGACCCTGAGACCCATTCCTTCATACCTGCCCACTGTGAGCTTCTGGAATAAGTGAAGCTTAAATGGGAGAACGCAGGAGATCCTTAATTGAATGTGATATGAGGGTAAAACTTAAATGAATATTTTAAGGTCATAAATTAATACAATTCTAATATCCAAAAGTGACAAGAAACTGTTGGGATTGCCCTAAACGCTCTCAAATTCTGTGAAGCAAACGCAGCAAATTCTTTGAAAACAGATGCAAGGATAAGTTTACATTCAATAAACCAGTTTCACTAACAAGCCATAGTGAAAAATTACCTATTTAACTTAAATTCAAGTTTGCATATCTCCGTGTATATGTGCTCAGTCACTCGGTTGTGTCCAATTCTTTGCAACCCCCTGGACTCCAGCCCGTCAGGATCATCTGTCCCTGGGATTTCCCAGGCAAGAATGCTGGAGTGGGTTGTCATTTCCTTTTCCAGGAGTATCGTCCTGATTCAGGGATCAAACTCCCATCTCTTGTGTCTCCTGCAACGGCCAGTGAATTCTTTTTTTTTTTTTTTTTTTTAAATTTAAAATTTATGCCCTTAATTTTTCTTTTTAAATTTATTTATTTATTTATTTATTTTATTTTGCTTAACTTTACAATATTGTATGGCTTTTACTATACATCGAGATGGATCCGCCACCAGTATACATGTGTTCCCCATCCTGAACCCTCCTCCCTCCCCCTTCCCACACCATCCCTCCAGGTCATCCCAGTGCTCCAGTCCCAGGCATCTGTTATAGGGCATCGTACCTGGACTGACTAGTTTCAGATATGATATTATACATATTTCAATGCTATTCTCCCCAATCATCCCACCCTCTCCCGGTCCCAGAGTCCAAAAATCTGTTCTATACATCAGTGTCTCTTTTGCTGTCTCGTAAATAGGGTTATTTTTACCATCTTTCTAAATTCCATATATATGTGTTAGTATACTGTATTTGTGTTTTTGTTTCTGGCTTACTTCACTCTGTATAATCGGCTCCAGTTCCATCCACCTCCTTAGAACTGATTCAAATGTATTCTTTTTAATGGCTGAGTAATACTCCATTGTGTATATGTACCACAGCTTGCTTATCCATTCATCTGTGGATGGACATCTAGTTTGCTTCCACGTCCTGGCTATTGTAAACTGTGCTGCTATGAACATTGGGGTACACGTGTCTCTTTCAATTCTGGATTTCTCAGTGTGTATGCCCAGCAGTGGGATTGCTGGATCATAAGGCAGTTCTATTCCCCATTCTTTACCACTGTGCCACCTGGGAATGTCCTGGGAATATCTTCATCTTTATATATTTATATATATATATATAATTATTATTATATTATTTTTATAAATCAGTCTTCTTAAAATAACTTTGCAAATAGCTTTCAGCTTTCTGGATCTTCAGCTTCAAATTCAAGCAGAAGTTTTGAAGTCAAACACAGTAGTTTAGAGAACCTGCCAGAATCAGTTGCTATCAAGAGGGATAATCTTATAATTTTATCCCTGGATTCATGAGAAAGATGGCAAGAGTGATAATCATGAAACGAGATAAATCTGAATTTGAGTTTCTGCTCTTATATTTACTGTATGTTTGTGGGTCAGTAAGTTAATTATTTGCATTTCTTATTGGTCATCCATAAAATGAAAAATATCAAATATTGTTCCTTAAATCTGTTGAAAGGATAAAATGCAATAACTTATAAAAAGTGTCTCTTTGGTGATGGTTTAACACAATTTTCAACCTTTTTTCCCTTTATGTTCCTTCCTCCCTTTTCTTCCTTCCTTTATGATTTTCCCATTCATTTTTAGGAATCGTTCATTCTTTCTCCCTTTCCTCTGACTCTTCATCCTCTGCATTAACTATATTTCTGTCTTTTCAGCACATACCCGTCTACTAAATCCTTCCTGAGGCAAAGAGAATCAGTTTTTCTCAGTCAGAGGGAGTGTCTGTGGCTCAGATACCTAGACCAAGCATTGTCACCTGTTTTCTTGAACCTTCTGGACATCATATCTGGTTGTAGTCCTTAGAACCTGTTTTGTTCCAGTGACGAAACCCCTTCCCTAGAACTCACATGTGAGTACAGTGAGCACCTCCTTACATTAAATACAAGCCTATCTTTGTTGAGAATATTCAGAACAACAGTTTTCTCCAAGATCAGACCCTTCCTCGCTCTTGTCAACCCATTCCTTGCGAATAAGAATACTGGCATTAAACTTGTACCTCTCCGTGATGAAAAGTGCTACACTTTCCTGGATATTGTTCATGGTATCACAGTTAGAGATAATGAGATAAGCATAGGCCAGTTTGTCTTTGTGGGTTCTAGTCTTTATTGCGGATCTCAGCACATCCTCACACAGGTCCAAGTTCTGTTCTTGACAGAGCAATAGAATGTCAAGTCCAACCCTAAGCAGAGATGATTGCCTTGCATCAATAACTTCACCAGCTCATTTCATTGTAAAAACTTTTATCCCTATAATACATTCCGATTCCATGTCACTTATAATGGTTATGCTTCTTCATTAGAACTCTGACCAATACATACATTCTGTGGATCTTTTTATACATTCATTTTTAAGCATTTTATCCTTCTTTTGCTGTGGTGAATGGGTTTTTACATTTTTGGATAATCATGGTTTTAATTTTAATCCTAAAGCTTTGCCTTTGAAACTTTTTTCAATGAAGGAATCCTAACAGAGAAAGAAAGTAAAAAAAAAAAAAAAAAATTAGCACTAAAACATTTGTGAGATATCAACAAGATCATAAAGCCCTAGTGTGCTTGAAATCTTCCTCTGAGGTTTTAATTTATTTTTTCATTCTATTTTATAGCATACCATATATGTTTTAAAATTTAAATGCATTCTTCTCTCCAAGTCTCTAAATAAAATACAATTTCTGGGAACATGTATACTTACTCTGTGGTTTCTGGTACTCAGCGGCTGATGTGTTAAGCCCCAAATATGCTGTAGATAAGATTTGGAGAAACATTTCTTTAAAGCAGTTTTGTGATTTGTCTAAGGTTTTCCAAACTTTTATCATCACATTATCTCTAATGTATAATACATTCTTGTAGTCATAATTACTCAGAAAATTATCTGCATCTTTATCATCATGTAGCAGCACACAGATATTGGATATTCAAATTGAGTTTACTGAGTTGACTTTCACTAAAGAGTATTTTAGACTTAGCTTTAGACTTTAGTGTTTTAGTTTGCTGAAATCATTTCAGGTCATTATATATATATATATATATATATATATATATATATATATATATATATATATATATAAAGCTACTGAGTTCTAAAGCAATTTTGCAATTATAGTACATTAATCATTTGAATAAATAATCTCATTTTCACAGAAGACAACACAAAAGCCAAGGTTATATTTTACAGAACACTGGAAACTCATAACTGGTAATGGATGGAAGAGTAGAGCACTTAACCGAATTATGTAAGCTCAAAGCAAAACAAATAAAATCGTCAGCACTTGAGACCTTATTTTCTAGAAAGAAATTGCTCAGAGACTGATGAAGAACCCACATACGATGTGTGCTCAGCCACTTCGGCCACGTCCGCCCCTGCCACCCTACTGTCTGTAGCCTGCCAGGTTACCTTCATCGGATTCTCCAGGCAAGAACACTGGAGGGGGTAGCCGTTTCCAACTCCGGGTCCGCATATATAGGCCCACATATATAGTAAATGTCAATATTGCTGCAACTCTTAAATCTCAAGAAAACAAGAATTTCTTTGCCTTTTTGAAAGTGGTCACTACTGGACATCAGAAGAAGCCAGTCTGGAAATAATTATGATAATGAAAAGGTTCAGACACAGGCTAGCTAAAACTTTTACATTTTTGATGTCTAATACTTTGAGTCTACTATTAATCTTTTTTTTTTTTTTTTTTTTTTTGCTAACTTATATAGCGTAGTAGCCAGATCAAATGTTGAACTGTAGGATCAGTATGATCAGTATGTATGTCTCTAGAGTTCACTTTCATATCCAAATGTAAAAAGAATATACCCTTAAAATATCCATATTGTTTCAGAGAGATAGTAATTAGGATTGTTAGAAGTGAGATAAAAAGAGAGAGAAACATAATAATCCATGTGAGTTAATAAAATAAAATGGCAGTAAGGCAATGAGCTCAAAAGTTAGAACTTATGAAGCAAAGAATAAAGATTAACCACATGACTTTAACTTACATTAAATATTTCAAAGCAAAGGTTGTCCTTTGAGAGAATACTGCAGTTCCTTTGTTAGTTATGAGACTGAAACTGGAGGAAAAAAATAGAACTTAGCCTCTCCAATCCTGAGGCTTGGTGGGGGAAAGAAAGGAGATGGAAAAAAAAAAATAGAGTTAAAAGATATAGACAGCCTAGTGACATCCCTAACTTGGAGGTTTAACTTCCCCAAAATTATGGAGGAGGTTATTTGGTAATGAGGAAATCATGAGAATGGAGGGATTCTTTTTCAAATTTTAGTTACAAGAGGTTTAACTTCCCAAAAATCATGGAGGGGGTTATTTGGTTAATGAGGAAATGATGATAATGGAGGGATTTTTTCCAAATGTTAGTTACATCTCAGGATTTATCTGAGGTCATATAAAAAGCAACAGAAAAGTTAAATAAACAAAGCAGCTCGATCAGATAGAGAGAAATCTATTTGTCCCTCCCATGCTTCAGTCGGGCTTCCTATGTGGTACAAAGATAAAGAATCCTTCTGCCAATGTAGGAGACACAAGAAATGCAGATTTGATCCCTGTCTGGAAGATCCCCTGGAGGAGGAAATGGCAATCTGCTCCAATATTCTTGCCTGGAAAATTCCATGGACAGAGGAGGCTGGTGGGTTCTGGTCTATGGGATTACAAATTGGACACAACTGAGCATACACACACACATGCACACACACACACACACACACACACACACACACACACACACTTGTGCTTCAACTATTTTCTGTATGAAAGGACCTTGTGTTAAAATCCAGGAAGTCAAACAAGGGGACTTCTACTCAGGAGCGTGGTGACCTTACAGCAAATACTATAGGATGAGTCAGGAGCAAAGTGAGGAACACATAAAACCATCAGACGAGATGGTAACTTCAGGGAGGATGGAAGGAGGCCAGACTAGCAGGAAGGGGCCCCTGGTTTCTGACAAAGTTAAGAAATAGTGTAAATCAATTAATCAGAGATATCAACGACAGAAAACAGGAGGATGCTCAGAGGCAAGAAGTGACCATGATATGGCAGCAGACATCATCTGTATAGATTTAGCTTTTCAGGTTTTTGCCATAATTCCACTATCAGGTGGCAATGGAATTGTGAAGAAGGCACTTCACATAATCTCATGGTTTGGTGAGAGAGTGTGGGACATCTGTGTTCATCCACAAAGTTTTATCCCTGGGTTGGGAAGATCCCCTGGGGAGGGCATGGATGGCAAGCCACTCCAGGATCCTTGCCTGGAGAATCCCATGGACAGAGGGACCTAGCAGGTCACAGCCCGCAGGGTCACAGAGAGTCACACACAACTGAAGCAACTTAACATTACACACATAACCCAAAGCAACAGAATCAAACCTTTGAGTTATAGATCATATAAAACATTACATATAAATAAGTTTTATCCAGATTGAACTTTTATTAGCTATCACCTTTGTAGCTTTTGTTCCATACTGTTCAGCATTTGGTCACCTAGGGACCATCAAAGCATTTTCAGAAAGTAAAGAAACAGCATAATCTATGTATAACTTAATAGACTGTAAGCTTTGAATTCGGGGAAGGCAATGGCACCCCACCCCAGTACTTTTGCCTGGAAAATCCCATGGACGGAGGAGCCTGGTAGGCTCCAGTACATGGGGTCGCTAAGAGTCGGACATGACTGAGCGACTTTACTTTCGCTTTTCACTTTCATACGTTGGAGAAGGAAATGGCAACCCACTCCAGTATTCTTGCCTGGAGAATCCCAGGGACAGGGGAGTCTGGTGGGCTTCTGTCTGTGGGGTCGCACAGAGTCGGACACGACTGAAGCGACTTAGCAGCAGCAGCAGCAGCAAGCTTTAAATTTAAAAAAAAAAATTAAATAATAATAATAAATTAAGCTCATTTAATATATTAAATATTTTAAGGCATAATATTTAAATTGTATCAAGAACATATATTTCTACATCAGTTGCATATTTTTAAATACACCTTCTATTATTTCAGAAACAGGTTTAATTGCTGAAATCAAGGAAAAAATATGTTAGTGGACTAACGTAGACTGAGTTTTTCTTGTAATCTCTTTGAATCATCTAGACTTAAGTCATCCAGCCTAATGGGGTAAAATTGGTTTTAGACTTCAGATTTTGGTTTATTGATTTGTGATCCTTAAAACCTGGCCTTCATCAATAGTATAAGTCCAGGTCCTCCCATCAGATCTATGTTCTATACAGTGGGAAAGAAACAGGAAATGGAAAACACATCTCTTCCCTTTAAGAACATAATTCAACATCTGTCTGTATACGTTCTTCTTTCCATGCTATAGATTGGCCGGAAATTAGTGACATAGTTCATTAGCTAAGAGGGAAGCATAAAAATCTTTGCCTAGGCAAATGTGCTAAGGAAAACTTAGATATATTATTACAAATGGGAAAAAGGACAGGATGGATATTGGTGAATAACTGGCCGTTTCTGCTGTGCCTGCTTATAAATACATATAGCTAATACATATTACATGATTAAATGTGTTTTACCATGTATCTAGATAAGTATTCTTCACAGAATATTGTAGAATTTTTTAATGTTTGGTTTAATTTGTTAATTGATTGACTCTTTCCCCAGTGAAATTATTCTTAGAGAAGACAACCCTGCCATCTCCCTATTTTCAGAAAGAGAATCAAATGTCAGATGAAAACTGTACACAGTATAGATTATATAATCCTATCTGGTACAAGTAGGTACACATTATAATGTGTACTTAGGCAGGGGAGATCTCATTCATTTTTAGATGTTTGCAAAAATCTGTGTGGTGTATTGTTGTAATAGTACAACTAAAGCCATATAATTATTCTGGAAAATAAGTCTTAAGTCCACAAGTGAATCTTTTCTATTTCCCTAAATTACAAAGATATGGTGGAAAGATTACATTAGGAGAAAAAAATAAATTCATAACAATTGTAATAGTCTTCATAAAAGAAATTTAATAAATGAGAGTTTCGATACTATGCTCAAAACATGCCCCAGAAGAGTTAACATGAAAGATAAGGGTTTTTCTTAAAGAAATATGGAAGAATCCTAACAGTCAGAAACAAAACAAAACATAAAAGGGGCCTGGTGAAATTATTAGGGAAATTCTAATTTCAAGTGGCTGTTGATATGTGATCCCTTATGATTATATAGTAGAAATGACAAATATATTCAAGGCATTAGATCTGAAAAACAGAGAGCCTGATCATCTATGGACAAAGGTTTGTAACATTGTATGGGAGTAGGTGATCAAAACTATCCTCAAGAAAAGGAAACTATAAAAAGTCAAAATAGTTGTCTGAGGAGGCCTTATAAATAGCAAAGAAAAGTAAGAGGCAAAGGAGAAATGGAAAGATATATCCATCTAAATGCAGAGTTCCAAAGAAGAGCAAGGAGAGATAAGAAAGCCTTCTTAAGTAATCAATGCAAAGAATTAGAGGAAAATAATAGAATGGGAAAGACTAGAGAGCTTTTCAAGAAAATTAGAGATACCAAGGGAACATGTCATGCAAAGATGGGCACAAGAAAGGATAGAAACAGTATGGACCTAACAGGAGCAGAAGATATTAAGAAGAGGTGGGAAGGATACACAGAGCTGTACAAAAAAGATCTTAATGATAACCATGATGGTGTCATCACTCCCCCTAAAGTCAGACATCCTGGAATGTGAAGTCCAGTAGGCTTTACAAAGCATCATTGCAAAACAAAGCTAGTGGAGGTGATGGAATTCCAGCTGAGCTATTTTGGATCCTAAAACATAATGCTGTTAAAGTGCTGCAATCAATATGCCAGCAAATCTGGAAAACTCAGTAGTAGCCACAGGACTGGAAAAGGGTAATTTTCATTCCAGTCTCAAAGAAGGGCAATGCCAAAGAATGTTCAAATTGCATCCAAACTACCACACAATTGCATTCCTTTCACATGCTAGCAAGGTCGTGCTAAAAATCCTTCAAGCTAGGCTTCAACAGACGTGAACTGAGAACTTCCAGATGTACAAACTGGAAGTTTGTAAGTAGGAAAAGCAGAGGAACCAGAAATCATATTGCCAACATCTGTTAGATCATAGAAAAAGCAACAGAATTTCAGAAAAAGAATTTACTTTGGCTTCTTTGACTACTCTAAAGCCTTTGACAGTGTGGATCAGAAGAAACTGTGGAAAATTCTTAAAGAGATTGGAACGTCAGACCACCTGACCTATCTCCAGAGAAATCTGTATGCAGGTCAAGAAGCAATAGCTAGAACTGGACATGGAACAACAGACTTGTTAAAAATTGTGCAAGAAGTACATCAAGGCTGCATATTGTCACCCTGCTTATTTAACTTATACACAGAGTACATCATGTGAAATGCTGGGCTAGATGAAGCACAAGCTGGAATCAAGATTACCAGGAGAAATATCAATAACCTCAGATATGCGGATGACACCACCCTTATAGCAGAAAATGAAGAGAAACTAAAGAGTCTCTTGAAGGTTAAAGAGGAGAGTGAGAAAGCTGGCTTAAAACTCAACATTCAAAAAATGAAGATCATGGTATCCAGTCCCATCACTTCATGACAAATAGATGGGAAAGCAATGGAAACAGTGACAAACTTTGCTTTCTTGGGCTCCAAAATCACTGCAGATGGTGACTGCAGCCATGAAACTAGAAGATGATGGATCCTTGGAAGAAAAGCTATGACAAACCCATGCTACTACTGCTGCTGCTAAGTCGCTTCCATCGTGTCCGACTCTGTGCGACCCCATAGATGGCAGCCCACCAGGCTCCCCCATCCCTGGGATTCTCCAAGCAAGAACACTGGAGTGGCTTGCCATCTCCTTATCCAATGCATGAAAGTGAAAAGTGAAAGTGAAGTCGTTCAGTTGTGTCCGACTCTTAGCCATCCCATGGACTGCAGCCCACCAGGCTCCTCCATCCATGGGATTTTCCAGGCAAGAGTACTGGAGTGGGGTGCCATTGTCTTCTCCATGACAAACCCATACAGTGTATTGAAAAGCAGAGATGTTCCATTGCTGACAAATGCCCATGTAGGTCAAAGCTGTGGTTTTTCCAGTAGTCATGTATGAATGTGAGAGTTTGACCATAAAGAAGGCTGAGTACTGACCAATTGATGCTTTTGAAATGTGGTGTTGGAGAAGTCTCTGGAGAGTCCCTTGGGCTGCAAGATCAAGCCAGTCAATCCTAAAAGAAATCAGTCCTAAATATTCACTGGAAGGACTGATGCCTAATCTGAAGCTCCAATACTTTGGCCACCTGATGTGATGAGCTAGCTGATTGGGAAAGACTCTGATGCTGGGAAAGACAGAAAGCAGTAGGAGAAGGGGATGACAGAGGACAAGATGGTTGGATGGCATCACCATTGGACGGGCATGAGTTTGAGCAAGCTCCAGGACATGGTGAAGGGCAGGGAAGCTTGGCATTCTGCAATCCATGGGCTACAAAGAGTCAAGCATAACTGAGTGACTGAACAACAGCAACAACAACAACAACAAATGTGATATAACTATTAAGAAAAAATTCAAAACTTCACATGATTTCAGTATATAATTATGAGATATGAAAGAATGCTATACCACTAAAGAATGAGTCAAATGCCAGAAACCAGTTACTTAAACAAGAGTAATCTTATTCAAAATGATTAAGTAGCAAAAGACTAAACCCTCACTTGGCTGAAAAGATGAAAATATGCAGAAATAGCAGAGCAAGAAAGCAGCTACTCTTACTAAGGCTGAGGGAGAATGTCCATAGTAGGAAAAATATTTGAAGAAACATCCCACATGATTGAAAGTTCTACCACATTGGAGAAGGTATGGCTATGATTCAGTGACGTCTGACAGGCAGGGACTTGTGACAATGAGGCTCTTTGTTAATGTGATGACAAAATTCACTAGGTAACTGACTTTTGGGATCAAGTAAGGCTAGTTTAAAAGCTATCCACTTGGATGCCAGTGATAATTGCAAGGAAGTTCCCTTCTGGGTGCTGGCAATAATCACTGAAGGGCATATGGCATTAAGTCTCACGCACACCACTGGCCAATCATTGCCCATTGGCCTCCAAGGCATAGAAATGAGAAGAAACGCCCCAACCAAAAAGAGAGCCTTCTTCCTTTTCTGATTTTCCTCTATTGCCCTCTACTGCCAGTTAGCATTTTGCCAGCTGGCAAAGGAGAACTGTTTACAATATACACTTCTGTGATCACAAAGTCAATATAAGAAATATGTATTTAAGCTGAGAAGCAATGATTTTCTAACTAGCACAGAAGTTAAAGTTCTTTTTGTTTTTGAGAAAAAGCTATACTTTCTGATTAACTACAGGAAGTGATGGGAAAATATTCTAAAGCGTGTTAAAATTTTAAATATAATGCTTCTGCTTTCAGCTCTGAATTTTAAAGAGCTTAGGAAATGTCAGTCTTGTACTTAGAAGAATAAAAATCTGGAGAAACTGAAAATTGTGACATTTCATTGACGGAAAACTGAAGTCACAGGGCAAACTACCACCCTGAGTCTGGAAAGGCAAGCCTATGCAAGATGTCGTGGTCAGGTTTTGTTTCCCTAGAACAGAAGTCACTAGAAGTATAAACTAGCAGGAAATTTAGATAACACATTTGATGATTTTCTTGGGTCAGAATGAGGACTCCCTTGAGAATGAGACATTCCTAGAGACTGAAGTCTGCAGTGGGATGGTGGAGGTTTTTACCTTAAGAAATCCACCAATTTCTCAAGATGAAAATCCAAGAAAATTATTCCCAGGGCTTCAGCAAGGGGAAGGGAAAGGTAGCTAAAGTAATCACTGTGAAATATACCTAGAAACTTCTCTATAACAAAGGCTTAGTATCCAGAGAAAAGATTGCCAGAGCTGGGGGAAGGATAATATAACTGAAGATATGGGAATTCTAAAGTAGAATAAGAAATAAAGTCTATAAATTAATAAACATTAAGAAAAATGAAGTCTCTAGTTGGCTTGCCTTTAGAGTCAACACAGCTTCAGTGAGTTTGAACAGAAACTCAATAGAAACTTTAGCTCTATAGCTCAATAGAAACTTTCAAAATATAAATGCAAAGAAAAAATAATATGAAAAGTCAGATGGGAGCATTAAGAAGTTGTGGACAAAGTTCAAAAACTGTAATATATACACACCTGGAATACCACAAGGAGAATGGAGAGACTAGATCTGAAGAAATTTTTTATATTAACGATGGCCAAAGCTCTCTCAAATGAATGACATGCATAAAACTACAGATCCAAGAAACTGAGAGCATACTGCCAGGGCAAATATCAAAAATAAACATAATATTTTTATTATATTAAAATATTAGTGATATTTTTAATATCACTAGTGAATGTCAAACCACAGAGTCAAAGATAGAGAATATCCTGAAAAAAATAAAAGGAATAAAATAGCATAGTTGTAGAGAAATAAGGAAAATTGCAGCAACCTTCTTGTTACAAATTACACAAAGAAGAAGATCATGGAATTAACTATAAAAAGAATTTCAAAAACTAGGCTTATATACCTTGTCAAAGTATTCCTCAAAAGTAATAGAGAAAAATCTTTCTCAGGCAAACAATACATGAAGAAATTCATCAACAATGGACCTATCCTGCAAGAAAGGTTAAAAGAAGTTCTTCAGGAAGAAAAAAAGTGGTGTAAGTCAGAATGATAGATCTGCATAAAGAAAGGCAGAACATCAGAGAAGGGATTATTTAATATAAATTATAAAATATTATTTTCCTATTTTTAATTCATTTGAAAACTGGCTTTTTAAAGTAATACTACTAATAATACATTGGGTAATAGTAATGTGGGTATGCGGCATGAATGTCAGCAATGACTCAGGGAGAAGAAAGGAATGGAGAATTTTCTAAGTACTTGCACTAAACATAAAACAATATAGAGCTGTTACTGAGTGGATGCAGATCTGTTAAAATGTAGATTGTAAACTCTAGAGCAACAATTAAAACCACTAAAAAGAAAATAGGTAAAATTGATACACTAAGGGGGAGATTAAATGAAATCATACAAATGTTCAATTAAAATTAAAACAAGAGAAGGCAGATAAAGAAAGTAAAAAGTGAACAAAGAACAACTGCAATGAATAAAGGAAGTTACAAATATGTTTGATATCAATAATACTATTTCAGTAATCATTTTAAAAGTGGAAGGTCTAATTACACAAACTAAAAGATAGAAATTGACAATGCATTAAAAAACACTCCTATAGATGAAGTAGATAGTGATAAGGACCTACTACACAGCTCAGGGAACTATATTCATTATCTTTTAATAACCTATGATTTAACTTATATGCAGAGTACATCATGAGAAACGCTGGACTGGAAGAAACACAAGTTGGAATCAAGATTGCCGGGAGAAATATCAATAACCTCAGATATGCAGATGACACCACTCTTATGGCAGAAAGTGAAGAGGGGCTAAAAGGCCTCTTGATGAAAGTGAAAGTGGAGAGTAAAAAGGTTGGCTTAAAGCTCAACATTCAGAAAACGAAGATCATGGCATCTGGTCCCATCACTACATGGGAAATAGATGGGGAAACAGTGGAAACAGTGTCAGACTTTATTTTTCTGGGCTCCAAAATCACTGCAGATGGTGACTGCAGCCATGAAATTAAAAGACGCTTACTCCTTGGAAGGAAAGTTATGACCAACCTAGATAGCATATTCAAAAGCAGAGACATTACTTTACCAACAAAGGTTCGCCTAGTCAAGGCTATGGTCTTTCCTGTGGTCATGTATGGATGTGAGAGCTGGACTGTGAAGAAGGCTGAGCGCCGAAGAATTGATGCTTTTGAACTGTGGTGTTGGAGAAGACTCCTGAGAGTCCCTTGGACTGCAAGAAGATCCAACCAGTCCATTCTGAAGGAGATCAATCCTGGAATTTCTTTGGAAGGAATGATGCTCAAGCTGAAACTCCAGTATTTTGGCCACCTCATGCGAAGAGTTGACTCATTGGAGAAGACTCTGATGCTGGGAGGGATTGAGGGCAGGAGGAGAAGTGAACGACAGAGGATGAGATGGCTGGATGGCATCACTGACTTGATGGGTGTGAGTCTGGGTGACCTCCAGAAGCTGGTGATGGACAGGGAGGCCTGGCGTGCTGCGGTTCATGGGGTCGCAAAGAGTCGGACATGACTGAGCAACTGATCTGATCTGATCTGATTATGGAAAATAAATAGCTGGATAGATTGATAATGTATAACTTTTGAGTCACTTTGCTTTCCACCTAAAATTAGCATATTACTCTAAATCAACTATGTGCCTGGTAAGTGACTTCAGTCGTGTCTCTTTGTGACCCTATGGACTTTGCCAGGCTCCTCGTGGGATTCTCCAGGCAAGAATACTGAGGTGGGTTGTCATGCCCTCCTCCAGGAGATCTTGACCCAGAGATCCAACCCATATCTCTTACATCTCTGCATTGTCAGGCAGGTTCTTTACCATACTGCCACCTGAGCTAACAATAATCCTAACAACTATTAGGTCCATCTTATCACAATTCCAGGCAAGAATACTGGAGTGAGTAGCCATTCCCTTCTTCAGGGGATGGCCCCAACCCAAGGATCAAATCTGTGTCTCCTACATTAAAATATCTAACCAGTAGTCCTCTGGAATATCAAGATCATCAAAAGCAAGGAAGTCTGAGAAATCATCACAATCATGAGAAGACTCAGGAAATCTAATGAGTAAAAGTAATGGGGAATACTGAATGGCATTCAGGAGTGTAAAAAAAGTGTGCAATGTAAGGACTTTCTTTAATAATAATGGTGTTAGTATTACTGCATTGTTAATTATGAACCAATATTAAAATTAAAATGTACCATGTAAATCTAAGCTGTTAACAATTGAGGAATACTCTGTACTACTTGCACAATATTTCTGCAAATTTCAATCTTTTCTATCTAACAAAAAAAATATTAGACAGCTAAGAAACTCCTTATCAAGTTCTGACAAACAATAATAAAATATATAAGTTCTAATGGGAAATAGATGGGGAAACAGTGGAAACAGTGTCAGACTTTGTTTTTCTGGGCTCCAAAATCACTGCAGATGGTGACTGCAGCCATGAAATTAAAAGACGCTTGCTCCTTGGAAGGAAAGTTATGACCAACCTAGATAGCATATTCAAAAGCAGAGACATCACTTTGCCAACAAAGGTTCGCCTAGTCAAGGCTATGGTCTTTCCTGTGGTCATGTATGGATGTGAGAGCTGGACTGTGAAGAAGGCTGAGCGCCGAAGAATTGATGCTTTTGAACTGTGGTGTTGGAGAAGACTCTTGAGAGTCCCTTGGACTGCAAGAAGATCCAACCATTCCATTCTGAAGGAGATCAATCCTGGAATTTCTTTAGAAGGAATGATGCTAAAGCTGAAACTCCAGTATTTTGGCCACCTCATGCGAAGAGTTGACTCATTGGAGAAGACTCTGATGCTGGGAGGGATTGAGGGCAGGAGGAGAAGGGGACGACAGAGGATGAGATGGCTGGATGGCATCACTGACTCGATGGATGCGAGTCTGAGTGACCTCCGGGAGCTGGTGATGGACAGGGAGGCCTGGCGTGCTGCGGTTCATGGGGTCGCAAAGAGTCGGACACGACTGAGCGACTGATCTGAATATATGAAGAATTGGAATTGAGGAAATACTGAAATAGAAAACTAAATGAAGTTAGAAAAAGTCCTTTCAGATAAAAATGAAAACAAAATTTAAGTGCTTTGTATCAAAAACCCTTGGAGGGTGACCAAAGTTATACTCAGAAGTAAGTTTATAGCCTTCATGAAATTAATTTCATGAAACAACAGTAAAACATCAAACTGCATGAAAATAAGTGATAGCAATCAATGCAGGTGAAAGCTTGTGCAAATTTCCACTTTAAAATATATTGTTGAATATAATATAAATTGCTGTGATATGGCAAACAATTTTACTAAAAATGTCTATTAAATTATGAACATCATTTGATCAAATAATTTTACTAAGTATATATCTTATAAGAATCTTATTAATGCATAATAATTTATGAATAGAATATATAATTAAGAATATCAATAGCAAAAATATTGTAAGCAAGGTAAACTTTCTCTAATATTGAGCTTAATTGTGGTGCATTCAGCAATAGTCCTTTAAATGAATATTCAAGTGATAATATGAGGCATGAATAAAATAAGCTACAGCTATACTTATTGATGTGTAAAGTTTTTATTACATGTCAGTAAAAGAAAGAATAAAGTTTCAGAGTATTTTTTTTTTTTTAATGATACCTTGTCTGGCTAAGAACAAAAGAGAAAAAGGGAAGAGATAGAGAGGAGGAAAATAAAGACCTTCTTTAGATATATATTTCATGAGTATATGAAAGGTGAAATGATACAAAACATAAAGATTGGAGAAGAGACTACATCTACCTATATAAATATTAGGTTGATTGAAAAGTAATTGTGGTTTGAGGTCATTAAAACAAGGCTCAAACACATCTTTATTAATCAAAATAGGAACCATTACAATCAACACATGGCAGCCCACTCCAGTATTCTTGTCTGGAGAATCGTATGAAGAGGGGAGCCTGGTGGGCTACAGTCCAAGGGGGTCACAGAGAGACAGGACTCAGGCAACTGAACACACATGTACAATCAACACATTTTTGTCAATGAGAAAGAAGTTTACTTATTCCTGTAGCATCAAAATCTGTGCCTCAAGATTTGAAGAATTCTTGGAAAGCTTTTTCTGCCTGCTGATGGCTGTGAAAGCATTTTCTCTATAAAAAGTTGTCAAGATGCTTGAAAGAAGTGGTGGTTGGCGAGAGGTCAGGTGAATACAGAGGATAAGGCAAAATTTGTGGCCCAATTTGTTCAACTTTTGAAACTTTTGTTGTGCTACATGTGGTCAGGCGTTGTCATGAAGAACTGGGCCCTTTCTGTTGACCAATGCAGGAATTGGTCAGCTGCAGGAATTGCAGTTTTCAGTGCATTTCATCAATTTGTTGCGCATACTTCTCAGAGGTAATGCTTTTGCCAGGATTCAGAAAGCCGTAGTGGATAAGATGGCAGTGGATAACCAAACAGTGACCATGATGGGTTTTTGATGAAAGTGTGGCTTTGAAAGTGCTTGGAGCTTCTTCTCGGTCCAATCGCTGAGCTGGTTGTTGCCAGTTGTCATATAAAATCCACTTGTTATCCCATGTCACGATCTGATTGAGAAATGGTTCACTGTTGTTGCATCGGATGAGAAGACAACACTTCAAGATGACATTTCTGTTTTGGGAGGTTAGCTCATGAAGCACCCACTTATCAAGCTTTTTCACCTTTGCAATTTGCTTCCAATGCTGAACTACCATAGAATGGTTGACACTGAATTCTTCAGCAACTTCTGTAGTTGTTAGTGAATCAGCTTCAATGATGGCTCTCAGATGGTTGTTGTCAACTGCTGAAGGCTGACTGCTATGGTCTTCAACTTCAAGGCTCTTGTCTCCTTTACAAAACTTCCTGAATCATCACCACATTGTATGTTCTTTAGCAGATCCTGGGCCAAATGCATTTTTGATGTCGTGAGTTGTATCCACTGTTTTATGAGCCATTTTGAACTAAAATTAAAAAAATTGCTTAAATGTGCTTTTTGTCTCACTCCATTTCTATAGTCTAAAATAAATATAAAATAAGCGGCAAGCAAAATTAAAATAAAATTTAAGCATTAGCAAAACAATAAAGCAAGAAATGTGGGCTAAAATGATGCATAACATAACCACATTTATTTAAGAATGTATTCCAATATCAAATGGCGAAGTTCAACAAAGCAAAACTACAATTACTTTCGCACCATCTTAATATATAAATAAAGCAAATATTGCTGTCAATAAAATTCTTTTAATAGTGTGAAAAAATTTTAAACAAACTAAAATTTCATCTCAAGAAGATAGAAAAAGGGAAAAGAAATTGAGTAGAAATGATGTATGAATAATGGTAAAAGAAGAAATTAACTGAATAACAGATCAGCTCTGCTCATTTTCAATTATATTGAGAATCTAAATATGAAAATAATGTATATCTGTATATATAATCTATATTTTGAAAAACATAGAAATTTAAAACAAATGGGAAGATATTTTTTCCATATAATTTCACTGATGGAAACATTGGTGTCTGTTTTTATTATCTTCTGTGTTTTCTTATATATTTAAGATACATCAAACTAAAAATGTTTTAAAGTTTAATAATTTTTGACAGATTACAGCTATACATATTTTCTGTTTAAAGTTTTAAGTTACATAAACAAGTGAAAAAAAAAAGGTTTTTAGGCTAATCAAGTTTCTGGAATAACTACCATGAACATTCTAGGGACATATATTTAAAACAGTCATTCCAGAGGACAATTTGACAATATATAGCAAGTTGTATACAAAAGGGTATATATTCAAACAAGTATGTCTTCTTCTAAAAATATATTTGTATGTGTGCTGTGTGCTTAGCCGATCAGTCGTGTCCAACTCTTTGTGACCCTTTGGACTGCAGCTGACCAGGCTCCTCTGTCCATGGGATTCTCCAAGCAAGAATCCTGGAGTGGGTTGCCATGCCCTCCTCCAGGGGATCTTCTCAACCCAGGGATCAAACCCAGGTCTCCCGCACTGGAGGAGGATTCTTTACCAGCTGAGCTACCAGGGAAGCCTCTAGAAATATATGCTAAATAAATAATCACCAATGATTAAAAGTGTTAACTATATTGTATTCAATGCAATTTTGAATGTAATACAAACTAAAATAAAATCTTCAAATAAATCTTGTAAGATTAGTTAAATGAATCATAGTAGAATAATTTTAAAAGATAGCCATGAATAAATTCTAAATTACAGAGCAGTAATTTAAAATGTAGAAAAAGTTAGTGTATTAATTTTTAAAATATCAATTATAATTGAAAATTAAATCTATTTATTTACTTATAAATATATATCCTCATATTATGTGTATTTAAAACTCTTTTGCTCTATCTCTATCTCCTTCTGTCTCTCCATTCATTTAAAAAGCATGCCTATGAAATACTCAAATTGCCAACTTATTTGGGTAAATTAAAGGCCTTATAATTTTTTGTTCACATCTATTTTAATCACTTTTCAATAATTATTTTCTTTGTGATAAGAAAATAGTTAAATATATAAAAGAATAACTTCATTATCTCATGTGAAACACACAAAATGTTATATATAATAAAAATAAATAAACAGCTCAGTGTACAAGCCATGGAGTTAATCTCCAAACAGTACAAATGAGAAGAACTTTCAGTCAGTTCAGTCGCCCAGTCGTGTCCGACTCTTTAGGTCCTCTCAGATCTCTGCTGCTGCTGCTGCTGCTGCTAAGTTGCTTCAGTCGTGTCCGACTCTGTGCAACCCCATAGACGACAGCCCACCAGGCTCCCCCGTCCCTGGGATTCTCCAGACAAGAACACTGGAGAGGGTTGCCATTTCCTTCTCCAATGCATGGAAGTGAAAAGTGAAAGTGAAGTCACTCAGTCGTGTCCGACTCTTTGCAACCCCATGGACTGCAGCCCACCAGGCCCCTCTGTCCATGGGACTCTCCAGGCAAGAGTACTGGAGTGGGATGCCATTGCCTTCTCCTCTCAAATCTCTACCTGTTAGCAATTCTTTCAATCAAAATCATTCTGTTATTTATTTCTAACCAAGAGTTGCTGAGCTATGAGAGAAAGAATCCTGTAACTAGGCTAACTGAATCCATTGAAAATACCTTCTCTCTCCACTCAGCACTTCTTGGTAACCCTTTTATTCACTCTTGGTTGAATCCCTATACAGTCTCCCAGAGGAGCTATTCCAAAACATACTCAATTTGCTCAAGCCCCTGAAATCACCCTTCTTTGCCTCCCTCGTTCTCATCAAATGATGCTGTCATCTATTTCACTCAGATTAAGCATGGCAGGTTTGAACTTCCTAACCCTCTGTAGCCAGCACTTGAGGGAATAAAGAGATATAGAGGAGCAAAAGAAAAAATAAAAATAGGTAAGCTTAAACACAATGGGTAATGTATTAGACTAATATCTACTGTCCACCGCTCACCTCTATTTTCCAGCTGCTATTTCTTCATCTTTTCCTGCTTCTCTATCTTTTCACTTTATATTAAAAATCTCCCCCCAAACTTCAAAGATAAAGAAAATCACTATAGCAAGTTATTTTTTTTAATTAGCATGAAACTATATCAAAAGAATCATAATAAAAAGTACAGAAGTGACTTAAAGAATGCAAACATACATCAAAAAGACAACCATTTGTTCAAATATTGTTATCACTGATGATGATGATGGTAAGATTTACTGAAAGCCCTTTTAGTTTAATTCTCTCAACATCACAAAAATATGGTGTTATATTCCTCTCTTGGTACACAAGAAGAAGCTGAGATTTTATTTTCTTATTTCCTTGCTCAAAGTAATGCTTGTTAAGTGATGGAGTGCAAGAGTCAAACTCAGTTCCTCTGACCCCAAAACTCATAAGCTTATCACTGGTCTACACTGACCCACTAATCACAAATTCACATTTAAAATTGATTAGGACCTTACTTAAATATAATCAATTTGAATAAGGAAACCTCACTTGTACTAGCTGAAAAAGATGTTTAGAGTGTCTTACCAAAAAGTGGAAAAGATACTTAATGAAGGGATGGGTAGTGAGGAAAAATTCCCAGGATTACAGAAGGAAATGTCTACATGATCTACAAGTAAAGTGGGAAAAAAGGAAGAAGAAAGAAACAAAGAAATGGGTTTATAAATAATTTAGCAAATGCTCTGGAAATGAATTTTAGTCAAGGCATTTTCTATGTCCTTATTCCATTCTTTCTACCTTAATGGTTTTCCTCATGCTTAGGATTATTCTTGTGCTTACAGATCTGGAATTTCTATTATCCATTATCCTAAGTTTTGGGTAATGTCATCCGTGTGTATGTTGTAAATCATGAATCTTAATATATGTTATAAAGTATATTTGTCTATATGTCCCTAAGAAATCAAAGCCAGAAATCTGTGTCTAAATGGGTTATGCATTTGTTATTAAGTACAGATTTAAAGTCTGTTAAATAATGTTTGACATATGTCATTTCTCTCACCGTTCAACATGCTGTCAATTAGCTTAAAAATCCCACAGACTCCTGCATATAGCTTCCCATTATGAGATGCTCATTTCTTCCCCAAGCCGATTGCTCTCTTTAACCTGGACTTACTACATTTTGATTTAAACGTTTTTATATACATATCTCTAGTCATGTTTTCTGAATTAAAATTATAAATACCAGACCTTTTTACTTGCTCTCCTTGAAACCTCCTATAAATTCCGATTTATTCACTTTGATGTTTGGCAGATCCGCTGATTCCTTTCATCTGTTGTGTGAAATGATGAACAGAGAACTGATGTAAGATTCTGAGGACGTGGGTTCCAGCTACATTTTGCCACCAAGTAGCTGAACTTGGAACAATTACCTCACTTCTCTTGGACTCAATTTCCTTGTCTCTGAAGAAGTATTGTACTGAATGAGTTGTAACAATTTGATTCCCACATTCTTTTCTTAAAAGCCATATACTAGAATATAATTTCCATTTATATTTTCAAGAAAAGAAAACTAGACTCAGAATTAAGACTCAGCTCAGGCTTTTTTTTTTTTTTTTTTTTTTTCCTGCAAGAAAGCCCTGTTTGGGTTTTGCCTCCCTGGCCTGTACTTCCAAATTGCCCTAGCCCTTAATTTGGTTTTCAAATTATTAATATTAATATATGTTGCTATCTCTGACACTAAAGTGGAAGTTTCTGAAAAACACAAGGCTGTCTTACCCACCCACTTCATATATCCGTAGCATGAAACACAGTATCTGACTGCTCAGTTCAGTTCAGTCGCTCATTCGTGTCCGACTTTTTGCGATCCCATGGACTGCAACACACCAGGCTTTCCTGTCTATCACCAACTCCTGGAGTTTACTCAAACTCATGTGCATTGAATCAGTGATGCCATCCAACCATCTCATCCTCTGTCGTCCCCTTCTCCTCCTGCCCTCAATCTTTCCCAGCATCAGGTCTTTTCCAATGGGTCAGTTCTTTGCATCAGGTGCCCAATGTATTGGAGTTTCAGTTTCAACATCTGACTTCAGTATCTGACTATAGTCATCTCTATTTTTTTTCTGCCATGCATGTCTTCCTTATGAAATTGCTTGACTCTTCAAGCCATGCAGTTCTGATGGGCTGTCACTCAGGGGCCTCTGCTGATCATGTATGATCAGACTCTTTCCTCATCATTTGAATTTCAAATAAAGATGAATTTATGTGATTGAAGCCATAAAATTAAAAGATGCTTACTCCTTGGAAGGAAAGTTATGACCAACCTAGATAGCATATTCAAAAGCAGAGACATTACTTTGCCAACAAAGGTCCGTCTAGTCAAGGCTATGGTTTTTCCAGTGGTCAAGTATGGATATGAGAGTTGGACTGTGAAGAAAGCTGAGCGCCAAAGAATTGATGCTTTTGAACTGTGGAGTTGGTGAAGACTCTTGAGAGTCCCTTGGACTGCAAGGACATCCAACCAGTCCATTCTAAAGGAGATCAGTCCTGCGTGTTCACTTGAAGGACTGATGCTAAAGCTGAAACTCCAATACTTTGGCCATGTCATGCAAAGAGTTGACTCATTGGAGAAGACCCTGATGCTGAGGGAGATTGGGGGCAGGAGGAGAAGGGGACAACAGAGAATGAGATGGATGGATGGCATCACCGATTCGATGGACATGAGTTTGAGTGAAGTCCGGGAGTTGGTGATGGACAGGGAGGCCTGGTGTGTTATGATTCATGGGATTGCAAAGAATCAGACACGACTGAGCAACTGAACTGAGCTGAACTCATGAACATATATGTATGTGTGTTTACTTTGATTTTGTGGTAAATATTACCAGCTTTGTAAAGTTTGCATTTACTGGTATACTAAGAATTTTATCTTAGATTTTGTTGATATTAGTATTTCTTTGTAAAATCAGCAAAATAATTTAAGCTTTCATATAATAATTTCCTCTTTACTAAATATTTTATTAACACTCAAAAAACCTGTTTATTACTTTTATTTGAAACTCATCTCTTGCTTACAATAAATTATTACTTTTGGTAAACTATAAAAATTATTGGTATTATTTTCGTCTTAATAGCCAAAAATGTCTATTGATTTCACTGCTCATATTTATGACTTATGTTTCATTTTGCATTCACTTTATGTTCAAGTTTTCCCATCATTTAACATATTTACAGCGATAAAAGAAAATACACAGCATATATGTCCATATGAGGAATCTATAATTTCTTTCCTGTTTTACTGAAATGTTCCAAAACATCTTTTCATTTAAGATGGCATAACTTTTGCATATATGACATTTGTGTGGCCTATAAAGAAAAAATAAAATCCATTGTACACTCATTTCATATGTTCCCCCAATTTTAACATGTTCTTGACAGAAGAGGATTTCATTTTGATTGGCCACCATACTCTCCCCTAAAATTTCACACATCAGATCCTAGAAAAATTTTGCATGGATTGAATTCTACTTTCATTTATTTCAAAGATTTGTCTATCCCATTAAATAGGGCCTCTTCCAGGACTTGAAGGGTATCTTAAAGTTAGAATCCTGAATCTTGAGTTTCATGAACTTCAGAGGGAATCCTTGGTATAAAGTCAGTGCTAAGAAATACGGTAAACATGATTACTGCTTGTTATTAAAGGGCAGAAAGAGTGCATTGCATGCTAAGCAGGTCTAAAGAGGAAGTGTCAGCCAGAGAGAAACCTGAGCATTGTGCTCTTCATTTATAAAGACTCCCTCTGGGGGTTTTGGTTGAATGGAGTCTTCATTTATTACGTTAGTCCCCACTGATGTCTACAATGCACCCAGGCAATTCTTTAATGTGGTGATTGGAATACAGCCCCCGACCCCTTCCAAATGGCAACAGCAAAGTGTGTGCTCAGCCATGTCTGACTCTTCACAACCCCTTAGATGTAGTCCACCAGGCTCCTCTGTGCATGGGATTTCTTAGGCAAGAATACTGGCATGGGTTGCCACTTCCTCCTCCAGGAGATCTCTTCTCAAGGGGCATCAGAAACCAGCTCATTATTCATGAGAAGTAGTAATAAAAGACAAGTAAAAGTACATTAGCCAAATCTTCAAGCATCTTCTACTACTTAATCCATGTCTCTTTTCCTTGGCATTGACAAGTTGAAGGATTAAGTATCTAATTCCAATTATTCTATAAAGATTTGAAAAGACACCAAGCCACCAAAACTGAAAGTATTTTAAAAAAGAAAATCTCCTGATGTACATCATACACACACACACACACACACACACACACACACACACACACACACAAAGTTGCTCAGTCTTGTCTGACACTTTGCAAACCCCTGGACTGTATAAGGCCAGTCTCCTCAGTCCAGGGGGATCCTCCAGGCAAGAATACTGGAGTAGGTTACTATGCCCTCCTCCAGGGGATCTTCCCAACCCAGGGATCGAACCCAGCTCTCCTGCTTTGCAGGCGGATTCTTTACTGTCTGAGCCGGCAGGGAAGTCCAATGTAAATGACAATTGATTAAAAAGCATGATAAACTCATCATTCTCTTTCAGTCTTCAAACTCTACTTTTTTATATCTTCACAGGATTTCTTACCTACTCCAACTCTCCAACAATTTTCCCCACATCATAAATGTAGCTAGTAAATGACATGACATTAGATTACCTGAATGATCGTGTTTGTTATGTGCTCAGTTGTGTCCTACTCTTTACAGGCCCGTGGGCTGTAGCTCACTAGGCTCCTCTGCCTATGTAATTACCAGGCAAGAATACTGGAGGGCGAGGTCATTTCCTACCTCAGGGGATCTCCCTGACCCAGGGACTGAACTTGCATCTTTTGCATTTTCTGTATTGGCAGGAAGATTCTTCACCATTAAGCACAGCACTATCACCTAGGAAGACCTTGTTATATTTGTAACACACATCTAGAAATGTTTAAATAACTGATTTTAAGAAATTAAAACATTCATTTAAATCTTTTTTTTTTAAACAAATCACAATTCTCTTAGTATAAATTAAATGATAGATTTGTGTCTGTGTATGTGAGGTGTGTCTAATGCTTAAAAAAAAAAGATTTTAAAAGCTACTTTAGCCAGTATACATCAATCTCACAATTTTGTAATATCATAGTAAATGAATGGAGAAGTTAAGAAAACAATTTATAAATTTCTTCAGTAATCATCAGAGACAGGTTTTCTGCTATTAAAGGCAATGCGATTTAAACTGGGTGGCCATAAAATATAGGAGGTTTTTCCCATTGTAATACAGAGGAAATAAATCTATGTTACATTCCTTCCCCACCCAGAACATGGAAATAGAAATGGAAAAACAATTTAAACACTAAACTTTCAACAGTAAACCAAACATAATGCTGTCCCTTAATTTATCTGCAAGCCTCCAAAACTCTGATCACGGCCAAATTCAATGGTGTGTTTAACTGCTGAAATCTGTCAAGAGATACGAAACAAATTCCTGAAAGCATTCTATCCCCAGAGCATTTCCTCTGAGACATGGGAGAGTTTCGTTTCCCGTCTCTGTAGGCTGTCTTCCCTATCAGTACTGGCCTACACTTAGACACAGGCACACACACCTTCAAATAACGGTATTTATGGGAGCTAACTCACATCTTTAACCTAAATCTCTCTTCCCTTGCTATTAAACATAGCATGGCCACCCACAATGCTTGCGCAATTCCAGAAGTTTCCTACTCATTTATGCAAGATCCTGGAGGCAGAATTCATGGGGGATTAACACTCTAAAGCATCCTTTCACCATGAATCTCAAATCATTTTGCACATTTTAATTCATTCTTGGAAAGCCACAGAGAGGAAGTCAGCTGCTATGGCTGTTTTTCAGAAAAATTCCCTCAAATAAGGAGAGATTCAAGCAGGCTGGGTATGTTTAATTCAAGCATACCAAATGAAACTCTAGGCATTTAAAAAGATGAATTGTTTAAATTTTAGCTTAAAAAATGACTATTTAAAAGAAGTATCATAAAAAACCCCAAAGAGGGTTGTAATCAGCTGTTTCAAGTAAAGTATGCACTTTGACAAATAAACATTTTATTTAAATGATGGTTGATACAGGAGAAAAGAAGAAAGCCATAACAGAGATGAAATCTGTTTATGATTAAAATCTAAAACGCATATTTTTTCATGTGGCTTAGAACATAAGGGTCAACAAGTTCCTTTCATTATATGTATGAAAGTATATTACACACTGTAAATATAAATGAAATCTAGTACATTGGCTTTATCCTTTCTCACATTCTATATTACAAAAATAGATTTTCAAGTAAAACAAAACAAATATATATGTATATTATATTATATAAGGTATCCAATATATTGTGAGGTAAAATGATCTTCATACTTTCTGTATAGCATTAGAAATTTTGTTTAATATATGAGGAGGTAACCTTAGGAAAAGTAGACTATGAATGTTAATTTCACAAATGGAGAACCTGCAGGAAATGATAAATAAAATAATTGTATTTGAATAGATCTGCAGTTGTAATTGGGGCTTCTCTGATAGCTCAGTAGGTAAAGAATCTGCCTGCAATGCATGAGATCCCAGTTCAATCCTAGTTCAGGAAGATCTGCTGGAGAATGGATAGGTACCCACTCCAGTATTCTTGGGTTCCTCTCGTGGCTCAGCTGGTAAAGAATCCACCTGCAATGCAAGAGTCTTGGGTTTGAGCCCTGGATTAGGAAGATCCCCTAGAGAGGGGAGAGGCTACCCACTCCAGTATTCTGGCCAGAAGAACTGTAATTAAAGACTTTTTTTTTTAATAAGAGAAATTAGAACTTTATTCCTAAGTAGCAAGTAAAGAAAAATTTTAAATAAATAGGATACATCCGTGTATGTTTGTATGTGTGTGTGCTTCACAATCAAGGCACAAACAAATTAAATTGTAGCTAGAAGAATAATTCAGTTCAGGTAATTATATGCCATGATTTTAGATTATCTTTAAATATGGTCATTCAAGCTTATATGGCATCAGTTATCCTTTCCTGATCATGATCATGTAACCCTTCAATAAAAATTTGAGAGATTAATTAAAATAATCAAATTAAATTAAAATATAGCATAGTTCAATTAAATATGTGTGTGCATGTGTATATTATTTTTCCAATAGGTTTTAGAATATTTAAAATTGTGCAACTATTGCCACAATCAATTGTCAAACATTTTCATCACCTCAGAAAGAAATCCTGTACCCTTTTCAGCCAGTAAATGTATTTAAGCTGATTTATGTGTATTCCCACTTTTTAAACTCTTGATTTGGACCATTCAAATGTTCTAGTTTGTGCATTCTTTGAAATTCCTTCTTTTATTGAGCAAGAGGGGTTTCCCTGGTGGCTCAGAGGCAAAGAACCTGCCTAACCAATGCAGGAGATGCAGATTTGATCCCTGGGTGGGAAAGATCCCTTGGAGAAGAAGATGGCAATCTACTCCATATTTCTGTTGGGAAATCAAGTGGACAGAGGAGCCTGGTGTACTATAGTCCATGAGGTTGCAAAGAGCTGGACATGACTTATCGACTAAACAAAGACAATTGAGCAAGAGATGGGAGGATGTCTTAATACAGGGATTTCTTTCTATTTCAGCATCGTCTTTGTTTAAATCTTGCTTTCATCCTGTACAAGATTGGCCTTCCTGGAAAATTACTAAATCTTTTTGTGCCTCAGCTTTCTCATTTATAGTATGGGGATGAAGTAAGTAACAATAGCCACTTCACAGCATTATTGGAAGAATTAAATAAGAAATAGAAACTATTTCAGCATTTCCTAGTATATATGCTGTCATTTTCATCAGTGAAAATAGTTTTAGGTTGTGATATATCAAGATAAATTGTTTGTACTCTCAGGTTTCAGTAGTATTTGGTAGAACTGGAAAAGTGGAAAGTCACGTGTTTCAAATTTATGGATTTATAAATGTGAAAAAAAGAAATGAATTTCTCAGTAGGATATATGAAATAATTCAATGTTCTTTCTGAATTAGGTAAATCATGCTGAAAGTGGATAGTAATTGCAAAGAGCATTTTTATGCCTTTCAAATGAGTTTATTATTCAGGAGCACATGAATGATGACTTTTCAAGATAGAGGTATGTATTCAAGATGCAGATAAGTGCTGGTGTGTGAAGAATGCGTGGACCAACAGTGAGTGGTGAGTCATAAAGCCAATTGCTAGATTTATCCTCAGGCGGATCAAGTTAGCTGCACCTGACAGGACGTCATACTCTGCTGGAATGCCCATGTTTGTGTGTCTTATGTCACCTTTGGAAGCCAGATGTCTCAGTGCAGCCCCACCCAAGCAGACACGACAGTGTACCCTACCCCTCTCCCAATTCACACCAGCATGAACTCACTGAACTTTGATTGAACTTTCCTCCTCAGTCAAGTACATTTTTAACACAATCTACCCTATTTAAGCCTAATTTGCATTTCATTTTACAATCTTGCCATTTAACACAAGCCCTTAAAGATAGATTTTAGGGAAGCTGCTAATCTGAAACGTACATGACTCTCATTCTGCTAACTAACCAAAGATATGCTTTCTGTTTCTGAAACATCCTTAGGAGAAGGAAACAGCTGAGCATCTTTATTTGACTGTATGTTTCTGAATTGTCTTCTCTTACAGTAAAAAAAAAAAAAAAAAAAGCTACTAGTGTATTTCTTGAAAACTTTTAAACTTTTAATTTTATAAAGAGAATTATTCATCTTTTCAACAACATATAACCGACAGATATGGCCAATATTGTCCATCTCCAAGAAACAGTGTTTTCACTGAAAGACTCACCAGTAGTGCATTTTTGCAGACTTGGCTATGACAGATTATATGTGAAGGCAAGTTTCTTGTCAAGTAGAGCATAACATGCCTAAGAGATTTACAAATTTTTTATTTTTTAAAAAAGGATTCTTTGCATACCAAATTACAGGCTTCCATTAACCCAATTGTAGGGAAGATAAATCTTAGCAGGGCAATTATTTCTTGAAGTTCAGATGGCCACACATAAATTCTTTCCTTGGATTCAGCACATTTTTTAGCTATCTGCTAGGAACATTAAGCGCTTCACTATAGACCAGCATTTTGGGGAGGAAATGGGAGGGGTATTCTTTTTTTTTTTCTCTCTCTCTCTTCAAATGTATTTCAAATTTATTGTGTTTGGACAGGCTTTTTGGAATAACTGCCACTTGTTTCCAAAGTGCTCCTGGAAACTGACTCCTAATTAAATATAAATTGTAAAGAATAGAAGTATTCTATAAAGGATATAAAATTTTAGACTTGGATTTAGGCAGTACACTGTGAACAGAATTCTTAGGCTGAATCCATTTACTGAATAAATATTGCATATAGTATGTTCAAGGCACTATTGAAGACATGTGAAAAAGGAAAGGAATGTTTTCTCTATAATTTATAGAACTTTAGGGCAGATAACAGTAGTCATTATTATTTACTGAATATTTACTAAGCATCTGACATCGTGGATTATAAAGGTAAGATATCCAGCTGAGTATTAAACAGTATTTGTAAGGTAGACCTTAGTGTAAGTCAAATAGTTTTATTGTGCACTTACTTTGTAACAAACGGACATTAGTGGTGGCAGTTTACAAGATCTCTGCCTTAATAGGCCATACGCTAATCAGGTACTTAAGAAAGAAGTAAACCAGCTCCCATGTTATAAATTTCAGTGAAGGGCAAGTCTATTTCACTCTGTGTGGATGAGGTAGCATTTGAAGGAAGATTTGGGTTTGGAAACACAGATATTAAAGGAGAAAATCAAGATCCTTAAGTTAGTTTCATCTGGAGGTCTAGAGAGAGTCTGTTGTTAAGGAGAACTTGTAAGTATAAGGGACTTTTGTTAAAAGATTGGAGTTTGTATTTCTTATTCTTAAATTCTTTTTAACTATTAATTCCAACTCAGATTACATATAGAAGTATTAAAATAATACTGATGTATAGACCAGACTTTTGGACTCTGGGACCGGGAGAGGGTGGGATGATTGGGGAGAATAGCATTGAAATATGTATAATATTATATCTGAAATGTATTAATTGTTCAAACTAAACACTATCATGTTACAATTTGTTCATACTAGATGTTTGTAATGTTTCTGATAATCAATAAAAGAGATTCTTGATCAAAAAAAAAAATAAATAAAATAATACAATGAAGAGATTTAACTACCTTTATAGACTCATTGAAACAGAGAGAGGGGAAGATAATTTAAGCAAAACAAACCCAGAATGTTTTGAGAGATTGTCAACCTGCAATTACTGCTGCAGAGCTGTCCATATGCAATCCATGTATATTCACAAGGTAGCCAAAATAAGTCTGAAAATATGGTGTGCTTTAGAAATTGCTAGAGCAGAAAGAGCTATGAGAGCATGATGGAATTGTTTCCCTTTTTTATTCAAAATAATGCAGTTCTGATGCCTAGGGTATCACCCAAAAGATGATGGGGGAATGTATATACCTGCAATCAAGGATGCAGTAGCTGCTGGCACTTGGTGGCCCCCTCAATAGATATTCTTTGGTCATTGAGATTGTTTGCTGCAAATAAAGGGAAGTATTTCATTTGGAATAAAGGTTAAAAATCTCTAGATTTTCTTGGGCATCATCTGTGTTTTTGTTTTTAATTTTATTTTATTTTTTAACTTTACAATATTGTATTGGTTTGGGGAACACATGTATACCTGTGGTGGATTCATTTTGATATATGGCAAAACCATCATCTGTGTTTTTAACAACTATTTCTTGGAGTATCTGAGGCTTTTCAGCTTCCCCTCAATTTTCATGATTGTTATTTAATTGACCTTCAATTAAATTCTTCTGAATAGCAACTGTCAGGAAGAACCAGGAACAACAGCTAAAGGAGACACCATCTTTTTCTCCAGTGATATCTGCATTTCAGTGGCAAAATGATTCCCATCTGTGGTGTGTATTTCCTTTCTAAAGAGTTGGAGGAATCACTGGAATAGACATCCTTGTATAATTGCAAGTGTTAGTACTATGATAATTATTATAATTGGTATTATTAAAATGATGTGGGTGTCCTACAGCAAGGAATGAGTTTCTGAGTAATGGAAGTGATTTTATAACCCAATGGGGCAAGAGTCATTTAGCTGTCTACCCTAACTGTCTCATCACTAAAGAGGCAACATATAAAGAATCAGTCAAACCTCTCAACATAGAAAAGTTTTGCAAAAATGTGTCATCATTGAATTGATATTTTCTTAATGTTATGTTTGATTGTCAGATTACAGTTTTCCTGTGTCATTTATTCTTAATTAGTATTATTTTTGAATTATTGTGAAAGCAAGAACACATACACACACACAAATGTGAAACACAACTCCACAGAACGAGGTAGTGCATGCTTGCAGAAACTTGACTTATTAACAGCCAATAATCTTTAAGAGAATATGATTAAAATCTAGGTTTCATCTGGCCATGTTAAAATTATCCCTGAGGCTCCAAGTTCTTTTGGTAGGATTTGTGTTTCTTATATTTCAACATAAGTAAACTTTCAGAGACCTTTTCAGTCACTTGTAAGTACTAATAGTCCCCATACTTATAATAATAGATTAAGAGTCCAGTTGCTGTGCCCACAGGATAATAAAGGGTTTGTGGGCTTTTGTAGATTTGTGGTACAGAAAATGCAGCTGCCTTTAATTGACAGTAAAACAGTTCCCTCCTAGACACAGTTCCTTCAACTGAGGTTAAAAGAAGCAGCAACAAATACCTGAAGGGGGAACATGTAGATAAGCGAAGAATAAACTAAAGCAGGATCCATATTTGAAGTCTGATATCAAATGGCCTCTCCAGGTTTGGTATGGTATTCTTTGTAGCCTCGCTGAACAAACGTGACCAAATAAATTGAATATTTAAGAAAATGGGGGATTGACTGCCAAGAGAATCACACCATCATATGAAAACACCTCTGTATATCTTACTTTAAAAAATCAATTTTCAGGACTTCCTTGGTAGTACAGTGGTTAAGACTCCATGTTTTCACTGCTAGGAGCACAGGTTCAATCCCTGGTTGGGGAACTAAGATCCCATAAGCCTTGTGCACCCCTTCTCCCCAAAAAAGCCAGTTTTCACCATCCATTCATTAAAGCAGTATCATGATTGTCACTAACATTTGCATAAAACATAACCAAAAGTAGCATTATTTTAAAACAAAAGAAGGTCCCTACAGTAAAATCCATAGCTCTTTACTTAAATGGAGCACTTTTGAACAGATACACATAATATTATGTTGACTTTCAAAGTCCGTGTTTCTTTTCATTTATGAGAAGAAAAGAGTACTTTTCTAATACCATCACCAGCAATTAGATCATTTTTATTAGTCCATCAATAATGATAGGGGTAATCAAGTATCACTTTGAGACAATCTACAGTCCATCAAAGAATCAAGAGAAAAGCTAGTAAATTGCAGACACTTATAGTCTTTTCTTTGAGTAAGCCATTTAGTGAGAATGTGCATTAAACTCCAACTCCCATCATTTGTAGAATCAACTGGCTTGTCCATTTAAAAAAAAAAAAAAAGTTCTCAAAATGCTTTGGCATTTTCTCCTTTCCCTAAATATTTGGCAGTGCATCAGAATGCATTCCCTCAAAATCTTTCTTCTTTATTTTTCTTTCTGCTTGAAAAGTTGACACAAAAGACCTTTATGAGTACTTCTGTCCAAACGGTATGTATGACCATCACAGGGTGATACCATTTTCTTGAAGACACATTGCCCTGGGCAATTCAATTGAAATTTGGAAGGAAAAAAGAAAGAAAAGAAAAATCAACAAAAAGATTGGTTTGGAAATTCCATCTATTGAAAATATACACAAAAGGATGATGTTCTATCTTCCTTTTGTTCCTTGTTCTCATAAAATTTAGAGTTGCTAAATAAACTGTGTAAAGAAAAAAAAAAATGAACACCATTCTCTTAGTCTTTAGTAGCTCTTTCCCATTAATAAATTATTTTTTCTTCTATGTGCAATTTTATCTGTAAGTAATTTTTAGTGTAGCATAGGTGCTTTACAATGTTGAGTTAGTTTCTACTGTACACTAAAATGAATCAGCCACACACATACATATATCCCTTCCCTTCTGGATTTCCTTACCATTCAGGTCACTACAGTGCATTAAGTAGAGTTTTATGTGCTATAAAATATGCACTTGTTATTTATTTTATATTATCAATAGCATACATATGTCCATCTAGAAAAATGGTTTATCTGAAAGCAGAAACAAAGCTACAGTCCTAGAGAATTTATATATGGATATCATGGGGAAAGACAAGGGGACGCAGGGGAGAGGAATGGGAGATGGGACTGTTCCATTAATAAATTCTTATAAACTCCAAAGAAAGTGAAAACAAAACTAAAGTCTGAATTGAAAGACAGTATCAGTATCAGTTCAATCACTCAATCGTGTCGGATTTTTTGGGACCCCATGAACGGCAGCACAGCAGGCCTCCCTGTCCATCACCAACTCCCAGAGTCTACCCAAACCCATGTCCATTGAGTCGGTGATGCCATCCAACCATCTTATCTTCTGTCATCCTCTTCTCCCCCTGCCCTCAATCTTTCCCAGCATCAGGGTCTTTTCAAATGAGTCAGTTCTTCCCATCAGGTGCCAAAGTATTGGAGTTTCAGCTTCAGCATCAGTCCTTCCAATGAACACTCAGGACTCATTTCCTTTAGGATGGACTGTTTGGATCTCCTTGCAGTCCAAGCGACTCTCAAGAGTCTTCACCAACACCACAGTTCAAAAGCATCAATTCTTCTGTGCTCAGCCTTCTTCTTTTTTTTTTTAATATAAATTTATTTATTTCAATTGGAGGTTAATTACTTTACAAAATTGTATTGGTTTTAGTCCAACTCTCACATCCATACATGACTACTGGAAAAACCATAGCCTTGATTAGATGGACCTTTGTTAACAAAGTAATGTCTCTGCTTTTTAACAACTGAACCATTAATGTCTATATCGCTTTTGATTTTTAGTTTTTTTCTGTCTTGGAAAGTGATTAAACTTATTATTGCTTAGCACTTTGTGTATATCACAAATTACAGTCTGTAAATATATTAACTGATATATATCTTATGGACAACAAAGACCCCTAAGTTTTTTCAATGATGCTTAGCCTGTGTGTACGGCTCAGGTTAAAGAGGTGAAGTTATGAAGCTGAGTTAGTAAGGAGAGTTCAAGGCCAAGCTCCAGTTTTCTCTGCTAGACCATTCAGATTCATTCTGCCGTGATCTTTTGCACCGTTCTACCTTCATCCATCTCGCAAACAAATGCTAGCATCATTCGCTCTTCATCCTGCTAAGACACACAGAACTCGTTTCATTTGAGTTACTCAGAGACTGGCTTACTAAAAGAAAACACTGTAAGTGTCTGCAATTTACTAGCAGCATAGTGATAATCGTATTTTTGGTGTGTCCACTCTTCCGGTAAGCAACTCAAATTTCATGAAATCTTTTTTCATTAGCAATTTCTTTCTGTTTAATGTTATCTGTTCCTATCTTCCCTTCATCATGACCCTGGCTAAAACTAAACTGCATATTTTCTGATCTTCCTTAATTGTGAATTAATTTGTCTTTACAGAATATACCAGACTGTTTCTGTCAGTTAAACCATTTCACCATAACGAGAACACCTCAGACTAAGATTTCTAGCTTGTCATAATGCAAGCTAGTTTTCAGTATAAATTTATCCAAGACACTACATCTCTGAATTTCTGGGCTCTTACTTGCAAAATGATTTTTAAGATTTTCCCTGTGCATAAAAGAACACATGATGTCCAGTGTGATTGTTCTACTCACCCGTGCCTCCTTCTTCTGGACAAATAGGTATAATTCCTATACATTTCACTGGAAGCCCTGGGGATAAGGTTGGAGAAAGGAATGGCATCCCACCCCAGTATTCTTGTCTGGGAAATCCCATGGACAGAGGTGCCTGACAGGCAACAGTCCACCAGGTCACAAAGAGTTGGACCCAGCTGGGTGACTGAGCACACACATACATTAGGGATAATGAAAGCTCAGAGCGAAAGTTCTTGCAAAGGCACCATGATATCCCACTTCTGGCCATGGAATTTATAGAATATAATGAGACATTGTTTCTTTGTTTTCTGCATGATTTTTAAAATAGGTAGATAGGATGCTGGAGGAAAAGAGCTTACATGAAAGAATCTGGTTCTTCCCCTAGACTCTTTCCTTTTCTCTGTACCCCAACCTTGTGGGGCTTCCTTACTGTAAGTAGAACTCATCCCATATGCTGTTGCATTGAGGTATTGCAAGAACTCTTCTTCCTTCGTCTTGGCCATTCCCCAGAAACATTGTGGCTCACACTTTCTTTATTTTCTCATTATTTAAGCTCTTTATTTTATTATGATGTACTGCTGCTAAGTCGCTTCAGTCGTGTCCAACTCTGTGCAACCCCATAGACAGAAGCCCACCAGGATCCCCTGTCCCTGGGATTCTCCAGGCAAGAATACTGGAGTGGGTTGCCATTTCCTTCTCCAATGATGAAAGTGAAAAGTGAAAGGGAAGTCACTCAGTCGTGTCCAACTCTTAGTGACTCCATAGACTGCAGCCTACCAGGCTCCTCCATCCATGGGATTTTCCAGGCAAGAGTACTATAGTGGGATGCCATATGATGTACTATGATGTACTATTTTATTATGAACTATATTATCATGCCTTTACTTTAAAATCACTACAGCATTCCCCTCTTTCATCACTGGTAGCATTTCTCCCTTTTTTCCATGATGTCTATTGTACTGTCGATTTTGTGTATTCCTTACCTGCCACTCTGGCAAATCAGCTCCAATCAAGGAAGACTTTAAGTCTGTGTTGTGATTAGAAAAGGTCTGAACATGTGAGATGCTCATTAACAACATGTGGACCATACAAACAAATTAGATATATCTAACTAAACAACTTGACTTACTAAGGAAAGTTCTTCTAGGACTAGGGATCTTTATTGCAGCCTTTTAGATTCAACTAAACTCAACAGCTTGGAGAAGGAAATGGTAACCCACTCCAGTATTCTTGCTTTGGAATTCCCATGGACAGAGAAGCCTGGCGGCTGCCTACAGTTCATGAGGTCGCAATGAGTCCGACACATTAGTGATTAAACAACAACATCGCAAACTCGATGGAGTGCTTCAAACATTTCAAATTTAAAAAAAAAAAAAAAAAATGAAGCATTGGACACATATTACCTGATGAATATTTTTTTCTTCCAAAGATCAAAAATTTGAATTTAGTTTAATTTAAAACACTCAAGTAATATGAGCATACAACTAAAAATAATTCTGCTAGCTTATAATAGAGAGGGGATGTGCCAGTTAAATTCACCGAAGAAGTAAATAGACCACTTAAAAATTAGTTGTGTACTCATTATAAATTTGCTGTCTACTTTTGATTCTATTATAGGGTTATATATCTATTTCTTCAAGTAAAAGAGTTGAGGAAAATACCCACACCAAAAGCCCCATTGTGTTTCTCTAAATAATACTTATTTTTCATGATAAAAATGATCTCTAAAGATTTTTATATTCATTTATGCCTGTACATTTTGAAAATTGTTTGGTTTGATTTTTTTCTTAAAAAAAAATCACTCTGCCTATAATGGCACTGTTGCTAATGGGATCTTCACACTAATTCCATGCACAGAAGGAGAAGAATGAAATGGAAATAATGACTCATGATGGTAATTTGTAGCTCAATGTGAAATCTCTTGGCAGGATGTGTGTTCCTGTATCCCATAAACAGAGTTAAAAGCTGCATTGTACTCATATCCAGAGGGACCTAACTAATGTATTAACAAATTACAATAAAAGGGAAAATGGGAAAAGAAGGCTAATATTAGGAGCTAAGAATCACAGAAATCAGAGGAGAAGTGCCCCTTATATGTTGGTTTTTAGACTAATGGGTGCTAGAGCTAGAAAACAATAGGCAAATTACTTGAATATAGTAATAACTGAATTTTGAAAGCAAATTAACCTAAGTATCCCTTTTAGGCCTGAGTTACTTACCATTAAGTATAGTACATTGTAAGGTTTGATGCCCTGTGACTTCTTCAGTTACTAAAGACGTGAAGTGCTTAAAATCAGTAGGACGTATTGGTCTCATTGTGCTTCTAATCCATGACTAAAGAAGCTGAAGTATGCCAGAAAGAAAAACACAAATACAGTATACTAACGCATGTATATGAAATTTAGAAAGATGGTAACAATAACCATGTTTACGAGACAGCAAAAGAAACACTGATGTATGGAACAGACTTTTGGACTCTGGGAACGGGAGAGGGTGGGATGATTTGGGAGAATAGCATTGAAATATATATAATATCATATCTGAAACGAGTCACCAGTCCAGGTACGATGCCTGATAATGGATGCCTGGGGCTGGTGCACTGGGACGACCCAGAGGGATGGTATGGGGAGGGAGGAGGGAGGAGGGTTCAGGATGGGGAACACATGTATACTTGTGGCGGATCCATTTTGATGTAAAGTTAAGCAAAATAAAATCTAATTTAAAAAAGTTAAAAGTTTTAAAAAAAAAAAAAAGAAGCTGATGGCACTAATATTAAAATTATATTTATTCATTCAGCATGGTGTTGTTTACAGGTGTGAACAGAATGTGTCTGAAGCACATGAAGAGAAAAGATGGAAATATAGTGTTAAGTTTCATAATGGTATTTATTATTCTTCGCCAGTCTCAGAACTCATGCTGTGTTGCAAATAAGGAGGCTCACTCACTCCTTGTTTGAGGAAACATGCTCAGATTGTATTAGCCACAACACTGGCTGGAGAACTGGGCTGATGGCAGATGTACTTTTTTTTCCTATAAATCATGCACATTCTCACATATAGCTTCCTTTCACTATTTTTCATCCTTGCAGTCATTAAAGTGAAAGTGAAGTTGCTCAGTTGTGTCCCACTTTGCGAACCCATGGACTGTAGCCTTCCAGGATGGAGAAGCCTGGAGTGGGTTGCCATTTCCTTCTCCAGGAGATCTTCCCATCCCGGGGAATGAGCCCTGGTCTCCCGCATTGCAGGCAGATGCTTTATCATCTGAACCACCAGGAAAGTATCTTGCAGTCATTAAAGCAGTCCAGAAAATATTTGATTCTTGCTCTCATTCTGGACTTTTTCCACCAGAGAGAATTTATTATTGACCATGTGTCTGAAACTGACCAGTTTAGTTCAGTTCAGCTCAGTCACTCAGTCATGTCTGACTCTTTGTGATCCCATGGACAGCAGCATGCCAGGCCTCCCTGTCCATCACCAACTCCCAGAGCTTACTCAAACTCATGTCCCTTGAATCAGTGATGCCATACAACCATCTCATCCTCTGTCATCCACTTCTCTTTTCACCTTCAATCTTTCCCAGCATCAGGGTCTTTTCAAATGAGTCAGTTCTTTGCATCAAGTGGCCAAAGTATTGGAATTTCAGCTATAGCATCAGTCCTTCCAATGAATATTCAGGACTGATTTCCTTTAGGATGGGCTGGTTGGATCTCCTTGCAGTCCAAGAGACTCTCAAGAGTCTTCTCCAAAACCACAATTCTAAAGCATCATTTCTTCTGTGCTCAGCTTTCCTCATAGTCCAGCTCTCATATCCATACATGATTACTGGAAAAACCATAGCTTTGACTAGATGGACCTTTGTTGGCTTAGTAATGTCTCTGCTTTTTAATATGTTGTCTAGGTTGATCATAACTTTTCTTCCAAGGAGTAAGTGTCTTTTAACTTCATGGCTGCAGTCACCATCTGCAGTGATTTTTGAGCCCCCCAAAATAAAGTCTCTCACTGTTTCTCCATCTATTTGCCATGAAGTGATGAGACCAGATGCCATGATCTTAGTTTTCTGAATGTTGAGCTTTAAGCCAACTTTTTTACTCTCCTTTTCACTTTCATCAACAGGCTCTTTAGTTCCTCTTCACTTTCTGCCATAAAGGTGGTATCATCTGCATATCTAAGATTATTGATATTTCTCCCAGCAATCTTGATTCCAGTTTATGCTTCATCCAGCTCAGCATACTCTGCATATAAGTTCAATAATCAGGATGACAATATACAGCCTTGACATACTCTTTTCTCGATTTGAAACCAGTCTTTTGTTCTATGTCCAGTTCTAACTGTTGCCTTCTGACCTGCATACAGATTTCTCAAGAGACAGGTCAGGTGGTCTGTTTAGCATATATATAGAAGAGATAGGTGTCAGGGTAAAGAGCTCTAGAAAGAATGGAGACTACTGTTGTGGTCCAGTGCTTAGCATTCCATTTGCAAGGCGGGGAGTGCCAGTTTGATCCCTGGAAGGGCTTCACTGGTAACTCAACTGGTAAAGGATCCATTTGCAGGCAGTAGACTCCAGTTTTATGCCTGAGTTGAGAAGATCCCCTGGAGAAGGAATAGACTAACACTCCAGTATTCTTGCCTAGAGAATTCCATGGACAAAGGAGTCTGGCTACAGTCCATGGGGTCACAGAGAGTTGGACAGGACTGAAACAACTAGGCACAGCAGCACAAGGAAACCGAGATCCCACATGCGGGGGGTCAACCAAGCCTACACACAACTAAGACCCAATGAAGCCAAGTAAACAACTATTACAAAAAAAAAAAAAAAAAAAAAGGTAGGGGGGAGAGTCAGTTCATAGTATGCCATTTGCAAAGGATTCTTTTTTTCAGTCTAGTTTCTGAAGAATAGAAAAAGAAAATATGGAACTGATAAACTTTCAACTTTTGATACACACAGCATGAGTGAAAAACATTTCTTAGTTTAAGTCAATGATGCACTAATATTCTCTAAAGTATGGTGGCACTAGTGATAAAGAATTTGCATGCCAATGAAGGGGACTCAGGAGACACATGTACGATCTCTGGCTCAGGAAGATCTCCTGGAATAAAAAATGACCACACACTCCAGTATTCTTGCATGGAGAATCCCATGGACAGAGGAGCCTGGCAGGCTACAGTCCATGGGGTCACAAAGAGTCAGACACGAGTGAGGACACTCACATGCACTAGTATTATTTGTTACCTCTGCATAACTTAGCTTATCCTGAATGATGCACTTAGTTGCATCAGATCATTTAAATCTTGCCCAGAAGTTTCTCAAAATCCTCTAAGTCTCAATTCTTTTCTTGCCTTCTCTTCTGTTATTCCTGTGCTTTGTTCTATTTTTGACACAAGAATATATAACCATCACTACCATGCATATGGGGAGTTGGACTATAAAGAAGGCTGAGCAGAGAAGAATTGATGCTTTTGAACTGTGGTGTTGAAGCAGACTCGTGAGAGTTCCTTGGACTGCAAGGAGATCCAACCAGTCCATCCTAAAGATCAGTCCTGGCTGTTCATGAAGGACTGATGTTGAAGCTAAAACTCCAATACTTTGTCTGCCTGATGTGAAGAACTGACTCATTTGAAAAGACCCTGATGCTGGGAAAGATTGAAGGCAGGAGGAGAAGGAGTGACAGAGGATGAGATGGTTGGATGGTATTACCAACTTGATGGATGTGGGTTTGGGTGGACTCAGGGAGTTGATGATGAACAGGGAAGCCTGACATACTACAGTCCATGGGGTCGCAAAGAGTTGGACAAAACTAAGCAACTGAACTGAACCAGGCATATGAGCTGTGTTAATAACACATCAGTGGATATTGTATGGAATTTTACTTATTTATTCATTAATTATTTTTATTTCTTAACATTTTTTCAGATTTACCAAGGTATAGTTAATTCATCATTAACTACACATAATTAAAGTGCACACAATGCTTTAACATATATGTGTGTATATATGCACTTTTGAAGTATCACCATCAACATAATGAACATCATTGTTATCTCCCAGAGCTTCCTTTTGTTCTTCTTTAAAATTTTTATTGAAATCTAGTTGATTTCTAATGTGGTGGCTTGCTTCAAGTGTATAGCAAAGTAATTCAGTGATCTTTTTAGATACCTTTCCATTATGGGCTATTACAAGATGTCAAGTATAGTTCCCTGTGTCAGTAAATAGATTTATGAATCCTCATGAAAAAAATTGAGATAGTTCAAAAAATTACATCAAGAATTTGAAGAAAGCTCTCCGTGTTGATTTATTGCCCTAATTAAAAAGCTCTAAATCATCACTTTTTAATGTCTATAAGGCTATACTTTTTCCAATTGAATGTGCTTTTCTGCTTTACTAGATGGTTAAAGTAGCATATATAATGTATGCTCATGTGTGCTCAGTCACTTCAGTTGTGTCCAGCTCTTTGTGATCCTATGGATGGTAGCCTGCCAGGCTCCTCTGCTCATGGGATTCTCCAGGCAAGGATACTGGAGTGAGTTGCTTTGCCCTCCTCCAGGGGATCTTCCTGACCCAGGGATCAAATCTGCATCTCCAGTGACTCCTGAATTGCAGGCAGATTCTTTACCACTGAATCACAGGGGAAGCCACAGTGTATCCACAGAGTTGGAAAATACAGTATTCTTATTATAGTTTATTTATATCAATTAGTTATTTCAATAATACTTGCTGTGTGCCTTCTGCATTCAAAATATTTATGTAGGTTTCTGGAAATAAGACAGTAACCAAACTAGATACAGCCTCTGCCTTTATGGTATAGGCATTCCAGAACAAGTGAGACCTATGTCAAGTGATGCCAAAAGTTATAGCAGGAGAAGGAGAATAATAAGTGTCCATAGTAAAGCATGGTAGATGGAGTAGAATAGATATTTTATAAAATGTTTTCAGGTAAAATTTCTCTGAATAGATGACATTTAAGCCAACTTTCACAGAAAAAATTTGGAAATTCTGAAATTTTGGAAAGGCACAAATGAATATATAAGATGAAATAAATTCAGAAAAGTCAAAAAATTAAAATTAACCATTCTTCAATTACTTTTAAAACAATTTTGGATTAACATCAAGGGGTTTAAGACATTTTGTAAATAATATTTGTAATTTTAAAAAATTTGTACTTTTAAAAATAATATATCATTGACAGTTTATTTTTCCATTCTTAGTAATAATTTTATTTTTAAAAAATCTGGAATGCATGCTAAACTATTAACACTGTGTGCTTCTTGAAAGCAGAATGATGAGAAACTTTAGCATTATACTTTTTACATTTTTATATTACTGAATATTTTAAATCAGAGAACTCATAAGGCTTGAAAATATTCTTCTGCAGGGTAATCACCAATGGCTCTACAGTATTCTATTATAAAGCTAATTAGCTAAAACAAAATTTATTTTATTAAGCCACTGTTATTGGATATTTAATCTCTCTAGATTTTTGGTGAATAATTAGATTTTAATGATTTTCATGACAAATATATAATATACCAGCTACATTATAAGCCAATTAAACTTTCATGGACTAGCTTGGCAATATATAGTTTTGTATTCTATGGGAAAATTGTATTATGCATTCCAAACCATTTATATAAAGAATAACATTGGAGCATAATCCATGTGCTAATTGTGTGCCTTCTCTCCAGTTAAATAGTTTTGTAACTTGAGCTGCTCCTATGTGTTGCTAGACAGTATGGAAGCGATATTCATTCACACTTTAGTGGCCAGGTGACTTGAGCATCATATGAAGCAACAAGTGCTATTTTTTCTTAGAATGATTTATATCACTAATAAAAAATTTGGACACTCAAACCACCTTCTGGGGGTGAGAGGGAGGATTCAAATGAAAAAACATATCAAATAAGTCCATGATTAAGGAAACTATATGATGTATGAGTCTCAAGGTAGTAGGTAACATTCTGAGATAACTAGCCCTTCACCTAGGCTGATTTGATTACTCATCTTTGTATTCAGACACATCTGGAACTATTTTCACACTGTGCTTATTATCACATTTCACTGAGACTTCTCTGCTTCAGTGTCTCCCAGTTATCTTCCAGCATCTTAAAATTGGCGACCACATATTTTCTCTGTGAAAACACTTCATGTTAGCCCAGGGTCCAGCTCATGCTGTCTCCTCAAGAGATGCTTATTGACCTGAAATAAGACTGCTTGAGAAATGTCATGGGAGGGAGTATGAATACTGATGTTACAATATTGTAGATACTTCCCCATGCAAAAATAAAATTTGGATAGAAAAAAGAAAGAAAGAATGGCATCACCAGGTCTGGAGAAATGCATTCTCTACATTCACATTGGAATTCCCTTCAGTAGACAGGACCACAGAGAAAGAGTGTTGCAATTATGCCTACAACATTGAAAAAGAATTAAAGTGTCCTTTTGTCTCTTGTAACAACAATATCTTCCTTTTCTCCATGAATTATAGTCCTATCTTATATATCAGTATAGTAATGGGAATGGAGGCTGAGCTGTAGCTGCTACTAAGTTGCTTCAATCGTGTCCAACTCTGTGTGACCACACAGATGTCAGCCCACCAGGCTCCATCGTCTCTGGGTTTCTCCAGGCAAGAACACTGGAGTGGGTTGCCAGTTCCTTCTCCAATGCATGAAAGTGAAAAGTGAAAGTGAAGTCGCTCATTTGTGTCCAACTCTTAGTGACCCCATGGACTGGAGCCTACCAGGCTCCTCCGCCCATGGGATTTTTCCAGGCAAGAGTACTGGAGTGGGGTGCCATTGCCTTCTCTGAATGAAGGTTAAGAGGGTCTCTTAATATTAACTTTGCATTCCCAGCAGCCATTCTGTGCCCACCATTCATATGAACTGATTTTTCAGATTTCTTTATCACCTTTAATTTGTCCAGATGTAAGTAGTAAGAATGGTGAAAGGGACTGAGGGAGAAAATGGAAGGTTTGGGGCACTAACTGAGTGAAATCTCTTTTATATTATACAACCTAAGGGAACCATAGAGCTTCCAGGTGGCTCAGTGGTAAAGAATGTTCCTGCCAATGCAGGAGATGCAGGAGACATGGGACTGTTCACTGAGTCGGGAAGATAGTCGGAAGTAGAAAATGGTAACCCAATCCAGCATTCTTGCCTGGAAAATCCCATGGACAGAGGAGCCTTGCAGGCTATCGTCTATGTAGCCACAACAAGTTTGACATGATTGAGCATCTTAGCACACAAGGGAACCATGAGAATAAAACTCTCAGATCTCGAGTTCAGTCAAGCAATTGCCAGTCCCCATGTCAATGGTCTGAACTGTACCGCTATGTTTGCACAGAGACCATGTTTCTCAAGGACTTTTGCTGTTCAGTTGCTAAGCCATGCCTGAGCTTTTGTGACCCCGTGGACTGTAGCATGTCAGGCTCCTCTGTCCTCCACTATCTCCCAGAGTTTGCTCAGATCCGTGTCCATCGGGTCAGTGATACTGTCTAACCATCTCATCCTCTGCTATCCCTTTCTGCTTTTGCTTTTAATCTTTTCCAGAATCAGAATCTAGATGACACCCAGTGAATGACTGAACATGATAGAGGCAAAAACATTCCTGGAAAATGAGAAATTTTTCGAAAAGACTTTGGCTTGATGACTCTCTGGTGAAATTTTTGTGCTTTCCTTAGACTGCACAACAGCTTAAGGACATTTCAATCCATCTTCTTTCCTTCCCTCTGTCTTTCATTCAGGGTCAGACCTACACAAAATCTTATGGCTCTTCCAGCCTTTCTGATTCTCTTGCCATTTCCTTTCACTGGCATTTCTCATAATAACATTCTTGTACATTTAGCCCTCTCTGGCAAAGACTCTAGTAATAAAATACAACAGCGTGCTATAATCACTTATATTATATTTTACATCTCAATCTCTGTACTAATCATCCATCTATCCATCAGTCTATCTAGTTGTTTAAATGTATCCATTGACTAGATTGTAAATATCTTGACAATGCCTGGTTTATCATATGCAGCAATTATTCAAAGCTGTGTATTAGTTTTCTGGAGCTTCCTTAACAAAGTACTACATACTGGGTGGCTTAAAACAATAGACATGTACTCTATAGTTTTGGAGGCCAGATGCTGAAATTCAAAAGTCAGCAGAGCCACAACCTCTCTGAAAGTTCAGAAAATTCTTCTTTGCCTTTTCCCGGTTTTATTGATTTCCAGCAATTTTTGGTGTTCCTTGACTTGAAGATGCCTAATTCTAATCTCTGCCTCTGTCTTCACATGGCCTTCTCTCTCATACCTCCTATCTCTATTTCTAAATTTCCCCTCTTTTATAAGGTCAGTGGTCATTGGATTATGACCTACCCTAATCCACAGTAACCTCATTTTAGCTTGATTGTACAAGTAAAGTTCTTGTTTCCAAATAAGGTCATATTCACAAATACCATCAATTAGGGCTTGAGTGTATCTTTGAGGGACACAGTTCCATCCACCGTGTTGTGTGACTTGGTTTTACCACTATTGCTGATGTTGCTCCAACTGCTACTGCTGGCCCAGATTCCTCAGGAAATCTCTGCTACCCTGTTGCTAACAGCTCACTTTCTCAGTTGAGCCTGGTGACCCCAAGGTACCCCAAAATCAAGCCTAATCACTTTTAATTTAGACTAAACCAACTCTATTCTATTCAAACACAGCATATATAGCAGTTTGGCATGTTAAACTGACAGTGAGATTAATATGCCCTTCCTGAACTCATCTGCTGTGAAATTCTATCTCTCTACTTCTGTGCATGGTCTCTACAAACATGAGGCACACAAGAAGATAGCTGGTCTGTTTTCATGATGCTCTCCTTTGGATGCTTCCATTTCTGAGTCTTATCAGTAGGGTTTATTAAAAAGATATTCAAGGTTTAAGGTACACAGGGATTCAGGAGCCTGGGACAATAGATTTTTATGGCTCATGGACCACATATAGTTTTATTCTAGGCATCAAGAATGATGACCTTTACCAAAGGTCATGTTAGTTCTCAGTCATGTCCAGCTCTTACAACACCATGGACAGTAGCTTGCCAGCATCCCCTGTCCATGGATTCTCCAGAAAAAAAAATAGTAGAGTGTAGCCATTTCCTCTCCAGGAAATCTTTCTGACCAAAGGATCAAAACCATATCTCTCACATTGCAGGCAGATTCTTTACCATCTGAGCTACTGGGGAAGACAAAAAGATTGATTAGTGATGTGTGCTCAGTTGTGTCCGACTCTTTGCAACCCTAGGGACTGCAGCCTGCCAACTTCCTCCGTCCATGGAATTTTCCAGGCAAGAATAATGGAGTTGGTTGCCATTTCCTCCCGGGGATCTTCCTGACCCAGGAATCGAATCCGACTCTCCTGCATCTCCTTGCATGGCAGCCAGGTTCTTTACCACTGAGCCACCTGGGAATCCCACATAATCTTTCTAATCCAAAACACTGCGGTGCCTGTCCAAGGATTGAGGCAACATGTACACATAAGGGTGATAAATGTTAAACTAACAAGGAGGAAAAAAATAGTTAATTCAAGTATATTGGACTTTATACTTTAATACATGTGTCAGTATCTCTATGTCTGTAATAATATCATGGAGAAGTCTTCTGTCACATGAAAGATATCATGCTAACTGTTAAAATACAAAGAAAAGAAGAAACATGTTAATTTTAAATTCCTGCTACATGACAGCCACTGATCTTGGTAGGTCTATCATGATTACTTCTCTATTCCTGATATTTCAACTATGTCTGGCACATAGAAACTACCCAATTTAAAAAAAAAAAAAAAAAATGTGTCGAATGACTGACTGACATAGTGCTGTATAAAGACAGATGATAGCAACTGTGACAGCCTGGGGGAATCAGGAGAGATTGAGTCTTTGAACTTGACCATGAAGCGTTCATGTCTTCAACAAAGGAATGTTAGAGGTCTGTGTGAGTGCCCAGGCATTCAGGTGTGTCCCACTCTGTGACCCAATGGACTGTAGCCCACCAAGCTCCTCTATCCACGGGATATAAAAGGAAAGAATATTGAAGTGGTTTGCCATTTCTGATTCCAGGATATTAGAATCCTACTTTATGAGGAAGCGGTTTTTCAGCAGATTAAGGTGATTCCTATATCAAACAACATGAGAAGACTCTCATAAGAGCTAGCAGGATGACTTGCAGAATAAACACTATTGAAATTCATAAAATGAAAGGATGACAGTAAGCTAGATTAGTCAAGGAATGTTTACCTAGAACTGAGTGAGACCGCTCTCTCTCCCACCAATGAAGGAAGAAGGAATTTAAGTAGTGTAAAGATCAGACACCCTACAGTAAGGGGCACAGAGGTTGGAGTGCATAAATTTGACTGGAGTCAGCAGTGCCTCACTAAGTGTCCTGAAGTGCATTGTTTGTGCAGTCGCATGGTGGGAGGTATGGTTGAAATTCATCCTAAGTGGGCCCTGGAAGCCTGCAAGGGCCAGGTTCTCAAGGAGGTTCTCAAATGCGCACCTATTAGAAGTGCCCCTGAAACTCAGTCTCTTCCATGTTCACAAAGAAGTCATTGGCCACCACCTTATTTAAAACTTAGTTTATCCCAACTCTATTAAGAAAGATGAAAGACGGATTGAGCTTTACTCTTTACTCAACTAGACTAGACTTTTTGAAAAAAAAAAAAAAAATTGAATCAGGAATAAGTTTATAAGACACTTTACTCTTTTACACAAAAATTCATATATATCGATGTGAAGACAGAGAGAGAGATACAGAGCTAGAGACAGATCTCCCAAAGCACCATTTCCAAAACAACCCAGAGAATTCTATAGCTAGGAAAAAAATGTAAAATTATGTAGTTACGGGGGTTCCCTAGTGGCTCAGTGGTAAAGATTCCACCTGCCAATGCAGGAGACACGGGTTTGATCCCTTATCTAGGAAGATCCCACATGCTGCCTAGCTACTAAGCCCATGTGCCGTAACTATTGAACCTGTGCTCTGCAGCCTGGGAGCCACATCTTCTGAGCCCTTGCACGGTGACCACTGAAGCCTGAGTGCCCTAGAGCCCATGTTCTGAAACAAGACAAGCCACCATGTCAAGAGGCCCTCTCACCACAAGAGGAAGTGGCATACAGCCTTCCTTTTGCTTGCCTCTGCTTTATACACATTCATGTAAACATAGAATACATATTTATATACACAATGTATGTTTTAAATATATAATAAGTATATTTATACACGTGTATATATACTCTGTGTATGTTTATATTAGTATAATATGTATATAAGTGTATATAAAATAGCAGAGAAAATGTGTATAAAAAAACAAGGGTATTCACAATTTATCAAAATGGATCACCTATGAAAATCTAAGCTGATCTGGATTTAAATTAATAGTTTTTTTTTTTTTTCCTTTTCTTTCTTCCCTTGTTTCTCTCTTAAAGTCCAAATATTCTGTTTAAACATTTAAGAAAGAAAATGTTAAATTCCCATAAATCTAAATATGAGGGGAAAGAGATCATAATACTTTATCTTCCAGGCCGAGAAATATGACTATGCTAGCAGTATTCCGTGGGCTTGGCTTGTTTGCAACAGCCAAACAAGTTCCACATGTCTTTATTGCTCCATGTTCTGTCAAATATTTCTGGATTTCCTTATAAGCTGCTGAACTGGCTCAGTTGCCTGGGTATTCAAAATGGTTTTTGATTTCTTCATTGAGACTCTTGGATTTAAATACCCAGGACTGGCTTGAATGTTGTGGATTGTTATCTAGATCACTGACTAGCACATTGAGAAGTGGTGAAATGGCATGGCCTTTGGGAGAGTGTAAGTGTCCACGTCTCCTTTGGGCAGCAAACCCCCAGAGTCAGTGAACATTTCAGTGACATAGCAATTAGGTTCAGAGTGTTTTTTTAAGAAGGAGAATTAGAGAAATATAAATAAAACCTTTGGTATTTTGCAGAGGAAGCATTATAAACAAGTAAGTTGACAGTGTCATGGTAGAAATCATATCTACACAAAAATTCTACATTAATTTTTCTTTGCAAAAATATATATCAAAAAAAAGAATAGGATTCAGACTCATACTTTATTAAAACAATGAGACACCATCGATTAGCGTTTATTAGCTCATGAGAAGAAATTTTATTTCAAAATGTGTTTTGCTGTTGATAATAAAAATGTCAACAATATTAAAAGAGTAATCATTAAACAAGGCTTTCAGTGACTAATTAATTTCAAAAGATCAAATGATGTTTCTTTCTCCTGTTCGATAACCTAAGTACCTCATTGTCTGTCAAATTCTAAAAAGGTTGCTGGCAAGTTACTGTAGTTCTCCAAATGCCAATTAAATAAAAATAACTTTTCAGGGTGATACAGTTTCTGTGGCCACAGGTTATCACACCTGAGGAAACAACACATCCATAGTGTTTTCCACAGAACATTAATTTGTGCCCTATTTGTAGAAGAAAGAAAATGAAGAACCATAAAGCAAGTGAGATGAGTCCTTGAGACAGAAAGAGATTGAGTATTCCACTCTATTTGCTCAGGCAAGCCTCAGTTTTCTTAGGTGAAAGGTAGAATCTGAACTAAGTACTCAGCAGGTTAAAAGATTGCCATGATGAAGGAAAATGCTTTAATCTGTGTTTTGCTAGCATGCATATTGTTCAGAGAGTGAGAAAATGTTTAAAAATGACAGGTCTGTTGTTGTTTCCATCACTAAGTCATGTCCAACTCTTTTGGGACCCGTGGACTATAGCCCACCAGGCTCCTCTGTCCATGGGATTTCCCAGGCAAGAACACTAGAGTGGGTTGCTATTTCCTCCTCAAGGGGATCTTCTGACCCAGGGATCGAGCTTGCATCTCCTGCATTAGCAGGAGGATTCCTTGCCACGGAGACACGAGGGGAGCCCAGCCATGACAAAAACCGATTACTGAGTCTCTGGGCACTTTGTTGCCCACAGGTTCCCAACGTGTACTTTACCACTTTTAACATTCTCAACAGGAATTGATACTCTCAACCAGGAGAAGTGTTTATTGTCCTCATCTTATAGATGTGGAAACTGAGTCACAGATTAAGCTATTCCTGAACTCTGTAAGAGTTCAAACCCAGCTCTTTCTAGTGCCAAAAACAATACTTTTCTTTTTGGCACGCTATGCAACCAGGGAGCATAGATCAGATCAGATCAGTCGCTCAGTCGTGTCCGACTCTTTGCGACCCCATGAACTGCAGCACGCCAGGCCTCCCTGTCCATCACCAGCTCGCGGAGGTCACTCAGACTCGCATCCATCGAGTCAGTAATGCCATCCAGCCATCTCATCCTCTGTCGTCCCCTTCTCCTCCTGCCCTCAATCCCTCCCAGCATCAGAGTCTTCTCCAGTGAGTCAGTTCTTCGCATCAGGTGGCCAAAATACTGGAGTTTCAGCTTTAGCATCATTCCTTCCAAAGAAATTTCAAGATTGATCTCCTTCAGAATGGAATGGTTGGATCTTCTTGCAGTCCAAGGGACTCTCAAGAGTCTTCTCCAACACCACAGTTCAAAAGCATCAATTCTTCAGCGCTCAGCCTTCTTCACAGTCCAGCTCTCACATCCATACATGACCACAGGAAAGACCATAGCCTTGACTAGGCGAACCTTTGTTCGTAAAGTAATGTCTCTGTTTTTGAATATGCTATCTAGGTTGGTCATAACTTTCCTTCCAAGGAGCAAGCGTCTTTTAATTTCATGGCTGCAGTCACCATCTGCAGTGATTTTGGAGCCCAGAAAAACAAAGTCTGACACTGTTTCCACTGTTTCCCCATCTATTTCCCATGTAGTGATGGGACCAGATGCCATGATCTTCGTTTTCTGAATGTTGAGCTTTAAGCCAACCTTTTCACTCTCAACTTTCACTTTCATCAAGAGGCTTTTTAGCCCCTCTTCACTTTCTGCCATAAGAGTGGTGTCATCTGCATATCTGAGGTTATTGATATTTCTCCCAGCAATCTTGATTCCAACTTGTGTTTCTTCCAGTCCAGCATTTCTCATGATGTACTCTGCATATAAGTTAAATAAACATGGTGACAATATGCAGCCTTGACGTACTCCTTCTCCTATTTGGAACCAGTCTGTTGTTCCATGACCAGTTCTAACTGTTGCTTCCTGACCTGCATACAGATTTCTTAAGAGGCAGATCAGGTGGTCTGGTATTCCCATCTCTTTCAGAATTTTCCATAGTTTATTGTGATCCACACAGTCAAAGGCTTTGGCATAGTCAATAAAGCAGAAAGAGATGTTTTTCTGGAACTCTCTTGCTTTTTCCATGATCCAGCGGATGTTGGCAATTTGATCTCTGGTTCCTCTGCCTTTTCTAAAACCAGCTTGAACATCAGGAAGTTCATGGTTCACATATTGCTGAAGCCTGGCTTGGAGAATTTTGAGCATTACTTTAGTAGCGTGTGAGATGAGTGCAATTGTTCGGTAGTTTGAGCACTCCTTGGCATTGCCTTTCTTTGGGATTGGGATGAAAACTGACTTTTTCCAATCTTGTGGCCACTGCTGAGTTTTCCAAATTTGCTGGCATATTGAGTGCAGCACTTTCACAACATCATCTTTCAGGACTTGGAATAGCTCCACTGGAATTCCATCACCTCCACTAGCTTTGTTCGTAGTGATGCTTTCTAAGGCCCATTTGACTTCACATTCCAAGATGTCTGGCTCTGGGTCAGTGATCACATCATCATGATTATCTAGGTCTTGTAGCTCTTTTTTGTACAGTTCTTCTGTGTATTCTTGCCACCTCTTCTTAATATCTTCTGCTTCTGTTAGGTCCACACCATCTCTGTCCTTTATCGTGCCCATCTTTGCATGAAATGTTCCTTTGGTATCTCTGATTTTCTTGAAGAGATCCCTAGTCTTTCCCATTCTGTTGTTTTCCTCTATTTCTTTGCATTGATCACTGAAGAAGGCTTTCTCATCTCTTCTTGCTATTCTTTGGAACTCTGCATTTAGATGTTTATATCTTTCCTTTTCTCCTTTGCTTTTCGCTTCTCTTCTTTTCACAGCTATTTGTAAGGCCTCCCCAGACAGCCATTTTGCTTTTTTGCATTTCTTTTCCATGGGGATGGTCTTGATCCCTGTCTCCTGTACAATGTCACGAACCTCATTGCATAGTTCATCAGGCACTCTATCTATCAGATCTATGCCCTTAAATCTATTTCTCACTTCCACTGTATAATCATAATGGATTATGGGTGAATTTAACTCGGATGACCATTATATCTACTACTGTGGGCAGGAATCCCTCAGAAGAAATGGAGTGGCCATCATGGTCAACAAAAGAGTCCGAAATGCAGTACTTGGATGCAATCTCAAAAATGACAGAATGATCTCTGTTCGTTTCCAAGGCAAACCATTCAATGTCACAGTAATCCAAATCTATGCCCCAACTAGTAACGCCGAAGAAGCTGAAGCTGAAAGGTTCTATGAAGACCTACAAGACCTTTTAGAACTAACACCCAAAAAAGATGTCCTTTTCATTATAGGGGACTGGAATGCAAAAGTAGGAAGTCAAGAAACACCTGGACTAACAGGCAAATTTGGCCTTGGAATATGGAATGAAGCAGGGCAAAGACTAACAGAGTTTTGCCAAGAAAATGCACTGGTCATAGCAAATACCCTCTTCCAACAACACAAGAGAAGACTCTATACATGGACATCACCAGATGGTCAACACCGAAATCAGATCGATTATATTCTGTGCAGCCAAAGATGGAGAAGCTCTATACAATCAGCAAAAACAAGACCAGGAGCTGACTGTGGCTGGGACCATGAACTCCTTATTGCCAAATTCAGACTGAAATTGAAGAAAGTAGGGAAAACTACTAGACCATTCAGGGAGCATAAATAGTAGTGAAAAGTGAATCAATCAGGTCAGTTCAGTCGGTCAGTCATGTCCGACTCTTTGCAACCCCATGGACTTCAGCACGCCAGGCCTCCTTGTCCATCATCAACTCCCAGAGTCCACCCAAACTCATGCCCATTGAGTCGGTGATGCTATCCAACCATCTTGTCCTCTGTTGTCCCCTTCTCCTCCCGCTTTAAATCTTTCCCAACATCATGGTCTTTTCAAACGAATCAGTTCTTCGCATCAGGTGGCCAAAGTATTGGAGTTTCAGTTTCAGCATCAGTCTTTCCAATGAATATTGAGGACTGATAGCCTTTAGGATGGACTAGTTGGATCTCCTTGCAATCCGAGTGACTCTCAATAGTCTCCAACACCACACTTCAAAAACATCACTAATAATATGGCTAGAATATTGTCTCTGAAGCCAAGTTGTGTGAGGTTGGACTAGGTTGACCAAATGTAATTACTTGAGAGTCATACACATATAACCTAAAGCAAACAGTGAGGACAGAAATAGTAGATGAGTTTTCCATGGTTTAAGTGTTTTGTTTTTTGAAAGGGAACACATGAAAAATAAATAAATAAACTCATTGTTTAACTTGGCCAGAATCAGTAAGACATTAGTCCAGTAATATAAAAATCTGTTTTGAACTCTCAAATTTTTAATTTAAAAATTCAACTTTTGTGTTTTTTTAATATCATCATGATAATATTTAAATAATTGTTGACTTCCTAAAATGTGATTTGTGAAGTATCTTTCTCAACACAGTGATATGGCACAGCATAACCAAATGTATGCCAAACTGATTTTAACCCTGAAAAGAGCTAGGTTTGAATTCTTTCTTAAATGACTTGTGACTTAATTTGTGACTCAGTTTCCTCATTCATAAGATGGGAATGATGTCATTCATCTGATATTCTAGGAAGACAAAGAAGGTAGTCATAGACAAAGAGCTTAAATTTTATTTTAGTATATGTGCTTTTTCTGTATAATGCTAAATCCATATCGTCATGTTGTATATATCTGATCAGGACCCAAATTGTTCAGTTCACTCAACTTCTGAATATTTTGCTGACAATTTAGCTTATACTAGCCTCACATTAGGACAGGAAAAAAATACGCCCTTCCTTGAGAGACTCCTGTGATGTTACAAAAACATGAACAGGGCAGAAGTTGTAAGTTAACTCTGAAAGTGTGCTGATAAACTTTGAATTATTTATCTTTGAAATTTAAAACATGTGTGCATAGCTGCTTGCTGGACAACTGCTCTAAATCTTCAGTCCAGTATCACTGAGCACTGCCCTTGGTGATTCAGAGAAATTAAAAGGTAAGGTTTCTTCTTACTGGAAATAAGTCATGAACTGGCTTTGCATGTCTCTATTTTGGTCTGGCATACACATTTACTGGAAGGTCTGATAGTAACCTCTGAAGAAATTCAGAATAAGGAAATAATGTGATATTACTATTTCCATTTCAGAAATTGGTCTAAATGGCATGATAATGATAACTTGTTGAAGCCATTAGTGTATGTGTGTGTCTGTGTGTGTGTGCACATGATTACAGCCACACTACATTCATCAGTATGTGATGCATTCGTATATATTTCAAGGATACACACATGTATACATTTCTGAATACCATGAACTATAGATTATATCTATACGAGGAGAAAACAAAAAAGCACCTAACCTTTTGAAAATTTGGACCAATTAGAAGCTAGATAGAGTTTAAAATTTTAAATAGAAGTTATTTTACTTGTTTCAGTTTTGATATGTTCATTTAGCCACTAGGTCACATCTAACCCTTTTGTGACTCCATGAACTATAGTCCTCCAAGCTCTTCTGTCCATGGGATTTCCCAGCCAGATTACTGGAGTGGGTTGCCATTTCCTTCTCCAGGGGATCTTCCAGACCCAGAGACTGAACTTGCGTCTCGTATCTCCTGCATTGGCAGGCAGATTCTTTACCAGTGAGCCACCAGGGAAGCTCCCTTCAGTTTTGATATTCGGGTTAAATAGTTCCATACTCAGGCTTCCCTGGTGGCCCAGGCAGTAAAGAATCTGCCTGCCATGCAGTTCTATACTCAGAAAGAATCATGAACACAGTTGTATTCGTGGATCTTTCTAATACTTAATGGCCCCTCGGTCCCTATCATCGCCAATTAGACTATAAGAAGAGTCAAGTGTGAAAAGTCTCTTAACATATAAAATGCTATTTCCCTGACTTCTTGGGCTTATTTGGCATAAACTGAAATTTTGCCCATAACAGAAATAAAAATGTCTAGAAAGGTCCACATGCAAAGATCTTTAAGTGTCTAAAATAATTGATCCTTTTGTTGTGATTCCTGGAACAGCTAAGCTTTACATTTATGATCTTTGGTTTCTTTGAGCTCTTGGGCCTTTAGAAGTGCACATGCTTGGGCAGGAATAATCAACAAGCCATGTCAGAAAAGAGAGCAGGACAAGATGAGAAGGCCTTTTCTTTATATGCTCACATCCCAACCATTGTCCTCTGTGATCTTTTATCTGTGTTTCAGCCATGGGGCGACTGCTGATAAATTCTAACAGAGTCCTCTACTTGGATAACCAGCTCCAGAGAAAATCCAGGGTGTTTAAAATAGGCTACAGAAGTCCATCCACAGTTGGACTTCATGACTTTTATTACAGATTTCTAAGTTTCTTTTCTGAACAAGCAATAGCATATGGTTCACTTATCAAAATGAGTTTTCAGGTATGGGAAAAAGTGAAAGTCACTCAGTACTGTCTGACTCTTTGTGACCCCTAGGACTACACAGTCCTTGGAATTCTCCAGGTCAGAATACTGCAGTGGGTAGCCTATCCCTTTTCCAGGATCTTCCCAACCCAGGAATCAAACTGGTGTCTCCTGCATTGTGGGTGGATTCTTTACCAGCTGATATACCAGGGAAAGGCAGTCACAGTAGGAAAAGGAAAGAAGGCCTAGACCGAAGATTCAACTTTATGTTTACCACAAAAATCAAGATCTATCTAATAATTCTTTCCTCAATTTCTGTGAATGTCCCATATTTTAATCCTGATGCCCATGCAGGAAAGGCAGCCACCATTTTTGAGTATCTATTTGCAACATGTACTATGATTATGTATGCTGCTAGCAATGTGATTTTGTAATGTTCAAATACAAAAAAAAAAAAAGTGAGACTAAAGTTCATAAGAGAATGGGTTGAAGTCAGCTTATTTGACACTGCGGTCGATGCCTTTCCCTAAACAGCAGTTATTCCTTACTATATTAGAGTATTGGCCCAGCGTAGGACTCAGAAATGATTCCTTCTGCTTTAGAGAAGATAATCTAAAGAAGTGTCTATTGGCAAAGAAATGGGATTCTCAAAGTCAGATAGCTAAACATCAATATATGACTTCCTATTCCTCTGTCTAGTTAACTCTGAATTTTAACTCAATTTCAGAATTCAGAACATGTTAATTTTTAAATTTTCTGATCTCTTGAATCAAGATTGCTGGGAGAAATATCAACAACCTCAGATATGAAGAAGCACCACCCTTATGGCAGAAGAAGAAGAGGAACTAAAGAGCCTCTTGATGAAAGTGGAAGAGGAGAGTGAAAAAGTTGGCTTAAACTCAACATTCAAAAGCTAAGATCATGGCATCCAGTCCATCACTTCATGGCAGATAGATGGGGAAGCAATGGAAAGAGTGACAGATTTTATTTTCTTGGATTACAAAATCACTGCAGATGGTGACTGCAGCTATGAAATTAAAAGACACTTGCTCCTTGGTAGAAAAGCTATGACCAACCTAGATAGTATATTAAAAAACAGAGACATTACCTTACCAACCAAGGTCCATACAGTCAAAGCTATGGTTTTTCCAGCAGTCACGTATGGATATGAGAGTTGGACCGTGAAGAAAGCTGAGTGCCAAAGAATCAATGCCTTTCTTTGAACTGTGGTGTTGACAAAGACTCTTGAGAGTCCTTTGAACTGCAAGGAGATCCAACCAGTCCACCCTAAAGGAAATCAGTCCTGGATATTCATTGGAAGCGCTGATGCTGTAGCTGAAGCTCCAATACTTTGACCAATTGATCCCTGGAAAAACACTAATGCTGGGAAAGATTGAAGGCAGGAGGAGAAGGATACAACAGAGGATAAGTTGGCTGGATGGCATCACCGACTTGATGGACATGAGTTTGAGCAAGCTCCAGGAGTTGGTGATGGACAGGGAGGCCTGGCATGCTGCAGTTCATGAAGTCACAAAGAGTCACACATGACTACATGACTGAACTGACTGAAGAGCACCTGTAGCCTATGATAAACACTCTAGGAATCATTGTCTGTAAAGTTAGAAGGCCTTTACTAAATGCCCTTTACAAATCCTGGTCCCCCCGCCACCCCGCCACCCGCCAGTTCCCATAAAGTGAATACAATATGCATACACCAAAGGCAATCAGTATTATTTATGTAACTTGTAATAAAAGCATTTGGAGAAGGAAATGGCAATCCACTCCAGTACTCTTGCCTGGAGAATCCCTGGGGCAGGTGAGCCTGGTGGGCTGTTGTCTATGGGGTTGGACAGGGTCGGACACAACTGAAGCGACTTAGCAATAAAAGCATTTATGATAACTGTGTAATTTTATTGCTATTTAATAAGGGATACATTTAGGAAAAATAATTTCTTATAATGGCTAAATATCTAGTGAGGTCTTAGATGTGTCATATACATTTTCAAGTCCTCAGTATTCTTGTCAGTGGAATGGAAATTGTAGTAGATGCCTCATCTTCATTCCCAGTGCTAGCCTTATTTGCCCATTTGACTCTCACTTGATAATTTGATTCTTTTTAACAGAAGGGGGAAAATCAAATGCTTTCCTGAAAGTTCATCATATGTTAGCACAATGAGATGGCTGGATGGCATCACTGACTCGATGGATGTGAGTCTGGGTGACCTCCGGGAGTTGATGATGGACAGGGAGGCCTGGCGTGCTGCCGTTCATGGGGTCGCAAAGAGTTGGACACGACTGAGCGACTGATCTGATCTGATCTGATGTGAATGCCTGACCATGGAAAACTCAGTTGACAATTTGTGTGTTTCCATTTTCACCCACATGGTATGGCAACATCTTTTGTTTGTAGCGTAGGAATTAAGTGAAGTAAGGAAATTTAAAAATCCCCTAGAGGAAGAAATAGCAACCCACTCCAGTATTGTCTTCTGAAAAATCCCATGGACAGAGGAGCCTGGCAGACTACAGTTCATGGGTCGCAGACTCAAGACACAACTGAGCATGCACACACTTCATATGAACCCCAAACCTTAAAATTTATTTATTTATTAGTTGTTTTAATGGTTAAAAAAAAAAAAAAGACTGAAGAAATTTAAGACTGTCTTTCTTTATCCATGTGTATTAGTTTACTGCTGATTCTTTTTTTCATGGCTATAATCATTTACATGATGCTTGTCAACTTTCCCATGACTCAGCTACTTTTCTTCTATCTTTGATGTAAAGATTTCTCTCTCTCTTTTTTTTTTTTTTAGTTATTTGCTATTTTACATATGTTGATCCTCTTTCTAGAGCATTAATCAACATGAACTAACCCTCACCAAAATATCTATGCTATTTTCCCTTGGGTTTCTTGGTGGTTGTTGCTCTTGTCTGCAAATTCTACAGAAAGAATTTTTTTTCAAGATTAAGTATCCATAGCAACAATAATCAAATTCTCTTCTTACATTGGAAGAATATCACTATGCATATCTTATGCATCTGTAAATATTGGCTTTATTCTATCTTTCCATTTATTTCTAATTTTGTAACAAAACACTTGGCAAACAATTTGATCAGTAGATGGTTTACTATTGGTAAAAATTACAGTAAAGAATTCAAAACCATTCTGTAGTTTGTCTTTTGCACTTTGAATGAGAGCTTTGCTGTATGCTTTCAAAAAGAATCTTCTAATCTAGTTTATAATTACCTGCAATGTTCACAGAGTAATGAGTTGACGTTCTCATCTCTTTCTAGTAGAACACTAAGAATTAAAACCAACCAAGCTGCTCCTTAGTCAGCACCTTTACTGCAAACTAACACACTAAGAAAGGTTTTGTCTGTGGCTCTAGTCACACACTTGTTCAATCAAAATTCTTTTTTTATTATGGAATACAGTCAATGATTCTCCATGGAATTCAATAAAACATTCCCAAGTTAAAGTCCACTTGCCATTTTCCTTCAATACCTACTCCATTCTTCCATATACCCACCTCCATAATTATCTCTCCAACCCCCAAAATAATCAAGTGCAAATATTTAGTATTATCTATTTTCCTGAAGTGAATGAACCATTTTCTCCTCCAGGCAATAAAACAAAATTATAATTGATATTTTCCATAACAGGTGATTGAGAAATGATAATGGTCATAGGTATTTTCATTTGTTTTTTGTCTCTAAAATGTCAACAGTTCATATTTATTTAGTTCATTTCCATTTTCGTCAGAATATTTAGTGTTGAATGATTGTAGTCCAAATTCTGTTTTTTCTTATTCCTTCATTCTTTTCTTTCTTCTTCCACTTTCCTTTTCTAATTCTTATTTTTCCTTTCTTTCTTTTTCTCCTATCACTCTCTTCTTTCATTGTGACTCTTTCTCTTCTGTTAATAATTTTATTTCCTTTGTTTCTTGCGAGGATATGTGCTGTGTGTGGGTGAATGTGTTTGCATTTTGATCACAGCAACATAAACACAAAGATTCTCTAAATTAAAATAAATTAAGCATAAAGTAGTGAACTCTTTTTGTCAAAGCATATTGTGTATTTTGTAAAAATTTTTCCATTTGTATTATTACCAAATGTCTTAAGTTCAAGTGCTTATCCTTCAGACTACATTTGCAACAGATTAGATGGGTGTGTATGGGGGTGGGATTGGAATGAATTATATGTAAAGGGGATTAAGCATTTGTCAAACAGCCAAAAAACTCATATAATCTCTTCTGAACTATGGTTGGAGATTTCTTTTTTTTTTTTTTCAAATTAGCTCTCATTAAAAAAAAAAAAAAAACTCTCAAGGAAATTCCAAAGTACCCACTTATCCTCTCATCTTTCTGGAAGAGGATTAACAGTCTGAAGGAAGTAAATGAAATTTAGTTAGCTCCATAAAAGAACATAGCTTGAATTTTGTTCTCACAGCATAACATCACAAAAACAAGGATTATTGTCTAATCTCACCAGCTTTCTTTAAAGAAGCATCCTAAAGAATTTCCACTTTCACTAAATTGTTATAAAATGTGTTTCCACCTGCAGAACCTTCTCACTTCTGTTATAAATCACCTAGAACTGGACGTTGTCTGAGCCTAACAGAAGAACTTAAGCAGCAAAGCCAGACATTTCTTACCCGATTTCCTGAAAACTCAGACTTCACTAAGGTTTGGCTCTCTTTCCTTCCAGCCTGGTGAAGTTCCAAACACTTTTAGATTTATATCTCTCATTGAAGACAAAGCAGCAGCATATCAGATTTTTCTTCTCTAGAGAAGAACGATTTCTAATTAGGGGCTTTGTAACTATAAACCACTTGGAAAATGTTTAGGCCAATTCCTACATTTGGCATTTTTCCTTCTGTTGAGATCAGGCTTCCTCACTTTAGGTGAATAAACTATCTCTGCTCATGAGACTCTACTCCAAGGTCTGGGACTTTGAACTCCCCTCACTATAAAATGTGACCCCAGTCAAGCTCTTCCCAGGAATGTTTTGCTATCTTGATCAAATTTTCTAATACATGTTAGGATTGTCAACAGAGATATATATCTCAGTTCTGGCTTTCCACATGTATCCATCTTATCTAAGACTAATAGTTTATCCACATCTGTGGTTTAATATTTTTCTTTAAAAAGTCGATGGTATGTATAGATGGAGAAAATGTTTTATAGTTTTAGAGGGGAGATAATGATAATTATAGCTGACATTTATTGATCACTTGCCCTGTGCCCACCACTGTATTGTGTGCTATAGCAGTCTACTTTAATCTGAATCCACCTAACAAATCTCTTGGGGCTTCCCAGGTGGTACTAGTGGTTAAGAACCTGTCTGCCAAAGTAGGGGACATAAGAGACCCAGGTTTGATCCCCGGGTTGGGAAGATCCTCTGGAGGAGGCTTGGTGATCCACTCCAATATTTTTACCTGGAGAATCTCATGGACAGAGGAACCTGGAAGGCTACAGTCCCTAGGATGGCACAGAGTCAGAAACAGCTGAAACAACTTAGTAAAACAGACATCTAAATTAGGTGTCATCCTTCTCATTTTCTAGAAGGGAAAACTTAGATTTAGAACGTTTAGGGAATTACTTCCAAGTTTTCCAGCAAAAGAAAATTAGAATTTGAATTCAAATGCAAATTATTGGGTCAGAAGGTTTGACCTTAAATATTTCATCACATTCCCTTTCAAAGACTGAATTGTAAATGCAGTTGCTTTGCAATATCTGATATTATGTGGATTCAACATTGCTGCTGCTGCTGCTAAGTTGCTTCAGTCGTGTCCAACTCTGTGATCCCACAGACGGCAGCCCACCAGGCTCTGCGGTCCCTGGGATTCTCCAGACAAAAACACTGGACTGGTTTGCCATTTCCTTCTCCAATGCATAAAAGTGAAAAGTGAAAATGAAGTCATTCAGTCGTATCCGACTCTTTGTGACCCCACGGACTGCAGCCTACCAGGCTCCTCTGTCCATGGGATTTCCCAGGCAAAAGTACTGGAGTGGGTTGCCATTGCCTTCTCTGGGATTCAAAGTTAGTCAACCTAAAAGAAAAAGAAAAGATAAAAGAGAGAAAAAGTAGAGTAATTTTGAAAAATATTGTCCTCACTGACACTGAACTCATGTAAAAGGCCAAAAGTAGTTATTAAAGGAAAATGGTAAGCAGACTTTAACTTGGAAATGTTTTATTGAATTCCATGGAGAATCACTGACTGTATTCCATAATAAAAAAATATAACACTATCACTTTATATGATAAGGCAATATCAGTACACAAAATATTTCAAATTATTTTAGGAATATCTAACAAAAATATGTAAGGTTTACAGTTATCTCATTGTTTTCTGCAAAATGCATGGTGAAACATGCAGTGAGACATTATCTCCTCCCTTACTTAGAAATATGAAAAATATTTCAAGATAGCATGGAAAAGAATCTATTTTAAAAAAAGTTATCTTCAAGGAACCGCTTACATGCTTAGAAGCACAAAGTGTCAAAAGTATAATTCTGAACCATAATTTTTCTGGGTGAGTGGTGAGGAATTTCCACATTCCTCTCTTAAATAGAAGAGAATACCCAAGAAATGATAGAAATGTTCTTAGTTTATTTGCTCTCTTCACAATTTTTGTCTTTACTTTGAACTTTTCCATTCCTTTCTGTGAAAAGTTTTAATGGTAAAAAGTATCTGATATTATAAGCACTTAGCAGTTATAAAAAGTGAAATTATCTCATTTAACAGTTTATTCGGGGTGTTCCTGGTTGGCGGACAGCATATTTTTTCTTTCTATGCTTTCTGGAGCCACTTCAATTTGCTGTTTTTGTTGTGATAGTGTCAGGCACACAGCATACATACACAGGTATACATTCATACGCATGTACACCTCCTCAGGAAGACACAGTTTCACTTAGCTTATATGAATACACTATTATGATTTTTATGATGCAACTATTAAAAGACGCTTACTCCTTGGAAGGAAAGTTATGACCAACCTAGGTAGCATATTCAAAAGCAGAGACATTACTTTGCCAACAAAGGTTCGTCTAGTCAAGGCTATGGTTTTTCCTGTGGTCATGTATGGATGTTAGAGTTGGACTGTGAAGAAGGCTGAGCACCAAAGAATTGATGCTTTTGAACTGTGGTGTTGGAGAAGACTCTTGAGAGTCCCTTGGACTGCAAGGAGATCCAACCAGTCCATTCTGAAGGAGATCAGCCCTGGGATTTCTTTGGAAGGAATGATGCTAAAGCTGAAACTCCAGTATTTTGGCCAATTCATGCGAAGAGTTGACTCATTGGAGAAGACTCTGATGCTGAGAGGGATTGGGGGCAGGAGGAGAAGGGGACGACAGAGGATGAGATGGCTGGATGGCATCACTGACTCAATGGATGTGAGTCTGAGTGACCTCCAGGAGTTGGTGATGGACAGGGAGGCCTGGCGTGCTGCAATTCATGGGGTCTTAAAGAGTCGGACACGACTGAGTGACTGATCTGATCTCATATCCCCACAATTCCTTTGTGAATATATTTCAAATTTTAGCTCTTAATTATACTTGAAAAGTGAAAGTGTTAGTCACTAGTGACCCTCATTGGACTGTAGCCTGCCAGGTAACTCTGTCCATGGGATTCTCTAGGCAAGAATACTGGAATGGGTTGCCATTTCATTCTCCAGGGGATCATCCTGACCCAGGGATCAAACCTGGGCCTCCCACATTGCAGGCAGAGTCTTTACCTTTTGAGCTACCACAGTAGCTGCATTATTACTCTCAAATATCTACATATTAATAACCACTGATAAATATCTAATGTGTTTTAAAAAAAGGTAAGTTGAGACATTTTCAGAATTACCAAACTTAAAATCAGTTTTCACTTCTCTGGCAACATGGCTGTCAATTTCTTTTTTGTCTCAAAGGTATTTGGTTTGCGTGAAAGATGCAAGATTCTGCCCACCTCACCTGTTCTTAATCATTCTATGGTGATGATGGGAATAGGAGAGAGCAAGTATTCATGACAGCCACAACTCTTTGTCATACACTGTAAAAGATAAAATGAAGATTAGCAATTGACTATCAGGACCAATGTAAAACAATACAGACTATCTATTAACACCAAAGAGCCCTTTGCCAAAAGTGTGGGGAATCTGTTTGCATATAAGAATTTTAGGTAGCTAAATTTCATTAAAGGACAGTGAGTTACAGATTTCATTACACTTGGAAATCTTGCAAGTTTTGATTTCATAATTCAGGAAGATACTAGTAAAGTTTTTTAAATGTGTATAAAAATAAATATCTATTCTCTGTGTCATTTCCTTATATGATATGAAAAGGGACTTTTAAATTTTTTACCAGTTAAATTCATCCAGCCAACCTCAGGCTGCATTTTCTGAAGCATGGAAATTTCAGGATTATGGGAGAATTGATTATGAATCATTGACATCTAGTAAGCAATATGAAGACACTGGAGTTCATGGAGAATTTTAAAAAGATGAGCAAAAAAAGGGAAAAAGAAATCAAAAAATAATATTTATGTTTTTCTAGGTAATATATGTTAACACAACCCTTGTCTCTTTTCACTGCAATAATTACAAGTTGAAAAAAAATAAAGAAACTCATCAACTCAAATCTGAGTTCCTTATGAAAAGCAGAAAATTCAACCAGTCTATACGTTGGATAAGACCCTGATGCTGAGAAAGATTGAGGAAAAAGGAGAAGGGGGACACAGAGGATGAAACGGCTGGATGGCATCAGTGACTCAATGGACATGAGCTTTAGCAAACTCAGGGAGACAGTGAAGGACAGGGAGGCCTGGTCTGCAGTCCACGGGGTCACAAAGAGTCTGACACAACTTAGCCACTGAACAACTTTAATCAGATTCTGATACACGACTCTTTCTCCTCCAAACTGCTTTTTAAAAAATAAACCTTAGAATGCAGATGCTACCAATTAACATAACTAATAACGAAATAAGAACAGCACAAAACACTGTATTATCATGAGTGACTGAATTTTGACTTAAAAATTCAATCAAAAATACTGTTTAGTATCCTCAAATCAGTAAACCAGGATTAATTTATATTCTTTTTATACCTTATGTAAGTGTGATTGACTCAAATGCTCTTATTCAAGGGAAAAAGTTATATGGATGACCATTACTAGAAATTGGATTTAAAGAATATCTCTATTTCTGATAATAAATAGAAAGGTAAGTTTGAGCATCAAGCTGATAACATTCATGAGATATGTTGACAATTAATATATTATGATCAATTATGGCTCTTTTATTAAACAATAAAGTGAAGGAGCATGAGTAATGCCTGTTATCAAAGAAAAAAAAAAATAGATTCAGTTCTGGGAACATGAGGATTGCCACTGAATATAGTCCAAAATTTTATATATTAAAATTTTTCTAAAGAGAGAAAGGAAAAAGGAAAGAAAGAAAAAAATAAAGAAAAAGATCCCCTGAACAAATGCTTCTGTCTACTTTTTGTTTTATGTACTAGTTCTTTTAGATATCAAGGTTACTGCTTTCTTTCTCCAATATTTATGGAAAACTCATACAATTCTAGCTGCAGAGCTGTAAAAATTTGAAAACATAAAACTTTCCAGGTTTCTGTATCACTAAGACACAGACACAAAGAGTTCAAATTGTTAGAGTAGCAAGTTCTGCAGTGTTGAGAGTTAGAATACATCAGCATTGGTCTAATGAAAGATAAATAAAAGAGATATACCACATAATTTTCCAAACACTAGGGATAAAATAAGGTACTGACATTCCCAGAACAGGCAAAACAGAACTTCAGTCCTAAAGTTTATTAGGTATCTGTATTAGCAGTTGGAATCCTTTGGAATCATGAAAATATACTTTAGCAGATAATCTGGAGGAAAGTAGCCTTTTATCTCATAAAGCATTTTAAGAGTTTAATAGAGGAATAGACGTCAGAGGGAGCCTCTGATTGGCAGTGTCTTTTCCTCTATGGACTTTTGCACCAGAAACTAAGAAATTTATTTCTGTGAACTATTCATGGTACTTGATGACAACAATATTGTAAAGTTAAAAAATAAAAAAAAAAAAAAAAAAAAAACCCATCTTAAAAAAAAAAAAAAAAAAAAGATTTAAATTTTTTCCTACTTTTTCCAATCCAGCTTGAGAAAATTTAATCAAATTTCTTTGCTCATCCAGGAACAACTATAAATAGGAAAAATATAAATACCATCTCATTTTAAAATGTTTCCAGGATGAAATAGTTTTTTGTTTTTTGTTTCCAATGAAGTGAAGTGAAATGAAGTCGCTCAGTCGTGTCCAACTCTTTGCGACCCTATGGACTGTAGACTATCAGGCTCCTCCATCCATGGGATTTTCCAGACAAGAGTGCTGGAGTGGATTGCCGTTTCCTTCTCCAGGGGATCTTCCTGGCCCAGGAATCAAACTGGAGTCTCCCACATTGAGGGCAGATGCTTTACCATCTGAGCCACCAGGGAAGCCCCCCTTTTTTTCCAGTACTCATGCACAAATGTGAGAGTTGGAGCATAAAGAAGGTTGAGCACCAAAGAATTGATGCTTTCAAGTGGTGGTGCTGGAGAAGACTCTTGAGAGTCCCTTGGATGGCAAAGAGATCAAGCCAGTCAATCCTAAAGGAAATCAACCCTGAATATTTATTCATTGGAAGGACTGATACTAAAGCTGAAGCTCCTTACTTTGGCCACCTGATGTGAAGAGCTGACTCATTGTAAAAGCTCCTGATAGAAGGCAGGGGGACGAGGGGACAACAGAGGACGAGATGGTTGGATGGCATCACTGACTCAATTGACATGAGTTTGAGCAAGCTCCAGGAGATGGTGGAGGACAGAGAAACCTGGCCTGTTGCAGTCCATGGGGTTGCAAAGAGTTGGACAAAACTTAGCAACTGAACAACAAGAGTTAGAGCAGTACAACATGAAACTTCTCCTCTACTGATATAAAAGTTTTAGCAAGTAAATAGTTATCATAAAATTAAATAAACCTGGTTCAATAAGAAATGTGATGTCAGGATTAAAATTTAACACCTATGTTTCAGTATCTTCAAAATTGGTAAACTCTTTTTAGATGTTCCTTAAATAACAAAAGCACAAGCATGCTTTTCACAGAGCACTTTTCTTTCATATTCAATATTCTCTCTGTAGAAAATAAATTGTTACCAGTATTTTTCTGCATTGTTTCCTAACAGACAATCTAAATCATCAAGATAGTGTTCTTGAAAGAACTATGTGATGTCCAGAGAGACTTATGAAGCTCTCTATGTCTGATTTAAGCACTCTTGAGCAATAAGAATATGAATAAAACTACTAAAATCTTTGTGTTTCAGTTTGAATCTCTAAACTCATGAATTTCAAGTGATACAAAATTGGCCCAAATAACACCACGGCTAGTAAATGCAACTCTCATTCACCCTTGGAAGTAAAATAACGTTTTTGCATGTTCCTAAAAAAAAAAACTGCTATTAAAAAAAAAGCATAAAAACAAGACCAAAAACCCCCTCATTTTTACTCACAATAAATAACTCTAATGGATATTTGTACTTGATCCTCAATAACTGTGTGCTTTATTATATTTTAATCTTAAGAAAAGCCATCTTAACAGAGAAGCAGAACCAGGAACTTGGAAAGAACACTTCAACCTGTGTTAATGGCTGATAACCACAGTCATTTTCCATTCATTTGATGGTGTGTATATTATGGGATTCCCTGGTGGCTAAGATGGTAAAGTATCTGCCTGCAATGAGGGAGACCTGGGTTCGATCCCCAGGTAGGTCAGATCCCCTGGAGAAGGAAATGGCAAGGCACTCCAGTACTCTTGCCTAGAAAATTCCATGGATGGAGGAGCCAGGTGGGCTACAGTCCATGGGGTCGCAAAGAGTTGGACACGACTGAGAGACTTCACTCATGTTGTACAACAATTTGAAATAATTAGCACATTTTAATTCAGTGTCAGTCATATTGATCTATCTATAGAGAAGTCAAATTTAATGTTCTTTGTGGCTATAATTATGTTCATTTAAGAAAGAAAAGCACTGACATCTGGTCAATAAACATTAAGCAGGTAAGTTATAGGTGTCTAATCAACACCAGCCTCAGTTTATCATAAATAAAATGAAGGATTATTAAATCAATATTTCTGCTCATTATTTGGCATGTTAATGGCATGTTATATTTTTGAGACTGGAGAGGAATACTGTCAATGTGAAAAAGGGTGAGGCAAAACTAAATAACAGAGAAGGAAATTTGGAATCAGAAGGGATCATTGACCCCCAGGATTTACTTGATAAATCAGTAACCATCTATTAATTCACTCTGCCACTTTGTCCCCCTACTTTGAAATATGCTGAGAGAAATTTTTACTAAGAAAAATATATTTTTAAAGATTTTTCCCATTGAACATAGAGTAAAAGAGAGAATTGCTAAGTCATGACATTTTAGTTGCAAGGTCTATGTTCTGGAGTATATAATTTTATTCTTGGGAAATTTTTTTCTCTGTATTTCTTTCTCTCTATAGCCCACAAAAAGAGGGCTTAGACAGAGTGAATGAATAAATCTGTGTTTAAACAAGGCATTTACATACACACACAAAATTATTATTATAGAAATTATCTGAAAATTGACAAAGGGAAAATAACTACTTTTTCTCTACGATCTACACATTTAATGAATAATAAGATTTGGAATAATGTAAGCACTCTTATAAACTCCCTTTGCTATAGGTCAAGAAACTTCTCTCCACAATGCACTGTATATATAGCCTAGCAGGACATGTGCAGTTCCTTGAAAGATTAGGGCAATGTTGGTAACAAGGGTGATGAGACTAAGCTTAAGATGATGAGGGTCGTAATGAATTGTTGACTATTTTTTATCTAAGTAAAAAAATAAAATCCTCACTGAATAAATTTGGAAAATGATTCTCTGAAAAAGTAAAAATCTGTTGTGTGCATATTATTTTTAAGTTAAATCCCCATTCTGTAAATACATGCATATTTTGCTGCAGTTTGTAGAGTGAACCACAGCGTGCATCAAAGTCAAGGAAAAGTTAAGGACTAAATTGTTGAAATTTTAAAAGAATTTAATCCAGAAAAAAAGACACTTAACCTTAGAACATATGGTTCTGTGGGTTTCATGAGTGAAATGAAGCAGAATTTGCCTAGGATAGAATATTTCCCAACAGAGTACTGAATGAGCTAAAAATACTCTCACTTAATATTTTTATAATGCATTATAATTACATATCTATTTCATACACATTATTCACTGATGCAATATCACAGTTAGGGGGTGTGTGTGTGTGTGTGTGTGTGTGTGTGTGTGTGTGTGTTTTAATTCCCACTTTAAAGATGGGAAAGATTGAGCCTTTTTTATTTTTGTTACAAAATGGAATATTTGTCTTAAGTATGCTATAAATCTAGATGATATTCTATTTCTGCAGAAGCACTCAGGATGTAGAGGCACATGTAAACTTAGAGTTACAAGAATGTATCCATGTTCATCTTCACTATAGATTAGCTATTTTCCTTTTGACTCTGAATTTCAGGAATAAAATATCTACATAAAACAATTTTAAATGATATCAGATACTGTAAGATCTGTGAGCACATATTGCATACTTTGGAATAATTTATAATATTAAAATATGCTTCTAAGATTTCTGTTAAAAGAAGATAACATGGATTCTCCCAACAAATTGATTAGACCATCAGGATGGATTCCATTATTCTCTACAGCTCCATTCGTTTCTGTGGCTCTCAGAAGTCGAACCTCAGTGGTCTTTTCTGATTTCCCCTCCCTAAAATGATCAATGTATTATATCAATCACACAAAACCTATAGCCCTCTAAAACTTCCCATTCTGAACTCTCATCAATTTTATGATCAGCAGATGCTACTACATAACAATTTTTTTTTTCTTCTTCAGGACTTTCCCTTCACTTCTATGTTGTTTAGTTTTGTCAGATTTCTCTTACCTAATAGAGTGGTCCAACTAGTAGGATCCAACCAGGCCATCCTAAAGGAGACCAGTCCTAATTGTTCACTGAAGGACTGATGTTGAAGCTGACACTCCAATACTTTGGCCACCTGATGTGAAGAACTGAATCATTTGAAAAGACCCTGATGCTGGGAAAGATTGAAGGCAGGAGGAGAAGGGGATGAGAGGATGAAATGATTGGATAGCATCATCAATTTGATGGACATGAGTTTGAGTAGGCTCTGGGAGTTGATGATGGACAGGGAGGCCTGGCATGCTGCAGTCCATGGGGTCACAAAGAGTCAGACACGACTGAGTGACTGAACTGAACTGAACAGACTGAAGATATAATCTTTAACCACCAGATCAGTGTTCTTTTAGGCTACTTTACCTGTTGCTTGTAGAAGAAAAATGAAACAGAACCTCAAGTGACACACGTATATGTGCATTTATGATGGTGGCCCACTGAATCTCCCACCAGGAACCCTGTCGTCTGTTCTGCCCTCCATATGGCCCAGCCTGTCCCCCGGACACTCACTGTAGACTAGCATTCTTGTTTCACAGTTTAAGACCTCAATCTTTCTCTTACCTTCATTCTCAGGAATATCAGTGACCAACCAGTATCTTGCTCTCACAGATCCTCCTATATTTTTTTCATTCCTTATTCTCTAAAACCACACCACCAACCCTCAAGATAGCAACTGCAGCCCCCTGGTCTTCACATACGTCCCTTTTATTTATTTATTTTTAATTCGTTGAGTGTAGTGTCCTCTCTGTTATAATTCTTCTATGTAATCTCAATCAGAGGTGCACAAACATTTTCTTTAAAAGGCCACAAAGTAAATATTTCAGGTTTTGTGGGCCAACAGTTTCTATCACACCTACCTAACTCTGTGATTGTTGTATCAAAGTACACTTATGTTTACTGCACAAATACCTTAAAATGAGAGTGTTGTGTGACTTGTAATTTACGGTCATAACACTTAACCTGGGTTAAGTCCATAGGGTCACAAAGAGTCCGACATGACTGAACTGAACTGAACCGAACCTGGCACTCAGTCATCTTTAATATACGATTTATCTGAATCCATGGTCAGTGTCTCCTAGGTAAGCAGGAAAAGTTAGTTGGGTTTAGCTATGGATGGCCATAGGCAACAGTGACAAAGAGGCTAAGTCAGAGGAGATTTTTTTTTTTTTTTTTTAAGAAATAGTATTGATCATGGAATCTAAAGTGCCCAAAAACTTGTGAGTGAGTCAGTGAAATAGAATGGGCTTTATAGTTACAGAGACTTTATTTTCAGAACCAAATATCGAGTTTTATAGTTCCTTAATCAGTTGGACCCTAATCAGTTGGAAATTCTTTAAAGAGGGGCTTAGGCCTTCCCTGCTCGCCTTGGAGAAGCAAGCTGCCATGAACTCTACAGATGCACAGCAAGGGCGAGTTCTGACAATAGCCACATGATCTTGGAAGAACACCTGAGCTTCTGGGGAGATTGCACCCCAAGTACCTCCTTGATCACAGACTCATGCAACCCTGAGTGGAGACACCAGCCAAGCAGTACAGGGACTCATGATCCATCACAACTATCAGATGATAAATATACTTTGTTTCAAATGTATATATGTGTGTAATGTGCTACACAGCAGAAAAACTAATGTAACTGTCAATGTTTCCATAATAAGCTTTATTAGCTAAGATACTATTTGAAATCTGTCTTCTGTCTTCACACTTACATATTCTCTTCCCATGCTCACTCAGTGACACCTCACAGTTCAATGAGAGAAAAAAAGGGATGTTAACAGAGTTAAGCTATTATCACATCTACCACAAAGTTGATCATTCTACCTGCATTTTAAGACATCCTGGTGGCTCAGACAGTAAAGAGTTTGCCTACAATGTGGGAGACCTGGGTTCGATCCCTGGGTCAGGAAGATCTCCTGGAGAAGGAAATGGCAACCCACTCCCATATTCTTGCCTGGAAAATCCCATGGACAGAGGAGCCTGGTAGGCTACAGTCCTACCAGGGGTTGCAAAGAGTCGGACATGATTGAGCGACTTCACTTTCAGTTTAAGACATCAAATTCCCTCTTAAAATGTAGGAAGTATCCCTCCTCTGATGAGAACTCAGTGCTTCTATTGGTGTCCTACTTGGGCTTGCTTATCCTTTAGTTACCATTCTCCTCTTGGCTTATCTTTCATCATTTAATTATGTTCAAGTATCTCTGATTTATGTATGTATATGTATAGATGCATGCATATAAATATATGTATATGTATAAATCACTGCATGCATTAAAATTTATATATACACACATCTAGTATGTTATCTATCTATCTATCTATATATATATATATATATAGCCATGCTGCTGCTGCTGCTAAGTCACTTCAGTCGTGTCCGACTCTGTGCGACCCCATAGATGGCAGCCCACCAGGCTTCCCCGTCCCTGGGATTCTCCAGGCAAGAACACTGGAGTGGGTTGCCATTTCCTTCTCCAATGCATGAAAGTGAAAAGTGAAAGTGAAGTCGCTCAGTCGTGTCCAACTCCCAGCGACCCCATGGACTGCAGCCTACCAGGCTCCTCCGTCCGTGGGATTTTCCAGGCAAGAGTACTGGAGTGGGGTGCCATTGCTGTATATATACTTAGCCAGGAATATATTATACTATCTATATATCACATGTATATGTTATATGCATATTTCCTCAAAGAAATGTCTGCATCCACTATTTCCATTTTAACCTACTATCTCTTTAAACTTACATACCACACCCACTCAACTAAAACTTCTCTAGACCAGGTTACCAAGGATTTTATCCTTTTTGTGATTAGTGGGAAATGTGACTTCACACTGTTCTACCTCTTAGAAGTACTTGGCAATAATGACTATTCTTCTTCCCTACCCTCCCATTAACAATCTTAAAATAGTCTCTTCTTTGGGGACATCATGAAACCAAACATCCTGGGTTTGTGAGCCTCATTAGCTCGTCTGCCTTTGTTAACTCTTTCCTCTGTACGTAGCTGGTGGATTTGGAAGTGACTTTAGGCTCAGTCCCCCGTTTTCTCTTCCTGTCTGCTCTTCACTTTGTTCTAGATAATCTCATCAACTCATATGAATTTACTTACCATGGTGAAAGTCCCAAAGCAATATTCTCCAGCTCTGCTATTACATTTAAGATTCACACTCATATCCCTAAAACTTTTGACGTCTATACCTATCTGGCTCCTGGATATCTCAAAATTTTCATGGCAAGATTGACACTGTTAACATATCTTTTACACATACACACACACCAAGCAGTAGAAACTACCGCAAAAGCAACTATCTGTCACTTTTGCCACATCAGAATAAATGACACTTGCCAGGGTACTAAAGACAAAAAAAAAAAAAAAAAAAAAAAAAAAATTAATAGAATTAACATTTTAAAATATAAAATTTAAATTTAAAGAAAGTGGTTTTATTTATGAAGCCTCTCTTTCTTCAAGCTCTTGTCACCTAAAAATTTCATTCAATTTCATTCATCACTGCCCCATCCTACAGTAGCACCTATAATCTACACTGCCTTTCCTATTTCCACTTTTGGTTATCATCATCATATTGTTGGAATGTATTATTTGTGAAGATAAATTCTAACCTAAAACAGTGATCCAGATTTCAATATTTTTCTGTTTTTTTCCAAACACACTTATGAGACTATAAAGCTCAATGTTTGTTTCTGAAAATAAAGTCACTGTAACTATAAAATCCACTCAGTAGCCATATAATGAAAAAATAAATCCATAAAATGATGCAGTTATGTTGCTCATTTACACAAATTACCTCTTCTAATCTCCATAATAACCTCAATGTGCTAATCATTTTATTTTTCTCATGTTAAAGATTAAGAAATAAGCTCACATTGGTAAATTACTTGTAGAAGCACACCAAGACCTCTGTCTCTTGGATCCATGATTTACTCACTGAAACTGAAAAGGGAGTCTGAGAGCAACGTCCATGTCATCATAAAGTAAAAGGAGGTGAAATCAAACACTTACATTGGTAATATGGGGCTTCCCAGGTGGACTAGTGGTAGAGAATCCACCTGCCATTGCAGGTGACTCAAGAGATGTGAGTTTGATCTCTGGATTGGGAAGATCCTCTGGAGTAGGGAATGGCAACATACTCCAATAGTCTTGCCTGGAAAATTCCATAAACAGAAGAGCCTGGTGGACTACATTCCATAGGGTCACAAAGAGACCAACATGCCTGAGCGACTGAGCACATACACACTTAATAATATATATCTACACTTACTGAAGACTTCTTCAGAAATATAAAGAAAAATACACACAGTAATGTAAAAAAGTCAGCTCATTTCTCTCAACTGAAAACGGAAATATACTTAGAGCTGAATCCTAACCAAAATTATGAAGCAAATAACTCTTTCACAATCCTTATCAGCCTTCCAGTCCTTCATGATGTTTTTCCTCAGTGCAATTTATGCCTTGTATATTTCCCCTCTCAAACTCTGTTTGCTCTAATCTACCCTAACATGGGATGATTCCAGGCTCCCTTCTCCAAAACAGATTGAATCCACTCTGTGTGTGTACATGTGTGTGAATTTATGTTTTATTAACTCCAAATTCAATAGTTGAGATTTTCAAACAAGCTACTTTACCAGGGGAATAATTTTTATTATACCAGTTTTAAGGTATTTAAAATGATAGAATGGCTCTATATATGACAAATGGAAGCTTGTCAGTTATAACGATTCTTGTGAGCAGAGTTTTAAAGAAGTTCTATATGACCTTTTTAAATGTCTAGAATATTGGTTATGGGTACAATCATTTCTACCCTGGCACAGTCATTGATTTTTCAAGTATTCTGTTATGCTAATGTAGTATCTCTCTTGTTCTCTAAAGTTATTCTAAGAAGTGCTTGAAACAGTGATGAACAAAATCAGTCTTCCATCAAGTACTCTGTAAAAGAACTTAAGAGAAAGATAGGGAAGGTAAAGGGTTCATGATTTCATGATAAAAGAAACTATACTCTCCATCAGAACTGCAGCAAAATTCATTCCTAAAAGCAGATGATAATGAGATCTTGTGCTGAAAATCTGTAAGTTAAAAAGGCAATTAGCTTGTCTATCTTATTCACCTGCAGGGGCAAAAACAATTCAGTTCTCATTGTTAAAATGGATTGCAGTCATATTGAATTTGAAAACCTGACTTTTTAAATATTTATGAATTTCTAAACCCTGCACAAGAGTAGAAAAGAGGGCACACATAATTTATAAAACTTTCATTCAGCTGAATGACTCAATCATATAATTTTTATTTCATTTGAAACATGAGTTGAAATATAGTATATACTATCTTGTTTACAAAAACTAGCAAAATAAAAACATCTAAAATGAAAAAGTTAAATCATTGTTTTAAAATAGAATGTAAGAGCAATTTCTTGATTTATTCTTTCATTAGAAAATTCCAAATTAGAAATTCTCCTAGAGAAATGTGCTTTGTATCATGTATTCTTAAAGTCATTCTGACTGTAATATAGATGGTAGGATTCTCACACAGATCAGAGATAACATTTTGTGATGTAAACTCAAAAGTAATCAATAGAGAAACATGATTGTTTAATATTATTCATCCTTGAATAAACATGTTAGTCAATTACAAAAGTTCATATGCTAGAATATTTAAAGAAACCATCTTCTCATGGGAAATACTGATACAAAGCCTGCAAATGATACAAGTTAGCCATAGCCAACCTAAATTCCTAATATTGTATCTGGGGATAAAGTTCGTATCCCCAAAGTTCATGCTTTGGGGATGAAGTTCATATATTTTGTTGAAATCATATTGATCGTTCAAATAGGTTTCTAGACTTATGGTCAACAAACACTTCCTGTAAAGATTCAACTAGTTAATATTTTCCACTTTGTAAGACCATGTGATTTCTGCTGCAACTGTAAATTCTGCCACTGTTGTGAAAACAACATAGACAATGCCCAAACAAATGAGCGACTGTGTTCCAGGAAAAGTTTAGGAAAACAAGTAGTGGGTTAGTCATGCTTTAGACTACTGTTACCAAGCTCAAGCTCGTACTGCTTGCTGCTACTGCTGCTACTGCTAAGTCGCTTCAGTCGTGTCTGACTCTGTGCGACCCCACAGAAGGAAGCCCACCAGGCTCCCCCGTCCCTGGGATTCTCCAGGCAAGAACAGTGGAGTGGGTTGCCATTTCCTTCCCCAATGCATGAAAGTGAAAAATGAAAGTGAAGTCGCTCAGTCGTGTCCGACTCTTAGCGACCCCATGGACTGGAGCCTACCAGGATCCTCCGTCCATGGGATTTTCCAGGCAAAAGTACTGGGGTGGGGTGCCATCGTACTGCTTACTGCATGAAAAACCAAATAAATCAAGAAGTTTCGAGGCAGGAATGTTTATTTTATTTGGAAGATCCAGCAGACCAAGATGGCTTTCATCTGGACACTTTATTTGGAAAGCCAGCAGACCAAGATAGTGGACTAGTATTGTGTCCCAAAGAAACATCTTATGGAGTTAGAGTTCAGATTTATTTTATATCGAAAGTCTTCTCTTGTGGCTCAGCTCGTAAAGAATCCACATGCAATGTGGGAAACCTGGGTTCCATCCCTGGGTTTGGAAGATCCCCTGAAGAAGGGAAAAGCTACCCCCTGCATTATTCTGGCCTGGAGAATTCCATGGACTGTATAGTCCATGGGGTCGCAAAGAGTGGGACAGGACTGAATGAATTTCACTTGTACCAAAAGGGAGAATTGTGACTGGTTGTTGTAAACGTCTTGACACTGGAACTCTTTGTTCCGGCAATTATCCACATATGTCTGATCACAATGTTCCTATAAAACCTCCAATAAGACAGTTATTATTTTCAGTTTTGCAGCTTTTTATCTCTATATGAATAAAAAAGTATTATACCTTTAAAGGTCACGTCTGGGAGGCAGAGCTTTGATAATGAGCTATGATGCATATATCAGGCTATAGGAGTACAGAGCCAGGATGACTAAGTACAGCAGCAGAGCACACAAGGAATAGATCCTATATGGAGTCAGGTTTCTTCTCTATTACACCCCCTCTAGTTATTTTTAAAGTGCATATACCTGCAAGGTTGGGAAAGAAGGAACTTGTATAAGCTTTGGCCAACCTTAGCTGTCACCTTGATTTCTGGATATGGAAAGAAACAGAAGAGAAGTTAATGAATGATAAAATACCAATAAGTGTGTTGAAACAAGTTAGAGGCGAACTGACCAGTTCTTTTTCATCCAAAGTTTTCTTACTTAATTTCATCCTCTAGGATGATAATCTTACTTCTCCTTGACTACCTAGCGTGATAGAGAACTCAATACTTAGAGTGGCATGTAGATACTGGGTTCAAGTTTTGGACATTTCTAAGTATCAAATAAACACTTCTCACATAGAAATATTAAAGCTTGACTTCTAATGAGCACTGCTTTGTATTTTAGGCTTTTTCCTCTCTGGTGTGAGTTTCAACAGCACTTCTACTTCACTATGTACTGAACTTCCACAAAGCAAAGAAAAACATTTTTTTTCTTTTTTTTTTTTTTTTTTTAAGAAGCCACCCATCTTTGTATTGAGGAGTTTACTATTTTTGGTATAATGCCAATATCAAATTATTAACATTATAAACATTAAATTATAGAGGTGTTAGATAATTTGAACTTTAGGAGCAACACAGCTCACAGTGTTTGGAAATAATTTGTGGTAAATGATTAATGATTTAGTACAGACTTTACTACAATGTTCCAGTTAAGAAATATATAGGCTAATTTTAAGTACTTAGCATCCTTAACATTAAGGGCATATTATCGGGTAAATGTTTTTTAGGCATATTTTGTGAAGATGATTCCCAATAGTTAAAATCTGCTTATTGAGCATTAATTATGCATCAGACCCTGTAATAGACATCAAGGGTAGAAAGATGTACAAGGGACAATTCACTCTCTAAGCTAAATTTCTTGACCTATTAGTAAGTCTTAATCGCTCATGATATTTATATGTACATAATTGTGATCCTTTGGGAATATCCCTGCCCAGAGATTATTTCACAACAATAGCTTGCTCATTTCTATGTCACCTTTTTTCTCATATCACATTCTTTGTCACTTAAAAGATGCTTCTAGTATAAATTTTACTTTTTTATAGAAACTACATTCTTTACTTGAGATAGGCCTTTCTGACTTTCTTCACATTGCTGTGTTTAGTCACTCAGTCTTGTTCAACTCTTTGGGACCCCGTGGACTGTAGCTCACCAGGCTCTTCTGTCCGTGGAATTCCCAGGCAAGAATACAGAAGTGGGTAGCCTATCCCTTCTCCTTGGAGAAGGCAATGGCACCCCAGTCTAGTGGGGTGAAAATCCCATGGACAGAGGAGCCTGGTAGGCTGCAGTCCATGGGGTCATGAAGAGTCAGACATGACTGAGCAACTTCACTTTCACTTTCACTTTCATGCATTGGAGAAGGAAATGGCAACCCACTCCAGTGTTCTTGCCTAGAGAATCCCAGAGACTGGGGAGCCTGGTGGGCTGCCATCTACGGAGTCACACAGAGTTGGACATGTCTGAAGCGACTTATCAGTAGCAGCAGCAGCAGCCTATTCCTTCTCCAGGGGATCTTCCTGACCCAGGATTCAAACCGAGGATCTCCTGCAAACAGGCAGTTTCTTTACTAACTGAGATACCTCAGAAGCTTTTCTTCACATTGCCTGTAATCAATTTTAAGCAAATCCAGTAAGATCAAATATTTTTCTGGAAGTCCTCACCCCACTTTGTCTGTAAAATCAAACAGAATTTAGAAATACTTTTTTCCAGGATTGACACCTGGCAGCTTTGAATATACAATACAATTTTACATTGGTTGGTATAATATTTTCATTTCTCTTTCTTGGAATTGTATTGATAGTCCTTCAACATAATCAGCTCTCAGATGCCTGTCTGATTTTCTAGACTTTGCTAATTTTATTTTGTTTACTCTCTTGTCAAATTCAGAACTGATAATGTCTGATGAGTTGCTTGTGACTTACATTTATCATACAATGCTAATGGGCCAGAACTAAAATATGACTAAAGAAATTATGCGACCTAGAGTCTAAGAGGATAGCTTTGTCTACTCTTCCCTGAGTATGGAAAAAACAAAGCAAAACACTCAGACTGTGTTATCGTCAGAAATGAGAAGGAAATATATGATGGGGAGGTAGAGATATTAATACTGGGCAAAGATAAGCTGCAAAGTCAAAAATTTCACCTTTTTAATTTTTAAGTCTAGCTAACAGTCCCTCAGTCTTATCATATACTCATTTTCAGAAATTTAAAAAGTGGAATACAATTTGTAAATTTGATTTCTTTTCACTATGAGAGGAAACAAAAATGACAATTTTTAGTGATTTAACTTGATGCCACTATAGGCATCATAGCTTTCTCTGCTTTATAAAGGTTACTGCAAATGTGACGCTCATTATTGAGACAGTCTAATGAAGTATTTTTTAAAAAGACTGTATATTTAATTTTGCCTAAATTCATGCATTTGTTTGGTTTCTCCTGTTTCTTAACTCTTACTCCCTAGTTTCATAAAAGGTTGTTCCCATAATCAGTGAAAAGAGAACATATTTAAGGCAAAATAGCACCTTTTTGCACTTTCACACTTTTCCTTTACATACTGAATTCTGAAAGAGGAAAATGAATATATCTTCAGATGAAATTTGTACTCAAAAGAGAAGCCCTGCACCTCCTTTTCTTTGTGTGTGTGTGTGTGTGCATCTTTCATACGCAATCTGTTCATTTATTATCTTTTACTTAACCTGTACTGAGTGTGCTCTATTAAAGCAGAAATTCCATTCAGTAAAATTGGAAACTTTTTTTCCATTCTAGTTTAAAATGTTCTCCAAGAACCATAACATTCACCATTCACAGCTTTAAGTCTTGTAAACCAGAAATAAAGCCTGCGTGTGTTTGTCACAAATTCAGAGAAAATAAATCTTTCTCAGTAGGCACTGTTAAGAGCCATTCCTCCGTAGAAGGAACACATTTTCAACCCATTTGTGGCACTTAGTGACATTCCTTTTTTTTTTTTTTTTCCTTTTTGAAAGGAATCTCTAGCTGTGCCTCATTATAGTGTGAAGCTGAAAAAGAGAGGGAGTGAACAAGAGGGAGGGCTGAAGAGAGACGGAGATACGGAATCAAAAGACAAAGTACTGTGCTGTTAGAAAAATAAAATAAAATAAATTACCCCTTCCATATTAGAACCAAATGCTTTTAAAGCCTGTGGTGATTTTCAACGTTTACTGCTACTATTCACACCAGCAGGGGTATAAGCATTTGTGTCCCAAAACGGATACACGTGCACAGATAAACCCTGTGTAACATCCACCAAGAGCTTACATTTACTCAAATCAGCCAAATTTTGATCCATTTATGTTCATATATCAGAACTGAAGGATTTATTTATTTCCTGTCTTCATAAAAAGACTCTTTCTTCATTACAAGAGAGTTTGTGCATTCTAGAAAACATAGTAAATCATACATGCTTTGACATTTTTGTTGCTGGAGAATTTTTTTAAACTTTTCCTCACAAGCTGTGAATGAAAATAGCTGTTGATTTTTTTTTTTTTTTTTGATAGCAGGCTATGATCTAAAACAGGAAAATAAATAGTTTGCTGAGTCTCTATAGAAAACTTCAACTGCAAATGTGTAATTATAAAGTAAAATATGTTCTTTATTAGCAAGTTAAATAGTTCTACTTAAACATTTAAGAGATTGATTTTCTGGTTTTAAGAAAGGTAGACACATTAAATCATGATTAGATGATTAAAAAGTTTAAGATGAGAATTTTAAAATTAGATTTCTAATTAAAAAATTAATTTCTCTATTTAAATGAATAGAATTAGAATTGTAATCTGTACTTTTAATATGGAAGCTGTCAAATCTTTTTATATGTTAATCAATTCTTAATGTAGTTGTCAATGGCACCCCACTCCAGCACTCTTGCCTGCAATATCCCATGGATGGAGGAGCCTGGTAGGCTGCAGTCCATGGGGTCACGAAGAATCGGACACGACTGAGCAACTTCACTTTCACTTTTCACTTTCATGCATTGGAGAAGGAAATGGCAACCCACTCCAGTGTTCTTGCCTGGAGAATCCCAGGGATGGGGGAGCCTGGAGGGCTGCCATCTATGGGGTTGCACAGAGTCGGACATGACTGAAGCGACTTAGCAGCAGCAGCAGCAATGTAGTTGTTCAAAGAAAATGCTTAAAAATTGACAAAAACAATAAGGCTTTCCTTATTTTGTAATTTTGTTGTATTTCCTAATGTCACGAATAAGTTGCTAGTTTGAGATGGTAAAGACTGAGCTACATTCTAGTATTTCTGTCTGCCAGTGAGCTAGATAGTTGAAGTCCATTCATCTTACTACTCATAAAAGGATAGACTTGAAGGGACACTTTGAAGAATTGTATTCAAAATGCCCTGCTTTGTATTATGAAAAAAAAAAAAAGACACTCTTCATCCTACCTGTTTGGAAAAAAAAAAAAAAAAAATGATTGAATGGATTTTAGGAAAAAAATGAATTGATCAAAATTGTTAATAATAAAGTAAAATTCAAAAACTCTGTGAGTTTACTACAAGGAAATGCATCTGCAGGGAGAATAGCTCTTCCCTTGGAGGCCAATCACGTGGGATACTCAGGCCTCTCAGAGACCCTCTTTAGAAGATGATTGTAAGTGTTGCAGTGGGTGGACAAGTACCATAAAGTCCCATATCACAGACTTAAGAGCACTATTTCTGACAGCATCATCATTAAATTAAGAAAGATGAATGAGTAATAACAAGTGCAGCTCAGATGTCACAGTAGTCTCATGGGCTGTCTTGATGATGTGGGTACACATCCTCAGTGTGTACCCACCTTGAAAAAAATAAGCATCTACCCCAGGGGGAAAAGTCCAACCCTAAAAGGCAAATGTTAGTATCACAGATTTTACTGAAAATTTTGTGAAGGGCAGGGAAGATTTATATCACAGACAACAAAACAAAATTTAAAATTTATTATTGCTATCTATTTTTTCCCCAAACCTTTCTCCAAGTATTAGAAGCTTCATCAATTATTTTTCTTCCTCCTCTACACCCTGTTTAAAATTCCATCCATCATCTCTCACAATTTAGCTGGTGCTTCCAATTTTAAAATCCCTTATAGCAAAGCATCAACCCAGCCATTTGTTACTTGACTCTCCAGTATTTGTGGGCATCCCTAGTGGCTCAGCTGGTAAAGTATCTGCCTGAATTGTGAGAAATCCGGGTTCCATCCTGGGTTGGGAAGATCCCCTGGAGAACGGAACGGCTACCCACTCTAATACTCTGGCCTGAAGAATTCCATGGACTCTGTAGTCCATGGGGTCACAAAGAGTCAGAAACAACTGAGCAAGTTTCATTTTCTTTCACTTTTCCACTCATCCTAGAAGGAAACTTGGTAAGACAAACTTGCTCCTAAAGTTCAAACTATTTAACTCCTTTCTAATTTAATGCTTATAATGTTAATAATTTGATATTAGCATTATACCAAAAATAGTAAACTCCTCAATAAACATATAAGTGGCTACTATAAAAGAAAAAGAAAAGATATGTCTTCCTTTGCTTTGTAGGAGCTCAATAAATACTGAAGTAGAAGTGTTGTTGAAACTCACACCAGAGAAGAAAGAGTCTATAATACAAAGTAGTGCTCATTAGAAATCAAGCTTTAATATTTCTAACTGTGAAATTTAAAAATGTTCAAAAACCAGGAAGATGTGAGCAAACACTTGGTGGATGGATGGAGAAAGATCGTAAATTCTGCCCATTCTTCCATGCAGTTTTGTGGATCGCTGTTGATTCATTTGCATTTGCTCTGCATTTAACAAGATGCATCAAGCACTTCATGCATGCTCTAACTCCTCTGGAAACCAAGATGAAAACTACATTGCCCTGACCTTGGGTTTGTAAAGCTAGTTTACAAGCAAGTAGAGGAATGTGATTTATTCTGCTTGAAGAAATCAATTAGTTATTAGAGCTGAAATAGTATGAGACCCTAACCTGGTGACTGATTCAGACTTTAACAGGAGGGCAGGTTATAAAGGAACACTCGAAGAAGAATTGAAAACAAAACAACATTATGAGTTACAAAAACTGCAAATACATTGATGCATGTAGAGCAAAAACTCTGTGAGCATACACTTCAAATTTATACCCATTTGAGCTACAACTAAAGAGCTGAATGATGAACAGTCTCTAATCCTCAGCTGACTCCTTTCTATAACTGGGGATAATCATGACTGGTTTCTCATTATGAGATGCTTTAAATTATACAGTTGTCACAGTGTTTGGCAAATTCAATGGTCAATAAATATTAGTACTTATATACTCGCTTTTTCACCTTTAATTTTCCTTCTCCTTCCTCTTCTTCCGAAGGCATTCCTCAAGATGATTCTTGGACTACAGAGAGGGAGAAATGTTATAAGAAGATTGTTTTTTTTTTTGTGCAAAGGAGATTTAAGAAAGAGTAAGTAGTATTCATAGAGCTATAATTTGATTGTGTTAGTTGCTCAGTTATGTCTGACTCTTTGCGACCCCTTGGACTGTGGCCCACCACTTTCCTCTGTCCGTGGGATTCTCCAGGCAAGAATACTGGAGTGGGTTGCCGTTTCCTTCTCCAATAATTTGATTAACTTTGTACAAGTTGATATTTTATTTATGTTGCTAGAAAGTTTTGAGTGGCATCTCTCTCTCTCTCTCACACACACACACACACACACACACACACACACACACACACACACACACATATTTATAATAGAGAAAACATTGATTAGCCATAGGAAAACTGAAGCCCATGGCTTCACTAATATTCAGTTCAGTCGCTCAGTCATGTCCAACTCTGTGACCCCATGAATCACAGCACACCAGGCCTCCCTGTCCATCACCATCCCTAATATTACTCGGATTAAATGTTGTCACATATTAAATGTAGAAGAATTAATAATGACATAACAGATGATTTACTATTTTGGCTACTTCTGAAAGCAGAGAAAAATAGTTCTTGAGCTATGTTTTCTTTTGAATGATCCTTTAGCTAATATTATCAGAATGAATAATAATCTAGAGAAGTAAGAAATTAAATACTGCAGAGCTATTTCCAATGCATTTAATATATAATTTATTTGTACTGTTACCTTTTGTAGGCTACATATTAAAATCAAAACAAATGGTATCAAGGGGTTTGTGTTTCAACATTGTACTCTGAATTTTTTTTTTTTAACTGAATAGAGTAAATCTACTTAGTAAAAAATATTTATTTAAGAATATAGTAAATCTACTTAGTAAAAAATATTTATTTAAAAATATAGTAAATCTACTATAGTAAAAAATATTTATTTAAGAATATTGGAGTTTAATCAAGATGGATTGGTTAGTGTGGTGGATGTGGCCATGCTTTTCTCAGACTTAGGAGAATTATAAACAATTATCATTCCATGCTTCAGTTCAGTTCAGTTGCTCAGTTGTGTCCGACTCTTTGCAACCCCAAGAATCGCAGCACGCCAGGCCTCCCTGTCCATCACCAACTCCAGGAGGTCACTCAGACTCACATCCATCGAGTCAGTGATGCCATCCAGCCATCTCATCCTCTCTCAGCCCCTTCTCCTCCTGCCCCCAATCCCTCCCAGCATCAAAGTTTTCTCTAATGAGTCAACTCTTCGCATGAGGTGGCCAAAATACTGGAGTTTCAGCTTGAGCATCATTCCTTCCAAAGAAATCCCAGGGCTGATCTCCTTCAGAATGGACTGGTTGGATCTCCTTGCAGTCCAATGCTTGCTAGATGATAATTGGTTAGAACTGCTTCCATCTACTTCCTCGTGGACAGAAGTCTATGTATAACAGTGTCATTTGATTATGACCGACTAGCAACATCCTGTGCCAATGTAGCTCTAGAGGTCAAAGTGAAATATTTATATTGACTCTGATTCACTCTTTAGTGAAAGAATAGCTTGACTTTGGTGCACTTGAAGTGAAGTGAAGTGAAAGTCGCTCAGTCGTGTCCGACTCTTTGCAACTCCATGGACTATGAATTCTCTAGGTCAGAATACTGGAGTGGGTAGCCTTTCCCTTTTCCAAGGAGTCTTTCCAACCCAGGGATTGAACCCAGGTCTCTCACATTGCTGGTGGATTCTTTACTAACTGAGCCACATGGGAAGCCCTTGTGCACTTACCAGTTTAGAACTTCTGGATTCTTCTTGGTGTGTCATGTTAAAAGAAAAAAAAATAGTAAATTTAATGATGACCCTTGTAAATTTAAGATATGTATAAGGTTTTCTTCATTTTCTAAGAGCTTATACTTGATTGTATTTCCTCCTCTGGATCATTTGGTTAGTGTGAATGAGAAACGTTCCACACCATATCAGTACACAAAGGATGCTGCAGCCATCAAGCTGCTACAGCTGTTCCCAGTGGTGAGCCCAGAGGGCATTTAGGATGCAGACCAAAGGACTGCCAGTGCCAAGCTCTCAGACACTGCAATCATCCCCAAGGGTACACCCTGAGGGGTCTCAGAATATGAATGAACAGGATTCTGACCCTGGATAGCTAAGGTACATATCAAATAAATGATTTCAATGAGCCCAGACTCTTGCATCTTTCCATACATATGAAATGAAGGGTTAATTGCTTAGTTTATGTGTGACAGTTATGTCTGACTCTAGTAGTGACTACTTGACTCCAGGGGATCATGGATCATCCTGATCCAGGGATAGATTACCTAACCCAGGTCTCCAGAATTACAGGCATGTGCTTTACCATCTGAGCTACCAGAGAAACACTCCTATACATATAGAACAGTGCTAAATATGTTAACTTGAGATATCTGCTTTTCTTTAATGAGCAGTTATATTTTGATGCTATAACCAGCTGGTCTTTGTTGCAAAAACTCCTATATATCTTGCTCCTCCCTTACTTCTTCAGAGAAGTCCCCCAGAGCTCTTCAAATGGCTGTCTTCCAGGCTTAAATCCTCAGAAAGTTCACCAAATAAAGTACAATTCTCACCTCTTATCTCATGCATTTGTCTTCAGTCAACATTAGCTATATATGGAAGTAGAATAAACTTTAAATTCAATCAATTTATTTTGTAAAGTAATTTTGGATACAACTTCCTTTATTCAATCTCCTTATGAGTCCAATAGCTTTTATTCACAAATTTCATTAAAGAATTCAAAGTATTTCTTTTCATTCTTCTCAAAAGCTTTTTGTAAACAATTCATAAGAAGCTTAAACTACTTTTCTGATATAAACATGTGCACTTATTTAGCAGAATTGTAAAATTTGTATAAATGGAATGATACAAGTGTGATATCTAACAATTCAGTTATGGATGTCAGAAAAATGTTATAAATGTTACCTCATTTCCTAAAAGCTGCAATTATCAACACTTCCTTTTTACATTCTCACTGAGGATTATTAACAACGTGTGACCATATTGTGTGTAAAATTCATGCAGATCATCTTGACTTTCATTTATATAAAGTGCTTTTATCTCAGATTAGAGTTTAGGGTATGTATTATGTTTACATCCATTATATTATGAATGTGGACATAACAGTTCAATAAAGTGTCACTTTGTAAATTTCTTCTTTGCTTTGAGTATTTTCATTGTTCATGTATAGCAGAAAATTGTCAAGACTATTTTTCACGTTAAGTATGGTAACGGAGTCATGAAAAAAAAAAAATTGCCCTTGGAAAGATATGTGAAACAAGACTTTAGCATTGAGATATAGAAATACAGCAGGAATAATATACAATGGGCCCAGTAAACCGATTTATACCAGTATTTTAACCACACAATTGGAACAAATGGTAAAGTCCAGGAAATTCCACAAATTGCTAAACAAATATTAAGAGTATGAAATGTGATTACCAACTTATGAATATGAATAGCTTGTGGAAAATAAGAGAAAACTAAGAGTCACTGATATATCTAGTAACTGGAGTCCCCTTTGCTAAAACATCGTGGAATATTGAGTTTGCACCAAGGGTGACTGCCACCCAAATGGTAGAGAGACATAATGAAGCTCGTGACAGTTTGAAAGAGTTGTTTAATAGGAAACCCTGTGAAGGAAGAAGTAAACCCAGGCATCATGTGCAAATGTGAGTGTGTGTGTGTGTGTAGGAATATGCAAACAGTGAGGAAGTGCTCAAGTTCAGAGAGAAGCAGAGAATTGGTTCCAGAGATTCTTCTGAGTTGACTGAATATGTGTTTCCTTTTGATGCAGATTTACCTTAAAACCTTGCTCAAACTTTTAAAAGTGTTAAGATGCTAGTCCCCACTTCTTGCAGTGTTCCCAACATCAAAATGTTCTTAGATACCAGAGTAAATGTTTTAGATGATCAGCAATGTGTATGCATAAGAATTAGAGACTATAATGGATGCTAGAAGATGCAAATGCAGTCTGGAAAATGTAGAATAAAAGATATGTTTTAGACCCCAGCTTTGTTTGAAGATGTCAGTGAAAAAGTGTTGATTGCTTTGGTTTCTCTTCAGCACTAAAGTGAAAAGGGCAGTCTTCTGGACTTTCAAGAGATGGAGAACCCACTGAAAAATACAGGTAACTTACAGGGTCACCTCAAAACAAAGTAAGTTTTTCTAGTGGATTCGAAATGAAAACATTATCAGAAAGAGGGTCAGGAGTGGACCATGAGGCAAGAGGAGGAGAAATTTAATTTAAAGTTTCAGAGAACCTGCACTATTTATTGTATTTCAGAGTCAAGGTTTTTATTTTCAGAGCCCAAATTAATTAATATATTAAATAGCAAGTATGGGGCGAATGATTTCCTGTCATAAAGAATAGAAAAGCAGGTAAAATATTAACTTTGTAGGGGAAAAAGCTGACAAACACCACCTCATCCAGATGATTAAGTTCAACATATATGTCATAAATCACATTGATCCTCTTGATAGGATATGATGAAAGGGAGCACTACCTGTCTGGTGTTCCACCCAATAGCTCATATCTCTGGTACTATTATGACAAAAACATCAGACCAATTTTGGTAGAAAAATATCCTACAAAATATCTGACCAGTACTCCTCAAAACTTTGAAATCAGTGAAAACAAGGTACGTTGAAGAAAGTTACAGTCATGAAGATGGTCAACATCTGTTGACTCATAGAAAAAGCAAGAGAATTCCATAAAAAAAAAATCTATTTATGTTTCATGGTTTACTTTAAAGCCATTGACTGTGTGGATCACAACAAACTGGAAAATTCTTAAAGAGATGGCAATATGAAGCCTCCTTACCTGCCTTCTGTGAAACCTGTATGCAGGTCGAGAACTAACAGAACCCAACAAGGAACAGTGGACTGGCTCCAGATTGGAAAAGGAGTACTTCAAGGCTGTACACTCTTACTCTGCTTATTTAATTTATATACAGAGTATATCACATGAAATGACAGGCTGGATGAAGCACAAGCTGAAATCAAGATTGCTGGGAGAAATATCAATAACCTCAGATATGCAGATGACACCACTCTTAAGGCAGAAAGTGAAGATGATCTAAAGAGCCACTTAATGAAGGGGAAACGGAAGAGTGAAAAAGGCAACTTAAAACTCAGCATTCAGAAAACTAAGATCATGGCATCTGATCCCATCACTTCACAGTAAATAGATGAGAAGCAATGGAAACAGTGACAGATTTTTATCTTCGTGGTCTCCAAAAGCACTGCAGATGGTGACTGCAGATTAAAAGATGCTCGGTCCTTGGAAGAAAAGCTATGACAAACCTAGACAGCATATTAAAAAGCAGAGACATTACTTTGCCAACAAAGGTCCATATAGTCAAAGCTATGGTTTTTCCAGTAGTCATATATGAATGTGAGAGTTGGACCATAAAGAAGGCTGAGTGCTCAACAACTAATGTTTTTGAACTATGGTATTGGAGAAGACTCTTGAGAGTTCCTTGGACTTCAAGGAGATCAAACCAGTCAATCCTAAAGGAAATCAGGCCTGATTTGGAAGGACTGATGCTAAAGCTGAAGCTCTAATATTTTGGCTACCTGATTCAAAGAACTGACTCATTAAAAAAGACTCTGATGCAGAGAAAGATTGAAGGCACAAGGAGAAGGGAACGACAGAGGATGAGATTGTTGGATGACATCACTGACCCAATGGATATGAGTTTGAGCAAGCTCCAGGAGATGCTGAAGAACAGTGAAGCCTGGCCTGATGCAGTCCATGGGGTCACAAAGAATCTGACACAACTGAGCAACTGAATAGCTTCATGAAAATTGTAAGAGACACTAGATGTAGTGTGGTACGCTGGATGTGATCCAAAACAGAAAGCAGAGACTGAGTTAATACAAAGGGATCCAAATAAATTACAAAATTTAGGTAATAATAATGTACCAGTATTGGTTGGTTCATCATAATAAATGCACATACCAATTCAAGATTGGGCTTTCCAGATGATGCTAATGGTTAAGAACCTACCTACCAATGCAGGAGATGTAGGAGCCCTGGGTTAGATTCCAGGGTTGTGAAGATCCCCTAGAGGAGGAAATGGCAACCCATTCCAGTATTTTTGCCTGGAGAATCCTGCAGACAGAGGAGTCTGGCAGGCTTCAGTCCACAGTGCCGCAGAGTCGGACATGACTGAAACGACTTAATATTCGATTACTATAGAGTAAAAGCTGGGTTTAAAGTGTATGAAAGCCCTCAGTACTCTCTTCACATTTTTTTCTATACATTTAAAAATGTTCTTAAAAATGAATTCTGTTTGAAAAAGTCATTAGATAGTATAACTCATGTGAGATGGTTGAAAATCAAATGACTGATCAGAAATGATGATTTGCTTGTCATGGGACCTCATGCAGAATGCCAAACTTGTGAGCATGGTTAGGTAACAAAATAGACCGAGGAGATCCCAGGTTTAAGATCACTGAGGGGGATTTTGAAGGGGATGGACTACAAAAATAACACAGCGACCTATTTAATTAAATATAATTTATATTTGTGTGTGTACCATAGTGTGTTAGTTTCTTAGTCACATCCAACTCTTTGCAACTCCATGGACTGTAGCCCACCAGGGTCCTCTGTCCAAGAAAGTCTCCGGACAAGAATATTGGAGTGGGTTGCCATTCCTTTCTCCAGAGGATCTTCCCAACCCAGGGATGGAATCAGAGTCTCTTGCATTGCAGGCCATTTCTTTACCATCTGAGCAAGCAGGGAGATCCAAATAAGTATAATAATACCCAATATAACATAGGTTTGAACTGTGCAGGTCCACTAATATGCAAAATTTTTTCAATAAATACTACAGTAGTACTACAAGGATCTTTGTGGTTGATTGAATCTTTAAATGTGGGACCCCTGCCCTGGATGATGAAGGAGCCAACTGAAAATGCTGGGCTTCCTTAGTGGCTCAGATGGTAAAGAATTTGCCTACAGTGCAGAAAACTCAGCTTCTATCCTTGGGTGGGGAAGATCCTCTGGAGCAAGGAATGGCAACCCACTCCAGTACTCTTGCCTGGAGAATTCCTTGGACAGAAGATCCTGGTGGGCTACAGTCCATGGGATTACAAAGAGGCTGACATGACTGAATGACTAACACTGTGAATTTGTATGAAGATTTTCAACAGCACTTCTTTCCTGATGTACACACAGTTCAGTGGTCAGCTATAGTATTAGATGATACCTAACTTGACACTTTGGGATGAAATTTATAATTTCTAAGCATAAAGAGAGTACCTTATATACTTATATAACAAGAGCAAAGCAATTTAAAGGAAATAATCCCTCAACTTAGATTTCTTTCAAACTACAGGTCCCCAACATCTCTTTTCTTAGCCCTTTTACTTTAGAAAACTTTAGATTCTTCCTCTGCCACTTTAAGATTTAAAATTTTACCACCCAAGAATGCCTTCTCAAGGCCTTGACAACCATCCCTTGAAAACATAATCATCAACTAGAGGATAGACTTCCCTCTTTTCTGGAGTCTTCATGTATGGATGGGGTCTAACTGATTTCCTAATATGCTCCAATACTTTTTTGTTAGTTCATACCTGTGCTTAAAATCTCTCTGGCCTTTTGCTTCTGTAGGGTATAGTTCAACCTGACTTCACTTTTGCAATAATGCTAAATAAAACTTTCCTTGCCTATCTATCTGCTCTGGTTCAATTCTTCATTTAGAGAATATGAATAAGATTTTAAGAAGATATGATGAATTGTTGAAGGCAAAAGATACTGAATCTAGACTTATATTCACCTATAATTACATATTTGACTATGAAAATCAAATAAAAACATTTGCAACCACATAACAACTTTGAAAAAATTCATGAAGGCCACATACTCAAAAAAGGAACCTTAAAGAGATATTTCAGCAAAGCAAAAAAGATATTTCAAGAACAAATGTAAATGTAAATTAGAATAAAATAGTTAATTCTAAAATACTATTGATAATGCTTATAAAATATACTCTACCAGTTATATTTAACCATAAAATAGATTAAATATAATACAAAAGTATAAATGCAACCTAGGAAAATGTCAGGTAATTTTTAATGCACTTGGGAGATGAAATAGGAAACAGAAAATTGTTTTAATAGCATATTAATATGAGAATAACATTTAGGGAATATTTAAGAATAGTGTTTCTTAAAAATACAAGGTTGGCCTTACACAGACAATACAAGGGTAACAAAACATTTTCAAAGTCTGTTTTACAAAGGAATGACAAAGGAAGAAATGAGATGAAACAACCTATTAAGAAATTAAAATAAAAGTACAACAGTCTTTTGTTGAAAACAAGAAAAAAGATAAAGAGAATGAGTAGAAAGTAGAAAAACATATCAGTAAGTAAAACATAAAGCTCACAAAACACATTGGCAATGGGAATGAATAGCCAAGTCAGAGAAGGATTATCAGATCAGATCAGATCAGATCAGTTGCTCAGTCGTGTCCGACTCTTTGCGACCCCATGAATCGCAACACGCCAGGCCTCCCTGTCCATCACCAACTCCAGGAGGTCACTCAGACTCACATCCATCGAGTCAGTGATGCCATGCAGCCATCTCATCCTCTGTCGTCCCCTTCTCCTCCTGCCCTCAATCCCTCCCAGCATCAGAGTCTTCTCCAATGAGTCAACTCTTCGCATGAGGTGGCCAAAATACTGGAGTTTCAGCTTGAGCATCATTCCTTCCAAAGAAATCCCAGGGCTGATCTCCTTCAGAATGGACTGGTTGGATCTCCTTGCAGTCCAAGGGACTCTCAAGAGTCTTCTCCAACACCACAGTTCAAAAGCATCAATTCTTCGGCGCTCAGCCTTCTTCACAGTCCAGCTCTCACATCCATACATGACCACAGAAGGATTATAACTGTGACCAAATACATGAAAGCATGTTTGCTCTAATAATGTTGCCGTAGTTCAGTTGGTAAGTCGTCTCCGAATCTTTGTGACCCCATGCACTGCAACATGCCAAGCGTCCCTGTCCTTTACTATCTCCCAGTTCTGTTCAGTTCAGTTAAATAGCTGTGTCCAACTCTTTGCAACCCCATGGACTTCAGGATGCCAGGCCTCCCTGTCCATCATCAAATCCTGGAGCTCACTCAAACTCATGTGCATTGAGTTGGTGATGCCATTAAACCATCTCATCCTCTGTGATTCCATTCTCCTCTGGCCTTCAATATTTCCCTGCATCAGGGTCCTTTCAAATGATTCAGTTCTTCATGTCAGGTGGCCAAAGTATTGGAGCTTCAGCTTCAGCATCAGTCCTTCCAATGATTATTCAGGACTGATTTCCTGTAGGATTGACTGGTTTGAAAACCTTACAGTCCAAGGGACTCTCAAGAGTCTTCTCCAACACCACAGTTCAGAAGCATCCATTCTTTGGTTCTCAGCTTTCTTTATACTCCAACGTTCATATTCATACATGACCACTGGAAACACCAAAGCTTTGACTAGACGGACCTCTGTTGGCAAAGTGATATCTCTGCTTTTTAAAATGCTGTCTAGGTTGGTCATAGCTTTTCTTCCAAGGAGCAAGTGTCTTTTAATTTAATGGATGCATGCACCATCTGCAGTGGTTTGGGGGCTCAAAAAAATGAAGTATCTCACAGTTTCCATTGTTTCCCCATCTATTTGACATTAAATGGTGGGACCAGATGCCATGATCTTAGTTTTCTGAATGTTGAGTTTTAAGCCATCTTTTCCACTCTCCACTTTCACTTTCATCAAGCGGCTCTTTAGTTCTTTTTCACTTTCTGCTGTAAGGGTGGTGTTATCTGCATATTTGAGGTTATTGATATTTCTCCCGGCAATCTTAATTCCAGTTTCTGCTTCATCCATCCCAGCGTTTCTTATGATGTACTCTGCATAGAAGTTAAATAAGTAGGGTGACAGTATACAGACTTGAGATATTGTTTTCCTATTTGGAACCAGTCTGTTGTTCCATGTCCAGTTCTAACTGTTGCTTCCTGACCTGCATATAGGTTTACCAGGAGGCAGGTAAGGTGGTCTGGTTTTCCACCTCTTGAAGATTTTCTCTTGAAGAATGGTCTAGTAGGGAAAACCACTAGACCATTCAGTTCAGTTCAGTTCAGTTCAGTCTCTCAGTCCTGTCAAACTCTTTGCGACCCCATAAATCACAGCACGCCAGGCTTCCCTGTCCATTACCAACTCCCAGAATCCACCCAAACTCATGTCCATCAAGTCGGGGATACCATCCAGCCACATCATCCTCTGTCGTCCCCTTCACCTGCCCCCAATCCCTCCCAGCATCAGAGTCTTTTGCAATGAGTCAACTCTTTGCATGAGGTGGCCAAAGCACTGGAGTTTCAGCTTCAGGATCAGTCCTTCCAATGAACACCCAGGACTGATCTCCTTTGGGATGGACTGGTTGGATCTCCTTGCAATCCAAGGGACTCTCAAGAGTCTTATCCAATGCCACAGTTCAAAAGCATCAATTATTTGGTTCTCAGCCTTCTTCACAGTCCAACTCTCACATCCAAACATGAACACAGTAAAAACCATAGCCTTGACTAAATGGACCTTTGTTGGCAAAGTAATATCTTTGCTTTTCAATATGCTATTTAGGTTGGTCATAACTTTCCTTCCAAGGAGTAAACATCTTTTAATTTCATGGCTGCAATCACCATCTTCAGTGATAATGGAGCCGAAAAAAAAAAAAAAAAAAAAGTCTGACACTGTTTCCACTGTTTCCCCATCTATTTCCCATGAAGTGATGGGACCAGATGCCATGGCCTTAGTTTTCTGAATGTTGAGCTTTAAGCCAACTTTTTCACTCTCCACTTTCACTTTCATCAAGAGGCTTTTTAGTTCCTCTTTACTTTCCTACCATAAGAGTGGTGTCATCTACATATGTGAGGTTATTGATATTTCTCCCGGCAATCTTGATTCCAGCTTGTGCTTCTTCCAGCCCAGGATTTCTCATGATGTACTCTACATATAAGTTAAATAAGCAGGGTGACAATATACAGCCTTGACATACTCCTTTTCCTATTTGGAACCAGTCTGTTGTTCCATGTCCAGTTCTAACTGTTGCTTCCTGACTTGCATATAGGTTTCTCAAGAAGCAGGGAAGATGATCTGGTATTCCCATCTCTTTCAGAATTTTCCAACAGTTTATTGTGATCCATACAGTCAAAGGCTTTGGTATAGTCAATCAAGCAGAAATAGCTGTTTTTCTGGAACTCTCCTGCTTTTTCCATGATCCAGCAGATGTTGGCAATTTGATCTCTGATTCCTCTGCCTTTTCTAAAACCAGCTTGAACACCTGGAAGTTCGAGGTTCACTTATTGCTGAAGACTGGCTTGGAGAATTTTGAGCATTACTTTACTAGCCTGTGAGATGAATGCAATTGTGCAGTAGTTTGAGCATTCTTTGGCATTGCCTTTCTTTGGGATTGGAATGAAAACTGACCTTTACCAGTCCTGTGGCCACTGCTGAGTTTCTCAAATTTGCTGGCATATTGAGTGCAGCACTTTCACAGCATCATCTTTCAGGATTTGGAATAGCTCAACTGGAATTCCATCACGTCCACTAGCTTTGTTCATAGTGATGCTTTCTAAGTATGACTTAAATCAAATCCCTTATGGTTATACAGTGGAAGTGACAAAAAGATTCAAGGGAATAGATCTGATAGACAGAGTATCTTGAGAACTATTGATGGAGGTTCATGACATTGTTGGAGAAGGCAATGGCACCCTACTCCAGTACTCTTGCCTGAAAAATCCATGGATGGAGGAGCCTGGTGGGCTGCAGTCCATGGGGTCGCTAAGAGTCAGACAAGACTGGGCAACTTCACTTTCACTTTTTACTTTCATGCATTGGAGAAAGAAATGGCAACCTACTCCAGTGTTCTTGCCTGAAGAATCTCAGGGACAGGGAAGCCTGGTGGGCTGCCGTCTTGGAGTCGCACAGAGTTGGACACGACTGAAGTGACTTAGCAACAGTAGCAGCAGCAGCATGCCATTGTACAGGAGGCAGTGATCAATACCATCCCCAAGGGGGAAAAAAGGGAAAATGGTGTCTGAGGAGGCCTTACAAATAGTTATGAAAAGATGAGAAGTGAAAAGCAAAGAAGAAAAGGAAAGCTATACTCATTTGAATACAAAGTTCCAAAGAATAGCAAGGAGAGATAAGTAAGCCTTCTTTGATGATCAGTGCAAAGAAATAGAGGAAAACAATAGAATAGGAAAGACTAGAGATCACTTTAAGAAAATTAGTGATACCAAGGAAACATTTCATACAAAAATGGGCACAATAAAGGACAGAAATGGTATGGACCTAACAGAAGCAGTAGATATTAAGCAGAGTCTGCAATACACAGAAGAACTATACAAACAAGATTTTCATGACTCTGATAATCACAATGGTATGATCACTCACCTAGAACCAGACATCCTGCAATGTGAAGTAAAGTAGGCCTTAGGAACCATCAGGGGAGCAAAGCTAGTGGAGGTGATGGAATTCCAGTTGAGCTCTTTCAAATGCTACAAAACAATGCTGTGAAACTGCTACAATAAACATGCCAGCAAATTTGGAAAACTCAGCAATGGCCACAGGACTGGAAAAGGTCAGTTTTCATTCCAATCTCAAAGAAAGGCAATGCCAAAGAATGCTCAAACTACCACACAATTGCAATCATTTCATACACCAGCAAAATAATGCTCAAAATTCTCCAAGTCAGGATTCAATGGCATGTGAACCGTAAACTTCCAGATGTTCAAGCTGGAATTAGGAAAGGCAGAGGAACCACAGATCAAATTGGCAAGATCCATTGAATCATTGAAAAAACAAGAGAGTTCCAGAAAAATGTCCACTTCTGCTTTGTTGACTATGCCAAAGTTTTTGACTGTGTGGATCACAACAAACTGTGGAAAATTCTTCAACAGATAGGAATACCAAATCACCTTACCTGCATCCTGAGAAATCTGTATTCAGGTCAGGTAGCAACAGTTAGAACTGGACATGGAATACCAGACTGGTTCCAAATCTGGAAACAGCATGTCAAGGCTGTATATTGTCACCCTGCTTATTTAACTTATATGCAGAATACATCATGAGAAACACTGGGCTGTATGAAGCACAAGCTGGAATCAAGACTGCCAGGAAAAATATCAATAACCTCAGAAATGCAGTTGACACCACCCTTATGGCAGAAAAAGAAAAGGAAGTAAAGAGCCTCTTCATGAATAGGAAAGAGGAGAATGAAGAAGTTGGCTTAAAATTTAACATTTAGAATACTAAGATCATGGCATCCAGTCCCATCACTTCATGGTAAATAGATGGGGAAATGATGGAAAGAGTGACGTACTATTTTTTTGGACTCCAAAATCACTGCAGATGGTGCATGCAGCCATGAAACTGAAAGAAATTTGCTCCTTGGAAGAAAAATTATAACCAAACTAGACAGCATATTAAAAAGTAGGGACATACCTTTGCCAACAATGTCCCATCTAGTCAAAGCTATGATTCTTTCACTAGTTCTGTATGAATGTAAGCTTTGGACTATAAATAAAGCTGAGCAAAGCAGAATTGATGCTTTCTAATATAGTGTTGGAGAAAACTCTTGAGAGTCCCTTGGACTGCAAGGAGTTCCAACCAGTCCATCCTAAAGGAGATCATTCCTGAATATTCATTGGAAGGACAGATGCGGAAGCTGAAACTCAAGTACTTTAGCCACCTAATGCGAAGACCCGACTCATTATAAAAGACCCTGATGCTGTTAAAGATCAAAATTGGGAGGAGAAGGGGAAGACAAAGAATGAGATGGTTAAATGGCATCACCGACTCAATGGACATGAGTTTCAGTAAGCTCTGGCAGCTTGTGATGGACAGGGAAGCCTGGTGTGCTGCAGTCTATGGGGTCTCAAAGAGTCAGACAGGACTGAGTGACTGAACTGAACTGAAGAATTTTCTAGTCTTTGCTGTGATCCACACAGTCAAAGGCTTTCGCATAGTCAGTAAAGCAGAAGTGGCAATTTTTCTTGAACTGTCTTGCTTTTTTGATAATGCAACAGATATTATAGGCCATTTGATCTCTGGTTCCTCTGCCTTTTCTAAATATAGCTTGAACATCTGGAAGTTCACAGTTCACATACTGTTGGAGCCTGACTTGAAGAATTTTGAGCATTACTTTGCTAATGTGTAACATGAGGGCAATTGTGCGGTAGTTTGAACATTCTTCGGCATGACCTTTCTTTGGGATTGGAATGAAAACTGACCTTTTCCCATTAAGAAAGGGTCCAAAATGTAATACTTGGGTGCAGTCTCAAAAATGACAGATTGATCTCTGTTTCCAAGGCAAACCATTCAATATAACAGTAATACAAGTCTATGCCTCGACCAGTAATGCTGAAGAAGCTGAAGTTGAACAGTTCTATGAACACCTAGAAGACTTTCTAGAACTAACACCCAGTAAAGATGTCCTTTTCTTCATAGGAGACTGGAATGTAGAAGTAGAAAGACTATAGATACCTCGAGTAATAGGCACATTTGGCCTTGGAGTACAAAATGAAGCATGGCAAAGATTAACAGAGTTTTGCCAAGAGAATGCACTGGTCATAGCAAAGACCCTCTTCCAGCAACACAATAGAAAACTCAACACATGGACTTACCAGATGGTCAATTCTGAAATCAGATTGATTATATTCTTTGTAGCCAAAGATGGAGAAACTCCATACAGTCAGAAAAAAACAAGATTGGGAGCTGACTGTGGCTCAGATCATGAAGTCCTTATTGCCAAATTCAGACTTAAATGGAAGAAAGTAGGGAAAATCACTAGATCATTCAGTTATGACCTAAATCAAATCACTTACGTTTATAAAGTGGAAGTGACAAACAGATTCAGGGATTAGACCTGATAGACAGAGTACCTGAAAAGCTCTCTCCCAGAGTTTGCAAACTCATGTCCATTGAGTCAGTGAAAACAGCAAATTAAAACGTCAACATTTGACGAAAGGTAAAAGTAAATAAAAGACAATTTTCTACTCTTGTTCATAGGATAAGTGATAGAATGTCACTTCCGTGATTTTTCTAATGGTTGTAAACTGATGTAGAGTTTGTGCAAGACAATTTGTCTAGATTATATCAAAATTTATAATGTGTCTATTCTATGTCCCAGAAATTTCCTTTCTAGGGATCTAATATACAGAATTATGTACACACTTGCAGAAAGTTATTGATATTGTTAGTCTGAGTATAAAAAATGGAAATCACTCAAAGTTTATTAATGAAAGCATCACCTTATTTCTTTTGTTTACTTATAAAATATGGCATAATACAGTTGCTGTACATAATAAAATAAAGCTTGATATGATGCAATAACTGTATGGTCACTTTTTAAAGCAGAATGTAGAACTAATTTTAATATTTGGTTCTTATTTTTTAACAATTGCTCTTATTCATAGATATACACCCACAGAACACATGCACACAATCATATGTACATAGACAAAAAAGAATTGTCTAAATACCAAATGGTTGATATTGATTAATCATGGTGAGATTTATATGTTTGGGAAAGCATTAAGAAGCAAGTTCTTTCTATATCATTTGAATTATTTTATGACACTGATATTTCTATGGCTAAAAAGTGAAAAAAACTGTTTGAACAACAGTAAGCTCACTATAACATAATGAGAACGTTTGTGTATATACACAACATAAATGCTCTTGTGCTCTTTCTGAATAGATGGATGGCATATTGACCTAAAGACGATTTCAAAGCGGTATTATGCATTATGTAAAACATTTTGTAAATTAGTATAGAAATTAAAATGTCATATGAAGCATTGTTTTATGGGAAGTTACTTCTAAATTATCAAACTAAAGATAAAACTTTGGTTCATACAACACATAATAGTTCATCACTCCATGATTGAAGTAATTTTCAAAATGTGTTTCTCTCAACCAAGTTCATGTAATTCTGGATTTTTTTTTTCTTTTTTAACTTAGTTTTGCTTAATGTTTATCTACTTTTTTTGGGGGGTGCGTTAGGGAGTATCTTATGGGTTCTTTATATATTTATGTCCTTATGTTTTACTTCAAAGGAAGAAAACATAATGCTTCGTTCTTCAATCATATTATGAAAAATAGATAACTTATTATTTTGGACAAAGACCTTCTTTGGGTTATACACTTTGATTTCACACAAAGTGCTTGCTCATTGTTTTTGTCTGTTTATTAAAGTATAGTTGATGTACAATATATATTACATGTGTACAATATAGTGATTCACAATTTTAAGGGATATACTCCATTTATATTTATTATAGAATATTAGTGATATCCCCCAATATATACGATAGATTGTACAATGCATTCTTGCAGCTCATTTGATACATAATTGTTTGAAACTTTTAGTCCTCTATCCCTTTATAGCACCAACGCCCTCCCCTCTCCCTACTGGTAACCACTGTTTGCTTCCCTATAACTGTGAGTCTGTTTATTTTTTGATGTTTTCACTAGTTTGTGTGCTTTTTAGATTCTACAACCAAGTGCTATCATACAGGATTTATCTTTCACTGTCTGACATTTCACATAGCATAGTACCCACTAAGTCTATCCATGTTGTTGCAAATGGCAAAATTTTATTCTTTGTGTGGCTGAGTAATATTCCATTGTGTGTATGTGTGTGTATATGTATATATATATATATATATATATCATATCTTCTTTATCTATAACTATATCTATGTATATCACATCATCTCTATCCATTAGTTTATTAACGGACACTTAGTTTGCTTCCGTACCTTGGCAATTGTAAATAATGCTGCTTAGAACAATAAGGTGCATCCATTTTTTCAGCTTGGCATTTTCCGTGGACTTTCTGGGCCATTGGTATTTCTATTTTTAATTTTTGATAAATTTCTATACTGTCATCCACACTGGTTGCACCGATTTACATTCCATCAACAGTGTGCAAGCATTGCCCTCTTCTCTATATCCGCACCAATATTTACTATTTGTATTCTTTTTGATGGTAGCAATTTGGTCAGGTGTGAGGAGCTTTGATTTGCATTTGACTAACGATCACTGTTCCTGAGCATCCTTTTATGTGAAAGCTGGCCATCTGTGTGTCCTCTTTGGAAAAATGTCTGTTCAGACCTCTGCCCATTTTTTAATTGGGATGCTTTGTTTATCAGTGTTGGGCTGTAAGAGCTGTTTATGTATTTGGTCTATACCATTTGAAAATATTTTCTTCTCTTCAGTAGATTTTCTTTTCATTTTATAGATAGTTTCCTTTGTTGTGTGAAAGCTTTTAAGTTTAATTAGGACCAGATGGTTTCACAGGTGAATCCTACCAAACATGTAGCAAAGAGTCAGCAATTATTCTTCTCACACTCTGCCAAAAATAGCAGAGGAATGAACACTTATGAATTCATTCTATGAAGGCAGCATCACTTGATTCCTAAACCAGACAATGATTTCACAGAAACAGAAAACCATAGGTCAATGCCATTGATGAACATAGATGTAAAAATCCTCAACAAAATATTAGCACACTAATCCAACAATACATTAAAAGGATCATACACCACAATCAAGTGAAATTTATCCCAGGATAAAGGATTTTTCAAAATTCACAACTCAATCAATTCAATACACCACATTAACAAATTCAAGAATAAAAATTATATAATCATCTAAATAGATGCAGAAAAATCGTTTGACAAAATTCAACATCTATGTATGATAAAAATTCTCCAGAAAGTGGTCATACAGCTAACATACCTCAACAGAAGAAAGGCCATATATGGCAAACCCACAGCTTACATCATACTCAATAGAAAAAAGTGAAAGCATTTGCTCTAAAATCAGGAATAAAACAAGAATGCCCACTCTTTCTTTTGGTTTGAATTTTATTTCATTCAAAGGATAAAAGATTAAAGCTTAAAAAGACAAGAAATTTTCTCTTCTTTCCCCCTTGGAATTGCTTTTTGGATCCCTTGTGTCTTTTATGGAATTTGAGGATATGAGTCAAAATTCAAAACACCACACTTTCTTGTGCTCTTAGCAAAACTCTCACCAGAAGTATTTGAAGCTTTGACAGTGGGAAGCTACCCATTTATACTGTCAGCCTTATTCAGAAAAATGGAAAAAAAAAATGCCTTTATTCAAAGAAGAAACTATATTTGCCACTGAGCATTATTTTCATTCTTTATTCAAAAGTGTTAAGTCTAATGTGCCCTCTTATGTCCATGCCTATGAGAATATAGTTTTATCTATTAACTCCCTCAGAAAGAAGCCAACTGCAAGGTTATATGCAGACAGCCACTAACCACAGTCCAAAGAATTCTGAGGTACAAACTATGTGGTAGGAAAATTACAGGTGTTCCGTGCTGATAAAGATTCAATCCCAGGGGCTTCTCTCTCTACCTCCTAGAGAAACAGTTTTTTTTGTTTGTTTTTTCGTAGTTCCAAATTGTTTCTAAAACCAACAGAGGTAGGATTGTTGCCAAATATTCAAAAAATGGTTAAAGTTACATTGTGAGAAACATTTTTTAAAATTTATTTATTTTAACTGGAGGCTGATTACAATATCATGAGGGCTTTGGCCGTACATCAGTATTATTGGCCACTGGCATATGTGTCCCCTCCATCCTGTAAACCCCCGTCACCCTCCCCACCCCATCCCTCTAGGTCATCACGGAGCACTGACTTTGCGTGCCCTGCATCAAGCATCAGACTCCCACTGGCTACCTATTTTTTTTTAAGTATAAAAGATAAAAGGAAAATTCTTCTCAACACTTTCCTAAGGGAATAATTATTAGTGGTTTGGTATGAAAAATCACAGATTTGTATTTAGGCACAGACAGATTGGCAGATTGACAATCACAGTCACAGAGTAGTAATACTAGTGATCAGAACTTAAACACAGCCAAGGCAGGGGGAAAGGAGAATCTGAAAATCCTTTAAAACCGATCTGTAGGGTGAAAACAAGAGCTTTTACCCCAGTCTGCACTTGGAACAAGCTGCCTAGAATACTAGATTGTTTGAGAATCTTAAAGGCCTAAGAGAAAACATTCACATAGAGGTAGTGTCATTTTTTGTGGAATAAAGAAAATCCTTTGTGTTTTTGGGGGTAGAGGGAGTGTGTTAGTTCTAGAAGGTCTTGTAGGTCTTCATAGAAGCATTCAACTTTAGCTTCTTTGGGACAATCATATATGGATATGAGAGATGTACCATAAAGAAGGCTGAGCATCGAAGAATTGATGATTTTGAGATGTGGTGTTGGAGAAGACTGTTGAGAGTCCTTTGGACTGCAAGGAGATCCAACCAGTCCATTCTGAAGGAGATCAGCCCTGGGATTTCTTTGGAAGGAATGATGCTAAAGCTGAAGCTCCAGTACTTTAGCCACCTCATGCAAAGAGTTGACTCTTTAGAAAAGACTCTGATGCTGGGAGGGATTGTGGGCAGGAGGAGAAGGGGCCGACAGAGGATGAGATGGCTGGATGGCATCACTGACTCGATGGATGTGAGTCTGAGTGACCTCCGGGAGTTGGTGATGGACAGGGAGGCCTGGCGTGCTGCAATTCATGGGGCTTGAAAGAGTCGGACACGACTGAGCGACTGAACTGAACTGAACTGATTCTATCTAGTCCTACAACAAGCAGAATGTGGCAAATGTGGTGTTGAAGGACTTACAAGGCCAGGTAGAAAGACCATCTAATTCTGTCTTAGGACTCTTCTTCCAGGTTCAGTGACCACGCAATGAAATTTTCATGGCACTTGCAGAGGCCCCTCTGATGGACATTCCCAGCTGGTCTCCCAACTGATAAACAGCACCAACTGCAACCCATACAAATAAGCCTTCTTGGACATTCTATAAAATTAAACTTTCAGGTGAATTTATTGCAGTCACTAACTGCAGCTTCATGGCGAACAGCAGGCAATTTCAGACAACTCACAGAATCATGAAGAATCACAATAAATTACTGTTCTAAGGCATTGAATTTGGGGATGTATATGGGTTCCTATGTCAATTTCAATGTAACAGAGCAGGAATGCTCCTCACCTATTATCAAGCAATTCTTGGACACTGAGAATTTAATTCAGTTCCAACACTATCTGTCTACCCAAAGAAAGTGTCAGACTCCACAGGTTGGATATTTAGTCCTACAAGAATGTAAAGATTCCAACCTCCTCCTCCTTCAGTTTGATTAATTTTATAGAGAGACTCATAGAACTCAGAGAACATTTTACTTACTAGAGCACCAGTTTATTATAAAAGAATATAATTAAGGAATGGACTTCCCTGGCCCAGTGGTAAAGAATCTGCTTGCCAATGAAGGAGACGCAGGTTTCCCTTGATCAGGAAGATACCCCGGAGAAGAAAATGGCAACCCACTTTGGTATTTTTGCCTGGGAAATCCAAAGGACAGAGAAGACTAGTAGGCTACAGTTACTGGGGTTGCAAAAGTGTTGGTCACAACTTAACAAAACAGTAGCAATGATTAAGGGACAGCCAAACAGAAAAGCTTCATGGGGCGTTGGTGATTGAGTCCACCTCCTGCCTGCCTTGCCAGAAGGTCAGTTACTAGAAATAAAATTTGCAACTCTCTAATCACAGTCCTCAGCCTTAGGTGACCTAGGAACATCCTGAAAATCACTTCATTAAGATAACAAAAGGCATCTTTATGGCTCCCATCACTTAGGTAATTCTATGTGCCAGAAATGGAACTGAAGACTAAATATATGTTTCTTATTAAAAATTGCAGTAACAAAAGATGACTGCTTATTGCAGCAATATATGGCTGAAATGCCAGAATACATTAAATATTTTGAGAAAAAAGGAAGAAAGATGAAAACAAACAAACAAAAAATAAAAACAATAAAATACAGAACACTTAGAAACACATTGGCACTGTTGGGAATCAGAATAGCAGTGAACTGATCAAAGGTAACTCTAGGAATGAAAAGATAATGAAATAATGTCTTCAAATTTCTTTGTAAAAATTATTTTTATCCGAGAATTTTATATCACTTAAACTAGTAAAAAATGTGAAAGCTAAAAAGAAAATGCAAAACCTGTTTTAAGCACACAAAGCCTCAAAATAGTCACTTCCCAAACATGTCCAGTGAAACATTTAATTAAGGGATACATGGAGGCGGGAAGGGAAAACAACCAGGACACTATATGTAAGTCGAAACACCAAAACACTCTGGCTGGCCTGAAGTATCACCAAAGCAAAGAATCAGGAGATAAAGGGTATCAGAAATACGATCTATAGAAAAGGGGGAAAAAAAACCAGCTAATGAATCTCCTGAAACTGTCTTGATTTTAGAAGGAGCACTGATGGGTTTATGATGGCTGTTTTGGGCTACTTGGGCATTGCTGTGATTGTTCAGTCTCTCTAGCCGTGTTTTCATGGACCACAACGCTAGGCTTCGCTGTCCTTCACTATCTCCTGGAGTTTGCTCAAATTCATGTCCATTGAGTCGATGATGCCATCCAACCATCTCATTCTCTGTCACCCCCTTTTCATCCGGCCCTCAAAATAATGATGAGTTCATAGAAAGAAATACTTCTGTATGATTTGATATATATACTGACTACTAACTGAAAAATAATTGAGACATAAATACATATGGAAGAGATCAAAAGACGTAGAGATGGAATAACAGAGTTAAATCCAGTTGAGTTTTTGTCCTTTGACAGAAAGTGAGTAATGAATACCTAACACTAACCAGTCCATATAGAACTTACGTAAATCTCAAATTCATAATTTAGAAGTAAATGAGAGAGGGCGTGTTGTCAACAAAGATGAACGTGAGTGCTTCTGTGACTCTGGGGGATGCAAGAAAGTTGTGATAGGAAACAGTTTCTGCTGTTTTGTTATGAAATATTTAATATTAATTGGCTTTATTGTGCAAATTTTATTAAAGGTATGACTTAGGTGCCCAGAAGAAAAATCTTTAAAAGTAAAAATCTTTGAACTGTTTTATGCTTTAAATGCAAATAAATACCCAAATGTACAAACTAATAACCCAAGGAAAGAAGTGCATGAAAGAGTTCTTTGAGGCAACAACGTATCGTGTCCCACAATTTTTAATATTTGTCCATCTGATAGGTAGAGAATAGAAACAGGACGTTAACCTAATTTACATTTGCTCCATCATTACTGAATTTGGACCTCTTTTTCAATGTTTACTGGCAGGTTTTCACCCAGAAAATTTCTGGTTAATTTCATCTTCTGACTTTCTATTGAGTCACTTATCTTTGGGGGTAAACCTGTGAGTGTAGGTGTAGGTTTTACTTCAGTTCTCAATAGCTTCCTATCCTGTTTGTGTTTTTATTTCTTAACAGATATATAAAACCCCACTCCACTAAATTTTATTTTTTCTAACTTTTTGACTAAACCCTTATTATTTCTCATTTTTATTTCTTCTCTTCCAGCTACCTGGAAGTCAAAAACTTGCCTGTGATTCTTGCAGAATGGTTCAAACAGCTACATTGCATGGTGTCCATAAGAAAAAGTGATGCATAGGTGGAATACACACATAGAAAATTTAATACGATAAGTTTGTACGTATTAAATTTAATACGATAAGTTAAATACGATAAGTTCCCTTGCCACTCTCCCATCTGTGTCCTATTCTCTTTTCCCTGCTTGATAGGCATAGAGGGAAAAATGAGCAAATCTATCCTTTAAGACAAAACAGAAGAATGAATTATTTATCTTCTCAGTCTTTTTTAATTATCATTTTTATGGAGTGTAACTGCTTAACAATTTTGTCTTATTTTCTGCTGTACATCAAAGAGAATCAGCCATATGTATATGTATGTATATACATCCCTTCTCTCTTGGACCTCCCTCCCACAGCCCCAATCTCACCCTTCAAGATAATCACAGAGCACCCAGCTGAGTTCCCTGTGCTATACCACACATAGAGTTAAAGTGAAGTCGCTCAGTCGTGTCCGACTCCTTGCGACCCCGTGGACTGTGGCCTACCAGGCTTCTCCGTCCATGGCATTCTCCAGGCAAGAATACTGGAGTGGGTTACCATTTCCTTCTCCAGGGGATCTTCCCAACCCAGGGATCAAACCTGAGTCTCCCACATTGGAGGCAGACACTTTAACCTCTGAGCCACCAGGGAAGACTATACTATACTACACATATAGCACTATCTCTTTTACACAAAGTAATGTTATTTATTTCAAACCTAATTTCCCAGTTTATCCCACCCTCCTGACTCCCCTCACCCATGTCCACACATCCATTTTCTACATCTGTGTCTCTATTCCTGCCCTGAATCTGGGTTCATTTGTACCATTTTTCTAGATTTCACATATAAGCATTAATACACAATATTTGTGTTTCTCTTTCTATTGCACTTCACTCTGTATGATGGATGCTAGGTCCATGAACATCCCTACAAATAACCCAATTTTGTTCTTTTATATCCTCTCACTCTTTTTAATCAACAACATTTCAGAAAGCAACTTTCTTAGAAGATATTTCTTTTAAAAAAATAAAAATTTTTTATATTTAAGGTGTACAACCTGATTAGTTGATGTACACATAAATTGTCAAATGATTACTACAGGTTTTGTGTATATATGGTGATAATGCTTAAGATCTACTCCCAATACATTTCAAGTATATGATACAACATTAATAACTAAAGTCATCACAGTGTAACTGGCTCTCTAGTACTTATTCATAAATAACTGGAACTCTGTACCCTTGGGCCAACATCTCCCATGTTTGGTTTTCGGATGCAAGTTTTTCCCTGCCTTTCCTTGTGCAGAGAAGAGGGAGAAAGCTTTCAAAGTGACAGACTTTGTGCTCCCCATAGAATCAAGTATTGGAAAATTCTCTATTCCTTTCCCTGAGATTCCTCCATATGGACTCAGGTGAGAGTGTGCACATTGCCAAGACCAACCTGGGGAGGCGTGGTAGGGATCTTATGTGCTTGGTGGGAGGGGAGGGGTGGTAGTGATATTAAGTGCTTGCTTGATATTTAGTCACAGAAATAAACATCTGCTCCCAAATGTCAGATCCCTTTTTAAAATGTTGCTTTAGTCCCATTTGTCATTACCATTGATCCCTATTTGGGTACTGGAAGGCAAGTGGAAAATGTCCATTCAATATAATGTTTAATACATGATTTAAGTGTGCAAACTCAATTTCAAAATGTGTAAATATCTTTTTTCCAACAGCATTGCCTTAGTTTAGGACCCTCTCCAAACAGGCCCTAAAATTAGGATTTGGGTGTTCCTGAGAGTCCCTTGGACTGCAAGAAGATCCAACCAGTCCATTCTAAAGGAGATCAGTCCTGGGTGTTCTTTGGAAGGACTGATGCTAAAGCTGATACTCCAGGACTTTGGCCACCACATGAGAAGAGTTGACTCACTGGAAAAGACTCTGATGCTGGGAGAGATTGGGGGCAGGAGGAGAAGGGGATGATAGAGGATGAGATGGCTGGATGGCATCACTGACTGGATGGACGTGAGTCTGGGTGACCTCCGGGAGTTGGTGATGGACAGGGAGGCCTGGCGTGCTGTGATCCATGGGGTCGCAAAGAGTCGGACACGACTGAGCGACTGAACTGAACTGAACTGAACTCTTTTAGTCACTTCAGGAAATCCCAGGAGGGGAATGTGCATGTGTGCTCAGTAGTTTTCAACCTTCTGTGGCCCCATGGACTGTAGCCCATCAGGTTCCTCTGTCCATGGGATTTCCCAGGCAAGAATACTGGAGTGGGTTGCCATTTTGTTCTCCAGGGAATCTTCCTGACCCAAGAATTGAATCTGCCTCTCTTATTTCTCCTGCAATGGTAAGGTGGATTCTTTACCACTAGTGCCACATAGGAAGACTAAGAGGAGCATAAATCAGTCCAAATATAGCAATGAATTTTTCATTTCTGGGTGACTTATTGCTCTGGGCTCCCACCACTGGAGACCCTCTGTGGACTCAACCACATGCCCCTCATCTTTGTTCCACTGTGGAATAGGGACAGGAAATGACATGCTCCCCTTAATGCTGTTTGCCATTCCTTGTTAGACCTGGGTGGATTCCAGGAGCATCAAATTGCAGCTTCTATAGGGTTGGCTTTCCCATTTGTTTAGCAAGTTTCCAAGGCACCAGCAAAGAAACAAAAAGGCTCTGGTATGTAAGAAATAAGAAGTTCTTAGATTTCCATCAACTCCCCACTCCACCTGTTGGTGAATTTAGAGGTAGACTGAGAGACTCTGGGTAGAATCACAACAGTATCAGCTGTAATAAAGCAATAGTCTTGCAACCACGTTTTTTCTGATTCCAAATTCAGTTGTCTGGGTTAAATTTCAATTACAGGAGAAAGACAGGTGGTTTCCACGGAAACCTCAGAAGCACAACAATACAGAAGAATTCAATCTTCCAAGCCTTTTATTTTTATTTTTGGTTTTCTTATTAGCAATTTAAATTTGAATAGCATGTATCTAATTGCCCAAAGTCCTGAATGGAAGGAAATAAACATTTCTTGTGTTAAAGTTATTTCTCATCTGTGGAGAAGGTGAAAAATTGACTAAATTGTCTTATGTTTCGATTCAACTAATCCAAACTGCTAACTGCTACTGCTACTGCTAAGTCGCTTCAGTCGTGTCCGACTCTGTGCGACCCCATAGACGGAAACTCACCAGGCTCCCCTGTCCCTGGGATTCTCCAGGCAAGAACACTGGAGTGGGTTGCCATTTCCTTCCCCAATGCATGAAAGTGAAAAGTTAAAGTGAAGTCACTCAGTCGTGTCCGACTCTTAGCGACCCCATGGACTGGAGCCTACCAGGATCCTCCGTCCATGGGATTTTCCAGGCAAAAGTACTGGGGTGGGGTGCCATTGCCTTCCCCAAACTGCTAAAGATTGTTGTTAAATTATCATAATATATGTTAGGACAGTTACATTGCAGTGAGTTCATAATTTTAGGCTACTATCCAGCAGGAAAAATCTTGGACAAGTTTTGGCCATTGATAAAAGCATTTTTGGTACTTCTTCATACCTGAAGGTGTCTCTTTCTCTGCTTATCGTCAAATAAGAATGTTCTGTAAGTAGCTTTGAAAGTGTATTTCCTAATTGAGTGAACATATTCCATAGATGATGTATCTACTGATAACTGTAGAATATTCATTAGCCCTAAAAATATAGGGAGAGTTAACCAAGGTTTGTGCTGTATATTTCTACTAAAGGAATTGTTCTGGTCCCATGAAAGAGCCAAGGAAACAAAACAAAAAAAAAAAAAAAAAAAAAAGAAGAAGAAAGAAAAGAAATGAATAAATGTGAGTACACACAGGAAGAGGAAAGAAATAATGATAACAATGATGTAAAGAAATGGAGAGACTCCTGCCCTGGGTATCTGAGGCCTTCAGAGACAATTTAGAATAATTGAAGAGTTGATGATGATGCTGCCTAGGAGAATAGAGATGGGGAACAATAACATAAAACAGTAAGAGACCTTGCTGTTTAAGATTCTCCTGATCCATAAACATGAAGACACCTCTTGTTATGAAGCATCCTTTGACTGTTTGACTGTCATGTTTGTGATGTTCTGATCTCTTGAAAACAATCTACAATATTAATGTAATTTAGATACATATATTTTCTGCTCATTATAACTTGTCAAAAGATGTTTGAGCTCTTAAGAGGCTATTGGAAATCTGAGTAACTTAGTGTCTCATAATTTCTGAGATGTGCCTAATTAAGTCTAAGTGGGAGATACTAAACAGTGAAGAGGATCCTTGAGGGTATTTCAAAAATAGATCAGGGATTCTTAGATCAGGAAGTGAGTAAGTTCATGACCCAAACTGAGGGACAGATAGAGGAACTACATTTGATGATAGACATAGGGAGTAAGTCTAGCATGATATTTATAAGAAGAAAACCATGGTTAGATTTGTAACTTGGAGTATGAATGGGAGTTTATACAAACCCAGAAGAATTTATAAAATAAACAAAAGGACTCTCTTGCCTCAGAAAGCAAATGAAGAAGAAAAAAAAAAAAAAGATTGAATTGTGAGCCAAAGCAAGAGACAACTTAAAAGGAAAACAATCTTTTTTTTGTTGTTTTTGTTGCTGAGATAAAGAGATAGTGAGAGTCACAATGGATTCTTAGATAGATTAAGCAGGGATTAAGGAAATGGCAACCCACTCCAGTACCCTTGCCTGGAGAATCCCATGGACAGAGGAGCCTGACAGGCTACAATCCACTGGGTCACAAAGAGTCAGACAGGACTGAACAACTAACACACACGGAGTTAGACTGATTCATTTATTCACTCAAAGACACTAATTAAGCAAATAACATGTGAAAAGTCTTTATCAGTCAAATCCAAAAACTGAGGCACCTCCAAGATGTCTTGTCAATGATGCATAGTTAAGTTCCAAATTGATTTCATTTCTACATTTTTGACATGTAAGTGGTTTATACCTTGATAAAGCTTCATATACTTAAAATCATTTTGTTTACTCATATTGAGGTAAGAGAGTGTTACTATAAATAACTAACTTCTAACAAAGAATTAGAGAGTCTACACTTTTGTAAAAGATCATTTCCATTTGCATTATCTATTTTATTAATAGGTCAATTCAGCTTAACCATTCTTTATAATTGGTTGAATTGAACTATATTGAATGATTTCTATGTTTCAGGCATTATGCTGGGCTAGGTACTGTAGATTTTGCCTGAAGATTAAATTAGGGTATTCGTTCCCAAAGCATGACATACAGAGGCAAACTTTTTTTTACGTACTATAATATGCTAAGTGTAATTATAGAGATATGCACAAGATATGATGATATCAAACACATTGTGAGGTGGGTCAAAGTAACACTGTTGTGGCATTTCAGATGATGAAATTGAAATTCAAGATATCAAATGACTGAAGCAGAGTCATGCTGATAATGAAAAACTGCCTGGCAAAGACAGTAGAAGGAACATCCTTCTGAGGACAAGTGTTCTTCATTGGATGAGTAATCTGATTTGTACATTTGTGCTCTATTAATTATGGATCCTGATACTTTTACCATGGAAAAAAAATGTTTTGAAAGAAAAGCTGTCACTTACATAAGATAAAAAGACACGGTCTTAGCAAACGTTGCCCCCAAACTTCTTACATTGGTTATTTGACCCATATTTGGCTTTGTTTTCTTCCTATGTTTGTCTATTCCTCTATCCCCTAAGGCTCTTTGTTGAAAGGTTTCACTGAAGAAGTTGGTTCAGTTCAGTCACTCAGTCATGCCAACACTTTGCGACCCCACGAATTGCAACACATCAGGCCTCCCTGTCCATCTCAACTCCCGGAGTTCACTCAAACTCATGTCCATCATGGTGGTGATGCCAACCAGCGATCTCATCCTCTGTCATCCCATTCTCCTCCTGCCTCCAATCCCTCCCAGCATCAGAGTCTTTTCTAAAGAGTCAGCTCTTCGCATGAGCTGGCCAAAGTATTGGAGTTTCAGCTTTAGCATCAGTCCTTCCAATGAACACCCAGGACTGATCTCAGTCCTTGTGGTCCAAGGGACTCTCAAGAGTCTTCTCCAACACCACAGTTCAAAAGCATCAATTCTTCAGCACTCAGCTTTCTTCACAGTCCAACTCTCACATCCATACATGACCACAGGAAAAACCATAGCCTTGACTAGATGGACCTTTGTTGGCAAAGTAATGTCTCTGCTTTTTAATATGCTGTCTAGGTTGGTAACTCTGCTAAATAACAACAGTAATGAAAGTATTTGTTTTCCCTGGGAATAAAAATAATTCCAACTTCCCTTTTTGATTGAAAAATTTAGTTTTGAAACTAATTTCACTTTCTGAGTTTGAAACAAATTCTAAGCAAAGGATTGCTTAGTTCTTTCTCCTGAAGTATCTGATAACCAAAGCCCCAATATCCAAGAAACACAATCATGACCTTTCTCTCTGGGACTCATGTCTGGATTTGTTTTGACAGCAACAGAATGGAGAAAATTATGTTGTACATGGATAATTCTTAGGACAACTTCCAGGGTCTGACACTAGATTTAGGAACACTTGAACATCAAATCTTAAATAATAAGTCTTAGCAACCAAAAGCTGAAAAGCTCAAAAGCCCTGTTTTAACTTTTTAGAAAATCATCTCCAACACTAAAATAAATGCTGGAGAATTATGTTCTCTCTGGGAAAAGTGAAGAAAAACAATTTCAAATAAAATATGAAGATACCTTTGTCTAAAATCTTCCTGGAAGTTTTTTTCTGCTTCTGTGGAACATGATTCAGGGCTTTAGTCAGTATCATGATCAGATCAGATCAGTCGCTCAGTCGTATCATGATGGATTAACTTAATTCAGGCAGGTCCTGTTCTCCCAACAAGCCACCCTTGGGTGGTTACATAAACTCACATTTAAATAAATATAAGTTGGAATTGTTTTTACTGGAGATATTTGTTCTTGGAGTTGGGTATCTCTTTGCAACTCCATGGACTATGCAGTCCATTTATTTGCCTAGGAGATTCTAAAATATCATATCTTAGTGGGAGGTAAAAATGGTTTATTGTCCTGTCAGTGACTGGAAACCTGTGTTAAAATACAAGTTTCTTGAGGCTGCTATTCCTTGAGTGTTTGGGGAAATGTTAATTGGATGGAAACTGGTATTATCATAACTCAGGAGCCTAAGCAGACCTCAGCAATTGCAGATGTCTCTATTTCAATGGAGACCTGACATACAACTTGAAAATAATATCTTAAGAGCTGTCATACCAGGTACAATGAGGTCTGCAAAGAAGTATAAACCAGTTCCTTGTCTCTAGGATGTTACAATCTTTGTGAGGAGACAACACATAAAAAAGAGTAAAATATAACAGAAAAAAAAATCCTATGTAGTGCATGTTACAAGTACAGCAAAACATGAGAGAGAGGGATTCTTATAGATTCAGATGTGGAGGAAAAGACAGAGAAGTGAAGGTTGAACTTGAGCAGCTGGGTTTCTAGTTGGTAGGATCTTCAAAGCCAGACTCACTAATCAATATACACTCCTTACAGTGAAGAATTGTTTTACAATCTTAAGTGAGAAGTTGATATTGAAAAAAAAAAATGTGCACATATGTGTGTAATGTATACATGTACCATATACATGTTTGTATATGTGTGTATTTACTATACATACATATGCTATATATATGGCATATGTTATTCTAATATATAGTAATATATAGTGAATATAGCTGGTTTTAGAAAAGGCAGAGGAACCAGAGATCAAATTGCCAACATCCGCTGGATCATCGAAAAAGCAAGAGAGTTCCAGAAAACATCTATTTCTGCTTTATTGACTATGCCAAAGCCTTTGACTGTGTGGATCACAGTAAACTATGGAAAATTCTGAAAGAGATGGGAATACCAGACCACCTGATCTGCCTCTTAAGAAATCTGTATGCAGGTCAGGAAGCAACAGCTAGAACTGGTCATGGAACAACAGACTGGTTCCAAATAGGAAAAGGAGTACGTCAAGGCTGCATATTGTCACCATGTTTATTTAACTTATATGCAGAGTACATCATGAGAAATGCTGGATTGGAAGAAACACAAGTTGGAATCAAGATTGCCGGGAGAAATATCAATAACCTCAGATATGCAGATGACACCACTCTTATGGCAGAAAGTGAAGAGGGGCTAAAAAGCCTCTTGATGAAAGTGAAAGTGGAGAGTGAAAAGGTTGGCTTAAAGCTCAACATTCAGAAAACGAAGATCATGGCATCTGGTCCCATCACTGCATGGGAAATAGATGGGGAAACAGTGGAAACAGTGTCAGACTTTGTTTTTCTGGGCTCCAAAATCACTGCAGATGGTGACTGCAGCCATGAAATTAAAAGACGCTTGCTCCTTGGAAGGAAAGTTATGAACAACCTAGAAAGCATATTCAAAAGCAGAGACATTACTTTACCAACAAAGGTTCTCCTAGTCAAGGCTATGGTCTTTCCTGTGGTCATGTATGGATGTGAGAGCTGGACTGTGAAGAAGGCTGAGTGCCGAAGAATTGATGCTTTTGAACTGTGGTGTTGGAGAAGACTCTTGAGAGTCCCTTGGACTGCAAGAAGATCCAACCAGTCCATTCTGAAGGAGATCAATCCTGGAATTTCTTTAGAAGGAATGATGCTAAAGCTGAAACTCCAGTACTTTGGCCACCTCATGCGAAGAGTTGACTCATTGGAGAAGACTCTGATGCTGGGAGGGATTGAGAGCAGGAGGAGAAGGGGACAACAGAGGATGAGATGGCTGGATGGCATCACTGACTCGATGGATGCGAGTCTGAGTGACCTCCGGGAGCTGGTGATGGACAGGGAGGCCTGGCGTGCTGCGGTTCATGGGGTTGCAAAGAGGCGGACACGACTGAGCGACTGATCTGATCTGATCTGATCTGATAGTGAAGTCGCTCAGTCGTGTCTGACTTTGCCACCCCATGGACCGTAGCCTATCAGGCTCCTCTGTCCATGGGATTTTCCAGGCAATAGTCCTGGAGTGGATTGCCATTTCCTTCTCCAGGGGATCTTCCCAACCCAGGGATCGAACCCAGGCCTCCCACAGTGTAGACAGATGCTTTATCGTCTGAGCCACCATTTAAGTCAATATATAGTAATAGCATACATATATTTATAGTGTATATCCAATTATATCAGATCAGATCAGATCAGTCACTCAGTCGTGTCCGACTCTTTGCGACCCCATGAATCACAGCACGCCAGGCCTCCCTGTCCATCACCAACTCCTTGAAGTCACTCAGACTCACATCCATTGAGTCCGTGATGCCATCCAGCCATCTCATCCTCTGTTGTCCCCTTCTCCTCTTGCCCCCAATCCCTCCCAGCATCAGAGTCTTCTCCAATGAGTCAACTCTTTGCATGAGGTGGCCAAAGTACTGGAGTTTCGGCTTCAGCATCATTCCTTCCAAAGAAATCCGAGGGCTGATCTCCTTCAGAATGGACCGGTTGGATCTCCTTGCAGTCCAAGGGACTCTCAAGAGTCTTCTCCAACACCACAGTTCAAAAGCATCAATTCTTCAGCACTCAGCCTTCTTCACAGTCCAGCTCTCACATCCATACATGACCACAGGAAAGACCATAGCCTTGACTAGGCGAACCTTTGTTAGCAAAGTAATGTCTCTGCTTTTCAATATGCTGTCTAGGTTGGTCATAACTTTCCTCCCAAGGTGAAAGCGTCTTTTAATTTCATGGCTGCAGTCACCATCTGCAGTGATTTTGGAGCCCAGAAAAATAAAGTCTGACACTGTTTCCACTGTTTCTCCACCTATTTCCCATGTAGTGATGGGACCAGATGCCATGGCCTTAGTTTTCTGAATGTTGAGCTTTAAGCCAACTTTTTCACTCTCCTCTTTCACTTTCATCAAGAGGCTTTTGAGTTCCTCTTCACTTTCTGCCATAAGGGTGGTATCATCTGCATATCTGACGTTATTGATATTTCTCCCAGCAATCTTGACTCCAACTTGTGCTTCTTCCAGTCCAACATTTCTCATGATGTACTCTGCATATAAGTTAAATAAACAAGGTGACAATATACAGCCTTGATGAACTCCTTTTCCTATTTGGAACCAGTCTGTTGTTCCATGTCCAGTTCTAACTGTTGCTTCCTGACCTGAATACAAATTTCTCAAGCGACAGGTCAGGTGGTCTAGTATTCCCATCTATTTCAGAATTTTCCACAGTTTATTGTGATCCACACAGTCAAAGGCTATGGCATAGTCAATAAAGCAGAAATAGATGTTTTTCTGTTACTCTCCTGCTGTTTCCATGATCCAGCACAAGTTGGCAATTTGATCTCTGGTTCCTCTGCCTGTTCTAAAACGAGCTTGAACATCAAGAAGTTCACGGTTCACATATTGCTGAAGCCTCGCGTGGAGAATTTTGAGCATTACTTTACTAGCATGTGAGATGAGTGCAATTGTGTGGTAGTTTTAACATTCTTTGGCATTGCCTTTCTTTGGGATTGGAATGAAAACTGACCTTTTCCAGTCCTGTGGCCACTGATGAGTTTTCCAAATTTGCTGGCATGTTGAGTGCAACACTTTCACAGCATCATCTTTCAGGATTTTGAATAGCTCAACTGGAATTCCATCACTTCCACGAGCTTTGTTCATAGTGATGCTTTCTAAGGCCCAGTTGACTTCACATTCCAGGATGTCTGGCTCTAGGTCAGTGACCACACCATCGTGATTATCTGGGTCATGAAGATCCTTTTTGTACAGTTCTTCTGTGTATTCTTGCCACCTCTTCTTAATATCTTCTGCTTCTGTTAGGTCCATACCATCTCTGTCCTTCATCATGCCCATCTTTGCATGAAATGTTCCTTTGGTATCTCTGATTTTCTTGAAGAGATCTCTAGTCTTTCCCATTCTGTTGTTTTCCTCGTTTTCTTTGCATTGATTGCTGAAGAAGGCTTTCTTATCTCTTCTTGCTCTTCTTTGGAACTCTGCATTCAGATGTTTATATCTTTCCGTTTCTCCTTTGCTTTTTGCTTCTCTTCTTTTCACAGCTATTTGTAAGGCCTCCTCAGACAGCCATTTTGCTTCTTTGCATTTCTTTTCCATGAGGATGATCTTGAACCCTATCTCCTGTACAATTATATAGGAAGGGCGAAATGAAGACAAGGAGGGAATGAAGGAAGGGAGGGAAGGAAGGAAGGAAGGGAAATAAGGGAAAAAATGAAAAATCTTGCAACAGTCATTAAGCAGCCTAGTAGGAAAAATAACTGAAGCCTGACAGATAAATTCAAAAGCTATTAAAGTACTTTAGTGAAAGAGAGTGATAAAAATCTAAACCAAGATGGTGACAGTAAAGATACCTACACAAGCTGACCCTTTAGGCCATTATATTCAAATGAATAAAGTGTTTGAGTGAGAATATGGATGATAGAATTCTAATTCTGCATTTACATATATATAATATATATATGTATGTGTGTGTCATATGTTTACTGTATGTAAAACTAAGAATGCTGTATACTATTGAGAAAGAGCTGGTTTTCCGGGTAATGTGCAGTCTTATAACCATTAGGCATGTATTTAAAGTTCACAAACAGTGTCATCACACTTATTATTCTCCAAAGTGTGCCTAGAACCAAAGGTAATTTTTTTTCAGTAGCATTAAGAATAAATGATCTTTGCAATTAAAAACATACTACACTTTTTTTAACATTTTATTTTGTAATAATTTTAGACTTACATTAAGTTACAAAAGTATACAGAGACGTCCCTGATATCTTTCACTCAGATTCCTTCAAGGATAGCCTGTTTGATCAAAACCAGGAAGGTCATCTGTCCTTCACTATTTCCCAGAGTTTGCTCAAAATCACATCCATTGAGTTGGATGTCATCCAACCATTCTCCCGTGCAGAAGATGTGGGTTCCATCTCTGAGTTTGGAAGATCCCTTGGAGAAAGAAATGGCAAATCCACTCCCATATTTTTGCCTGGGAAATTCCATGGCCAGGGGCGCCTGGCAAGTTACAGTCCATGAGGTCCCCAAAAGATTCAGATATGACAGCAACTAAACAAGAACAACAGTAACACTGTGTTAACACCATGAAAATCAGATTTCTGATCTGTTCTAATTCACCAAAGACAGTGTTTTTTAATTACCCCTTTACAAGCATATTCTCCCCCCAACTCTAATCTTCAGCAACAACTAATCTATTGTCCATCACTGCAATATTGTTGTTTAGAGATATCGTTCACTTTATATTAGAGGAAAAAAGATTAGAACCAGTAAGTTGGACCTTGCAAGAGGAGGACTTGAATGGCAAGCTCCTTTGAGCTATAATGCTAGTCCCAAGACCAGTCAAGGTCAAAACAATTATTTTTCTCCTTTTTCTTAAAAATTGCCCTTGATTAACTTTGGCAAGAAGTACTTCCAGAAATTGTGTCATAAGTAATGATCATAGCCTTCTGTTCTTGACTATAAGATTGCATGTCTCTTATGTTTAATCATCAATCAATATATGTGAAACCATATATGTGGGGGATGTGTGCATATATGTGTGTAAATATTTATCCTTTTGTTTCTTGATAAAATTTGGAAGACATGAAATGCACCATATAGACTATTATAAACCTTTCAGGTGTTTTTTTCTAATTTCCTCTCCACTTTGCTAACTAGAAAGATTGAAAAGTGAAAAATCTACAATTGCAAAGGCCCTTGTACTTAAATCTTAGAATACAAATGTGTTGTTGATGTTCACTTGCTAAGTCTTGCCCAACTCTTTCAACCCCATGAATTGCAGCATGCTTCCTTGTCCTTCACTATCTCCCAGAGTTTTCTCAGATTCATATCCACTGAGTCTGTGATGCTATCTAAACTTCTCATCCTCTGCCACCCTCTTCTCCTTTTTTCTTCAATCTGTCTCAGCATCAGAGTCTTTTCCAATGAGTCGGCTCTTCACACCAGTTGGCCAAAATATTGGAGCATCAGCTTCAGCATCTTTCTTTCCATTGAATATTCAGGGTTGTTTTTCTTTAGAATTGACTGGTTTGAGCTCCTTGCAGTCCAAAGAATTTTCAAGACTTCTCCAGCACCACAATTTGAAGGCATCAGTTCTTCCTACTCAGTCTTCTCTATGGTCCAACTCTCTCATCCATACATGACTACAGAAAAAAAAATCACAGCTTTACGATATAGATCTTTGCAGCCAAAGTGGTGTCTTTGCCTTTTGTTACACTGTCTAGGTTTGTCATAGCTTTTCTTTAAAGGAGCAATTATCTTTTAGTTTCATGGCTTCAGTCACCATGCTCTGTGATTTTAGAGCCCAAGAAAATATAATCTGTCACTGTTTTCATTTTTTCCCCATCTATTTGCTATGAAATGATAGGACCAGAGGCCATGATCTTATTTTTTTGAATGTTGAGATTTATGCCAGCTTTTACACTCTCTTCTTTCACCATCAAGAGGCTACTTAGTTCTTCAATTTCTACCATTAGGGTAGTTGTTGCTGTTGTTCAGTCACTTGGTTATGTATGACTGTTTGCAAACCCATGGACTACAGCACATCAGGCTTCCTTGTCCTTCACTATCTCCCCAAGATTGTGCAAACTCATGTTCATTGAGTCGATGATTCCATCCAACCATCTCATCCGCTATCACCACCTTCTCCTGTCCTCAATCTTTCCCAGCATCAGGGTGTTTTCTAATGAGTCAGCTCTTTGCATCAGGTGACCAAAGTATTGGAGCTTCAGATACAGCATAAGTCCTTCCAATAAATATTCAGGGTTGATTTCCATTATAATTGACTAGTTTGATCTCCTTGCTGTCCAAGGGACTCTCAAGACTCTTCTGCAGCACAACAATTCAAAAGCATCAATTCTTCAGCACTCTGTTTTCTTTCTGGTCCAATTCTCATCTTCTGTGGTCCCCTTCTCCTCCTGCCTCCAATCCCTCCCAGCATCAGAGTCTTTTCCAATGAGTCAGCACTTCGCATGGGGTGGCCAAAATATTGGAGTTTCAGCCTCAACATCAGTCCTTCCAAAGAACACGCAGGACTGATCTCCTTTACAATGGACTGGTTGGTGCTTTAACTATTTGGACATTTGTTGGCAAAGTAATGGCTCTGCTTTTTAATACACTGTCTTCTGCTGCTACTAAATCTCTTCAGTCATATCCAACTTTGCGCGATCTCAGAGACGGCAGCCCACCAGGCTTCCCTATTACTGGGATTCTCCAGGCAAGAACACTGGAATGGCTTGCCAGTTCCTTCTACAATGCATGAAAGTAAAAAGTGAAAGTGAGTGTCTAGGTTTGCCTTAACTTTTCTTCCAAGAAGCAAATGTCTTCTAATTTCATGGCTGCAATCATCATCTAAAGTTATTTTTGAAGTCCAAGAAGAGAAAATGTGTCACTGCTGCCATTGTTGCCCCTCTCCATTTGCCATGAAGTGATGGGACCAGATGCCATAATCTTAATTTTTGACTGCTGAGTTTTACATCGGCTCTTTCACTCTCCTCTTTCACCTCATCAGATGCTCTTTAGATTCTCCTCACTTTCTGCATATCTGAGGTTGTTGATGTTTCTTCCAGCAATCTTGAATCCGGTTTGTGTATATTCTGCCTGGCATTTTGCATGATGTACTCTGCATATCAGTTAAATAAATGAAGTGGCAGTATATAGCTATGTTGTACTCCTTTCCCTGTTTTGAACCAATCATTTGTTCCATGTAGGGTTCCAACTGTTGCTTCTTGACCCACATACAGGTTTCTCAGGAGATAGGTATGATGGTCTGGTATTCCCACCTTTTTAAGAATTTTCCATATTTTGTTGTGATCCACATAGTCAAAGGCTTTTGTGTAGTCAATGAAGCAAAAGTAGATGTTTTTCTGGAATTCCCCTTCTTTTTCTATGATTTAATTAAGTTTCACCAATTGCCAATGTGAAATTTCAAGAGAGAAGTGAATTGGAAGTCCTCTTCTGGTTGTTATTTCAGCTTGCTGGCAAAGTTTTGAGATATGAATGCTTGAAGTCAGTTGTTGCAACATGACACAACATTTAGATTTAACTGTGAGCTTTTTGATTACACAGGGACTTCCCTGGTGGCTCAGACTATAAAGAATCTGCCTGTAATATGGGAGACCTGGGTTAAATCCTTGGTTTAGGAAGACCCCCTGGAGAAGAGAATGGCAACCCACTCTAGTATTCTTGCCTGGAGAATCCCATGGACAGAGGAGACTTGTGATTCAATATTTCTATATTTTTCAAAATGATCACCACCATAAGTCTAGTTAAAATGTCACCATACAAAATTATTAGTTACTGACTGTATTCTGCAAACTATACATTTCATACCTGTGACTTATTTCTTTAGTAACTAGAGTTTGTACTTCTTAATTTGTTTTTATACCAAGTGAAAAATTCAGACAGGTAAACAAACACAGTAGGATTATACTTACCTGTGGCATCTAAAATACAAAACAAATTAGTAAACATAATAAAACAAAAACAGAGAACAAAGAGATGGCTACCATAGGGATTGGTAAAGAGGGAGGTAAGAAGTGAGTGAGAGATTGAGGAGTGTAAGCTTCAGTGGCAAAATGCATTTATTTTTTCACTTACGGGTCTATCCATGTTTTCACAAATGTCAACATTTCAATCACTTTTATGGCTAATATTATATTTATATATATATATATATATATGTATACATATATATATATAAATATAAATATATATAAATATCGATTAAAAAACACACTCGTGTTGACATGCTTTCCCTAAGAAAATATATCCCAGTATCTGCTCTGATTTAGTGTTAACTGCCAGGCAGAATTACCCTTCTTTGACAGCAATTTATCTTTCAGAATTTCTGTGCTCCCTGCTTTAAAACCACATACATTGTCATCATATGCACATTGCTCATTTATTTAACTTTTCCTTCAGTTTGAACATTATTTGGCTTACTTCTCACAGAGATATGCACATTATTCCCCTCATCATCTTCCTTTCCTTTCCCATTAGTTTTCTTCAAGCCCAGTAAAAGTTCCATGTTGCTCTCTTCATCAGCAGGGTAGTTAGTATGTGCAGATGTGCAGAAGTAAAGGCCATACTCTGACAATTCTCACCATAATGATGCCATTCTTTTTTTTTTTTTTAATTTTATTTTGCTTAACTTTACAATATTGTATTGCTTTTGCCATACATCAAGATGAATCCGCCACAAGTATACATGTGTTCCCCATCGTGAACCCTCCTCCCTCCTCCCTCCCCATACCATCCCTCTGGGTCATCCCAGTGCGACCAGCCCCAGGCATCCATTATCAGGCATCGTACCTGGACTGGCGACTCGTTTCAGATATGATATTATACATATTTCAATGCTATTCTCCCATTCTTAAGGCTTTCTCTTTCATGGTCTTCCTAAACAAATGTCCATCAGTAAAAGTTTGGATTTATCATTTCAGAAGGAAACGCAGTTTAAGTTATCATGAAAGCTTAACTTTTACCATATAGGTAAGAAAACTCTGTCAGTTCCAGGAGAAAGAGGAAAACATTATGCACCTGCCAGTTTGTAGACTTTGCCAGAGAGGACATGATAAAATACAGTGTCCAAACCTTCTCTAGCCAAGGAGTGTTCAGGAACTATAAATGACTATTTTTTCCCCCATCAGATCAGATCAGATTACTTGCTCAGTTGTGTCTGACTCTTTGCAACCCCATGAATCCCAGCACACCAGGCCTCCCTGTCCATCACCAACTCCCGGAGTTCACTCAGACTCATGTCCATTGAGACAATGATGCCATCCAGCCATCTCATCATCTGTCATCCCCTTCTCCTCTTGCCCCCAATCCTTCCCAGCATCAGAGTCTTTTCCAATGAGTCAACTCTTCGCATGAGGTGGCCAAAGTACTGGAGTTTCAGCTTTAGCATCATTCCTTCCAAAGAAATCCCAGGACTGATCTCCTTTAGAATGGACCGGTTGGATCTCCTTGCAGTCCAAGGGACTCTCAAGAGTCTTCTCCAACACCACAGTTCAAAAGCATCAATTCTTCAGCACTCAGCCTTCTTCACAGTCCAGCTCTCACATCCATACATGACCACAGGAAAGACCATAACCTTGACTAGGTGAACCTTTGTTGGCAAAGTGATGTCTCTGCTTTTGAATATGCTATCTATGTTGGTCATATCTTTCCTTCCAAGGAGTAAGCATCTTTTAATTTCATGACTGCAATCACCATCTGTATTTAAAAATTTGAAGGGTAGCCACTTTGCAAATGGTCTAGGGTTCATAGAAATTTTTCTGGTAAAAATCTGCCTTGTTTCACTAAAAAGGAGCAAAATTAGATATCTTCAGTCAGTTTTAATCCTTTTATGTATGATGAAAGAAACATACAGGATGATCAAGAGTAATAGGCTTTATGTAAAGCTCCAGGTGATGTTGTAAATCACAGGTACATTGAAGATAACATTTGGAGGGAGAAGAAAGCATGTACCTCTCAAGCTATTTCTTGCCACTGATTGTAAAGATGGTTTTAAGATAAGAAAGCCATAGTACATATAGCAGCATGAAGTTGGATAAAGATCTATTTCATCCTGACTCTGCTATCTTGGTAATGGTTTACATGTGCCAAAGAAGTCAGTTAGAGAGCTTATACATCCACTGATCTTGGAGTAAGGAAGCCTAATCAATTAAATTCTGAGTTAGCATCATAGAAAACATCCCAACATTTAAATAGAAGTGTGAGCTTTGACAAATCACTTTATATCTATGATCTATGAGATCCCTTCCAATTCTGAATCTCCGATAATTTTAAGACAATTAGATGTGTGGTTCCAGAGCCAGCAGCAATGGAATTAACTGGGAGCTAGTTAGAAATGCAAAACCATAGCCTCCTGTTCAGACTTACTGAGTTAGAATCTCTGGCAGAGGGAAGAGAGAGGGATCACTTGTAAGAAGCTTGCCTGGTGATTCTTATGAATCCTCAAGTTGATGAGCACATTTGATGACAGGTGGAAATAAGTAAAGCATACAAATACATAGGCTATAGGGAACCTCACAAAGTTCTAAAGAAAGATCAGTTTTCTCTTTGTGGATGGAAGCCTCTGTTGGATGCCTTTCTTGTTATGATGAAATACATTTTGGCCAAATCTGACTGGAAGTGACTGGTGGTGGCTGCCCACTTCGTGTTTCTCTTTCTCTTTGTCTTGAAACAGCAATGGTGGCACGGGAGTGTAGTCTTCACTCTGACTCCAGAAGAATAAAAAAAAGCTGAAAAAATGTGCTAATAAAATCATGCCAAGCAATTCACGTTCATGAGTGCATGGAGTATTTTCCCTACTGGACACTCTGGCAGCAGGGGCATCCGCCATGAACCTGCTGAAGTTTTCTGGTTCCCAAATGTGTGAAAATCCATTTTACTTTATGACACCCAAGATCACACTACAAAACGTATTACACTGCCAATTCTCTAGCCTACATGGGTTCCTGCAAGGAAAAGGCCTTACTGTTATAACAATACTTAATCTCCTATTACAGAAGGAAAACCCATGCTTCAAATAAGACTTTCCCTTGGTGCTTATAACATAAACTTTACTGTACCTGTGGCCATATTAAAAAAAAATGTGGAGACAGAAGAGAATAGACCAGGAAAACACCAGGAGCAAAATAGAAAGATGATGTCCTCCATAAGGCAAAGCAATGGGATTCCAGCAAACACAGTCAGCACAGCTGAAACCAAGGGGAAGACCCACAGTCACACCACTTAACACCTTTTGGCATGTTTCTTATAGAATCTGTTTACTTAATCAGCAATTGAAAAGTTTATTTTAGCAGAAAAAGAAATGCCAGCACCTAAAATTTTAAGATGGCAGAAGCAATAAAGCTTTATTCCTCTAGGAGGTGCCCATAAATATTTATTGAACACATGAATAAGTGAATGATTGACAATATGTGTAATTGCTGCTGCTGCTGCCGCTGCGTCACTTCAGTCGTGTCCGACTCTGTGTGACCCCATAGATGGCGGCCCACCAGGCTTCCCATCCCTGGGATTCTCCAGGCAAGAACACTGGAGTGGGTTGCCATTTCCTTCTCCAATGCATAAAAGTGAAAAGTGAAAGTAAAGTCGCTCAGTCGTGTCCGACTCTAGCGACCCCATGGACTGCAGCCTACCAGGCTACTCTGTCCATGGGATTTTCTAGGCAAAAGTACTGGAGTGGGGTGCCATTGCCTTCTCCATATGTGTAATTAAGCTTTGTCAAATACAGAAAGCAATATGGAGGAATGAGATTTGGTTCCAATTATTCAAGAATAACTGCTTTCATTTTCCCAATTGATTGAGTAAACAGAGACTTGAGAAGGAGTGAAGTTGTAGAAGTCTAAATATTCTAAATGAGAAGATGACATACCATCATTCCAAAGAGATCCAGTACTGGCGTTACATTGTGCTGTGCTTAGTCACTCAGTCATGCCTGACTCTTTGAGACTCCATGGGCTATAACCTGTCAGGCTCCTCTGTCCATGGGGATTCTCCAAGCATGAGCACTGGAGTGGGTTGCCATGCCCTCCTCCAGGGTATCTTTCCAACCCAGGGATCAAACCCCAGGTCTCCTGCATTGCAGGTGGATTCTTTACCATATGAGCCACCAGGGAAGCCCAAAAGGACTAGAATGGGCAGCCTATCCCTTTCCCACGGGAACTCCCCAGCCCAGGAAGCAAACTGGGGTCTCCTGCACTGCAAGAGATTCTTTACCTGCTGAGCTACCTGGGAAGCCCCTGGTGTTACACTGCTGCTGCTGCTGCTAAGTCGCTTCAGTCGTGTCCGACTCTGTGCCACCCCATAGATGGCACTAGTTGGGTTCAAATCTCGGCTTTCCCATTTGCTAGACAGATGCTTTCACCTCAGTAAGTCTATGCCTTTATTCCCTGGATTTTTTTTTTTTTTTAATTAAATAAGCTAATGGATATATATACACACACATACATACACACACATACATTTAAATTTGACGAGATACTTGTAAGAGTTTACTTGAACACTTTGTTACCAATATTGTCATTATTAAAGATTGTATGCTACTGTGTAATTTGTGGAAGATGACTTGTCTAAGAGATATAACAAATACTATATATTTATCCTTACCTAACATTTCAGTAGTTGGCCAGCAGTAAGGGGTAGAATTTAATGTAACAAGACCCTTTTTCTTGACCATGTTGCCCACATGACAGTGAGCTCTAAATATTTTAGGAGCTGAAACTCCAGCAAGGCTAAATCCTGTGACTTTGCACAGTAATCAGGTTCTCCTACCAGGATCAAATTTTTTTCTCCTCCACATACGAAAAAAAAAAAAAAAGAGAAAAGGTTATTATGTTTTGAATAAGAATAAGGGGTCAGAAAAAAGAGGACCTAATCAGAGAATACAGACTCTACAGATTAAAGAGAAAATCATGTATCACAAAGGGGCAGTAAGTTGATTCCCGCAATGCACCCAGGGTCATATGAAAGATAGAGCTCTGGACTGAATGAACAGTCAGATAAAGGGAGGAAGGAGGGAAGGTGGAGGGAAACAACGAAGTGAAGAAAAGCAATCAGAAAGCAAGCATTAAAACAAGCAAGCAAACGAGAAATTCTAGCCTAAAAGTAAATAGTGCCAGGCAGTTTTCAGAGTGTATAGGAGAGAAGTGACCCCTCCTTAACAATAGGATTTATAGAAACGTGGTACTTAGAGGGAACTTTTAATTAAGTATGTAAGCAAAGGATTATTTTTCTTTTTTGAAGAAAAGCAATCACGGCTCTGATACAAAGAGGTGACATTCCAGCATAGAAAGCTGTGATACACAGACAGAATAAGAGAGAAAAAAGGTAATCAGAAATTGAACAGAGGAGAAACAGGATCAGGAACAGCACTTTTAAAAAACTCAATTAGGTCATGGGAAATAAGTTTGGAATTATTGTCAGAATAGTGTGACATACAAAATGATGTCACAATAGAGTGTAACAATTATGAAATAACTCTATGGCACCCCTTCCTTGAGGTGGATTCATTCATGCTTGACTAATTTTCAGTTATGTGAATCATTCCATGTTAAAGAAACCTTCCAAACAATTTTATAGATGTATTTCTTGATAGGGTCTTCCCTGGTGGCTCAGTGGCAAAGAATCTAACTGCAATGCAGGAGATCCCCTGGAGGAGGAAATGGCAATTCTCTTCAGTATTCTTGCCTGGGAAATCCCATGGAGAGAAAAGCCTGGCGGGCTATAGTCCATCAGGTTAGAGTCAGGAAGCAGTTGCAACTAAACTTCAACAACACACCTTGGTAGGGGGAATCCTGTGTGACAAAGACAAGTGTGAGCTGACTAGAGAGGGCAGGATCTACTAGGAATAACCCTTAAATAATAGCATCTTAAGCTTATTTCTAACTTTGTTCTTTTTTTTTTTTTTTTAACTACATACTATATTCCTCCTGGAGACATTCATCTGTTGGCCAAGATTAACATGTCCTTTTCTCTGCAGGCCTTCAATTCCACTGCATGGAAGTCGTTACAATAGCAACAATCAGACTTGCTGGTGTTAGGAAATGCATTGTAACTGCAATCTCAGAGAACGATTTGCTAACTTTTGTTAATAGACGAGGGAGAACCTTATACTTTCACAAATACACTTTATGTCAGGCTTTGTGAATCCTATGAATTATACCATTTAACTCTGGCAAGTGTCCGATGATTTAGGTATTTGAACCATCCCCTTATTATAGATGAAGAAACTGAGGCAAATGTAGGTTGAATAAATTGTCTGAGATCGCAATGCTACAAGAGGAAGAGCTGGTCTAACACACACACTGAGCATATGTAAGTTTAGCTCAGTGTATAAATTGCCTTCTTAACATTTTTAACAAAATTGTACTTGATAGCTTTTGCAAAATGGACAAACTCATGGGTTATAGCCTGGTATCAGCATTTCTTCATGCTTCCTATTTGCTGGAGAAAAAAAAAAAGTAACCCTGTCACCAGGTACAGCATTCAAGCAGGCTCAGCAAGTGATAAACCTTAATGCAGCTGTTTACAACAGTCTTCATAAGTGTCTGAATAACATTCAAATTGATCCTGGAAGCTTTTCTAGCTAGTGTATATAAGCTATTTCTAAAAAATGCATGACTTTGAGCAGGTATATAGCCTAGCTTCCCACTGGAATCCAGAGCTGAAGGAATAAGTTTTGTAATGTAGTCTGAAATCAAGAAAGTTGATTCCTCCAGCTCCGTTTTTCTTACTCAAGATTGCTTTGGCTATCCAGGGTCTTTTGTGTTTCCATACCAAAAAAAAAAGAAAGAAAAAAAAATAGACTTTACCTGTTCCCAGAGGAGAACCAAAGGTAGAAAGGGAGAATTTGTAAGATATGTGGAGGTATAAATAAATTTGCTTACAATCATCATCATCACCTTCACAACAATAATAACGTGGAAAAGCATATCCTCAAAGACCAACATTTCAGAAGATGCCTGTCTTCTCGATGTCTGAGGTTAATAATGCAGTAGTTCCTGTCCCCAACTTCCTAGCTCCAAAATCTCCTAGCAATTGACATTCTTCTGAGAAAAGCAAACATACTCATGCGTAAAACCTTTAGCCCTTGATGTTCTCAGAAAGCAAATTAATCCACATGGTAGATTAAAAACATAAAGGGGAAAGTTGAGGGTGGTGCCTCTTGGTGATGGCAGGAATAGCAATTTGATGATTGAAAAATGTGTAAGTGGCCTGGCAGCAGGGGCAGACTGTGAGCTCTGAGCCCCTCTGGGTTTGCTGGCTGTGGGAGTCCTAATTACCAGCATAATAGATAAACTCATCATAGCCACAACAAGCTACTTAAGCCCGTCCCGCTAATAACAGCCAATTAAGTTTGCATTATGAAATGATTTCTAGAATTGAAGGTAGGTGGACTTTTAATTATGGGTTGTTTGAAAACATTAAAGATTTTGAATCAAGGGCTTGAAGTATTATCTTTGGTATGTGGTAATAGTTTTGATCTTTCTAAATTGTTCCCTGTACCTAAAATGGCAAATCGAGGAAAAGTGGGGTCACATTGTTATGCAACTTGAGTATAGGAGATGAGTGTTATGTGTTTATATTATTTCTTCCTGCAGACATTCCATTATTTCTGCTTAATTTTAATCAAGATAGCAAATGGCCTTTTATCTGTTTTTTTTTTTTTCCACCTGCATGAATTCTAACTACTTAATATTTGTTTTCAAATTTAATAAATGCCTTCTTCTCAACCCTTACAGCTAAGTGTTTGAACTAGTGGGTTGGTAATGAAGATATATAAAGATAAAGCAGTAACAGGAACATTGGAATTACATAGATTAGGTCTGCTATGTCTAATGATGTCTGTAATGCTTTGATTTCACTCTAGCTGCCTCTGGAAGTTTAAGATGAATAAATATCAAACAACTTAAATCATAGTGTAAGATCACAGGATAAGAAGCCTCAATTTCACCAGAGGTCTCACACTGTAAACACAATTTCCAACCAATACACATCTGTTGCTTTCCAAAGGCACATTTTATTTATTTGTGCTTGTTTATTTGATTGGTTGTTTTGCTCTATTGTAATGCAAGATTCTACATTTAGATGCACATGGAAGACAGGAAAGTCTCTTTCTCTGTAGATGTTTAATAAGAGTTTTTGTTGATAGAGTAGATTTAGATGTAAATCAGTCTGTTAGTCCACAGCAGTGGTTCTCAAACTCTAGTATAATGAGAATCTCCTGGAGGATTTGTGAAATCAGGGATTTCTGGGCTCCAGTCCCACCGTTTAACATTCAGTAGGTCTGGGGAGGGACATGTACATTTTCTACAGAGTTCACACTTTGAATCCCAGATCTGTTGGCAACAGTGAGTTATATGATACAAAAAGATATGGCCTATTTGGTCAGGAGCTAAAGTCTCATTTCACTCACTTTAAGAATATGATTCTATATGAAGAAAAAGCAGATCTGTGGCTCCTTTAATATGGACATCAGATGTTGCAATATTTCCAAGAACCGGTCTAACATGTGAGAAGGTATTCTGTAATAGTAGCCAAGGTCTATCTGTCTGCCTAAAGTTTAGTAACATTGATGCAGTCTACATACTATATCCAACCACTTTGCTTTTATTTTTATTATGACTACTATTATATCTACATCATCATGGGGAACAACTAAGTTAATATTATTTTCATTAGTTCTAAAAGGTAAATTTAGCGTTCATTTTCATGCACTTTTCCCTAAATCTTCAAACCCCAGATCACTGGGGTCATGTTAGACATATCATCTACCTCTGAAAAATGAAGTTAAGAACACAAGTATTGACCAAAGTCCTTGTGGAGTTAGAGGTACAAATGTCCAATAAGGTCAGAGTCTGAAAGGAATCAGAGCAGGAACAGATCCATATATTCTGGACAGCAACATGATCATAGAGGAAGCCAAGGCTGACTCATGAGACTGGCAAATAAACAAACCACACATTTCATCTGGGGCCAACTGTTTCCAGGGTTTTCATGGTTTATATCACGTTAATGAACCAATCAAATTTGTTTCAGATACCTATGCATTTCTCAGTATAGACTTCAAATCCCCGAAAGCCCATTTCTTACTTTATCTTTAGCAAATGTCTCTACCGTGTCAGTTTTCTGCCTCTTCCTGTCATCCCTGGAAGAGACTTTGTACACTTCAGTCCTTCTGAGATGGTAACTGATATTGATGGACTAACAGAGATTACATGGTTTAGAACAAGAAGAGTCTGTGGAGATGAGATCATCTAATTTTGTCAATTTACAGATGAATATATTTAGGTGAAGTTAGGTGAATGTCATACAGCTAGTTAGCAACACAGATGTCAAAGGAGTTCAGTTCAGTCGCTCAGTAGTGTCCGACTCTTTGTGACCCTGTGGGCTGCAGCATGCCTGGCTTCCCTGTCGATCACCAACTCCCGGAGTCCACCCAAACCCATGTCCATTGAGTTGGTGATGCCATCTAACCATCTCATCCTGTTGTCCCCGTCTCTTCCTTCCTTCAATCTTTCCCAGCATCAGGGTCTTTTCAAATGAGTCAGTTCTTTGCATCAGGTGACCAAAGTATTGGAGTTTCAACTTCAGCACCAGTACTTTCAATGAACATTCAGGACTGATTTCCTTTAGTATGTACTGGTTGGATCTCCTTGCAGTCCAAGGGACTCTCAAGAGTCTTCTCCAACACCACAGTTCAAAAGCATCAATTCTTCGGTGCTCAGCTTTCTTTATGATCCAGCTCTCACATCCATACAGGACTACTGGAAAAACCATAGCCTTGACTAGATGGACCTTGGTTGGCAAAGTAATGTCTCTGCTTTTTAATATGTTATCTAAGTTTTTCATAGCTCTTCTTCTAAGGAGCATGTGTCTTTTAATATCATGGCTACAGTCACCATCTGCAGTGATTTTGCAGCCCAAGAAAATATAGTCTGTCACATTTCCACTGTTTTCACCTCTATTTCCCCTATTTCCCATGAAGTGATGGGACCAGATGCCATGATCTTAGTTTTCTTAATGTTGAGTTTTAAGCCAATTTTCTCACTTTCCTCAAGAGGCTCTTTAGTTCTTCTTCACTTTCTGCCATAAGGGTGATGTCATCTGCATATCTGAGGTTATTGATATTTCTCCCAGCAATCTTGATTCCAGCTTGTGCTTCTTCTAGCTCAGTGTTTCACATGATGTGCTCCTCATAAAAGTTAAATAAGCAGGGTGACAATATATAGCCTTGATGTACTTCTTCCCCTATTTGCAACCAGTCTGTTGCTCCATGTCCAGTTCTAACTGCATATAGAACTGCATACAGATTTCTCAGGAGGCAGGTCAGGTGGTCTGATAATCCCATCTCTTAAAGAATTTTCCACAGTTTGACATGATCCACACAGTCAAAGTCTTTGGCATATTCAGTGAAGCAGAAATAGATGTTTTTTCTGGAACTCTCTTGCTTTTTTAATGATCCAATCAGTTCAGTTCAGTTCAGTCACTCAGTTGTGTCCGACTCTTTGCAACCCCATGAATTGCAGCACACCATGTCTCCATGTCCATCACCAACTCCCGGAGTTCACCCAAACTCATGTCCATCGAGTCAGTGATGTCATCCAGCCATCTCATCCTCTGTCGTCTCCTTCTCCAATGGATGTTGACACTTTGATCTCTGGTTCCTCTGCCTTTTCTAAAACCAGCTTGATCATCTGCAAGTTCACATTTCATACTGTTGAAGTCTGGCTTAGAGACTTTCAAGCATTACTTTGCTAGTGGGTGAGATGAGTGCATTTGTGCAGTAGTTTGATCATTCTTTAGCATTGCCTTTCTTTGGGATGGGAATGAAAACTAACCTTTCCAGTCCTGTGGCCTCCACTGAATTTTAAATTTTAGAGTTTTAAATGTGCTGACATATTGAATGCAACACTTTTGCAGCATCATCTTTTAGGATTTGAAGTAGCTCAACTGGAATTCCATCACCTCCCCTAGCTTTGTTCATAGCGATGCTTCCTAGGGCCCACTTAACTTCTCATTCCAGGATGTCTGGCTCTAGGTGAGTGACCTCACCATCGTGATTATCTGACAAAGGAGTACTGAATTACAATTCCCTCCATTTTACACTTTTTTTTACTCTCTATAACATTTTAAGGAATTAGTTTATTCTGAAAGATTCCTGTCAAGTCTGTCCTTATTTCAAACTCTGGATATTAAAACTTGACCTACTTGTTAAGTGCACTGCATTGTGTATTAGGACTCTGTTTCTCAGTGGGACAAAACCAATAGGATATAAAGATGTAGACATGCATCAATCGATAGAGATGTCAATAAAGAGAAAGGTTTATTTTAAGGAATTGGCAGACAGAATTTTAAGGAATTCTGTGGTCTTAAGTCCAAATCTGTAGGGCAAGGCAGAACCTTAGAAATTCAGAAAGAGTTTAAATGTTGCAGTCTAGAAGCAGAAGTACTTCTTCATATGGAAACCTTAATTTTTACCCTTAAAACTTTCAATTGAGTGGATAAGATTCCCCCACATTATCTTCACTTAAAGTAAATAAATTGTTAACCACATCCAGAAATACCTTTACAGCAGCCTCTAGGCTAGTATTTGACCAAAAAAAAACAAAAACAAAAACAAAACTAGACACAATAGCCTAAGCAAGTTGACACTCACTATGAACCATCACACATTGGTTTACTTGTGATTCCTAAATATGCATTTCTCTCAATAGTCTGCGTGACTCGAGGTCGGGTTTATTTAGAAAGCACCAAGCTGACAACTGTCCAAGTTAAGCAATGTTTTGCAATCTAACCTTCCCCAATATTGTGATCAGCACACGTGTGATTGTCCTCTTCATTAATTTTCATACCTTTGAGTGATGACAAAACTCTAAAGTCTACATACCTAGAACAGGTTTAGACAGGTACACAGTGGGGGTTTCTAACTATCTCAGTATGTAAATATAATTTGTAAATTGTGAAATGCAGCTCACCATTCAATAACTTTTAAGTGAACTTCAAGCAATCGGTTATTATCTTAGTTGCTTCTCTTTCTATTAAAAAAAAAAAAAAAAAGGCTATTTCTGATTTAAGGAGAAATTTACATTGGTCATCTGAGACCACAAAAATAAAGCTTGAAATTGCCTGGAATTTTCCACATAAATTATAAGAAGATTACCTCAACCCATGCTTACATTAACTGATGCTTAAAAATGAAAGGTTTCCTAAAGGGCTTTTGGTTCTTGCACAGACTCATACATGGAGACAACTGTCACATCTAAAGCTCTGCCTTCCCCAGACCCCACTCTTTCTGTTGCTTCCTGACATACATCCTAAATGTCCCTCCACTCTTACTCCTTTCTTCAGAATTTACAACCATAAATTCTGTGTGACTAGCAAAAGTGAGTGTAATTAGAAATTACAAAAAAATAGTTCCTTCTATTCACTGGGAGTGTATAATTGTTTTTTTTTTTTTTTATTGCCTGTTTTGTACTTCACTAAACTGCAAAATACTGTAATGTATCTTCATTGACCTGCTTTGTACACTTTTAACTATATGAGATTTAACTATGTAGTTATAGTTCATTTATGTTCAGTCCTAAATGGAATGCTGTTATACGGCTTCATTTCTATGTAGTCATTCTCTCCTCAGTGAATGTTTGGGTTGTTGCAGCTCTTTGGTATTACAAACAATTCTGTTATGCACTGTTACTGGGGAATATTCTCTTGAGTAAACTCCCTAAGGATCTTGATTGGATTGCTCATCTCCACTAGTTCCTTTCTTATAAAAGAAACTCAAAAGCACTCTTCTAAAATTTATGAGTCACATATCTGTTGCTATTGTTTGGTTTAAAGACATAAGCAGATACAACCATTTTAAAAAATCAAAGTATATTTCAATATACTGAAATTTTCTGGGGAGTAAATTACATGTTAAGAAAGGCACAGAAGGTCTGAAAATTATGGTCATAGTTTATTTTAAGTTTAGTAAATTTAATAACTTACTGGAATTTAAAAAATTTAATTATCCCATGTATCAGGCATAGAACCTGGACTGGTGACTCGTTTCATATATGATATTATACTTATTTCAATGCCATTCTCCAAAATCATCCCACCCTCTCCCTCTCCCAGAGTCCAAAGGACTGTTCTATACATCAGTGTCTCCTCTGCTGTCTCGTATACAGGGTTATTGTTACCATCTTTCAAAATTCCACAAATATGCATTAGTATACTGTATTGGTGTTTTTCTTTCTGGCTTATTGGCAAAACCAATACAATATTGTAAAGTTAAATAAAAATAAAGAAAGAAAAATAATTATTCATTCAAAAAAAAAAATAAAGTTTCTATCTTATTCCATCAAAAGAAATTAATTACCCCAAATAATAGTATGTGCTTGCTTTGATTTCTTTTATTTCACTTTGCTGAAATAAATAGTGTACTGAATAGATTAGTGTGCTGAATAGATTAGTGTACCCAAATGTTGAAATCCCACACCTTCTATGTACTGCCATGTGTAATTGCATTGCTTAGAAAATATTACTTTTACTTGAAAATCTAGATCAAGTATTATGACCCTGATGAAGAGTCCCATGATTCCGCTGCTGTTCCATGCTTAGTCACTCAGTCCTGTCTGTAGCCTGCCAGGCCTCAGGGGATCTTCCCCATCCAGGAATTGAACTAGGGTCTCCTGCACTGCAAGCGAATTCTTTACCAGCTGAACTATCAGGGCAACAACCCCCGCCCTCCATGATTCTACTTATTACTAAATCACTCTCTACTCAGTTTCCCGGACATTTTCCCCTGGAATAGCAGTACATCATCGAGAAAAGCTATAGATTAGGCACCTACTATGTGTCAGGTACTTGCTCAGTATTTAGTCTTCATAAAAGTCCAAAGGAGTTACGATAAAGACCTTCATTTTATAAATTAAAAATTAATTGTTAAATTATGTAAAGGACCCAAGACCTTGCAATTTGTAATATGCAAAGAAGGATTTAACCCTCTTACTAGTTAATTAGTTGTATTTATTGATTCATGTGGACCTTTGCTAGAACTAAACAAGTTTTTTATTTATTTGTTTACCCCAACCCCAAGTGAATCCTGTGGCATAAAATAATTAATGAAACTTGAGTGATTGAATAAATGAATGAATGAGGAGATAAAGTATTTTTGATAAATTCAAGTTTTTTATTTGTAAAGAATACAAAATGCCTGATACCAGGTGTCTGGGGCTGGTGCACTGGGATGACCCACCGGGATGGTATGGGGAGGGAGGAAGGAGGAGGGTTCAGGATGGGGAACACATGTATACCTGTGGTAGATTCATTTTGATACATGGCAAAACCAATACAATATTGTAAAGTTAAATAAAATAAAAATAAAATTTAAAAAATAACATAAAAGAGAGAAAAAAATGTAAATCAAAAAAAAAAAAAAGGAATGCAAAATGTTAAACCACAAAGAGGAAAGAACATTTAATTTTTAGTTCCCCTATGCATCCTACTTTAAGATTTCCTCTAGAGGCTAACAACTTTTTACCTCTGTCACCAGGTTAAAATACAAAAACTACAAGCCAATATCACTGATGAACATAGATGCAAAAATCCTTAACAAAATTCTAGCAATAAGAATCCAACAACACATTAAAAAGATCATACACCATGACCAAGTGGGCTTTATCCCAGGAATGCAAGGATTCTTCAATATCCGCAAATCAATCAACGTAATACATCACATTAACAAACTGAAGAATAAAAACCATATGATTATCTCAATCAGATCAGATCAGATCAGTCGCTCAGTTGTGTCCGACTCTTTGCGACCCCATGAACTGCAGCACGCCAGGCCTCCCTGTCCATCACCAGCTCCCGGAGGTCACCGAGACTCGCATCCATCGAGTCAGTGATGCCATCCAGCCATCTCATCCTCTGTCGTCCCCTTCTCCTCCTGCCCTCAATCCCTCCCAGCATCAGAGTCTTTTCCAATGAGTCAACTCTTCGCATGAAGTGGCCAAAATACTGGAGTTTCAGCTTTAGCATCATTCCTTCCAAAGAAATTCCAGGATTGATCTCCTTCAGAATGGACTGCTTGGATCTCCTTGCAGTCCAAGGGACTCTCAAGAGTCTTCTCCAACACCACAGTTCAAAAGCATCAATTCTTCGGCACTCAGCCTTCTTCACAGTCCAGCTCTCACATCCATACATGACCACAGGAAAGACTATAGCCTTGACTAGGCGAACCTTTGTTGGCAAAGTAATGTCTCTGCTTTTGAATATGCTATGATTATCTCAATAGATGCAGAGAAAGCCTTTGACAAAGTTCAACATCCATTTATGATAAAAACTCTCCAGAAAGCAGGAATAGAAGGAACATACCTCAACATAATAAAAGCTATATATGACAAACCCACAGCAAACATTATCTTCAATGGTGAAAAATTGAAAGCATTTCCTCTAAAGTCAGGAACAAGACAAGGATGCCCACTTTCACCATTACTATTCAACATAGTTTTGGAAGTTTTGGCCATAGCAATCAGAGCAGAAAAAGAAATTAAAGGAATCCAAATTGGAAAAGAAGAAGTAAAACTCTCACTGTTTGCAGATGACATGATCCTCTACGTAGAAAACCCTAAAGATTCCACCAGAAAATTACTAGAACTGATCAATGAATATAGTAAAGTTGCAGGATATAAAATTAACACACAGAAATCCCTTGCATTCCTGTACACTAATAACGAGAAAATAGAAAGAGAAATTAAGGAAACAATTCCATTCACCATTGCAATGAAAACAATAAAATACTTAGGAATATATCTTCCTAAAGAATCTAAAGACCTATATGTAGAAAACTATAAAACACTGGTGAAAGAAATCAAAGAGGACACTAATAGATGGAGAAATATACCATGTTCATGGATTGGTAGAATCAATATAGTGAAAATGAGTATACTACCCAAAGCAATTTATAGATTCAATGCAATCCCCATCAAGCTACCAACGGTATTCTTCACAGAGCTAGAACAAATAATTTCTCAGTTTGTATGGAAATACACAAAACCTCGAATAGCCAAAGCTATCTTGAGAAAGAAGAACGGAACTAGAGGAATCAACCTGCCTGACTTCAGGCTCTACTATAAAGCCACAGTCATCAAGACAGTATGGTACTGGCACAAGGACAGAAATATAGATCAATGGAACAAAATAGAAAGCCCAGAGATAAATCCACGCACATATGGTCACCTTATCTTTGACAAAGGAGGCAAGAATATACAATGGATTAAAGACAATCTCTTTAACAAGTGGTGCTGGGAAAACTGGTCAAACACTTGTAAAAGAATGAAACTAGAACACTTTCTAACACCATACACAAAAATAAACTCAAAATGGATTAAAGAGCTAAATGTAAGACCAGAAACCATAAAACTCCTAGAGGAAAACATAGGCAAAACACTCTCTGACTTACATCACAGCAGGATCCTCCATGACCCACCTCCCAGAATATGGGAAATAAAATAAAAAATGAACAAATGGGACCTAATCAAACTTAAAAGCTTCTGCACAACAAAGGAAACTATAAGCAAGGTGAAAAGACAGCCTTCAGAATGGGAGAAAATAATAGCAAATGAAGCAACTGACAAACAACTAATCTCAAAAATATACAAGCAACTTCTACAGCTCAATTCCGGAAAAATAAATGACCCAATCAAAAAATGGGCCAAAGAACTAAATAGACATTTCTCCAAAGAAGACATACAGATGGCTAACAAACACATGAAAAGATGCTCAACATCACTCATTATCAGAGAAATGCAAATCAAAACCACTATGAGATACCATTTCACGCCAATCAGATTGGCTGCGATCCAAAAGTCCACAAGCAATAAATGCTGGAGAGGGTGCGGAGAGAAGGGAACCCTCTTGCACTGTTGGTGGGAATGCAAACTGGTACAGCCACTATGGAGAACAGTATGGAGATTCCTCAAAAAACTGGAAATAAAACTGCCTTATGATCCAGCAATCCCACTGCTGGGCATATACACTGAAAAATCCAGAATTGAAAGAGACACGTGTACCCCAATGTTCATAGCAGCACTGTTTGCAATAGCCAGGACTTGGAAGCAACCTAGATGTCCATCCACAGATGAATGGATAAGCAAGCTGTGGTACATATACACAATGGAGTATTACTCAGCCATTAAAAAGAATACATTTGAATCAGTTCTAAGGAGGTGGATGGAACTGGAGCCTATTATACAGAGTGAAGTAAGCCAGAAAGAAAAACGCAAATACAGTATACTAGCGCATATATATGGAATTTAGAAAGATGGTAAAAATAACCCTATTTACGAGACAGCAAAAGAGACACTGATGTATAGACCAGACTTTTGGACTCTGGGACCGGGAGAGGGTGGGATGATTGGGGAGAATAGCATTGAAATATGTATAATATTATATCTGAAATATATTAATTGTTCAAACTAATCACTGTCATGTTACAATTTGTTCATATCAGATGTTTGTAATGTTTCTGATAATCAATAAAAGAGATTCTTGATAAAAAAAATAAAATAAAGATATAAAACTTTTGTTAAAAAAATAAATAAAAGAGTGAGTAGAAAAAAAAAATAAATAAAATACAACTACTTTCTTACTGTGAAGAATGGGAAGGTTATCATGATATTTGATGGAAAAATTCAATTAGTGAATACATTCTGTAAAATACAACGGCTAGAGGAGATATCTAATACCAGATTTGTTTTACTCTTGCAAAGTATGTATATATATATATATATATATATATATATATATATATATATATAGCAAAATGTAATTAACGTAAAACCCGTAAATACTCACCAAAAACTTCTGGCAGGTACTTAGTAGGATGAATTGACTGATGTGCCTCTTAATCTTTTATAAGAGGGTGGCTCTTTTTTCCTTCCTGTTCTACAGCACTGTATAGGCAAACCTCCACAAGTTTAATGTAATGTCCACCTTTTATGGTATATTACTGTTTCTAGATGTGGGTTTGACCCCTGTGCTAGGAAGACCCCATGGAGGAGGACACAGCAGCCCACAACAATATTCTTGCCTGTGAAATTCCATGAACAGAAAAGCCTGGTGGCATAAAAACATATAAAAGACATAAAAACTTCTATGATTATCATTAAATGAGTAAATATTCTTTCAAATATAATACATTTAGCCCATAAAATCTCAAGTCATATGCACTGTCAGAATTATAACTTCATGTTAGAAAGAAAAGTGTTAGTCGCTCAGTAACGTCCAACTCTTTGCAATCCCATGGACTATAGCCCACCAGGCTCCACTCTCCATGAATACTGGAGTGGGTTGCCATGCTCTGCTCTAGGAGATGTTACTGAACCAGGGGTCAAACCCAGATCTCCCACATTGCAGGCAGATTCTTTACCTACTGAGCCACCCAGGAAGCTATTATGGGAAGCTAAATTTTATGGAGCAGATTTCAAAAAGGTAATGTAACTTTCATAAAAAAATATTTTTAAAATGTGGGCCAATTATTTTAATGTCATTAGTTAATGAGGGAAACAATAAGTGCTTGTTCTTATTTAGTCACTGTGTTGTGTCCAACTCTTTTGCAACCCCATGGATTGTAGCCCACCAGGCTTTTCTGTTCATGTGATTTACAGGCAAAAATACTGAAATGGGTTGCCATGCCCTCCCCTAGAGGGTCTTCCTGACACAGAGATGGAACCCACATCTGGAAACAGTAATATACCATAGATATTTCAGAAGGAACCTCAAAGAACATACACTTTTAGGCAATCAGGAATTGTGACAATGAATTTATGACAATCAGTCAATTTCTATAGGGCAATATTCAACAACATTATACCAGAACTTTTGCATTTGTATGAACTGGAATTACTTTCATTATTATCAGGTCTCTACAACTTGAATAGTTTCAAATGGCTCAAGAACAATGAAAAATGAGGTGTTATAAAAGGTAAGCTATACAGGATATTATTGTCATTGTTCAGTTGATCAGTCATATCCAACTCTTCTCAACCCCATGGACTGCAACACACCAGGCTTTCCTGTTCTTCACCATTTCCCAGAGCTTGCTCAAACTCATCTCCATTGAGTCAGTGATGCCATCCAACCATCTCATCCTCTCTAGTCCCCTTCTCCTCCCGCCTTCAATCTTTCCCAGCATCAGAGTGTTTTCCAATGAGTCAGTTCTTCACATCAGGTGGCCAAAGTATTGGAGTTTCAGCTTCAGCATCAGTCCTTCCAATGAATATTCTGGTACTCTAAAATTTTTGCCCATTTCAAAAAATTTTACAATATGTTCTGATACTTGAACAAAGAGCTTGAAAACGTTTTTTTGATAACCTGTAGACAGTTGGCCAGTACTTTGCCTGGAAAATTGCATGGATGGAGGAGCCTGGTAGGCTGTAGTTCATGGGGTCGCTAAGAGTCGGACACGACTGAGCAACTTCCCTTTCACTTTTCACTTTCATGCATTGGAGAAGGAAATGGCAACCCACTCCAGTGTTCTTGCCTGGAGAATCCCAGGAATGGGGGAGCCTGGTGGCTGCCATCTGTGGGATCACACAGAGTTGGACACGACTGAAGTGACTTAGCAGCAGCAGCAGCAGACAGTTGGCTCTCTCTGGGATGTAGGGTGTCTGATCAAGGTTCCAAGAAAGTGAGGTTGCTTTTCATGAGAACAAGAATGGACTGTACATGGCTTCTGAAATGGAGTGTATGAGATAGAGAAAAGGGAGTAGGTGAACGGGGAAAGTTGTAATGCTCCCTGTGCACCCCCCATCAACTTTTCTGAAGTCTGAGCATTAAAGCAACTAAAATAACAGCATTTTGTATGACTGGATTTTAGTGACAGTTGGTAGAAAGAAGAATTCACTATTGTGTTGTGACGGTGTAGTACAGGGCCAGCATGTGACAGCCCAAAACAGGAGCAGAGGGGGTTTTGAGATAAGAACCTGGAGGAGCTGGAGACTTACCTAGGGCATTGGGGAGGCAATCTTGTCCATAACCATGGGATCAGAGAGGTGCTAGGTCAGTGTTCAGTTCAGTTCAGTCACTCAGTCATGTCCAACTCTTTGCTACCCCATGGACTGTAGCATGCCAGGCTTCCCTGTCCATCATCTACTCTTGGAGCTTGCTGAAACTCATGTCCATTGAGTTGGTGATGCTATTCAACAATTTCATCCTCTGTCATTCAGTTCTGCTCCTGCCGTCAATCTTTCCCAGCATTGGGGTCTTTTCAGATGAGTCAGTCTTTGCATCAGGTGGCCACATACTGGAGTTTCAACTTCAGCATCAGCCCTTCCAATGAATATTCAGGACAGATTTCCTATAGGATTACTGGTTTGATCTTCTTGCAGTCCAAGGGACTCTCAAGAGTCTTCTCCAACACCACAGTTCAAAAACATTAATTCTTTGGAACTCAGCTCTCTTTATAGTCCAACTCTCACATCCATACATGACTGTTGGAAAAACCATAGCTTTGACTAGACAGACCTTTGTCAGCAAATCAATGTCTTAATTCTGAGAGAGATGGGAATACCAGACCACCTGATCTGCCTCTTGAGAAATCTGTATGCAGGCCAGGAAGCAATAGTTAGAACTGGTCATGGAACAACAGACTGGTTCCAAATAGGAAAAGGAGTACATCAAGGCTGTATATTGTCACCATGTTTATTTAACTTATATGCAGAGTACATCATGAGAAATGCTGGAACTGGAGGAAACACAAGCTGGAATCAAGATTGCTGGGAGAAATATCAATAACCTCAGATATACAGATGATACCACCCTTATGGCAGAAAGTGAAGAGGAACTCAAAAGCCTCTTGATGAAAGTGAAAGTGGAGAGTGAAAAGGTTGGCTTAAAGCTCAACATTCAGAAAACGAAGATCATGGCATCTGGTCCCATCACTACATGGGAAATAGATGGAGAAACAGTGGAAACAGTGTCAGACTTTATTTTTCTGGGCTCCAAAATCACTGCAGATGGTGACTGCAGTAATGAAATTAAAAGACGCTTACTCCTTGGAAGGAAGGTTATGACCAACCTAGATAGCATATTCAAAAGCAGAGACATCACTTTGCCAACAAAGATTCGCCTAGTCAAGGCTATGGTCTTTCCTGTGGTCATGTATGGATGTGAGAGCTGGACTGTGAAGAAGGCTGAGCGCTGAAGAATTGATGCTTTTGAACTGTGGTGTTGGAGAAGACTCTTGAGAGTCCCTTGGACTGCAAGGAGATCCAACCATTCCATTCTGAAGGAGATCAGCCCTGGGATTTCTTTGGAGGGAATGATGCTAAAGCTGAAACTCCAGTATTTTGGCCACCTCATGAGAAGAGTTGACTCATTGGAGAAGACCCTGATGCTGGGAGGGATTGAGGGCAGGAGGAGAAGGGGACGACAGAGGATGAGATGGCTGGATGGCATCACTGACTCGATGAATGTGAGTCTGAGTGACCTCCAAGAGCTGGTGATGGATAGGGAGGCCTGGCGTGCTGCAGTTCATGGGGGTCACAAAGAGTCGGACACGACTGAGCGACTGATCTGATCTGATAGGTATTTCATAGCTTTTCTTCCAAGAAGCAAGTGTCTTTTAGTTTCATGGCTGCATGCACCATATGCAGTGATTTTGGAGCCCCCCAAAAATAAAGTCTCTCACTGTTTCCCCATCTATTTGCCATGAGGTGATGGGACTGGATGCCATGATCTTAGTTTTCTGAATGCTGAGTTTTAAGCCAACTTTTTCACTCTCCTCATTCACTTTCATCAAGAGGCTCTTTAGTTCTTCTTCGCTTTCTCCCATAAGGGCGGTGTCATCTGCATATCTGAGGTTATTGATATTTCTCCCGGCAATCATGATTCCAGCTTGTGCTTCATCCAGCCATGCATTTCTGATGATGTTCTCTGTATATAGGTTAAATAAGCAGGGTGACAGGATACAGCCTTGACATACTCCTTTCCTGATTTGGAACCAGTCTGTCACTCCATGTCACACTCGGCTACATACAAAATGTTGAAGGCAATAACTATCATAAAAGTTATTTTGAATAATGAAAGCATGCCTGCTCTTTACAGTTTTTTTGTTTTTAAATTGGGATATAGTTGCCTTACAGGGTTGTATTAGTTCCTGCTGTACAACAAGTTAAATCAGCCATATGTATACATACATCTCCCCCCATCCCACCTTTTCCAGCCCTTCTATGTCACCTAAAGCACTGTAGAGCACGGAGGTGAGCTCCCTGTGCCATGCAGGAGGTCCCCACCAGCTATCTATTTCACACACGAATGTAAATGTATCAACCCCAGCCTCCTAGTTCACGCTCCAACCCTGTGTCCACACATCCAGTCTCTGCCTGTGCATCTGTCTCCCTGCCCTGAGAGTAAGGTCATCTGGACCAGTTTTCTAGATTCCTCGTGTATGCATTAATTTTGAAATGATTATTTGGAAAATAGTCCCTGTGCTTCTTACAGATGATGTGTTTAGTGCCCATCAATTGTCATTGAATATTAATATCCTCCCTAGATGGCATCACTGACTCGGACATGAGTTTGGGTGAACTCCAGGAGTTGGTGATGGACAGGGAGGCCTGGCGCGCTGGGGTCCATGGGGTCGCAGAGTTGGACACGACTGAGTGACTGAACTGAACTGAATGACTTCTCCATTTTCTACCCAATCCTGTTGCGTTGGTAATGCCTTACTTTCTCTTCTCTGCTTATCTAATATCTTTCCAAAATTTATGCCAGGACTTGGTTACACTGGTGCCTTTAAATTTTCCTTTGTCTGAAGATGTCTTGCACCTGGAACAAAGCAACTAACAATATCATTGCACTCTCCTCAGTTAGACCACAATCTCTTGGAAAACAGAACAGTACATTTACCATCTATTTTTGTTCTTCAGTAAGATTTGCTCCTTTAAGGAGCATATTATGAGTTCATAATAAAGGAGTCTAAAATAAATGACAGGTATAGTAAAGCGGGGAAGGCAATGGCACCCCACCCCAGTACTTTTGCCTGGAAAATCCCAAGGACGGAGGATCCTGGTAGGCTCCAGTCCATGGGGTCGCTAAGAGTCGGACACGACTGAGCGACTTCACTTTGACTTTTCACTTTCATGCATTGGAGAAGTAAATGGCAACCGACTCCAGTATTCTTGCCTGGAGAATCCCAGGGACAGGGGAGCCTGGTGAGCTTCCGTCTATGGGATCGCACAGAGTCGGACACGACTGAAGTGACTTAGCAGCAGCAGCAGCATAGTAAAGCAGTTATAAGTTGCATCACCTGAAGCCATTTATACTAAATACAACATGATTGAGGCTTTGCTAACCTGAATTTGAGTCAAGATCAGGTTAATTAACATTCCAAAAGTGTCTGTTGAGTGATGCTGATGTACTGGACATTGTCACATTCACTATCTCAGTTAATTATTTTTGTTTTTCTGGAAGTATAATTTCCAAGAGGTGAAAATAGATGCAAAGTTAAAAAAATCTTTTAGTGGTCATGAAATTATTGAATGCCAGTGTCAGACCTCTAATCAACCTAATTTTTTATAATATTTTTATTATATCACAGTTATCTGCCAGGTATGTTTGGGTTGAACCTATATAATTCAGTGGAGATCTCAAGACATAGTAGAGTGTATGCAGTGCACAGAATCAGCCACCGTCTCTCTATTATTCTATTCTCCTCTTTATTTTTTCTTCAATACACCTCTTCTTTCCTCCACACAGAAGACAATGTAGATGAAAACAAAAGCAATATTCTAATTAGATATATATTTGACCTTAAACAAATCAATACGTTTCTAATATTGTTACCTGAATACTTGCAGTATCCTTAGACATTAGTGATAACACAAACTTCAGGAAATTGGTAATAATCTGGAGATGCTATAAAGTCCAATGTATTATTTTTATTTTTCTCATTTTCACTTTTATTTTTTCTTTGCTGTCGTTTATATCTTGGGTCTTCCAATGCCAGTGAAATGAGCTAGTAATTCTGTGGACATGGAGGATTTAAAGAGTGTAGATGATGATCTAAATTAGCCTTTGGATTGTCTCAGCCTCAAGACAGAATTGAATGTCTCTTCTCATCACTGAATTTTACAGGATGTATTCATTTAGTTGACTTCTTCCATCAGTTGTCATGATAACTTTCCCATTCTCATGATGAGGAGATAATTACGTGTTAACTTGGTGTGTAAGGTAAAAAGCTGCCAACTTCTAGACAGAAGCTTGATATAGGATGTGTAGAGACCTAGAAATTAATGTTCTCATCCGATTGAGGCTTAACACTTTGTAAATCTTTAAGAATTTACTTTGAAAAGGCATATGAATTCAAAACGCTGAATAGAAGCCACTTCAAACAAACATTGCATTTTATGTTTAAGGAGAAACTGTTTTATTAACATAGAAGCATTTTCCCTTAATGAGTAATTGTTTCAATGTATCAATCAAACTATGTAATCAGTTACTCTGAAATTCAAAGTAGACATCAAGGTAATAGACTGATACATATGAAGTAAGTCAAATCTGATTTGAATTCTGACCCTGCCAACTGTAAGCTCTATGGTTTAAGGAAAATTAAATTCAGGGGGCCTCAGTTTCCCCATCTGTAAAAAATCATTTAACACATTAACCATTAGAGTTCAGCTGTAAATTGACAGGCTGTAACGGGGCCCTCAGCCCTCAGGGGTAAATAGTTTGACATGTGTATGAATAGCCAGGGTTCTGAATGATCTGTCTCTGTAATTTCACCCCACTTAGGGTAAGTGCTTCTTCTTTTTTTCCTTTTCAAAGATCCTTTAGGGCTTCCCATCTTTCTTCTCTCTACTCTACCTGCTTGATGAATTTTCTTTCGTTTTTTCCTTTTATTCTAATTATCTTTTTTTCTCTCTCTCTCCTCGGAGTACTATTTTTTATTTCCACATTCATGCTTTGTTTTTTGTTTTTTAGCTAACACTTTCCTCTGTCATTATCAAAAACAGTTTAAAAGGAAAAATCATGTTTTTGTTCTCTGTCAGTGTGTTTGTGTGTTTCATTTATAAGAAATGGCCTTCTGCTGTGTATTCTTGACACCCAACTTTACATATTTATTCAAAATGTTTATTTTGAACTCTGAAAAGCACTAGAACATGCATTACTAAGTAGAGTGAGTGTATTAATTTTCTATTGATACATAACAAATGGCCAAATATTTAGTAGCATAAAACAACCCATATTTATTATCTCATAGTCTCTCTGAGTGAGGAATCCAGGCATAACTTGGCTAGGCTCCCTGGAAGGCTGCGATCATGGTGTTTGCCAAGAATTGATTCTCATTCTCTTCTGAGGGCTTTCCTAGGTCATGTGGGAACAATCTGTTTCCAAGTTCATGTGATTGTTGGTAGAATTCAGTTTCTTATAGGCCACCAGACTGAGGATCTAAGTTTCTTGCTGGCTGCAGGTCAGAGGTCTCCCTCAGCCCTTTGGCACCTGGTTCTATTCAATCCACAGCTCACAACACAGTGGCTTCCTTCTTTCTTTATTTCATTGGGGTATAGCTGCTTTACAATGCTGTGTTATTTTTTGCTGTGCGATGAAGTGAATCAGCCATATGTATACATATAATCCTTCCCTCTTGGACCTCCCTCCCACCACATCATCCTGCTCCACCCTCCTAGGTCATCACAGAGCAACCAGCTGAGCTCCTTGTGCTATCCTGCATAGCAAGATCTTTTGAGATCCTCTTCCTAGAATAATGAAAATAAAACCAAAAATGAACATATAGGACCTAATGAAAAGTTTTTGTTCAGCAAAGCAAAGCATAAACAAAAGGAAAAGACAACCTCCAGAATGGGAGAAAATATCTGCAAACAAAGCAACTAACACGCAATTAATTTCCAAAACATATAAACAGTCTTTGCAGCTCAATACCAAAGTGAACAAACAAACCAATCAATGAATGGGTAGAAGACCCAAATAGACATTTTCCAGAAAAGATATGCATGCATGCATGTATGCTAAGTTGCTTCAGTTGTATCTAACTCATTGCAACTTCATGGACTATAGCCTGCCAGGCTCCTGTGTCCATGGAATTCCCTAGGCAAGAATACTGGAGTGGGTTCCTATGCCCTCCTCCATGGGATCTTCCTGACCCAGAGATCAAACAGATGTCTCCTGAATAGACAGGAAGATTCTTCACCATTAATGCCACCTTGGAGGCCCCAGAGAAGACATAGAGATGGTCAAGAGATTATCAAATGTATGAAAAGATACTCAACATTATTAGCAAAATGCAGATCAAAAATATTAGGTTGGTGTAAAAATAATAGCGGTTTCAGACCCTGAATTTTAAAACATTATAAATAGGCTTACACATATCTTTATTAATCAACTAGGAACCATTGCAATCAACACAGTTTTGCTAACAAGAAATAAGTTAGTTTTTTCCTGCAGCAAATAAACCTGTACTTCAGGATTCTACACACTCTTGGAAAGCATTTTCTGCTTCTTGCTGATTGTGGAACCATTTTCACCGCAAAAAGTTGTCAAGATCTTGACAAAGTGGTAGTCAGTTGGTGAGAGGTCAGGTGAATATTGCAGATGAGGCAACACTTTGTAGCCCAATTTTTCAACTTTTGAAGCATTGGTTATGCAATTGGACATTGTTGCAGAGAATAACTGCGCCCTCTCTGTTAACCAATGCAGGCAGCAGGCATTGTAGTTTTTAGTGCATCTCATTGATTTGCTGAGCATATTTCTCAGATGTAATAATTTTACCAGGATTCAGAAAGTTGTCATGGATCAGAAGGGCAGCAGACCAACAAACAGTGACCAGAACCCTTTTTTTTGGTGAAAATTTGGCTTTGGGAATTGCTTTGGAGGTTCTTCTAGGTCCAAGCACTGAGTTAATCATCACTGTGCATAAAATAAGAAACGATAACACTTCACAATGATGATTTTCTTGATTTTCCATCAGCTCATGAGGCACCCACTTATCGAGCTTCTCACCTTTCTAATTTGCTTCAAATGATGAACAACCACAGAATGGTCGAAGTCAAGTTCTTGATCAACTTCTCATGTAATTGTAAGAGGATAAGTTTCCAGTGATCCTCTGAATTGGTCGTGGTCAACTTCTAATGGCCAGCCATTATGTGCCTCATCTTCAAGGCTCTATCTGCAAAACTTCTTGAGCCGGCACTGCACTGTATGTTCATTAGGAATTCCTGGGCCAAATGTGTTGTTGATGTTGCAAGATGTCTCCACTGCTTTATAATCCATTTTGAACTTGAATAAGAAAATTGCTCAAATTTGCTTTTTGTCTAATATCATTTTCATAGTTGAAAATACATATAACATAAATAGCAAGTAAACATAAAGTAAGAAATGTGCATTAAAAGGATGTACAACATAACCACATTTATTTAAGAATGCATTCCATTATCAAATGGCAAAATTTGACAATGCAAAACCACAGTTACTTTTGCACCAACCTAATGCAATGATTTTCTTTAAAGGGACCACAGGAGAGGATCTCCCAGGGAGACATGTGCTACAATCACATTTAACATGATAACTTACACCTAATCACATAATCCAGTTGCCCTTGCCATCTTCTCTTGGTAAGAAGCAAGTCACAGGTCTTGTCTCAAGGGGAAAGGATTCTACAAGAAAACTAGAAAGCCACCATTTGTCCACCTCAGTGAATAAAGGTAAGACTTCTAAACAGCTAAAGATTATTAACCTATTCTATTTTTCATTGATTGATGAAGGCCATATTATGATGAATTTATAAATCATATGAAATTGCATGAATTGTATTAAAAAGAAAGCAGCAGGTCACCAAAAGTCTTAAGTAGCAGGTTAACAGACTTCTGCCTTTAAGTAGAAGCAGTGATTACTCTCTGGAGAAGGCAATTGCAAAGGAACAAAACCATCAATCTATGTAAAAGGCAATGTCACATTGGATTAGGGAGTGGTTATGTAACTGACAATCTGTGGATGAAATTGAGATGCTATTCTGAAAACAGACTTGGCAGGGCCTAGTTAAAAGAGAGAGAGAGAGAGAGAGAGAGACATTTGAAAATAACCTCTGGTGTGGAATTTGATGATGCCCATTTACTGAGACTGAAATCATTGAAAGAGGAGTTTGTTGGGTAGAGTTGGTTAGTTTAGACTGGGACAAAACCTCATCCTGTAAAATTTAATTGAAGGACTAGGGTTGTAAAAGTAAGAAGAAAAGGTTGAGCATATTCCCAGATAACAGAAACATTTAGGTAATTGAAGGGAACAGTATCAGGGAAGGGAATTAGAAGTGGCAGTCAGAGGGCAGAGAAAATTGATATAATATGACATAACTGCGGGATAGTTGTCAGAACCAAATGACGGAATTCTGTACCATGACAGACATAAGTAAGATAAGCAATGGAGAATCCATTGTTTTATCAGTAAAGTCATTTTAGTGCACTCCATCAGTGCAGGTTTCATTTTTAATCTTATAGGTGTTTGGGCTTGAGGGCCTTCTGAGTTTATTTGCAGGCACAGAAAACTAGTATTGCAAATTAGTTCCTTAAAGGGCTGTCGACTTTTTTTCTACTTATGGTGAAATTTCGCTTTAGGACAGTTTCATCCAGCACTGAATCCTGAAGAAATACAATCTATATTGGCATCTTGAAAAGTTGTAAATGCTGCACAGCATTTTAGGAAACAGAACAATTGAAACACAAATTATTTGTTCTCTTGGAGATTTATTTGGAATCGAAGGTGCCATTTGTTCTGTAGTGACAAGTCCAGCTCTAGCATTTCTCTTGGAATTCTCTTTGCAAGCTTTTATTTAAGCAACAGCAATTGCAGGATAAGACATTCCTGGAAATTAATGACTGCCTGGGAGGGGCTGTTCTTTGGTCCATTAACCCTAACCAGTCATTAATTTCCATGAAAGATCCTGCATGAAAGTTATTATTACTAATAAAGTTATTATTACTAATATGAACTAAAATGAAAGAAACATACAGTAGGTGTATTGATTTCACCCTCCCTTTCAGGATGATGCAAAGTCATTTCATCTGCATAAGGATCTTCAGAAAACTGAAGGTCTTGCATGTAAACCAACCACTTTGCTGTTCTTGGCAATCTCATTTTGCCTACATTGAAACAATTAACTTAAAAGAAAATTAAGAGTGGAGAAGTCCCCAGATATAATCTAAAAGTCTTGATCCAACCAACAAGTGTTCAGTTTAACTATAATTTATGTTAAACACAGTAGATTGCCTTAGTTTATACTGGGATCTGTCCTCAGTTTGACAGAAATAGTTCTGTAAGAAGTAGATTTTGGTTTTAACTTACAAAACGTACACAGCAACTATTTAATCTCCTAAAATATTCTAAATTAACCTATAAAGACTAAAGTAACATTTTGTCCCAAATATATAGTGCTTTTAAAAACACTTTTCACAAAACTTATTGATAAGAATCATCATGAGAAAAAAAAATGTGCTCTAAAGAGCAAAATAGGATCATAGCATTAAATTTTATAAACATACTTTGAATTTATTTTTGGACTAGCAAGCATTTCAAAATTTATTTGATAAAACTCATGAAGAAAAAATTATGTAATATTTTATACATGTATGTGAGAAACAATAACAGTTAATTGTTTTTGAAATATATTTATTTCAATGAAATTCAATCCTCATCTTTCATCTTATAAAATATTTTATAGTTTCAGTCTTTTCTTTACAAAGTTGTCATTATATGCTATAATAATAATTGCCAGACAAACATTTTTAGCAATATATGCTTTTATCTTTGATTAAATGAATAGAAAAGTTTAACTAGGAGACTTGGTATATATTAGGATATATATCAGAGAAGGCAATGGCAACCCACTCCAGTACTCTTGCCTGGAAAATCCCATGGACAGAGGAGCCTGGTAGGCTGTAGTCCATGGGGTCGCGAAGAGTCGGACATGACTGAAGTGACTTAGTATTCAGATCAGATCAGTCGCTCAGTCGTGTCCGACTCTTTGCGACCCCATGAACCGCAGCACGCCAGGCCTCCCTGTCCATCACCAGCTCCCGGAGGTCACTCAGACTCGCATCCATCGAGTCAGTGATGCCATCCAGCCATCTCATCCTCTGTCGTCCCCTTCTCCTCCTGCCCTCAATCCCTCCCAGCATCAGAGTCTTCTCCAATGAGTCAACTCTTCGCATGAGGTGGCCAAAATACTGGAGTTTCAGCTTTAGCATCATTCCTTCAGTTGGAATCAAGATTGCAGGGAGAAATATCAATAACCTCAGATATGCAGATGACACCACTCTTATGGCAGAAAGTGAAGAGGGGCTAAAAAGCCTCTTGATGAAAGTGAAAGTGGAGAGTGAAAAGGTTGGCTTAAAGCTCAACATTCAGAAAACGAAGATCATGGCATCTGGTCCCATCACTGCATGGGAAATAGATGGGGAAACAGTGGAAACAGTGTCAGACTTTGTTTTTCTGGGCTCCAAAATCACTGCAGATGGTGACTGCAGCCATGAAATTAAAAGACGCTTGCTCCTTGGAAGGAAAGTTGTGACCAACCTAGATAGCATATTCAAAAGCAGAGACTTAGTATTAGTAGAAGTATATATATATGTATGTACTTGGTATATTAGTAGTATATATATATACATACACACATATAACAAAGTGTGCACAGATATATACATACATATATGTGTTTGTGTGCACACATATGTGTACATATAAGTATATGTTTATATATACTTATACATCAGATCAGATCAGTCGCTCAGTCGTGTTCGATTCTTTGCGACCCATGAACCGCAGCATGCCAGGCCTCCCTGTCCATCACCAGCTCCCGGAGGTCACCCAGACTAACACCCATCAAGTCAGTGATGCCATCCAGCCATCTCATCCTCTGTTGTCCCCTTCTCCTCCTGCCCTCAATCCCTCCCAGCATCAGAGTCTTCTCCAATGAGTCAACTCTTCGCATGAGGTGGCCAAAATACTGGAGTTTCAGCTTTAGCATCACTCCTTCCAAAGAAATTCCAGGATTGATCTCCTTCAGAATGGACTGGTTGGATCTTCTTGCAGTCCAAGGGACTCTCAAGAGTCTTCTCCAACACCACAGTTCAAAAGCATCAATTCTTCGGCACTCTGCCTTCTTCACAGTCCAGCTCTCACATCCATACATGACCACAGGAAAGACCATAGCCTTGACTAGGCGAACCATTGTTGGTAAAGTAATGTCTCTGCTTTTGAGTATGCCATCTAGGTTGGTCATAACTTTCCTTCCAAGGAGTAAGCGTCTTTTAATTTCATGGCGGCAGTCACCATCTGCAGTGATTTTGGAGCCCAGAAAAATAAAGTCAAACACTGTTTCCACTGTTTCCCCATCTATTTCCCATGTAGTGATGGGACCAGATGCCATGATCTTCATTTTCTGAATGTTGAGTTTTAAGCCAACCTTTTGGCACCCCACCCCAGTACTTTTGCCTGGAGAATCCCATGGACGGAGGATCCTGGTGGGCTCCAGTCCATGGGGTCGCCAAGAGTTGGACACGACTGAGCGACTTCACTTTCACTTTCACTCTCCACTTTCACTTTCATCAAGAGGCTTTTTAGCCCCTCTTCACTTTCTGCCATAAGAGTGGTGTCATCTGCATATCTGAGGTTATTGATATTTCTCCCAGCAATCTTGATTCCAACTTGTGTTTCTTCCAGTCCAGCATTTCTCATGATGTACTCTGCATATAAGTTAAATAAACATGGTGACAATATGCAGCCTTGACGTACTCCTTCTCCTATTTGGAACCAGTCTGTTGTTCCATGACCAGTTCTAACTGTTGCTTCCTGACCTGCATACACATTTCTCAAGAGGCAGATCAGGTGGTCTGGTATTCCCATCTCTTTCAGAATTTTCCATAGTTTATTGTGATCTACACAGTCAAAGGCTTTGGCATAGTCAATAAAGCAGAAATAGATGTTTTTCTGCAACTCTCTTGCTTTTTCGATGATCCAGCGGATGTTGGCAATTTGATCTCTGGTTCCTCTGCCTTTTCTAAAACCAGCTTGAACATCAGGAAGTTCACGGTTCACATATTGCTGAAGCCTGGCTTGGAGAATTTTGAGCATTACTTTACTAGCGTGTGACATGAGTGCAATTGTTCGGTAGTTTGAGCATTCTTTGGCATTGCCTTTCTTTGGGATTGGGATGAAAACTGACCTTTTCCAATCTTGTGGCCACTGCTGAGTTTTCCAGATTTGCTGGCATATTGAGTGCAGCACTTTCACAGCATCATCTTTTAGGATTTGAAATAGCTCCACTGGAATTCCATCACCTCCACTAGCTTTGTTCCTAGTGATGCTTTCTAAGGCCCACTTGACTTCACATTCCAAGATGTCTGGCTCTAGGTGATCCAGTGATCACACCATCCTGATTATCTGGGTCTTGAAGCTCTTTTTTGTACAGTTCTTCTGTGTATTCCTGCCACCTCTTCTTAATATCTTCTGCTTCTGTTAGGTCCACACCATCTGTGTCCTTTATCGTGCCCATCTTTGCATGAAATGTTCCTTTGGTATCTCTGATTTTCTTGAAGAGATCCCTAGTCTTTCCCATTCTATTGTTTTCCTCTATTTCTTTGCATTGATCACTGAAGAAGGCTTTCTTATCTCTTCTTGTTATTCTTTGGAACTCTGCATTTAGATGTTTATATCTTTCCTTTTCTCCTTTGCTTTTCGCTTCTCTTCTTTTCACAGCTATTTGTAAGGCCTCCCCAGACAGCCATTTTGCTTTTTTGCATTTCTTTTCCATGGGGATGGTCTTGATCCCTGTCTCCTGGACAATGTCACGAACCTCATTCCATAGTTCATCAGGCACTCTATCTATCAGATCTAGGCCCTTAAATCTATTTCTCCCTTCCACTGTATAATCATAAGGGATTTGATTTAGGTCATACCTGAATGGTCTAGTAGTGTTCCCTACTTTCTTCAATTTCAGTCTGAATTTGGCAATAAGGAGTTCATGGTCTGAGCCACAGTCAGCTCCTGGTCTTGTTTTTACTGATTGTATAGAGCTTCTCCATCTTTGGCTGCAAAGAATATAATCGATCTGATTTCACAAGGACCACACCCTTGTCTAACTCAATGAGATTAAGCCATGCCCTAGGGGCAACCTGGAATGGGTGGGTCATGGTGGAGAGAGATGACAGGGTGTGGTCCGCTGGAGAAGGGAATGGCAAACCACTTCAGTATTCTTGCCTTGAGAACCCCATGAACAGTATGAAAAGACAAAATGATAGGATACTGGAAGAGAAACTCCCCAGGTCAGTAGAGGCCCAATATGCTACTGGAGATCAGTAGAGAAATAACTCCAGAAAGAATGAAGGGATGGAACCAAAGCAGAAAGAATACCCAGCTGTGGAAGTGTCTGGTGATAGAAGCAAAGTCCGATGCTGTAAAGAGCAATACTGCCTAGGAACCTGGAATGTCAGGTCCATGAATCAAGGCAAATTGGAAGTGGTCAAACAAGAGATGGCAAGAGTGAATATTGACAATCTAGGAATTAGCGAACTAAAATGGACTGGAATGGGTGAATTTAACTCAGATGACCATTATATCTACTACTGTGGGCAGTAATCCCTCAGAAGAAATGGAGTGGCCATCATGGTCAACAAAAGAGTCCGAAATGCAGTACTTGGATGCAATCTCAAAAATGACAGAATGATCTCTGTTCGTTTCCAAGGCAAACCATTCAATGTCACAGTAATCCAAATCTATGCCCCAACCAGTAACGCCGAAGAAGCTGAAGTTGAACGGTTCTATGAAGACCTACAAGACCTTTTAGAACTAACACCCAAAAAAGATGTCCTTTTCATTATAGGGGACTGGAATGCAAAAGTAGGAAGTCAAGAAACACCTGGAGTAACAGGCAAATTTGGCCTTGGAACACGGAATGAAGCAGGGCAAAGACTAACAGAGTTTTGCCAAGAAAATGCACTGGTCATAGCAAATACCCTCTTCCAACAACACAAGAGAAGACTCTATACATGAACATCACCAGATGGTCAACACCGAAATCAGATCGATTATATTCTTTGCAGCCAAAGATGGAGAAGCTCTATACTTATACATATACCCCTGAAAATGTGTGTGTAATTAATAACAATTTCCAGCACATTCAAGCTACATATTTACTGAAGGAATATTGAGTTATGCATCATATCACCTTTTGACTTTATAAATAACTTACAATTTAAGTCACATTTGCATTAATTTATTATAACTCAAATAATAAAAAAGCATATTCAGTAATTTATAATAAAACATAGTCACATATTATCTCTATAACTTGATACTACAATCATCTGTCTTATAAAATAGTGTTTATATATTTTCAAAAATGTTTATTTATGTTTATTTCCATTGAAATGTATAATAAATTGTTCCCTTAAGAGAAAGTGTTTGATTTATCTGATTAGATAAACAGTAAAGATTCTTTAGATATATACATCATTCCTCTATGTTGAATAACCTATATCTAGAGTATTAAGTATTGACAAAAACTATTTAAATTTATGATAACATAAAATATTTTATCAAAGTATATCATGATGTTAAAAGTATATTGTAAAACTCTAACTATATCATTATTAAGTTATTAAATGGGGTACTCTAAAGTGAAAGAGTCACAGATAGAATTAAAGAATATCTAATAAAATCTTATAAAGCTTTTTTGATAGAATTTTCAGAATCTGAGAGCAGAAATGTCATTACTGAATTGATAACAAATTATTTTGCAAATAATATGGATTCTAATCTGCCTTCAACATTATTAAAGGAGAATCTCATCAATTATCTGTTGATAGATCATTACAAATATTTTTGATGATAAATCACGCTCATTATTTTGGCTTATAACTCGGAAAAAAAGTTCAAAAACTTCATTGCATTGTTATAATAAAATTCATTCCATTTTGATCTAATAATTTGCATCAGTAAGTTTTCTCTTTATTTATATCTATGTAAATAAAGAGTAGTCTCATTCTAAACACAAATAGTAAGCCATCATTGGCTATATCAACAAATGAAGTCAACACATCCACATATATAAAGCAGTCCAAGCTTCTTATTAATGATGCATATGAAAAATAGACTTCTTTTTTGTATTTAATCAAAATTTATCATTTGTAACATATCTTTTGCATGAATTATACTAATACAGATATGTTTACAAAAATTTTAAACTTGGCATCAGTATTTCACATAAATTTAAATTTAAATTATGAAGAATTTTATGCAGAAAGATATGACAGAATGAAAGTGTTCCATTATTATATATATCATAATAGGAGAAAATTAACAGAGTATATAAAATAAATTTAATTCAATAAAAGAAACATTATATTATCATTTAAAAAATCTGTATGTATTCAGTTCAGTTCAGTTCAGTTCAGTTCAGACACTCAGTTGTTTCCGACTCTTTGTGACCCCATGAACCACAGCACATCAGGCCTCCCTGTCCACCACCAACTCCCAGAGTCCAACCAAACCCATGTCCATCAAGTTGGTGATGATATCCAACCATCCCATCCTCTGTTGTCCCCTTCTACTCCTGCCCTCAATCTTTCCCAGCATCAGGGTCTTTTTGAATGAGTCAACTCTTCGCATCAGGTGGCCAAAGTACTGGAGTTTCAGCTTCAACATCAGGCCTTCCAATGAACACCCAGGACTGATCTCCTTTAGGATGGACTGGTTGGATCTCCTTGCAGTGAAAAGGAATCTCAAAGAGTCTTCTCCAACACCACAATTCAAAAGCATCAATTCTTTGGCGCTCAGTTTTCTTCACAGTCCAATATTCACATCCATACATGACCACTGGAAAACCATAACCTTGATGAGATAGACCTTTGTTGGCAAAGTAATGTCTCTGGTTTTTAATATGCTATCTATGTTAGTCATAACTTTCCTTCTAAAGAGTAAGCATCTTTTAATTTCATGGTTGCAGTCATCATCTGCAGTGGTTTTGGAGCCCAGAAAAATAAAGTCTGACACTGTTTCCACTGTTTCCTCATCTATTTGCCATGAAGTGATGGGATTAGATGCCATGATCTTAGTTTTCTGAATATTGAGCTTTAAGCCAACTTTTCACTCTCCTCTTTCACTTTCTCAAGAGGCTCTTTAGTTCTTCTTCACTTTCTGCCAAAAGATTGGTGTCATCTGCATATCTGAGGTTACTGATATTTCTCCCGGCAATCTTGATTCCAGCCAGTGCTTCCTCCAGTCCAGCGTTTCTCATGATGTACTCTGCATATAAGTTAAATAAGCAGGGTGACAATATACAGCCTTGACGTATTCCTTTTCCTATTTGGAACCAGTCTGTTGTTCCATGTCCAGTTCTAACTGTTGCTTCCTGACCTGCATACACATTTCTCAAGAGGCAGGTCAGGTGGTCTGGTATTCCTATCTCTTTCAGAATTTTCCACAGTTTATTGTGATCCACACAGTCAAAAGCTTTGGCATAGTCAATAAAGCAGAAATATATGTTTTTTCTGGAACTCTCTTGCTTTTTCAATGATCCAGCCGATGTTTACAACTTGATCTCTGGTTCCTTTGCCGTTTCTAAAACCAGCTTGAACATCTGGAAGTTCACGGTTCAGGTATTGCTGAAGCCTGGCTTGGAGAATTTTGAGCAATACTGTACTACTGTGTGAGATGAGTGCAATTGTATGGTAGTTTGAGCATTCTTTGGCATTACTTTTCTTTAGGATTGGAATGAAAACTGACCTTTTCCAATCCTGTGGCCACTGCTGAGTTTTCCAAATTTGCTGGCATATTGAGTGCAGCACTTTCACAGCATCATCTTTCAGGATTTGAAATAGCTCAACTAGAATTCCATCACCTCCACTAGCTTTGTTTCTAGTGATGCTTCCTAAGGCCCACTTGACTTCACATTCCAAGAGGTCTGGCTCTAGGTCAGTGATCACACCATCGTGATTATCTAGTCATGAAGCTCTTTTTTGTACAGTTCTTCTGTGTATTCTTGCCACCTCTTCTTAATATCTTCTGCTTCTTTTAGGTCCATACCATTTCTGTCCTTTATTGAGTCCATCTTTGCATGAAATGTTCCCTTGGTATCTCTAATTTTCTTGAAGAGATATCTAGTCTTTCCCATTCTATTGTTCTCCTCTATTTCTTTGCATTGTTTACTGAGGAAGGCTTTCTTATCTCTCCTTGCTATTCTTTGGAACCCTGCATTCAAATGGGTGTATCTTTCATTTTCTTCTCTGTTCTTTTCACAGCTATTTGTAAGATCTTGCCATATAATCTTACAATTGCATTCCTAGTTATTTATATACTTGCTTTAAAGGCTTACACTCATAAAAACCTACTTATAAATTTATAGCTTATTTATTCATAATTTCCAAAAATTGAAGGCAAAGAAGATATTCTTCAATATGTGAATGCATAAAAGTCTACAGTATCTCCATAGACTGAAATATTATTCAGCAATAATTAGAAATGAGATTTCACATCACAAAAAGACATGAATAACGTTAAAGAAGTATTTCTAAGTGAAAAAAGCCAGTGAAATACCATAGGTAGTATAAATTATATGATATTCTGGAAAAAATAAAACAATAGTTGTTTCAAGAAGGTCAGTGATTGACTTGCATTCTATGGGAAAAGTCAAAAATTGCAAGGTGAAGTATGCAAAGTTATTTTTAGGGTGGAAAATTAGTATTCTGAATAATACTTTATTTGTTGAAACATATGGAGATACATCACACAAAGGGAAGCATAAATGTAGGGAAATTTAAAAAAATGGACGAGGTCAGATCTCAGGATGGAACCCAGAATGTGAAAAAAAATCTAACTGTATTATAAATGAAATGACCTCATTGAAAGGAAAGGAAAAGTGAAGTTGCTCAGTCGTGTCCGACTCTTTGTGACCCCATGGACTGTAACCTACCAGGCTCCTCTGTCCATAGGATTTTCCAGGCAAGAGTACTGGAGTGGGTTGCCATTTCCTTACTAGGGGATCTTCCTGACCCAGAGATCAAACCCGGGTCTCTGACACTGTGGGTAGACCCTTTACCATCTGAGCTACCAGGGAAGCCAGGGAAGACCTCATTGAAGGGGTTCAAAGAATAGGTGTGGACATAGACAATCTTGCAAATGATTAGATTCTATAAACTAAAGGCAAGAGAACTGCATGTAGGAAATCTGTTCTCGAGGACGAAGTTGTTGACGATAGGGCTATGAGTTAACAAGTTTGCTCTTGCTTGATTTGTGTGCTGGAAGTGAAGCGGAAGCACACGTATGGCAGACACACACATGGGAGCATGCATGCTCACACACTTCTGGAACTGTCAGAGTTACACAGGAGACGATGGAAAGACGCCCAATGGCCACAGCTGGAATAATTACAAGATAAATTTTAGAAGTCTTGAATTTTAGCCTGCAGCATAGAATAAATATCCCTGTGTCAATTTTGATACAAATACATGGTGAAATAAATAAATAAAGTCTCCTGTGTAAAAGAAATCCAATTATATAGATATATACTCTGTTCTTAAGAAGGGAAGCATAGCTTTCCAATACTGAGGTAGAGGCTATATATATAAGGTATAAGCTCTATGACTTTGTTGTGAAGAGGACAAGGCAGAAATGAGAACAAAAGAAAAACTACATAGTTTGAGAAATCTGATAAACCTTAGCTCAGCTAGGTGAGCATTATCAGCATTAACCATGATAAATCCTGTTTACAGTGCCCTTGATAGGATGGGACGAAGAAGCCACATCATCTATTTTCTCCTCTGACCCCAAACCCATAAATCCACTCTTATTATGGAAAAAAAAAAAATGTTAGAAAAAGTCAAGTGGGAGAAATTCTACGAAACACCTGACCAGTATTCCTCAAAGCTATCAACATCACTGAAAAGTAAGTATGCAAAACTTAAACCCAAGAGGAACCTAAGGAGATGTGACAAGTAGATGTGATGTGGTAAGCTGAGCTACGTCTTGGAACAAAAAACAAAATAAGTAAAATATAAAATATTAATAATAATAGAAACTCAGTATGGTGTATATAGAACCCTACTATATTCTCAATTTTCCTGTAAACCTAAAACTGTTCTAAAAATAATCTACTTGAAAATAAAGTAAGCGATAGAGCCTTGCTTGTATATCTTATAAATTTTTAGTGTTTGAGCTCTTAGGATATTTATTTATTTGTAAAAAAAAAAAGCATTAATTAATTAAACAAAAATAGGTAACTAAATAAATAAAAACCCAGAAGAAACGTACGAAAAAGATCTTCATCACCAAGATAATCACGATGATGTGATCACTCACCTAGAGCCAGACATCCTGGAATGTGAAGTGAAGTGGGCCTTAGAAAGCATCACTACGAACAAAGCTAGTGGAGGTGATGGAATTCCAGTTGAGCTATTCCAAATCCTGAAAGATGATGCTGTGAAAGTGCTGCACTCAATATGCCAGCAAATTTGGAAAACTCAGCAGTGGCCACAGGACTAGAAAAGGTCAGTTTTCATTTCAATCCCAAAGAAAGGCGGTGCCAAAGAATGCTTAAACTACCGCACAATTGCACTCATCTCACATGCTAGTAAAGTATTGCTTAAAATTCTCCAAGCCAGGCTTCAGCAATACGTGAACTGTGAATTTCCCAATGTTCAAGCTGGTTTTAGAAAAGGCAGAGGAACCAGAGATCAAGTTGTCAACATTCGCTGGATCATTGAAAAAGCAACAGAGTTCCAGAAAAAAACATCTATTTCTGCTTTATTAACTATTCCAAAGCCTTAGTAATCCACAAAGACTGTGTGGATCAAAATAAACTATGGAAAATTCTGAAAGAGATGGGAATACCAGACCACCTGACCTGCCTCCTGAGAAACCTGTATGTAGGTCAGGAAGCAACAGTTAGAACTGGTCATGGAACAACAGACTGGTTCCAAATAGGACAAGGAGTACGTCAAGGCTGTATATTGTCACCATGTTTATTTAACTTATATGCAGAGTACATCATGAGAAACTCTGGGCTGGAGGAAGCACAAGCTGGAATCAAAATTGCCGGGAGAAATATCAATAACCTCAGATATGTGGATGACACCACCCTTATGGCAGAAAGTGAAGAGGAACTAAAAAGCCTCTTGATGAAAGTGAAAGAGGAGAGTGAAAAAGTTGGCTTAAAGCTCAACATTCAGAAAACGAAGATCATGGCATCTGGTCCCATCACTTCATGGCAAATAGATGGGGAAACAGTGGAAACAGTGTCAGACTTTATTTTTCTGGGCTCCAAAATCACTGCAGATGGTGGCTGCAGCCATGAAGTTAAAAGATGCTTACTCCTTGGAAGGAAAGTTATGACCAACATAGACAGCATATTAAAAAGCAGAGACATTACTTTGCGACAAAGGTCTGTCTAGTCAAGGTTTTGATTTTTCCAGTGGTCATGTATGGACATGAGAGTTGGACTGTGAAGAAGGCTGAGCACTAAAGAATTGATGCTTTTGAACTGTGGTGTTGGAGAAGACTCTTGAGAGTCCCTTGGACTGTAAAGAGATCCCACCAGTCCATCCTAAAGGAGATCAGTCCTGGGTGTTCATTGGAAGGCCTGATGTTGAAGCTGAAACTCCAATACTTTGGCCTGATGTGAAGAGCTGACTTATTTGAAAAGACCCTGATGCTGGGAGAGATTGAGGGCAGGAGGAGAAGGGGACGACAGAGGATGAGATAGTTGGATGTCATCACCGACTCAATGGACATGGGTTTGGGTGGACTCTGGGAGTTGGTGCAGGACAGGTAGGCCTGGTGTGCTGCAGTTCATGAGGTCACCAAGGGTCAGACACAACTGAGTGACTGAACTGGACTGAACTGATGGCAAGGATTATTTTTAGCTTTGTTTAAAAAAATAGTGTTAAACTATCTTCAAAAGTGACTGCAGCATTTCATTAATATATTCTCATCAGCAATGATTTTGAGTTCTTGTTGCTTTGAATTATCATCAGCATTTCTTACTGTCAGGCTTTTTGTTTTTGTATTGTTTTAGACTTTGTTTATTGTAATAGATATGCAGTGGTTTCCACTTTAGTCTTAATTTGCATTTCCTTAATGACAAATGATGTTGAAATCCTTTCACATGCTATTACACCTTTTATATTTCTTCTTTTGTGAAGTGTCTGTTCGGGTCTTTTCCCATTTTTAATGGAATTATTTGTTTCCTTATTGTTGAGTTTGAAGAATTCTCTGTATATCTTTTATATAAGTCCTTTATCAGAAGTGTCCTTGATAAAGAAAATGGATGATGTAGTTTTTCAAATGGTAGCTTATCAAACTTACTTTGGTTATTTTAAAAACTGGTGTAGCAGTTAACAATTAAATATTTTTCTGCTATTCAAGCTTATTTCAGAAAAATCTATTAAAATGTGACTTCACTGGGGTTCCCTTCCAAATAACAAAGGGAGTTTGGGAGGAAATAAAGGTTCTTAGAAAATAATTTGTGATTCTCCATCACAAGGTTAAGTAGGAATTTACCTTCTTTTGTAAGTCACCCTTTGATCCTAAGGACTGAAGAGACTCCTGATCATAAAGATGATGTATAATGGATAATATTTAATAATACACATTCATCACTCTTTTTATTATTACAACTAACTTCAGAAACGGGGAAGGCAATGGCACCCCACCCCAGTACTTTTGCCTGGAAAATCCCATGGACGGAGGAGCCTGGTAGGCTCCAGTCCGTGGGGTCACTAAGAGTCAGACATGACTGAGCGACTTCACTTTGACTTTTCACTTTCATGCATTGGAGAAGGAAATGGCAACCCACTCCAGTGTTCTTGCCTGGAGAATCCCAGGGACAGGGGAGCCTGGTGAGCTTCCATCTATGGGGTCGCACAGAGTCGGACACGACTGAAGCGACTTAGCAGCAGCAGCAGCAACTTCAGAAAAGACAGAAGTATTTCTTCAGGGGAATGGAAGGATTCACAAGTAGGCTGCACATGGAGAAACAAGAAGATAATCTGATTAAAAAAATTAAAAAGCCATCATGTCCATCACCCCAACTTAAATACCTGCTTCATATGAATATCAGTCTTCCATAATTCAAGGACTAGATGTACAGAATGAAAGTAAAAAATCTGCACATTAATATACATATACATTGTATTTTCCTTCATCATATTCCACATGTTTATTATGACAAAATTTTATTCAAATGTGTTATTTTGAACACTCCACATGGAGATATATATTTAATAATCTATTTTTGTCAGTAATTATAGTTAGTTATTGAGAACTCAGAACTGCATAAGGAAATAGATCCTAGATGACAATAAAATTCAGTGACACTTGCAATCACACTACTGTATATATTACTGTCAACAATATCAATAAGAGCAGGAAAAGTAATGATATTCAAAGGGATGATGCATATAAAAGTGAAATCTAACAGTTACCTCTTAAATGTCAGTGTTTCAATAGGCAAAAGTTACATATTTTTGGATTGTTGTAATTGAATAATTTAAATAATTGCAGACCTCAACTTAAAAACTCAAGCAATTTAAAACAATGTGAAGAGGCATATAATTTTTCAAATTAATTTAGAGGGTAAGTGAGCAAATATTTTGAAATTCATTGACTCATTATTTGATAGACACAGAAGTGACCACCACGCCACAGAAGAACTTCCTCTAAAATATCAGAATGCTAGAACTTGACTATTCAAGAGGCAAGAACTAATACATTTCTTTCCTTTCTTGTCTTGCCTTTTAGTGAAAAGCAAAGGAGAAAAGGAAAGATATAAACATCTGAATGCAGAGTTCCAAAGAATAGCAAGAAGAGATAAAAAGCCTTCTTCAGCGATCAATGCAAGAAAGAGAGGAAAACAACAGAATGGGAAAGACAAGAGATGTCTTCAAGAAAATCAGAGATACCAAAGGAACATTTCATGCAAAGATTGGCTCGATAAAGGACAGAAATGGTATGGACCTAACAGAAGCAGAAGATGTTAAGAAGAGGTGGAAAGAATACACAGAAGAACTGTACAAAAAAGGTCTTCATGACCCAGATAATCATGATGGCGTGATCACTGACCTAGAGCCAGACATGTTGGAGCCTGGAATGTTGCTGGGGTCCAACCCCGGTGGATCCGGGATTTCTAAGGGGAGATGGCATAGGCGATCAGGAAACAACAGCTTATTAAAATATTAATTAAAGATATAAAGAGTGGTGAAAATGAAGACAGCTCAGTGAGGAAATTCAGTGAAGACAAGCGGATGAAATAAGGATAGCTCAGTGAGAACATTTTGTGGAGAGGGAAGGCTGAATAATTCAGCCAGAAGGTAAGAGAAAGAATGACATGGGGAGACCAAGCTTTGGTGAACATGGGCCCACACTTTATTTTTCAAAGTAGTTTTTATACCTTAAGTTATGCATAGAGGATAATGGGGGAAGGGGTAGATTCATGCAGTAAGCCAGGCTTTCTTCCTGCAAACTTATCATATGCAAAGTTTAGGTGATTAGTCAGGCACCACCCTCCAAAGGCATTGGAGTTGCATTTCTATAGGGCAAAGGTGTGGTGGGTTATAACAAGAGAAAGAATTAACTCAAAAGTCCAAGGTTACAAACATTAAAGCTACCACTTACATTTCTATAAACCAATTATATCAATCAATACACTGCCAAGGACACAGTAGGTAAGGGATATGGAGACTTAGCAGCAAACATTGGCCCAACAAGTGAAAAACCCTTCACCAATACAATTTCTAATCAGCCCACTAATAGTTTTCTAAATTCTCTAAAGAACCTGTTTTTAGAAGCACATGTGGCCGGACAAGCCTGTCAGTTTGGGCTAGAGGACTTCCAAAGGAGTTTGTAGGTAGAAACACTGTCACACCCAGGAATTATTAACTGGAGCTGTAAGCTAACTCTTTTTTCAGAGAAAGGTAGTGGGGGACAGCCCCCCGTAAAGTCAGAGGTGTAGGCGAGAGCACAAAACAGAAAGTAGGTAGACTCTGGTTTTGGGGGGTAGATGCTCGAGAATTTCCAGGGGGCTCCTGAGGCTTGATCTCGACTTCGCATATTGCCAAGCCTCCTTCCTCATGACCTTTGTCATGGGTGGAGCGCTGATCTAAGCCAGCTCCCGACAGAATATGAAGTCAAGTGGGCCTTAGAAAGCATCACTACGAACAAAGCTAGTGGAAGTGATGGAATTACAGTTGAGCTATTCCAAATCCTGAAAGATGATGCTGTGAAAGTGCTGCACTCAATAGCCATCAAATTTGGAAAACTCAGCAGTGGCCACAGGATTGGAAAAGGTTAGTTTTCATTTCAATCCCAAAGAAAGGCAATGCCAAGGAATGCTCAAACTACCACACAATTGCACTCATCTCACATGCTAGTAAAGTAATGCTCAAAATTCTCCAAGCCAGGCTTCAGCAATATGTGAACCATGAACTTCCTGATGTTCAAGCTGGTTTTAGAAAAGGCAGAGGAACCAGAGATCAAATTGCCAACATCTGCTGGATCATGGAAAAAGCAAGAGAGTTCCAGAAAAACATCTATTTCTGCTTTATTGACTATGCCAAAGCCTCTGACTGTGTAGATCACAATAAACTGTGGAAAATTCTGAGAGAGATGGGAATACCAGACCACCTGATCTGCCTCTTGACAAATCTGTATGCAGGTCAGGAAGCAACAGTTAGAACTGATCATGGACAACAGACTGGTTCCAAATAGGAAAAGGAGTATGTCAAGGCTGTATATTGTCACCCTGCTTATTTAACTTATATGCAGAGTACATCATGAGAAACGCTGGGCTGGAGGAAGCACAAGCTGGAATCAAGATTGCCAGGAGAAATATCAATAACCTCAGATATGCAGATGACACCACCCTTATGGCAGAAAGTGAAGAGGAACTCAAAAGCCTCTTGATGAAAGTGAAAGTGGAGAGTGAAAAAAACATTCAGAAAAAGAAGATCATGGCATCCGGTCCCATCACTTCATGGGAAATAGATGGGGAAACAGTGGGAACAGTGTCAGACTTTATTTTTCTGGGCTCCAAAATCACTGCAGATGGTGACTGCAGCCATGAAATTAAAAGACGCTTACTCCTTGGAAGGAAAGTTATGATCAACCTAGACAGCATATTCAAAAACAGAGACATTACTTTGTCAACAAAGGTTCGTCTAGTCAAGGCTATGGTTTTTCCTGTGGTCATGTATGGATGTGAGAGTTGGACTGTGAAGAAGGCTGAGTGCTGAAGAATTGATTCTTTTGAACTGTGGTGTTGGAGAAGACTCTTGAGAGTCCCTTGGACTGCAAGGAGATCCAACCAGTCCATTCTGAAGGAGATTGGCCCTGGGATTTCTTTGGAAGGAATGATGCTAAAGCTGAAATTCCAGTACTGTGGCCACCTCATGTGAAGAGTTGACTCATTGGCAAAGACTCTAATGCTGAGAGGGATTGGGGGCAGGAGGAGAAGGGGACAACAGAGGATGAGATGGCTGGATGGCATCACCGACTGGAAGGATGTGAGTCTGAGTGAACTCCAGGAGTTGGTGATGGACAGGGAGGCCTGGCGTGCTGTGATTCATGGGGTTGCAAAGAGTCGGACATGACTGATTGACTGATCTGATCTGATCTGATCACAAGCCACTAATAGCTTGTGATGAAATGGGTCATATTTATAGTTTCTTTTTTGGGTAGTAAAGAGCTGAGGAGAAGGAGATAGCACCCCACTCCAGTACTCTTGCCTAGAAAATCCCATGGATGAAGGAACCTGGTGGGCTGCAGTCCATGGGGTTGCTAGGAGTCGGACACAACTGAGCGACTTCACTTTCACTTTTCACTTTCATGCATTGGAGAAGGAAATGGCATCCCACTCCAGTGTTCTTGCCTGGAGAATCCCAGGGATGGGGCAGCCTGGTGGGCTGTCGTCTATGGGGTCACACAGAGTTGGACACGACTGAAACGACTTAGCAGCAGAAGCAGTAAAGAGCCGGAGGAGTTAAGAGGAATTATTTTGAGTTTAACCCTCTGTTCAAGGGAAACAGCTTTATCATGAGACTCAGTTTAAGGCCCTGGTGTCAGAACAGTGGAATCCGGAATGATGACCATGTGCAAATGTTACATGCAAGTGAGGCATTACTATAGATTAAGATATGAGGTCTTCCCATATGGAGTCTGTCTCTTCAATTAGAATTCTGATACTTAGCGTAGGCTACATTTATCCCATGATTATATATTGTATTGCCAACGTATTTATGTTGGTTATCTCTTCCTATTGTAAGTTAATAAGAGGCCATTAACTTTATTTTCTGCAATATGTGCATCATAGATATTTGAATATTTATTTTTGAATGCATCATTTCTATTATTCAACATTTTACTATGTGAAAGTCACAGTACTTGACTCTCAGAATTTAGTGATATACTTATTCTCCTGAAAACATTCATATTATAAATAGAGCGTTAATGTAAAATAGAATCTTGGAAATTGGAATTTAGTCATTCTGTCATAAGACAATTAATGTACCAACCCAGCACAGGTAACTATGCTAGGACTGAAAGCTATAAATGAAATTAAAATCTAGTCATATATGTCAAGCAGATGATAGTCTGGTGTATGTGTGTGTGTGTGTGTGTGTTTGTGTGTGCACGCATGTGCATGTTCATTTGCTTAGTTCTGTCCAACTGTTTTGCAATTTCACAGACACTAGCCCACCAAGTTCCTCTGTCCATGGAACTTTCCAGGCAAGAATACTGGAGTGGGTTGCCAGGGGATCTTTTCAACCCAGGGAATGAACCCGTGTTTCCTGTGTCGCCTGCTTTGGAGGTAGATTCTTTATGACTGAGCCACCTGAGATTAGCCTGACAGAGAAAATAGAAATGTCATGATTCCAGTACAATCAGGGAAATACGCAAAGGAATAAGTCTACTGCATTTAAAATGATATGTGCTATACTTGATAAGTTCATATTATAATACTTCTGGGTAACTTTAAAAACATTCCTCACTGTGCAGACGGACAATTCTAATAATTCATTGGTATGTGAACAAGGGTCTTTTAACGCATTGTGAAAATATCCTCCTTTTTGTGATAGTTTCTAGATTGTTTTAAAACATTTTATACAAAAATAATCGAGTTATATGGCAAGGAAATATAATGATTGCATATTTTGAAACATTATTAAAATTTTTTGATTTTTCAGTTTGTTTATTTTGTTGGAGCAGAAAATATGCCAAATTTCCTCTGATTTTATACGTAGATTTTCACATTCTTTTATAATAATATTTATATAGAACTTGATAATTAAAAGTACAATTATATTAGCTACATCTTAACTCATCAAGTCCAATTTCCCATTCATTGTACACCATTAAGAAAGACAAAAGGCTGATGATTAAATTTTGACGTAACATTGGTTGTAAAGGCCCATCTTCATTTCACAAACGTTAGGTAATGAAACAATGTGCATCTCAGACATTATAAAACCTGGTATGTCTTTCCTTTTTCCTTCTTCCTGAAGATTGTTTATAAAATTCATGGTCCAGACAATGTGGCAGTTTTAAAGCAAAGCCTGTCATTAGTACTCCTGTGACATAAAGTAAATTATTCAATGTCTTCGAACCTTAGTGGTTTTATTAATTGAGTAATAAATAAAATTGGTAGAAATTAATACTTCACAGTTAATTAAATATGTATGGTAAATCAATTCAGATTGATGTTTCTCTCCCAAAATATTAACGGCAAAGAAATTAGGGAAATACAATGAAATCTAAGGAAAGACATAAAGAAGCCACAGGGATAACAGAAGTCTGTTCTGAATCAATGTGTGGTTTCTTATGATTGGAGTAGGAGGGGCCTTTCATAAAGAGGTCTACACCTTCCTCTTGCCCTTACTCATTCTCCTTGCCTTCGGAAATAAACACCTGTCTTCTCACACACACACACACACACACACACAAAGCCAAGGCTAACGTCAAGACCATTGACATAGCTTTCTACAGGATGATTTCTGGGACACACAAAAGCCCAAATCTCTGAAGATGTGCAGAAACAACTGAACGTGACTACCCTGTGTGATTATCTCACTAGCCTTCCTCTATTAAACCCACAGCACAATGCATTACAGTACCAGGAACGCCGCATATTACTGCTTTTGCTAGAGGCAAGAAGACAAAAGCTATTCCAGTGTAAAGATTGAGAGTCCCAAAGCTCTCCAACATGGGGACCACTTCTCTTTCCCTAAGATCATCTGAGCTGGCTAGCACTGGGATATAGAATATATATGCATTATCAGACAGAGCGCTGAGGCCTCTTAGGAAATAAATATAGGCTTAAACAGGAGGGTATATACAGTTTAAAAACTATTGGATAAATAAGAAGCAAGAGATATTACCAGTTAAAAATACAGGTAAAATGTATCATAAAAGAGATAAAAGAATATATAGGCAACATATCATTCATAGCTAATTATTAAGTATAAAACATAATGATTATAATAAAGGACATGTGGGATAAGACAAATTGCACATTGAATGAAGCTGATTAACAAATTACTGAATTGGAACATCAGATTGAATACTTCCACTGAACAAAGCATAACAAGATAAAAAGTTACAAATATAAAAGTTGAAGTTATAAAAATGGAACAAAAATTCTCATTATACAGATAACCTGAATCCTTAAAAAAACAAAAATTAAAATGAAAACAAATGACATATTTGTAGATATAATGAAGATTAAGTTTCTAGAATTGAAGAAAAAAATCAAGTTTAAATAAAGTATGAAACATTAACATTCAGAAACAAAAATAAAGTTTAAAGAGTTCCAAAAGGTTTAGAGAAAAAGAACAGGATATTTATAAGAAAAAAAAATTTTGACAGCAGACACTTCAAAAGCAACAATGGATTATAGAAAGGATATATTATTTTTTTAAGTACAGAAGAAAAAATGCTATAAACTGAGAACCTATTTAGGCAAATTACCATTCAGAAATAAGGATATATTAGAAATATATATCAGGCATATATACTACCAGGTGGCGCTAATGGTAAAGAACCTGCCTGCAAATGCAGGAGATAGGAGATGTGGGTTCTATCCCTGGGTTGGGGCAACCCCCTGGAGGAGGGCATGCCAACCCACTTCAGTATTTTTGCCTGGAGAATCCCATGGACAGAGGAGCCTAGTGGGCTACAGTGCACAGGGTCACAAAGAGTAGGTCATAACTGAAGTGACTTCAATCACCTCAGATATGCAGATGACACCACCCTTATGGCAGAAACTGAAGAGGAACTCAAAAGCCTCTTGATGAAAGTGAAAGTGGAGAGTGAAAAAGTTGGCTTAAAGCTCAACATTCGGAAAATGAAGATCATGGCATCCGGTCCCATCACTTCATGGCAAATAGATGGGGAAACAGTGGAAACAGTGGCTGACTTTATTTCTCTGGGCTCCAAAATCGCTGCAGATGGTGATTACAGCCATGAAATTAAAAGACACTTTTTCGTTGGAAGGAAAGTTATGCCCAGCATAGACAGCATATTAAAAAGCAGAGACATTACTTTGCTAACAAAGGTCTGACTAGTTAAGGCTATGGTTTTTCCTGTGGTCATGTATGGATGTGAGCGTTGGATATAAAGAAAGCTGAGTGCCGAAGAATTGATGCTTTTGAACTGTGGTGTTGGAGAAGATGCTTGAAAGTCCCTTGGACTGCAAGGAGATTCAAAAAGTCCATCTTAAAGGAGATCAGTCCTGGGTGTTCATTGGAAGGACTGATTTTGAAGCTGAAACTCCAATATTTTGGCCACTTGATGTGAAGAGCTGACTCATTTGAAAAGACCCTGATGCTGGTAAAGATTGAGGGCAGGAGGAGAAGGGGACGACAGAGGATGAGATGGTTGGATGTCATCACCAACTCAATGGACGTAGGTTTAGGTGGACTCGGGGAGTTGATGATGAACAGGGAGACCTGGCGTGCTGTGGTTCATGCGGTTGCAAAGAGTTGGACATGACTGAGCAACTGAACTGAACTGAACTAAAATGACTTAGCACATAGCAGATATAAATTCTCAGAATATTTGCTACTCAAAATTTGCACTGAAGATTAGTTTGGAGGCAATGTTAAAAAAAATAAATAAATAAACCAAAAGGCTGATCTAAGAGACACTGCAAGACATGTGAGAATTCAGGATAGTCACATATCTTCCTAAAATAGTTATAAACTTAAAATCTGAGTGAGATAAAATATAAACAAAATTGTAAATTCTATGTAGAGTCAGCTATAGTTAAAAATTTATTTCAGATCAGATCAGATCAGTCGCTCAGTCGTGTCCGACTCTTTGCGACCCCATGAACTATAGCACGCCAGGCCTCCCTGTCCATCACCAACTCCCGGAGGTCACCCAGACTCACATCCATCGAGTCAGTGATGCCATCCAGCCATCTCATCCTCTGTCGTCCCCTTCTCCTCCTGCCCCCAATCCCTCCCAGCATCAGAGTCTTCTCCAATGAGTCAATTCTTCGCATGAGGTGGCCAAAATACTGGAGTTTGAGCTTTAGCATCATTCCTTCCAAAGAAATCCCAGGGCTGATCTCCTTCAGAATGGACTGGTTGGATGTCCTTGCAGTCCAAGGCCCTCTCAAGAGTCTTCTCCAACACCACAAAGTTCAAAAGCATCAATCTAGATTTTATCAATACAGTGGGAATCATTGTGAGTCTCAAGTCATTTGAGACTAGGCTAAAATGAAAGTTTAGCTAGCAATCTGTAACAGTGAGATAATTTGTAAGAGCAAAGACAGTTTGGAGTAATTGAAATTAGAATGTAGGATGAAATAATACTGTCCAACCATAAGAACAATTACAATAAACATAAAAAGACCAAACTTGTTGGTTGAAAGTTCGAGCTGGGTTGGATTTGAAAAAGAAGGAAATAAAATATAGCTAAATGATATTCCACAGGAAATGGAATAGTACAAAATAAAAGAGTAGAGCAAAAATATCAATATGTTACTAACAAATAAAATTGAGGGCATTATAGTATATCAGGTTAAATAGGTTTAAAGAAAAAAGCATCAGTAAACATTTTCACTATATTGTGGCATAAGGTTTCAGTTCACTTCAGTTCAGTGACTCAGTTGTGTCCAACTCTTTGGAAGCCCATGGACCGCAGCATGCCAGGCCTCCCTGTCCATGACCAACTCCCAGAGTTTACTCAAACTCATGTCCAGTGAGTCAGTGATACCATCCAAACATCTCATCCCCTGTCATCCCCTTCTCCTCCCACCTTCAGTCTTTCCCAGAATCAGGGTCTTTTCAAATGAGTCAGTTCTTTGCATCAGGTGGTCAAAATATTGGAGTTGCTGCTTCAACATCAGTCCTTCCAATGAATATTCAGGACTGATTTCCTTTAGTATGGACTGGTTGGATCTCCTTCCTGTTTATATATAAAATTACAAATAGTATATAAGTATATATATGTATTTATATGTGTGTGCCCAGTCTCTCAGTCATGTTCAACTGCTTACAAGCCATAGACTGTAGCCCACCAGGCTCCTCTGTCCATGGGATACTTCAGGCAAGTGAGATGCCATTCCCTTTTCCAGAGGATCTTCCTGACCCATGTCTCTTACATCTCCTCCATTGGCAGGCAGGTTCTTTACCATCAGTGCCACTTGGGAAGCCATATATATATATACACACATATATAATATTGCCAATAATTATATATTTAATTATATATTATATTACATTATAATTATATATCATATATATAAGTCAAAAATATATACAATTATAGACATAAATGCACCTCATAAAATAGTATTCAAATATATAAAGCAAAATTTGACAGAACTATATTGACAAAGGTTGAGCGAGTTTCATTTTCACTTATTGGTCATTTGTGTTCCTTTGTGAAATGTACGTTTATACTTTTGTGCATTTCTTCTCCTGTTGTATTAACTTATTTTTCAGCAGATGAATTAATCATGATGATATAATATGGAATGAAAGAATTACAAACCCAAGGATTTCTTACAGTACAGTATATTTTTGGATAAACTTAAGAACACCCAAAATCAGTAATGAACATAAGTATATTAGTAAAATGTTCATGCAAAACAACATTAAATAAAACCAGGAGTATAAGGAACATACTAAAAAGATACATCAGTTGTGAAGGGGGAGAGAATGGGAAAGCTACTGTGAACGTTCTCATTTTCAGTGATGGAACCACATGTATTTATGGAAGAGAGAAAGGTTCATATCTCTGAACCTATTAAGAGAGAATGGTACAAAACCCTGGTTGTGACAAATTCCAGTCCAACTGGTAGTGTTTCATTGCTCTCTTTCTCACTTTCATAGCAAACCCACGTATCTATACACTCTTCTGCTTAACCTCAAAACACAGGAACACTGACATCAAGAGTGGCTTGCTGGCTTGGAAATGAATAAAATAATAGTGAGATATTCAGGTCCTTCAGCCTTGATGGCTATTCCAAATCACATTCCTCATTTTATATTTTTCAATTTTTCTCATTATTTTTTCTCAGTTTCAGTTCAGTTCAGTCCCTCAGTGGTGTCCGACTCTTTGTGACCCCATGAACTGCAGCTGCCAGGCCTCCCTATCCATCACCAACACCTGGAGTTCACCCAAACCCATGTCCATTGAGTCAGTGATGTCATCCAACCATCTCATCCTCTGTCATCCCCTTCTCTTCCTGCCCTCAATCTTTCCCATCATCAGGGTCTTTTCAAATGAGTCAGTTCTTTGCATCAGGTAGCCAAAATATTGGAATTTCAGCTTCAACATCAGTCCTTCCAATGAATACCGAGGACTGATCTCTTTTAGGATGGACTGGTTGGATCTCCTTGCAGTCCAAGGGGTTCTCAAGAGTCTTCTCTAACACCACAGTTCAAAAGCATCAGTTCTTCAGTGCTCATCTTTCTTCACAGCCCAACTCTCACATTCATACATGACCACAGGAAAAACCATAGCCTTGACTAGACAGACCTTTGTTGGCAAAGTAATGTCTCTGCTTTTCAATATGCTATCTAGGTTGGTCATAACTTTCCTTCCAAGGAGTAAGCGTCTTTTAATTTCATGGCTGCAGTCACCATCTGCAGTGATTTTGGAGCCCAGAAAAATAAAGTCTGACACTGTTTGCACTGTTTCCCCATCTATTTCCCATGAAGTGATGGGACTGGATGCCATGATCTTAGTTTTCTGAATATTGAGCTTTAAGCCAACTTTTTAACTCTACTCTTTCACCTTCATCAAGAGACTCTTCAGTTCTTCACTTTCTGCCATAAGGGTAGTGTTATCTGCATATCTGAGGTTATTGATATTTCTCCCGGCAATCTTGATTTCAGTTTGTGCTTCATTCCATCCCAGCGTTTCTCATGACCTTTCCTGACCTGCACACAGATTTCTCAAGAGGCAGGTCAGGTGGTCTGGTATGCCCATCTCTTTCAGAATTTCCCACAGTTTATTGTGATCCACACAGTCTTTTTGGATCACTAAGCCTTTGGCATAGTCAATAAAGCAGAAAGAGATGTTTTTCTGGAACTCTCTTGCTTTTTCCATGATCCAGCAGAAGTTGGCAACTTGATCTCTGGTTCCTCTGCCTTTTCTAAAACCAGCTTGAACATCTGGAAGTTCGTGGTTCGCCTATTGCTGAAGCCTAGCTTGGAGAATTTTGAGCATCACTTTACTAGCATGTGAGATGAGTTTATTTTTTACCTTTTTTTAAAGAATTTTTTAAAATGTGAGCCGTTTTTTTAAAGCCTTAATTGAATTTGTTGCAATACTTCTTCTTTGTTTATGTTTTGTTTGGTTTTGATTTTGTCCACGAGGTGTGTGGGATCTTAGTTCCCTGCCCAGGGATCAAACCTGTACCTCCTGCACTGGAAGGAGAAATCTTAACCACAGGACCACCAAGGAAGTCTCCTAGTTTGTTGATTGTACAAATATTATATCTGGAAATATATACAAGCTAGTAAGCTGACCAACTAGTACCTAGAGATATGTCAAGCATGTTTTCCTTTTAACATTTTCCAAGTTGAAAATCTGATAAAGAGATTAAAAGTATGTTGACAATTTGCTTTTCCAACTAAAAGCAAGTTCGTTTACCAGAATTTATGAAGAAAAATTTCTGCCCAAGAGGCATTCATGCATTCATAAAATTGTATACCAGCCTTGGGTAAATAGACTAAGGAGCACAAAAATCAGGTTGATCACCATACAGCAGAGGGGACAGCTGTCCATTGATAACACCCTTGGGATGATTCAGACTTAAATCTTATTTGCTTCATAGCACCCAAAGGATTATTGTATATTTATCCTTTGTAAATAACTGAAAGTGATAAAATCCTCAAAATGAGACTAGAAGTGTGGAATTATGTCCTGACTTTATTAAATCCCTGGCTTCATTTTTTGGAGGGCTGAAGATGGGTGGTAAAAGTTGGGTACAGTTACTAAATCCTACAACCACACAAATGAGAAGTGCCTGTTGAATATGTGTATGTATGTTCCAGATACAAAAACAACCAAGTAATGATATCAACATTTCAAGAATGAGGCATGGAAGCCTTTCTTTTTGCAACAGAATAAGAAATCTTTGAAGCTAGACTGCTTCAGAGGCAACCACTTCCAATTTCCTTTTATTAGAGATGGAAAGAGAGCATTACATACATTAGACTATTGAATGAAGTCTGCATAGTGTCAGGATCAGAAAAGGTTACTACCTATCTCTTCCACTTATGAGTCAACAATTAAAATATTCCAAGTGTTGTGACTTTAGATATCACCCTTTCTATTTTCTCTATGTGACAGCATCCACAAAGAAGGCTGAGTGTCGACAAATTATTGCTTTCAAACTGTGGTACTGGAAAAGATTCTTGAGAGTCCCTTAGACTGCAAGGAGATCAAACCAGTCAATCCTAAAGGAAATAAACCTTGAATATTCACTGGAAGGACTGATGCTGAAACTGAAGCTCCAGTGCTTTGGTCACCTTATGCAAAGAGTCGACTCAATAGAAAAGATCCTGATGATGGGAAAGATTGAGGGCAAGGGGAGAAGGGGCCAACAGAGGATGAGACAGCTGGATGGTATCACTGACTCAATGGACATGAAAATCTTTCAAAAGCATATTTTAGTGGGAAAAAGAAATGACTCCCTGCTAAGCAATTTTTTTTTTTTTTTTTTTTTACAGTGACTGGGGAAAACAGAACAGTTTTGGATGTTCATAATGTTAGAGTCATGGCTTCATAAAATTTATTTATGCTTGAAAGAAGATTCTGTCATTTAATTTGTTTATTCTATTCTCAGATTCCATCCCTGCTAGACAATAGAAAAGGCTACATACTAAATAAATAAATACAAGGAAAAGCAAAATATAACTGAGTTTTTTGCAACTAAGCTCAACTTTTATTTTGATAAACAGAAAAATCAATCCAAAACTGAGGTGAGGGAAGCTGTTAGGAGGAGCTATGCTCTGCTAATTACCAGAAGCTCAGGGATGTTCACTTCTGTGAGCTATTGTGGTCACAGCACCAAAGGCAGTGTCTTGAATAGGATAAGAATAGGTTGGGGGTTATAGGAAGGAAGGTTTCAGTTCTGACAGAGAAACTTCTAGTTTACCATCCAAGGAAGGGTTGTCTATGGAAACATCTCCATACATGGAGATGTTCAAGCGGGGCTGGAAAAATCACATATTTGCCAGAATTGCTGTCCAGGGAAATTAAGTAGTTAAAGGGAAATTCTGAGACCCTTTGACTTCTTCCTGCAATTTATTTTCCTTTCTCATGAGAAACAGATGGGATAAGAAACTATTGTCTGCTACACTTAAGCAAAGCACTGTATCTTTCTGTCCCAACAATAAGCATATCTATTCACAGAATATCTGCAAACTTTCTCTGAATTGACTCTCTCTGGTTAGAATTCAAACTCACATTTTTTAATGCTCTTGCTGCTGTGTTAATCAGTGGGGAGAAACACTCCAGTGTGTATGGTGAGCTGCATTAGGTAAGGCAATTTTGACTGAATGTGATGCTGGCTCTATGAGTTTTTCCCAAATGGAATGTAATTCATAGTTGGGAGGTCTCCACACAAACCCAAAATGATAGTCCCTACAGAGTTTTGGTCCAGGCTTCTGGCAAAGTCTTCAATGTCTATCTTATCCAGATCCAAATCACCTCTTATCTTAGTTCCAGAACTGTTCAAACTTAAAGAAACTTGTTCTTGGCAGGGGCTGTAAGACTTAAATTTTGGTAATGGGCTCTGCTAACTCATAAACAAAATGGGTTCATTTTAAGAAAAAAAAAAAAGGTCATTAGCCATATATAAAGACAAAAGAATCAACTCTCTTACAAGAGAAATATTTGATCACATTGAGATTCTCAGACTGGGGGTGTGTAGCTTTTGAAGTTTCTAAATTATTTTTAGCATCTCTTTAAAAAAAATGTATTAGTTTCTTATTGCTGCTGTAACAACTTGCCCCAGATTTAGTGCACTAACATACAACAACATTTATTCTCTTACAGTTCTGGAAGTGAAACATCTAGAACAGGTCCATAGGGCCGCTTCCCTTTTAGAAGCCCTGGGGGAGAAGGCTTTACCTTGCCTTTTCCAGCTTCTAGAGGAGGCTTCCATTCCTTGTCCCCCACCTCCCTCTTCTCTGTCTTCCAAACCATCAGCCCAGCATCTTGCTCCTCTCTGACCTCTGCTTCCACCTTCTTGCTCTCACTTGGACTCATCTGCTTCCTTCTTACAAGGATTCTCATGGTAACACTGCATGCACATAGATAATCCAGGCCCATCTCCTCATCTCAAGACCATTAACTTAATCACATCTGCAGAGCCCTTTTTACCATAAGAGTTTCAGTAGTTCCAGGGGTTAGGAAGTGGACATGTTTGGCACCTCATAAGTGAGGAGAGGGCATTATTCAGCTCACTACATAACACCTTTTAAAAGTGCTCTTTTTCAAGGAATAAATTTGAATGAGTTGTAGTGAGGTGAATGAACCTAGAGCCTGTTATACTGAGTGAAATAACACATATGCTATAATAATGCATATATATGTAATCCATAAAAATGGTGCTGATGAACCTATTTGCAGGGCAGAAGTAGAGATGCAGACATAAACAACAGACCTGGGGACACAGTCGGGGAAGGAGAGAACGGGGTGCATTGAGAGAGTGGCGCTGAAATATACATGACCATGTCAAATAGCTAGCTAGGGGGAAGTTGCGGTGTAAGAGAGGGAGCTCGCCCCAGTGTTCTGTGACAACCTAGAGCGGTGCGATGGGGTAGGGACTGGAGGGAGGTTCAAGAGAGAGGGGGCATGTGTAAACTTATGGTTGATTCATGTTGTTGTATGGCAGAAACAAGCACAGTATTGTAAAGCAATTATCTGCTTTTAAAAAACTTCTTTTTAATTTTTTTTTTTTTTTTTCCAATATTGAGCTTTAATTGGTACAAGATAAAAGGTTAGATTACCACTGTTAGATTACCTGTGTTTAAGAAGCTGTTAAGGTGTAAAGCATGTCCCCAATGAAACTGAACTGAATTTGAGTGAGAAAATAAAATATTAGTGACTAAATATAGCACTTGGAGAAGGCAAGAGCACCTCTCTCCAGTACTCTTGTCTGGAAAATCCCATGGATGGAGGAGCCTGGTAGGCTGCAGTCCATGGGGTTGCTGAGTTGGACATGACTGAGCGACTTCATTTTCACTTTTCACTTTCATGCCTTGGAGAAGGAAATGGAAACCCCACTCCAGTGTTCTTGCCTGGAGAATCCCAGGGACAGGGGAGCCTGGTGGGCTGCTGTCTATGGGGTCACTCGTACTTTCTAAACCTTTTGGAGGAATGTAAATAATCCTCTTGGGGAGGGAGCCCAGTATGGAAGTAAATGAGTCTGAGAAGAAGGGGCTACATTTAACTTATTGAGTGTGAGGAGCTATAGGGAGACTAGGAAAACAAGAATTTCATAGTGAGGACACCGTATCACAACTGCCTTCAGGTACTGTTCTGCTACTTATTTATAAAAGCATGATGAGAAAGGAAGAAAACAGGCTAGAAAACACATTTTTAAAAAGTTTAAATTGTGCATGTCAATATGCACCCCGTTAGCCTTTTATGCAAGCTTTTCTTGTGCTTCTTAAACATAGTCTGTGGCAGAAAGTGTCCATATCAAGTTGATGTAAACCATGACAAACACCTAGACATAAAGGAGAAGAGTCAGCCCCACACAAAGTGTACGTGTGCACAGCTTATATGGTACTTTTAATTTGTCCCCCAGGAAATATTGCAAAATAAGTCCATTTATAGCCCCTGACTGTTAGACAGATATGGATATGGATATGGTAAACATCAGAGAGGAAAGGAACATTTCTGTAACATTTCACATATGTTTCTGTGGACGCAGTAGTAGTTAAACATTTTCCCCTGGTAGTTACCAATGTTTCACAAAACCAGTTGGTCTATGTGTGTCCATAAAGCCAATACTAACCATTCACTATTTGCTAGTTGCAGGCAAATTGTAAGATGTTTTAATATCTTGTCAGTGGTCTGCGATCAGAGAATAAGGACTTCATTAGTTGTCCATGTTGTATAAGGAATAACCAGAAACTTTGAGGTTTAAAAAGAACACATATTTGTCATTTCACACTGTGTGCAATGGAAATCTAGGCACAGGTTAAATGGGTCATTTGCTAAGGTGTTCAATTCTGCGATTTGTTAAAAATGTGCATATTGACCGTTCAGTTGACCAAAATACACTTGTCATATATATTTGTTCTTACTGCATGGTTTCTGATTCACAGCTCTCAGAACTCTTGGTATTTTCTAAGATGAAGCTTGATTGCCAGTGGAGCCAATCATGTGATTCAGTTTGGTTCAGTTCAGTCGCTCAGTCGTGTCCAACTCTTTGTGACCCCATGAATGGCAGCTCGCCAGGCCTCCCTGTCCATCACCAACTCCTGGAGTTCACTCAGACTCATGTCTTAGCAGATTGGGATTTTCAGTTCCCACCTCCTGACTTCTGAGGACAGGGGTGGGACTAGAGAACAGGCTCAACCTCCAATGTCCAGTGACTGAATCAATCTTGTGTATGTGGTGAAGCTTTCATAAAACAACAACTCAACCACAAAAACAAGCCTCCAGCATCCAGAGAGCTGTGTTGTGAACATGTGAAGGTGCTCGGAGAGGGGGTACACCTGGGCCAGGCATGGAGGCTCCAGCCCTCTCCCCAAGCCTTGCCCTATGCATCTCTTCAGTCTGGCTATTCCTGAGTTAGAACATTTTATAATAAAGCTGTGATCTAATACGTAAGACGTTTATCTAAATTCTGTGAGCTGTTCTATCAAATTGATCACATCCAAGTTGGGAGTTGTGAGGATCTCTGATTTATAGTTGATCAGTCAGAAGCACAGGGAACAACTTGGGCTTTCAAGTGGCATTTGAGAAGATGGGGTAAGGGAAGCGGCAGTCTTGTAGGACTGACCCTTAACCTGTGGTACCTGATGAGATAGCATCAGAGTGCTGTCTCCTGGTAGACAGTGTCAGGATCAAACTAAATTCTTGGACACTAACCTGATATCAGTGGAGTGACATCCCACTCCCTTTGACAGGTTCTAGTCGTTGAAGATAAGTTGCCCGTCTTGCACACAATCCGATGAAGGGATTGGACAAGGACACTAAGAGTTGAAATCATGGAGCCACTTTAAAGTCTGACGTCCATGGGGAGGGGAACTTAACATGATAGAGAATATAAAATCCTAGTATTGCAGCTCAGGTATCCAATTAAAGACTTTGTATAATTTCTGTAGCTTGAAAAAAATATGTTGTTAATGATCCAAATGGTGGTTGCATATTGTGGCTAATTCTGTATAAAGACTATACTTTCTGTGAGTCTAGCCATGTATATTCGGGAGTGTAAGGCAATGGCACCCCACTCCAGTACTATTGCCTTGAAAATCCCACGGACAGAGGAGCCTGGTAGGCTTCAGTCCATGGGGTCGCTAAGAGTCTGACATGACTGAGCGACTGCACTTTCTCTTTTCACTTTCATGCATTGCAGAAGGAAATGGCAACCCACTCCAGTGTTCTTGCCTGGAGAATCCCAGGGACGGGGAAGCCTGGTGGGCTGCCGTCTATGGGGTCACACAGAGTCGAACATGACTGAAGTGACTTAGCATAGCATAGCATAGCAAGCATATATTGAGAAGGAAGAATTTCAGGAAGAAAAGATGATATCCCTCAGGTGTATTCTAAGACATTAACTTGATAAACTAAGCTTTAATTTTAACGGTATCTTGAAAGAGAAATACCATCTTCAGCTGTTCATATATTTTATATCTTAATTTAATGGTAGATTTGATCATCGGGTTCCAATAGACCAAGTCAGTATAACAGCATGAGGCATGAGAAAGAGGAAAGATCAGAAGTTTCAAAGTGTCACAATTATGCTATGTTTTCCTAGTATTTACATAGATTATGATATATATAGATATTTATTCCTCATTATCTCTAAGGAAACTTCCAGGCCAGATATAAATATGATTATAACTCAATATATTTATTTACATAACAAATGAATCTAATGGTGGGGAATGAATGTACTGTGGAGAGGCAAGCATATTAGCAGTAATTGGGATTAAATACAATCAGATAAATTCTATTTCTGCTAGAATCCTTAACGGCTACAATAGGATCAAAAAGACAAGGTGTTTAAGCCCAAACAAGGGAATCAAGCGGCTGCTGCTGCTAAGTCGCTTCAGTCATGTCCGACTCTGTGCAACCCCATAAACGACAGCCCACCAGGCTTTCCCATCCCTGGGATTCTCCAGGCAAGAAAACTGGAATGGGTTGCCATGTCCTTCTCCAATGCACGAAAGTGAAAAGTGAAAGTGAAGTCGCTTAGTCGTGTCGGACTCTTAGCGACCCCATGGACTGCAGCCTACCAGGCTCCTCCATCAATGGGATTTTCCAGGCAAAAATACTGGAGTGGGGAGTCATTGTCTTCTCTGAGGGAATCAAGAACAGCCTCAACAGGTGAAGCCGAGAGGATCAGCAGAGAGGAGCAACACCACGCCAGAGGCAGGGGAGGCAGCCGGGACGAGCAACCCCATGTCCAAGTAGCAGTGGCTGCGTGGGTGCCAGAAAGCATAGAGGAGCTATTATTCCACGTTCAAGATTGGGAGAGCCAGCAGTGAGGAGATACGCCTCTTCCAAGGTAAGGAGCAGTGGCTGTGCTTTGCTGGAGGAGCCACAAAGAGATACCCCAAGTCCAAGGTAAGAGAAACCCAAGTAAGATGGTAGGTGTTGAAAGAGGGCATCAGAGGGCAGACACACTGAAACCATACTCACAGAAAACTAGTCAATCTAATCACACTAGGACCACAGCCTTGTCTAACTCAATGAAACTAAGCCATGCCCGTGGGGCAACCCAGGGTGGGCGGGTCATGGTGGAGAGATCTGACAGGATGTGGTCCACTGGAGAAGTGAATGGCAAACCACTTCAGTATTCTTGCCTTGAGAACCTCATGAACAGTATGAAAAGGCAAAATGATAGGATACTGAAAGAGGAACTCCCCAGGTCAGTAGGTGCCCAACATGCTACTGGAGATCAGTGGAGAAATAACTCCAGAAAGAATGAAGTGATGGAGCCAAAGCAAAAACAATGCCCAGCTGTGGATGTGACTGATGATAGAAGCAAGGTCCGATGCTGTAAAGAGCAATATTGCATAGGAACCTGGAATGTCAGGTCCATGAATAAAGGCAAATTGGAAGTGGTCAAACAGGAGATGGCAAGAGTGAACGTCAACATTCTAGGAATCAGGAAACTAAAATGGACTGGAATGGGTGAATTTAACTCAGATGACCATTATATCTACTACTGTGGGCAGGAATCCCTCAGAAGAAATGGAGTAGCCATCATGGTCAACAAAAGAGTCTGAAAGGCAGTACTTTGATGCAACCTTAAAACGACAGAATGATCTCTGTTCATTTCCAAAGCAAACCATTCAATATCAGAGAAATCCAAGTCTATGCCCCAACCAGTAATGCTGAAAAAACTGAAATTGAACGGTTCTATGAAGACCTACAAGATCTTGTAGAACTAAAAGCCAAAAAAGATGTCCTTTCCATTATAGGGGACTGGATTGCAAAAGTAGGAAGTCAAGAAAGACCTGGAGTAACAGGCAACTTTGGCCTTGGAATACAGAATGAAGCAGGGCAAAGGCTAATAGAGTTTTGCCAAGAAAACACATTGGTCATAGCAAACATCCTCTTCCAACAACACAAGAGAAGACTCTATAAATGGACATCACCAGATGGTCAAAACCAAAATCAGATTGATTATATTCTTTGCAGCCAAAGATGGAGAAGCTCTATATAGTCAACAAAAATAAGATCAGGAGTTGACTGTAGCTCAGACCATGAACTCCTTATTGCCAAATTCAGAATTAAATTGAAGAAAGTAGGGAAAACCACTAGACCATTTAGATATGGCCTAAATAAAATCCCTTATGATTATACAGTGGAAGTGAGAAATAGATTTAAGGGCCTAGATCTGATAGATAGAGTGCCTGTTGAATTATGGACTGAGAGTTCATGATTGTACAGGAGACAGGGATCAAGACCATCCCCATGGAAAAGAAATGCAAAAAAGCAAAATGGCTGTCTGGGGAGGCCTTACAAATAGCTGTGAAAAGAGGAGAAGTGAAAAGCAAAGAAGAAAAGGAAAGATATGAACATCTGAATGCAGAGTCCCAAAGAATAGCAAGAAGAGATAAGAAAGCCTTCCTCAGTGATCAATGCAAAGAAATAGAGGAAAACAACAGAATGGGAAAGACTAGAGATCTCTTCAAGAACATTAGAGATACCAAGGAAATATTTCATGCAAAGATGGGCTCGATAAAGGACAGAAATGGCATGGACCTAACAGAAGCAGAAGATATTAAGAAGAGGTGGCAAGAATTCACAGAAAAACTGTACAAAAAAGACTTTCATGACCAAGATAATCACGATGGTGTGATCACTGACCTAGAGCCAGACATCCTGGAATGTGAAGTCAAGTGGCCTTAGAAAGAATCACTATGAACAAAGCTAGTGAAGGTGATGGAATTCCAGTTGAGCTATTTCAAATCCTGAAAGATGATGCTGTGAAAGTGCTGCACTCAATATGCCAGCAAATTTGGAAAACTCAGCAGTGGCCACAGGACTGGAAAAAGTCAGTTTTCATTCCAATTGCAAAGAAAGGCAATGCCAAAGAGTGTTCAAACTACCGCACAATTGCACTCATCTCACAGGCTAGTAAAGTAATGCTTAAAATTCTCCAAGTCAAGCTTCAGCAATATGTGAACCGTGAACTTCCTGATGTCCAAGCTGGTTTTAAAAAAGGAAGAGGAACCAGAGATCAAATTGCCAACATCTGCTGGATCATGGAAAAAGCAAGAGAGTTCCAGAAAAATATCTATTTCTGCTTTATTGACTATGCCAAAGCCTTTCACTGTGTAGATCACAATAAACTGTGGAAAATTCTGAAAGAGATGGGAATACCAGACCACCTGATCTGCCTCTTGAGAAATTTGTATGCAGGTCAGGAAGCACCAGTTAGAACTGGTCATGGAACAACAGACTGGTTCCAAATAGGAAAAGGAGTTCGTCAAGGCTATATATTGTCACCCTGCTTGTTTAACTTCTATGCAGAGTATATTATGAGAAAAGCTGGACTGCAAGAAACACAAGTTGGAATCAGATTGCTGGGAGAAATATCAGTCACCTCAGATATGCAGATGACTCTACCTTTATGGCAGAAAGTGAAGAAGAAGTAAAAAGCCTCTTGATGAAAGTGAAATTGGAGAGTGAAAAATTTGGCTGAAAGTTCAACATTCAGAAAATGAAGATCATGGCATCTGGTCCCATCACTTCATGGGAAATAGATGGGGAAACAGTGGAAACAGTGTCAGACTTTATTGTTTGGAGCTCCAAAATCACTGCAGATGGTGACTGCAGCCATGAAATTAAAAGACACTTACTCCTTGGAAGTAAAGTTATGACCAACCTAGATAGCATATTGAAATGCAGAGACATTATTTTGCCAACAAATGTCCATCTAGTCAAAGCTGTGGCTTTTCCAGTGGTCATGTATGGATGTGAGAGTTGGACTGTGAAAAAAGCTCAGCACTGAAGAATTGATGCTTTTGAACTGTGGTGTTGGAGAAAACTCTTGAGAGTCCTTTGGACTGCAAGGATATCCAACCAGTCCATTCTGAAGGAGATCAGCCCTGGGATATCTTTGGAAGAAATTATGGTAAAGCTGAAACTCAAGTACTTTGGCCACCTCATGTGAAGAGTTGACTCATTGGAAAAGAGTCTGATGCTGGGAGGGATTGAGGGCAGGAGGAGAAGGGGACAACAAAGGATGAGATGGCTGGATGACATCACTGACTCGATGGACGTGAGTCTGAGTGATCTCCGGGATTTGGTGATGGACAGGGATTCCTGGCGTGCTGTGATTCATGGGGTTGCAAAGAGTCACGCTTTGAGTGACTGAACTGAACTCAAAAGGTGAGGAGATGCAAAATGGTCCAGCTGATCATTCTGAAGGATGCAAATCAATTCATTTAACACTTGTTGTTGTTCTTATGGACTGGCAGATATTCCAGCTTTAAATCCTAAGCACAGAAGAGGTTTTCTTATCTGTTTTTGTTTGTTTGTTTAGTTTTGTTTGTAGAGATCATAAAGTGAAAATGAAGTTGCTTAGCTGTGTCTGACTCTTAGTGACCCCATGGACTGTAGCCTACCAGCCTCCTCTGTCCATGGGATTTTCCAGGCAAGAGTACTGACGTGGGTTGCCATTTCCTTCCCCAGGGATCTTCCTGATCCAGGATCAAACCCTGGTCTCCACATTGCAAGCAGACATTTTACTGTCTAAGCCACCAGTCAGAGAGTCATCTTAACAATCTCCCAGTGGCAAAATGATGCTAAACTTTTCAATGGATCAAGTAGTGGAAACCTTTATTTAGAGGCAGGATCCTGGAAAGAATTAATTTTAAGAGCAGAACTTCAGTACACTGCTCTCTGTTATCGTTGCTGCTATTGTTCAGTTGCTCGGTTGTGTCCACCTCTATGTGACCCCATGGACTACAGCACACCAAGCTTCCCCATCCCTCACTGTCTCCCAGAGTTTGCTCAAACTCATTTCTCTGATCAAACTGCTCTGCTCACCAGCTTCTCAAATGCTTTCAGGCAAGGTCAGAGAAGCATGTGAAATATTTTTGCTGCTGCTGCTGCTAAGTCGCTTCAGTCGTGTCCAACTCTGTGCGACCCCATAGACGGAAGCTCACCAGGCTTCCCTGTCTCTGGGATTCTCCAGGCAAGAACACTGGAGTGGGTTGCCATTTCCTTCTCCAATGCATGAAAGTGAAAAGTCAAAGTGAAGTCGCTCAGTCGTGTCGGACTCTTAGCGACCCCACGGACTGGAGCCTACCAGGCTCCTCCGTCCATGGGATTTTCCAGGCAAAAGTACTGGGGTGGGGTGCCATTGCCTTCCCCGAAATATTTTTGACCAGTAACCAAATCTTGAACATCATTCAATTCAACAATATAAAATCATTTCTAACATTCTTATGCTAATTTCTATACCCTCTAGTATTAGTTTACATAGACATGAAAAAGAAAGTTAAAGTTGCTCGGTCATGTCCCATGCAACCCCATGACCATACAGTCCCTGGAATTCTCCAGGCCCGAATACTGGAGTGGGTAGCCTTTCCCTTCTCCAGCAGATCTTCCCAATCCAGGAATTGAATCCAGGTCTTCCACATTGCAGGCAGATTATTTACCAGCTGAGCCACAGTGAACTTCTACTATGGCCACCTCTGGAGTTCAATGTCCAAACAATATAACAGTCATTCATAAAGATAGCAAGCCTTTTTTAATGGTCTTGCATTTTCTCTCAGAAGAATAAAAAGATCTGGACTTCACAGATTTATAGAAACCATTTATTGCTTAATACAATGTTATATATTCTCAGTAGAAGATAAAGTCAAAATGATAATTAGTTCCTATCCCTACAAATTTTCCACAGTGTGATTCAGCAGAAACAAAGAACCTTGAAGCTCAATAAATATAAGGTAAATTCATAAAAATTTTTCTAAGTTCTAACTGACTTATTCATCAAGAGAGAAAAAAAATAATGTATCATAAAGAATGCGTATATCATACACCAATTTACAACACAGTTTTATTAACTTAAACTTTAAAATTTCTGAAGTGCCCCTTCAGTGGCCCTTTGAGACACTTGGCCAGGCAATACACTACCCCTGAACTTGGATGTTGATGGTTTTGTACACTGAATTGAGAATCTGATTTCCTCATTTAATTAAATAAGCTAAAGCCATCAAAAGTAAGGAGGCTAGTCATTTTCAACTTTAAAAGTTTTACCAGCAGCATTTTACTGTTAAATTTGTTTACCTTAATGGTATCCATAAAGGTGTTTTAGGAAAATTCCAAAGGTAGAAAGGAGGTATTATATTATTTCCTGTTTTATTGTCCTTATCTAACTCTATACTTACTGCCAGCTCATTACTGACATAGTTCTGCTTGGTATTTAGCCATGTAGGGAGCAATAAATCGGTGAGTTGTAAAGACTGTTTGGAAGGAACATGAAGAATTTTGTAAATTTATTGGGACAGGCATAAAGTGAATATCATCTTAAATACTTTGGAAATGACCAAGTTTTATTACTAAAGGGGAAGGAGAGAACAAGAATGAGCCTTGGGTAAGCAGAGAGCACCATAAATCATATAAGATAGCTCTGTGCTTTTATCCTTGGGTCCATATGTTATTCTCAAAGAAAAACAATGTATAACAATTTAGCATTATTTTGCACAGCTCTGAGGAGGTCCTTGGAATTCCCTATAACACCACTTGTAAATTTAATGTCAATATATTTGTAGCTTTTCTCTAAGTTTAATTCAGCTCTATTTAAAACTTAATTTTAAACTTTTTAAAGAAATATTCTAATTTCAAGGATCATGAATAAGGAAATTTAAAAATGCTTTATTCATCAGAAATTAATATTTTAGTGGCTTTTTTGAAGCATCTTATTTCAATAAACTACAAAGGCTTTGTGAACAAAAATACTAAAATCTGTATTCCTCTGATTATGATTTGTGTAATTGATATTTATCATTGGCAATTGTTACATATGTATACATATTGTTCATATGTGCACTTTGGGAGTATTAATTACACTTCTTTTGTAATGTTTACCACATGTTAATCAACACAAGTTATCAGATACAGATCAGATCAGATCAGATCAGTCACTCAGTCGTGTCCGACTCTGCGACCCCATGAACCGCAGCACGCCAGGCCTCCCTGTCCATCACCAACTCCCAGAGTTCACTCAGACTCACATCCATCAGTGATGAATGCCAGTGATGCCATCCAGCCATCTCATCCTCTGTCGTCCCCTTCTCCTCCTGCCCCCAGTGCTCCCAGCATCAGAGTCTTCTCCAGTGAGTCAACTCTTCGAATGAGGTGGCCAAAATACTGGAGTTTCAGCTTTAGCATCATTCCTTCCAAAGAAATCCCAGGGCTGATCTCCTTCAGAATGGACTGGTTGGATCTCCTTGCAGTCCAAGGGACTCTCAAGAGACTTCTCCAACACCACAGTTCAAAAGCATCAATTCTTCGGCGCTCAGCCTTCTTCACAGTTATTCATGCTTATCAGTAGCATTTCTGTTTTTCCTCCTTTAGACCCAGAGTACAAGCAGACCTTTCTCTCTTCCAATGTCCATGTGCTTTGTTCTGGTCAGTGATAAAAGAACAGAAGTAATGTGCATCCCTTAAGAAGAGAAATGTTTTGCCGGGGTCCAGTCCCGGTGGATCCAGGGAATTTGAAGCAGGGACGGCATTGACGAGGATCAGGAAACAATTGCTTAATTAAGTATTAATTAAATATATAAAGAATAATAGAATGAGGATAGCTCAGGAGAATATTTAGTGAAGAAAAGAGGCTGAATAATTCAGCCAGAAGGTAAGAGAAAGAACGACATGGGGAGACCAAGCTTTGGTGAACAAGACCCCGCACTCTATTTTTCAAAGTAGTTTTTATCCCTTAAATTATTCATAGTGGATAATGGGGGAAGGGGTGGAGTCATGCAGGGACAGCAGTCCCTGAGCCAGGCTTTCAAAGTTATCATACACAAAAGTTTAGGTGAGCTGCATCATCTTCTGACCTGGAGGCCTGTCAACATTTTAACACCCTTTCTTCAGAAACCTTATTTTTCTCTAAAGGTGATTAGTCAGGCACCACCCTCCAAAGGCATTGGAGTTGCATTCCTATAGGGCAAAGGTGTGGTGGGTTATAACAAGAGAAAGAATTAACTCAAGGGTCCAAGGTTACAAACATTAAGGCTACCACTTACATTTCTATACACCAATTATATCAATCAATACACTGCCAAGGACACAGTAGGTAAGGGATATGGAGACTTAGCAGCAAACATTGGCCCAACAAGTGAAAAACCCTTCACCAATACAATTTCTAATCAATCTTTTAACTGCTCAAAGGACTCTGTGTTTAGACAGTTCAGAACATCTCATGCCTCTCACAGTTGGGAGGCTCTGAACAATCACATGTGGCCGGAAAAACCTATTCAGGCAGGCTAGAGGACTTCCAAAGGAGTTTGTAGGTTGACATACTATCACACCCAGGAATTATTAACTGGAGCCGTAAGTTAACTCTTTTTTCAGAGAGGTAGTGGGAGACAGCCCCCCGTAAAGTCAGAGGTGTAGGTGAGAAAAGTAGAAAGTAAGAAGCTCTGGTTTTAGGGAGGGGAGTGGGAGACAGCCCCCCGTAAAGTCAGAGGTGTAGGTGAGAAAAGTAGAAAGTAGGAAGACTCTGGTTTTAGGGGTAGATGCTCAAGAATTTCCAGGGGGGCTCATGAGGCTTGATCCCACATTTGCGTATGCCGAGCCTCCTTCCTCATGACATTTGTCATGGGTGGAGCACTGATCCAAGCTGACTCCCTACAATGTTTGATTCTCTATGTGCATTTTTCCTATCATAGCAACTAATGACATTTCAACCCAAGACATGGTAGACATTTTCATAGTCTTTGAGTAAGGAAGTCATGGGTCAGAGTTCTTTGTCAGCCTGAGCTGAACATGTTGTGAGATTGAGAATTTGTAAACCCTTTTCACTTTTAAGGCTTCCTTGGTAGCTCTATTGGTAAAGAATCTCCGTGCAACGCAGGAGGCCCAGATTTGATCCCTGGGTTGAGAAGATCCCCTGGAGAAGGGAAAGGTTACCCATTCCAGGACTCTTGCCTGGAGAACTCCACGGATTGAGGAACCGGGCGGGTTACAGTCCATGGGGTCACAAAGAGTTGGACACAACTACTTAGCAATTAACATGCAAACAAGGTTTAGAAATTGCCGGGGTCCCAGCCCCGGTGGATCCAGGGATTTTGAAGGGGAGACGGCATAGGCGATCAGGAAACAACAGCTTATTAAAATATTAATTAAAGATATGAAGAGTGATGAAAATGAAGATAGCTCAGTGAGGAAATTCAGTGAAGACAAGCGGATGAAATAAGGATAGCTCAGTGAGAACATTTTGTGGAGAGAGAAGGCTGAATAATTCAGCCAGAAGGTAAGAGAAAGAACGATATGGGGAGACCAAGCTTCGGTGAACAAGGCCCTGCACTTTATTTTTCAAAGTAGTTTTTATCCCTTAAGTTATGCATAGAGGATAATGGGGGAAGGGGTGGAGTCATGCAGGGACAGCAGTCCCTGAGCCAGGCTTTCAAACCTATCATACGCCAAAGTTTACGTGAGTTACATCATCTTCTGGCCCGGAGGCCTATTACTATTTTAAGGAACTTATTTTCTCTAAAGGTGATTATTCTAAAGTCAGGTGCCACCCTCCAGAGGCATTGGAGTTCCATTTCTATAGGGCAAAGGTGTGGTGGGTTATAACAAGAGAAAGAATTAACTCAAGGATCCAAGGTTACAAACATTAAGGCTACCACTTACATTTCTATACACCAATTATATCAATCAATACACTGCCAAGGACACAGTAGGTAAGGGATATGGAGACTTAGCAGCAAACATTGGCCCAACAAGTGAAAAACCCTTCACCAATACAATTTCTAATCAATCTTTTAACTGCTCAAAGGAATCTGTGTTTAGACAGTTTAGAACATCTCATGCCTCTCACAGTTGGGAGGCTCTAAACAATCACATGTGGTGGGAAAAACCTATTCAGGCAGGCTAGAGGGTTTCCAAAAGGAGTTTGTAGGCTGAAACACTGTCACACCCAGGAATTATTAACTGGAGCTGTAAGTTAGCTCTTTTTTCAGAGAAAGGTAGTGGGGAGACAGCCCCCTGTAAAGTCAGAGGTGTAGGTGAGAACACAAAGCAGAAAGGAGGCAGACTCCGGCTTTTTGGGGGTAGATGCTCAAGAACCTCCAGGGGGCTCCTGAGGCTTGATCTTGCCCTTGCGTTATTGCCGAGCCTCCTTCCTCATGACCTTTGTCATGGGCAGAGCGCTAATCCATACCGGCTCCTGACAAGAAATGTTGGTGCACTCAGTGTGTAGTAACAGCAGGAACTTTTTTCTGCCTTTATACCTGAAGGTGCAAAGGAAGACACATTGTTATCAGAGCCTGTGGAGAGCTGGGGTCACGTCAAAGGGGCCAAGCTTGCTATTCTCAGGGGTGCAACTTCCAGAATTGCAAGTAGGAAAACAAGGAAGGGAGAGGAAAGGAACTACAACACATCTGCACATCTCCTTCCTGTTGCCCTATGACAGCTGGCCTCTGTTTGCTATTGATTGTACCCAATTGGAGGGAGATGGCCACGAAGTCTGAGTGATACAGTCCACTCTGGTCAATCCCCAAGACAAGAAACACAAAAGAATGGCAAATGATGGATCAGAGAGAGCAAGAGGGCAGTGGAGAAAAACTGGCAGAGTCACTCTTAGATGATGTTTGAACAAGATTTGAAGGATATGAAATAACTGGCCATGCTCATACCTGGAGGACTAATTCTAGCAAGTAGAATTAGTCAGTGTAAAGACTCAAAAATCACAGCCCTGATAAGTTTGAATCAGAGATCAAATGGCCAGCCACCCACTGGATCACTGAAAAAGCCAGAGCATTCCAGAAAAACATCTACTTCTGCATTGTTGACTACACACCGAAGACTTTGACTGTGTGGATCAAAAAAACTGTGGAAACTTCTTAAAAAGATGCGAATACAAGACCACCTGACCTGATTCCTTAGAAATCTGTATGCAGATCAAGAAACAACAGTTAGACCTGGACATGGAACAACAGACTGGTTCCAAATTGGTAAAGGAGTATATTGTCACCCTGCTTATTTAATTTATGTGCAGAATACATCATGAGAAATGCTGGGCTGAAGAAAGCACAAGCTGGAATCAAGATTGCTGGGAGAAATGTCAATAACCTCAGATATGCAAATGACACCACGATTATGGCAGAAAGTGAAGAAGAACTAAAGAGCCTCTTGATGAAAGTGAAAGAGGAGAATGAGAAAGTTGACTTAAAACTTAACATTCAGGAAGCTAAGATCATGGCATCCAGTCCCATCACTTCATGGCAAATAGATGGGGAAACAGTGGAAAAACTGAGATACTTTACTTTTTTGAGCTCCAGAATCACTGCAGATGGTGACTGCAGACATGAAATTAAAAGACACTTGATCCTTAGAAAAAAAGCTATGACCAACCTAGACAGCATATTAAAAAGCAGAGATATTACTTTGCCAACAAAGGTCCATCTAGTCAAGGCTATGGTTTTTCCAGTGGTCATGTATGGACGTGAGAGTTGGACTATAAAGAAAGCTGAGAGCCGAAGAATTGATCCTTTCAAACTGGTGTTGGAGAAGATTCTTGAGAGTCCCTTGGACTGCAAAGAGATACAACCAGTCCATCCTAAAAGAGATCAGTCCTGGGTGTTCATTGGAAGGACTGATGTTGAAGCTGAAACTCTAATACTTTGGCCACCTGATGCAAAGAGCTGCTCATTTGAAGAGACCCTGATGCTGGGAAAGATTGAGGGCAGGAGGAGAAGGGGACGACAGGGCATGAGATGGTTGGATGGCATCACTGACTCAATGGACATGAGTTTGGGTAAACTCCAGGAGTTGGTGGTGGACAGGGAGGCCTGGCATGCTGCAGTTCATGGGGTCACAAAGAGTCAGACATGACTGAGCAACTGAACTTAACTGAACTGAACTGGGACAGAGTACATTGTTAAGAGAGAAATAAGAAAATGGGTGAAAAGTAACAGCAGCAGTACATGCCATTTAGGGCCTAATTGGGTTTTGAGTTCTAGTCTGAATAAAATGGGGAATCAGTGCAGAGTTTTGCAAATCCTGGGGCCAGGGACAGTCTTGTCAGAATATTACATTTTCTCTCAATGAAGGACACTAGCTTGCTTGAGTAATGCACTGATGCTTTAAAAAAAACAACAACAGAAAATATCATTTAAAACATTAGAAACTCCACCCATATACAAATAACAGTTGATAAAGAAACAATAAAAATTTCCACCATGTGTCTTATAATTCAACATCACAGTCCCTTCTCAAAAATCATTTTTTATGATGCAATCCTTTGTTGAGAGGCATTGGTCTCTGGAAATCACCTGTAAGTTCTGTCCTTTAGCAAGTTTTTCTCAAGAGCCTCATAATGGAGGTTTGTTGATTGTATATGGATGGCAGTTAATTTATTTATCCTAGTCATTTAGACCTAGTAAAATGCTGAAGTTAATGTTATTCAAATATTTTCTAGTTCGTGAATCCATCTATTGTGCTTATTGGGTATATATCGCATCCGTGATACCCAGGAAACAGGAGAGCCAGAAGGGCCAATTCTGCTTAAAAGTAAAATAATACTTTCCCAAGTCTTTTCTTCTCTTCCTTGTCCCCCTATCCCTTCCTCTTTTGTCACCCACTCCTTCCTTTATTTCCTTTTTCCTAAATACTTTTGACGATTGTCAACATGCCCAGTGTGGTGCTAATCATTGATGGGCTCCATAAGCTAACTGGACAACCAGTCCATTTGGGAAGTTGGCAAATGGCATAATCCAGTTTAGACTGACCACTCTTTCTCATTACTATCAATATTTTATTTATAATCACTAAGAATATAACCAATCTTTCTCTAAGTCCACAAGCCTGGTAAATGACCCTGAAATAGCTCCTATTAAACGTGAAACAGACCATATGTATTTTCTAAAGAGGTCACAGAGGGACCTTAGTCCCATCTACCAATGCAATTGAAGTTATGCTTTCAAATCCAAGATCTGCATTGCCCATGAGCCAGTCTTTCATGTAATTAAGATTAAAGATGAGAGGCAGAAGCTAGATTCCTTTTCAGAACTATTACTACACTTTGTCTGCCATTACAGAACCCCACAGACAAAGTGACTGAAACAAAGATTATTTCTTCATACTTCTGAGGGCTGGGATTCGAAGGTCAATGTGTCAGCATGATTGAGTTTTGGTCTGTCTCTTTTCCTAGTTTGCAGATGGCTGTCCTCTTGCTGTGTCCTTATATAACACAGAGAAGACGCCCTAGTGTCTCCTTCTCACCCTAGAAGGGCAGCAGCCCTACTGGACTGGGGCCCCGTCCTTGCAAGTTCATGCTTCGTCTGTTCACAGGTCTTGTTTCTAAACATAGTCACATTAGGGGTTAGAGCTGGAGCACACGGATTTGAGTAATGGTGGACACAGTCCAGTCAGTAACAATGAGCAATAGGCTAGTCTCTCCTTTCATTTTCTTGTGTCTACCATTTTAACATTAATATACTCTGAGGCCCATGTAATCAGGTTAGTTGGAAAACCAATAATTCTTAGCATTTAATGGAGACTTACCAGATTCATAGTGACCTGAGGTCAACAGGACATACACCACATTTTCCCAGCTCCAATTACTGGATTACTCACTCCACAGATAACTTACAGCTTTTCAAACCTTTTTTCCAGTCTCTATTTTCACTATATTTTCTCCTCCTTTTGAACACTGTCAAGGACTCATTCAAACTGCTAAGCCCTATCCACAATGGAGGACTAGCAATGTTAGGTCCAGAAAGCTCCAATATTACTCTAATTGTTCCTCATCCATTCCCTTGGTGTTAACTATTTGTAAAATGATAGTAGCTTTCAGGGGCTTCCCTGGTAGCTTAGCTGGTAAAAAAATCCACCTGCAATACAGGAGGCTTCAGTTCAATTCCTAGGTCAGGATGATCCCCTGGAGAAAGGATAGGCTACCCACTCCAGTATTTTGGGGCTTCCCTGGTGGTTCAAATGGTAAAGAACCCACCTGAAGTGCAGGAGACCTGAGTTTGATTCCTGAGTTGGGAAGATCCCCTGGAGGATAGCATGGCAACCCAGTCCAGTATTCTTTCTGGAGAATCACCATGGACAGAGGAGCTTGACAGGCTACAGTCCACAGGTTTGGAAAGAGTCTAACACGACCAAGTGACTAAGCATAGCTCAACACAGTAGCTTTCATATTCTTTCCCCATTCATTGCACTCTTGAGATATTTTGACTTCAATATGCATTTAATTTATCAAAACTTTCTTAAACCTGTTATCATCCACTGTACTGCTTCTCCATACTGCTCATAATTAGACAGAAATGCAAAGTGGATCACCAAAAGGATAATGAGTAAAAAATGATTATAGTATTTATTGTTGTTCAGTCACTAAATTATGTCCAACTTTTTGCGACCTCTTGGATGGCAGCACATCAGGCTTCCCTGTCTTTGCTATCTCCTGGAATTTGCTCAAACTCAAGTCCATTGAGTCAGTGATGCCATCCAACCATCTAATTCTCTGCCTTCAGTCTTTCCCACCATCAGGGTCTTTTCCAGTGGCATTGTCTAATTTAATTCGATTACCAAAAGGATAAAAATAAAAGATAGCTGTGTAACATGTACTGATTTTAAAGGAGTAAATTCTGATGTCAAACTAAAGCTTGCTGCTGCTGCTAAGTCGCTTCAGTCGTGTCCGACTCTGTGCGATCCCATAGATGGCAGCCCACCAGGCTCCTCTGTCCCCGGGATTCTCCAGACAACAACACTGGAGTAGGTTGCCATTTCCTTCTCCAATGCATGAAAGTGAAAAGTGAAAGGGAAGTCGCTCAGTCGTTACTATGGTTAAACATGCTGAGGGGGAAAGAAATCCGAGAATACAATTCAGAACTTTAAATATCCACAAATTGGTTCAATTTCACTAAATTTCTGGACTTTTGCCTTAAACTAGCTCAATGGGATTTGATAACTTATTGTCTCTTATGCTGTCAATCATGTTATATAAGGAGTCTACAATGATGAGGCTGGACTGGAAGGAAAAAAGAGCTGGCAAGTCGCCAGATTTAAACTTTCAAAAAACAGAGTGAGAAAAATCTACTTTAACAATAGCATGTCTGTCAAGCCAGAAAATGTAGGTGCTGAACTCAGGAAATCAAAGAACTGTCTGGTGAAAATATGTTGGTCTTCAATGAAGGTTGAACCTGTAACAGATATGAAGCAGAGAGAAATTCTCCTGTTATCTTCACTTACACACAGTAGCAAAATCAAGTAGAGTATTTCCATGCCTGAAGACAGTTCCCGACACTCTTAGAAAGAATAGTAATTTTCCTGAACAAAGATTACACATGCTTGATAATTGTACCCAAATTTGCAGGACCAGACATTTGAAGTACCAGGTTCCTTGACTTAATCTATTGTTATCATTGGGAAAACAAGTAAATCATTAAAAGCCATTTTGGAGAAACTTTTCTCAAGTTTTTCCCTTATAAACAAATAAAAGCATACCTCTCTTTGACCAATGCTCTCTTCATTAATAGTAATCATTTGATTTAAAACAGTGCCTCTCACCAAGGTGGACAAACCATTCTATATATATGTCAATTCATCATAGAGACCTATATGCATGCATGCTCAATCAGTTGTGTCCTGCTCTTTGCGACTCCATGGACTGTAGCCTGCCAAGCTCCTCTGCCTATGAAATCCTCCAGGCAAGAATACTGGAGTGGGTTGCCATTTCCTCCTCCAGGGTATCTTCCTGACTCAGGGACCGAACTGGTGCCTCCTGCATTGTAGGTGGATTCTTCACCACTGAGCCACTGGGGAAGTCCAATAGGTTCTACAAATAGTCATTAAAAATACAGTGCTCTACAGAAGTTTGAAAACAAACAAGCATTGCACAGTCAATTCTTTTGTGAGTTTTTTATTGTATCTGATTTACAAAAGAAAAATTTGGCCTGCAGTTACAGTTTTGATCTTTAGGTGATCAATTGTAAGATGATATATGATTTCTCCTAGAGAACATTAGCTTAAAAAAGAACAATTTATAACATATCTCCCATTCATCCCATCCATTTCCTAAGCCAAGATGCATGACTACACTTACCCAACCTACCAATTCTCTCTTAACTTTATATAGTTAGAGAATATCAGGAGAATAGGGGCAAGCAAGGTTTGTAGACATCTGAATGTAGCATCTTCAACTTACCACAATGTGTTACCACATTTGTCTCCTACAAAATAACAGTGTATGTTGATTTTTATGGTTAAAAAAATTCATTTAAAAATCACATATGAGCACTCCCAGGTACTTCCTAATTTAAAATTAATCATGGTGAGTCTTTCTAGTTAAAAGAGCACCTTCATTCCAGCTAGAAAACCAGTAAATGAGATAATTATATTTCAATGATATAGTTAAGAAGAAACCTAATTAAAAATAAATAAGTGTTTGAGTTGTTCAATCTCTCCATTATGTCCAACTCTTTGGGACCCCATGCACTGCAGCATACCAGGCTTACCTATCCATCACCAACTCCCAGAGCTTGCTCAAGCTATGTCCTCCGAGTTGGTGATGCCATCCAACCATCTCATCCTTTGTCATCCCCTTCTCCTGTCTTCAATCTTTCCCAGCATCAGGGTCTATTCCAATAAGTCGGCACTTCACATCAGGTGACCAAAATATTGGAGCTTCAGCATCAGTCCTTCTAATGAGTATTCAGGATTGATTTCCTTTAGGATTGACTGGTTTGTTCTCCTTTCAGTCCAAGGGACCCTCAGGAGTCATATCCAACATCACAGTTCAAAAGCATCAATTCTTTGGTCTTCAGCCTTCTTTATGGTCCAAGAAAGAGAAAAACATATTTGTTTTTTGAACTAGATCAACTTAGGCTTTGAGAATCTACCAGTTAATGTGCAAGCAAATTTGAGCGTCTAGGATCTGAAGCAGCGTAATTCCATTTAGCAAGTTCAGAGTAACTAAATTCCTTAACCCCATGGCTTCATAGACCTGCCAGGAATAGTTCAACTAGGTGAAGGTTACTGCATCTTAAAATCCACACAACTCATTTGGGACATACTGACATTTTTTTTTCCCCCTTTCAAGTGCTGTTAATCTAATGGCATGAAAATAAAGGATAATGGAATTATATATTTCTAATTAGAGTGATGCACCTAGGAAATCTATGAAGGCCCCAAATGTTTGCTAACAATTGAACTACACTTTTATTAATTAATTTGCATTAATATAAAATTAGAGAGAGGCTGTATTTCTTTTGTCCTTTCAACATAAATGGAGACCCATGACCTTATTCTTTTAAATTGGCATACTAAGTAATTGCATGTTGAGTTATCACATATTGAATCTTTGCAAATGGCCTTTAATAATAATCTACCAAAATGATAACTTCAGTCTTGGAAAACTTTATAAAAATAATTGCTTATTTATTCTCCATTTATAATATAAATTAACAGAACCTGTAGCATACAAGTTAGAGGAACTAGTCCTCCTAAGTCTGCAATTACTTTTGTGGTGTGAACATCATCAAGTGTATCAGTTCAGTTCAGTCACTCAGTCATGTCACTCAGTCTTTGCAATCCCATGAATCACAGCACGCTAGGCCTCCCTGTCCATCACCAGCTCCCAGAGTTTACCCAAACTCATGTCCATCAAGTCAGTGATGCCATCCAGCCATCTCATCCTCTGTCGTCCCCTTCTCCTCCTGCCCCCAATCCCTTCCAGCTTCAGAGTCTTTTCCAGTGAGTCAACTCTTTGCATGAGGTGGTCAAGTGTATCTAACTCTCCTTAAATCTTCATTTTCTGATTTGCAAATTGGAAGAATAAGAATGTGTAGTAGAGCCTGATTTAGTCTTCACCAAATCCATTTATACACCCGACAGGGCACACACCAGCCTGGTAAAATTTAACTATGCAACTAGTTTATGGCCAAGGAAATGTTGGCAGATACTATGAAAGCCAGTTACTGGCACTGTTGGTAAAATCTTCTCACAAACAATACTCCATTCACTCTTCTTTCTAGGAACTCTGGAAATGAAATGAAAATGATAGAGCTTTAAGACCTAAAACCAGGGATTTCTAATGTATAACTGACAACATCTATTCATTTAGATCAGAAATCTGTTTTGAACTTTATGTGAATGAGCTAAATGGACATTTTATTCTGCTATTTTGTTTTTTCCTACTATAGTAGTTACTATTACCTCAGCTAATATAGATTGTGTTAACTCTTAAATCCAAAATAATCCTTTAATGTTGTCATTTGACTCAATGGTTAAAGTCTATAGGTGACTGTACATAGCTGAGAAAAAAAAAACATAATTTTACTTTTATATATGCTTTAGAATGTCAGAAATAAAAATTTATATAAAATGTATTCTTCATTCAATTCACTTATCTCACAATGAAGCAAAGCTGTCTAAAGATTTTACATTTTTAAAAAAATTTTTCATATATTTTCAATGTACTTTCTGATATACAAGTTAAATCACAAAGGTAAATTTAACCAAAGTACCTCATATAATATGCAACCTTCCTTTTAGATTTTACAATTTGAAGTTTAAACAGTTTTAATCTTTCTGTTCTCAGTGCCTATCAGGTGATGAGGAAGGTATTTAAGTTCAAAACAAACCTAGACTAAGGGTCATGAATTATTGATTGCTGAGTAATAGATTACCCTAACATTTAGTATTTTACAATAATACAGGTTTATTATCTCGCATTTTCTTTGGACCTAGCTCATTCTGTCCCTATATTTCACACTCTTTCAGAACCTAGCAATCAAGGTATCTATTGAGATTAGTATCTTCTGAAGGCTCAATTATGGAAGGATCCACTTTCACTACAACTTGGCAGCTTCCCAGTTTCTCAGGTGTTGTCAGATTAAGGACCTCATTTCCTTGCTGGATACTGTCTGAAGTTGGCCCCTTCGGTTCTTAGCACATGGACCACTCCCGTTTGGCAGCTTGCTCTATCAAAGTCAGCAAGAGATGGAGAAAGTCAACTAGCAACACAGAAGTCCCTGTCTCCTGTAACCTAATTACAGAAAGGAAGTTCCTCAATATTGTTATTTTATATTGATTAGTAGCAGATTATTCAGGGGGTGGGAGGAAGCTGTAAATATCAGAAGGCAAGGGCATTGGGAGTTATCTTAGAGGACACTTGCCAGAGATCATCTTTGGATTCTTTTATGATTATAACTCACAAATAACTAACACAATTGGATGTCTTGGTTAGACTTTGATAAAGTACTTCCCTGTCATTTCTTCCTTTTGCTATTAACCAGATTCTGGAGAAAAGACAAAGAGAAAAACAAGGAAGAAAAAGAAGACAAGGAGATAGAGGAAAAAGGGGGAATATAGGGAAAGAAATGAACAAAAGGTGTTAATTTGTATGAATTTCACTTTCTGTTATGCAATCATGTCTATCTGAATGAGCAACATGATGGGTACTCCTGTACATATTAAAGCAAAATAAGCCAGTGAAGATGGGGCAGTTCTGGAGAGACCTGGCTTAGTACACTAAAAGATTTATAGCACAGATGCATGTATTGAAATTTAGAAATACAAATAGCTGTGAAGGGAACAGGAACTGGCACTTTTATAGAAATTATATGGCAGGACTAGTTATGAGTAAAGTAACAATGCATTGGTTCATGGGACTCTTGGAAGATGATCTTGTCAAAATAGGGTGTGATCATTTTAATGCTCTAATAAGTATAACTTGATATCACTCTATCAGAATGATGACTTCTATGAAATAATAATGCTTGAAATGTATATAGAATTTTATGACCTATTTTATAAAAGAATTATTTCATTTTGTTCTCATAAGCCACCTTCTCCTCTCATGTATACAGATTTCCCGTCACCCACTACTACTAAAAATTCTTCCTTGGCTCCACATTACGAGGAAGATGAAGTCTAGACACCTTCACCTAACTTACAAAGCCACTGAAGACTAGCATATGCTGCATTATTCCACTCATGTCTCCCACTTTACACTTTCGTCTTCTGTTGTAAAACCACTCCTGAATCTCCCACACAGACCAACCTTTGGACATTTGTACATGCTCTCAGTTAGAATCTCTCAGTCTCAGCACTACTAACATTTTGGACCAGATAATTTTCTGTTGGGGGGCGGGGTGTCCTGCACATTGTAGAAGAGATAGCAGCTGCCCTTGGCATGCATGATCGTGACAAGCAAAAGAGTCTGCAAATATTAGCAAGTGCCCCTTGGGAGTAGGGATAGCAAAATAAACCTCCCTTAAGAAACACGTCTAGATTATGTTCCATTCTGTTTTCTTCATCTAGAAGATTCTACTCTTATTTCTCCTACTGACTGACTCTCTGACACGTTCTTAGAAGTCATCTCCATTGAGCGCAGCCACTATGGAAAGCAGTGTGAAGGTTTCTCAGAAAATTAAATGCAGAATTATCATATGATCCAGCAACCCCGTTCCTGAGTATACATCCAAAGAAAATGAAAATAGAATATCAAGGAGATATCTGCACGTGTCACATGTTCATTCTGGCATTATTTTCAACCGACAAGATACAGAACCAACCTAAGTAACCATCAACAGAGGAATGGATAGAAAAGATGTGGCTCACAATGGAATGTTATTTATCCATGATAAAAAATAAAACCCTTTCATTTGCAATAGCCTGTATATTATACTAAATGAAATAAGCCAAGTAGAGAAAGAGAAACACTACTTATCATTTACATGGGGATCTAAAGAAAGAGGCTGGGGAGAAAGAAAAAAAAATGTCAAACTCATAGAAACAGAGAAGTAGTTTCCAAGGGGAGAGGCAGGGCAGGGGCAGAGGATTTTGAGGAAAACACAGTTTATTAAGGCACAAACTTTCATCTATGATATGAACATAAACTGAGGAGCTAATATAAAACACAGTGGCAATTGTGTAACTGAAAGAAGAGATACCTACATTGGAAAGCCTTTTTTCCAATTCAGCACTCCAGACTGAATTAGATGCCCACTTTATCTAAGCCCTAGGCACAATATTCAGAAGGATTGTTTATTAGCTATATAACCATGAGTATTTTACTCAATCTATGATTTTATTTTTTTTGCCTCAACTCTAGAAAAGGTGTGAGGATACTAAGCATTTCACAGTATCTGACACATACATATTCAGCACTCAATATGAGTCAATATTACCACCATTTGCCTTTGTTACTTTTTGAGGGGACGCATGGTGAATTCTACTTCATTAGGTATTATAATATGGATTTTTAAATTCAAAGTTTATATCATGCTGTAGAGTCAAATCTAAATAATAATTGAATTATTCATCACTTTATATTTCTGTAGCAACATGTTCACCTTGGCGAAAAATATCTTCACTTTATTAAAGGATTATTTATATCAGTTTGGATTATATAACCAATGAACTATAGTACTGCTAAGCTTGGCCCATAGGAATAAACACTTTATTGAAACATGGCTTTCATTTCTTTCTTCCTTCATAGACGAGTTGTGTTGTGAGAAGAGTTCAGTATGGGCTACTTGAGAGTGAAATATTTATATAAAGCAGCAAAAAGAAAATTTTCAGAACAAACATAAAAAATCCATAATTCACACTTTGCATTGACATGCTAAGGAAATTAGTATAAATGCATGCATAACGTAGCAGAACTGTTTAAGTATTAACACTGGCAAATTCCTAAAAGATACATAAATGCTTTTTAAAATGTAGTTAAAAGATACAGAAAACTTTACTGAGAACTCAAAGGAAGTCTCAGGAATACACAGTCTGAAAAAACAAAAAGATGAATTGGTTGATGAAAGGAGGAATAGACAGAGGGTAGATGGTGTGGAAGGCAAAATAATGTGAAGCTCTAAGTATCAGCTTCGCTGGCAATGGCATTTTGAAGATGTCATTAATTCATGGATCTGAAAGCAGGTCAATTACCCTGGATTCAGTATTATTACCAAGGGTCTTTAAAAGATGGAAGAATGAGGCAGAAGAGTCAAAGGATGAGATGGAACAACAGAATCGGGGATCAGAGTAACAAAGATAATAAGATGCTATGCTAATAGATTTAAAGATGAAGAAAGGGACCATTAGCTAAAGAATGCAAGCCACCTCTATGCTATGCTAAGTCACTTCAGTCTTGTCCGACTCTGTGCAACTCCATAGACAGCAGCCCACCAGGCTCCCCCGTCCGTGGTATTCTCCAGGCAAGAACACTGGAGTGGGTTGCCATTTCCTTCTCCAAGCCACCTCTAGAAGCTGGAAAACCAAAGGAATGGGTTGTCCCCTGGAACCTCCAGAAAGGCCTTTGGTCAATGAGAACACAGCCCTCCCAACACCTTGATTCTAGCTCAGTGAAATTCATTTTAGTCTTCTGACTTCCAAATGTATAATATAACTCTCTGTTGTGTTAAGCCTCTGAATTTGTGGTAACTTATTGTAGCACTCCAGAACTCTTGCCTGGAAAATCCCATGGACAGAGGAGCCTGGAAGGCTGCAGTCCATGGGGTTGCTGAGAGTCAGACATGACTGAGTGACTTCACTTTCACTTTTCACTTTCATGCATTGGAGAAGGAAATGGCAACCCACTCCAGTCTTCTTGCCTGGAGAATCCCAGAGACGGCGGAGCCTGGTGGGCTGCCGTCTATGGGGTCGCACAGAGTAGGACACGACTGAAGCGACTTAGCAGCAGCAGCAGCATTGTAGCACTGGAAAAGAAAAGACTCTGATGCTGGGAAAGATTGACGGCAGCAGGAGAATGGGGTGACAGAGGATGAGATGGTTGGATGGCATCACCAACTCAGTGGATATGAGTTTGAGCAAGCTCCAGGGTATAGTGAAGGACAGGGGAGTCTGGTGTGCTGCAGTCCATGGGGTTGGAAAGAGTCAGACGTTACTTAACGACTGAACGACAACATTATAGCACTAATAGATTTATGTGATAAAGCAAATATAGTCCAATGTCTATTGTAGAACATAGATCATGGGTATATTGATGTACATTATATACTTCTCTCAATTTAGGTGTATGTTGGAAAAATTTCATTTAAAAAAAAATGTTTATGGGCTTCCCAGGTGGCTCAATAGTAAATAATCCACCTGCAGATGGGGGCAGGGGCACGGGTTCAATCCCTGACCTGGTAAGATCACACACGTCATGTGCAACAACTCTTGAGCCTGTGCTTTAGGCCCGGGAGTCGAAACCACTGAGCTGCTGTGTGGCAGCTACTGAAGCCTGTGTGCCCTCGAGTCCTTGCACCAGAGCAAAGAGAAGCCACTGCCATGAGAAACCTGCAACTAGAGAGGAGTCCCCGCACATCACGACTAGAGAAACGCTGGCAGTGAAGACTCCTCGCAGGCAAAAATAAACAAAAAAATATTTTTTTAAACTTTTTAAAAGTAGAAAAAGAAAGACTAGTATATTGTAGAAATGATATTAAAATTGAGTTTGTCAACAGTAATTGATTAATTTTTTATGAATTAATTTCTATATTGATAAACTCTTCAAGTTCAGTTCAGTTGGTCAGTCATGTCCGACTCTGCGATCCCATGGACTGTGGCCCGCCAGGCTTCTCGATCCATGGGATTCTCCAGGCAAGAGTACTGGAGTGAATTGCAATTCCTTATTTCAGAGGAACTTCCCAACCCAGGGATTGAACCTTGGTCTCTTGCAGGCAGGTTCTTTACCATTTGAGCTACAGGGAACTCCTTAATTTCCCTATGTACACTTAAAAAATCCCAGTCTTGGTTTAGAATGCTAGTGCTTGATAGATACTAAAAACAACAGAATGATCTCTGTTCGTTTCCAAGGAAAACCATTCAATGTCACAGTAATCCAAGTCTATGCCCCAACCAGTAATGCTGAAGAAGCTGAAGTTGAACGATTCTATGAAGACCTACAAGACCTTTTAGAACTAACACCCAAAAAAGATGTCCTTTTCATTATCGGGGACTGGAATGCAAAAGTAGGAAGTCAAGAAACACCTGGAGTAACAGGCAAATTTGGCCATGGAACACGGAATGAAGCAGGGCAAAGACTAACAGAGTTTTGCCAAGAAAATGCACTGGTCATAGAAAATACCCTCTTCCAACAACACAAGAGAAGACTCTATACATGGACATCACCAGATGGTCAACACCAAAATCAGATCGATTATATTCTTTGCAGCCAAAAATGGAGAAGCTCTATACAATCAGCAAAAACAAGACAAGGAGCTGACTGTGGCTCAGACCATGAACTCCTTATTGCCAAATTCAGACTGAAATTGAAGAAAGTAGGGAAAACCACTAGACCATTCAGGTATGACCTAAATCAAATCACTTATGATTATACAGTGGAAGTGAAAAATAGATTTAAGGGCCTAGATCTGATAGATAGAGTGCCTGATGAACTATGGAATGAGCTTCGTGACATTGTCCAGGAGACAGGGATCAAGACCATCCCCATGGAAAAGAAATGCAAAAAAGCAAAATGGCTGTCTGGGGAGGCCTTGCAAATAGCTACGAAAAGAAGAGAAGCGAAAAGCAAAGGAGAAAAGGAAAGATATAAACATCTGAATGCAGAGTTCGAAAGAAGAGCAAGAAGAGATAAGAAAGCCTTCTTCAGCGATCAATGCAAAGAAATAGAGGAAAACAACAGAATGGGAAAGACTAAGGATCTATTCAAGAAAATCAGAGATACCAAAGGAACGTTTCATGCAAAAATGGGCTCGATAAAGGACAGAAATGGTATGGACCTAACGGAAGCAGAAGATATTAAGAAGAGTTGGCAAGAATACACAGAAGAACTGTACAAAAAAGAGCTTCAAGACCCAGATAATCATGATGGTGTGATCACTGACCGAGAGCCAGACATCCTTGAATGTGAAGTCAAATGGGCCTTAGAAAGCATCACTATGAACAAAGCTAGTGGAGGTGATGGAATTCCAGTGGAGCTATTCCAAATCCTGAAAGATGATGCTGTGAAAGTGCTGCACTCAATATGCCAGCAAATTTGGAAAACTCAGCAGTGGCCACAGGACTGGAAAAGGTCAGTTTTCATCCCAATCCCAAAGAAAGGCAATGCCAAGGAGTGCTCAAACTACCGCACAATTGCACTCATCTCACACGCTAGTAAAGTAATGCTCAAAATTCTCCAAGCCAGGCTTCAGCAATATGTGAACTGTGAACTTCCTGATGTTCAAGCTGGATTTAGAAAAGGCAGAGGAACCAGAGATCAAATTGCCAACATCCGCTGGATCATCGAAAAAGCAAGAGAGTTCCAGAAAAACATCTATTTCTTCTTTATTGACTATGACAAAGCCTTTGACTGTGTAGATCACAATAAACTGTGGAAAATTCTGAGAGATGGGAATACCAGACCACCTGATCTGCCTCTTGAGAAATCTGTATGCAGGTCAGGAAGCAACAGTTAGAACTGGTCATGGAACAACAGATTGGTTCCAAATAGGAAAAGGAATACATCAAGGCTGTATATTGTCACCATGTTTATTTAACTTATATGCAGAGTACATCATGAGAAATGCTGGACTGGAAGAAACACAAGCTGGAATCAAGATTGCCAGGAGAAATATCAATAATCTCAGATTTGCAGATGACACCACCCTTATGGCAGAAAGTGAAGAGGAACTAAAAAGCCTCTTGATGAAAGTGAAAGTGGAGAGTGAAAAGGCTGGCTTAAAGCTCAACATTCAGAAAACGAAGATCATGGGATCTGGGTCCCATCACTACATGGGAAATAGATGGAGAAACAGTGGAAACAGTGTCAGACTTTATTTTTCTGGGCTCCAAAATCACTGCAGATGGTGCAGTGATTGCACCATGAAATTGTGCATGCCATGAAATTAAATGATTGCAGCCATGAAATTAAAAGACGCTTACTCCTTGGAAGAAAAATTATGACCAACCTAAATAGTATATTCAAAAGCAGAGACATCACTTTGCCAACAAAGGTTCGTCTAGTCAAGGCTATGGTTTTTCCTGTGGTCATGTATGGATGTGAGAGCTGGACTGTGAAGAAGGCTGAGCGCCGAAGAATTGATACTTTTGAAGTGTGGTGTTGGAGAAGACTCTTGAGAGTCCCTTGGACTGCAAGGAGATCCAACCAGTCCATTCGGAAGGAGATCAGACCTGGGATTTCTTTGGAAGGAATGATGCTAAAGCTGAAACTCCAGTACTTTGGCCACCTCATGCGAAGAGTTAACTCATTGGAGAAGACTCTGATGCTGGGAGGCATTGGGGGCAGGAGGAGAAGGGGACAACAGAGGATGAGATGGCTGGATGGCATCACTGACTCGATGGATGTGAATCTGGGTGACCTCCGGGAGCTGGTGATGGATAGGGAGGCCTGGCGTGCTGCAGTTCGTGGGGTCCCAAAGAGTCGGACACGACTGAGTGACTGATCTGATCTGATCTGATCTGAATAGAATATTAGGTAAAAATATAGACTCCAATTGGAATTGCTTACCTGGTCTGAATTCATGTGAACTAGCCTGTGATTGGGAAAGGTTTCATCAGAAGCATAATATAGGTGAGATTCTTTCAGCTGCCAAACACTAACTTGAAATTATGAAAAGCTACTCATTTTTTATTTTCTGAAAAAGTCTCACAGTATTGCAGAGTTAATGAATGACCAGTCACCCTGGGAACTGGAGAGAAGGAATGAGCATTAGTAATTTTTTCTTGTCTTGATAAAGATTTTGAGACTAAGGACAAAAGCTAAATTAGTTTAGCTTGTTGTTTCATATATATGCTACTATATGTAAAATAGATCATTAATAAGGACCTACTCTGTAGCCTAGCTGGCTACAATCCATGGGGTCACAAAGAGTTGGACACGACTGAGCAACTAAACACACACACACACTATAGTTCAGGGAACTACTCACTTCTCTGCAAGCGTCTATAGGGGAAATAATCTTTTAAAAAGTAGATATATGTATAACTGATTCTTTCATATTCATCAGAAGGACTGATGCTGAAGCTGAAACTCCAATACTTTGGCCACCAGACATGAGCTGACTCACTGGAAAAGACCCTGATGCTGGGGAAGATTGAAGGCAGGAGGAGAAGTGATGACAGGGCATGAGATGGTTGGATGGCATCACAGACTCAGTGGACATAAGTTTGAATAAGCTCCAGGAGTTGACAATGGACATGGAGGCCCAGCATACTACGTTCCATGGAACATGGGGTCGCAACACACAGTCCATGCATGGGGTCACAAAGAGTCAGACAAGACTGAGTGACTGAACTGAACTGATAACTGATTCATCTTCCTGTACACCTTAAAAAAAAAGGACATTGTAAATCAATTACATTCCAGTATTTTTTTAATTTGCTATTTCAATTTTAATAGGCTTTAGCATGCACATGGTGACTGCAGCCATGAAATTAAAACACGCTTACTTCTTCGAAGGAAAGTTATGACAAACCTAGATAGCATATTCAAAAGCAGAAACATCACTTTGCCAACAAAGGTCCGTCTAGTCAAGGCTATGGTTTTTCCAGTGGTCATATATGGATGTGAGAGTTGGACTGTAAAGAAAGCTGAGCGCCGAAGAATTGATGCTTTTGAACTGTGGTGTTGGAGAAGACTCTTGAGAGTCCCTTGGACTGCAAGGAGATCCAACCAGTCCATTCTGAAGGAGATCAGCCCTGGGATTTCTTTGGAAGGAATGATGCTAAAGCTGAAACTCCAGTATTTTGGCCACCTCATGCGAAGAGTTGACTCATTGGAGAAGACTCTGATGCTGGGAGGGATTGAGGGCAGGAGGAGAAGGGGACGACAGAGGATGAGATGGCTGGATGGCATCACTGACTCGATGGATGTGAGTCTGAGTGACCTCCAGGAATTGGTGATGGACAGGGAGGCCTGGCATGCTGCAGTTCATGGGGTTGCAAAGAGTCGGACACAACTGAGCGACTGATCTGATATGAAGGAGGCCTGGCGTGCTGCAATTCATGGGGTCAAAAAGAGTTGGACATGACTGAGCGACTGAACTGAACTGAACTGAGCTGGGCATGTTTTCTATGCTAATGAACCCAGTCAACTTCTTTGTATTCTTGAGGTAAATACCACGTAAAATCTTTGCCCCTGTTTCTACATTGGAGAATGGGAATGCTAATATACCTCCACAGCAGACACTTTCATGACCCTGCCTGTATCCTCTAAGCCTACTGATCTGACTCCATCTAACCGTCTCCAGGTTTTGTGCCTGAGGGCATCCTCTAGCTTCAGAGCTGCCTCTGCCCAGGGCAGGACAGCCTGGAAAGCCATGGGTATTGGAAACCCCAGGATAAGTCATTAACCAGGGACAGAGGCAGCTGGTGGATAACAGCTTCCTTGCTTTACCTCAGGTATAGGACTATGTTGCACCCTGACTCTATACTGGGGTTAAACTCCAGTTGTCTATAGCTGTGATGTGTTTAACAACTCTCCCTTAATCTGGCTTCATCCCCCTCTGTCTCCTTTACCCGACCTCCTATTGGTGAGTCCTTTGGATTTTCTCCCAAATACATTCTTAGAACTCTCTACTTTGAAAGAATTTAAATAGGTTTCCCATCCTGAGAAAGAGGCTAAAAAATAAAGTAAAGAAAACAAACCCACAATGCTTTAAAATTTAATATTAAAAATATAAAGTTATAGAAAGTTTTATAATATACTGATACATTCTGAATACTTCTCTATCTGCCTAAGAATTTACTCTCAACAAAATTAAATATTGCATAATATTTGCATCTCCATCCGATGGAACTGAATGTTAAAGCCACCATTCTCTGGGAGTACTTAGGAGCAATAAATAAATAAATAAATAAAACAGGAAAAAAAGAGAAGAAAGCAAAAGTCTTCAGCATTCCTCTTGACGTGACCACTTTATCACATGGCTTGAGTGAACAGAAGGCAATGTCTGGGTTAACTCTGATGATGTATGCATGTGAAATTAGTCATTTCAGAGAGTAGTGCTAGGAGATTTCAGATACTCTTTGATCAATAGCACCTCGCTTTTCCTCTGTGCATTTGGCTTGGTACACATGACAAGAGTAAGTGAGACTGAGACTGAATCCAATCTTCCTGTTACTGATTCCACAAAGTATTGTTTGATGCCACACAGTTGGGAATACTTCATCTTTCTGTCTTAGCTGCGTGGCCAGTTTCACAGAGATCGGCCATGATGATTCAGAATCATTGAATTTCATGGCTCTTTTGAGCTTCCGTCACACAGAAAATGAAGAAAAGAAAGAAAAATCACACTTTTAAATATACTTACCAAAGAAGTTGCAACTGAAGGAATAAAACCTGAAACAAATATTGAAGCTTAACAATGGTTGAGATGAACCCAGAGGAAATTGCTGTTCCTAGTGTCAGTTACTAGGTTACGAAGGCCAGCCGGTGAATGGAAGGCAGCCCTAGGCTTTATTAGGAGTTAAGGGGCACCCTGATGCGGTGCTCTGTCAGAGAAATGCTGCAGTGGATAGGTACAGAGGTCACAGTGCTGATTCTTAATATTCCAGAATTGCCGCCCGCTGTATAGAATGCCTCCTCATTTACCCATCGCATTTCTTCAAATATGTCTTTGACTCACCTTCTGGCTTTAAATTCATGAGAGTATAACAATAGTGAGGTTTATTTTGGCCTTGTCAGGCATTCTCCCTTCATCTGGTGAGAGGAACCTAGCTTACCTTTGTGATCTCCTTATATCCCTTCTGTGTGCATATCTGATAGAATTAACTATCATACACACACACACACACACACACACACACACACACACACATATATATATATATATATATATATATATATATATATCCATCCTTTGTTCCCTAGCAACTGTGTCTCAACTAAGACCAATGAGACTCTGCTAGGACAGTGCCAGAATGTGAACACTGGAACTGAGATGAGAACAACAAAAGATCAAAAGTAAAATAGGAGATGCTAATCTTCCTGTGAGAACCCTGCCTTGAAGATGCTGCTAATCTCTCCTCATAGAGGAAAGTCCAGATCCTGTTGGTCCTGATTTCCATCCACCCGGAGCCTGGTTTACTTTACTTTTGCAAGTTAACCCACACATTCAACAGATCACGAGAGGCCAGTTCTGTTGCTAAAAGCAATAAACACTTTTTCTCCTCAAGTCATTTGTTTTTCTAACTTATCACTTAATGTTTCCTTTGATTTGAACAGTAACATAGGTTTAAAGGGCTTCCCAGGTGGGGCTCATAGTAAAGAACCTGCCTGCTGATACAGGAGAAGTAACAGATGTGGGTTCGATTCCTGGGTTGGGAAGACCCCTGGAGGAGGGCATGGCAACCCTCTCCAGTACTCTTGCCTGGAGAATCCCATGGACAGAGGAGCCTGGCGGGCTACAGTCCATAGATTGGCAAAGAATCAGACAGAACTGAAGCGACTTAGCCTGCATGCATACACATAGAGCTTAAACCATTCTTATTTTATTTTATTATTTTTAGGTAATAATATCCTAATTTTGCTTCATATTTGAGAAACAAAGATTACAAGTCAATGAGGACTTACCTTTTTGCCAGGCACTGTGATTAGCCATTTTCAAATATTATTTCCTTCAGTCTTCACAAAACCTAAATCACTATGCAACTTGGATTTTAAATATTTTTCTTATTTTATTGTTATTATTTTTCTAGAGAAATAGAACAGGCTAATTTTAGAGCACTAACTAGATAAACAATTAAAGGCGCATAAGATGCATATCATATATTGGATTGGCCAAAAAATTCATTCAAGACCTTTATTTTTCATGAAGACCCTAATGAATATTTTGGCCAACCCAATATATGACAGATGCAAATAGACGTAGAGAAAAATATTTATTTATTTATTTCAGTTCTTCCAATGTTGTATACATTCCAGACACTGTATAAAAATATTTGCATACATTACTCTCTAAGTCAATAAACTGACACTCAAAAATGGTAAGTAGTTTTCTTAAAACCATATCTGTCTTACAGAGAGGAAGTTTCAGAGTGAGGCTTTGAACCCAGCTCTTTGTGACTACAAAGCCTACCACAGTCTTCTCCAGTTATTACCAAAGGGCCTACTGAAGAGTATTGTCCTCTCTAGATATTTATTATCTTTAGATTTATTTCTTCAGGAGGCTTAAATATGTTTTGTTTTGTTTTATTTTGACAATATGACTATTTCAGCTTAAGGAAAACAGAGAAGAAGAAACTGTTTATAAATTCTCAATGACCTTTAAAGCAGAAACAGCTGTTGGGTTACATTGGTCTTGAGTGAATACAGACATCGCTGAGATGAATAAACTTAGAATTCACGTGTATTGTCATCTTACTCTTTGAGAAAACTTGGAGAAAGCTGTGGGGACTAATTTATTGCATTTTTAAAATAAGAGTAAATGCCATATTGTAATATAAAGTGACAGTCTGATTACATACACTGATGAACCTGGTTCCTGACTTTCTATTGATAGTGATAAATAATCCCAAGGAGAGTTAGGTCCTCACCTTTGAAGACTGTTTCTGAAAGCTGAATGATATACGGATCCATTTTGGGGAGAATCTACTCATAACCCCCTAGTTAAATCATTTTAATATACTGTTATGGATCTAGTTTTAAATCCCTTACACTTATAGTCTTTATATAACCAAAACCAAAGACAAAGACAAGTATTAACTACAAGCTAACCTACAAAGCCAGTACTTTTCAAATTAATAACATTAATTTAATTTAAAGGAAGACTTATTTTGTGGAGACTTAAATTGTTGCCCTTAGATGAATGTGGTACTAACTGCTATGGTTATAGGGACTCTTGAATTTGTTTTGTATTTATTATATAGCCCTGGGGGTGAGGCAATTTCCCCATCACTTTTTGTATTCAAATTCCTGGGTGATTTTAATTCAAACAAGCTATCAAATCATATTTTCAATAACTTTCTTAGATATTATCATTAGTATAGCAAGCCTATGATTATTTTTTTCTTTCAGTTTTCAAATATAATTGATATACAGCACTGTATAAGTTTATAATGTAAAGTGTAATGATTTGACTTCAATACATCAAGAAATGATTACCACAGTAAGTTCAGTGAACATGGGTCATCTTGTATAGGTACAAAAGAGTAAAAGAAAATATCTTTTCATTATGATAACAGCACAGCATGTACTCTCTTTATAATTTTCATATATAATGTACAGCAGTGTTAATTATATAAATCATGTGTACCTTACATCCCTGTGTGCTGTGCTGAGTTGCTCAGATCAGATCAGTCGCTCAGTCGTGTCCCACTCTTTGTGACCCCATGAATCGCAGCACGCCAGGCCTCCCTGTCCATCACCAACTCCCGGAGGTCACTCAGACTCACATCCATCGAGTCAGTGATGCCATCTAGCCATCTCATCCTCTGTCGTCCCCTTCTCCTCCTGCCCCCAATCTCTCCCAGCATCAGAGTCTTCTCCAATGAGTCAACTCTTCTCATCAGGTGGCCAAAGTACTGGAGTTGGAGTTTCAGCTTCAGCATCATTCCTTCCAAAGAAATCCCAGGGCTGATGTCCTTCACAATGGACTGGTTGGATCTCCTTGCAGTCCAAGGGACTCTCAAGAGTCTTCTCCAACACCACAGTTCAAAAGCATCAATTCTTCGGCGCTCAGCCTTCTTCACAGTCCAGCTCTCACATCCATACATGACCACAGGAAAGACCATAGCCTTGACTAGGCGAACCTTTGTTGGCAAAGTAATGTCTCTGCCTTTGAATATGCTATCTAGGTGCTCAATCATGTCTAAATCTGTTTAGACTGCCATGGGGATTTTCCAGGCAAGGATACCAAAACAGGTTGCCACACCCTCCTCCAGGTATCTTCCCAACCCAGGGATCGAACCCAGGTCATTTGCAATGCAGGTGGATTCTTTACCATCTGAGCCACCATGAAAGCGCACATTACTTCCTTAGTATTTATTTCATATCTTACAACTAGAAACCTGTAACTTTGGACACCTTCATCCAGTTCTCTCTCCCCTAACCTGCTGCTATGGTAACCACAAATCAGATCTCTGTTTCTCTTTGTTTGTTTTTAAAGTTTAAATCACCTATAAAACCCTTTTAGTTTCTGGTGTACAATGAAATGATTAATTATTTCTGTACCTTTCAAATTGATCCTCACAGTAAGTCCAGTTATTGTATCTCACCACATGATTATTGAATATATTCCCTACACTGTACATTACTTGATTCATTTATTTTACAACTGGAACTTGTAGCTCTTAATCTTCCTTGCTTATATCTATCCTGCTCCTCTCTCTCCCTTCTGGCCACCATGTTTGTTCACTCTATTTATAATTATTCTTGCTTTGTTAGATTCCACAAATAAGTGAAATTACAGACTGGATTGTTTTTCTCTGACTTATTTTACTCAGTATAACACCTTTTAGGTCCATCCATGTGGTCACAAATAGCAAAATGTCATTCTTTTTTTATGGATGAATAGTATTTCACATCTTCTTTGTCCATTCATGTATTGGTGAGCACTTAGATTGCTTCCGTATCTTGACAATTAATAATGCTGCAATGAACATAGAAGTGCACATATATTTTCTAATCAGCCTGTTTTGTTCTCTTTGAAAAAATACTCAAGATTGAAACCTTCTGCAATTTAACAGAGCTATTTGGCAACCAAGAATACTTTAAATAAAGGGATTCGATGTGTTAGTCGGAGTTTTACTGAAGCAAAATCTAAGACAAAAGTTTACGTATTAATGGTTTCTTTGGAAGTGTGATTTTCTGCAGTCAGAAATGACCCAATCAAAAAATGGGCCAAAGAACTAGGTAGGCATTTCTCCAAAGAAGACATACAGATGGCTAACAAACACATGAAAAGATGCTCCACATCACTCATTATCAGAGAAATGCAAATCAAAACCACTATAAGGCACCATTTCATGCCAGTCAGAATGGCTGTGATCCAAAAGTCCACAAGCAATAAATGCTGGAGAGGGTGTGGAGAAAAGGGAACCCTCTTACACTGTTGGTGGGAATGCAAACTAGTACAGCCACTCTGGAGAACAGTATGGAGATTCCTCAAAAAACTGGGAATAGAACTGCCTTATGATCCAGCAATCCCACTGCTGGGCATACACACTGAGAAAACCAGAATTGAAAGAGACACGTGTACCCCAATGTTCATAGCAACACTGTTTACAACAGGTTGGAAGCAACCTAGATGTCCATCCACAGATGAATGGATAAGAAAGCTGTGGTACATATACACAATAGAGTATTACTCAGCCATTAAAAAGAATGCATTTGAATCAGTTCTAATCAGGTGGATGGAACTGGAGCCTATTATACAGAGTGAAGTAAGCCAGAAAGAAAAACACAAATACAGTATACTAATGCATATATATGGAATTTAGAAAGATGGTAACAATAACCCTGTTTATGAGACAGCAAAAGAGACACTGATGTATAGAACAGACTTTTGGACTCTGGGAGAGGGAGAGGGTGGGATGATTTGGGAGAATAGCATTGAAATATGTATAATATCATATCTGAAACGAGTCACCAGTCCAGGTCCGATGCCTGATAACGGATGCCTGGGACTGGTACACTGGGACCACCCAGGGGGATGGTATGGGGAGGGAGGAGGGAGGAGCGTTCAGGATGGGGAACACATGTATACTTGTGGCGGATCCATCTTGATGTATGGCAAAAGCAATACAATATTGTAAAGTTAAGCAAAATAAAATTTAATTAAAAAAAAATAAAGGACTTTGAAGGAGAGAGAAAACATGTGAAAGTTCATTCAAACTTATGTTACTGAATTGGCCACCTCAAGGGAATACTGTATGCTCAATCCAAGAGAGTTCTAAGAAGGCTCTGGTGTGTTTCAAAATCACCCATCTCAGAAGTAAAAAGGGAAGTCATTCATCATTGGTTCATCCTCCAACAAGTAAGTACTGTGCCTAAAAGACTGCCAAAACCTTCCTGGGGCACTCTCAGTGTCAGGAGATCTCTGGGCAGAAAGTCGGAGGACTTGCTGTGTATTTGGAAGTTTCTGTCTGATTACACTAGTGCCAAGCGGCTCAAAGACTGTGAAACTGTCCACAGAAGCAGTGGCTGGAATAAGATATGACACCAAGGGATACTGAAGCCACGCACAGAGGCTTCATCATTCACTCAGACACTAAAATATTAGATGATTTGGAATATTATATCTTTATATGCTTTCTCCTTGGAAGGAAAGTTATGACCAACCTAGATAGCATATTCAAAAGCAGAGACATTACTTTACCAACAAAGGTCCGTCTAGTCAAGGCTATGGTCTTTCCTGTGGTCATGTATGGATGTGAGAGCTGGACTGTGAAGAAGGCTGAGCGCCGAAGAATTGATGCTTTTGAACTGTGGTGTTGGAGAAGACTCTTGAGAGTCCCTTGGACTGCAAGGAGATCCAACCAGTCCATTCTGAAGGAGATCAATCCTGGAATTTCTTTGGAAGGAATGATGCTAAAGCTGAAACTCCAGTATTTTGGCCACCTCATGCGAAGAGTTGACTCATTGGAGAAGACTCTGATGCTGGGAGGGATTGAGGGCAGGAGGAGAAGGGGACGAGAGAGGATGAGATGGCTGGATGGCATCACTGACTCGATGGATGTGAGTCTGAGTGACCTCCGGGAGCTGGTGATGGACAGGGAGGCCTGGCGTGCTGCGGTTCATGGGGTCACAAAGAGTCGGACACGACTGAGCGACTGATCTGATCTGATCTGATATGATTAAAATAATCAACAGTCACTTAAAATTTGTCATAGAGTTCACATGGGGACACCCTATTGAGAAACATTCTTAGCATATCTTATTCATGAGTGTCTCAATTATTCATTGAGCTTAACTATAGTTCTCAAAATATCTGTATACCGATTACCTTACAGACGTTTGTCAATGCAACTTCTCAGGAAAAAAAAATTTAATTCAACATACTTTCTCAAATTTTCCTTTTGTGCATTCATCTATATTCTTGGAATTCATAAATGACCAGACCACAAACACTAGATGTCCCAAAGTCTTGTTGGGAAAGCAAGCACCTAAACCACAAATCTTACAGGATTCCATAGCTGGCATATGCTCAAAGTGATTGTGAGACCATAATGTGTGTTTTCTACATACAAAGAGCATATTTCATATAAACAATTGGTATTCAAAAAATGGGCAGCTTAATTTGAAATGTGTAGCAAAGATAACAATGCAAGCACATTACAGGAAGGGAAAATGAAAGGATTTTCCATGACCAATTTAGGCTGGAATTTTTATTTGAGGTAGTGAGAGGGTAGAATTATTCCTTTGATCTAATTATCATAGTAAACCCATGCAAGTTATGTTAAGTCAAGGGACTGAAAACCACCCCTTAGCTTAATTCCACTTAAATTAGATTGAAAAAAATGGAATTATAAGCTTTTAAATTTATTTTTAATCCATATGTTCATATATAAGAAGCTAAATTTAGGAATATTTTCTATCGTAGTAACATTGATTTTTGCCAAGATACAAATAAATGCACACACATACACGTAATCATTCAAATATGTATATATGTATATACATATACATACATAAACAAATGAGTATACTTGTATGTAGGGCTGTAATAAATATCAAGGGTGAAAGTACTCTTTTAGGGCTAGTAAACTTTTGTGCATAATTTTTAAAAAAGAAAAAGACTAGATAAAACCATCCTGCCTCCTGGAAATGTTAAAAACTAAATCAAAAGCCTAATGAAGCATAAGAATATTGAGTAAATTAATTCTTTAATATGGCTCTGACAGCCAACTGCTTTCAGATATACAACAAATATAGACATTTGTTCTCACCATGTTACTTTACATAAATAACATGGTGTAATTACTACCACTCTCATGCTTCTTTGGTGGCATTATTTTTGCATATAAAATAATCTTAATCAGAACAAACCTCTATGGCATTGTGTCTTTTGGATTCTGTGGGAGGGGGCAAGGGTGGGATGATATGGGAGAATGGCACTGAAAAATGTAAATTATCACATGTGAAATGAATTCCCAGTCCAGGTTCGATGCATGATACAGGGTGCTCGGGGCTGGTGCACTGGGATGACCCAGAGGGATGGGATAGGGAGGGAGGTGGGAAGGGGTTCAAAATGGGGAACACATGTACAACCATGGCAGATTCATGTCAATGTATGGCAAAACCAATACAATATTGTAAAGTAAAATAAATAAATAAATAAAACTGAAAAAAAAATTGCTGTATGGTATACATTAAAATTTTGTAATCTTCCATGACTTCTAAGATAGCAATCCTGGGCTCATTGAAATACAGTTTCTAATTCATATGCCAATGGCGGTCATCTCTGTTTTAAGTAGACTCTTTATGTAGATCACAGTGGTTTTTATTATTGTTTTTAGTTAATGTGATTTATTTGTATATTTTCCTCTTTCTATATATGTTTAAGCTTAAAACAAGAAAAAAATGCCAATTAGCTCTTAATGCTCCCTGTTTTAGCATACTCAGGCTACCATAGAAAATACCATAGACCAGGTTATTGAAACAACAAAATTTTATTTTCACACAGCTCTGAGGAATGGTATATCCAAGTTCAAGATGTTAGTCAATTTGGTTCCTGGTGAGTTATTTCTTCCAGGCTTGCAGATGTCCACCTTCTCACTGTGAACTCAAGAGGCAGAGGTGTGGCATCTCTTTCTCTTCTTAAAGGGGCACCGCCCCATCAGATTAGGGTCCCACCTTTATGACCTTTATGACCATTTTCTGGGCTCCAAAATCACTGCAGACGGTGACTGCAGCCATGAAATTAAAAGGTGCTTACCTCTTGGAAGGAAAGTTATGATCAAACTAGACAGCATATTAAAAAGCAGAGACATTACTTTGCCAATAAAGGTCCGCCTCATCAAGGCTATGGTTTTTCCAGTAGTCATGTATGGATGTGAGAAGAATTGATGAATGCCGAAGAACTGACGCTTTTGAACTGTGGTGTTGGAGAAGACTCTTGAGAGTCCCTTGGACTGCAAGGAGATCCAACCAGTCCATCCTAAAGGAGGTCAGTCTTGAGTGTTCATTGGAAGGTCTGATGTTGAAGCTGAAACTCCAATATTTTGACCATCTCATGAGAAGAGCTAACTCATTTGAAAAGACCCTGATGATGCGAAAGTTTGAGGGCAGGAGGATAAGGGGACAACAGAGGATGAGATGGTTGGATGGCATCACTGACTCAAAGGACATGAGTTTGGGTAGACTCTGGGAGTTGGTTATGGACAGGGAGGCCTGCATGCTGTAGTCCATGGGGTCGCAAAGGGTTGGACACTACTGAGCGACTAAACTGAACTGAACTGAACTATATGACCTCATTTAAAATTAATCCCCTCCTCAGAGGCCCTATCTCCAGTGATAATCACATTGGAGGTTAAGGCTTTGATCTATGAGTCTGGGAAGACACATTTTGCTTCAGCTGTGTCCAGCTCTTTGTGAACCTGTGTATTTGTAGCCTGGCAGGCTCTTCTGTCTGTGCAGATTCTCCGGGCAAAACTATTGGAGTGGGTTGCCACGCCTGCCTCCAGTAGATCTTCCCAGCCCAGGGATCAAACCCGCATCTCTTACACCTACTGCATTGACAAATGGGTTCTTTACCACTATTTCCACCTGGGAAGCTCCTTCAGACCATAACACTTTCTTAAATCTAAAATGCATTTTATAGTAACTCTATAATGCTTACCTCCTGCATCATCTAGTCCAGTCAGCGTGATCTCTTCCCTCTCTCTAGAGGCTCTTATTTAATACCAATCCATAATGTTAAGGATGGAGAATCTGATAACTATTAGGAAGATGCACCCAAATAACTTCTATTTATTAGGCATCTACAGTCTTCTAGGCACTCTGCATCCATTGTCGCCTTCATCCCTTACTGCCATTCCATGACAGGCATATTATAGTACATCCTACATTTTCTAAATAAAGAACCTAAAGCTTATAGAGGTCAGTTGCTTTTTTTCCTTATTTGAGCCATTATGTAATAAATGATATTTCTGCCTACTCCTCAGATATTTAGAACAAAAGCTTTGGAAATGCAGTTTAGATTTTCTCCAGGAAGACGTTGATCTGCCATGCTATTACACTTTTCCCCTCCAAGCTGATTCTATTAATCTGACCTTCATCCACTTTAAAGATGTGAATATATATTATAAAATACAATGAACATTGAATATGGTAGCTTTTGAAATCTCTGTGATGCGTTCCTTTAATGATTCACTGTGTGTAAAGAAACTGGGGGAGGAAGGGTGAGATTTCAGAATAATATCTTCTATTAAAATGCATGCTTTATGTCTAATGTGTGAAAACCAGTACCCTACATTTCCCCCAAGAGGCTTTGGTTCTTCCATGTATTTGTTCCTAATGAGTTCTCAATGTGATGCGATCAAGTTGAATCATTGTCAATATCAATAGAACACGCTAGTGGATTATCATTGCCTTGGAGAGACCTTTTTCTCTTTCTACTGGAATTTTTCCGGTGCCTCATCCTTCAGAGAAATGACACTCACCAGCTCATTTTCCATCTTTCATTTCCGACTTTCACTCCCAAATATATAACGGCTGACAACCCACATTCTGCAGCATTAGGAAATGTGTAACACACCCCAGTAGGGAGATCAAGCAAGAACTTCCCAGTGTAGGTGGGATTAAACACGAATGATAGTTCAAGGTTTGAACTGAACCATCAAGACAGACACGTCCTGATATAAAAAGAGAATAAAATGAGAATATCACCGTTTTAGTACCATAAATAGAAAGTAGATGCTGTGTCCACATGAACTGTAATCTGCCAGGCTCCTCTGTCCATGGGATTTCCCAGGCAAGACTACCGGAGTGGGTTGCCATTTCCTTCTCCAGGGCATCCTTCTGATGCAAGGATTAAACCTGCATCTCTTGCATCTCCTGCATTGCCGGAGGATTCTTTACCACTGGGCCACCTGGGAAGCCCAGATGCCAGCTACTCATTTCTAAAAAATAACTATTTTCTTTGCTTTCCAGAATTCATTCCTGTCAAAACTTCTGGTTTTCTATGCCCTCCCAAATTTTTACTGAGATATGCTGTGAAATTTCAGTCTTGATTTAAAATAAAATTTTTCTAAGTAGCTGAATGCACAAACTCACATGCTTCCTGGTACAAGAGTTAGATTTGGTTCCTAGTACTGGAGTGATCTTGCCTACCGTCTTAGGTCTACAGTGAAGTCGCTCAGTTGTGTCCGACTCTTTTGCGACCCTATGTACAGTAGCCTACCAGGCTTCTCTGTTCATGGAATTTTCCAGGCAAGGGTACTGGAGTGGGGTGCTATTTCCTTCTCCAAGGTCTACAAACCCAGGATAAAATAGCAAACAACAAAAGAAAGAAAAAAGCCGTTTGTTTCATAACGGCTGCATTAGTCTGCTGGAGCTGCCTAACAAGATATCTAGAGTAGGTGGCTTATACCAGGGGTCCCCAACCTCTGGGATCTAATGCCTAGTGACCTGAAGTGAAGTTGATGAAATAGTAATAGAAGCAAAGTGCACAATACATGCAATGTGCTTGAATCATCCCCAAATCATCCCCCACCCCAGCATCTGTGGAAAAATTGTCTTCCATGAAACCAGTCTCCAGTGCCAAAAGATTGGGGACCACTGACTTATGCAACAGAAATATATTTTATCACAGATCTGGAGACTGGAAGACCAAGATCAAGGTGCCACAGGAGTGGTGTCTGCCTAGAGCTCCCTCCTTGGGTTGTAGACAGCTGCCTTTTGCTATGATCACCCATGGCCTCTTTGTGCATGCATGGAAGGAACAGGGGAAGCAAACCCGTTTTCTTACAAGGATATCTATGTCTTTCCCCCTTATAACCTTCAGTTCAGTTCAGTCGCTCAGTAGTGTCCAACTCTCCCTCAGTAGAGTCAGGGTGCAACATAGTCCTGTACCTGAGGTAGAGCAAGGAAGTGTTATCCACCAGCTGCCTCTGTCCCTGGTTAATGACTTATCCTGGGGTTTCCAATACCCATGGTTTTCCAGGCTGTCCTGCCCTGGGCAGAGGCAGCGCTGAAGCTAGAGGATGCCCTCAGGCACAAAAACTGGAGTCTGTTAGATGGAGTCAGATCAGTAGTCTTAGAGGATACAGGCAGGGTCATGAAAGTGTCTGCTGTGGAGGTATATTAGCATTCCCATTCTCCAACGTAGAAACAGGGGCAAAGATTTTACATGGTATTTACCTCAAGAATACAAAGAAGTTGACTGGGTTCATTAGCATAGAAAACATGCCCAGCTCAGTTCAGTTCAGTTCAGTCGCTCAGTCATGTCCAACTCTTTGCGACCCCATGAATTGCAGCCTCCCTGTCCATCACCAACTACCGGAGTTCCCTCAGACTCACGTCCATTGAGTCAGTGATGCCATCCAGCCATCTCATCCTTTGTCGTCCCCTTCTCCTCCTGACCCCAATCCCTCCCAGCATCAGAGTCTTCTCCAATGAGTCAACACTTCACATCAGGTGGCCAAAGTACAGGAGTTTCAGCTTGAGCATCATTCCCTCCAAAGAAATCCCAGGGCTGATCTCCTTCAGAATGGACTGGTTGGATCTCCTTGCAGTCCAAGGGACTCTCAAGAGTCTTCTCCAACACCACAGTTCAAAAGCATCAATTCTTCGGCGCTCAGCCTTCTTCACAGTCCAGCTCTGACATCCATACATGACCACAGGAAAGACCATAGCCTTGACTAGGCGAACCTTTGTTGGCAAAGTGATGTCTCTGCTTTTGAATATGCTATCTAGGTTGGTCATAACCTTCCTTCCAAGGAGTAAGCGTCTTTTAATTTCATGGCTGCAGTCACCATCTGCAATGATTTTGGAGCCCAGAAAAATAAGGTCTGACACTGTTTCCACCATTTCTCCATCTATTTCCCATGTAGTGATGGGACCAGATGCCATGATCTTCGTTTTCTGAATGTTGAGCTTTAAGACAACTTTTTCACTCTCCACTTTCACTTTCATGAAGAGGCTTTTGAGTTCCTCTTCACTTTCTGCCATAAGGGTGGTTTCATCTGCATATCTGAGGTGATTGATAGTTCTCCCGGCAATCTTGATTTCAGCTTGTGTTTCTTCCAGTCCAGTGTTTCTCATGATATACTCTGCATAGAAGTTAAATAAGCAGGGTGACAATATACAGCCTTGACGTACTCCTTTTCCTATTTGGAACCAGTCTGTTGTTCCATGACCAGTTCTAACTGTTGCTTCCTGACCTGCATACAAATTTCTCAAGAGGCAGATCAGGTGGTCTGATATTCCCATCTCTTTCAGAATTTTCCACAGTTTATTGTGATCCACACAGTCAAAGGCTTTGGCATATTCAATAAAGCAGAGATAGATGTTTTTCTGGAACTCTCTTGCTTTTTCCATGATCCAGCGGATGTTGGCAATTTGATCTCTGGTTCCTTATAACCTTATTTAAGCTTAATTGCTTCTGTCTCTAAATAAAGCCAGACTGGGTAAGGGGGTGGTTAGGTCTTCAAGGCAGGGATTTTGAGGGCTCACAACCACTCAGGTCATAGCAACAACCAAGGATAAAATGCACATCCAGTTCATTTAGGAAAAATTCACTTTGTCAGTTCTACCCTCATATAATATTCTATACTAGGCATGTGTGCTCAGATACACACATGCAATTAATTCATCTTCCCAAAAGAAGTACATTTAAAAGTAATTGCTTGATGTGTGTACAGTTGCATGGTAACTGTGTAGATGAAACTATCTCTGTAATCCTAGCCTGCCTGTGGACTCTTAGGGATTCTAAACAGCTGTCTCTGTTTCTGTAACCCTGTGGAGGTGTGGACAGCTACATTTGTCCTTTTAAGAAGGAAATAAAATCATCATACTTTTTTTTAAACTGTTTACAACACAGATGCTTCTAATGAAGAAGTTCATGTTTACACTTGGTCTGATGGCAGGCAAACATTTGGTTTGTTCAGAAGCAGAAAGATGGCTCAAACCCTGAACGTGCAAAGGAATTTAGAATGATGACGGGAGGCACCTTTTCTAAGTACATTTGTGTTCTAATACTGACTTTGATTCTAATTAATCAGGGAAGATTGCTTTAGTTTTCTGAATGAAGCTTCTTCCCACTTCAGTCCTTTTTGTCTCCCACACTGGGGTATAAACTTCTATTTCCATAGTACATATAAAAATGCTTAGTGCCTACAGATATTCAGCTAATATTGGTGGAATAAATGATGAAATAGCATTATTAATAATGAAAAGAATCAAAACTTAAGATGTTATCCAATTGTGAGCTATTGTCATATCATTATTCTTTACTTGGAAAACTTCATAGCTAGTATAACAATTACCTTGTTAAACTTCAGCTAAAATAAATATACTTTTAAGTACATTTAAAAAAAAATATTTATTTATTTAGCTATGCTGGGTCTTAACTGCTGCAAGAGCAATCTTTGATCTTTAAGGAAGGCATGTGAAGTCTTAGTTGTGGCATGTGAGATCTACTTCTCAGCTGCTGCTGCTGCTGCTAAGTCGCTTCAGTCATGTCCGACTCTGTGCGACCCCAGATGGCAGCCCACCAGGTTCCCCTGGTCCCTGGGATTCTCCAGGCAAGAACACTGGAGTGGGTTGCCATTTCCTTCTCTGCTATTTCCCTGACCAGGGATCAAACCATGGTTTGATCTACCTCCTTCATTGGAAGTTAAGAGTCTTAGCCACTGGACCACCAAGGAAGTGCCAAGGTATCTTTTAATTTGCCTACTATTGTGATAGAATTCTTTAAGTATAACATGAATGGGAAAATATATAAAATGAATCGATACTTTTACATACTATATTTTATTATTATAAAGGTAGATGGTAATACCGCAAAAGAGAATGCATTCTTTTTAAATGAGGTTTGATATTCACACACACACAAATCTGCTAAGAACTGGAAGCTGCCTTGAAATAGATGAGCAGTCCAGATAAGAATTCGTCATGGCTAAAGCTTTTCACTTGTTGCTTCCGGAGGAATGTATCAAGGGGGACATTTTCATCCTATCTTGTAGAAGCTTTGCACAGAACACTAAGTTAACGTTGATAGCATGGCTTGACAAGAGAATTCAGCTGAGTATAAGTGCCTCCTGACAGTCATACAGGCCCGCTTGGGGGCTGTGTGGCTGAGCTGTTTCCGTACGTGAGAGGGCAGTTCTCTGAGCACGTGGTGTGCATAGTTATGTTCTTAGGGCCTTTTGGAGGCCAACTGGCTTTTCCATTTCACTGACTACCAAAAAGCTCTTTATGGAAAAGTTGCCTTCCTTTGTGGAGCATCGCCTGTTTGTCCCCTCCATCCCTTCTGTCTGCCCTTTTCCAACCTGCTCTGCACCCTGGAAGGCTGTCCTGTGTGTTTACATCAATGGATCAATGCCCTTGCTTTTTGGTTTCCTATGGGATTCAGATCATGCAGGCAGAGCTGGAGGAAGATTGGAGGGAGAAAGGAGAAGAACTTTCCTCACACTCTGCTTGCAGGTTACTGTTCTTAGTGCCTTTTTTTTTTTTTTTTTTTTTTAACTTCCAAGACTTCATTTATTTGTCTGTAGAAGGTAGCCTTGGGCCAACCTTTTTAAACTTTTCATACTTGAAGGAAGCTGCAACCCAGTTCTACTTCTGGGGATGTAGCCAGACTCGTGGTAGGGGAGAGAAGTCCTTTCCTAGAAATCGCCCTCTGGTGACAAGCGTGAGCCAACTCACACGCAGACTAACCCCTCCACACAGCTTTCCTCATTTTCAGTACTCCCTCACCTACTTAACTCTTCTGGAAATAGAAATAGCCCTGCTAAAACCAGCTATGGTATGTGATCCTGTCGCTGGTTGCTTTCAACAGGCATTAAATTATCCTCAAATTTTCATTGTACCAACTGGGTTCTACTATAGTTATGACTATATCTTTATTCATAACCAAAAAACAGAAACATCATCATCCCTATGTGTCTTCCCCAAAATGGTATATGAATTTTGGAACCAGCATGATGGCCTCAAGGAGTATCAATAATATGATGAGAAGGCTATAGTGAACCTTTAAATCTTTGCTGTATAGTTCAGTAGCTGTTTAAAATTAATCATTTTGTTTTCCTCTCTGGCTTCACTTTCCTCACCTGTAAAATGTGCACAGTGATCATATTTAGCTCACAGAATCACTCTGAAAGAGGGCATATGTAAACTATTTAGCAAAATATCCAGGATACACTAATGATATAATAATTATAAAGCATAGTTTTTATGTTTTCTTGACTGTGAGGGTTAATTTTATATGTCACCTTGACTAGACCATGGGGTTCTTGGATGTTTGTCCAAACATTTCATTATTCTGTGTGTTTTTGAGATTGTTTCTGGATGAAATTAACATTTCAGTGAGTTGAGTATGAAGTAAATTGTCCTCCCTAGTATAGATGGGCTTCATCTAGTCAGTTGAAGACTGACTAGAACAGAAAGACAGAGCTTCCTGCTGATGGTTTGTCATTTCCTGTCTGCTAATTCTAACTAAAAAGGCAGCTTTTCTCGGGTCTTAGGTTTGCAGGTTTGGGGGCTAAAATTATATCACTGCCTCTTTAGCATTCATGTTCCTCAGCTCTTGTAGGTCTCCAACATGTCAACTGCAATTCTTGGGACTTCTCAGCTTCCATAATCACATGAGCCAATTTCTTCTGCTATATTCTAGAAGTATGATCTCATGTCAGTGTCCTCAATTTTTACATTAATATCCTCATCCAGAAATTATATGTATCATGCTGGAGAGCTTTATTATATTACTATGTTTAATTCGTGAGAAATGTACCATTCCAACTAAAAGATTATATTTCTTGACTCATAGCAAAACATCATGTAGTCAAGCAGATCATTGTTACTTTTATTACTGGTAATATTTTTTGTTATTATTGAATGAAAAATGTTGCCCTTCCATGTTTTAATTCACTTCATAAATACTTATTGAACATCCATTAAATGCTTGGTCGTCTTCTACACGCTGAGGTCACGATGATGAACCAGTCAGAAACAGTTCCTTATCTTCCATTATTTAAGTCTTCAGAGGGGAAAAAGAGACGTAACAATGAATTCCTCATATCACTTAATGTCAAAGGGTTCTAAAATATGAAGTTCTATAAATAGAAGAAAATCAACAAGATGAAGAGGGAGAGGAGAGAGAAAAGTAAGATTTTAGCTGAAGCCTGATTGAACTGGAGTAGGTATGGAAATCTAGACTCCTCGCTCAGCCTCTGCTGGTTAGGGTTGAGCTGGAGCTGTAATATTTTTCGGCGGTATTTGGCAAGACCTGAGAAGTTTTTGTCTAAAATTGCCTTCCTAGCTCGGCTGCCCTTTTCCTGATCCTTTGGCTAGAGAAAGTAGCATTTGACTTGAGAGAGGAGACATTTGGGGGGCTTTTTTGTCTGCACCTGCTGATATGTGAGATATTGGCTCCTTCAGCGCCCAGTCTGGGATAAATGGCTGCCAACCCTCACACACAATTGTTAACTTGCCGCCATTCTACATGCTGGCCAGTTATATTTCTACTTGAGAAGTGCTTTTGTTTTTCTGGATGATAGAAATTGAGGTGAAGTTTGGAAGTTGTCTAAGTTGGCCAAAGGACAGGGCTGATGGGAATCTTTTCCAGAACTGACTGACCTCAGAGGATCTTTCTCAATTATCACCCATAATGGACCACCTCATCATATTTTCAGCTTCTCATCCCACATTTCTTTTGATCCACACAGCCTGGTCTTAGGCTAATTTGAAAGTCATGAGACTGATTTATCACACTCTCTTCTTACAGCTGGAGTACATGATTAAGCTGTCCAGGGCAACAGTATCTCTTTTCCTCTCTCAATGTGTAGACTGAAAGTCAAGTGCTTCCAAATCGTCATGAAGTATGTCATTACAAATTTGTAAATTATGGCCGTGTTATTTCTTAGCTTGCTTGATGCCAGCATTAATGTTAGAATTTGGAGCTCAAAGTGTACCCCAGGGCCCGTAGTTCACTGAGATTTTTGTCAAATCTGCATTTTTAGGACAGAGATCAACTTATTAGAAGCTTCCCTATCTCAAAAAGATAGAAACAAACATCAATTAGAAAGCCACAGTCTTCATCAATCTACATCTTGACATCTTCAAAGTCACTTCCCATTTTCTGAAGTCTGTTAAATGAATTTGTTTTTTGCACTCAACCACTGGCAGCTTTGGAGGGAGATTATATCTAGCTGCATTGTTTAACAGTGTCAGCCAAATTCTTAATAAGAAAATCTGTCAGGTCTTGATAAATCATCTCCTCCTACTATACCAGTTTAATGGAGCAGCTGGACAACAGTTTCACAGCTGCTTCTTCCCATTGCAGAATTCAATGTTGAATGAAATTATTCCTATGGCTAGCGTCCTATGGGTATCTTTCAGGATCTTTACCATTAAAGCACTTCCATTTTAAAACTGGGTGAAATTCACAGAAAACACAGCTGACTTGAGAACATCAGAAATACTATCTGTATTAGATTTTTTTTTCTGACTATGCACTTATTGCAGTATGCTGCTGCTGCTGCTGCTAAGTCACTTATATTGTTTCCAAATTTGGCAAACCTAACAAAAGTCTGTTTCATCATACATATCTGTTTTAAAGTGAAAGATGTTGGTATCCTCAATAAACTCCACTTATTTTTCTTTTCCTCTGTTCAGGTCAACTTGATTCAGATTGTAAAGAGAAAACTTTGACTACGTTCTAGACCTCATCATTCTCAATCCCATAGTCTCTCTGGGCTCCCCTACTTCTCCAGAGTTAATTGATTATTGGTTAAATCCTTTACATATTCAGTTTCCTTCTGGTGCTGATGCCACCAAATCAAATCCATTCACAGAATTTTAAAGTGTGATATGGTTTCATTGAATTTTTGCTTTAATTGATATAGCAAAAGAGATTACATTTGAAGAAATGAAAACCTCACAAAATGTAGTGGCCCTGTGTTTTTAAGGCTATGACAGTATGTCTTAATGGTATTGGTTATGGCATGGCCATCTTCTCATGTGGTGGAGAGCAACTAGACTGACTGATTACATGACTATTTTACTCAGGTAAAAGAAGCTTAAAATATTTAACTGTGCTAAGTAGCTGTGTTTGGGCAGCTACTTTCTATTCATTTTGGTTACCATTATTTTACACAAATGTAGAGCTTCACTGGTGGCTCAGTGATAAAGAATCTGTCTGCCAATGCAGGAGGCTCAGGAGACGAGAATTCAATCCCTGGGTCAGGAGATCCCCTGGAAGAGGAAATGGCAACCCAGTACAGTATTCACTCCTGAAAAACCCCATGGACAGAGGAGCCCAGAGGGCTACAGTTCATGGATTCACAAAGAGTCAGACATGACTGAGCACTCACATATGTTGCACACACATTGCACTATGTAACATATGTGTAATTGTGTTCAAGTGTAGTAGTGAACAAAGTGTTCAAACAAAATAACAGCATTCGGTTGCTCAAAATACTTCATCTAACTACTTGAGAAATAGAACCAATTATAGGAATCCTGAAACAGAATTTCTGAAGTGCCACAAAAACATCTCTTACCCCAACAATTGTTCTAAGAAAATAGAACATCCATATGTAGACTCTGAAGACATAAAGACTCTAAAGTGATGTGTCAGGTACTGGGTGTGCTTTAGCAAGTCACTTGACTTGGAAATTTTCACAAGAGTTCAGAGATAAAGTATATTAACACCTAGAATGGTCCCTGGGAAAAACTATATGCTCAAAATGGTTGTTTTATAGGTCTCTCTTCTAAGTGAAGGCCAAAATAAGCAGAACCAACCCTAAAATGTGTTCTCTGAGAGCTGTCAATGACATCAGTTACCAGGGCTACGAGAGAATATTTGCAAGCACCATCATCCTTGAAAAACAGACAGACTCTCCATTTGCTCTGAATCACTGCAATAAAGACAAAGCCCTTTCAGCATTAGCATGGCAGGCAGCAGGCTCCTTGGCATTGTGAGCTGTTTAGAAATGTGGAAATGACAATCAAAGTTGCCAAAATGTGAACCAGTCCCAGAAATGCGTGTACCTCAGTGAAATTTCATCTTTTTGACCCAAAGCTACCCAGAAAAAATTTGAATAGTGAGAGGAGAGGAGACGAAGGGGAGTAGGTGTTTGTTTTTAGGTGAAAATCACAACTCAAAGAGTATTCTAAAGTCAGGACTAGAAGAAAGATAATTTGTATATTTGTATATGTGCATATGTCATTCCTTGGTGGTCCCTAATCTTGGGAAAAAAAATATTTTTTCAAACCAAGATATCCTGAAACAGATTATAGGGAAATCCGTCAGAGAAAAATAAATATAGAGTGTCTAGTATGACGTGAGGATGTCCCTTAGTGGAGCTGCCCTGGAAATATGGTGTCAGAATTGTTTGTTTTCTTGTAATTTTACACAGTTGTGTTTCTGTCTGGCTTGATCAATGCTGGTCTTGTATCCTAAATCTCCCTTTCTTTGCCTTCCTAGTGAGTCACTGACCATGTGGCTCTAGCTCCCAGTCTGGCTGCTGAGGAAGAAGGAAAAAAATAATTAGTCTTGATAAACATGTAGGCCATTTTGGGTATGAGTTTGACATTGCTGATTTTTTTTTTTTTTTTTTTTTTAGCTCAATCTTTAGAGAACTGATACACTTAATCTCATTCTTTCAAAGCCAGGTGTACCTTCTTACTATCTAATAGACCGAGTTTCTCTGCAGGGTCTTTCAGAACTAAAATACGATTGCTAACACTTTTATTTACATTGTATCTGCAAACACTGCCATGAATTGCTATTTGAGGCAAAGAGGTCTGTAAGTCGAGGGTATCTATGCCTGTATGTTTAAGTTTACCCAGTAACTTTCCTGGGTCTTGAACCTTTTTGAAAATAATTTTTTAATTGTTTGTCTTGTGATTTTGCAGGGCAAGTTGCATATATTGCACTATTTGTTGCCTCTATGAGGAATGTTGACTTGCTTTATAAAAATATCATCCTATTTCAATGATTACATTTTGTATAGAATGTCAGAGCATTAAAGTGCTTCTTGCTTTTTAAACAATATAAAATATATCATTGATGCTGTGTGAATTACTTCTTTTCTACGTGGGTCTTCTTCTCAAATTGATGCTGTTTGTAATTTAGTATATTTAAGTAAGGAAAATTTTAGTGTAAGTATTCTAAGGCTGATTATCTTTATTTGATTACAGTTATAAAAATGACCAGTGGAAGGACAGTCTTTATTAAGGAAAACCAAATTCTCAGATGAGAAAAAAATAATCATTCAATCTTTACTGAACTTTGAAACAAATGAGGAACATTCATCTCATTTTAAAGGCAAAAGAAGGGAGAGTTCTCTGAATCCAAATTTTTCTGTAATTTTTTGCTACCAGATAATACCTTGTAGTGTGAAATGTTTTAAGTCCAGTTGACTTTTTCACTTTGCTTCTGATAAATTTCTCCAGTGCAAAGGTAATGTTTTTTTTTAATCATCTTTGCATAATAAAATATATCAGAATTTTCCGTTGTTTCCTCGTTTTAAGTCCTGAGTAGGGAATTCCTCACTCCTAGGTGACAGAAGAATGCATTCACATTTTCTTCCATATTTTCTTCCGGCATATCTTTTGCTCTGTTTTTGTTTGCCTAACTCAGTAGCAAGTGGTAGGAATCAGTGAACTTCAGGTTTAACTTCTCAGCCCCTCACCAATGCACACAACATACACATCTTACTCTCTTCCATACTCTGTATCATTATGAATAAAACTAACTTATGCTTTGGGAATGGGTCCCCAGGTGGTGCAGTGGTAAAGAATCTGCCTGCCAGTGCAGGAGAAGCAATAGATGGACCTTCAATCCCAGATCAGAAAGATTGCCTGGAGTAGGAACTGGCAAACCATCCTAGTATTCTTGGCTAGAAAATTCCATGGAGAGGGAAACCTGGTAGGATATAGTCAGTGGGGTTGCAAAGAGTCAGACATGACTGAGGGACAGAGCACACACACACACACTTTGGAAATATTCAATTTATTGGAAGTAGTCTGCTGTCTCCAGTATATGCCCTCTGTGTGAATTTATTGTTACACTTTTCCATTTGGATCAGGGTTCACAGCCTGTGAGCCATCAGGCAAAAACTGGCATGCTGATATTATTTTAATGGGTCTGTACTTTATTTAAGATTTTTCCTCTCCTTTTTAATATCTGAATGAGTGTAGGCGGGGCATGGTTTTTCCACTCATTTCCTTATCCCACGTTAATTTACATAGTCATTTAACTGCTTTGTCTTTAAAGTCATCTACATATTTTTAAAGTGCTGCTAAAGACTCTTTCCTTCTCCCTATGTTTCTTCCAAGACAAGCACATCTATCTTTATCCACCAAACACCCAATCACAAGTGTGCATCCACTACACTTTCATTGGAAGCTGGATTCTGTTCCAGCATTACTTGTGTTAATTCAGCTCTGTGACTGCAGGTGCAACTGATACCAACGTTTTCTTGAAAACCTTCCAGCTGTGGTCCATCTCATCACGTGGACCAACTGCTTCATTCTTGCCCTCTTGTAAATTTACTCCCATGGCTACTGGCAGTGCTTCCTTGGGCACCACGGTGTCCTTTGCTGTACTTGCTAAGCCTTGGCAATCTTGAATTAATTGTTACCCAGGCAAACTGCTTTCCGCTTGTATTACTTTAAGGCCAACATGTTGTAACAGACAGAGAATTGAGTTTAAAATGAGATTAATGTAAATTGAGAATGAGTTTCCCCTTATTATCTTGATAAATTGGGTAGATAAATTTATTTTAAATTTAAATTCATTGTGCCTTAATATCTTTGTCTGTTTATTGAGGATAATATACATATATTAGAGCCTCTTTTTTTTCATTGAGGATTAACTGATACTGAGCATATGTATAATTATATGAAAATAGCAGCCATTCATATTATATATTATTATATTCTAGTTGCCTACATATGTTATATCTAGTCCTTACAATAACAATAAAAGCCATTTTTTGTCATCATAATTTTTTTGCAGATGAAGCGCTGAAGGCTAATTGACTTATTCTAGGCCCCTACAGTATTAAATTCGATGGATTAAATTAAAAGCTTAGTTCCAACTCCTGTGAACCCTCTGTCATGTCATCCTATCTTCACAGATCAGTACTTGGCCCAAAGAAAAGTTCTCCATAAATATGACTTTTCCAATTATCACAAAGATAGTATAAACATTATAGTAAGAGTGGAATTAAAAAGATCACTGTAACATTAACTAGAAAAGTAATCTTGATTTACTCATAACTACTTCTCCCAGAATATTCAAGACAATATTCTGCATGCAGCTAGTATTCAACAAATATTTGTTGAACTGCTGAAAATTATAAAATTCAATTTTGATTAGAAAATGACAGTTATTATACTAGTGTGTGGATTTTTATGTACTTAATTCCAGAAGAAAGCTTGAGCAAGAAAAGATCTTAATAAAGAGTGTTAAGTCATGACAGCCATGCAATTAATCTGTGGACAGATATATAGTAATTTATAGGCCATTAGCAATAAACCAAAACACTATTGAATTTGGATTCAATAACACCATGGGGTTAAAAGCCAAAATAAATATGAAATTCACATCAGTCATGGTTAGAGTAACTGCTTTTTCTTCCCTTTCACTTTCCTTCAAAGCAGCTGAGTAGTTCACCTGATCAGATGTTAAAAATGTTGTGTAAGGGACAGAGAAAGAGCAGGAACTGTTGTTCAGGTTGACCTGAAAAGCATTCTCTTCCACCTGGAAAAAAAGATAACCGCGCACATAGTTCTACTTCTGTGATAAAAGACTGTCACAATCATGGCAGCCAATGAGCCAGAATATCAGGTACAGCCAGAGTCTGTATCCATTGGATTGCAGAGTCAATACCTGTTGAGGGAACTCAGCGAATGAGTCAGGAACAGACCAGTCTTATCACAGAAGTCATTTCTTTATCAAATGCTGTTTATTCACAGTAGGCTGAAGGTGATAACTATCAATCATCTCAATGAGCTGATATCACAGAGGGAAATTTGCATCTAAATAATGACATGTAGATATTACCCAATGTAATTGTGACCCTTTGCAGAACTACAAGGATAAAAATCTCCAGGTGATATGAGACACATTTAAATCATACCTTTTAAACATGATACCAGTCTTAAAAAAAAAAAGTCCCGATCTTTTGTCGTGTCCGACTCTGTGCGCTGACCCCATAGACGGAAGCCCACCAGGCTCCCCTGTCCCTGGGATTCTCCAGGCAAGAACACTGGAGTGGGTTGCCATTTCCTTCTCCAATGCATGAAAATGAGAAGTGAAAGTGAAGTCGTTCAGTCGTGTCCAACTCTTCGCGATCCCATGGACTGCAGCCCACCAGGCTCCTCTGTCCATGGGATTTTCCAGGCAAGAGTACTGGAGTGGGGTGCCATTGCCTTCTCTGAGCAGTAAGATGACCCTGGCTTTACTTAAAGCCAACATCTTTATAGTCTATATACCTTAAAGAAATGCACAGGATAGTCATTTATGTGCATGTTTTGTAAAGATGTTTGCATTGAATAGAACAGCAACAGCAAGTGTGCCCTTTGTTTAATTAGCCTGATTAAACAGAAGAATGTATCAATCAATCTGTTAGATGGAATTAGTTGATTAATCAAATTTTAATTAGTATAAGCTTTGTAAAAAAATGACACTCAGGAAAAAAAAAAGGCAAATGAAATGTTTTCAATTTCTGTAGTCCTTTTTCACCATAAAAGGCATCTTGTAGTCGGTAAATACATCCACAAGTATTTATGGAGACAGTCCATACCCTGTTCAAGGCAGAGGTTACAAAGGAATCCAAATAACTGTGCAAGGAACACAAATAGCTGTGCTCTGTGTTACTGAGTATGATGTGGTCACAGGCTTTATGAAAATATAATATTGTTTGTACATAGTTAGACAGTAGGTGACATTGGGGAAAGGGAAACTGACATTTTGAACACTTTCTACATGCCAGACCTTTTAGGAACTCTATTTCCTTCTCAGATAAAAAGCTTGCCCAATGGAAAGCATCTCTGGATTTTGAAATGAGTAAACTATGCCCTATCAAATGGGAATCCATTGTCTAAGACTGCATAACTAGTCGTTAATGGAATCAAACTTGAACTCAGACCTTTCCTCACTTAAAGCCCATACTGTTTGCAATGGCATCCAATTATATAGCACTGTATTATATATCCGGAGAAGGCAATGGCACCCCACTCCAGTCTTCTTGCTATGGGGTTGCAGAGTCGGACACGACTGAAGTGACTTATCAGGCTGTGGTTGTAAAACAGAAGGGGTGGACATTATAGAATGAAAAATCAAAAGTAAATATTTCTTGTTCATGAGAATAAAAATGAGGAAATTTATTTTTTGTGGCTAAAATCAAGTCCTAGTGATTCATAATATTCCCCAAAGTATTCATTGCTCTCAATTCTTTGCCTCTTTGCTTAGAGGAAATTCTAACTAAAATCTCAGAAGCAGACCTGCTCAAATATTTCACATCTACATCTGGAGAAAATATTGGGCAAGTTTTGTGAATCTTAACATTAATAAGGTCTCTAAAGCAAATATATATATTGAAGGTACAATAATTACAACAAGATCACACATATATGTGTGGTAAGGTAAAAAAAAAATCAAAACAGAAACAAGCAAAAAAGTACATTTTTATTTTGGGAACATAATATTGTCCTGCACAAAACTGTCTGCTAACTATAGATTTAACTCAATTTTGAATGTCTATGTAATAATTTTCTTCAATATTCTAATGAGTTAAAGTGTTAACTCTTAGATTATACAGACTTCAGAAAGATATTTCCAAAGACTTGAAAAAGCAACTAAAACTTTATTATAAAAATATACTTCAAATTAAAATAATACCCACCAATTTAAAAAAATTAGAAGAAGGACAAAGGAACATAATTTCCTATAATCTTTCCATTCTTCTTCATGCAATTTCTTTTACCATTATGTTATAAAATTTAACAATGTGTCTTAATTTTTATAGAATTAGCCCAGCCCAGTCTAATATTCTGCCATATTTATGAACCATAAATTTCTGGCCTTCATTTTAATTTCTTCTATTATAAAAAATATATCTGTGCATAAAATTTTCACTCCATCATGGCCCCATCTATTTGATCATTTCTTAGACAAGTTTAAGAAAAATGTTTACTAAAATAAAGGTAAGATGAAGTTATAAAGAGATGGGAACTTATTCAGTTCAGTTCAGTTCAGTCGATCAATCGTGTCCGACTCTTTGCGACCCCATGAATCACAACACGCCAGGCCTCCCTGTCCATCACCAACTCCTGGAGTTCACTCAGACTCATGTCCATCGAATCAGTGATGGGAACTTATTAGCCTCATGTTTACTCAAAGTATTTGTATGGTTCTATCAACAACTTAAGAAGAGGTCAATTTTATCACATCATCACTAGGAGATAATAAATCCTTTGTGTTTATAACTAGGTTTTTTTCTGATAAAGAGTATCTGGATAATTAGAAGTGAGATTAAAAAGACTTTGTTTTGTTTTCATTCTTTCACTTTAAAATTTGACATGTATAAAAAGCTCATTATCTAATTTCATGCTTTTCATTCTTGATTAAGTACATTTTGACTTTCATAATTTGTGCCTTTCATCTAAGGAACTAGCAGTGCTTCTCATACTTTACTTGTGTTATGAGTATTATATTGTTGTTGATGTTCAGTTGCTAAGTCATGTCTAACTCTTCGCGACCCCATGGGCTGTAGCCCACCAGGCTCCTCTATGCGTGGGATTTCCCAGGTAAGAATACAGGAGTGGGTCGCCACACCCTTCTCCAGGGGATTTTCCCAATCCAGGGACAAAGCCTGTGTCTCCTGTGTAGAAGGCAGATTCTTTGCACTGAGCCATCTGGCATGTGTTGATATAAACCTGGGTGCTCATTCACATGAATGCAGGACCAAATATAGCCTGAGTACTCACCACGAGAAACCTCTATTCTAAGTGGGTGTCAGGTGCTCTCAGGTAATACCAGGAATTCTCTGCGGTTTATGAAACCAGAAGGTGAGTCTGAGTCCTATCACCTTCCTCACCCCCGATTTATTTACATTCATTGAAAAATGTATTTATTAATTACCTACTATATTCTGAAGAGTTTCCCTTGGGGCTCAGACAGTAAAGAGTATGCCTGCAATGCAGGAGATGTGGGTCCAATCCCTGGGTCTAGAAGATTTTTTGGAGAAGGGCATGGCAACCCACTCCATTGTTCTTGCCTGGAGAATCCCATGGACAGAGGAGCCTAGTGGGCTATAGTCCATGGGGTGGCATAGAGTCGGACACAACTGAGCAATTAACACACACACTTATTTTGAAAATTATTCTAAGCAATAGGGACACAAGAATCAAGGTCATTTCTGAAAGGGATCTGACATTCTGTGGGGAATATTCTGTGTGCATGGGACAAAAAAAGAAAAAAGCGTGAAAACAATGATAACAGCTATGAATATAGTGTTAATCTATGAGTAGAGAAATACTGGAAAAAATACATCAGGTAATAGAGACAGAGAAAGAGGGGGGAGATATTGTTTTAGATTATGTGGTTAAAAAGTCCTTTAAAAAGATGGGAGCATTTGAGCTATGATCCAAATGATAGAAAGGAACCAGTCATGTGAAGAGTCTTTCAAACGACATGAACAGCAGGCTCAATATCCCCAAACTGGAATATCTTGGGACATTTGAAGAACAGAAAGAAGATCCATGGGGCTGATAGAATGGAAGTGTGATAGTGGATGATCCCAGCTGCTGCTGCTGCTAAGTAGCTTCAGTCGTGTCTGATTCTGTGTGACCCCATTGATGGCAGCCTTCTAGGCTCCTCTGTCCCTGGGAGTCTCCAGGCAAGAATACTGGAGTGGGTTTCCATGTCTTTCTTCAAAGGATGACCCCAGAGAGGTAAGCTATTCATATTTAATTCTAAATGAAAAGCCATTGGGTATGAGTGAACCAGGGAGTCACATGTTCTGCTTGAGTTTTAACAACATCATTGGCTGTTGTTTGGCCAATGAATCATAAGGAAGCAAGAGAGAAGGGAAGCAGAACTTATGAGACGCTCTTACTAGAGTTAGGCAAGAGGACGCATACATTGAACTAAAGTGGAAGCAATGAAGATAGAACAAAGGTATTATTGTTGGGTTTTTTCACTAAGTGCAGAACTTCTTTGTGGTGATGTTCTGACAAATTGGCTCTCTAAACAAGCAAACCAATCATAATCTGAAATAAACAGACTGTCAGATATTTCTCCAACAAAGATGGGTTTATTTGAGATCAGCAGAGAATTGTAATTCAGGGTCTGTAACCATGAAAGAAACTCCAAGAAAGTCCCCGAAGGGCAAGGGAAGGAGAATGCTTTCCTAAAAAGGAAAAGGAAATTTGAGAGGGCTAAAGTAAACAGACACCACAGCTATTCATTGGCTGAGTTGTTGCCAGGAAAGAAGTCTTTTTTCTTCCTGTTGTACTCTGCTAATATTACAGGGCAGGAGACCGCCGCCTTTTGGTCTCACAGTTCTATTTAATTAAGGTTTCTGTATATGAAGGGCTTCTCTGGTGGCTCAGACAGTAAAGAATCTGACCATATTTCAGGGGAACTGGTTTTGATCCCTAGATTGGGAAGATTCTCTAGAGAAAGGAGCAGCTACCCACTCTAGCTTTCATTGATTTTTTTCTACAAATACTATACTTTTTCATGCATATTGTAGGTAATTTATAACAGAGTAGTCCCAAATTTTCTCTTCTGCCCCATGTGACTTTTTTGTAACTCTTTTCTCTTAGTATTACTAAAAGTCACCTTTAGATCAATTAACACAACAATAATAAGATCTTTAATAATAATATGATAAAGATTTTATTTTGCCACTATTTATTCTCCAACAGCTATTTGTAAGGCCTCCCCAGACAGCCACTTTGTTTTTTTGCATTTCTTTTCCATGGGGATGGTCTTGATCACTGTCTCCTCTACAGTGTCATGAACCTCAGTCCATAGTTCATCAGGCACTCTATCTATCAGATGTAGTCCCTCAAATCTATTTCTCACTTCCACTCTATAATCAAAAGGGATTTGATTTAGGTCATACCTGAATGGTCTAGTGGTTTTTCCTACTTTCTTCAATTTAAGTCTGAATTTGGCAATAAGGAGCTCATGGTCTGAGCCACAGTCAGCTCCTGGTCTTGTTTTTGCTGACTGTATAGAGCTTCTACATCTTCGGCTGCAAAGAAGACAATCAATCTGATTTCAGTGTTGACCATCTGGTGATGTCCATGTGTAGACTCTTCTCTTGTGTTGTTGGAAGAGGATGTTTACTATGACCAATGCATTCTCTTGGCAAAACTCTTGAAGAACTGTGGAAAATTCTTCAAGAGATGGGAATACCAGACCACCTGACCTGCCGTTTAAGAAATCTATATGCAAGTCAGGAAGCAACAGTTAGAACTGGACATAGAACAACAGACTGGTTCCAAATAGGAAAAGGAGTACACCAAGACTGTATATTGTCACCCTGCTTATTTAACTTATATGCAGAGTATATCATGAGAAATGCTGGGCTGGAGGAAGCACAGCTGGAATCAAGATTGCCAGGAGAAATATCAATAACCTCAGATATGCAGATAACACCACCCTTATGGCAGAAAGTGAAGAGGAACTAAAAAGCCTCTTGGTGAAAATGAAAGTAAAGAGTGAAAAAGTTGGCTTAAAACTCAACATTCAGAAAATGAAGATCATGGCATCTGGTCCCATCACTTCATGGGAAATAGATGGGGAAACAGTGGCAGACTTTATTTTTGGGGGCTCCCAAATCACTGCAGATGATGACTGCAGCCACGAAATTAAAATACGTTTAATCCTTGGGAGAAAAGTTATGACCAACCTAAATAGCATATTCAGGGAAGGCAATGGCATCCCACTCCAGTACTCTTGCCTGGAAAATCCCATGGACAGAGGAGCCTGGTAGGCTGCAGTCCATGGGGTCGCTAAGAGTCAGACACGACTGAACAACTTCACTTTCACTTTACACTTTCATGCATTGGAGAGGGAAATAACAACCCACTCCAGTGTTCTTGCCTGGAGAATCCCAGGGACGCGGGAGCCTGGTGGGCTGCTGTCTATGGGGTCGCACAGAGTTGGACATGACTAATATGACTTAGCAGCAGCAGCAGCAGCAGATAGCATATTCAAAAGCAGAGACATTACTTTGCCAACAAAGGGCCGTCTAGTCAAGGCTATGGTTTTTCCAGTGATCATGTATGGATGTGAGAGTTGGACGAAGAAAGCTGAGCACCGAAGAATTGATGCTTTTGAACTGTGGTGTTGGAGAAAACTCTTGAGAGTCCCTTGGACTGCAAGGAGATTCAACCAGTCCATTCTGAAGGAGATCAGCCCTGGGTGTTCTTTGGAAGGAATGATGCTGAAGCTGAAACTCCAGTACTTTGACCACCTCATGAGAAGAATTGACTCATTGGAAAAGACTCTGATGGTGGGAGGGATTGGGGTCAGGAGGAGAAGGGGACGACAGAGGATGAGATGGCTGGATGGCATCACCGACTTGATGGACTCCAGGTGTTGGTGATGGACAGGGAGTCCTGGCATGCTGCGATTCATTTGCTCCCAAACAGTCAGACATGACTGAGCGACTGAACTGAAAACTGATTCTCCTACACTCTTCTTTTTTATGTAGTTTGTAACATATGTGATTTCTTTATCCCAGAATAACCTCTATTAAACATTTCTGTAGCACAAGTTTGCTGGCTATGAATTCCCATTTGTTTTTAATAGAGAAATTCTCTGTCTTTAACTTTTGAAGCACAATTTCGTTTGCTTATAGTACCCTACATTACATTGTTCCTCATACTTCTCTCTATGAATTCTTTCAAGACTTTGTCTTCTGTTTATTACAGTTTGCATATGATTTGCCTAGGTGTAGTTTTTCTTTATATATATATATATATATATACACACACACACACACACACACACACACATATATCTCCTGCTGGATGTTCCCTGAGCTTCTTTAATCTGTGATTTAGTGTGTGTCATTACTTTTGAAAAGTTCCCATATATCATTACTTCAAACATTTCTATTTTCTCTTCTGGTATTTCAATACTGTGTATGTTACATCTTTTGAAGTTGTCCCACAAATGGACAATTCTTGAATGTTCTGTTTTCCCCTCCTCCCCATTCCCTTTCTCTTTGTCTATTGGTTCAGTAAGAGTCTATTGATCTTTTTTCAAGCTACTGATTATTTCTGAAGGAGATAATTCTGAAGGAGATCAGCCCTGGGATTTCTTTGGGAGGAATGATGCTAAAGCTGAAGCTCCAGTACTTTGGCCACCTCATGTGAAGAGTTGACTCATTGGAGAAGACTCTGATACTGGGAGGGATTGGGGGCAGGAGGAGAAGGGGACGACAGAGGATGAGATGGCTGGATGGCATCACTGACTCGATGGATGTGAGTCTGAGTGACCTCCGAGAGCTGGTGATGGACAGGGAGGCCTGGCGTGCTGCAGTTCATGGGGTCGCAAAGAGTCGGACACGACTGAGTGACTGATCTGATCTGATCTGATTATTTCCGTGGTCATACTGAGGTTACTATTACCACTGGGCCAGTCAGAGGCAGTCTTCATGCTGTTTAACATACCATGTTTAACATCTTAATCATAGTTCTTTTACATTCCCTGTCTTATGTTGTTTAGTCACTAAGTCATGTCCTATTCTTTTGTGACTCCTGAACTGTAAACCCACCACTCTCCTCTGTCCATAGGGTTTTCCAGGCAAAAATACTGGAGTGGGTTGCCATTTCCTTCTCCAGGGGATCTTCCCTACTAGGGGAATAAACTCACATCTCCCACCATGGCAGGCAGATGCTTTAACACTGCACTACAAGGGAAGCCCTCCCTGTCTCATAATTCTGATGTTTTTGTCATGTTTGAGTCAGATTTTGGAACCTAATTTGATTCTTCAGACCATATTTTTAACTCACCTTTTGTCATGCCTTATAATTTATTTTTTGAGAATTAGGCATTTGCATTAGGTAATAGGTAAATAATTTTGTAGCGAAAGGATGCATGTTATTAATACTTTGACTAGGATTTGGGCTGTCTTTAATATTTTTCTGTAGTTGTGGGTGCCAGAGGTTTCAAAGTCTTCCAGTGTTTCTATTTTCTCTACTTTGTTGACTTATGACTTCTTCAAGCACCTGTTCTCAAAAATGTAGATATACTCCTTTGAATGTTGTGATAAGGTGTGGAGAAGTGAAAATATTTTATACTTTTATGACTAAGGTCTAGTTTTTCAGCAGGCCAGTGTTTCTGGGTACAGCCTTCATAAGTGTTTATTTGGTTCCTCTATGCCCTCTTTTGTAAGACAGGATGGATAGAGAGTCTTGACTGGGTGAATTAACATACATAGAGAAAAAAAGTAGCTTCAAGAAAACGGAAAACAGAGGTAAGCAAAACAAAAATAGCTTTGACCACCTTCAAAGACCTTGCATAAAAGAAAAATATGCTTGCATGTATTTAAATATTTTGTTCATATTGGATGGGTTTGCTGTTTTATGGTAGAAACAGCCATCAGGTAGATGACTTTAATGACATTTGTTTTAAGAGTAAACAAGTCAGTCAGTTTGGTTGCTCAGTCGTGTCTGACCTTTTGTGACCCCATAAACCACAGCACATCAGACCTCTATGTCCATCACCAACTCCTGGAGCTTGCTCACACTCATGTCCATTGAGTCGGTGACACCATCCAACCATCTCATCCTCTGTCATTCCTTTCTCCTCCTGTCTTCAGTCTTTCCCAGCATCAGGGTCTTTTCAAATGAGTCAGCTCTTTTCATTGGGTGGCCAAAGTATTGGAGTTTCAGCTTCAGTATCAGTCCTTCCAATGAATATTCAGGACTGATTTCCTTTAGGATGGACTGGTTGGATTTCTTTGCAGTCCAGGGGACTCTCAAGAGTCTTCTCCAACACCACAGTTCAAAAGCATCACTTCTTCCACACTCAGCTTTCTTTATGTTCCAACTCTCACACCCATACATGACTACTGGAAAAACCATAGCTTTGACAAGACCTTTTTTGGCAAAGTAATGTCTCTGCTTTTTAATATGCTGTCTAGGTTGGTCATAACTTTCCTTCCAAGGAGCAAGCATCTTTTAATTTCACAGCTGCAGTCACTATCTGCAGTGATTTTGGAGCCCCCAAAAATAAAATCTGTCACTGTTTCCCCATATTTGCCATGAAGTGAAGAATAAACAAAGTATAATCTTTTTGGTTGATTAAGTAGCAGTTGTTCTTTATCTATACTCTAGTCTAAGTCTCTAAACATTTAGAATATATCAGAGTCATATCATGGAGATAGGTTGGGTCCTGAGTTGTTTTGTGGAAGGTCCACTCACCAAGGAGAATCATTTCATGAGACTATTGCATAAGGAACAATTATATTTAAAACATTGAAACCTCAGGGTATGTTTGTTTCAGTAACTAGCGCCACCTTAAAAAATACAATGTGTTAAAAGAAACTGCTATAATTAGTTTTATATTACTTTTTACATGGGTACATTTTTCCAAGTTCCAACTTATCTATGCAAATATCCAGTGTTATAACTGTCATTTTTCAAGATCTGTGTAATAACATTCAAGATTGTAATGAAATATACTCTAGTGTAAATTTTCATCTGGCAATCTTCTCCATGTATGCATGTATACTGTCATGTCTGACCGTCTCTGGCCCCGTGGACTTTAGCCTGCCAGGCTCCTCTGCCCATGGAATTTTCCAGGCAAGAATACTGGAGTAAAGGAATAAGGGAAGTGTAAGGTGGGTTCAAGGATCAAAGGGACACATGAATACCTATGGAAGATTCATACTGATGTATGGCAAAAAACATCCAATATTGCTAAGTGATTATCATTCCCCAATTAAATAAATATTTTTTTTAAAAAATAGACAAAAAATAGCATCAAAAAAAGGAAAGAAAAGGAATACTGGAGTAGGTTATATTTCCTGCTCTAGAGTATCTTTCCTACCTAAGGATGAAACCCATATCTCCTGTTTATCATGCATTGGCAGGCAGATTCTTTACCACTGTGCCAGTTCATTCCTCTACCTTTCCCAATATCCCACTAAGTATCATGAGGACAAAAAAAAAAAAAAGGGACAATTTAAAGAAACATCATTAATTAATTCATTCATGGGTGTTCAGTCATGTTCACCTCTTTGTCACTCCATGGATGGTAGCCCACCAGGTTTCTCTATGCACAGAATTTTCCTGGCAAGAATATTGGAGCAGGTTGCTATTTCTTTCTCCAGGGGATGTCCCAACCTAGTGATCAAACCCACGTTTCCTGAGTCTCCTGCGTTGGCAGGCAGATTCTTTACCACTGCACCACCCATTAGAATCTGGAAAGAATTCTTGTAAGCTACAAATTTATAAGCTAGACAAAAAAAAAGTCAAAGGGCAAGTAATGTTGGTCAAGTAGAAGATTTCATTCTGTATCTGAAGAGAGGAAATTTTACCCATTTGAAAAGGTAATACAAAGTGCGTTTTTCCTCCTGCTCTTATCATTCACCTCATCAATTCATTCAAAACTGTTTATTAAGTACCAACAAAATTCTCAGATCTGCAATTTGAAATTTCAGAATTTGTATTAACCAGAATACTGAATAACTGTTCCTCTAATAAGCAAGTGTTGAGTTTTAAGATCTCACTAGCGTTAACACTTTTCCCCTACAAATACTTATCTTGATCTGTGTAATCAGAGGCAGAACTTTTTATAAAATAAACAGAATTATAGTAGGCTGATAAAAATTACGTGTCTGTTTATTATAATTATGGATGATGTTAGTTATTTTATCAGTAAAAAAGTAATACATACTCTTTGCATAGATTTGGAAAATATAAATATGTAATCAGTAAAATATCTTATAAAATTTAGCTCAGCTCAATGTAAAAAGTATTCACCAAAAGACTGGGGAAATGTGAGTAAAATTTATAAATTCATGCTGCTATATCATAACTGCCAATGAAAACTTTAATCTGTTACTAAAAAGAAGCTTATTGAGATTAACTGAAGATAATATTTATCATCTTATCTTGAATTCTGGGCTCAGAATACTGTGTTATCCAAGATAAGGATGATCATGCTCATGTCAGATTCTTTGTGACCAGATGGACTGTAGCCCACCAGGCTCCTCTGTCCATGGGACTCTACAGTCAAGAATGGATAGACATCTTGACATAGATGATATCACGATCATAGACATCAAGATGATAGACATCTGCAAAATGATGATCCTGATCATAGGAATCAGAGGCTTTATATATGGCTGGATTGTGATGTTTCCTGCTTGCATTCTCCTTTACCAAAGAAACCAGTTGCTATATATTGAGAAGAAAACTGTCCTGATCACTGTGTGCTACCTAAAATCATTTTCAAACGATTCCCAAGGACCATGGATATAAAAATGTCTTTCTCTCATAAATTCTCCAGATCATACATAGGTTCAAGTTTTGTGGAGAAATATCATAAATTCAATTTTATGCACATTGATTTCCAGGTGCCTTTGAGACACTGGCGTGGAACTGCTAGTCCATCATGTATGTGTCTGATGCTCAGAGGAGGGATTTGAACAGGAGATAAAATTTTGTTAGTCTTCTGAGCATAGATGAGTTTGTGTAGGGAGAATACAGAGTAGAAGGAGAAGAGTTTTGGAGATTGTTCCTGAACAAGTTCCAATATTTAAAACTGTAGTTGAGAAGATGGAACCCACAAAGAACACTGAGAAAGGGATGCCAGAGCGGGGAGATGTACATCTGGAAGGACAGTGTAATGTTCTAGTAGTAAAAGGAAGCGTGCGCACGGGTTAAGTCTCAAGAAACATTCAAAAAGGCAAGAGCGATTGAACAGTCATAGTTGCTGAGAGTTCAGTAAAATAAATGCTAGAAAGATGTATTCATTTGGAGATACGGAGGTACCTCAATAAGCAAACCCTCATTATCTATGAGTCCTCTACTTGTGAATTTGCCTATTTACTAAAATTTATTTTGCCATTTCCATTGCTGAAGCACTAAGTCATGTCTAACTTTTTGCAACCCCATGAAATGTAGCCTGCCAAGCTTCTCTGTCCGTGGAATTTTCCAGGCAAGGATACTGGAATGGGTTGCCATTTTCTACTCCAGGATCTTCCCCGACCCAAGGATTGAACCTGTGTCTCTTGTGTCTCCTATTCGTCATCCTCCTAATCAGTATTCACGCTGTTTTCACAGTCATTTGTGGATGTGCAGAGAATGGCAAAAGCTTGCTGTGTGCATGTCATCTGAGCTTGTTTCAGCTCTCATATCAAGAGTGCATCCATTTTACAGTCTATCTTAAGGTCACATTTTTCTCACCTTTGCAATTTTTCAGAGATGACCCCACTTTTCAAAACATCCTGCAATTATAGTGCTGCAGTGTTGGCAGTTGTTACAACCCTGGAAAAGGCTGTGGTGTGCCTTATGAAGAAAATATATGTGCTAGATGTATTTTATTTAGGAATGACTTTATAGTGCTGTTGGCTACATGTTCAATGCTAAAGAATCAACTGTGATACTAAATAAAGTGTTTTTAAACAGAAACATACATTAAAATAGGTTATATATTGATCCATTGATGGAAATATTGTGACCAGAAGCTCACAGGAACCTAATCTTGGATTTCTCCTAGAAGCATGTGCTTCAGATTTACTAGTTCACGTTTCATGGTGACATTGTTGAACACAATTAGCAAGAATAATGAGATTCATGTGTACATATTAAATAATGGAATAAAATATTATCAAACATGTGTACTCTAGTGACAGAGAACTCACTGTTGTCATAAGCACCCTAGTTTAACTTTGGATTCAATACTAAAAACTTTTTTTTTTTTTTCTTTTAAGTATAGTTGATTTACAACATCATATTAGTTGCAGGAGCACAACTTAATGAGTCAACATTTTTATAGATCATCCTCTATTTAAAACCACAATGACTGTTTTTCCTTGTACTCTACAATACATCCCTATAATTTGCCCATTTTATACACAATAGTTTGTCCCTCTCAGTCCTATACTCCTATACTTCTCCTTTCCTCTCCCCACTCGTACCTAAAAGTCTGTTCTCCATATGAGTGAGTCTATTTCTGTTTTGCTATATTCATTCGTTTGTTTTATCTTATAGATGCCACAAAAAAATGTTTACATGCAGTACTTGTCTTTCTCTGAGTTACTTCACTAAGCATAATACTTTCTGGTTCTGCCCATGTTGTGCAGATGGTAGAATTTCATTATTTTTTTTTTAAAATTTAGTTATTTTAATTGGAGGCTAATTACTTTACAATATTGTATTGGTTTTGCCATGCACCAACATGAATCTGCCACAGATGTACACGTGTTCCCAATCCTGAACCCCACTCCCACCTCCCTCCCCATACCATCCCTCTGGTCATCCCAGTGCACCAGGCCCAAGCATCCTGTATCCTGCATTGAACCTGGACTGGTGATTCATTTCTTATATGATATTATACATGTTTCAATGAATTCTCCCAAATCATCCCCCCGTCCCTCTCCCACAGAGTCTAAAAGACTGTTCTATACATCTGTGTCTCTTTTGCTGTCTCATATACAGGGTTATTGTTACCATATTTCTAAATTCCATATATATGTGTTAGTATACTGTATTGGTGTTTTTGTTTCTGGCTTACTTCACTCTGTATAATAGGCTCTAGTTTCATCCACATCATTAGAACTGATTCAAATGTATTCTTTTTAATGGCTGAGTAATACTCCGTGTATATATACCTCAGCTTTCTTATCCATTCATCTGCTGGTGGACATCTAGGTTGCTTCCAAGTCCTGGCTATTATAAACAGTGCTGCTATGAACATTGGGGTACATCTACCTCTTTTTTTTTTTTTTTTTTTTAAAGTGAATATACAATTTGTTTAACATTCAAACTTCATTAAGACATGTGCAATATGGCAATTTTACTGGGGGTTTAACCCTACCTAGGATGATTGCTTGCTGGGGCTTAGCAACAGGGTCCAGTTCACACTTAGCACTAATTAAATACTTTATTGAATAAATATAATACCAAACAAAATGCATTCAAATGCTAAAAAAAAAAAAAAAAATCAATTTTAAAGGCCTTTCTATTCAGGCTAATGACAAACACAATAAAGGCAGATATGCTAGTTTAACATAATTGGCTGATTTTATACAGCACTTATATCTTTTAGTCCACAAGTATATTATTAAATGATAGAGAACATCTAATACAACCATTTCTACAGAACTAGGAAATAAATTTCTAAGAAAGAAAGATTTTACAGACCCCATCTTTTATACCCACCCCAACAGTCTAATTCTAAAGAGGATAAAGCCAATGACTTTCCTCACAAGAGCTCACGACTAATGTCGCTTTGCTATCAAAATCTGTATTTCTGATCCGTTATGAGCATTGAGACAAGATTCAAATATTCCCAACGAAAGAAGCACAATGCACGTTGTGATCGCCTATTCAGCAACAGCGAGCACTGCATTCAAAACTATCTCATCCCAGGAATTAAATAAGGTCGGCCACATTCATTGGCATTTCCTCCACTAGTATTGTAGAAAGTCTCAATGTCACGAAGAATCCTCTTGTCTTCTTCAGTAACAAAGTTTATAGCCACACCTTTCCTCCCAAATCGACCCCCTCTGCCAATTTCGCTCTTTATTCAAACAGTGTGCTGTTTCGCTTATGATTCCATGTCCTAAATTACGTCAACGCCGTTTCTGAGTGCCATCTCGTCATCAACTGCTGCTATCGACTCCTGTGAATATAATTTTCATGACTGGTAGGTAGATCATAGTTTATAACCAATGACACTTGTTGCACATCAATTCCACGAGCCAACAAGTCAGTAGTGATCAGAACACGGCTTGACCCTGATCGAAATTCCCTCATGATAACATCTCTTTCTTTCTGGTCCATGTCACCATGCAGGGCAGAAACTGTGAAGTCCCTGGCATGCATTTTCTCTGTGAGCCAGTCCACCTTGCGCCTTGTATTGAGAAAAATAACAGCCTGCGTAATTGTCAGCGTCTCGTACAAGTCACAAAGTGTATCCAACTTCCATTCCTCTCTTTCAACATTAATATAAAACTGTTTGATTCCTTCAAGGGTCAATTCTTCCTTTTTCACCAAAATTCGAATTGGATCTCTCATGAATTTTTTGGTCACTTCCAACACATCCGTTGGCATTGTGGCAGAAAGCAACACCACCTGAATACTAGTATTTAATTTTTGGAAAATCTCATAGATTTGATCCTTAAACCCTCGGCTCAGCATTTCATCTGCTTCATCCAAAACGAACACTTTGATCCATTTTGGAGAGAGATATCTTCTGTTTAACATATCAAACACTCTCCCTGGTGTTCCAACAACAATATGTGGTGCTTCAGCCTGCAGTTTTTGCATTTCATTTCTAACATTTGTTCCACCAATGCAGGCATGACAAGTTGCTCCCATATAATCTCCAAGTGCCAGAATTAACTTTTGGATCTTTAATACATGGAATAATAGCTCTCTGCTGAATAGCTGATGGCTTCTCAAAACCATAAGCATAGATGCCCCGAAGAAGAGACTCCTTTAAGTTCATATCATCAAAGTTATCAACAATCTCATTCCAGTTGCTCTCGATGACACCATCGGGGTCTATTCCCTCTGGGCCGCCATGTTCTCTGTTATAATCCGCAGAGCCACCAGACATGATCCGATGAACCACTCAGTGCCAGACTGAAAAGCTGCCTCTTTCAATTCTGGTTTCCTCAGTGTGTATGCCCAGCAGTGGAATTGCTGGATCATAAGGCACTTCTATTCCCAGTTTTTTTTAAGGAATCTCCACACTGTTCTCCATAGTGGCTGTACTAGTTTGCATTCCCACCAACAGTGTAAGAGGGTTCCCTTTTCTCCACACCCTCTCCAGCATTTACTGCTTGTAGACTTTTGGATCGCAGCCAATCTGACTGGTGTGAAATGGTACTTCATTGTGGTTTTGATTTGCATTTCTCTGATAATGAGTGATGTTGAGCATCTTTCCATGTGTTTGTTAGCCATCTATATATGTCTTCTTTGGAGAAATGTCTATTTACTTCTTTGGCCCATTTTTTGATTGAGTCATTTATTTTTCTGGAATTGAGCTGCAGGAGTTGCTTGTAAATTTTTGGAATTAGTTGTTTGTCTGTTGCTTCATTTGCTATTATTTACTCCCATTCTGAAGGCTGTCTTTTCACCTTGCTTAGAGTTTCTTTTGTTGTGCAGAAGCTTTTAAGTTTAACTAGGTCCCATTTGTTTATTTTTGCTTTTATTTCCAATATTCTGGGAGGTGGGTCATAGAGGATCCTGCTGAGATTTATGTCAGAGAGTGTTTTGCCTATGTTCTCCTCTAAGAGTTTTATAGTTTCTGGTCTTACATTTAGAACTTTAATCCATTTTGAGTTTATTTTTGTGTATGGTTTTATAAAGTGTTCTAGTTTCATTCTTTTAAAAGTGGTTGACCAGTTTTCCCAGCACCACTTGTTAAAGAGATTGTCTTTAATCCATTGTATATTCTTGCCTCCTTTGTCAAAGATAAGGTGTCCATAGGTGTGTGGGTTTATCTCTGGGCTTTCTATTTTGTTCCATTGATCTATATTGCTATCTTTCTGCCAGTACTATACTCTTTTGATGACTGTTGCTTTGTAGTAGAGCCTGAAGTCAGGCAGGTTGAGTCCTCCAGTTCCATTCTTCTTTCTCAAGATTGCTTTGGCTATTTGAGGTTTTTTGTATTTCCATACAAATTGTGAAATTATGCTCTGTGTGTCATAGTTCTAGAAGTTTTGGCCACAGCAATTGGAGCAAAAAAGAAATAAAAGGAATCCAGATGGGAAAAGAAGAAGTAAAACTCTCACTGTTTGCAGATGATATGATCCTCTACATAGAAAACGCTAAAGATTCCACCAGAAAATTACTAGAACTAATCAATGAATATAGTAAAGTTGCAGGATATAAAATCAGCACAGAGAAATCTCTTGCATTCCTATACACTAATAATGAGAAAATAGAAAGAGAAATTAAGGAAACAATTCCATTCACCATTGCAATGAAAAGAATAAAATACCTAGGAATATTCTACCTAAAGAAACTAAAGGCCTATATATAGAAAACACACTGGTGAAAGAAATCAAAGAGGACACTTATAGATGGAGAAATATATCATTTTCATGGATCTGAATAATCAATATAGTAAAAATGAGTATACTATCCAAAGCAATCTATAGATTCAGTGCAATCCCTATCAAGCTACCAAAGGTATTTTTCACAGAATTTCATTATTTTTATGGCTCCATAGCATTCCATTTCATTTTTGATCGACATTTATATTGCTTCCATATCTTAGCTATGGTAAATAAGGCTGTTTTGAACACTGGGATCCATGTAGTTTTTCAAATTAATATTTTCCTTTTCTTTAGACACATGACTAGTAATGGAATTGCTGGATCATATGGTACTTCTGTCCTTTATCTTTGCATGAAATGTTCCTTTGGTATCTCTGATTTTCTTGAAGAGATCCCTAGTCTTTCCCATTCTGTTGTTTTCCTCTATTTCTTTGCATTGATTGCTGAAGAAGGCTTTCTTATATCTTCTTGCTATTCTTTGGAACTCTACATTCAGATGCTTATATCTTTCCTTTTCTCCTTTGCTTTTCACTTCTCTTCTTTTCACAGATATTTGTAAGGCCTCCCCAGACTGGACCTAACAGAAGCAGAAGATATTAAGAAGAGGTGGCGAGAATACTCAAAAGAACTGTACAAAAAGAACTTCACGATCCAGATAATCAAGATGGTGTGATCACTGACCTAGAGCCGGCCATCCTGGAAGGTGAAGTCAAGTGGGCCTTAGAAAGCATCACTACGAACAAAACTAGTGGAGGTGATGGAATTCCAGTTGAGCTATTCCAAATCCTAAAAGGTGATGCTGTAAAAGTGCTGCACTCAATATGCCAGCAAATTCGGAAAACTTAGCAGTGGCCACAGGACTGGAAAAGGTCAGTTTTCATTCAAATCCCAAAGAAAGGCAATGCCAAAGAATGCTCAAACTACCGCACAATTGCACTCATCTCACACGCTAGTAAAGTAATGCTCAAAATTCTCCAAGCCAGGCTTCAGCAATATGTGAACTGTGAACTTCCAGATGTTCAAGCTGGGTTTAGAAAAGGCAGAGGAACCAGAGATCAAATTGCCAACATCCCCTGGATCATGGAAAAAGCAAGAGAGTTCCATAAAAACATCTATTTCTGCTTGATTGACTATGCTAAAGCTTTTGACTGTGTGGATCACAATAAACTGTGGAAAATTCTGAAAGAGACGGGAATACCAGGCCACCTGATCTGCCTCTTGAGAAATTTGTATGCAGGTCAGGAAGCAACAGTAAGAACTGGACATGAAACAACAGACTGGTTCCAAATAAGAAAAGGAGTACGTCAAGGCTGTATATTTTCACCCTGTTTATTTAACTTATATGCAGAGTACATCATGAGAAACGCTGGACTGGAAGAAACACAAGTTGGAATCAAGATTGCTGGGAGAAATATCAATCACCTCAGATATGCAGATGACACCACCCTTATGGCAGAAAGTGAAGAGGAACTAAAAAGCCTCTTGATGAAGTTGAAAGTGGAGAGTGAAAAAGTTGGCTTAAAGCTCAGCATTCAGAAAATGAAGATCATGGCATCCGGTCCCATCACTTCATGGGAAATAGATGGGGAAACAGTGGAAACAGTGGAAACAGTGTCAGACTTTACTTTTCTGGGCTCCAAAATCACTGCAGATGGTGACTGCAGCCATGAAATTAAAAGACGCTTACTCCTTGGGAGGAAAGTTATGACCAACCTAGATCACATATTCAAAATCATAGACATTACTTTGCCAACAAAGGTTCGCCTAGTCAAGGCTATGGTCTTTCCTGTGGTCATGTATGGATATGAGAGCTGGACTGTGAAGAAGGCTGAGCACCGACGAATTGACACTTTTGAACTGTGGTGTTGGAGAAGACTCTTGAGAGTCCCTTGGACTGCAAGGAGATCCAACCTGTCCATTCTGAAGATCAGCCCTGGGATTTCTTTGGAAGGAATGATGCTAAAGCTGAAACTCCAGTACTTTGGCCATCTCATGCGAAGAGTTGAGTCATTGGAGAAGACTCTGATGCTGGGAGGGATTGGGGGCAGGAGGAGAAGGGGACGGCAGAGGATGAGATGGCTGGATGGCATCACTGTCTAGATGGACGTGAGTCTCAGTGAACTCTGGGAGTTGGTGACGGACAGGGAGGCCTGGCGTGCTGCAGTTCATGGGGTCGTAAAGAGTCGGACACGACTGAGTGACTGATCTGATCTGATGGTAGTTCTGCTTTTAGTTTTTGAGGATCCTCTGTATGTCTTTCCACAGTGGTTTCTCCAATTTACATTCCCACTGGCTGTGTACTAGGGTTTCCTTTTCTCCATATCCTCACCAGTATTTGTCTTTTGTCGACTTTTTAATAACAGCTATTATGTCAGTGAAAGTCACTCAGTCAAGTCCAACTCTTTGTGACCCCATGAACTATAGAGTCCATAGAATTCTCGAGGTCAGAATACTGGAGTGGGTAGCGGTTCCCTCCTCCAGGGGATCTTCCCAACCCTGGGATTCAATCCAAGTCTCCTGCATTGCAGGCAGATCCTTTACCTACTGAGCCACCGGGGAAGATGAAAGCTATTATGCCAAGTGTAAGATGATTAAAATATTCTTATAATGTACTGAAATGTCCCCCACTATTTCTTCTAATATTTTGAATTTCATTTACTTCCTGTACTTTAGTACAACTTCATTCATTTACTTTATTTTAGTATAAACCTTTTTATAGCATTTTTACTTTCTGTGGAGATTTGGAAATTTTTCAGTTCAATATTTTGTTTTTGGACTGACAAAGAATACTAGGTCACTGTAATTGGCATTTTATGTATTCTGTTATATAGTTTTTCAGTCCAAATAAAATAATTTGTACATCTACATTTTAAAATTTCTGAGAAAATGTGCCAAATTTACCATATGTTATTTATTTTGTACCTCCTTTTCCTTGGGGTGCTCTCAATAAAATACCACAAAAAAAATTGTGCAGTTTAATCCTTACAGCTCCTTTTAGCTGAATTATTCTACAAAATCTAGGAGGTATGTTTGAGGAAAAGTAGAGCTTAGTTTGTTAATCTTTCATTAGCACAGTCTTTTGTGCAGTTTAGGTCATCAAATCTAGATTTTTATGCTTAAGGAAACATGACACTAATCTGCGGTTAGTAAAGATAGATTACTTTTTTCCAGTGGTCATGTATGGATATGAGAGTTGAACTATAAAGAAAGCTGAACACTGAAGTATTGATGCTTTTGAACTGTGGTGTTGGAGAAGACTCTTGAGAGTCCCTTGGACTGCAAGGAGATCCAACCAGCCCATCCTAAAGGAAATCAGTCCTGAATATTCATTGGAAAGACTGATGCTGAAGCTGAAACTCCAATACTTTGGTCACCTGATGCGAAGAACTGACTCATTTGAAAAGACCCTGATGCTGGCAAAGATTGGAGGCAGGAGGAGAAGGGGACGACAGAGGATGAGATGGTTGGATGGCATCACCGACTCAATGGACATGAGTTTGAATAAACTCCGGGACCTGGTAATGGTCAGGGAGGCCTGGTGTGCTGCGGTTCATGTGGTCACAAAGAGTCAGACACTACTGAAAAGTAGATTGTTAAGATTTTGTTTTCAAATCTCCTTTCCAAATAAAATCCAAAAAGCCTGATATGTAAAAAGCCAAAAAGCACTGCTTGGGTTGCATAGCTGTTTAGGATGCTTGAAGCACATGTGAGTGGGACCATCTATCTAGTCTCTATGATGGCAGCTGAGGCTTCAACTCAATCTGCTTTAAATTCTAGAGGTCATATAATGAAATACATGGTCTGAAAAGCACCCTGGAGTCAAGAGATATGGTGTCTAGTCTAGACTCCATTATTTACCCTTTGTAAGATATAAATGAGTTATTTTTGTTACTTGATTCAATAATATTGCTTATGAAATAGGAATTCCAATGTCAAAATATATGACATTTATAAAAGAAATTTTACATACTCTAGAAATGGAAATACTCTTGGGACATTTCTAGGTCTATGGGTACAGGCTTAATCTAGAATTCTTTGTTTTCCAATTATCAGTCTAACAAAGATGTGATATCTTTGTCACATCTTTGACACACAATTCAGAGACATTAATATTAAAAAGAAATTTAGAATTTTAGCTGATTTTGTTTTCCTTCCACTTTTTGTGTTTCATCTACCTGTTTAAATATGTAGTTTTTTCTAACAGTCAATTCATTCAAGGAATATTTGGATTTAGTTTATTACATAGTAGCTAATCAGATTTGAAGGTAGAACTCTTTGAAAGAAATTTTGAGTAGTAAAAGCAATAAAACTCTGAATAAAAGTCAAGACTATTGTCTAGGGAATATGTATTTAGCAATGATCTCTTACTAAAATCTCAGCTGCAAATATTGTAAATAATCACGTGTGCGTGTTTCCAAGCTACATGCTAAGAAAATGGGACCAAGGAGGAATTTCTTTTATAGTCCATGGTTAAAAGATCAAAGAGTCAGGACACCAATACTTACAGATTTTATACCATTTTATTTATTATGTTTTCTCATCCAATAGTAATCTAAGGAAACATTTTGTATATTTCTATTTCTTTTTATAATGTGTTATTATACCATTCAGCTTTGTGAATCTTCTTTTTCATTTGGTCATCTGCTCTAATCACCATTACATCTCCATACAATGTACAAACCACTATTTTTCCTAATATAACATTGTAAAGCAACTGTACTGCAATAAAAATTAATTTAAATAAAAAGAAAACCACTACTTTTCTTTGTAAGTAGCAATATTGATGATATCTCCGAACTGGATATTACTGTATTATTATTCTTCTCGTCCCCCTCTTTCATTACACACTTAAATCCACATGATTTGTTTCAGTCTTTCAAAAGCAATCACAAAAATCAAGTTAAAAAAAAAAAGGGGGTGGATTCTTAATTTTATTTCAATGATGATATATAATCTGATGTATTATGATATATCTGTTTCCTGTCACAAGGACAAATTTCCAGCTTATTTACCATAAGGAAAACACAAGTAAGTGTTAAATGTATATATATTTTTAAATTTTTTAAACAGCAAAGAGCAGTTTTCCTCCTTTAAAATCATTGTTTTTGCATCCATTTCCTGCAAGCATGAGCTCAGGAAGTGATAAAGTTGACACAGTTGCTGATGGATTTTTCAAGGGTTCATGCCAAGTTGTCTCCTGGTGCCAAACACAATGGACCAGGAAATATGGCACGTGACCAGAAAAATCTCATTGTTTTAGATAAGTTTTCCCTCTCACTAAAGCTCTAAGCAGAAATTTCCCAGAATATTTAAATCTCTCTTCACTATGATGGATGAGCCTGCAAATGTTCAGATATTTGTCTTCATGCATAGTTTTCTTATTAGCTTAACACTGAGAAACTCCAAATTGTGAAACAGTCCAAGAAATTCATGATATCTCTTTTCAGAAGAGATTAAATAAGACATATTTTTGGAAGAAAAGATTTGATAAAATAGTAAAGCAAAAGTGCCTCAGTATGGCTCCCTTGAATTTGATTTCATTTAAAGTAATATTCAATCCACAATTAATATTACCAGCCATGTTACATACAAGAATTAATGTTGTATAATGTGTTAAACCACAATTTTCTCCATAAAGGCACAGAGATAATAAATCTTCTGGGTTTTTCTTCTAAGAAATTCTTTTCAGAATGCTAAATCATCTATAATTTTATAGGGACAATTGGTGCCAAACTTCAAATTTTCTTCCCATCTTTAACTCCAAATGTATATTAATTTTAAGAGTGTTTTCCTCCTTTCCAGAAATCCCAAACTTCGATTTTTTGACTGTTCTCTTGTAGTTAGCATCAATTTGCCTTGGACATTCATTCATATTTTTTTCTTACAGATTGGAATGAAGGTTTTTATGGACACTGTAGTCAACTAAGTCAGCAGCCAATTACAGACTCCAAAAATATTCTTCAAGTTCCTTAAGGATCTTCTCAAGTGCAAAGACGACACCAACATACAATGCATGAAGTGTTTAAATGAAGGTTCTTAAAGTCAAGTCTGTTGAGCTAAATTATTCTACTTTATTAACTGCCAAGACAAAAATTGACCATAAGCTAGAGTTAGGCAGCCATTGGCCTTCTCTGGAAGAAATAAACTACATGGATTATCTTCTTTAAGCAAGCATGTTTATTGGACAACCATCTTATAAAAGGTTAGGTCCACTAACTGCTCAACTCCTGGGTACAGGCAGTAAACAAAACAAAACAAAATAAATAAACAGGCAAACAAATTACCAATCATGTTGATAAATTGGCCATAGGTTCTGTTGGTAAAGCTAAATTGTGGTTCAAATTCACAAAATAGCTTAATAATATTGTTTTTAAGTAATGGATAGAAAACAAATAAGTAAGCAAGGAAACAGAATTAAAACCTTCTTAAAAATGACAATCTGGGGAGAAGATGATATACTATAATAGTGAACGCAGTACCTAATAGAGGGCTTCCCTTCTGGCTCAGCTGGTAAAGAATCTGCCTGCAATGTGGGAGACCTGGGTTTGATCCCTGGATTGGGAAGATCCCCTGGAGAAGGGAAAGGCTACCCACTCCAGTATTCTAGCCTGGAGAATTCCATGGAGTGTATAGTCCATGGAGTCACAAAGAATTGGATACAACTGAGTGACTTTCACTTTACATAATAGAGTTGACTTACCAGAAAACTTTTAAGTTTCTGTTCATCTACTTTCAACTCTAAATTTACCATAAAATGCATATCAAAACTGCTGAAGTTCAAAAGAAAGAGGAAAAGAAGATTGTGGACCAACAAAGAGAATTAAAGAAGGAAGATCAGAAAAGCATATACACATACAGCCCCCGTCCCACATGCACACATAACATACAGGAGGTGGGGAGGGGGGTGGGAAAATGTTCTATGTTTTGTTCATGTTATGTCTGTGACTCCGAAAAGGTCTTCTTGGCTGACCTCTAGCTGAACACCATGACCCAAAAATAATTGAACTCCTGAGTGTGTATGTGTGTCTATGTGTGTCTGTGTGTGTGCTATGCTTAGTCCTGTCTGTTTTGCAACCCCATGGACTGTAGCCCACCATGCTCCTCTGTTCATGGATTTTTCCAGACAAGAATATTGGAGTGGGCTGCCTTTTCCTCCTCCAGGGCGTCTTCCTGACTTAGGGATCAAACCTGAGTCTTCTGCACCTCCTGCATTGGCAGGCGAGTTCTCTACCACTGCACTACCAGCCAATCATAAAGGAAAGTGAAGAAGCCAGAGGAAAGGGAGAGGAAGAAAATGTTTAAATCAATTAGTGTAAAAAATAAATAAATAGAACTTCCTACAAATATATAGTGTTAAGAAATGAGAATATGTTAAAACGTGGGGCTAGAAAAACCATGGAGTAATAACTTCTAAAAGCAATAGATTCCATTGGTTCTCTCTGTAACCCTGGGGTTGATCACTAATTTTCAAAGAAAGGAATTCTGTAATTCAAGGACTTTCCTGTGACTCAGATGTTAAAGAATATGCCTGCTATGCAGGACCCCCGGGGTTCGATATCTGGATTGGGAAGATCCCCTGGAGAAGGAAATGGCAACCCACTCTAATATTCTTGCCTGAAAAATCCCATGGACAGCGGAGCCTGGCAGGTTCCAGTCCATGAGGTCAGGAAGAGTTGGACAGGACTGAGCAACTAACACTAACACTACCTGGGAAGAAATTGAATTCCTAGGTAAATGCAAATTATGGTCCAAAGAATTGTAGAATGAGCAGTCTAAGCACACACATCAAAAAATGTTAAATAATGAAGCAATAAACAGACACACATCTTTTTTTTTTTTTTTTTTTTTAACCAAACACACTTCCAATTGTAAGCTCCGACAAGGAAAAGGAAAACCAGAAAATCTTAAAAGAAAAGCAAAGATCAAAAACCAAAACAAAACTATTTTAGTTGGTATTGCTGGGAAGTCAAGAGATCATGCTGATAAGGGCAAGAAAGTACCACACACACAAAAAAGGCTAAGGCTGGTAATTATTCTGGAACCATCAGAGTTCTGTGCAAATGAGTACAGCATTGTAATATTTTACTTCACTTTAACCCAGAAATTGACATGAAAAATTGTCATAGGGCACAATTTTCTCCAAAGCAATCAGATCAGATCAGATCAGTCGCTCAGTCATGTCCGACTCTTTGCGACCCCATGAACTGCAGCACGCCAGGCCTCCCTGTCCATCACCAGCTACCGGAGGTCACCCAGACTCGCATCCATCGAGTCAGTGATGCCATCCATCCATCTCATCGTCTGTCGTCCCCTTCTCCTCCTGCCCTCAATCCCTCCCAGCATCAGAGTCTTCTCCAATGAGTCAACTCCTTGCATGAGGTGGCCAAAATACTGGAGTTTAGGTTAGATAATCTGTTGCCTTATTGTGATGCTTCCAGTTGTTTGATTTCAACGACTCCATTGGTTCAATAGTTGAAAAATTTGGAGAAGATTCTCCATTACTGATAACTGGCAGGGAGCCTAGTCACAGTGTTTAAAGTCAAGCTATATTTACACAAAGAAGAAATAAGATCTTCTTATGAATCTTAAAACTATTTTTACTGTCTTACATCTCCAAAACAATGATTAAGTTTTAGTCATAACTCAAAATTGTTTTAAAATTAATCTAAACCCTAGAGTAAATAGTAGTCTTTTATCAAAATGTTTTCGGGTTCTCTACAATATGAACAATTTTACATATTACTTAGGAATTCTGCTTTTTTCCAATGTTGATATTTATGATTCTTCACCTTTCAATGATTTATAAGTTGAGAAAAACTCTGACAATTGACTTGTACAGTGAATATAATCTTTTTGTATGAAAAGGAAGTTACCCCTTTCTCCACAAAAGACTGTTGCTTTTCAGTTTGTCCTTAGAATCAAGAAAATATTAATCTAAAGATTAAAGAGCAAATTGGTAAATAGAATGCATGTAAGAAATGAGTACTATAGGTATTATTAACATTCACTTCACTTCTATTACTTTATATTTAGTAAGGACATTAGAGTTGCTTTTATTATACAAATAAAATTAAAAGAAACTTGCAACATTTAGCCAGATAGTTCCAGATGATTTCAAAACATTTTTTTTTATTTAAGCAAAGGAATTTTTTATCTCTCAGTGGAGATCTGGGGACTTTTTCTCTAGCTTAATCAAAATTTTGCTTTGAATTGTTGTTGAACACCAGTGAACTATTTATCCAGATTTAAAACCACGGCAGTAATTTCAGAGGCAGAGGAGAGTGTAAAAGTCTAGACAATGTCGAGCAGTGTTTATCTTAAGGGGAATTTCTGACAGTAGTGCACATAGCAAGTAGGAGAGAACACCCAGGTCAGCTCAGTTCTTACTGAAAAGAAAGCTGCCATTGACCTAAACAAAGCAGAAATAACTCCCATTACTGTAGAATGACGCACCGGCAAAGAGATCAGACGGTAAAGGTTGCATCTGTTTGCCCCATATTTTAACTTTATTTTGGTGTGCTGACATTTGGAGTATCTCTGATTGGTCTGGAATTAGCCTTCTTATCTTGTGAAACATCTGTACTGTATTGTTCCAAAGGATTAGCTGCCCACTGGGGATTCTGTGAAGTTAGGACAATGGAGGTCATTAAAGGTGCAAACATTTATTTTCCGGTCTCTAGTTTAGCAGGGGAAAACCATGCAGCTGACAGATTTTTCTTTTTTAATCCAAAGCTCAGCATTCTTGCAAATATAACTAAACCACAGTGATCTGGACGAGAGTCGTTACACTGGAATTGATGCCCACTGGAATTCAGAACAATTTAATGGCCAAGAAAGAGGAAAGAGGAAAACATGAGATTTTATGTCAGTTAGGAATCAAAAGCATACTAGAGTGTGCCTTTGGAGCAGTGCTTGAAATGACTCTGAGTGGGATAGCATGGGAAGTTTTATATGGTATCAACAATTAAAATATAATTTTCTTTTTCAGTTTCTTGATTTATGACCAATATTATTTTTTTTTTCCTTTTTGCTGGTATCCCTAATCTCAACAACTTCCCTTTCTCCAAATCTCTTGACACTGAAGTTGTAATTTATAACACTGTGATATTTGATAAGTAAAATCTGAGAAACAACGGAGTACAGAGAAATTAGCTCCCCAGTGATAGGGGTTGAATTGTAGTCCTCCATATATATACATATATATGTGTGTGTGTACATATATATCAGATCAGTCGCTCAGTCGTGTCCGACTCTTTGCGACCCCATGAACCGCAGCACGCCAGGCCTCCCTGTCCATCAGCAGCTCCCGGAGGTCACTCAGACTCACATCCATCGAGTCAGTGATGCCATCCAGCCATCTCATCCTCTGTCGTCCCCTTCTCCTCCTGCCCTCAATTCCTCCCAGCATCAGAGTCTTCTCCAATGAGTCAACTCTTCGCATGAGGTGGCCAAAATACACACACACTATATATACATATAGAAGTAGTAATCCCAGTATCTCAGACTGTGACCTAATTTCACAAGAGAATCTTGGCAGATCTAGTTAATTAAGATGAGTCATACTGGGGGAAGGTGGCTTGCTAATCCAATACAACCCATATCCTTATAAGAAGATAAGTAAGAAGATAATCATGTGATGATAAAGCCCTCAGGAAGAAGGCAGAGATTGAAATAATGAAACTGCAAACCAAGGAATGCCAAAGATTGCCAGCAAATCACGAGCAGCTAAGAAGAGAAATGACTGATTTCCCTACAGAATTCAAAAGGGGCACGGCCCTGATGACACACTGTTTTGGACTTCTAGTATCCAGAACGAGAAACAATATATTTCTGTTGTTTAAAGCTCCCCAGTCTTTCACTTTGTTATGCTACCCTAGGAAACTAACATACCTGAGTATATACCTGTGTGCTCATTCACTGCACAAAAGTGTGCAGCCACTATTGACTGCAGCCTACCAGGCTCCTCTGTCCATGAGATTTTTCCAGGCAAGAATACTGAAGTGGGTTGCCATTTCCTACTCCAGTGGATAATCCCTGGTATTATGCATTTAATAAATGGGGCCTCGATTTAAATTTAGTTTTCCCTGACTGTAAAAATGATCTATCTATACAGTGGCCACAAGATTGGAAAAGGTCAGTTTTCATCCCAATCCCAAAGAAAGGCAATACCAAAGAGTGCTCAAACTACCGCACAATTGCACACATCTCACACGCTAGTAAAGTAATGCTCAAAATTCTCCAAGCCAGGCTTCAGCAATATGTGAACCGTGAACTTCCTGATGTTCAAGCTGGATTTAGAAAAGGCAGAGGAACCAGAGATCAAATTGCCAACATCCACTGGATCATCGAAAAAGCAAGAGAGTTCCAGAAAAACATCTATTTCTGCTTGATTGACTATGCCAAAGCCTTTGACTGTGTAGATCACAATAAACTGTGGAAAATTCTGAGAGAGACTGGAATACCAGACCACCTGATCTGCCTCTTGAGAAATCTGTATGCAGGTCAGGAAGCAACAGTTAGAACTGGTCGTGGAACAACAGACTGGTTCCAAATAGGAAAAGGAGTACGTCAAGGCTGTATATCGTCACCATGTTTATTTAACTTATATGCAGAGTACATCATGAGAAATGCTGGACTGGAGGAAACACAAGCTGGAATCTAGATTGCCGGGAGAAATATCAATAACCTCAGATATGCAGATGATACCACCCTTATGGCAGAAAGTGAAGAGGAACTCAAAAGCCTCTTGATGAAAGTGAAAGTGGAGAATGAAAAGGTTGGCTTAAAGCTCAACATTCAGAAAACGAAGATCATGGCATCTGGTCCCATCTCTACATGGGAAATAGATGGAGAAACAGTGGAAACAGTGTCAGACTTTATTTTTCTGGGCTCCAAAATCACTGCAGATGGTGACTGCAGCCATGAAATTAAAAGACGCTTGCTCCTTGGAAGGAAAGTTATGACCAACCTAGATAGCATATTCAGAAGCAGAGACATCACTTTGCCAACAAAGGTCCGTCTAGTCAAGGCTATGGTCTTTCCTGTGGTCATGTATGGATGTGAGAGCTGGACTGTGAAGAAGGCTGAGCGCCAAAGAATTGATGCTTTTGAACTGTGGTGTTGGAGAAGACTCTTGAGAGTCCCTTGGACTGCAAGGAGATCCAACCGGTCCATTCTGAAGGAGATCAGCCCTGGGATTTCTTTGGAAGGAATGATGCTAAAGCTGAAACTCCAGTACTTTGGCCACCTCATGCGAAGAGTTGAGTCATTGGAGAAGACTCTGATGCTGGGAGGGATTGAGGGCAGGAGGAGAAGGGGACGACAGAGGATGAGATGGCTGGATGGCATCACTGACTCGATGAATGTAAGTCTGAGTGACCTCCGAGAGCTGGTGATGGATAGGGAGGCCTGGCGTGCTGCAGTTCATGGGGTCGCAAAGAGTCGGACACAACTGAGTGACTGATCTGATTTGATCTGATACACCCCTTTCGGAGAAGGCAATGGCACCCCACTCCAGCACTCTTGCCTGGAAAATCCCATGGACGGAGGAGCCTGGTAGGCTGCCATCTATGGGGTCGCACAGAGTCTGACACGACTGAAGCGACTTAACAGTAGCAGCACACACGCTTTTACCTTCTAAATTGCATTAGGGACATTATACAGGTAGAATTGGGGTGTTAAATGATGGTGGTGTTGACACATAGCATTAGTCAATGTAGTATACAATCTCCCCATTGTTCCTGCATGTTAAAGGGTGCACTCTGATGACTCATCAACTAATCTTCTCTCAACAACTCACCAAACAATACTTAGCATATCACCTATGCAAACCTGACCTACCCTTGAGTTCTATGAGCTGCATGATTTAAATGCCAATTACATATTGGCAATATTTTTCGAATTATGGATCATAATCAATTATTGGGTGATAAAATCAACTTAATGGATAATCCTTCCCCTCAAAAAAGTGACACCTAATAGAATGAAATGGAATAGCCATTATGAAGATCTCTTGCACATTCTCCAATATAGTTTTGGGAACATTTATAAGCTTATGACTGCGTGGGAAGGAGACCTATGTGTGTGACTGTGCACATTCTAAGTCATGTTTATAAACTCCTTAAGGGTTGTGGAGAAAGATTTTTCAAAGCTTCAGGATTAAGCTGTATCCCATATATGACTAATATATTATTGCATTAAGAATCTAGAATAGTTTCCTTTGTTATGCAGAAGCTTTTAAGTTTAATCTGGTCCCATTTGTTTATTTTTGCTTTTATTTCCAATATTCTGGGAGGTGGGTCATAGAGGATCCTGCTGTGATGTATGTCGGAGAATGTTTTGCCTCTGTTCTCCTCTAGGAGTTTTATAGTTTCTGGTCTTACATTTAGATCTTTAATCCATTTTGAGTTTATTTTTGTGTATGGTGTTAGAAAGTGCTCTAGTTTCATTCTTTTACAAGTGGTTGACCAGTTTTCCAAGCACCATTTGTTAAAGAGATTGTCTTTAATCCATTGTATATTCTTGCCTGCTTTGTCAAAGATAAGGTGTCCATATGTGAGTGGATTTATCTCTGGGCTTTCTATTTTGTTCCATTGATCTATATTTCTGTCTTTGTGCCAGTACCATACTGTCTTGATGACTCTGGCTTTGTAGTAGAGCCTGAAGTCAGGCAGGTTGATTCCTCCAGTTCCATTCTTCTTTCTCAAGATAGCTTTGGCTATTCGAGGTTTTTTGTATTTCCACACAAACTGAAATTTGTTCTAGCTCTGTGAAGAATACCGTTGGTAGCTTGATAGGAATTGCATTGAATCTATAAATTGCTTTGGGTAGTATACTCATTTTCACTATATTGATTCTGCCAATCCATGAACATGGTATATTTCTCCATCTATTAGTGTCCTCTTTGATTTCTTTCACCAGTATTTTATAGTTTTCTATATATAGGTATTTAGTTTCTTTAGGTAGATATATTCTACCTAAATAGAATGGTGCAATGGTGAATGGAATTGTTTCCTTAATTTCTCTTTCTATTTTCTCATTATTAGTGTATAGGAATGCAAGGGATTTCTGTGTGTTGATTTTATATCCTGCAACTTTACTATAATCATTGATTAGTTTTAGTAATTTTCTGGTGGAGTCTTTAGGGTTTTCTATGTAGAGGATCATGTCATCTGCAAACAGTGAGAGACAGCCTTCAGAATGGGAGAAAATAATAGCAAATGAAGCAACTGAGAAACAACTCATCTCAAAAATATACACACAACTTCTACAGCTCAATTCCAGAAAAATAAATGACCCAATCAAAAAATGGGCCAAAGAACTAAATAGACATTTCTCCAAAGAAGACATACAGATGGCTAACAAACAGATGAAAAGATGCTCAACTCATTATCAGAGAAATGCAAATCAAAACCACAATGAGGTACCATTTCACACCAGTCAGAATGGCTGCGATCCAAATGTCTACAAGCAATAAATGCTGGAGAGGCTGTGGATAAAAGGAAACCCTCTTACACTGTTGGTGGGAATGCAAACTAGTACAGCCACTATGGAGAACAGTGTGGAGATTCCTTAAAAAACTGGGAATAGAAGTGCCTTATGATCCAGCAATCCCACTGCTGGGCATACACACTGAGGAAACCAGAATTGAAATAGACACATGTACCCCAACATTCATCGCAGCACTGTTTATAATAGCCAGGACATGGAAGCAACCTAGATGTCCACCAGCAGATGAATGGATAGAAAGCTATGGTGCATATATACAATGGAATATTACTCAGCCATTAAAAAGAATACATTTGAATCAGTTCTAATGAGGTGGATGAAACTGGAGCCTATTATACAGAGTGAAGTAAGCCAGAAAGAAAAACACCAATACAGTATATTAACGCATATATATATGGGATTTAGAAAGATGGTAACAATAACCCTGTATATGAGACAGCATAAGAGACACTGATATATAAAACAGTCTTTTGGACTCTGTGGGAGAGGGAGAGGGTGGGATGATTTGGGAGAATGGCAATGAAATATGTATAATATTAGATATGAAACGAGTCACCAGTCCAGGTTCGATGCATGATACTGGATGCTTGAGGCTGGTGCACTGGGACGACCCAAAGGGATGGTTTGGGGAGGGAGGGGGGAGGAGGGGGAGCACATGTATACCTGTGGCAGATTCATTTTGATATATGGCAAAACCAATACAATATTGTAAAGTTAAAAAATAAAATAAAATTTAAAACAAACAAAAAAAGAATCTAGAATAAATGGAATTAATTAAATTTAATATGTTTTATTTTACAGAAAGTATTAGAAATGGGTTCACAATTCCTACAATGTTTATTATTTTTGCAAATGATGAAAACTTGTGGAATTTGTGGTGAGGAAAAAAGTTTACATGGCTTCCAGATTGCTTTTTTCTACCATCACAGACTTGCCAAAAAGTTTTAAATATCATGAAATTTTATATTTGCTTTTTAAAATGAGTTGTCCTAGTTATCCTAGCCATCTGCCCTAAGAACAAAAGGGCAAGGAAACATATTATAATAAATATTTTCAAAGCTTGAGAGTATAATATCAACAAAAAGAACAAAAATAAAATGTCTATGAAAAAAGAACTCATGTAAACAAGAATTTCCAAAATAAGACATCCAGAAGCAAAAAAAAAAAAAAAAAAATCTGCTATTGTTCTACTGGATGTTGTTTTGTTCATAATGTGAAAGCATATCTTTATTATTGGTTCCTTAAAGTTATGTTGTCAGTTCCTTTCAAGGCAAAATGAGAGGTTTGGCTGCGCAGAGATATGAAATGTTTTACAAACGACAGAGCAAAAGTTAGGCTTAACCTTGGTGTCATAATTCCATAACTTGTTATTTTGAAATCATTTATTTCTTTTTCATACAGTATAGTCAAATCCATGACTTTTATTGAAAGACACAAATTACCAAAACTGACAAGAAAAGAGATAGAAAATCTGAGTAGACATATAATAAGTGATGCAATTGAATTAGTAATTAAAATTCTTCCCTCAGTGGCTTATTTGTGATGACAATGGAATATTTCTATGAAATGTTAAAAGAAGAAATAACAGTTCTTATAAAATCTTTTAGAAGATAAAAGAAATAGTTCACAACTCATTCTAGGAGACTAGTGTTAAAGCTAAACCAAGACCTTGCAGGGACTTCTGTGGTGGCTCAGTTGGTAAGGAATCCACCTGCAGTGTGGGAGACCTGGGTTTGATCCCTGCTTTGGGAAGATCCACTGGAGGAGAGCATGGCAACTCACTCGAGTTGATAATACCAATTAACAATCTTTAAATAGAATTGAAAATTCCATTCACATAGCATTAAAAAGAATAAAATAAATGAAAATGCAAGACCTATACACTAAATTTTATAAAACATTCCTGAGTGAAATTAGGCTCTAAATAGAGATATTCCATATTTATGGATTGAAAGACTTGTTTGTTGTGATAACAATTTTTCCAGAATTTTGGTATACATTGAACTGAATTTTTACTAAAGCCCCAGTAAGTTTTTTTTTTTTTTTTTTCAATAATCTAATTCTAAAAGCCACATGGAAATAAGAAAGATTCTGAATAGACATAAAAAATTTGAAAAACAATAACAGAACGAAGAACTTAGAATACTTGATTTTAAAACTTAAAATCGAGACTGAGGTAACTGCTATAGAGATTGGATACAGATCAATAGAACAGAATTAACGTCAAAAAGCAAAGTCCGACATTTATGGCCAGCTAATTATTAACAAAGATACCAAAGGAATTCTAAGGGGCAATGTTCAAAAAATGATGCTGGAACCATATGAATCTGTTATACAAAGGGATTAGTTTACTCCTAGATTCATTCCATACATAAAAATTGGCCATTGAGCTAAATGTACAAGTTAAAACTAGTTCTTATAGAAGAAAATACAGGAGAAAATCTTTAGGACCATAGGTTATGCAAAGAATTTTTAAATATGACACTAAATCTAAGAGCCATAAAAGTAAAAACAATTGTTAAATGAGATCTCACCAAAGGAAAGAAGTATGTACTTCAAAAGACATTGAGTTCCATTCAATTCAGTCGCTCAGTCATATCCGACTCATTGAGACTCCATGGACGCCGGGGACTGCAGTACGCCGGGCCTCCCTGTCCATCACCAACTCCTGGAGATCACCTAAACTCAGGTCCATCGAGTTGGTGATGCCATAAAACCATCTCATACTCTGCCGTCCCCTTCTCCTCTGGCCTTCAATCCTTCTCAGCATCAGCGTCTTTTCAAATAAGTCATCTCTTTGCATCAGGTGCCCAAAAAATTGCAGTTTCAGCTTCAAGGAACACCCAGGACTGATCTCCTATAGGATGGACTGGTTGGATCTCCTTGCAGTCCAAGGGACTCTCAAGAGTCTTCTCCAACACCACAGTTCAAAAGCATCAATTCTTCAGCGCTCAGCCTTCTTCACAGTCCAGCTCTCACATCCATACATGACCACAGGAAAAACCATAGTCTTGACTAGACGAACCTTTGTTGGCAAAGTAATGTCTCTGCTTTTTAATATGCTGTCTAGGTTGGACATAACTTTCCTTCCAAGGAGTAAGCGTCTTTTAATTTCATGGCTGCAGTCACTATCTACAGTGATTTTGGAGCCCCCCCTACCCCCAAAATAAAGTCAGCCACTGTTTCCACTGTTTCCCCATCTATTTCCCATGAAGTGATGGGACTGGATACCATGATTTTAGTTTTCTGAATGTTGACGTTTAAGCCAACATTTTCACTCTCCTCTTTTACTTTCATCAAGAGGCTCTTTAGTTCTTCTTCACTTTCTGCCATAAGGGTGGTGTCATCAGCATATCTGAGGTGATTGATAGTTGTCCCAGCAATCTTGATTCCTGCATGTGCTTCTTCCAGCCCAGCCTTTCTCATATTTACACTGCATATAAGTTAAATAAGCAGGGTGACAATATACAGACTGATGTACTCCTTTTCCTATTTGGAACTAGTCTGTTGTTCCATGTCCTGTTCTAACTGTTGCTTCCTGACCTGCATACAGGTTTCTCAAGGGGCAAGTCAGATGGCCTAGCACTCCTAACTCTTTAAGAGTTTCCACATTTTGTTGTGATCCACATAGTCAAAGGCTTTGGCATCGTCAATAAAGCAGATATATATGTTTTTCTGGCATTCTCTTGCTTTTTTGATGATCCAATGGATGTTGGCAATTTGACCTCTGGTTCCTGTGTCTTTTCTAAAAGCAACTTGAACGTCTGGAATTTCACAGTTCATGTATTGCTGAAGCCTGCTTGGAGAATTTTGAGCATTAATTTATTAGTGTGTGAGATGAGTGCAATTGTTCGTTAGTTTGAGCATTCTTGGCATTGCCTTTCTTTGGGATTGGAATGAAAACTGACCTTTTCCAGTCCTGTGGCCAATTCTGAGTTTTCCAAATGTGCTGGCATATTGAGTGCAGCACTTTCACAGCATCATCTTTTAGGAGGTTTAACTGGAATTCCATCATCTCCACTAGCTTTGTTCATAGTGATGCTTTCTAAGGCCCACTTGACTTCACATTCCAGGATGTCTGGCTGTAGGTCAGTGACCACACCATTGTGATTATCTGGGTCATGAAGATTTTCTTTTGTACAGTTTTGTGCATTCTTGCCACCTCTTCTTTATATTTTCTGCTTCTGTTAGGTCCATACCATTTCTGTCCTTTATTGAGCCCATCTTTGCATGAAATGTTCCCTTGATATCTCTAATTTTCTGAAGAGATCTCTAGTCTTTCCCATTCTGTTGTTTTCCTCTATTTCTTTGCATTGATCACTGATGCAGGCTTTCTTATCTCTTCTTGCTATTCTTTGGAACTCTGCATTCAGATGTTTATATCTTTCCTTTTCTCCTTTGCTTTTCACTTCTCTTCTTTTCACAGCTCTTTGTAAGGCCTCCCCAGACAGCCATTTTGCTTTTTTGCATTTCTTTTCCATGGGGATGGTCTTGATCCCTGTCTCCTGTACAATGTCACGAACCTCATTCCATAGTTCATCAGGCACTCTATCTATTAGATCTAGGCCCTGACAGAATGTGGTCCACTGGAGAAGGGAATGGCAAACCACCTCAGTATTCTTGCCTTGAGAACCCCATGAACAGTATGAAAAGGCAAAATGTTAGGATACTGAAAAAGAAAGTCCCTAGGTCAGTAGGAGTGGAGAAATAACTCCAGAAAGAATGAAGATATGGAGCCAAAGCAAAAAGAATACCCAGCTGTGGATGTGACTGGTGATAGAAGCAAGGTCCAATGCTGTAGACAGCAATATTGCATAGGAACCTGGAATGCCAGGTCCATGAATCAAGGCAAATTGGAAGTGGTCAAATAGGAGATGGCAAAAGTGAATGTCAACATTCAAGGAATCAGCAAACTAAAATGGACTGGAATGGGTGAATTTAACTCAGATGACCATTATATCTACTACTGTGGGCAGGAATCCCTCAGAAGAAATGGAGCAGCCATTATGGTCAACAAAACAGTCCAAAATGCAGTACTTGGATGCAATCTCAAAAATGACAGAATGATCTCTGTTCGTTTCCAAGGCAAACCATTCAATATCAGAGTAATCCAAGTCTATGCCCCAACCAGTAACGTTGAATAAGCTGAAGTTGAATGGTTCTATGAAGACCTACAAGACCTTTTAGAACTAACACCCAAAAAAGATGTCCTTTTCATTATCAGGGACTGGAATGCAAAAGTAGGAAGTCAAGAAACACCTGGAGTAACAGGCAAATTTGGCCTTGGTATATGGAATGAAGCAGGGCAAAGACTGATAGAGTTTTGCCAAGAAATTGCACTGGTCATAACAAACACCTTCTTCCAACAACACAAGAGAAGATTCTATACATGGACATCACCAGATGGTCAACACCAAAATCAGATTGATTATATTCTTTGCAGCCAAAGGTGGAGAAGCTCTATACAGTCAGCAAAAATAAGACCAGGAGCTGACTGTGGCTCAGACCATGAACTCCTTATTGCTAAATTCAGACTTAAATTGAAGAAAGTAGAGAAAACCACTAGACCATTCAAGTATGAGCTAAATGAAGTCCACTTGAATATAGATATGCATATTATAAACATATGGATATACAATATGTGCCTATATATAACATGTACATATTATTTTGCATGTAGTATTTATGCTTATACAGATTTAAAAAATATATATTAGAAGCTATATCAGTTTTTAAATTTATTTTTTAATTAGAAGATAATTATTCTACAATGTGTTAGTTTCTGCCATTCAGCAGTGTAAATGAGTCATAATTATATATTTATGTGTTTGTTTGTTTTACTCACTAAGTTATGTCCAATTCTGCAACCCTTGACTGTAGTACATGAGGCTTCTCTGTCCATGGAATTTTCTGGACAAGAACACTGGAGTGATTGCCTCTTTAGTCTCTATCACTTCCCACCCTTTAAGTCCATCATAAGATGACAGGCTGGGCTCCCTATGTCTTATAGTAGGCATATCATTTTACTCAAACATTTATCTAAGTGAATTTCTCCTCTTTTGATGATCTGATAAAGAACTATTATTCACTGAAAATTTATTGCATGTCAAGTGTACTACCAAATAGCTTATATGTTGTTTGTATATTATTTCATGTAATCTTTAGAGTAATTCAGGGAGGCAACTTGTATGTATAAGAAAACTGAGGTACCCTTGAGTAGCTTGATAATTTTGGTAAATTTTCCAAAGTTGCAGACTCATCATATTCAAAAGTCTAAAAGCATATTGTCTGACTTCAAAGTCTATAACTTGAACCAAAAGGCAGTACTGTTTTATGGGATAGACTACCCAAAGAAAGTGTAGTCTTAAGCCATTTCCAAGATTAACATGCATACATACTTAGATAGGTGTCATAATAGATTTTTTTTTTTTTTAATGCTGGCTGCACAGTGGAAGTGAGAAATAGATTTAAGGGCCTAGATCTGATAGATAGATTGCCTGATGAACTATGGAATGAGGTTTGTGACATTGTACAGGAGACAGGGATCAAGACCATCCCCATGGAAAAGAAATGAAAAAAGCAAAATGGCTGTCTGGGGAGGCCTTACAAAGAGCTGTGAAAAGAAGAGAAGCAAAAAGCAAAGGAGAAAAGGAAAGATATAAGCATCTGAATGCAGAGTTCCAAAGAATAGCAAGAAGAGATAAGAAAGCCTTCTTCAGAGATCAATGCAAAGAAATAGAGCAAAACAGCAGAATGGGAAAGACTAGGGATCTCTTCAAGAAAATCAGAGATACCAAGGGAACATTTCATGCAAAGATGGGCTCAATAAAGGACAGAAATGGTATGGACCTAACAGAAGCAGAAGATATTAAGAAGAGGTGGCAAGAATTCACAGAAGAACTGTACAAAAAAGAGCTTCACGACCCAGATAATCACAATGGTGTGATCACTGACCTACAGCCAAACATCCTGGAATGTAAAGTCAAGTGGGCCTTAGAAAGCATCACTATGAACAAAGCTAGTGGAGGTGATAGAATTCCAGTTGAGCTATTTCAAATCCTGAAAGATGACGCTATGAAAGTGCTGCACTCAATATGCTAGCAAATTTGAAAAACTCAGCAGTGGCCACAGGACTGGAAAAGGTCAGTTTTCATTCCAATCCCAAAGAAAGGCAATGCCAAAGAATGCTCAAACTACCACACAATTGTACTCATCTCACACGCTAGTAAAGTAATGCTCAAAATTCTCCAAGCCAGGCTTCAGCAATATGTAAACCGCGAACTTCCTGATGTTCAAGCTGGTTTTAGAAAAGGCAGAGGAACCAGAGATCAAACTGCCAACATCCGCTGGATCATGGAAAAAGCAAGGGAATTCCAGAAAAATATCTATTTCTGCTTTATTGACAATGCCAAAGCCTTTGACTGTGTAGATCACAATAAACTGTGGAAAATTCTGAAAGAGACAGGAATACCAGACCACCTGATCTGCTTCTTGAGAAATTTGTATTCAGGTCAGGAAGCAACAGTTAGAACTGGACATGGAACAACAGACTGGTTTCAAATAGGAAAAGGAGTACGTCAAGGCTGTATATTGTCACCCTGTTTATTTAACTTGTATGCAGAGTACATCATGAGAAATGCTGGACTGGAAGAGACACAAGTTGGAATCAAGATTGCTGGGAGAAATATCAGTCACCTCAGATATGCAGATGACACCACCCTTTTGGCAGAAAGTGAAGAGGAACTCAAAAGCCTCTTGATGAAGGTGAAAGTGAAGAGTGAAAAAGTTGGCATAAAGCTCAACATTCAGAAAACATAGATCATGGCATCTGGTCCCATCACTTCATGGGAAATAGATGGGGAAACAGTGGAAACAGTGTCAGACTTTCTTTTTCTGGGCTCCAAAATCACTGCAGATGGTGACTGCAGCCATAAAATTAAAAGACGCTTACTCCTTGGAAGGAAAGCTATGACCAACCTAGATAGCATATTCAAAAGCAGAGACATCATTTTGCCAACAAAGGTCCATCTAGTCAAGGCTATGGTTTTTGCTGTGGTCATATATGGATGTGATAGTTGGACTATGAAGAAGGCCGAGGCCTGAAGAATTGATGCTTTTGAACTGTGGTGTTGGAGAAGACTCTTGAGAGTCCCTTGGACTGCAAGAAGATCCAACCAGTCCATTCTGAAGGAGATCAGCCCTGGGATTTCTTTGGAAGGAATGATGCTAAAGCTGAAACTCCAGTATTTTGGCCACCTCATGCGAAGAGTTGACTCATTGGAGAAAACTCTGATGCTGGGAGGGACTGGGGGTAGGAGGAGAAGGGGACCACAGAGGATGAGATGGCTGGATGGCATCACTACTTGATGGATGTGAGTCTGAGTGACCTCCGGGAGTTGGTGATGGACAGGGAGGCCTGGCATGCTGCGGTTCATGGGGTTTCAAAGAGTCAGACATGACTGAGCAACTGATCTGATCTGATCTGCACTTCTGAATCATCAGAGAAGCCCAGACTCCCACTTACCTAAATGAAAGCAGAACATTAATATTGTGAGTTCAAGAATCAACATTTTTAAATTAATAATCTATTTTATGTTTTTGAATTTTATTTTTACTTGGAGTTTAATTGCTTTAAAATATTATGTTGATTTCTGCAATCCAATAACGTGAATTAGCCACATATATATACAAATGCCTCTTCTCTCTGGAACCTCATTCCAACCCAGGACCCTATCCCACAGGTCTAGATTGTCACAGAACACAGGGTTGAGCCCCCTGTGTTATATAGCAGCTTCCCACTGGCTATCTATCTTACATATGGTAATGAATATGCTCAGTGCTACTGTCCCCATTTGTCGCATCCTCTCTTTCCCCTGGAGGAGGAAATGGCAACCCACTCCAGTATTCTTGCCTGTGAAATCCCATGGACAGAGGAGCCTGTGCAATACAGTCTATGGAGTTGCAAAGAGTTGGACCCGAGTGAGTGCATGCATATATTACGCTCCTCTCCCCTCTGTGTTCACAAGTCTCTTCTCTCTGTCTGCATCTCTATAAAGTGAAAGTGTTAGTCACTCAGCCCTACCCGGCAAATAGTTTCAACAGAACCATTTTTTTCTAGATTCCATATACATGCACATTTCAGTGATGGAGAGCAAGACAAGGTTGTCAACTACTGTCATAAATCACAGTGCATCAGGAAGCACTTCCTCATGCGAATGTGACATTTCATTCTCAACTTCTAATAATAAGATATCAGAGTTTCACTTTAGAAACTGTTTATATGACATCATTTATGTAATTAAGATCTGTGAGCAAGTATATTTGCAAACTCTGGTTAAATCCAGTTCGGTGAAAATAGCTTCTTAAAATTTCTGTATTTCTCTATAAAAAACAAGCCATTGGATTGTCACTGTTAGATGATGATTAAAGCAGTGTTGTGTTATATCCATTTTTAGATCATTATCAATTTAGAAAGAACTTACAGGTAATACATTAATTGTGCACACTCAGTCACTCAGTTGTGTTCAGCTCTGCGACTCCATGGACCGTAGCCACCATGCTCCTCTGTCCATGGAATTTTCCAGGCAGAGTACTCAAGTGAATCACCAGTTCCTACTCCAGGGGATCTGCCTGACCCAGGAACAGAACCCGCATCTCTTGCATTTCCTGCCTTCTCAGGCAGATTCTCTACTGCTGAGCCCCTTGGAAATCCCAAAATATTAATTCATTAAACAGTAAATAAATTAAATAAAAAATTCTTATTCCAGAAATTCTTAGGTACAACTTTCAGAAATAAGTTGAAAAGCACTTAGAGTGTGTTTATTTTTAATGAAAGTGATAGAATGGAATCTATTTAAGTTTTAACTTTATACATTTACTCCTTTGGGTCTATTTCGTAGATTTTACACTATGGTCTGTGGTAACATCTTGTGTAAATGCTGCTCCAGAATTTCTATATGGTAGGGTTTTCCATTGCTGGATGTATTTGAATGCAGAGTGGGACCAGGTGCCTTTTCTTGAAGGTGCTTTGGAATAGCAGGCTCATGGTCTCCAGATAGATTGTAGGTTAACCTGTCAGGTGGCACCACAGGTTCTGTAATCATGCTGCACTGATTTTTGCCTAAGGAAAGCATGTCCATGAAAGATATGTTCACCTGATCTTTAATTAAAAATAACTGACTTTCAGTTCTAATGAGATAGATGAACCTAGAGCCTATTATACAGAGTTAAATAAGTCAGAAAGAGAAAAACAAATATCACATATCAGCACATACATATAGAATCTAGAAAGATAGTAATGACGATCCTACTCGCAGGCAGCAAAGGAGATGCAGACATAAAGAACAGACTTTTGAACACAGTGGTAGAAAGAGAGGGTGGGATTATGTGAGTAATAGCATTGCAACATATACATTACCACATGTAAATCACATAGCCAGTGGGAGTCTGATGTACGACACAGGGAACTCAAAGCTGTTCTCTGTGATGACCTAGAGGGGTGGGGTGGGGAGGGAGATGGGAGAGGGGTTTAAGAGGAGGGGTACCTAAGTAAACATGTTTATGTATGGTAGAAGCCATCACAATATTGTAAAGTAATTATCCTCCACTAATGAGGTGGATGAAACTGGAGCCTATTATACAGAGTGAAGTAAGCCAGAAAGAAAAACACAAATACAGTATACCTACGCATATATATGGAGTGTAGAAAGATGGTAACAATAACCCTGTTTACAAGACAGCAAAAGAGACACTGATGTATAGAACAGTCTTTTGGACTCTGGGAACGGGAGAGGATGGGATGATTTGGGAGAATGGCATTGAAATATGTATATTATCATATTTGTAATGAGTCGCCAGTCCAGGTTCGATGCCTGATACCGGATGCCTGGGGCTGGTGCATTGGGACGACCCAGAGGGATGGTATGGGAAGGGAGGAGGGAGGAGGGTTCAGGATGGGGAACACGTGTATACCTGTGGCAGATTCATTTTGATGTATGGCAAAACCAGCACAATATTGTAAAGTTAAATAAAATAAAAATTTTTTTAAAAAAGTTAAAAAAAAAGTAACTGATTTCAATGATGTCACTTTCTTTAGGGTGACTAGGATGGGTTTGACTGAAGAACTGGCCAAAGTTGTTGATGCCAAAGACTCTCCCAGAATTATAACAAAGGTTAAGTATTCAGAAACAGAGAATGGCATGGGATTCCAGCTTGAGCATTTTCTTATGAAAATCAGTGGATAAACGTTTTTTAATCCATTTCAAAACATCAGATCCGGAGAGTGGATCAAGGTCATCCACAGAAGATGGAGTCAGAGACCAAATCTAAAAGGAGGCTGGAGTGAACTGCAAAGAATGTGTCTAAAATAAAAAATATTATGGAAAATATTCCAGAAAAATCCTAGATGGCTTAGAATTGCCGAGATGATCTAAAACTCTCTTGCTGTTTCATTAAATGAAATTTGAAAATCAAATTAAATAAACCTGGTATTCAGAGAAATTGTTCCCTGTGGTAGAAGAAAAGGAGGAGAGATGAAAAAGAAGCACATATTTACATGCAATGACATTGCATCTAAATGTTACATACATTCCATATGTATCAAATATCAATAGTTAATAATTAAACTTGAAAGCTAAGAAATACAAACTCAAAACTTGGGAAATGCTGTAACCCTTTTTGTACAATGTCAACAGAAATAAGAACAGGGTCTGGAGCACTTTTACCATATGGGAACAGTTGCTGTGCACTTTATCTTCATTTGCTCATGTAGCTTGCCTAGCAGAAGTTGGGGATGATAAAAAAGCAAAGGAGAAGCAATATTTTTAATGACAAGTTGGATTTTCAGCTCTGTGGGAAAGAAATTGCAAGATATTGAAAAGATTATTCAAAAAATAAAAGTTGAAAATCATCTGTTATGGCCCTTCATACCTGACTGTTTGGAAAATCATATTCCTGTTATTCATTTGATATTTATTCAACATCTGTCACAATCCCATTGCCCATAATCATTCAAACCAAACCTGGTTATTCTGATAGTGGATTCTATGTTTCTGAGGTTTAAACAACTATCCAGTGCTGTTTAAAAAGAGTACAAGGAGAAATTAGCATTTGGACAGCCCACCTCATGTTTAACTACTTCTGGACAAATTACTAATTTAGTTTTCTGTGACTTTCAAATCACACTCTGCTAAAGCTGATGTGGAAAGCACGCATACTCAGCTCCCTAACACAGTCACATATGCATGGACAGATGACACATGCAGGTGATAAGGAAGAGAACAGCATAACATTTGGTCAGCAGTATAGATCCCATCACAAGGCTTTCTACATCTCTGGGGAACAGGAACTCACAAGATGCTAGAGGAGAACTGCACAGAGAAAATGAAAACCAAACACAGAAATAACATCTCTGGTTTAACAGAAACATATTGTCAATGACTACAGTGCCTACTGTCAAAAGCAGCGGTTGAGAATCAATCTCCTTTCCGTCCTCCCAACCAGGAGCATCACTGTTAAAGCTTGAGAATAAGGTGTCTGGCTGCCAGCTGTGCTTACTGAGGTGGCTTCATCCTTCATGTGATTTGACCACACGGATGAAAGCGACTCATTTCCATCTTAACACATTTCCTACAGGGTAGGTAATACTCAGCCATTGCCTTGGCAGGCATATCTTCTTCGTGGTGACAGCTACCAGTTGTTGAGAGCATAGCTTGCAGCTAACACACTGATAAAAGCTCCTTGTTATCTCTCTCTCTCTCTCTCTCTCTCTCTTTTTGGCTAAGGGAATAAGATTTCGTAAAACTGAGTAAAGTATTAAAAGGATGCTCTTGATGGGCATAGGTAACTCCTATTGCTTGAGACATTACCTTAATGATTTCCTTATCAGATATCTATAACTGTGGCTCCAAAATCAACGATGGGAAATTTTAACCCACTTTACCAAAGGTAATGTCTGGAGACAATTTTGATTGTTGTGATTAGGAGGGATGTGCTACTGGTGTGTAGAGACCAAGGATGCCACTGCATACCCTACACTGCACATAAAGCTACCCCCAAGAAATAAAGAACTCGTCCAAAACACCAGTGCTATCCAGAAACTCTCATCTATATATTTCATTATATCTGGGAAGTTAGTCCGTACGGAGTCCTCTACTCACATACCAACTATTGAAAACCACTAACAAAGTTTTTATATAAATGCAGCTTGTTCTTAGTACATCGTAACTTCACAAGTTAATGTCACTCAGAGAGTCACTTCTTCAAGCCTTGCTTAACAGATTTAGTTTTGAATGAGCCCACGATAAGAGTGAAGATAAGAACTCTTCTTTAGTAAAAAGTGAAAGTGTTGGCCACTCAGTTGTGTCCAACTCTTTGAGACCCCGTGGATTGTAGCCCGCCTCCTCCTCAGTCCATGAGATTCTCCAGACAAGAATACTGGAGTGGGTTGCCATGCCCTTCTCTGGGGAATTTTCCAGACCCAAGTAACTGAACCATGATCTCCTGCATTGCAGGCAGATTCTTTACCATCTGAGCCACTGAGGAAGCCAGAAAGCCAGTAAATTGCTAGACAGTGTGTGTGGATGTGTTTATTATTATTATCTTTGACACCTTGACTTTCTGACAGTCCATTATTTTGAATTAAGATTTTTCCCTTACTGGAAACTACTCAATAATGCTCTAAAAATTCCAAGACAAGTGATTCTGGATAGTTTGTAGACCATGGCCCCTAAATCTGCATGTCTCTTTTCTTAACATTAGACCCACATCTCCTATGTATATGCATTTGTCTGCTCCCCTGGCAACTTTCAACATGCTTGGGATTGTATATGCTGCTCTTAATTGCATATCCCCTTCACCCTCTACTTTATCCTACTGTCATCTGTAATTTTTCCTTCCCTCATACCAATTCATCTTCAAAATAGTCCTTTGGTCCCAGCTCCCACAATTCTACCTATTTTTGGCTGCTTTAATATTTCATCACAACTAATTCTCCACTTCCAGTCTGGTCCACTTCCCCTAATACTGTGGCCTAATAATCTCTCTCGGAGAAGGCAATGGCAACCCACTCCAGTACTCTTGCCTAGAAAATCCCACGGATGGAGGAGCCTGGTAGGCTCTAGTCCATGGGGTCGCTACGAGTTGGACACGACTGAGCGACTTCACTTTCACTTTTCACTTTCACACAATGGAGAAGGCAATGGCAACCCACTCCAGTGTTCTTGCCTGGAGAATCCCAGGGACGGCGGAGCCTGGTGGGCTTCCGTCTATGGGGTCGCACAGAGTCGGACAGGACTGAAGCCACGCAGCAGCAGCAGCAATAATCTCTCTACAGTTCGAGTATTATAAGTTGATCCCTACTGATAACACCGCCTCCCATACTCGTCAGCGTTCTGATTTACTTGTTTTCAGTTCCTGAGATGCCTTGTGCTCCCTTTTAGCCTCTTTGTTCTTTTTAGTGTTACCTTCTGCTGTTTCATGCCTGCACTCCAGTCCTGGAATGTCTCTCTGCATTCCTTATATTATAGATAATTCTTTACTTGCAAATAACTATAAACTTCCTTCAATGCCTCTAAATTTCCACCTTTGGGGGCATCCATTAATATAAATTCACAAACAGATTCAAATTTTTATTTAATAAAATCAGCAAATGTTATAGAATTCAGTAATACCAAGTGTTGGGAAGAATGTGAAACAAGGTGAAGTATCATATACTGCTTGTGAGAATATATCTATTGAATAACTGGAGAGAGCAATATAGAATTTTCTAGCAATGTAAGCGGAGAAGGCAATGGCACCCCACTCCAGTACTCTTGCTTGGAAAATCCCATGGACAGAGGAGCCTGGTAGGCTGCAGTCCATGGGGTCGCTAAGAGTCGGACACGACTGAGCGGCTTCACTTTCACTTTTCACTTTCATGCATTGGAGAAGGAAATGGCAACCCACTCCAGTGTTCTTGCCCAGAGAATCCCAGGGATGGTGGACTTGCGTCAATGAACCTGGTGGACTTCCGTCAATGCGGTTGCACAGAGTTGGACATGACTGAAGTGACTTAGCAGCAGCAGCAGCAAAGTAAGGATGCAGATGCTAAGCCATAGCAATTCATCCTCTTGACATATATCTCTAAAGATATTCTTACATGTTTGTTCCTGGAGATACATGAAAACTGTTCATAGTATCGTTATGTGCAAAACCTCTGTGGTGTATTTGTACAGTTCAATACACTATAACTCACTTTATCCATTGAATGAAATTTCAAACTCTTAAGTGAATCTTCAGTATTAAAAATTGAACATAAATTAATGCTCAAAAATAAAATACTGAATAAAAGCTCATTTCACAGAATATTAACTACAATGAGTTAAAAGTACACAAAATTTTGCAGTATAACTAATATATTGATATATATATATATATATATCTATTATTTGGGAATTCTCATATATGGAGTGAAATTATAAATGAAAGCAAGTGATTTCTGAATACACAAGCCAGGATATTTATGTTTATGTGGAAAGCATGATAAAATCAAAAAGTACAAGCTGAGAGTTTGAAAGTCTCTGGAATGTTCTACATCTCAAGTTATGTCATATAAATATGAAGTGTTTATCTTATTCTTATTTAAAATTGCACATATAAAATTATATGTGTATTTTATATATGATATAGTTCTTAATAAAATTATAAACAAAAACTTGAAAGCATTTTAATCATGCCAAGAATTAAATAGATCTTTATAAACTATATGATAATTTAAAGAAGTCATGGGTACAGTCTTGGGAAGATCTAGCTGAGATGACAGGAAAAGCTTAAAACTATTGGAAATGATTTTACTTCTAACTTTTTTTTAATAAAAATGATCTTCATAGAGAGGCTAAGAGAAAGTCTGGTGCTATAGAGAAACTAAATTAATAATAGGTGAAGAGGTTTATGAGATATATCTCAGTATATCTAATGAATTCAAGTACCACAATTCATGAAAATCACATATCAAGGAACTGAAAAAAATCTTACCAAGATAAGTCATTATCTTCTTGTTCATGCTTTTATTATACCTCTTACATAAATTGAAGAATCAAATGCAAAATACTGTTCAGTTTGCCCCATGAACCATTCATTGGCCAAGAATAAGAAGCTTACATTGTCACTGTAGGAATTCAAAAAATGTGTGCTGAATGAATAAATTTTTTTGAAAGTGTGGAGTGACCTAAAAAAATAAAAGAAAGCAAGAAAAGTATAACAAAATTGGAATCAAATAAATGTATTTCTGGTATGTTTTAACATTGGAAAATCTGATTTCTGAAGGTAAAATTTAAGAATCTTGAAATTACTTTCTGATAAAACACAAATAAAAATTTAAAGTACATTTCATGTAAACAGTTCAAAAAAATACTATGATCCTCAACAGTCAACAGCTATTGCATAAGGACAGTTTGTACTGAAAGTCAATTTAGCTGGGCTTTCAAAGGGGGAAATAACCCTGCTCAGTCATGTCTGACACTTTGTGGCCTGCTAGGCTGTCACGTGGGCTACAGTCCATGGGATTTCCCAGGCAAGAATACTAGAGTGGCTTGGCAGTTCCTGCTCCAGGTGACCATCTGCACCCAGGGATCACACCTGTGTCTCCTGCATTGGCAGGCGGATTCTTGACTAATACGCCACCTGGAAGCCTGGTAACACTAGAGGCAGGCTGCAATCCTTTATGCCTACTGTTCCTTTATGCATAATTCTTACTTTAAAAATGTGTGTATTTACTTAGTTATATGTTTGCATACATTATCACACTCACTGTTGACAGCTAGCAACTTTAATGACAATAATAATAACTAAAATTTCTTTTTTCCGAATTTTCATGGGTCAGATACAGAGCTAACAGATTGAAAAAACTTCTGGTTTGTAAGCACCTACTGTTATATACCTATTTTACAGATGAATTAATTTGAGGACTTCCCAAGTGGCTCTAGTGGTAAAGAACCCACCTGCCAATAGCATATATAAGAGATTTGGATTCAATCCCTGGATCCAAAAGGTCTTCTGGAGGAGGGCACACCAACAATCCACTTGAGTATTCTTGCCTGGAGAATCCCGTGTACAGAGGAGCCTGGCAGGCTACAGGCCATAGGATTTTAAAGAGTTGGACATGACTAAGGCGATTTAGCACACACTCACTGTTATAATTCCTACTTTACAGATGAGTAAATTTAGTGACACTAATTGTCTTGCTCACAAATACACAGCTAAGAAGTGTCCTAATCTGAATTCAAACCCAGGCAGCTAGCAGTGGAGTGCGTGTTCTAAACCAATGCATACACATGCATCAGATCTCATATTATTGGAATAATCAGTTCCAACACAAGAAATGCAAAGTAATAGAAATAAATGAAAATATCCACAAATCAACTTGAACGTCTCAGTCCCTCACTGAAGAATGAGGGCAGCTAAATTTTCACTAAAATCTTTTATTTGTTATATGCTCAAAAAGAGGAGATGTGTTGGTATAGCTCTGAAAAGAGGCAAACATCATCCTTGGCTGAATTAATCTGAAAAAAGAATTGTTTCCCAAAATAAAAAGCTAACTTGTCATGATATTCTATACACATCTGAAATATCATGTTCAGTTGTGGATGATACATTTTTAGAATTTAATACCTGGCTAGAAAGAATAGGATATAAACATGTCTAAAAAGCATATCACAGAAGGTATAGCTCTAATAATTCAGACAACTTTGTGAAAAAGTTTTGATGAGATCTAACAATTTTCTCCATATATCACAGGGACACATGGAAAAAGGAGGAATTAGACATTCCTTGCAATTCTTTGTGTGTAACTGTACCCATCATTTTGAAATTACAGTAAATTGAATTTACTCTCATATGTTGAAGAAGAGTCCCTTCAGACCTCTTCAAATTGCATAAACCAGCTAAGGAGATACTCTTTTTTTATGAGTTGAAGTCAAAGTTGGATGAATATCAAGACTAATACAATGGTCATTTCTGCAATGAGTGGGAAGTTGAACTCAATGAACTCTAAAGTGTCTTCAATTTCTCAGAGTAAATCTTATGAGATAGGAAAAGATAATCACTTTTCTTCCTGATTTTATTCTGCACTAGCTAGATACAAATATAATTCAATTTAAAATAATTTACAACCCTTCTAATCCTAAAACCATCTTTCATACAGCATGAGCCACATGGAATATGGGCAGAACAGCCTGTGTTTTTTGTTCTGAAGGATTAAATAATTTTAAAGGAATATATATATATATATATACACATATATATATATATATATATTCCTACATATTCTCTACGAACAAGATAGTATTTATAGCCTGAGTATTATATCTCTAAAAACAGTTTACACAGATTACACATTTACATTTAGCAGTTAGGACTCAGTGGTGAATTACTCATTTGTGTTTGCATTTTACATAATGCATTACTAATTTTACCCATTAGGGAGAAAAGAAACTGCAAAGTGACTGAAGGTCTAGAGGGTATCACACAGAGAAGGAGTCAGAGTCTGGGTTTCATGGACTTTCATTAATCGAGCCATGTCCCTCCTTGTGGGAGATGCTTATCTTTAGGAATTTTCTGTGACAATTCATCATTAAAGCAAAGATGATATGCTTATCTCTTTTAAAGCCCAGATTTCACAATCCTCTCTTTCTGCTCAAGCCTCCTCCTAAAAAATCAACAATGAGTAGATTGGGTGTGGGTGGGGAGATCCATTATGTTAGGAACCCAAAAGACTGACCAGTATAAACTCGAGCATTTATACAAAACAGTTCTGGACTTCTTGGGTATGACTAAAATAGAAATTACACAGCTGACCTATTTACTTCACAATGACATAGAGCAACTCAAATTAATTTTGTTGATTATTTGCTATTCACTGTATGTTGAGCTAGTTCCTGGGGGAGGTGGGGTATAAAGCCAAGGCAATGCCCTGGAAAACCTCACTGATTTGGAAATCAAACAGAAAAACATTGTACAGATGTGGAATATAAACTACTCAAAGTTAGGACCGTCATGTGTCTTCATTAAACGGCACAGTGCCTGGAATGTGGAGAGTCTTGAGTTCTTTGTATAAATTATCTCAAATAATTCTCACTTAACCCTGCCAACAGTAGTATTATCCCCATTGTACACAGAAGGAAAATAAATCTGAGAAAATACAATTGACAAAAGTAGAACCAAAACTCAGGTTAGCTGAATAATCTTTGTAATAAAAAGTGCATTACTAAAAGATAATTCAGATAGTATATATACACAGCACAACTTTGACCCAGTTCTATAATCAGTCAACACTTTAATGGGGAAATTAATGCATAACAAAATAGTTAATACATATGATTAAAAAATGGAGGTGTCAATATAACTTCATTAAAATTTTAAACTCAAATATTTCAGGCATTATTTTGTGGCTCAGTTTTGATTTGCTTTTAGTTTCACATACAGTATGTTACAATTTACTTGTTTCCTCTTTCAAGGTCAATAGTAGTCCCAACTGAAAAATAATTCTGTACGAATCATGAAGATTCCTGATGGAGGGACAGAACATCTTCCCTTGGAAGTTTCCAGGTTTCCCAGGTTTGCTGGAATACAGCTGTTCCTGCTCAATGAGAATCCCCTCTTTCAGTTCATGGTTCTTTGAGAGTTCCCCTAATTGCTGATTTTTTAATTCTTGCAGTATAAATATCTTCTAGAAGAAACTACCCTTCCTGGTTTGATTTACAGCCATCCTATGTCAAGAAAAGGCATGTGTGCACATTTTATTGTGGACCAGAAGTCTTAAGCCTGCCCTGAGCATTCCTGGTTTCTGTCTTCTCTTGAATTTCGTCCTCTTGCTTCATCTTGTCTTGGCATTCCTAGTTTTATTGCCATTTACTATCCCAAACTGACATAATTATTCATGAATTTTCTTCCTTCCCAAGACGTAAAGTGAACTGAGTTGTTCTAATCATAGCTGGCTATTTTCTATAGAAGATAACCTTTTAAGCATTATCATGGCAGATACCAAACAAAAATGAGAATAAATGAGTCTTTTTTGGAAAGTTAGTCCCAAAAGGGAATAGCCCAGGAATTCCCATCAGGGCAATCACAACTGAAATCATGCTTGTTCTGCAGGCAGATGACTTCTGCTGAACCGTCTTGAGATGTTGCAGCACAAGGCAGCAATTGTAAAAAAATCTAACTTTTGATGGGCTTCCGTACTTTACACACAGATCTAAAGATAAAACCATGGATTTTGAAGTAAACGTGATACTTAGTATTCCACAGTGTACATTAAGTTACTTGAACTGCATAGTCAGAGTACATCTCTGCTGTCGAATCATGGCCCATGGTTTAATAAGAGGAATAATATATCTGAACATTGTCTTGCTGACCATTTTAATTAAGAAACAATGAAATTCATAAGCTCCTTTAGCAATGATTCAAAGTGTAATTATAAAAATGCTACTTCAGAAATTGAGGAAGATGTAGTATGGCCCTGAAGACCGTCATCAAGACAAGCCTTATAAAGCCATATAAAGCATGCAGGTGGGAGAAATTAATAGCAAGGGACACTGCAGTACTACTGCATTTGATTCAGCAATGTGTAGAATTTATGTTAGCATAAAAATGATGTATTTAGTTACCGCTTTTGGTAGTGAGACTGGCACTGGGAAAGAATCATACATAGGGTTTGGGCTTGTATTAAGGTCCATAACCCCAGAGGCTTTACAATAGAGGATGTAATTGGTAAACACAGTCATTATACACCATAACTTATAGGACTTTGATATTTACAAAAGATCAAAGTAAACCACAAATAAGTAATCATTAGAACTGTAGAGTTTCAAATCCTTGCTGAATCCTTAAACTCTGAATTAGTAGTATACTGCAATCTGTCATAATATGTTTAGTACTTAATTGTATAATGAGAATATTGAGATCATGGCAAATAGTGTCAAGTGTTATTTTGCAAAGCTTTCAAATACATATATTTTAAAGGCTTGTGTGTCATATAAGTGAATGCAATGTTAAATTTTTAGGGAAAGACACACATTGAGAGATTCATTCTAGATATTAGAATTCAGGAAGCCATTTTCTCACTGAATTCACTGAGTAAGTTATTTTTCAGATGTTGCAAAGCATATTTGTTGTTGATGAAGTTATTTTAAATTTATTATGTATTATTTATTAAAAAAACACATACCCCCATTCAAAACAGAATGTTTCTTATTTCACATTATGTACAATAAATTAAGAAATATATACAGTTTTTGAAAGTTTATTATTTTCATATCAGAGCATTTATCAAAAACTGAAGTAAACATTTAATCATTACACATTTTCTTTATTATTAGGAGAATAATACAACTGCTTCCTCTGTTCTTTGTTTTTGAAAAGTGTGAGTTCCTAATGATGCTATAAGACTCAAAATTAACAAATACAAAAGCCTACTAACTGTGATGAGTTTAATGGTATAACAAAACTCCTCTTTCTCCACCCATACATGTACACACATTTTTAAAATAATGCTTTCAGCCATACATATACATGTATATATCTTATACATATAATGTACATACACATATAAGATATGTGTTTGCCTGAGGTCCTTTGCTGTTTACCTGGAACTACCATTGCTTTGCTTTCTGGCTACGCCCCAATACAAAATAAAAAGTTTAAAGTTAAAAATAATAAAATAATGTTCCCGTTTTGACATTTATTCATCTGCATAACAGCTATGGATTAGTGGTATGTGGCCAGCATTTATAGTAATTGACATTATATTTAATTTTCAGATAATATTAAAATTTCCCATCTCTTGTGCTTAACCTACATAATTATGATATTCCTTACTGCTGCCCCTCAAGACTGTGATGATTAGGTTCACAGTTTCTAGCACCAATCAGGGCTCTGTGTAGGAGTATAGTGCAAAAGACTGGCAATTCCAAAGGCTTCTTCTAGATCTCATTGAGAAATTGGCACTTGCTTTCCCACTCAGCAATCTTTGAAGGAAAAAAATTAATAAAACTCCCAGGCAGCTCTAATGATACTAGCTATCATTCCATTTAGAATATGGGATATAAAACTAAATACAATTAATAATAAATTTTAATCTGCTAACCAGTCGGTAACTAATATTGGAAATGTTACAACTAATTTTGTTTTTGTTGTTCAGTCACCAAGTCATGTCTGACTCTTTGCAGCCCTATGGACGAGAGGGAGCTAGGGACCCTGACCTTCACCATCTCCCGGAATCTGCCCAGATTCATGTACATTGAATCGGTGATGCCATCCAACCATCTCATCCTCTGTCACCCACTTCTACTTCTGCCCTCGATCCTTCCCAGCATCAGGATCTTTCCTAATGAGCCAGCTGTTTACATCATAGACACAGTACTGGAGCTTCAGCTTAGAAACTACTAACAGTGGAGCCACTCACACTCTGAGAATAAAGTACTGAGGAAGCAAGAGAGTCAGTGGGTGAGAGAGGAAGAAAAGGGTCCTTTGAGAGGGTAAAGGAACAGGAGGTGGGAAATGGGTTACTTGTCTATTTCTACAATTTTGAAATGACCAGTCTCCTTCTCTTGAAAATTTCTTGAATAAAGCTGACTATCCTCATAAATGCTTATCCATTATTAGTAAAGTCCTGGATATATCATGCTGGGATGTTTTAATTTGATTGGCATAAAACTGGTCATCTGTGGAGGAATTACCCTACTTTTATGTTTGCTTCAATGCTTCTCTGGTGGCTCAGTGATGAAGAATCCATCTGCCAATGCAGGAGACTTCAGGAGATGCTGGTTCAACTGCTGGGTTGGGAAGATCCCCTGGAGAAGGAAATGGCAGCCCACTCCAGTATTCTTGCCTGGGAAATCCCATGGACAGAGAAAACTGGAGGACTACAGTCCATAGGATTGCCAAAGAGTTGGACACAACTTAGAGAATATACAACATCTATAACAACAAGTATTAGTTGACCATCCCGGTCTTTAAGTGGACATTTACAAATGCAGAGGAGCCTGGCGGGCTACAGTCCTTGGGGTAGCAAAGAGGCAAACATGACTGAGCATGCCCGTGCTAGACATGGTGCTTAAAAATACTGTAACACTCCATGGATGTGCTACACAAGACACTAAATGAGTGCTAGTTTAAGCAAGGGAAGGATGAAGAGAGAAAGGGCAACTGCTCAAGGTCCCAGAGACAAAGGAAGGCATTGCCCATTTTTCCATCTGTCATTTGCTGATTAGCAAAATTATGGCAAGACCACCACAAAGCCTAAAGCATTTAAGCATGTCACTTTACCCAGAGACAAAAAATCTTGGTACATGAAGTGGGAAAAGATTAAATTTAATATCAAGGACAAAGGATCGGGTTCTAGAAGGAATTAGTTCAGTTCAGTCTCTCAGTCCTGTCTGGCTCTCTGCGACTCCACGGACTGCAGCACTCCAGGCCTCCCTGTCCATCACCAACTCCCAGAGCTTGCTCAAACTCACGTCCATCGAGTCATTGATGCCATCCAACCATCTCATCCTCTGTTGTCCCCTTCTCCTACTGCCTTCAGTCTTTCCCAGTACCAGAGTATTTTCCAATGAGTCGGTTCTTCGCATCAGGTGGCCAAAGTATTGGAGTTTCAGCTTCAGCACCAGTCCTTCCAATGGATATTCAGGACTGATTTCCTTTAGGATGGACTGGTTGGATCTCTTTGCAGTCCAAGGGACTCTCAAGAGTCTCCTCCAATAGCACAGTTCAAAAGCATCAATTCTTCAGTGCTCAACTTTCTTTATAGTCCAACTCTCACATCCATGCATGACTTCTGGGAAAAAACCATAGCCTTGACTTGACAGACCTTTGTTGGCAAAGTAATGTCTCTGCTTTTTAATATGCTGTCTAGGTTGGTCATTGCTTTTCTTCCAAGAAGCAAGCATCTTTTGATTTTATTGCTGCAGTCACTATCTGCAGTGATTTTGGAGCCCAATAAAATAAAGTCTGTCAATGTGTCCATTGTTTCCCCATCTATTTGCCATGCAGTAATGGGACCAGATGCCATGATCTTAGTTTTGTGAATGTTGAGTTTTAAGCCAACATTTTTACTCCCCACTTTCACTTTAATCAAGAGGCTCTTCAGTAACCTCTTCACTAGGAGGAACAGAGCCTTGATAACCAGAAGACCAGGTTAAGGGTCAAAATGTAAAAGCTGGTCAAGTTCCCCATCATCACTGTGTCATGTCAGGATGACAGAGGCTGGGTAACTCATACCCAGAACAGGCAAATTCCAGGTAAAGTGAGTGAAGTCAAAGCACCCACAATTAATGACATGCTGCTCATACCTCTTTGAGATCAAAGTCCCAACATCATAGATGTCCTGCTAGACTAACAGACAGCAGATTTTTTTTTTTAATTTCAAAAAGATTTACATGAATGAGAAAGCAAGCACGTGCAGAGAGACAGATACAAATTCTTTAGATTCTTATGTCTATGTATTAAAAGCAGTTGTTTATGTATTTTTGAAAGTGAATTGGTGTCTGGGAGAAACCTAACTGGTCTGAACACTTTAGTTGTTCCTAGTTAAATGATTTGGAGAAGGAAATGGCAACCCACTCCAGTGTTCTTGCCTGGAGAATCCCAGGGACGGGGAAGCCTGGTGGGCTGCCGTCTATGGGGTCGCACAGAGTCGGACACGACTGAAGCGACTTAGCAGCAGCAGCAGCAGTTAAATGATTTAGAAGTGAAGGCTGAAATAACAGCAAAATGTCCCATTTCAAGCTAAAAACAACAAAATAAGTAAAGCAAACTTGTAACTGATACCCAAAAGAAATGAACAAAAGAAAAATATGATCTCAACCATGTGGAATTATTTTGTACTGCATCACAGATACCAGGAAAGATATTAGGATTACCTCCTATTGGGGATTGACTATACTTGCTGCTTTCCATGCATTATTCCTCTACCAGAATGTGTACAGCAGTTCATTTTTGTTTCTTTATTTCACTCATCATACTCATGACTACATTAGCTACCTTAATTTATTTCCCACATGATCAATATTATTTTTAAGGCTATAATGCAGCTGGACAAGGAAAACTTGGCAATATAAACCCAAAAAGAAAATACAAATCTAAGGAGAAATTAAAAGCAAAGGATTTGAGGATTTGGGACAGAACATGTCTACTAGTATAACACTAGAATTTTCTTTCTCAAATTATTTTATGTGAAGTTTTTTGCAATAAATCTCTGGAAATGTTGCAGTGGCTAGGAGAGTGGAGAATGATACAATTGTGTTAATTAAAGCTCTGTGTATGTCTCTGTGGTTTAACTGACAGAAGTGCCACAAAATAATGAAAATTAGCCTAATGAAAAACCTGTCAATAGATTTTCACCATACTCTATGAAATAGGCATTACTATAATCTCACTTTTCCAAATGCATTAATTGAACCTTAATGTGCTTAATTAATCAGATGAGGACAAACAGTATGTCACAGAGTTAAGCTCTGTTGTCAGGGAGAGCAGATTTCCTGTCCATCTTCTTATGTAACCTCGAAATTATTGACCAGGTGTAAAACACAATGAGGACTTCCCTGGAGGCTCAGTTGTAAAGAATCCTGCCAATGCAAAGGAGTAGATTGGATTCCTGGGTCAGGAAGATCTCCTGGAGGAGGAAATGGCAACCAACTCAGTATTCTTGCCTGGAAAATCCCATGATCAGAGGAGCCTGGCGGGCTACAATTGATGGGGCTGCAAAAGAGTTCTACACAGCTCAGTGACTAAAACAAGAGCAAATAAACAACAAATATTAGAGATTCAAGAGTGTTGTTTACAAGGACTGTCACCCTGAGGAAGACATCTACCGTCTCTGGTCCTCTGTAGTAAAATACAGTGGCTGGATTGGATAATTAATTGCTGAGGTTCATGGGAGAGCACAGAGGTTGTCAAATACCTCTATCAGTGTGTCAAATACCAAATACCAGTGTCAAATACCTCTAAGATGTCATAGGTGAATTCCTATTCAAAGCTAAGAAGACAAAGCACATGCAATTTGAGTCTCCCTAATCCAGCCCTCTGCAAAGCTGCATCAAGAAAGTGGGGTAAATAGAGTGGGTTACATTATATCCCACATTGAAAGCAAAGTCGATCACAATGAGTGAGACTTGGAAACCCAAGTTGTTCAAGGTTCGATTGACAGTACAAGCTCAAGAAATACTTCTATCCCCAGTTGCTTGGAAATGCTATTATCAAAATCAGAGCAATTTACAAAAAGTGCTGCTTTATAGAAGAAACATGATTAAACTAGGAATTAATCTGGCTTCAGGTCTGCAAGAAACTGAGACAGGGACCTTGGGCAAATTATCAAAATTTCTGGGTCTCAGTATGCTCATTTTCAAAATAAAGGAGTTGCAGGTAAACCTACCGTTTCTCCCTTTTCTAAAACATGTTCTTATATCAATAGGTGAACATCCATATGGCAGGAGAATATCAGAAAGTGAATCCGTGTGCTGTGCTCAGTCGTGCCCAACTCTTTGCGGTCCCATGGACTGTAGCCCACCGGGCTCCTCTGTCCTAGGAATTTTCCAGGCAAGAATACTGGAGCAGATTGCCATTTCCTACTCCAGGGGATAGTCCCAACCCAGGGACTGAACCCCCATCTCTTTCATCTCCTGCCTTGGCAGGCAGATTCTTTACCACTAGCATCACCTGGGAAGCCCTGAAACTGTGCTGGGTGTCATTAAGAAGAATATCTAATTGCTATTGTTTGAAAGCTTTGCGTATATCCAAAGAATGAAAACATCTGTCTTGTTAATTTAAGCTATTATGCAATATTACAGCTTAAGAACTGGTTCCAAGTGTTAAAACTCATCTTTAATTGTAAAACATAAAATACTTTTAATACAAAATTTAAAAAATTAGCAAACTCTAGGTTTTAGATGCTGTATTGTTTTTTTTTTTTTAATATCACAGATAAATTTGATGGCGTGCCGCAGTCCATGGGGTCGCAAAGAGTAGGACACGACTGAGCGACTGAACTGACCTGAATAAATTTTTGACATACCTGAAATCAATGGATTTATCTAAGAACTCAAAGTGAATCAGAAATACTTACAATTTAAGTTTATAATCCAGTTAGAGTGAAATATCATTGTTCAGGGACGGAGTACTAAAAAGCACTTTATGGAGACAAATTGCCTCATAGGTTCTGGCTGAGATTTTGTTTCTGAGTACATGGTTTCTCAAGGTTTTTCTCCTATTGTCTCAATTTTTAAGGGAGTTTTATATTTAATATTCCTTGAATAGTATCTTGAGCTATTTGGGTAATGGGTGCTATATAAATCTCATAAACAAATGGCAAATGTTAGAAAATATTAAATGGGAGTACATTAAAATGAAGTTTCATTATACTGTGTTTGACTTTGACAGTATTCATAAACCATAGCATGTTTAAATTCATTTTCAGTGTAAAACCAGCTCACCACATGTTTTGGAAATGACTTTAAAAATCCAAACTTCCCTTAGAGTGATCATAATTTTCCTAAATATTTCAGCTTTAAGCTGCAGCTGAAAAAATTTCAGTTGCAATAACCCAAATTATTCTTTAAAGACATAGATTATTTACACTGAATGTGTATAAATCTTCTATCACCAGGGTATTAGAAATGATGTTTTAATTTCCTAAAGTTCATGGGTTCAAGCACAAAATATTAAAAAGCATGATTTATGAAGTTGGAGGGACTAGATAAAAAAGACAAAGAGGCTGTCTGTATAGAAAACGTGTGACTCTACGAGCTGTTTTCAAATTGGTGTCAATTAATTACAGAGACCATCTAAGGTTAGTAACATATGTGATGAGCACCAAAGAACAAAGTCATGATTTTAACTTCCTGAGACTCTAAAAAATTGAAACTTTAATGCAGGTTAACATGTAACCTGTAGTTTGATCAGAGACTTTGTGTGTGTGTGTGTGTGTGTGTGTGTGTGTGTGTATGTGTGTGTGAGAACACACATTTTTGGCGGCAGGCATGGAGAAGGAAATGGCAACCCACTCCACTGTTCTTGCCTGAAGAATCCCAGGGACAGCGGAGCCTGGTGGCCTGCCATCTATGGGGTGGCACAGAGTCAGACATGACTGAAGCGACTTAGCAGCAATAGAAGCACGCTATATTTAACATTCAGAGTTTCCTGGTACAGGTAACATCAGTGTAGCAGGAAAGGAGGGAAATGAATTAGATATGTTTGCTCAAGGGCAAAAACTAACCAAAAATTGTAAAATTAAACACAAATCTATCATACTAAAAAAGAATACCAAGCAAAAGAAATTTTACACTTTCAGCTACATCTTGGCTAAATTAAAGGCAACATTTTTTAAAGTCCTTCTATAAAGGGCTTATAGTTCTGCAGATTAAACTCTCATAATGACTTGAAACTGTCTTACCTTGTTCAAGATAATTTAATTATGTCCTTTTGGGGTTGCAATGTCACAGAAATCAAGTTGCAACATTATTTAGTGTTTCCTACCTTTTTGCTGAATATTTTTTCTCTTAGGGTAAAATCGATAGTAGACTGGGAATGAAAATAAATCTATGAAATTGCTTTAACACTTAAGAAAATTGAAACTTACTTGAAAAATATGAGGATATAAGCATATAAACATGTACACCCATACACATATATCAGAAACTCCCTCTGAAACTATTCGTGTCCCTGTGCTGGGCATCCAGTAAGGTGCTTGGCAGTTAATACAAGTGTTTTTGAACAAATGTATATTGTGGATTATAGTTAAGACTCTACTTGCCCTTGTAGGTCAGAGAAGACTGATCAGTAATTTAAAGGTCTTCTGGAGGCTTTCCTTGTGGTTCAGTGGTAAAGAATCCATCTGTCAGTGCAGATATGGGTTCAATCCCTGGTTCAGGAAGATCCCACATGTAATTAAACTCCATGAGCCACAACTATCTAGCCTGTGCTCTGGAGTCCAGGCTATGGACTACCCACTGCAATGAAGAGTAGTCCCCTCTCGATGCAACTAGAGGGAAATCTTCATAGCAACAAAGACTCAGCACAACCAAAAATAAATCAATTAATTTAAAAAATAAAGATCATCACGACACAAATTAATTTGACATGTGGTTAAAAGGTACACATACAGAGGAGTACATGGAGGATATTGTATAACACGAGCAAAGATAGAGGAGAATAAAAACCATGATATGTGTGAAGGGAAGTGACGCCAAGGCCTTGACTAGAAGAGTGTCTTCAGTTCTTACTTTATGCCTATATAGGGTCATATACGGCTTTCCAGGTGGCTCAGTAGTAAAGAATCCACCTGCCAATACAGGAGACTCAGGTTCAGTTCCTGGGTCAGGAAAATCCCCTGGAGAAAGACATGTCAACCCACTCCAGTATTCTTGCCTGGAAAACCCTATAGACAGAGGAGCCTGGTGGGCTACAGTCCATGGGGTCCCAACGGGTCAGATACGACTGAGCACACGTGCACACAGAGTCATATACGATAAAGAAACATTTTAGTTTGACTTTCTGAAAAGATTAATTAATTATTCTTGTGCAATCAAATGGACTCTTCTTTACACGCATAGGTTAAGTGGCATATAGAAGACACTATATGCCAATTTGGTGTTTGGAATTTCTTTGTAAGATATCAGATCAGATCAGATCAGTCGCTCAGTCGTGTCCGACTCTTTGCGACCCCATGAACCGCAGCACGCCAGGCCTCCCTGTCCATCACCAGCTCCCGGGGGTCACTCAGACTCGCATCCATCGAGTCAGTGATGCCATCCAGCCATCTCATCCTCTGTCATCCCCTTCTCCTCCTGCCCTCAATCCCTCCCAGCATCCGAGTCTTCTCCAATGAGTCAACTCTTCGCATGAGGTGGCCAAAATACTGGAGTTTCAGCTTGAGCATCACTCCTTCCAAAGAAATTCCAGGATTGATCTCCTTCAGAATGGACTGGTTGAATCTTCTTGCAGTCCAAGGGACTCTCAAGAGTCTTCTCCAACACCACAGTTCAAAAGCATCAATTCTTCGGCGCTCAGCCTTCTTCACAGTCCAGCTCTCACATCCATACATGACACAGGAAAGACCATAGCCTTGACTAGGCGAACCTTTGTTGGTAAAGTAATGTCTCTGCTTTTCAATATGCTATCTAGGTTGGTCATAACTTTCCTTCCAAGGAGTAAGCGTCTTTTAATTTCGTGGCTGCAGTCACCATCTGCAGTGATTTTGGAGCCCAGAAAAACAAAGTCTGACACTGTTTCCACTGTTTCCCCATCTATTTCCCATGCAGTGATGGGACCAGATGCCATGATCTTCGTTTTCTGAATGTTGAGCTTTAAGCCAACCTTTTCACTCTCCACTTTCACTTTCATCAAGAGGCTTTTTAGCCCCTCTTCACTTTCTGCCATAAGAGTGGTGTCGTCTGCATATCTGAGGTTATTGATATTTCTCCCGGCAATCTTGATTCCAACTTGTGTTTCTTCCAGTCCAGCATTTCTCATGATGTACTCTGCATATAAGTTAAATAAACATGGTGACAATATGCAGCCTTGACGTACTCCTTTTCCTATTTGGAACCAGTCTGTTGTTCCATGACCAGTTCTAACTGTTGCTTCCTCACCTGCATACAGATTTCTTAAGAGGCAGATCAGGTGGTCTGGTATTCCCATCTCTTTCAGAATTTTCCATAGTTTATTGTGATCCACACAGTCAAAGGCTTTGGCATAGTCAATAAAGCAGAAATAGATGTTTTTCTGGAACTCTCTTGCTTTTTCCATGATCCAGCGGATGTTGGCAATTTGATCTCTGGTTCCTCTGCCTTTTCGAAAACCAGCTTGAATATCAGGAAGTTCACGGTTCACATATTGCTGAAGCCTGGCTTGGAGAATTTTGAGCATTACTTTACTAGCGTGTGAGATGAGTGCAATTGTTCGGTAAGATATATTTTTATCATTATTGTTGCTATACACAACAAAGCAAACCTTTAGGGTTAAGTGTGCCTCTATCTTATCGAATACTTCCAGACCCTTTGTTTATGGTGAACACTGTTGATGGTCTACTCAACGAACTTTCTACTTTCCCATTATTAAACTTTTCCTCATTGTATTCAAGCATACAAAATCCCCCCACTCCCCACATATATATTTAGACAATGTGGGTTAGTTGATCCAGACCTCTGTAGGGGCCAGAATAGCTTGAAGTTCCTGTACTTCCATAAGGTTATGTTATAATGATTTTTTCTTTTTTTGTTCATCAAAAAAGAAACACTTTCATCCCCTGAATGATCAAGTATGTAGTAGAGAAGCCAGAAAGTTCTGCTTTGATTTAAAAGTCACACAGAAGATCAAAGTAACACTAGGTTAAGCCAAAAGTCAGGCTTGAGCCACCTGAACTTCCAATGTATCTATCACTATATTATATTGTACTCGTAAGTTTGTACCTGCTTCTCTGTTACCTACAGCAGAAACCATCCTAATTCTAATGCAGAACTTTAAAACAATCCAATTAGAAGACTAAGCACAGATTATGCTTTTGTTCATATGTTATTCTGTGGCAATTTCTCATAAAACATTTATGTGCAGATTTTTTTAACAGTACAGATTGACCTTTTAGTATTCTAAAATCTTTCTATAATATGACATAATTTCTTGTTAGCCTAAGACAAACTCAATTAACTCTGAGCATTTCTGTTACTTCAGATAAACCCAACGGCATGTCCTTAGAGGAAGCTAATTGGCTTCCCAGTACAATGCATATTATACTAATTATAATATATCTTCTGAACATGACAGAATACATGGGCCTTAAATTAACTTCAGTTGAATTTAGGGAGACTGGGGTGATACCTCCATATTTATATTCTTTTTTTAAAACAGGCTTACTTCTCCTCAACTCTAGCTATTTATCCAGTCAAATGAAAATGCATTTCTATAATCAAAGTGTCAAGAAGAAACTACGGTATCTGTAGCGTGTAAGAGGGTCACAGAATCAAATTTGATTTAAGCATATTTCAAGCCGTGAGAAAAATAAATTGCTAGTTGGCTTTACTTTTGAAAAATACCTTTTCATACGTTTATTGAAACATTTGAAGGACTTTTATGGACTTTTAGCTTTATAATAAATAAGCTGCACATTTTGCTTGCATACACTGAAAATCACTTAAAGTGAAAGCAGAACGGAGTATATATATGATGTCATTTGAAAACACAGGGCCCGATTCTCCTATTTGTAGTTGCTTGAGGGTTGCCTTTGTGCTACAAGAATGATTTCATTTACTTACTCTATGTGTTCTTTCCCACGTCCACAAATGTCCCGTATCAGCTCTCTGCTTTAAAGAAGCAAAGTCATATTTGATGGTGTCATAAGAAGACCAACTGTCTTTTGCTGTTATGAATTTCATCATCAAGAACTCTCCTGTGTAGGCCAATAAGATGGACTCCAGCTGGAGATAGAAGGAATCGAAATCAAGCTATTCTTTCCAGATGTGTCAACTTGAGGAAAGACGGCATGACTTGCCAAAACCACAGAGCTACTTATTGTAACATTGATTCTGAGGCTCCAAATATCAGACTAGTTCAATCTATCACTGTTGCCCTAAACATCCAAATATATGAGAGGCAAAAGCACTGATCTTAAAATCATTATGATTATCTTCAGTTCAGTTCAGTTTAGTTCAGTCGCTCAGTCGTGTCCGACTCTTTGTGACCCCATGAATCACAGCACGCCAGGCCCCCCCTGTAGTGTATATAATATAATCTTGGCTCAGTGGGTAAAGAACTGGCCTGTGATGCAGGAAACACAGGAGACATGGTTCAATCTTTCTGTTGGGAGGAGGAAATGGCAATCCATTCCAATATTCTTGCCTGAAAAATCCAACAGAGGAACCCTGTGGGCTGTAGTCTTTGGAGTCCCAAAGAGTCAGACACAACTGGGAGACAAAGTACTCATAATATAGTCTTAATTATAATAGACATAGATGCTATTTCCATAATCTGCTTCAATCTTTATCAATTACTGTGTGCTCAGTCTCTAAGTTATGTTCAACTCTTTGCGACACCATGGACTGTATCCCACCAGGCTCCTCCTTATATGGGATTCTCCAGGTAAGAATACTGGAATGGGTGGCAATTTCCTTCTTGAGTGGGTCTTCGGGTCTCAGGGATCAAACCCACATCTCCTGCATTGGCAAGCAGACTCTTTACCACTGAGCCACCAGGGAAGCCCCTTATCAATTAGTACTTGATATTAATATTGTGCCAACTTTAGAAATAATGAAACTGAATTAGAAATTAACATCAAATGTAACATATGAGAAATATGTACAAGATCTTACATTTGGACTCTAAAATTATTAAACTCAGGACTAAACTTAAACTTGTTCAGTAGGTAACTTTCTCCATAAGTTTGGAAGAACAAATGATGACCTCCAATTCAACACATACAATCCCAGGTGACGCTAGAGCTAAAAAACTTGCATGCCAATGCAGGACATGTGCAAGACAATGGATTACTTCCCTAGTTTGGGAAGATTCCCCTGGAAGAAGCATGGCAATCCACTCCAGTTTTCTTGCCTGGACATTCGTATGGACAGAAGAGCATGGTGGACTCGATTCCATGGGGTCACACAGAGTTGCATATGACTGAAGCAACTTAGTATGCAAGCGCCCGTGCATACACACACACACACACACACACACACACACACACACATATACACATAACCATTTTCCCTGCTTAAATATCCATATTCTCAACCATTGTTTTTTGGTTTGTTTTACCCAGATAGTCTCTATTTTATTACTTCTTAGATTTTTTTTTTTTCTTTCTCCTTTCCTTTCATACATTCACTGGCATAGACATTGCAGTTTTGGGGGGTATGATTCAAGCTACATACGTCTCAGTTTCTGAATATGACATCTTTGGAGCTCTCAGGTCAAAAATAAATTGTTAAGTAGAGGATGACTGAAGTGGGCAACCAAAGTTGGGCACCCGCCCCTTTTTTTTGCGCAAAAAAATTTGAAACTTGGACACTGAGACTGAGTTTCTCATTAATTTCTGTTAAGAGGTTGAACTAGAAAGCAATGGAAAGTCACATGATTTCATTTTAAAGTGGAGAATGCTCTTGTTCAGAGAAAGAGAGAGGATAGTTGGAACAGGAGAAGCAGAGTATAGAAGTTCTACATTTAGAGAGATAGACAGAATAGGAATATGGGGTCAGATGACTTTCTGGGGGGCAGCTCAGCTTATTATCCAGTACATACAGCAACCATCATGCTTTCTTTATGTGCACAAAGTCCAAATAGCATTGGAAAACATATATAAAAAAACAAAATCACATGACTAAAATCAAAGATGATTCCTGAGAAAAATGTATTTTTTTATTCTCAAAAATGGTAACATTGCCTTTAGGAATATTACAAAAAAATATACCCACGTGAATGCACAGTTCCAAAGAAGAGCAAGGAGAGATAAGAAAGTCTTCCTCAGTGATCAGTGCAAAGAAATACAGGGAAACAACAGAATGGGAAAGACTAGAGATCTTTTCAAGAAAATTAGAGGTACCAAGGGAACATTTCATGCAATGATGGGCTCAATAAAGGAAAGAAATGGTATGGACCTAACGGAAGCAGCAGATATTAAGAAGAGGTGGCAGTAATACACAGAAGAACCATACCAAAAAGATCTTCACCACCCAGATAATCACGATGGTGTGATCATTCACCTACAACCAGACATCTTGGAATGTGAGGTCAAGTGGGCCTTAGGAAGTATCACAACAAACAAAGTTAGTGGAGGTGATGTAATTCAGTTGAGTTCTTTCAAATCCTAAAAGATGATGCTGTGAAAGTGCTGCACTTAATATGTCAGCAAATTTGGAAAACTCAGCAGTGGCCACAGGACTGGAAAAGGTCAGTTTTCATTCCAATCCCAAAGAAAGCCAATGCCAAAAATGCTCAAACTACCACACAATTGCACTCATCTCACTCACTAACAAAGTAATATTCAAAATTATCCAAGCCAGTCTTCAACAGTATGTGAACTGTGAACGTCCAGGTGTTCAAGCTGGATTTAGAAAAGGCAGAGGGACCAGAGATCAAATTCTGTTGGATCATACAGAACACAATATCTGTTGAATCAAATAAAAAGCAAGGGAATTCCAGAAGAATGTCTACTTCTGCTTTCTTGACTATGCCAAAGCCTTTGAGTGTGTGGATCACAACAAAATTTGGGACATTCTTAAAGAGATGGGAATACCATACCACCTTACCTGCTTACTGAGAAATCTGTATGCAGGTCAGGAAGCAACAGTTAGAACTGGACATGGAACAACAGACTGCTTTCAAATTGGGAAAGGAGTACATCAAAGCTGTATATTGTCACCCTGCTTATTTATCTTCTTTGCAGAGTACATCATGTGAAATGCTGGGCTGGATGAAGAACAAGCTGGAATCAAGATTGCCAGGAGAAATAACAGAAACCTCATATACGCAGAAGACACCACCCTTATGACAAAAGGTGAACTAAAGCAAAAAAGAATTAAAGAGCCTCCTGATGAAAGTGAAAGAGGAGAGTGAAAAAGTTGGCTTAAAGCTCAACATTCAGAAAAATAAAATTATAGCATCTGGTCCCATCATTTCATGGCAAATAGATGGAGAAACAGTGGCAGACTTTATTTTTGGGGCTCCAAAATCATTGCAGATGGTGACTGCAGACATGAAATTAAAAGACGTTTGCCCCTTGGAAGAAAACTATGATCAACATAGGCAGCATATTAAAAAGCAGAGACATTACTTTGCCAGCAAAGGTCCATCTAGTCAAAGCTATGGTTTTTTCAGTAGTCATTTATGGATATGAGAGCTGGACCATAAAGAAAGCAGACTGCTAAAGTGATGCCTTTGAACTGCGGTGTTGGAGCAGACTCTTGAGAGTCTCTTGGACAACAAGGAGATCCAACCAGTGACTCTTAAAGGAAATTAGTCCTCAATATTCATTGGGAGGACTGATACTGAAGCTGAAACTCAACTAATTTGCCCACCTGATGTGAAGAACTGACTCATTTGAAAAGACCCTGATGCTGGGAAAGATTGAAGGTGGGAGGAGAAGGGGATGACAGAGGATGAAATGGTTGGATAGCTTGGTTGGAGAGTAAACTTTGGAAGTGATGGACAGGGTGGCCTGGTGTGCTGCAGTCCGTTGGGTCATAAAGAGTTGGACATGACTGAGTGACTGAACTGAATTGAACTCATCATTCTTGTGTTAGAATGAATGAGTTATATCTAACTCTGTTAGATCAGAGTTTGGTGTATTTGATTTATTTAATTATTAATTAGAGAATGCTCACTGTGAGGAAGCATTATTAAAAAGCATTGACTATACACAAGTGAAAAAAATATGAAAATCCCAGCTGTATTTTATAACATATTTATATTAAAGTCTATGTTGAAATGAAAAGAGTCAGATTAGCCAAAATATCTTGAAAAGGAAGAATAAGCATGGGTCATTCGCATTGCCCAATTTCATAATTTACTCAAAGATCCAATAAATTAGACAAAATAGTATAGTCATAGGACAGACTTACAGATCAAAGGAATAGAACTGAGAGTCCAGAAAAAAAAAATCATGGCAGTTAAGGTTAATTGATTTTTGGACAAAAATGCCATGATATTGCAATGAGAAAAGAATAGTCTTGTCAAGAAATGATGCTGGAGGAAGTGAATATCCATATAGAAATAAAGTTGGACCTTTATATCATATCATTTATAAAAGTTAACTCAACTCAATATGGCTACTACATAAAAAGCCCAAGAAAAAATAAATAAATTGTGCTTCAAAATTATTTGGTGCTTCAAAGCACAAAATCAACAAAGTTAAAAATACAACCCAGAAAATAGGTGAAAATATTAATCTGACAATGGACTTTTATCAAAAATATAAAGAATTTATACTTACACAACACAAGAGCAAATAATTCACTTTAAAATTGGACACTATATTTGAATAGCCATCACTCTAAATAAGATACAGAACTGGTCTATAAGAACAACAACAAAAACTAAGTTCTTTGCTATTAGTCATGTTGTTGTTGCTTAGTTGCTAAGTCCCTTCTGACTCTTTTTAATTCCCATTGATTGGAGCCCACCAGGTTCTTCTGTCCATGGTGATTCTTCAGGCAAGAATACCGGAGTGGGTTACCTTTCTCTAGGGGAACTTCCCAATCCAGGGATCAAACCCTGGTCTCCTGCATTGTGGGAGGATTCCTTACCATCTGAACCACCAGAAAAGCCTTCTATTAGTCATTCAGTTCAGTTCAGCTCAGTCACTCAGTTGTATCCAACTCTTTGTGACCCCATGAATCGCAGCACACCAGGCCTCCATGTCCATCACCAGCTCCCGGAGTTCACTCAGACTCACATCCATCGAGTCAGTGATGCCATCCAGCCATCTCATTCTCTGTCGTCCCCTTCTCCTCCTGCCCTCAATCCCTCCCAGCATCAGAGTCTTTTCCAATGAGTCAACTCTTCACATGAGGTGGCCAAAGTACTGCAGTTTCAGCTTCAGCATCATTCTCTCCAAAGAAATCCCAGGGTTGATCTCCTTCAAAATGGACTGGTTGGATCTCTTGGCAGTCCAAGGGACTCTCAAGAGTCTTCTCTAAGACCACAGTTCAAAAGCATCAATTCTTCGGCACTCAGCTTTCTTCACAGTCCAACTCTCACATCCACACATGACCACTGGAAAAACCATAGCCTTGAGTAGACGGACCTTTGTTGGCAAAGTAATGTCTCTGTTTTTCAATATGCTATCTAGGTTGTTCATAACTTTTTGTCCAAGGAGTAAGTGTCTTTTAATTTCATGGCTGTAATGACCATCTGCAGTGATTTTGGAGCCCAATAAAATAATGTATGACACTGTTTCCACTGTTTGCCCATCTAATTCCCATGAAGTGATGGGACAAGATGCCATGATCTTCTTTTACTGAATGTTGAGCTTTAAGCCAACTTTTTCACTCTCCACGTTCACTTCATCCAAAGGTTTTTGAGTTCCTCTTCACTTTCTGCCATAAGGGTGGCGTCATCTGCATATCTGAGGTTATTGATATTTCTCCCAGCAATCTTGATTCCAGCTTGTGCTTCTTCCAGCCCAGCGTTTCTCATGATGTACTCTGCATAGAAGTTAAATAAGCAGGGTGACAGTATACAGCCTTGACATACTCCTTTTCCTATTTGGAATCCGTCTGGGTTGGTCCATGTCCAGTTCTAACTATTCCTTCCTGACCTGCATATAGGTTTCTCAAGAGGCAGATCAGGTGCTCTGGTATTCGATCTCTTGAAGAATTTTCCACAGTTTATTGTGATCCACATAGTCAAAGGCTTTGACATAGTCAATAAAGCAGATATAGATGTTTTTCTGGAACTCTCTTGCTTTTTCCATGATCCAGCGGATGTTGGAAATTGGATTTCTGGTTCCTCTGCCGTTTCTAAAAGCATCTTGAACATCTGGAAGTTCATGGTTTATGTATTGATAAAGCCTGGCTTGGAGAATTTTGAGCATTACTTTACTAGCATGTGAGATGAGTGCAATTGTGTGGTAATTTGAACATTCTTTGGCATTGCCTTTCTTTGGGATTGGAATGAAAACTGACCTTTTCCAGTCCTGTGGCCACTGCTGAGTTTTCCAAATTTGCTGGCATATTGAGTGTAGCACTTTCACAGCATCATCTTTCAGGATTTGGAATAGCTCAACTGGAATTCCATCACCTCCACTAGCTTTGTTCATAGTGATGCTTTCTAAGGCCCACTTGACTTCACATTCCAGGATGTATGGCTTTAGGTCAGTGATCACACCATCATGATTATCTGGATCATAAAGATCTTTTTTGTACAGTTCTTGTGTGTATTCTTGCCACCTCTTCTTAATATCTTCTGCTTCTGTTAGGTCCATACCATTTCTGTCCTTTATCGAACCCATCTTTGCATGAAATGTTCCCTTGGTATCTCTAATTTTCTTGAAGAGATCTCTAGTCTTTCCCATTTTGTTGTTTTCCTCTCTTTCTTTGTACTGATGGCTGAGGAAGGCTTTTTTATTTCTTCTTGCTATTCTTTGGAACTCTGGATTCAGATGCTTTTATCTTTCCTTTTCTCCTTTGCTTTTCACTTCTCTTCTTTTCACAGATATTTGTAAGGCCTCCTCAGACAGCCATTTTGCACCTTTGCATTTCTTTTCCATGGGGATGGTCTTGATCCCTGTCTCCTGTACAATGTCATGAACCTCCGTCCATAGTTCATCAGGCACTTTGTCTATCAGATCTAGCCCGTTAAATCTATTTCCCACTTCCATTGTATAATCAGGGATTTGATTTAGGTCATACCTGAGTGGTCTAGTGTCTTTCCCTACCTTCTTCAATTTAAGTCTGAATTTGGCAATAAGGAGTTTATGATCTGAGCCACAGTCAGCTCCTAGTCTTGTTTTTGTTGACTGTATAGAACTTCTCCTGATTTCAGTGTTGACCATCTGGTGATGTCCATGTATAGAGTCTTCTCTTGTGTTGTTGGAAGAGGGTGTTTGCTATGACCAGTGCATTTTCTTGGCAAAACTCTATTATTTTTTGCCCTGCTTCATTCTGTATTCCAAGGCCAAACTTGCCTGTTACTTCAGGTGTTTCTTGACTTCCTACTTTTGCATTCCAGTCCCCTATAATGAAAAGGACATCTTTTTTGGCTGTTAGTTCTCAAAGGTCTTGTAGGTCTTCATAGAACTGTTCACCTTCAGCTTCTTCAATATTACTGGTTGGGGCATAGGCTTGGATTCCTGTGACATTGAATGGTTTGCCTTGGAAACGAACAGAGATCATTCTGTCATTTTTGAGATTGCATCCAAGTACTGCATTTCAGATTCTTTTGTTGAGCATAATGGCTACTCCATTTCTTCTAAGGGATTCCTGCCCGCAGTAGTAGATATAATGGTCATCTGAGTTAAATTCATCCATTCTAGTCCATTTTAGTTTGCTGATTCCTAGAATGTCGACATTAACTCTTGCCATCTCCTGTTTGACCACTTCCAATTTGCCTTGATTCATGAACCTGACATTCCAGGTTCCTATGCAATATTGCTGTTTACAGCATTGGACCTTACTTCTATCACCAGTCACATCCACAGCTGGGTATTGTTTTTGCTTACCTCCATTCCTTCATTCTTTCTGGAGTTATTTCTCCACTGATCTCCAGTAGCATATTGGGCACCTACTGACCTGGGTATCCTATCATTTGGACTTTTATACTGTTCATGGGGTTCTCAAGGCAAGAATACTGAAGTGGTTTGCCATTCTCTTCTCCAGTGGACCACATTCTGTCAGACCTCTTCACCATGACCCGCCCATCTTGGGTTGCCCATGGGCATGGCTTAGTTTCACTGAGTTAGACAAGGCTGTGGTCCTAGTGTGATTAGATTGACTAGTTTTCTGTGTGTATGGTTTCAGTGTGTCTGCCCTCTGATGCCCTCTTGCAACACCTACCATCTTACTTGGGTTTCTCTTTACCTTGTACGTGGGTTATGTCTTCACGGCTGCTCCAGCTTAGCGCAGCCGCTGTTCCTTACCTTGGACTAGGGGTATCTCCCCACCGCCTCCCCTCCCAACCTTGAATGTGGAATAGCTCCTCTGGGCCCTCCACCAGCCATGCAGCCAGGGCTCCTTGGATGTGGGGTAGCTCCTCTTGGCCGCAGCCCCTGACCTCGGACGTGGGGTAGCTCCTGTTGGTCGCTGCCGCCCCTGTCCTCGGACGTGGGGCAGCTCCTCTCAGCCACGCTCTGTGGGCCGTCGCAGCCGCCCAGGGAAATGCAAATCAAAATCAATTAATTTCTGTGATGTTAAGTACAATTTTAAAACATTTTTATTGCATTGTATGTATAGCTTATCCTTTTGACAGGAATTGAAATTTCATTATAAAGTATAACCTATACAAATTTTGTATTTCCCCTAGCAGTTAGAATTAGTCGTAAAATTAATATGTATATTAAATTTTTACCTCCCCCATCCCAGCTCTTTTGTATCTGATGTGCCGGGTGTCCAGTAAGCACTGAATAAATGTAGTCTGTGTATGCTATTTCCGCCTCTTGATGGGTTTATTTGTCTTGAAGCCCGTGGAACTCTCTCATTACGATTAATGTATCTTCATAGTATTGTGACCATGTATCTCTGATTTGCAGTCATTGTAACATACCAAAGCTCTCATATGGCCAAGATCATATCTGAAGTATTGTTCTGCCTAACTACCGCTGTGTCATTAGTTTTCACATAGAACAATATTCAATCCCTTGTGCATGTTCCAAAGACACACAGGATGCATCTATGCAACAATTTGTACACTACCCCTGATTTCTCTACCTTCGCTCTCAGGCTGTCTTGTTCAAATCCACATGGTGAGTCCTCTACTTTTTTTTTTTTTCCCCCTGACTATGCTGAATCACTGACTCGATGGATGTGAGTCCGAGTGACCTCCGGAAGTTGGTGATGGACAGGGAGGCCTGGCGTGCTGCGGTTCATGGGGTCGCAAAGAATCGAACACGACTGAGCGACTGATCTGATCTGATCTGATCTGTGCTGGGTCTTAGTTTTAGCATAAGGGATCTAGTTAACCCAAGGCCCCTACACTGGGAGCACAGAGTCTTAGCCACTGGACCACCAGGGACATCCCAGCCCTGTACTTCTGAGTCATCTAATTTGAACACTAGTGGTACTTAATTTTTAAGGCCTTTTTGGCTAAGCCATCTTGGCAACCTAGGAACAACAGTAAGTAGGAAAGTATTTTGGAAACTGTAATACTAATATGTTACAAGTTCCTAAAAATAGAAGCTATGCCTGTGCCGAATGCAGATTCTTTACCTTCTGGAGAGTCATAACTAGGCACTAGCACTTTAAGATACTTTTAATCTACCTGCCTTGGAGGATTGGTTACTTTTTACTTTGTTGCTTTATTTTTTTAGGTTATGACATTTATAAACATTATGGAGGTATGCAAAACTCTCTGTGGTCTGAAATTTCTACCAGGGGATCTTGTTGGGGGTGTTGGAGATGGCACTTCTAGTTATGCCAGGCATCATTCAGCTTTACCCTACCTCTAGCCCAATGCCCACAGTGTGGGGTAGGCTTGAGGATAGATCAGAAAAAATAATGGGAAAGTCCCATTCTACTTGAACCCTGACATGGGAGATCATCCCTCCATTATTCCATTAGATTAGTCCCTAAGACTGTATTCATAAAGCTAAAGTTCATAGAGGTAATTCTGACTTTATGCATGGATGAATACAAGAGTTTAAAATACATAATCATGAGTTGATCTAGCCCTTTGTCAGGTCTTATTTCTGTTTTGGCTTAAAGTAAGATCTTCCATAAGTATGCAAAGAATCCTTATAATCAAAATAACAAGAACAACCTAGTTTTTGAATGAACAAAGGATTAAATTGACATTTATCCAAAGAAATACAAATGGCTAGTAAGTACATGTGGAGAAGGCAATGGCACCCCACTCCAGTACTCTTGCCTGGAAAATCCCATGGACAGAGGAGCCTGGTAGGCTGCAGTCCATGGGGTCGCTAGGAGCCGGACACGACTGAGCGACTTCCCTTTCACTTTTCACTTTCATGCATTGGAGAAGGAAATGGCAACCCACTCTCTTGTCTGGAGAATCCCAGGGACAGGGGAGCCTGGTGGGCTGCCATCTATGGGGTCATACAGAGTCGGACATGACTGAAGTGACTTAGCAGTAGCAGAATGGATAAAATAAATGAGAGAGACAATAACATATATTGTGGAAAATGAGAAATTTGAACACTTATACATTGATGGTAGAATTTTAAAACTGTACAGAAACTTTGGAATAATTTGGCAGTTCCTTAAAATTTTTATACATAGAGCTTCCGTATATCCCAGCAATGTACATTACCAATGAAAATAAAACATGTTCATGCAAAAACATGCACATATGAATGTAAAAGTATTTTTCACAGCAACCTAGATTTGGAAAAGATAAAATATCTATCAAATATAAATAGACAATCAGAATATAATATATCCATATAATATGACAATATTCAGTTTTCCCTGGTGACTCAGATGGTAAAGAATCTACTTCCAATGCAGGTAGACCCAGGTTCAATCCCTGGGTTGGGAAGATCCCCTGGAGAAGGAAATGGCAATTCCCTCCAGTATTTTGCCTAGAGAACTCCATGGACAGAGGAAACTAATGGGACATAGTTCATGGGGTCACAAAGAGTCAGACACGATTGAGCAACTAACGCTTTCTTCACTTTCTTAAATAGACAATCAGAGTATAAAATATCCATATAATAGGATAATATTTGGAAATGAAGAAGGATTGACTTACTGATACATGCTACAACACAGATGAAATTTGAAAAAATGATGCTGGGACTTTCCTGGTGATCCAATGGTTAAGAAATTATGCTGCAAAGGCAGGGGGCATGGGGTTCAACCTCTGGTCAGGGAACTGGGATCCCACATGCTGCATGGCACAGCCAAACAAGTTTTTTAATTTAAAAAATAAAGTTATAAAAGTTAAAACATTATGCTAAATCACAAAAACCAGTCACAGCAGTCCACATATTGTAAAGTTATGAAATGTCTAATAGGCATATCCATGTAAACAGATAGCACATTCTTCTTCTAGGGTCCTGGGGTGGGGGCATAGTTACTATTAATGGACACGGGGTTTCTTTCTGGGTTATAAAGTATTCTGAAATTAGATAATGATGATTGTTGCAGAACTCCATGGATATACTAAAAGAAACACCTGAATTGCACTTTTTAAAGGAGTGGATTTTATGGTTTTATGAATTTTATGAATTATATTTCAATAAGGCTATATAAAAAGTAAAAATAATGAAACACCTAGTAAGTTATAGATCTGGACCATGAACCTACACGAGCTGTGTCAGAACTGTGTAGCTCAACCAATATTTAACCTTCATGTGGAACAGGAGTTTTACATATCACCTCTGCAAGTATTGATCCTTTCAGTGGCTCTATGGGTAGACAGGTAGCAATGACCTTCTTAATATGGAAAATAAGGTGAAACGGCTTTAAGTAAATGACAATAAAGAAGACCAAACTCGAGTGTGTTAGTGACAAAATGAAAACCAAGTCTTTGCTTTCTAAATCTAAAAAAGTTCTCTTCATCTCATTACTCCATGTTGCTGTTAAATAGATTAGCTCTGAATTTATTTTTGCAGTGGCTTTTGTTCATATGTTAAGAATCTTAATTTCTTGAAATTTATTTTAATAAATGATGGATTCTCTTTTGCCTTCTGAAATCTGTGCAAATGCTGAATGTTGAAATAAACTTACAGACATCTGAATAGATGTGCTAAGATTCATCACAAATTTATATTTATCACATTTATATGTTGATGATGATAGCAATATAAACTAAGCCAACTCAATTTCAAATCTTGGTCTTTGAAATGGAAGGTTCCTAACAATTACACTTATTTAGACATGAAGTTAATAAAGAAATCAGTACATTGCATGCACACATAAAATATGTCCCAAGCTAATGTATTAAACCAATGTAGAAGTGTAGCCATGACCAAATTATGTATTTTTCTAAATATTGATTTGCTGGCAGGCCAGTATCTTTTGTATAGGGAATTTTTAGTTCCTATGGAAACCATCCATTATTTTAGCAAACATCCAAAGCACAAACAAATCAATGGACTACACACACCAACCTATATATTATACTTATAATTCAATAAAATAGTTGTGTGCAACTATTTTTTCACACATATGGCAATCTAATTTTGTCAGGCTCTTACAAATATTGTTATTGATTTTTCCCCAAATGGCACTAAATTTGGAGAAACAACATTACAATTTAGGGTTTCTCCCCTTCATTGTACTAAATATGTATATTGGATGTTGCAATGCATAGGGCTCCATCAACTTCTGGTAGGTTAGTTGCTGATATGCAAATACCACCTTCATTAGCTTTTAACCCTAAAGAATGGCTATTTCAGTATCAAAAGAAAGCCAGGAATTTGAATGGGCCAAAAGGAATACCATTTCCTGGTTCATATAAGAGCAACTTGTGAAAAAAAGTAATTACTGCTTTACACCACTTGGTGTTTTTTGAGAGATGATTAATTTCTTTTGGTTTTTACAACAAGAATGGAAGTTCACACTGTTACTTGAAACCAGTTTAGAGACTTCTTAGGGATGACTAGCGTTATATTTAATTGGAAATTCTCATTGTTCATTAGTGGAGATTTTTACTATCATATTTTTATCATAGTTTTAAAGTTTGATTTCATATTCAAGATGAAATTTCATCTAACGTGCATCAGAACTCAGGCAGTCTGGCATCTTCTATGGGAAAGGCCAGCTGCCATGCAGACCCCATGTAGCTCCTCTTCCTGGGAAGAAAGACTCCAGTTTGACATCGTGAGGAATAATTTCTGATGTCTCCCTGCCTAATAAATACAGCAGAACTTAGAGGCCACCTTTCTGTATATCTATTTTAAAGGAGCCAACCTACTATAAAAAATGGCATTAACCTTTCATTTTAAGTCCTCTCTCTCTCTCAGGCTGGGCTGCTGGATTGCTCACTCAGTATAAAACCATGCAGCGTGTTATTGCAGTGTCATCAGTATGAATAATGGGTTCCACGCTCACAGAGATAAACCTCAGAAAGAAGGGTTAACAACTCGGCCATCATTGTTCAGGTGGCATCTGAAGCACTTGAAAGTGACTAGTCTGAAAAGCTATGACAGTACTTTTTAAAATGTCACGGGTTTTGAATGCTCCGAGATGCCAAACATATCACAGGAATGTATTAATAAAATGACCATGGTCCTTAAAGGTAAATGTTGACTTTTCTGTTTTCCTGATACTGAAACTGAAGTGGATGGAGGTGGTTGGTAGTGTGAGGGCCATATAGAAATGGCAGCTCCAGCATTAGCTGCTCTTGGGTGATTGGACCTTAAGCTAGAGGTACAACAGTGAAATTCCAAGGTAAGTTATATTTCTCAGAAATGTCACATCTGCCTGTTACATATGCCTCTGCTATTTCCCTACCATCATTTGTGTCCTCCCAGAAATCTGCTATCATCTTTGCATTTGTGAAGAAGAAACATTTGCCTTTTGAAAAGAAATGTTCTAGGGACGCATCCCCTTTAAACTGAATTAGCCAAACTATTAATATGACCATTTCATGATTCAGCATTGGTGGTTTCATCACATTCACATGAGAGAAACTTGTAATGTTATATATACCATAGATATATAAAGAACACTAGCTCTTACTTGAAACTAATTAAATTTGTTCTTGATTAAGACAGTCTTAAAGTGGTCAGAGAAGTTTATCGACTTAATTTTGGCCTGACTTTCAGTGGCAGTAGAAAGACTCTTTACCTGATATGAATAATTTATTCAACAGAAGAATGAAACAGACTAACTGAAATTTAGCATCCTGTGTTGGATAGTTTCATTTTGCCCCTTCCTAATCAATTTCCAAAGTGATCAAGTTAAAACTGAGATGACATGATGCCCTCTTGTTTATAATCATCCAATGCCAGCTCTCTAGATGCATTTCTTAGGACGGCCAAAACAAAGCACCTCAAGCTAGGAGGCTTAAAACAACAGAAATTTATTCTCACACAGTCATGGAAGCTACAGTTGGAGATAGGTTGTCAGCAGAGCTGTGTTCTCTTTGAGGACAGTAGGAAAGAATCCTGCATTGCTTCTCTCCTGGCTGCTGGGGGTTATTGGTCATCCTTAGCACTCTTTGGCTTATAACTGCATCGTTTCAGTCTTTACATCCACCACCACTCAGCTTTCGTTCCTCTGTCTCCTCTGATAGGAGTCCTTCTTATTCCTTTTATGAAGACACTGGTCATTTCAGGGCCCATTCTAATGCAGAACGAGCACATTTTAACTTGATTACTCTGCAAAGACCCTATTTTCCAAAAAGATCACATTCCCAGGTTCCAGGTAGATATGAATTTGACGGGGGGGGGGGGGGTTGTTTTTCAACCAGTATACTCCTCCATTCTGTTTAGAGCAGTGGTACTTAATTGGTCCAATTTTGTTCCCTAGAGCACCTGTGGCAACATGTGGAGACTTTCCTGGGCTCCACAACTGGCATTAGCTTAGAGGTTAGGGGCCTGGGACTTTGTTAGACATCACAGTGTGAGGTACTTATGCCAATTTATTTTGGTTCTAAACAAAGGTCAATAAATGAATATTATGGGAAACATGATATACAATCATCATTTATTACTGAAATTATTAAAGAAATTAACTTTCTAGAAAATAAGATTTTTCTCTAAAAAAATTACACTTCCACTTGTTATTTGTTAAATAATTGCTGAATAATATTTGCATATTTCTAATTTAATTTTCTGTGTGTTTTATCAAACTGAAGACTACAGACCCCAAAATGGAGTCTCTTATGTTAAAGCCCACATCATCAAAAGGAGACTTCATTACAGTTAGCTCTGTAAATTAGTTTCAAATGAAATTTTAAACCAGTCAGGAATCACCTGATCAGCACTAGTTATCTGCCTAATAGACCTCCACCATCCATTAAAGGAAAGTAAGCTTGCAATAACCAACACCCTTTTTGCCAAGAAAAATTTACTTGTGCCTATCTGCTTCTGTCTATGAACATATTTCATTTTATAGTTTCTCAGAGCTCCTTTCTATCTGTTAGACTGGATGCTGCCCTACTGAGTTGAGTTTCGTTCAAATAAACACTTAAATTTTTTAACATGTCTTAGTTTATCTTCTAGCAAAATCTCAACTCTGATGGTGATTAAGTTAGATGAGCAAAGTATGAACTATTCTTGAAGTAGGTTTACCCAACTGGTAAACATCTCTAATAGCTTCCTTCCAGGAGTATATTCAGATAGTGCACATAATTCCTGAAGAGAATACTATATGGATTGCAGTATGCAACTTACGTGTTAGTTCTTACCCTCCCCCTCTTACTTCACCATTCCTCCTTGCATATACCACAGCCTTTACAGATATTTTTGAATAAAATATGTGAAATAACAAAATGGTATTTAACCTATGAGTCAGACCAGGTCCCTATAAAGATTAAAAACATCATATGCCTAATTTAACTGTTTTATTATTACTCTTTATTATTAATCATATGGTTATTAATTTAGTTTCATCAATTTCCCATATTTTTTAAATGTTTATTTTGTTCTGAAAGCAAATAATTTTTAAATTCATTTCTTTTTATTTCTAGTAGGTCACTGAATATTGCACTATTTATGAAATTAAAATATCCTGGAATTTTGGCTCAATCCTTATTTGGGGTATTCAGGTACAGATTTAAGCAGAATTTGGAAAAGGGCAATAAAAACATGGAAAAAAAAAAAAAAAAACCTGACAGACTTGATTTATGAGTTCAGATTAACATAATTACAGAGTAGATATTTTAGGGATTAAAAAAATAATCCTAAAGGGAAACTATCATGAAAACACATGCAGAACAACTACACCTGTGCCAGACAATGAATTGCATCACAGAGAAAGAGAAACAATGGATATATTTGTATAAAAAGTTTAACACTGAACCACAAAGAAACCTAGAACATTTAGAATAAAAATCAGAAATTATAATCTAAGAATCATGGGATATTGTGCGAGGGAACCAAGAGGGGTCAAAATATCTGTTATTTACAATTGAATGAAAATAAGAAACCATTTTGGTTTTGGTTAAAGGTTAAGACTACTTCATAAATTCTATTTTTTAATTATACACAAAAATATATATTGGAAAGCATTCTGAGCAGAAGTACAGTTATTAAATTCTGAAGAGATAGGATATTTAAATTTCTATTAGCTTTATGTTAGATAAATATCATATCAGAGCACACAGCTGCTGCTTTTAGATAGCAAGAAGAGAGACTATAAGTCAACTTTTCATTTTCTACTCTGGTGGTATTTTGCCAAAGTCTAAAAAAAAAAAAAAAAAAACCGGAAATGACCCATTCAGCAGGTGAATAAAAGGTTTCATTGAAATGATTAAAGCAAGGGCTTGCTCCTCTTGGATAAATGATCTAACAGGAATATACACCTTTTCTAAAAGTGATTTGAAAGAGGTGTAAATCCCATCTTACTCAATTTCTCTTAAGCTATTCAGTAAAATCTTTCCCTTTTTCTTAATCTCAAGTCCTCTTAACTGCTCTTAATTAGGTTGTCTCAAACAAAGTACAAATAAGAAAAAAAAATTGGCATATGATGTACTTACGGTAAGAAGGACCAAATGAATTCCTTAGCTTGATTTATCCTCTTTCTTCCTGTCTTTGAGGCTCAGAAAGCGAGTTCTTTTGCAGTTTGTGTCACCACAGCTACGACCATGACACATGATAATTTATGGTGTGAATTTTTGCTTGTCAGGTTTCCGTGGGCTGTTAACTATGGCAGGAATATGGTTACCCTGAAGACATCTTCTGAGCAATCCTGTGACATTTGAAAAGAAAGGGAGACTGAAATAATCTCTGCTTGAGTTTGTCATGTGAAATTTCCAATTAAAATAGCCTTTGCCTGCTGTATTTTTTCTGTGAAATAGAAAAATATACACTTTTGTGAATTTTTAAAAAATCGAACTGGAGGAATTATTATTTGAAATGTGAAATTAAATACTTGTTCCAGCTAAATGACCAAGATCAGTGAAATCACGGCAATCTATGAGTCTTAAAGCAAACATTTAGTTTGCATGCTGACCTAGTTTCATCACAAATGAAGCAATGGGTTAAAAGACCTCTCCTGTTCCCTGGGTCTTGTGGGAACAGCATATGTAACTAAAAAGTAGAGTTGTTTTATGTCCCTCACATTGCTGAACACTTGTTAGACTTTAGGTGTATATTGTTAATTTCACATCTCCATCTTGTTTATAGTTACTGCACTTAATGTTCTTAAATACAGCTTAGAAATAGACTTCTTTTAGAGTAAATCTTTACATTTCTTAGCAGTTATAAATACACATGGTTTCTATAAATTTCTCTTCTCTCTTCAAGTATTAGAACAGATTAGATGTGCTCACCTTTACACAAGAAATAAGGAACAAGTTTACATTTCTAATAGGATCAGAGAGATAGCATTTGGTAAGCCAAAAAAGATGTTATTTCAAAGTGCACATCCCTAACTGAAAATTAATTGTGACACTGAAAATCTAGTTACCTTTGGTGAAATTTAATGAAGATGTGGACATAGGTAGAATTGCCAAGTATCAGCCTTGATTTTGGCTGAAGGCTAATTTCCTGTTTATAAACTTATGCAAACATTAGATTTCAGTGTATATGAGATTCTTTGAGTTTCAAATTTGGCACAAAAATTTATTCTCTCATTCTCAGGTTTATCTCTCTGCCGGACTATGTTTTAAAGTGATAAAAGGTACAATGATTAGATTACTTCTTAAAGCTTCATAGTGGTCCACACAGCTCGGTTTGCACAATGGTGACTCATAATAGAAACAGAGAAAATGTTAACTTAGGGTGTTTTTTTATTTCTTGAAACAAAGTTCATAAAACCCTGGGCTAAAATATTTTAATTCCTCCTGATTAAGTAAGTTATTTAAGCTTTGCTTGAGTTTCTTAATGCAAATTCATTGTTCAAATAATAATTTATGAAGCGCACATAACTTTATTGAACTTAGTTTATAGGCTCTAACAAAATTAAAATATAGAAGCACAATTAGTTATAATGACTATATACATTGTGATTCTAGTGTATTGATTTTATAAAGGTTATTATAAAATATATTGGTTTGACATATTTAACAGACATGTTTAAATTACATTTCTTAGGATTAATATCATCATCTCTATCAAGATAAACATTCTTCCTAAAGTTTATATCAGATCTGAAGTTTAGGTAGTTAGGTACATAATATAATACGTATATAACATAGCATTATACATATCTATAGGCTTCCCGGATGGCTCAGTGGGTAAAGAATCTGCCTGCAGTGTAGGAGACACAACAGACTCAGGTTCAATCCCTGGGTTGGGAAGATCCCCTGGAGGGAGAAATAGCACACCACTTCAGTATTCTTGCCTAATAAAGCCCAGGGAGAGAAGACTGGCAGGCTACAATCCATGCAGGCTCAAAGAGTTGGCTATTACTGAGCAGAAGCAGAAGATATTAAGAAGAGATGGCAAGAATACACAGAACTATTAATGACCCAGATAATCATGATGCTGTGATCACTTACCCAGAGACAGACATCCTGGAATGTGAAGTCAAGTCGGCCTTAGGAAGCATCACTATGAACAAAGCTAGTGGAGGTGATGGAATTCCAGTTGAGCTATTTCAAATCCTGAAAGATGATGCTGTGAAAGTGTTGCACTCAATACATCAGCAAATTTGGAAAACTCAGCCGTAGCTACAGGATTGGAAAAGGTCAGTTTTCATTCTAATCCCAAAGAAAGGCAATGCCAAAAAATGTTCAAACTACTATACAATTGCACTCATCTCACAAGCTAGCAAAGTAATGTTCAAAGTTCTCCAAGCCAGGCTTCAACAGTATGTGAACTGTGAACTTACAGATGTTCAAGCTGGATTTAGAAAAGGCAAAGGAACCAGAGATCAAATTACCAACATCCCCTGGATCATCAAAAAAGCAAGAGAGTTCCAGAAAAACATCTCCATTTGCTTTGTTGACTATACCAAAATCGTTGACTGTGTGGGTCACAACAAACTGTGGAAAATTCCTAAAGATATGGGAATACCAGACCACTTTACCTGCCTCTTGAGAAATCTGTATGCAGGTCAAGAAGCAACAGTTAGAACTGGACATGGAACTACAGACTGGTTCCAAATCAGGAAAGGAATACATTAAAGCTGTATATTGTCACCCTGTTTTTTTAACTTATATGCAGGGTATGTCATGCAATATGTTGTGCTGGATGGACAAAGCACATGTTGGAATCAAGATTGCTCGGAGAAATGTCAATAACCTCAGATTCACAGATGATACCACCCTTATAGCAGAAGGTGAAGACGAACTAAGGAGCCTCTTGATGAAAGTGAAACAAGAGAGTGAAGAAGTTGGCTTAAAGCTCAACATTCAGAAAGTTAAGATCATGGCATCCAGTCCCATCTCTTCAAGCAAACAGATGAGGAAACAATGGAAACAGTGGCTGACTTTATTTTTCTGGGCTCCAAAGTCACTGCAGGTGGTGAGTGCATCCATTAAATTAAAAGACACTTGATCCTTGGAAGAAAAGCTATGGCGAACCTAGACAGCATATTAAAAAGCAGAGACATTGCCAACAAAGGTCCATCTAGTCAAAGCTATGGTTCTTCCTAGTAGTCATCTATGGATGTGAGAGTTGGACTATAAAGAAAACTAAGCACTGAAGAATTGATGATTTTGTGAACTGTGGTGCTGGAGAAGACTTTTGAGAGTCCCTTGGACAGCAAGGAGGTCCAACCAGTCCATCCTGAAGGAAATCAGTCCTGAATATTCATTGGAAGGACTGATGCTGAAGCTGAAACTCCAGTACTTCAGCCACCTGATGCAAAAAACTGACTCATTTGAAAAGATCCTGATGCTGGGAAACATTGAAGGTGGGAGAAGGGGATAACAGAGGATGAGATGGTTGAATGGCTCACTGATGCGATGGACATTAGTTTGAGCAAGCCCTGGGATTTAGTGGTGGACAGGGAGTGCTGTAGTCCATGGGTCGCAAAGAGTCTGACATGACTGAGTGACTGAACTGAACTGATTCCTGTCATTTAAAACAGGAAGTCAAGCCCTGTGTTCAGCAGCAGCTCCAGGCTTTCCATTAGGAAGGAGAGGAGGCTGGTCACAACTGTTCTCAGGTGAGTAACAGTATCATCTCTTCAAAGTTCTAGACTCTTTTCTGCACCCAGTGTTAAAACTGCAAATGTTCCACTTCCCTGAGGGCCTGAGAATTATGAGTGAAACTTTCATGTCTCGGTTTTAATTTTATCTCAGACTAAGTAGGGGCTTCCATTCATTTATTCAATCAAGAATCCACTGCATGTTAACTGTATCTGCATGCCAGACATTATGTTCCATGTTGGAAATACCAGTTACCTGATTAGCTGGCTGAATGTCCAAAGAACCACCTATGCGCATACATGCACACACATAAACACACACACACACACACACATCAGTTCACAGAACAGATCCCATATCTAGTCTATTTCTACTCTTGCCTTGCTTTCAAAAACTATGGGGAGATTTCGCTGGTGGCTGGGAGGTTAAGAATCCACCTTCTAATGCAGGACCTTTCTTGCTTAGTCACTCCGTCTCAACCAACTCTTTGTGACCCCATGAAATGTAGCCTGTCAGGCTCTCTGTCCATGGGATTTCCCAGGCAAGAATACTGGAGTGGATTGCCATTTCCTCCTGCAGGGAGCTAATGCAGGCAATGTGTGTTCAATTCCTGGTTGGGGAACTAAGATCTCACATGCAGAGGAGCAACTGTGCTATCTTGCCTCAACTACTGAAGCTCTGCGCTCTGGAGACCATGAGTCACAACTAGAGAAGCCCCTGTGTACTGCAACTAGAGAAAGTCCATGTGTCTCAGTGAAGACTCTTGCAGGCAAAAAAAAAAAAAAAAATCAAAAAACATTCTAAAATATTGAATTAGCCAAAACGTTTGTTCGGGTTTTTCCCATAACACCTTATGGAAAGCCAAACAAACATTTTGGCCAACCTAGTATTTGCGAGCCACATGCTAAACTTTTGACATCCCTGCTGTTTCTTCTTCTTTCTTTTGGCAGTTCTCTGAAGTCCTTCTCTGAAGTTTCTCCAGACGGCTTCCATCCCCTGAAGGCTCAGAACATGTTAGGACCTCTTTTCTCTGGCAGACACTGCCTGCACCAAGGCTAGGACATTTAGTACATTGCTCTGAGCACTCTGTTTATCTGTCTGTCTGCCCTCTAGACAGTGAGCGACTTGAGAGCAGGGCTTCCTCTCTGATCACTGACATATCACAAAGGCCTGTCTCGGAGTTTGGCAAAAAATGTATTGGAAAAAAGAAGAGAAATGAAGTGCAACGAAATGAATTGAAATAGACATCCTTGACAAGAGCCCATGGAGTCTCCTTGTCAGCCTCCTATGGAGGAATTCCAGCTTCTTCAGAATGCACATGTTAAGACTAGGGGGTGAGAGGTGTCACTGTCTAAATATTAGCCCGAAACACATTCCAATAGTTTAAATCCCTTTTTAAAAAGGATAGTACTAAAAGCATAGTACTTTGTCAGTAAAGGTATTATATAAATGGCAAAAAAAAAGCAAAACAAAAATACATCACCCGCAGTCACTACTAAACACCCAGTATCTGAGATTTGGGCGGAGGCCACTTCCCAGTGGAGGTTCAAGCTGAGCCTGTGCCAGTCTCCTGAGGCTGTTATTCAGTGATCTAGGTTAAATAGAACAAAGGGGAGGATCTAATGCCTGGAGGCCAAAATGGTGCTCTTTCAACCTGGTATCTATCAAGATAGGAAGAAGATAACACCACTTTACATCATGTACAGTGAGCCTGGAGCAGCAGGAAGCAGGGGTTTGAAAGTGCACAGCTCACATTGCTTCCTTGAGGCTTTCTCAGCCTCAGAAACAATGCATATCTCTCTGAGGATTAGCTGGCTGAAGAGCAAAAGAATAACACATGCGCAAACACCCCACCACCATCACACACACACACACACACACACACACACACACACACACACACACACATACGCACACACAAAGGGAGTAAAGCCAAGAGAGGAAAAGAGATAGAAAGTCCTCTACTAAAACTGAAAACAAATTTAAACTTCTTACCTTGACAAGGTAACACTAGCTGAATTCATTTCAATTTGATGTGCAAAAAATAGCAAATAGGAGTGAAAATGCTAATTTAAAGAGAATCTTTTTAAAACAGTGAAAAGAAAGAAAATGAAGTCGCTCGGTCATGTCTGACTCTTTGTGACCCCACAGACTGTAGCCTACCAAGCTCCTCTGTCCATGGGATTTTCTAAGCAAGAATACTGGAGTAGGGTGCCATTGCCTTCTCCAGGGGACCTTCCGGACCTAGCGATTGAAGCCTGGTCTCGCGCATTGTAAGCAGAGGCTTTACTGTCTGAGCCACCAGGGAAGTCTTAACTATAAATCATCCTTAACATAACCGCCCAGATTCAAAACAATTTGTATTACTGCATGTTATCTATTTCTCCATGCTTACATAATCGTATGTTTAGTATATATTATTTTAAATATCAGAGCAATAATTTTTCATTTTATTTTAGAGATTAAATCCATTTTTATCATGACCATGCGACTTGCTATATGCATCCTAGGGGAACTGCCGCATCCTATTTGAGGCTGTATTAGATAATCGGGGCTTCTCTGATGGCTCAGCTGGTAAAGAACCCTCTTGCAATGCAGGAGACACAGAAGACATGGGTTTGATCCCTGTGTCTGGAAGATCCTCTGGCGGAGGAATTGGCAATCCACTCAAGTATTCTTGCCTGGAAAATCCCATGGACAGAGGAGCCTGGCAGGCTGCAGTCCAAAGAATCACAAGGAGTTGGACACAACTGAGCACGCACGCATACTATATACTAGATAAGCATCCACATACCATATATTTGTTTGCTTAGGATAAAGTCCAGGAGTAGAATTCCTTCCTCACCAGATATGACCATTATTCGGGGCCTTATTTTACACCAGCATGCTGCTTATTCAAAGTTTTGTTTGTGGTTATCATCTCAAGGATGATGAATGTGCATCCCAGGTTTACCAACAAGTAAGGCAATGGCACCCTACTCCAGTACTCTTGCCTGGAAAATCACATGGACAGAGAAGCCTGGTGGGCTGCAGTCCATTGGGTCTCTGAGGGTCGGACACAACTGAGCGACTTCACTTTCACTTTTCACTTTCATGCATTGGAGAAGGAAATGGCAACCCACTCCAGTGTTCTTGCCTGGAGAATCCCGGGAACGCGAGAGCCTGGTGTCCTGCCGTCTATGGAGTCACACAGAGTCAGATATGACTGAAGTGACTTAGCAGCAGCAGTAGCAGGAGTAATGCCTTTTCATTTTTAAATAATACATTTATTTAATACATCTAAAGTGTTTTTTCGGTTGCTTATATTTTATGAGTTTTTAAATTAGGGCTGACTCATTGCTTCGAATACTCTGCCCATGTATTTTTTAGTGAATTGATGTTACAGATTGAGTAAAATCTTTGCACAGAATCAATGTTTGGCCTTTTTAAAGTAGTGGGTTGGTACAAAAGTAATTGTGACCTCAGACCATGAATTTTAAATCATTATAACTAGGCTCAAACACATCTTTATAATCAACATAGTAACCTTTACAATCAAAACATTTTTTTTGCCAATGAAGAATACGTTGGCTCAACAAACTCTTGGAAGGCATTTTTTGCCTCCTGCTGGTTGTGGAAGTGTTTTCCCTGCAAAACGCTGTCTAGATGCTTGAAGAAATAGTAGCTGATTGTCTAGAGGTCAGATGAATATGACAGATGAGGTGAAACTTCACAGGCCAATTCGTTCAACTTTTGAAGCACTGGTTGTGCAACATGTGATTGGGCATCGTTGAGAAAAACCGGGCCCTTTCTGTTGACCAATGCCAGCTGGAGTCACTTCAGTGTTCAAGCTTCTCATTGATTTGCTGAGCATACTTCTCAGATGTAATGATTTTGCCAGGATTCAGAAAGCTGTAGTGGATCAGACCAGCAGGAGACCACCAAACAGTGTCCATGACCTTTTTTTCCATGGAAGTGCTTGGAGCCTCTGCTCAGTCCAACCACTGAGCTGGTTGTTGCTGGTTGTCATAAGGTTCGCCTAGTCAAGGCTATGGTCTTTCCTGTGGTCATGTATGGATGTGAGAGCTGGACTGTGAAGAAGGCTGAGCGCCGAAGAATTGATGCTTTTGAACTGTGGTGTTGGAGTTTAATACCTTGTAATTTAAATGGTTAATTTTTGCTTTTTTAGTCATACTTGAATAAATAAGAAAATCCTAGAAAATAGGCAAAATTAGGCTTAAAATTGAATTTAGAATAAGATTTATAATGATAAATAAGGTTTATAATGATGTAGCTTAGTTACGTACTTGATACAATTCGGTTTCACCCTTACTTTATGATTCTAATACTATGATAAAATTAAATACAATTATAAATTAACTGCAAAGTACACTAAAACTTTAAATAGGAATCTTAGTTTAACATATTTTTTTTTTCTTATACTAAATCAACTCTCATCAACAAAAATTATGCTATGCTGAGTCACTTTAGTCGTGTCCGACTCTGTGTGACCCCATAGACAGCAGCCCACCAGGCTTCTCCATCCCTGGGGTTCTCCAGGCAAGAACACTTGGAGTGGGTTGCCATTTCCTTCTCCAATGCATGAAGGTGAAAAGTGAAAGTGAAGTCGCTCAGTCATGTCCAACTCTTAGCCCCCCCATGGACTACAGCCTACCAGGCTCCTCCATCCGTGGGATTTTCCAGGCAAGAGTACTGGAGTGGGGTGCCATTGCTTTATCCAGTAGTCAGTTTAGCTTATCTTTAATGCCATCTACCAGAATAACTGACTTCTACAGACACGTCCATCTATATAAACTGCTTGAACAGCTTTAATCATAAAGCATGCCTTGGTGAACATGAGTTTCAACTGCACTTCAATTCCATTCAAAGGGAGTCCATTATGTTTTTATGTAGTCTCAGGAAATTCACTTCTATTTGTCTGCAATAATTTAGTCCATTGCCACAAAATTTTGGACAGGTTCAAATTTTGGGACCTGAAGTTTCCACAGTGTAGGAAGCCCATTAAAAAACTTGACATTAAAAAATAAATAAATAAATACAAAATTGAGACTATTAGGAAGAGAAAAGAAGTCACAACCACTTAGACATCTTTAAAATGTGGACAAATATCTTAAATATAAAAATTGAGAAAACAGCATGTTCATCAGTAAGTCCTCGATGATTAACAATATATAAAATGAATTTAAAATCAAAGCACATATAATTAGAATCAAAAGTGTCTAAAGCGCCACTGCCACGTGTAAGAGCTTTTGTCACTGGAACTCCTGCATCTTCAGGTCATTTTGTGGCATTGCTGGAAATTTTGCATTCTATTTTACCTGGAACTACTACTGCTGCTGCTAAGTCACTTCAGTTATGTCCAACTCTGTGCAACCCCACAGATGGCAGGCTACAAGGCTCCACTGTCCCTGGGATTCTCCAGGCAAGAACACTGGAGTGGGTTGCCGTGTCCTTCTCCAATGCATGAAAGTGGAAAGTGAAATTGAAGTCGCTCAGTCATGTCTGACTCAGCGGCCCCATGGACTGCAGCTTACCAGCCTCCTCCATCCATGGGATTTTCCAGGGAAGAGTACTGGAATTGGGGGCCATTGCCTTCTCTGATCTGGAACTATTAGATTTTAACAACTCAAGATGAGGCAGTACTCAAAGATGGGGTCTAACTTGTTGAAATGAGTAAAGTATGTGACTTTACACATAGTTCGAATCTCTACTTTTAGTATTGCAACAGAGAGACCTTAATGAATTTTATAGGATTTCTATAAGAAAGGAAAATGTGTATCTTATGTTGCTAATTTTATATGTTGCACTATGAATTCTGCTGATAGCAGAGATATTACCTTTTATCAAATGCTAAGAACTAAATTTTTAGCATTCAAGTTTATAAACAGAAAGTTTAAAGGCTTTTCCATTGACTAGCTTCTTGGTGCCTTAACTTCTTAGCCTCTTGGCCTTAAACCTTTTTTCTCCTTGACTATAGGCATACCTATATGGAGCTTCAGTTTAAAATGCTTCTCAGATATTGCATTTTTTGCTAATTGAAGGTTTGTGGCAACCCTGCCTTCTTCCATGTTTTTTCCAACAGCATTTGTTTTTTGTGTCTCTGTGGCACATTTTGGTAATTATCACAATATTTCAAAATTTTGATCATTATTATGTTTGTTGTGGTGATCTGTGATCAATGATCTTTGACTTTACTGTGGTAATTGTTTTGGGGCATCACTCTACCATAGTCATATAAGCCTGCAAACTTGAATGATAAACCTGTGTGTTCTGACAGCTCCAGAGGCCAGCCATCTTCCTCCCCCCCATCTCCTCTATTCTCTGGGACACAACAATGCTGAAATTATGCCAGTGAATATCCAGGAAGGAAGAGGCACACATCTTTCAATTTAAATCTAAAGCAAGTAATGATTAAATTAGTGAGGAAGACATATCAAAAGTCAAAATAGACTGAAAGCTGAAACACTCATGTTTGTTAGACAAGGTGTGAGGGCAAAAAAAAAAAAAATGCTTGAAGGAAATCAAATGTTCTAATCTAGTGAACTTGCAAGTGATAAGAAATAAATAGTCAGTCTTCTTGCTCACCTGGAGAATGTTTCAGTGGTCTGGATAGAAGATCAAACCAGGTTCAACATTCCCTTAAGCCAAAGCCTAACCCAGAGCATGGAAATGGCAACCCACTCCAGTATTCTTGCCTGGAAAATCCCATGGATGGAGGAGCCTGGTGGGCTACAGTCCATGGGGTCGCAAAGAGTCGGACACGACTGAGCGACTTCACTCACTCACTTCACTCACTCAACCCGGAGCAAAGGCCTAACTCTCCTAAATCTATGAAGGCTGAGAAAGGTGAGGAAGCTGCAGAAGACAAGTCTGAACCTAGCAGAGGTTGGCTTATGAGGCTTCAGGAGAGAAACTGTCTCAATAACACTCAAGTGTAAGGTGAAGCTCCAAGTGCTTATATAAAAACTGCAGCATTATTCAGAAGACCTAGTTAAGATAATTAATGATGGTGGCTACACTTAACTAATTTTCAAATAGATGAAAGAGACTTCTACTGGAAGAAGACATCATCTCGGAATTTGATAGCTAAAGAGAAGTCAGTGCCTGGCTGCAAAGGACAGGCTGCCTTTCTTGGTAGGGGCTAATGCAACTGGCGACTTCAGATCAGAGCAGATCAGATCAGTCGCTCAGTCGTGTCCAACTCTTTGCGACCCCATGAACTGCAGCACGCCAGGCCTCCCTGTCCATCACCAACTCCCAGAGGTCACTCAGACTCATATTCATCGAGTCAGTGATGCCATCCAGCCATCTCATCCTCTGTCGTCCCCTTCTCCTCCTGCCCTCAATCCCTCCCAGCATCAGAGTCCTCTCCAATGAGTTAACTCTTCGCATGAGGTGGCCAAAATACTGGAGTTTCAGCTTTAGCATCATTCCTTCCAAAGAAATCCCAGGGTTGATCTCCTTCAGAATGGACTGGTTGGATCTCCTTGCAGTCCAAGGGACTCTCAAGAGTCTTCTCCAACACCACAGTTCAAAAGCATCAATTCTTCGGCACTCAGCCTTCTTCACAGTCCAGCTCATTTCCATTCCCCAAATCCTATGGTCCCTAACAATTGTGCAAAATGTACTTTCAAAATCCTGCTGCTCACTGTCAATGCACCTGGTCACTCTAATGGAGATATATTAATGCAAAGAGATGAATGTTGTTTTTCCTGACTTCTAACACAACCTCCATTTGGCAGCCCAAGGACCAAGGGGTCATTTTGACATCCAAGTTTTATTATTTAAGAAATGCATTTGTAAGCCTAGAGCTGCCTTAGATAGTGATTCCTCTGCTAGATCTAGGTAAAGTAAATTGAAAATCTTCTGGAAATGATTCAACATTTTAGATGTCATTAAAGAATTTCATGATTCACAGGAAGAGGTCAAAATATTAATATTAGAAAGAGTGTGGAAGAAATTGATCCAATTCTCATGGATAATTCCAAGGGGTTCAAGATTTGAGTGAAGGAAGTGATTGCAGATATGATATAAATAACAAAAGAACTAGAATTAGAAGTGGAGCTAGACATTGTGACTGAATTGCTACAATCTCAAGATAAAGTTTTAATGGATTAGTAGTTGCACATAGAAGAGGAAAGAAAGTGATTTCTTGAGACGGAATCTACTGGTAAAGATGCTGCAAAGCTGGTCGAAATGACAGCAAAGGGTTTGGAATATTATGTAAACTTAGTTGATAAAGCAACAGTTTGAGAGAAATTACTCCAATTTTGAAAGAAGTTCTACTGTTGGTAAAGTGTGAAAAACAGCATTGCAGGCTTCAGAGAAATTATTCATGAAAGGAAGAGTCAATCCAATTGGCAAATCTCTTTATTGTCTTATTTTAAGAAACTACCATGGTCACCCCAGCCTTCAGGAACCACAGCTCTGATCAGTGAGCAGCCTTCAGCATCAAGGCAACACCCTCCATCAACACAAATGGCTAAAGGCTCATATGATGTTTAGAATTTTTTTTTTTTTTAGCAATACATCATTTTTAAATTGACATGCACTTTTTTAGACACCATGCTGTTGCACATTTAATAGACTACAGTATAATGCAAACATAACTTTGATATGCTCTGCAAAGCCAAGAGATGTTCATGTGATGAGCTTTATTGAGATAGTCACTATATCATAGTGGTTTGGAACTGACTTGACGTGTCTCCAAGGTATTCCTGTCCTAATGTCTTTCTGATGATAAGCAGTGTGGGCAATATTTATATTATGATAAGACTTTCTGTCTGGATGTAGAGAAAGATGACATAATGGGCCAAATCTCACAGCAGGATGCATGGCTATGACTTAATCGTGTGGACGTACCTATAAATATCTGTATGTATATATACTATTTAATGGTTGAATTCAGCCCCCACAAAATTCATATGTGGAAGCCCTAGCTCTCCATGTTTCAGAATGTAACTGTACTTGGGGATAGGGCCTTTAAAGAGATAATTAAGTTTAAAAAGTTCCTCAGTATGGGCCCTAATTCAACCTGGCTTGTGTTCTTATAAGACATCAGGAGGCAGAGAGAGAAACACCAGACACGTGCCCACATGAAAGAAGGATCACTTGTGGATGCAGCAAGAAGGTGGGCAAAGAATGAGGCCACAGAAGATATCAGATCTGCCAACATCTTGAACTTAGATCTAGACATCAAAACTGCGACAAAATATATCTGTTGTTTAAACCATCTAATCTGCCGGCCTAGAAAATTAATAATCTGTGTCTATACCCCCCAAAAATACCATCACCATTCCATTTGCTACCTGACTGAAAGGAAAGAGAGGAAGGAAATGACACTAGGGAGGGACAGTGGTATTCAGTTCAGTTCAGTCGCTCAGTCGTGTCCGACTCTTTGAGACCCCATGAATCACAGCACACCAGGCCTCCCTGTCCATCACCAACTCCCAGGGTTCACTCAAACTCATGTCCATCAAGTCGGTGATGCCATCCAGCCACCTCATCCTCTGTCATCCCCTTTTCCTCCTGGCTCCAATCCCTTCCAGAATGAGTCTTTTCCAATGAGTCAACTCTTCCCATCAGGTGGCCAAAGTACAACTTTAACACCATTCCTTCCAAAGAACACCCAGGGTTGATCTCTAGAATGGACTGGTTGGATCTTTTTGCAATCAAACGGACTGTCAAGAGTATTCTCCAACACCACAGTTCAAAAGCATCAATTCTTCAACGCTCAGCCTTCTTCACAGTCCAACTCTCGCATCCATACATGACCACAGGAAAAACCATAGCCTTGACTAGACGAACCTTTGTTAGCAAAGTAATGTCTCTGCTTTTCAATACGCTATCTAGTTTAGTCATAACTTCCTTTCCAAGGAGTAAGCGTCTTTTAATTTCATGGCTGCCAATCACCATCTGCAGTGATTTTGGAGCCCCAAACAATAAAGTCTGACACTGTTTCCACTGTTTCCCCATCTATTTCCCATGAAGTGATGGGACCAGATGCCATGATCTTCATTTTCTGAATGATGAGCTTTAAGCCAACTTTTTCACTCTCCTCTTTCACTTTCATCAAGAGGCTTTTTAGTTCCTCTTCACTTTTTGCCATAAGGGTAGTGTCGTCTGCAAATCTGAGGTGATTGATATTTCTCCCAGCAATCTTGATTCCAGCCTGTGCTTCTTCAAGCCTAGCATTTCTTATTATATACTCTGCATATAAGTTAAATAAGCAGGGTGACAATATACAGCCTTGATGTACTCCTTTTCCTATTTGGAAACAGTCTGTTGTTCCATGTCCAGTTCTAACTGTTGCTTCCTGATCTGCGTATAAGTTTCTCAAGAGGCAGGTCAGGTGGTCTGGTATTCCCATTTCATGAAGAATTTTCCACAGTTTATTGTGATCCACACAGTCAAAGGCTTTGGCATAGTCAATAAAGCTAAAGTAGATGTTTTTCTGGAACTCTCTTGCTTTTTCCATGATCCAGCGGATGTTGGCAATTTGATCTCTGGTTCCTCTGCCTTTTCTAAAACCAGCTTGAACATCTGGAAGTTCATGGCTCACGTACTGCTGAAACCTGGCTTGGAGAATTTTGAGCATTACTTTACTAGCATGTGAGATGAGTGCAATTGCGTGATAGTTTGAACATTCTTTGGCATTGCCTTTCTTTGGGATTGGAATGAAAACTGACCTTTTCCAGTCCTGTGGCCACTGCTGAGTTTTCCAGATTTGCTGGCATATTGAGTGCAGCACTTTCACAGCATCATCTTTCAGGATTTGGAATAGCTCCACTGGAATTCCATCACCTCCACTAGCTTTGTTCATAGAGATGCTTTCTAAGGCCCACTTGACTTCACATTCTAGATGTCTGGCTCTAAGTGAGTGATCGCACCATCGTGATTGTCTGGGTCATGAAGGTCTTTTTGTACACTTCTTCTGTGTATTCTTGCCACCTCTTCTTAATACCTTATATTAGTAAATGTTGCAAAAATATATGACACTGTATACAGGTTCCCTTGCTACACCAAAGTAGAGGATTCTTATGAAAAATTCCCTAAGCCTAATGGCATAAGTGGAGAAGGCAATGGCACCCCACTCCAGTACTTTTGCCAAGAAAATCCCATGGATGGAGGAGCCTGGTAGGCTGCAGTCCATGGGGTCACTAGAGTCGGACACGACTGAGCGACTTCACTTTCACTTTTCACTTTCATGCATTGGAGAAGGAAATGGCAACCCACTCCAGTGTTCTTGCCTGGAGAATCCTAGGGACGGGAAAGCCTGGTGGGCTGCCGTCTATGGGGTCACACAGAGTCGGACACGACTGAAGTGACCTAGCAGTAGCAGCAATGGCATAAGGCAAAGAAGCAATTATCTTAGGATACATCTTTCTAACACATGCACAAAGTAAGTTGAGATAAAGTTCGCGATGGTTTACAGGCATAGTTCAAAGTTACGGCTGGTGTCTCAATGCTGAGATGCTGAGTGTAGTTCCTGAGAAGGAGTTTAGCTGGGTCACTGTCACTGCTGGGGTGCACGCTGCCTCTACAGGTTCCCTGCAAAACAAACTCTGAACATAATTTTCATTTTTTGACTTTTTTTTCCCCATAAAAGCAAAAATCCTCTTTGAATTTCTTTCAGTTAGTGAAAACAAGTACTACTGTAGTAAATTGGCATGCTTTTGAAAAGCAGGGAATTCCTGTACCCAATTTTAAGAGCATTCGAAGGGTCTTGGAAGTAATCCGTACAATTTAAGGGACATGAAATTTCAGCCTAAAGTGTAACCTTCCTAGTAAATATGCCCTGTGAACATGTGTGTCCTTAGTCTCTTCACTCCTGTCTGAGTCTTTGTAGCCCCACAGACTTCAGACAGCCAGGCACCTCTGTCCATGGGATTCTCCAGGCGAGAATGCTGCAGTGGATTCAGGGGGTCTTCCTGACCCAGAGATCGAACCCGTGTCTCCCGTGTCCTCTGCATGGCAGGAAGATTGTTTACTGTTGAGCCACTGGGCAAGCCCCAAGTATGCCCTGACTCTCTACACAAAGATATTTTTATGATGCCAAATCAAAGTTTCAACTTAGTAAATGACCTAGAGTTATGTTCAATAAAATAATTCAATTTCAAATTTCCACTGAAAGGAATGTGTTTTGTATTTATAACTGATAAAAGAATTTAAAATATTTGCACTGGAGTATATGGATGTGCTTTGTACTCTTAACATTGGATAAAATCCTTGTGGCACTCAAATATGAAAATTGCTATGTATATAGATTAATACCAACATAAAAAACCCACAAACGAAAATCACAACATTGCAAAGTAGCAATGAAACTGAAGTATAGTATTAGGTTATAGGGCTTCCCTGGTGGTTCAGATGGTAAAGAATCTGCCTGCAATGTGGGAGACCTGGGTTCGATCCCTGGGTTGGGATGATCCCCTGAAGAAGGCAGCACCCAAGCCAGTATTCTGGCCTGGAGTATTCCCTGGACAGAGGAGCCTGGCAGTCTATAGTCCATGGGGTCGCCGAGTTAGACACGACTGCGTGACTTTCATCTATATATGCATATATATATATATATATATATATGTCATATTAGATTATAATGTAGTCATCAAGATGATCTAAAATGTCTAAAATGTAATGATTAGGTCATTTAAAAATTATCATTGACATAGCAAACCTAAATTAAAAGCAAACATTTGGTTGGTCTGAAGGTAGTGAGTTATCTCCATTGATTATTCACAATTAGTTACAAATTGAACTCCTCATTCTACTTTACTCTTTCCCCCTTTTCACAACAGCATTTGACTAGTCTTAAAAAAAAAAAAAAAAGCAAACATTTATAGAGGGAAATCTGTGGGCACGAGGCCTATTGGCCACAGCTTGACAAGCATTGCTCTGGATTTTATGCTTTCTTATTTCCTGTGAAAGAAAGAAAGTGAAGTTGCTCTGTAGTGTCTGATTCTTGGCAATCTCACGGACTATAGCCCACCAGGCTCCTCTGTCCATGGGATTCTCCAGGCAAGAATATTGGAGTGGATTGCCATTTCCTTCTCCAGGGGATCTTCCCAACCCAGGGATCAAACCTGGATCTCCCACACTGGAGGCAGATTCTTTACCATCTGAGCTACCAGGGAGGCCTAGCTAATTTTCAATGTTCCTTATTGTTGATAGAATTTTAAAGTTATTTTGTTTATGTACTGTTTAGGACAAGTCTGGACAGTTGAAGGACCATCAGAGCATCTTTATTTAGCTTCCCTTTAAGTTATTAACTCATCAGCTTTTCTGGAGAGAGAGAGCAGGACAACCACAATCTATAAACACTTGTAAATGTGTTCTTTTCAGAATATATATTAATTCTATAATTCTAAGACGAACCAAGTTGGCTTAAAACTATCAGTGTTAAGTAAGATGGGCATACACCAGAGAGGACATCTATCTATATGAGACATAAGTAATGGTGCTCCAAAAAAAAAAAAATGTGCTCATCATTGCCCTTGAGAATTGCACTTGAAAAGACATATAGCCAAACTAATTTCCAGCCATGAGGAGCTATGAGAGTAGAGTGGATACTACAAACATCTATAATTTTGCAGAATAGATAGAAAAATATGCTCAGAACATAGTAAATATAACATGTGTGTCTGTTATATAAAATAAATGAACAGTTCTTGCTGTAGCCTGGTAGCTGTGATTGGTGACTCAATTTTTTTGTGACTACTAGTTACACCAAGATTGCAACAGCATTTTTACTTTCAAAAAAGAAAAAAAGTAACTATGTGAATAAAATCTTAATATTTGGGGTCTGTTTTTTCATGTTTTTCCTTTCAGTGAAATTTTTTTATATTAGGGCATTTTATGTGACAACTCCCAAAAGGTGTTATTAAGGATTTAAGTGAAATAACACATTTCTCTTTGTTAAAAGTAAATAAATAAAATTAATAAATTGATAAAAATAAATAATCCAAAGAACTATAATTTTTAACTTTGAATCTTAAAAACTGTTCCTTTTGTAATCTACGTATTGATATAAATTTGTTTATAAATTCAATCAAGATATATTGCTGCTGCTGCTGCTAAGTCACTTTAGTCGTGTCCGACTCTGTGGGACCCCAGAGACGGCAGCCCACCAGGCTCCTCTGTCCACAGGATTCACTAGGCAAGAATACTGGAGTGGGTTGCCATTTCCTTCTCCCAATATACATTAATGTACATATATTTATTTTTATTATTTAGCTTCAAAGTCATATTTGACTGGTAGCTCTCTTCATCCCCCCTGCTTTTCCTTAAGAATTTTACCAGAAAAAAAAAAAGACAAGAATATTTTAAAAAGCAAAATATAATTCATAACAAAGAGTATTATCCCAGTGGAATAGGGGTGAAGAATAGAGTATGCTAGATTATTTTTAAACTTGCTAGTCTGTTAGAACTATATGACCTGGGAGACTTGAGACACCACAAAATCATTTCTTGGAATATCTTTTTGGGAATATAAATCCATCCTCAATGATGACACCTGCAGAGCTTCCTAGAGCACTTTGTTGAGGATTTTGTAGCATCCTATCAACTCTGAAGGAAACAGCTCTGCAGTCTATAAGTGATGCCTTCTGCGGATACTAGACAGATTAGCTGTGTTTTCTCATCAGTCAACTGTGGATGATGATATTTGCTATGCGTCCTTTACACTGATGCTCTGAGAAGAACATGAATTGAAATCCTCTGATAACAGCAACCTGTGTTTAAATGTTTACACAAGATAGTACCTTTTGCAAAGCTCTTTTTTAAAATTCAAGGACAAGAATTACACATGTGAATTTGTCACACGTATCTTGAGAAAAAGAACAAAGACCTGCTAACAATGCTGATTATTTGAAAATAAAAGTGGTTCTTGTGTTTGTCAGAGTTTATAACCATTCACTAAGGGACAGACTAATCATACCTGTACGTGAACATGCAGCTGTCAAACTTCTACACATTGCTGTTCTGTCAAGGGGCCTCTATCTGATTATGTACTCATGGCCATTTACTTCCCTTCTAAGTGTGCTGGATGCTACAGAGGGGTTCCCTACACCTTAAATTATAAAGCAAAAGACTGTCTCCACGTGACTGTGATTTTAACATGTACACTTCCCTACAGTGGCAATGCTCTTGGCTTCTCAGAAGCAAAATGACAGTGAAGGACAATGAACTAATGCTTGTGTGGGCAATCAAGAATTTCATGGTAGCAATGTGGACTTCCCTGATTTCCTCTTAACCCATGTTTTCAGATTTCCTTCTCTCCCCAAGGTAAATAAGCAAATCAAACACTTCTACAAAGATGAGGTCCATTTAGTTTAATTAGATTTACAAAATTTTTAATTAAATCATTTAATAGTTTCTGTTTGATATAACCTTCTTGAAGGCAAGACTGTAGTTATTCATTTCTTAACCTCGCTTCACACAGGGACAAGCACACAATACATTGTTGTTCGCATTTTCTTTCAATACCTGTGTTATAATAGATCATTACTTGTGCTGCAGTAAGACATCCTGGAATGTGAAGTCAAGTGGGCCTTAGGAAGCATCACTATGTACAAAGTTAGTGGAGGTGATGGAATTCCAGCTGAACTATTTCAAATCCAGAAAGATGATGCTGTAAAAGTGCTACACTCAATATGCCAGCAAATTTGGAAAACTCAGCAGTGGCCACAGGACTGGAAAAGGTCAGTTTCCATTCTAATCCCAAAGAAAGGCAATGTCAAAGAATGCTCAACCTATTGCACAATTGCACTCATCTCACATGTTAGAAAAGTAATGCTCAAAAATCTCCAAGCCAGGCTTAAGCAATATGTGAACTGTGAACTTCCAGATGTTCAAGCTGGTTTTAGAAAAGGCAGAGAAACCAGAGATCAAATTGCCAACATCCACTAGATCATGGAAAAAGCAAGAGAGTTCCAGAGAAACATCTATTTCTGCCTTATTGACTATGTCAAAGCCTTTGACTGTGTGGATCACAATAAACTATGGAAAAATCTGAAAGAGATGGGAATACCAGACCACCTGACCTGCTTCTTGAGAAACCTATATGCAGGTCAGGAGGCAACAGTTAGAACTGAACATGGAACAACAGACTGGTTCCAAAAAGGGAAAGGAGTACGTCAAGGCTATATATTGTCACTATGTGAAAAAGTTGGCTTCAAGTTCAACATTCAGAAAACAAAGATTATGGCATCTGGTCCCATCACTATAAAGGAAACAGGTGAGGAAACAATGGAGACAGTGTCAGACTTTAATTTTTGGGCTCCAAAATCACTGCAGATGGTGACTGCAGCCATGAAATTAAAAGATGCTTACTCCTTGGAAGAAAAGGTATGACCAACCTAGATAGCATATTGAAAAGCAGAGACATTACTTTGCCAACAAAGGTCCGTCTAGTGAAGGATATGGTTTTTCCTGTGGTCATGTCTGGATGCGAGAGTTGGACTGTGAAGAAAGCTGGGTGCCGAAGAATTGATACTTTTGAACTGTGGTGTTGGAGAAGACTCTTGAGAGTCCCTTGGACTGCAAGGAGATCCAACCAGATCATTCTAAAGGAGATCAGCCCTGGGTGTTCTTTGGAAGGAATGATGCTAAAGCTGAAACTCCAGTACTTTGGCCACCGCATGTGAAGAGTTGACTCATTGGAAAAGACTCTGATGCTGGGAGGGATTGAGGGCAGGATGAGAAGGGGATGACCGAGTATAAGATGACTGGATGGCATTACCGACTTGATGGACGTGAGTTTGAGTGAACTTCGGGAGTTGGTGATGGATGGGGAGGCCTGGTGTGCTGCGATTCATGGGTCGCAATCGCAAAGAGTCAGACATGACTGATCAACTGAACTGAACTAAAGGAAGGTGAATGCAACCCGCACTCTAATATTAGAGCTTATGTAGTCTTAATAATGCTTGGAGGGACTGAGAAGCAAAGACCTCATTCAGAATGAGGTTTCATTAAAAGATGGTTTTCAGAGGAATATACGCAGCTGAGATTGTAAGGAAAAGATTTAAAAAGATTAAAAATACAGAAAAAATGTCTTTTATTGAGATGGGAACTTCTTGTAGGGGACAGGTAAACATAAAATGCCAGGCATTCAGTCAAACCTCAGAGAGTGGAATTCACATGGAAGGATAAAGGGTGAGCGGGACAGATCACAATAAACTGCTCATTTTATTAGCAGAGCCAATGTTGGCTAGATATGACCCAGTACCAACAGCTGCTGCTGCTGCTGCTGCGTTGCTTCAGTCGTGTCCGACTCTGTGCGACCCCATAGACGGCAGCCAACCAGGCTTCCCGTTCCTGGGATTCTCCAGGCAAGAACACTGGAGTGGGTTGCCATTTCCTTCTCCAATGCATGAAAGTGAAAAGTGAAAGTGAAGTCGCTCAGTCGTGTCCGACTCCAGCAACCCCATGAACTACAGCCTACCAGGCTCCTCCGTCCATGGGATTTTCTAGGCAAAAGTACTGGAGTGGGGTGCCATTGCCTTCTCCTAACAGCTAGCTCACTGCCATTACCAAATCTAGTATTTGTGACAGGCATGGACTGGGATCAAATAAGATGCCTCCCTAAGCATATCTGAACACCGACAGAATCAAGGAGACTGTGCAAGCCACAGAAAGGCTCAGACACCCTTCTCCTCTCTAACCAGAGGGAGTGCCGCATCTCATAAAACCAGCTGCATTTTTAATTCTCTTTTATTATTTCCATTTACTGTTAAAATACAATGTGCACCCACATGAAGCAAAGTCAGACAGAGAAAGACACCGTATGACTCCACTTACGTGTAGCATACAGAAAGCAAAAACAAAAATAAATGAGCAAATCAGACCAAACAAAATCAGACACACAGATACAGAGAACAGAGCAGAAGTTACCAAGGGGACATGGGTAAGGGATCAGACAGGTAACGGGGATCAACTGGACGGTGACAGACGGAAGTTAGAGTTTAGGTGGTGAGCACACTGTAGTGTGCACCTAAGTTGAAATATAAGGTTGTCTGCATAAGACTTATACAGTGTTACCAACCAGTGTCACCTCTGCTATAAAAAAAGAAAACATGGCACCAGTTTATCTCTATTCTAACATGACTCAATCCAGAGCAAACTCCTGCTTCCCTGAAGTCTTCCCAAGGCTCCTAACACAAGCCCATTCTAACCATCTTACGAAGATGCTCCACTGGTCCCATGGTGTATGGCTTCTTTGTTACAGTGAGTAATACAGCCACTGTATTACCTTGACTGTGGCTGTGTTCCTGGTAGATTTGGCTGGTGAGAATCAATGTACTCAAAATATAGTAATGACAACAGTTGGCTGCAGTTGAAATGATGGAGGAATCTAGGAGGACGTCTAAATCCCCCATGGCCACTGAGTGGTGAAACCATCCCCTGCAATTGGGAGTGAAGACGGTGCAATAGGTTTGAACATATGACTGGGAAAAGAGGAAGAAAAAAATGATTTTTTTAAATTTTTAATTTCATGAGTTATATTCAAAGGGAGATACCCAAAATGTATTTGAAAGTTAGTAAACAAAAATAGTTCAAAGAGATGACGGATCAAACTTCAGCTCCATAATTCTACCCGAAAAGCAAATTTATTTCCATTCATCCGAAGTTCCTTGCTATTAAAGAAAGGGCCTAAGAAAACAAGGATTATTTATTTAAATGATGCAGCCATAGCCACAGTAAAAATAAGGAGAGTGAATAGGACAGATGGCTAGGGAGTTAAAATTTTACAAGATAAATAACTTGTTTTCATTTAAAGCTCAGTGATTTTCAACAGTTTTTAATGATGGCCCCTGCAATTTTACATATAATCTTTCCAGAAGGACATGGAACCTAGAGTCTTAGAATAACAAGAGAAAGATAAATATCATGTTTATCAGAACGGATAGGGAAGAGTATACACAAAAGTAGGAAGCTGCGGAAAAAATATATAAAACTGCACTCTCTTCCTGAAAACATGACAGACGATGTTGAAGACGCTAATTGCTAAGGGATAGAATAGTCCTGCGTCATTCGTGTTTCAGAAATTTTTTATGAAGATTCGACAAACAATTTAAGCAAATTATTTACGTCAGTTCTTGTTTTGATTCTACCAGAGACTGATATCTAAATTTACCCTCCCCAAGAAGTGAGCAGAAGTTAACGAAAGCTTTCTACATAGGGACATTTTCAGGTGGCACTTCAGGCTGACTGTAGCTGATGAGTGTCCTGTTACCCACATTAGGGCATTTTTATAACACCTCTAATTCCCTCATCTCTCCTCTCTACTAGTCATGTGGATAAGATATGTATACAATGGTTTTTAAATTGAGGGGCACACAATCAAGGGGTCTAGACCTGTGGGGGTAACCTGATCTGGGGAAAGGATGTCATTGAGCCTCCAATAATGTGTAAAAATGCCAAAATCTCAGTGCAGGACACCCTCTATTTCATGCTCTTAGAGTCTACAATTTCCACCTGGAGGACTCAGATAGCAAAACTCTAGCTCCACATTCACTGTATTTAATGTCCATTAGCCAGAGGGGCATAAATTGGGTAGATTGTGATGAATGTACATGCACGACTATGTGTAAAGCAGATGACTAAAGAGAACCTATTCTACAGCTCAGATGGGAAGCAAAGGTGAAAATAGGCTCGTCCGCTTTGTTGGAGGAGAATGCCAACAGGCTTCAACTACTGTGCAGCATTTAGGTAAAGGACATAAACAACAATCTAGGGGGGAATAAAATCCCCTTATTTGCTAAAACTAGTTTTCGTTTGTCCTTCTTTGATACAGTTCAAAATAAAATAGCACCTAAGATAGATACTACTAAGCGTGTTCTACACAGTGACAGAAACATGTTCTTTTAATCTCCAAAATGTCATCCACATTGATGACTTAACAGACTTGTTTCATAAGTTTTTTTGACTTCCTGCAGCAAGACTTCCTGTTACATACTAGTGATGCACAGAGACACAGTGAAGCTTTTCTAATCTCTTTGTTATGAGTATGGGTATGAATGTGAACATATCTGGATTTTTGGCTGAGTTTGCTCCAGGTTTTTACTGAGTGAGGTCATTCTGCCTGTTAATTCAAAGCAAGGAAAATCTAGACTATTTCGGTTTTGGGTGTGGAAGGCAAAGAGGAAACAATGTCTTTCAAGCGTTTGTAATGTATCTTAGCAGGCAAGACATTTAAGAAGATTCATAAGCAGTTCTTGGTTGTATGACATAGAACTCAATCACAAAACATATGCTGAAAGCCCAAGATGAACCAGCCAATGTGTCTTACACTATTGGAACCATATGGTACATATACTTCTTCCAATTTAAAAACTATACTACACTCCCATTGTAGCAAGAACAATGATGGAAATTATAATCATTATGACTGGGGTGCCACTGTACCTACAGCACCACTCTGATTGTCCTTTGAGTATCTCTACAGGTTTCTTCTTCCTGAGTACCAGCAGAGACAGAGAAGGGTAAGTTTGTTCCTTATCAATCACATGAATGGGAGATGCTCTGTCACTCTTTAAGAAATGCCAACTCCAAGTTGAAAATTTATGAATTGTTTACTTTCAGCATTCAAAAGTTAATTCTGCATTCTTTTCTATTTCATAATGTCAGATTTTTCTCTTTCTTAATAGTTATTAAACATAATTTTTGTAAAAATGCTCAAGCAGTGTTTAGAGTCTTTAAACAATGGCAGCTGGTTTTATATATCCCAGTGTTTCAATTAAAAGTTTCCTCATTTAATTCTTAAACTTTCATATTTGTGTATGATTAATTTAAAATCACAAAACTGGCAGAGACTTCTCTAGTTGCACAATGGTTAAGATTCTCCCCTTTCAATGCATGAATAATGGGTTCAATCCCTGTTTGATGAATTAATATCCCACATGCTATCATCCCCTCCCCACAAAAAAAAAAAAAAAAAAAATTTCACAAAGCTGATGAGTTGAAGACTGAGACCAGAAATAGTGCCTATTGTTTTTCCATGTTACCACAGGGCTTCCTCTATACGAGAAATGGGATGAGGAAGCAGAGCAGGGTGGTCCAGGATGAGCATCCTTGATGGTACAGGCTATTAATTTGGAATGAAAGGAAAAGGTTTTAAAACTAAAATGGAAGCATGGTTCCTTTGATCTAGTCCATGTTGAAAAGGAGCTCAGATCTTTCTCACTGTGTAAGGAAGATAGTTTTCACAGATCAGCCTCTGAAGCTTATATTAGTTTTTGTATGTGAGTCAATAAAATACCTTAATACTATGTGTAGCATATTTACATAAATTTTCAAGTCAGCGAGAATCTTTTTTTAATTTACTGTTTTGTCCCCAACATTGAAAGCCTGTTGATATACTATATTAATGATTAATGCCTTGATTAATGATAAAAAAGATGGACCATTTATATAAATCAAAATTTGCATCTAGAAAGTTATTATAAATTAAGGTTTCCTTTGGTTTTTAATTATTTGACAGTGTTCATCCGTAACCAATATTTAATTTCCTTTATCAAATCAGCACATGTATGAGAAAGAGTTCAACTGATATTTACTACCTAACCAGAAAGAAATGTCAGAAATGCAAAAAGAATTAAGTGTAAACGGGTAGTAGACAAGAGGGTTTCAGAGCATTGGTTTCATATAGACCTTTCTACTAAATGCAGTGATGACAATGTAAATTGTTTTTCCATATCCTTCTACCCAGATATCTAGGTCAGGAGTTTGAATAAAGTGCTGGCACCGCTCTGGCCTCTTATCTTTTCCTTCTCCCCCCATCACAATTCTCTGTCAGGTATGTATTAAATAATGAACCAGGGAAAGAGGAAATGGCATTCTTAAACTCCCATGCACTGCTAAGTACAACTATAATTCACATGTAAAAGGATGTTTTCTAAATGTTTATATTTTTTGTGTGTGTTTCCTAAGATTTTACCCTCCACTCCTTCATGCAAATTTAATTTTTCTTCTCATTTCCAATCTCTTTCGATGTCATTCATCGTATATTTTAATGTCAGATTAAGTTTTCCCAAACCCTGAATTTTCATGGTGATTCCTTGCCCACAAATTTTCAATGGTTTTCCATGACGTAAAAAAATGTTAAGTTCTACTGTCAAACATCAAAATTCTCCCTGATTTAGCTCAACATTATTCCTGGAATTACAAGAACACTGGGAGGGACCTACTATAGTGTCAATGACCCATATTCATTCTTATCTGTGTTTTGTTACCCCTCATATAACCTACACTCTTTCCATTCAAGCTATCTCAATATTTTAGAACCTGGTTTAAGCCAAATTATTTTCATTATAGTCTTTTGAATCATTTCAGACTATAGCCTTTCTAACCACTCCCAAACACCCGGAATTAGCTCTCTGTTTTGTAAATCCTTATACTCTTGGACTGCAAGGAGATCCAACCAGTCTATTCTGAAGGAGATCAGCCCTGGGATTTCTTTGGAAGGAATGATGCTAAAGCTGAAACTCCAGTACTTTGGCCACCTCATGCAAAGAGTTGACTCATTGGAAAAGACTCTGAAGCTGAGAGGGGTTGGGGGCAGGAGGAGAAGGGGACAACAGAGGATAAGATGGCTGGATGGCATCACTGACTCGATGGATGTGAGTCTGAGTGAACTCTGGGAGTTGGTGATGGACAGGGAGGCCTGGCGTGCTGTGATTCATGGTGTCACGAAGAGTCAGACACGACTGAGCAACTGATCTGATCTGATCTAATACCCTATGTTGATGCTACTAGACCATTCTGCAGCATTTTAACTTTGTGTTAGTACATCTTACCTGTCCAAATAAATTGTTCACTGTTTAAAGGAAAAGAATTTTCTTAACCCTTTAATTCTTCATAGCATTTATTCTCATGATATACAGAGTGTCTTAGTTATTCAGGCAAAATTTGATCTTTGAAACCTGGACTTTACTCTGAACCAGAATTCTTTTTTGTTTGTTTGTCTCTCTCTTTGTACTTTATTATTTTTTTGACCAGGAGAATTAATGAAAGAATGAAATCAGTATTTCTGAAATATTAACTTAATTACAGAATCAACAATAGTGTCAGGATAATAATGGTAAGGATTTAGGATAGAAACAGTGTAGATACCTGAGTGATAAGTATTTGAATCAGGTAAATGTAATGAGAATCTAAAGAAGTAGCAATGTTTGAGGGATATTTTGCTGTAATATAGTTGAAAAAACAAATTCCCTATATGTTACTGTATTCTCGAATACTAAGCTGGTTTTAGAAAAGGCAGAGGAACCAGAGATCAAATTGCCAACATCTGCTGGATCATCAAAAGCAAGGGAGTTCCAGAAAAACATCTATTTCTGCTGTATTGACTATGCCAAAGCCTTTGACTGTGTGGATCACAATAAACTTTGGAAAATTCTGAAAGAGATGGGAATACCAGACCACCTGGCCTGCCTCTTGAGAAACCTATATACAAGTCAGGAGGCAACAGATAGAACTGGACATGGAACAACAAACTGGTTCCAAATAGGAAAAGGAGTACATCAAGCCTGTATACTGTCACCCTGCTTATTTAACTTCTATGAAGAGTACATCATGAGAAATGCTGGGCTGGAAGAAGCACTAGCTGGAATCAAGATTGCCGGGAGAAATATCAATAACCTCAGATATGCAGATGACACCACCCTTATGGCAGACAGTGAAGAGGAACTAAAGAGCCTCTTGATGAAAGTGAAAGTGGAGAGTGAAAAAGTTGCCTTAAAGCTCAACATTCAGAAAACGAAGATCATGGTATCTGGTCCCATCACTTCATGGGAAATAGATGGGGAAATAGTGGAAACAGTGTCAGACTTTATTTTGGGGGGCTCCAAAATCACTGCAGATGGTGATTGCAGCTATGAAATTAAAATATGCTTACTCCTTGGAAGAAAGTTCTGACCAACCTAGATAGCATATTGAGAAGCAGAGACATTACTTTGCCAACAAAGGTCCGTTTAGTCAAGGCTATGGTTTTTCCAGTGGTCATGTATGGATGCAAGAGTTGGACTGTGAAGAAGGCTGAGCACTGAAGAATTGATGCTTTTGAACTGTGGTGTTGGAGAAGACTCTTGAGAGTCCCTTGGACTGCAAGGAAATCCAATCAGTCCATCCTGAAGGAGATCAGCCCTGGGATTTCTTTGGAAGGAATGATGCTAAAGCTGAAACTCCAGTACTTTGGCCACCTCATGTGAAGAGTTGACTCACTGGAGAAGACTCTGATGCTGGGAGGGATTGGGGGCAGGAGGAGAAGGGGATGACGGAGGATGAGATGGCTGGATGGCATCACCGACTCGATGGATGTGAGTTTGAGTGAATTCCGGGAGTTGGTGATGGACAGGGAGGCCTGGCGTGCTGCGATCCGTGGGGTTGTAAAGAGTTGGACACGACTGAGTGACTGAACTGAACTGGGATCATTTTCAAGTTTTTCAATCATATTTAAACTAATTTTGGTAATTTTTATCACTGAACCATTATTGTAACTCTTCAAAATAGCTATAATATGTGCAATTGACAGTGTAATTTTGAAAATAAAATACAATTCATGAAAAGCCCATATAAAGTTTTTGACATAGAAGAAGCATGCCACAGCTATTTGTGAAAGTGTTACCTTAAAGTCATAGATACAGATATCGATAAAGTAACTCTTTAGTACTCGAAGCTTCAAAAATACTTATAAGTAACCATATGATTTTTGATGTATACTTTCTTTTTCCTTCCACTTCCCTGTACCCTGATTTCTCACTTTCATATCACTTATTCTGATCTTTAATAGTAGTGGATAAGTGAATCAGTCACCTTCAATCTGCTCTTTTAGAGCTTGCAAAAGTCTTAATATTGTACAGATAATTGTACAATTGCACAAATAATCAAATTGATGTATTTTCACTGCAAACAAACTGAAATATAAGATAAAGTTTGCATGTGTGCTAAGTCACTACAGTCATGTCTGACTCTGTGACCCTGTGGACTGTAGCCTGCCAGGCTCCTCTGTCCATGGGATTTTTCAAGTAAGAGTGGGTTGCCATTTCCTACTCTAGGGGATCTTCCTGACCCAGGGATTGAACACATGTCTCCTATATCCCCTGTATTGGCAGGTGGATTCTTTACCACTGCGCCACCTGGGAAGTCCTAGATACACAGATAAATAAACACATATAGATAGATAGATATGGAAATGATGAATAGTTTTCGAGATAATGCTCTATCAGATATTTTAATGAAAAACACTTACTTTAAAAAATATTTTCAGTAACAGACTTCCCATGAAGGGAAGATGGGCTGGTCCAATTGAGTAATTGGACCAATCCAATTGGACTGCACACAGTCCAAGTTACTGTGTGCAGGCAATCCTTATATCATTGACAGATCAAATCCATAAATGAAAATGAGCAAAACAGAAAAGCTTTTATACATCCTACTCTACAATTTTAAAGAAATAAAAATTACACATTGAGGGTATTCAGCATCAAGAAGATGAGATGGAAGGAATAGATATTTGCAAGAGCCCTCTTAGTCCATGGATTTGTAAATTCTGGACCTCCTAGAAAGAAATAAAAGTAATTTTAGTTGAAGGGAAGTTTTCCTGGCAATTGTAATCTTCTTTTAATAACCATGAAGCTTGGTTATTACACATGGGCCATAGACAGAAGACACCAGAATTCATAGTCAGACAGCACTCTTACAAACTCAGTTATAATTATTTGAAAGAGTATTCCAAGTTCTTCTACTTTTATCTTTAGAATGTCAACAGTAAAGCTTAGAATATTCAGTTAGGAGGCTTTCTATGTAGTGTAGAAAATCATTACTCATTTTTAAATTTGAGATAATTTTATCAATTTTATAGTGTTGGATAACAGATTATTACAAAAGCTTGGACTTAACATCAGTTTCCTATCTCCAAGTTTCTGTAGGTCTGTAGTCTAGGCAGACAGGATTGGGTGCTCAGCTTAGGGTCTTGTGCAGGCTGCATGATAAGTCACTTCAGTCATGTCCACTTCTTGGCAATTCTATGGACTGTAGCCCGTCAGGCTGCTCTGTCCATGGGATTCTCCAGGCAAGAATACTGGAGTAGGTTGCCATGTCTTCCTCTGGGGATCTTCCTGATCAGACCCGCGTCTCTGAAGTCTCCTGCATTGGCAGGCAGATTTATTACCACTAGGGCCACGAGTAAAGCCCCTAGGGTCTCACAAGGTCTAAATCAAAGTGATAGTAGAGCTGCATTCTACCCTGAAGACGCTAAAGCTAAATCTAGTGATAGTAGAGCTGCATTCTACCCTGAAGACGCTAAAGCTAAATCTGCTTCCAATATTATTGTTTGCTGACAGAATTTTCAGTCTATTTGGTTGTAAGAGTGAGATGTTCATTTCATTCCTGTATTATCTGTAGATCATTCTTGATGTTTAAAGGTCACCTATATTCCTTGGTTAGTGCCCTCAACACCTCATCTTCAAAGCCAGAAATGGTAGGTCAAGGTCTTTTTATTCTTCATATATCTTTAGCTAGCACTTATGCTATTTTCCTGATTTTTTTTCTTCTGATTTATTTTTCTGATTTTAAGGGATCATGTAATCATGTAACTATATCTGGCCAACTAGAATAATCCAAGATATTTTCCTTATATTGAGGTAAGCTAATTAATAATATTTATTTACATCTGCTAAGTGACTTTTATAATATAATATAATATAATTCAATTATAACACTATCTGACACAGGGGAGAATGACCCTGGAGGCCAAAATTCTGCTTATGGTGCTAATGAAGAAGAAGGCTATGATTTGGGAGATGATAGTCAGAAGAGGTAATATTTTAGAGGAATATTTTAGAGGAAGGGAAATGGAGAATGACTTGACAAAAGTTTGGCTGCATTTACTTACCTCGTGCTTCCATTTAAAGAATGAACCATATCAAGAGTAGTTAAAGGGACTTGATAAAGTCAAATCTGTGACTTCCATGCTCTGTGTTAAGAGGTTGGAAAGAGTTTCTGTTTAACACTGTCTCCTCTCTCAACCTGGAGCATGACCAGAAATATTTGACTTAGCTTTCTCAGGAAACTCATATGTCTCCTGTTTTCTAAATGTTGAGTTAAATGGCAGTCGCCCCTCCATGAAGCCTGCTGTGTCAAGATGAGGTGATTCTGAATCAAGGGTTGGACACATGGAGAGCCAGAAACTGGGTCTGGGTGAAAAACACTTTTAAAAATATTTTTTGAGCTCCCAAACACAGGCCCCACAAAGCCCCCCCAAAAGTATACCCTTCTCACACCCCACTACACACCCCCCCCCCCCCCCCAGAAAAAAAAAAACCCCCCCCCCCCACCAAAACACCCATAAACCCCACCAAAAAAAAAAACCCCCCCCACCCCCCCGCCACAAACACAAATATAGCAAAAACACCCCAAAAAAAAAAACTCCACACAAAAGAATACAGTAAAGACACCCCAAACTTAGCAATTAAACAAGATGAAAAGACAGAAGAATTCTCAGCAGGTAAAGGAAAGGATAAAAGCCCACCAAACAAACAAAAGAGGAAGAAAAGCGAAATAAAAAAAGATAGTAAACAAAATGAAAGAATGAATAGGAAAAAGTGAAAAAGAGAGAAGAAAAAAGGACTAGAAGAAAAAAAAGACAAATATAAGAATGAATGAGAATTGGAGGAAAAATAGTAGAGAGGAGAAGTAGTGCGTAGAAGGTGGAGAAAGGAGAGGAGAAAGCGAAGAGAGGATAGAGACTAGGAATAAGGATTAGGAGTCCAGAAGAAGAAGAAAGAAGATGAGAAGAATAGAGGATAGGAAAATCCTAAAATGGGAGGAATTATAAGTGAGAGTAATAGGATAAAAGGAAACACAAGAAATATATAAATTAAAAGATACAAAAGAAAAATATTAAAAGAGAAGGAAAAAAATAAAAAGGGTAAGGATAACAGCTGATCTTCAATAGAAATCTCAAGCCAGGAGGGAATGGAAGACAATTAAAGTGAAAGAAAGAACTACAGCCCAGATTATGTCCCAGCAGGATCATTCAAATATGAAGGAGAAATAGACAAGAAAGTGAGAGAGCCCAGCTCTCCAACAAATATAAAGGACATTTAGACAGGAACACAAAAAGGTTAATTCAAACCCAAAACAACAAAGTAATGGATGGATCAATTATCATTACCTTAAATGTAAATGGGTTGAATGCCCCAACCAAAAGACAGAGACTGGTGAATGGATACAAAAACAAGACCCCTCCATATGAATGAAATAGAACACTTTCTAACACCATACACAAAAATAAACTCAAAATGGATTAAAGAGCTAAATGTAAGACCAGAAACCATAAAACTCCTAGAGGAAAACATAGGCAAAACACTCTCTGACTTACATCACAGCAGGATCCCTGTGACCCACCTCCCAGAATATTGGAAATAAAATCAAAAATAAACAAATGGGACCTAATCAAACTTAAAAAGCTTTTGCACAACAAAGGAAACTATAAGCAAGGTGAAAAGACAGCCTTCAGAATGGGAGAAAATAATAGCAAATGAAGCAACTGACATACAACTAATCTCAAAAATATACAAGCAACTTCTACAGCTCAATTCCAGAAAAATAAATACCCAATCAAAAAATGGGCAAAGAACAATAGACATTCTCCAAAGAAGACATACAGATGGCTAACAAACACATGAAAAGATGCTCAACATCACTCATATCAGAGAAATGCAAATCAAAACCACTATGAGATACCATTTCACGCCAATCAGAATGGCTGCTATCCAAAAGTCCACAAGCAATAAATGCTGGAGAGGGTGGGAGAGAAGGGAACCCTCTTGCACTGTTGGTGGGAATGCAAACTAGTACAGCCACTTTGGAGAACAGTATGGAGATTCCTCAAAAAACTGCAAATTGAACTGCCTTATGATCCAGCAATCCCACTGCTGGGCATATACACTGAGAAAACCAAATTGAAAGAGACACCTGTACCCCAATGTTCATAGCAGCACTGTTTGCAATAGCCAGAACGTGGAAGCAACCTAGATGTCCATCCACAGATGAATGGATAAGCAAGCTGTGATACATATACACAATGGAATATTACTCAGCCATTAAAAAGATTACATTTGAAGCAGTTCTAAGGAGATGGATGGAACTGGAGCCTATTATACAGAGTGAAGTAAGCCAGAAACAAAAATACAAATACAGTATACTAACGCATATATATGGAATTTAGAAAGATGGTAAAAAAAAACCCTATTTACAAAAAAAAAAAAAGAACCTATGGAAAACCCTTTGGACTCTGGGAAGGGGGAGGGTGAGGTGATTGGGGAGAATAAATGAAATATTATAAATTATAAATTTTTTAACTAAACACTATCATGTTACAATTTGTTCATACTAGATGTTTGTAATGTTTCTGATAATCAATAAAAGAGATTCTTGATTAAAAAAAAAAAAAAAAAAAAATATTCTCAATAATAGACTTCCCGTGAAGGGCAGACGGGGTTTGACTTCCTTACGTATCACCCTAATAGTTGTTCCTTGTCCTGAAGTTCCCTTACTGGTCTTCATTTTTCTCAAACAAGCCAAGCTTCTTCTAACTAGAGAGCTTTTGTCTTAATTGTTATTCATTTATATCTTACTGTAACTCTTCTTGAACTGTTTCTTATAATTTAGGTTATACGTTATAAGAATTTAATAATTCTGCCACCATTCAAGAATCTGCAGCCAGCAAGATGTTCAGCTTGACAGAATGAATGGACTTTGATCAGACTATGAGTCACATTGTAGGAAAACTCAGCTACGAATGGCAGCCAAGGCAGGAAGCCGCTGTTGGCTCCATTTTCAGTTTCTTAAGGAACTTCCATACTGTTCTCCATAGTGGCTACGCCAATTCACATTCCCACTAAGAGTTAGGAGAGTTCCCTTTCCTCCAACCTTCTACAGCATTTGTTAGTGCAGCGAACTCTGCCCAATATTCTGTGATAACTTAAATGAGAAAAGAATCTGAAAAAAGAATAGGTATGTGTATACGTATAGCTGAATCATTTTGCTGTACACCTGACACTAATATGACATTGTTAATCAACTGTATCTAATATAAAATGAAAACATTTGAACAAAGAAGCCCCTTGTGAAAAAGAGGAATGATAGGAATCCAGAGGATTTCTAAATTGCTCATCTTGACACAGGGACGCATTATACTTTCTCCTTACCCAGTATGAGTCCTCTTGGGAAAAGAAACAAGAAAAGTAGTTAACTGAACAATAAATTTGAGCCTTCTGATTACCACTGTGTTAGACTTGGAGAAAAGCTCAATGTGTGGTAAACAACACCTGGAATTTTTTTAGTAGGAAAGAAAAGTAATCTGAGGTGGGCAACATTTAACTATTCCATCCACAGGTTGATGGCACATTTCAGACAAATGAGTGCTGTAATACAGACATTTAGTAGTTAAACTTTACTAGCAAAGCAGTTACAAAACAGTTTGTGAATTTCATTTTGTAAACTTTATGAAGTTTCACTACAGAGGTGCTCCCCTTAGAACCAAAATCAAAGAGAAAGCTGCAAAATTCAGAGGTGGGATGCACAAATAGTGATTAATTAATGAGGCCTATCCTCAAGGACATATTCAGAACTTTCTAGATATTAACACCATATTTATGCAGGAGTATGGAATCTGCATAAGGAATTTGTCAACCCCACTTTGTCAGTACCTCTATTAATGAGATTCCACCCTAAATATTAGTCATTCTAGTTGAAAGGACACCAATTTTACCAATGAAATGCAATTCCTCAGTGTGATGACGGAAAACTCATATTGGCTCCCCCTGGAGTATATGCTTTTTACTATAAAAAAGCTCAAGACACATATGTATTCTAAAACTATGCAACTTGACACTTTTAAGTAAATGAATATTATAACACATAGTCTCTTAATGTGAATTAATTTTAGCATGAATAAAATCAGATGGTAATGGAAGACGTCTGTGAGGTTACATTAAAGCTAAAACCTAAAGTATAAGAAGCAGTTCAGGGGGATTTATAGTAAGATATAAATGAATAAAATAAGACAAAGTCTTTCTAGTTAGAAGAAGCTTGGCTTATGTGAGAAAAATGAAGACAAGTAAGGGAACTTCAGAACAAGGAACAATTATTAGGGTGGTACACAAGGAGGTCAAAGAAGAATGCAAGGCAGGTTAGATCCCGTACAACCTAGCAGCCCCAGAATAGTACTTGCATACTGCAGTAAATGAAATGCAAGCACGTTGGAGATTCTGAGACAGACACAACATAATACAATTTATATTTATAAAGGGTCATTCTGTTTCCTAGGGACTGTTGAGAAATAATATTCTAAAGGAAAAGACAAATTAGAGTCTGGAGCTGTACTCCTTAAAAGTTGATGATGTTTTGCACAGTTACAGAGAATGTAGGGAGTAGCAATTCAATTTTAAATAGAATATAAAGTTAGCATGACTTGCTTATGATAGGATTAGCAATCCAGGCTTGAATACTTGCATCTCTTTAAAATCTATGTGTTGAAACCTAAACCCCAGTACGATTGTGTTTGGAGGAGGGACATTTGGGAGATGATTAGATAATAAGGCTGGAGCCCTTTTGTATGGAATGAGTGCCATTATAAGAGATCTCTTGCCCATTATGCCATTGCATATCTTAGACATGCTAGAAGATGGTCATTTATGAAGGAGGAAGCATAGATAACAATCTACTGTTGCAGAGTTGTAGATGCAATGATGCTATTTCTTTATTATTCTTATGATAAAACTTTTAAAGGACGCTCTGTGACACTAATTTAAAGAATAGGTCAGTTACAAATCAGATATACGTGCTTACGTTTTCTTCTCTTCTTTTCCTGATTCTTGTGGTTTCTATAGAAATTGTGTCTATAATTATACATACTCACACAAACATGTTTTCTCTATACAAATGAATTTCATTGATAACCTGATGACAGAAGTTTCACAATGTGTCTATACCCTTATGTTGATTTATAAGGATATAACAATATAGCTCTATGTATCGAATAAATATATTCTGTACATCTGGAACCACACATAGCTACACACACGCTCCCATGCACGCACATACCATGTATATGGTATTTATCAATAGTAGCTCTTAAAACAAGGGTAAACATGTGTACTAAAAACAAAATATATACATTTTATATATAGAAAATAGCAAAGCAAAGCAAAGCAAAGTCGCTCAGTCGTGTCTGACTCTTAACGACCCCATGGACTGCAGCCTACCAGGCTCCTCCATCCATGGGATTTTCCAGGCAAGAGTACTGGGGTGGCGTGCCATTGCCTTCCCCCGAAAGATACATGCTATTTTGCAATTATAAGTTCATGTCATTAAAGAAAATAGGTATTTTCTAATTGTGGAAAAAGTGTTATAAGTCATAACACCCTTCTGTGAAATTTTATGTGCTTGAGTATATTTGGGAAACAGCATGGAATATGTCCACAATCATAGCAGCATGTGTTCCCCAAAAGTATACGTTCACTGAAAATCAACTACTATTGAAAAATAAAAAAAAATGTTCTTAGTCTTAAGAGGTTATGAATTACCCTTAGGCAATCTTTATTAATTGTATTGAGAGCTTAAGGCAGAGAGAATTTATCTACCAGGGATATCTGGATACAAAAATAATTTGCACTGGACAATGGACAATGCAACAGTCAACACAGTGAATTAGCTGCCATAGGAAGTGACCAAATACAAGCACTGCAGATAAATTGTAATAAGTTTTTAGTGTTTAATATATTTTTCAGAACTTACCTAGTTGCTCTTTTAACTTGACTCTTTATTAAGACATGCCAAATTAATATATAAGAGACTATGTATTGAAATATTTTACTAATGAGCAGAGCAAGTGGAAATAAATGGCTGACACCTGTAGGATATTATGCCATTTTTATGTGTGGAAAATTGCATGGAATTTTGACACTTTTAGAATACTGTTAAAGAGGCACCTCACACATTATACCATTGACTTTCCAATAAACCATTAAATTCTTTTTTATTTCTAACATAACTACTTAACTGCTAGACCAACATAACCCTGCCCAAAGGCTCAGTAAATTGTGCAGACGTCTCCATCCCAAAGAGGTAGGATTCAATGGCCTGGGTGCAAAGATCATTATGCAGTGCAGACCACAAGCAAGAGGTTAGTGTCTTCTGAATTTCATGAATAAAATGCTTTTTATCATGGCAGTGCACTCTTCACATTTGCCTAATTATTGCAAATGAAGTGCAGCAAACTCAGGCTTGTGCCTAGTTTGAGAGTTAGAAATAGAATCTAAATCACTACCGCTTCATAGAGATGCTATGTACTCTTGTCTTCCCCCATAGACAGTCGGGAAGACCAAAGGAAATACTGTATAAAAGCTCAGAAAACACAGGAGTGTTGTTAAACTGCTCACATCTTCTCAGAAGATTAGCCTGATTCATTGGTCTGAGTTAGCCACTCCTCTTCCCAGAGCATGCTAAGGATAAGTCTAATCCTACCCTGCAGTCTTTCATTTATTAGGTTCCTGACTCCAGCATTCTTGCCTGGAAAATTCCATGGACAGAGAAGCCAGGTAGGCTACAGTCCATGGAATTGCAAAGAGTTGGACACGACTGAGTGACTTCACTTTAACTTTCTTTTGCAGTAGTTAGTGACATGTAGAGGGTCTCTTTAACTTAGTGCTTTTAACTTGATAAATATTGTAAAGTCAAATATGAGGGACTGTTGAATATATTAATGAATAAATATAATTCATTTATATTATTATTAAAGTAATAATAATTACTTAAATTATTAAATTTAAGTAAATTTAATAATTAGTAAATTATTAAAGTATGTACTGATAAATGTAACAGACAGGGTAGATTTTTAAAAATAAAATAGAAATATGTATATTCATAGCCCTGGTATGCATCTATATATCCCTTGCTGAATTAATTCAGTCTCTCATCATATCGATTCTACAGTATTAGGATTTTCTTTTATTGCATCTTTTCTATATGTTTTCATTAATTTTGTGGGTATCTATCTATGGCATCTGGTCCCATCACTACATGGGAAATAGATGGAGAAACAGTGGAAACAGTGTCAGACATTATTTTTCTGGGCTCCAAAATCACTGCAGATGGTGACTGCAGCCTTGAAATTAAAAGACGCTTACTCCTTGGAAGGAAAGTTATGACCAACCTAGACAGCATATTCAAGAGCAGAGACATTACTTTGCCAACAAAGGTTCGCCTAGTCAAGGCTATGGTCTTTCCTGTGGTCATGTATGGATGTGAGAGCTGGACTGTGAAGAAAGCTGAGCGCCGAAGAATTGATGCTTTTGAACTGTGGTGTTGGAGAAGACTCTTGAGAGTCCCTTGGACTGCAAGGAGATCTAACCAGTCCATTCTGAAGGAGATCAGCCCTGGGATTTCTTTGGAAGGAATGATGCTAAAGCTGAAACTCCAGTATTGTGGCCACCTCATGCGAAGAGTTGACTCATTGGAAAAGACTCTGATGCTAGGAGGGATTGGGGGCAGGAGGAGAAGGGGACGACAGAGGATGAGATGGCTGGATGACATCACTGACTCAATGGATGTGAGTCTGAGTGCCCTCCGGGAGTTGGTGATGGACAGGGAGGCCTGGCGTGCTGCGATTCATGGGGTTGTAAAGAGTTGGACACGACTAGGCGACTGATCTGATCTGATCTATATTAGTCTGGGTTTTCCAGAAAAACAGAACCAGTAAGAACTGTTTATAAAAAGAAATTTATTATAAAAATTTGGTCTACCTGGTTATGGAGGCTGAGAAATTCCAAAATCTGCAATCAAAAAGCTGGATACCCAGAAGGCCAATGTCATAGTTCTGGTTCTTGTCCAAAGGCTTGATTATCAGGTAAGTCAATAGTTAAGTTCAAGTCCATATCCATATCTGAAGGCAGAAGGAGACCAATGTCCCAGCTTGAAGACAGTCAGGGAAAGAGAAAGTCTTACTCAGACTTCTTTCTCTATTCAGATCTCCAAGGGAATATATGAGACCCACTTACATTAGAGAGGGAAATTTTTTTCTTCAGTCTATCACGTTAAATATGAATTTCATTCAGAAACCCCCTCAAAGACACACCCAGCATATTGCTAAATCAAATATCTGGGCACTTCATGACCTAGTCAGGTAGGGACATAAAATTAAATATCACAAATTAGTCACTGATGTACAAAGCCCCCACCCAAATGAGCACTGCATTTGAACCTGATAATGATGGGAACTCATCACTTAGAATAGAAAGGAAGAGTGATCCTTAGCCATCACATTGCTAAAAAATAACTGTGACATAAATTTAACACACAAAATATTTATTTTCTTTATTTTCCTATGTTCAGTTCAGTTCAGTTGCTCAGTCGTGTCTGACTCTACAACACCATGAATCGCAGCACGCCAGGCCTCCCTGTCCATCACCAACTTCCGGAGTTCAGTCAGACTCACGTCCATCGATTCAGTGATGCCATCCAGCCATCTCATCCTCTGTCGTCCCCTTCTCCTCCTGCCCCCAATCCCTCCCAGCGTCAGAGTCTTCTCCAATGAGTCAACTCTTCACATGAGGTGGCCAAAGTACTAGAGTTTCAGCTTCAGCATCATTCCTTCCAAAGAAATCCCAGGGCTGATCTCCTTCAGAATGGACTGGTTGGATCTCATTGCAGTCCAAGGGACTCTCAAGAGTCTTCTCCAACACCACAGTTCAAAAGCATCAATTCTTCGGCGTTTAGCTTTCTTCACAGTCCAACTCTCACATCTGTAGTATAGCACTAAATTACAACCTTTAAGATCATTCAGCCGAGCTATGTATGTAGCAGGTGTCAGATACTGAACTACCTTCTAGAAATACAGTAGGCAAATGCCAAAAGATATGGATGTCCTTTTGAACCTCATGCTTTAGTTGAAAGGACAAAGAAGACACTAGCATAGTGTTCATTTTATTGTCTTTATACAACAGAATGATCTTCAAAAAAGAAAAGAAGAGAGAAGGGGTAAAACAGAAAAACAGTTGAGATGAATGAATAAGAAATCAACATGGACATAAAGACCATTTTAGGTATGTTCAACCCTAGGTCTTTAATATCCCTCAGTGCAAACATTTGGCTTCAGTCAAACCACAATCCCTATTATATAGTTTTCTACAGTAATAAATTCTCTTTATACTCTTGTTTCCATAGCTGTTGGCCCTCATTTTCTATTAAAATCTTTTTTGATAGGTACAAGGAACACTTTATCATGAGTTGAGAAGTAGACTACCAACAAATAATATCATTACGCTTTTTATGGATAGACATTAACTGTCAGCATAAATTAGATAAGTTATTCATACAATTCCATAGCAAAGGAAAGTGAAAGTATCAGAGCAATGATATCATCAAATAACCTGGTTCTTTCACTCTCATTTTCCTTCTACAGGGTCACGTTGTCTCCTGCCTGGATCCTGGCCCAAATATGGCAAGTGCAGAATTTGCTAGAGGTACTTCTTCCTCATTCATGTCCAACAGAAGAAACTCAATCTGACTGATTGCCTTAGAAGACATGAAAGTGCAAGTGTTAGTGTCTGAGTTTTTGTGACCCCATGGACTCGTCTGTGTATGGAATTCTCTAGGCAAGAACACTGGAATGAGTATCCATTCCCTTCTCTAAAGGATCTTCCCAACTCAGGGATCGAACCCAGGTCTCCTGCATTATAGGCAAATTCTTTACCATCTGAGCCACCAGGGAAGCATGGATGGTGTCAAATGTCCCATAGTCACATCACCTCCAAAATGAACATCTGGGATTGTTGGGAAGTGGAGTGCTGGTGGGGAGCAGTTGACAAAGGTTATCATTGCTGTCACAAAAATATTTAAAATATTTGAATATATAAGAACAGAACTAAATTCACTAGGAATAAGGTCTGAAACATGTGTGATTTGCAATTGAGCTCCTTTGTTATGGCCAGAGTTTTAGTATTGGAAATTAACACCATTAATGGGTTAGTGAGGTACAGTGGCACCCCACTCCAGTACTCTTGCCTGGAAAATCCCATGGATGGAGGAGCCTGGTAGGCTGCAGTCCATGGGGTCGCTAAGAGTTGGACATGACTGAGTGACTTCACTTTCACTTTTCACTTTCATGCATTGAACAAGGAAGTGGCAACCCACTCCACTGTTCTTGCCTGGAGAATCCCAGCGATGGAGGAGCCTGGTGGGCTGCCGTCTATGGGGTTGCCACAGAGTCGGACATGACTGAAGTGACTTAGCAAAAAGCCTCTTGATGAAAGTGAACATGGAGAGTGAAAAAGTTGACTTAAAACTCAACATTCAGAAAACGAAGATCACGGCATCTGGTCCCATCATTTCATGGCAAATAGATGGGGAAACAGTGGAAACAGTGTCAGACTTTATTTTTTGGGGCTCCAAAATCACTGCAGATGGTGACCGCAGCCATGAAATTAAAAGACTTTACTCCTTGGAAGAAAGTTCTAACCAAACTAGATAGCATATTGAAAAGCAGAGATATTACTTTGCCAACAAAGGTCCGTCTAGTCAAGGCTATGGTTTTTCCAGTGGTCATGTATGGATGTGAGAGTTGGACTGTGAAGAAAGCTAAACACTGAAGAATTGATGCTTTTGAAATGTGGTATTGAAGAAGACTCTTGAGAGTCCCTTGGACTGCAAGGAGATCCAACTAGTCCATTCTAAAGGAGATCAGCCCTGGGTGTTCTTTGGAAGGACTGATGCTAAAGCTGAAACTCCAGTACTTTGGCCACCTCATGCAAAGAGTTGACTTATTGGAAAAGACTCTGATCCTGGGAGGGGTTGGGGGCAGGAGGAGAAGGGAATGACAGAGGATGAGATGGCTGGATAGCATCACTGACTCGATGGACGTGAGTTGAAGTGAACTCCAGGAGTTGGTGATGAACAGGGAGGCCTGGCGTGCTGCGATTCATGGGGTCGCAAAGAGTTGGACACGACTGAGCAGCTGAACTGAACTGAACTGAACTGAGGTACTAGTAATCTGTATAATTTGTATATTATTTGTTAGCAATGACCAACAAGGTTAGATAATTTATGTGCTATAGAAAATATACAGGGAAGTCTCCTAACAAATCCAGTCTGAAGTAGAGTTAAGATAAGCTTATATATCACAGAGAAAATTCTGTAAAAAATAAAATTTTGTTAATGATAATCACAATCTGTACGATGTTTACAGTTATGTAAATTTCAGTCATAATTTTTCTTAGTCTTTACTTAATTGAGAGTTCCCAAACATGAAACCAGTGTACAACAAAGATGTGAATGGTGAATCTGGGCTCTAAGACTGGTTTATCATGTTAAGACAGTCAATCCCATTCTTTAGTAAATTATTTTCTTTTGCGTTCTCTGTAAAAACAGATTCATGAGCCTTTTGGGGTTGGCTTCTTAACGATTTCCGTTTAGACATGCCCTGAAGTAATTCCTACCAGGATTCAATTCAGTGGTTACTTTGTCCTTTGCAGTTAGACTTGATGATCGTGAAAAGCCCTGGTATGACTCATATTCTGTGCTTCTACAAAAGTTTAACACCAAAAATGGACCGTGAGATTCAGTAGCAGAAATATCTCCATAGCAATGATAATTGCAAATGAAAGACTTTAGCAAATTTCTTCCTTAAAGTATTGCAAATATACAATGAAAATGTCTTGTTAATTCAGCCAGTTCATTTTTATTAGGTTGGGTCCCATTCACTGTGTGGTAAAGTTTTTTTTTTTCATTTATTTTTACTGACTACAGCACTAAACAATCTACTTCATTAGGCTCAGTTAATTTTACATTTCTCTCTCCTTCTCCTCCCTATTTTCACCCTTGCCTTCCCCTCCCTCTGGCCCTTTCTCCTTACCTCTCTTCCTCTCTCTCTTCCTTCCTTCTTTACATCAACACAGCTCTAACTAAATTATACCTTATCTAAATCATATTTCAGTGACCTGAAATACTGCACTGAGGGATACAACCCTTTTTCATCCATGATTCTCTAAAAGATGCTTTACGTGACTTTATGTCCTATGTGGTCTCATTATGAGGTTGAAGTATGCTCTTCAGTTCAGTTCAGTACAGTCGCTCAGTTGTGTCCGACTCTTTGCCACCCCATGAATTGCAGCACACCAGGCCTCCCTGTCCATCACCACCTCCCGGAGTTCACCCAAACTCATGTGCATCGAGCTGGTGCCAGACCTCAAACCCTTCAATAGTCTGAAATATGCTTCTTTAGTCTTTTTAAGATGTTACTTTGTCCAAATGCATATGTCTGCATTATCTCAATTCTTGGCATGTTGCTTTAAAATAACATTGTTTCAACTTTCTCAGATGGCATGACACTATTCACAACATGTCCATAATATCCAGACAAGTTTGGAAATTCTTCCAGACAAACTGATCCACAGTTATTTTTTAACCACTGATGACTCATTAGTGAGGACAGAGCCCTTGGCTTGTTTGTAATTTCCACCCTACACTCAAGTTCATTCAACATGTCAGTTCAACAATGTGTGATGTGTCAACTTCAAAAATTAAATGAGCCAGACAACACAGCACTTGCTCTACAAAGAAATTGGTTTGTTTCCCAACTTTCCATTGCTAGCAAAACTGCTTTGACTTCTGTTTCCCACAAACCTCACGTCTGGCTCAAATCCAATTTCTATTTTCTGTTTATTCATCAGAAACTTGCTTTATCAGCTGAGAAATATACCCAAAGACTTTTTTCATTTAAAGATCTTGTCTTTTTATGTAAATGTTTCCACTTCTGACCCAGGGGTTCCTGACAATTTAAGGTGCTTTTATTTTCTTTCAGAAACATTCTTGTAGCATATAAGGGAGATAATTATTCCTGTGTAAACCAAATTCTTCATTATTACTTATTTCTAGATCTGAGGATCTCATTTCCTCTTGCTGTTCTTTTGCACAAATAAAATGTGAATGCTCAAAACTAGAACTGCAAATTAAAAGTATACATGAAAAATCATGTACGTCTATATGTGTACACAGAAGAAAAGGTGGCAAAATGAAAAAAAAAAGAACAATTTGGTGTATTTATACACTCCCCTACCCTTCCAAGGAAAGATCTATCCACACTTGGTTAGCTTCCTGACCCTGCTTTTCGGCACAGAATTTTATTAATGAAACAACAGAAAACTGAAAGAAAATCAAGAAACTGCTGCTCTTACAAACTGAGTTAGCAGGGGAAAATGAGAGGCTCAAGTAACCCAGCTTGATCTGGGGTGAATCAGTCAGTGTGAAAATGGGTGAGACATTGAATCAACAGTATGGAGAATGAGTCTGGAGAAAAAAGAAAGAAGTTTTAAGGCACTTTGATATATATCATAAACAATACTTGTTATTTTCATATAACACTGAAACAAAGATGTTAAATCACCTTTAATTTTTATTGCTTGGTAAGCTAATAAAATTTTAACTACAACCTTGTCATGTCAAGACAGGGTGACAGATAATACTATGCAGGTTACATATATTAACATGTACACTTATACATTTTTTAATAGCTGTTATTTCTCAAGAGAAGAAGAGAGGTGAAGATTGATTTCTATGTATATTTTCTGCATGGCTATATGGTGAATATTTTAAGTAAGCATACATTATTTTGTTAGTTTGAAAATAAACAAATTAACAAATTTTCTATAAAATATGACCCATAGAACACTAACATTTTGTTAACTGGTTGGCAGTTAGTCAGTAAAGAGACATTTATCACCTTGGTGATAATCACTGTTGAGATGCAACAAGTATTAGTGAAAAAATAATACCACTTCAAACAATGCTATTGAAGAAATTCTAAGAATGTTTACATTATCCTGAATCCACATGAACCTCTCACTCAGATCCACTTCCTCTCAAAAGAAAAAAATTTTTTTGAAAGACAGTCTTTTATGACCCAGTTATTTCCAGTCCTCCTTGAGGTATTAGCTTTCACCATGACTATAATTCATCACTAATCCACAGTGTTTTTTTTTTTTTTTTTCTTTTACCATATCTTTGAGTGCTGCCAAAAAACCCAGAAAAATCTTAAGCTTGTAATCAGTCCTCCAAGACCCTCAGTATCCTTTGATTTTCAAATATACTTTATTTCTGATGTAAATCCTAGTCAGAAGTTACTAGGAAGAGTCATGGATAGAAAAGATTGAGATATGTTCCTGAAAATCGGGGAGAAGAGAAAAGAAACTCATTATAGATAGGGAATCTTCCTTATGCTGTCTGTGTGTGATGTGTGTTAATTGCTCAGTTGTATCTGACTCTTTGCAATCCTATGGACTGTAGCCCACCAGGCTCCTCTTCCATGAACTTCTCCAGGCAAGAATACTGGAGTGGGTTGACATTTCCCTCTCCAGGGGGTCTTCCCGACCCAGAAATTGAAGCTGGATCTCTTGCATTGCAGGCAAATTCTTTACCATCTGAGCCATCAGGGAAGCCTCTATGTTGGGGAATGCTCAAATAGCAATACTGCCAGATAACAATGCTCTCTTGTACACAGATTCTCAAATATCACATAAATACCTGCTGCACTGATCAGAATTAAACTGAAGAACCTCTACTTTGGAGAAGTAAGTATCCTTTACTACAGAGAAGCCAGCATAGATAGGTCATTTTTTAAAGCTCTTCCTCTTTAGAAAAAATTACTAATCTTTGCAGATATATATGTTACATAACTTAATAGAAATGTGTCTTTTATCTCTTGGCTTATTGTCACTCTGCTTATTTAACTTCTATGCAGAGTACATCAAGTAAAATGTCAGGCTGGATGAATCACAAGCTGGAATCAAGATTGTTGCGAGAAGTAACAACCTCAGATATGCAGATTATATCACCCTAATGGAAGAAAGTGAAGAGGAACAAAAGAGCCTCTTGATGAAGGTGAAAGAAGAGAGTGAAGAAGCTGGCTTAAAAGTCAACATTGAGGAAACTAAGATCATGACACCCATTCCCCTCACCTCATGGGAAATAGACGGGGAAAGGATTTCCCAGGTGACACTATGTGTAAAGAACCTGCCTGCAGATGCCGGTGACACAAGAGAAACGACAACGATCCCTGGGTCAGGAAGATACTCTAGAGGCAGGCGTGACAATCCACTCCAGCATTCTTATCTAGAGAATCCCTTGAAATAATCACACATGGTTTAGCAACTGAACAATAACACACATATTTTATTTCCACTCTAAGAACTACATTTACTTGAACAAGAAAGTCAAAGATGGCTTTTTCTTGTCTGGAAGAAAGAACCAGTACAGTGTGCTTTGCTATCTCTTATCCTATGATTTAGACTCAAGTGACAAGCAGAATTCAAAATCTTGGTACCAGATTTGTACCAGGAACAGAACAGAGTTCCCAAATCATGCTACAAAAACTAATTATGGATATTCTCAGAAATTAGGACTATAGTCTTGTACTCAGAAAGGTAGAGAATTACATGCAATATAGTCTCAAATATGCTAAGGATCACCTCTTTTATATTTATGGAAAAATGTATGTCAATTTCACAAAAAAACATCATGTAGACTGAGACCCATTGCTGCCAATGGAAAGACTAGGAGGCAAAAAAGACATTTTCTACAGAAACATCTCCATCAACTCGATTTATCTGACACTCTGGGTCTGTCAACACAATAAAATAAAATTCCATGTTATCAACAGCAGCACTCCTTTGGCTATTTCAAGGCTGAAGTTAAACAATGAGTAGGAATAGCTTTGAAGCTGGAAAATGTTGTATGAAAGCACGAAACCTTAATGGTGATACTGAGCAATAATGAGGATTGCTATGACTATTTTCTCAGATGTCAAGTTGTAGAAGTGCTTCCAACTTTCTAGATAACTTTTTGTAATGTTAAACATCTCTGCATCCACATACCCTTTTGTTCAAATAACTCATCTACCATGTTTTGAAGTGTTCAAAACATTCTTTCTGGTAATCATCTTCAAGATGTGAAACTTGATATAGGAAATGACAATTATTTTATTTTTCCATCATTTATCTTCTTGTGAATTTTAATTTCTAGTGTACCATGTGTTCTGGGCTGAATTCTGAACCATTAAAATTCATATGTTGAAGCCCTCCCCATAGTTCTGAACATGATTGTCTTTGGAAAGGGGGCCTTTAAAAACATGTTTAAGTTCAAATGAAGCTGTTAGGATGGGCTTTAATCCAGTCTGACTGGTGCCCTTATGAGAAACGGAAATGTGGACACACAGAGAATCACCAGAGGAAAGATGGTGGAGATGGGCAAAAGTTGATCATCTATAAACCCAAGACAGATGTCTCGGGGGAAACCAACCATGTCAACTTCTTAATTGCAGACTTGTAGCTTTCAGTACTATGAGAAAATGAATCCCTATTATTTAAGCCACTCAGTCTCTTAAAGTTCATTACAGCAACCCTAGAAAATAAAAGCGACCTGGATTTCAAGAAAAGGTTATGTTTATTGTATTAATACCTATGGAAAAAGAAAGTGGTAGTCACTCAGTCGCATCCAACTCTCTGTGACCCCATGGACTGTAGCCTACCAGGCTCCCCTGTCCATGGAATTCTCCAGGCAAAAATACTGGAGTGGGTTGCCAGTTCCTTCTCCAGGGGATCTTCCAGATCCAGGGATCAAACCCAGGTCTGCTACATTGCAGACAGATTCTTTAGTGTCAAAGCCACCAGGGAGTAATGGATCAATAAACTATAAAAAATTTGTATGTCCACACTTAGCTCTCTAAACAGCAGAATATTTACATTTCAGGAAACTTTTCTAAAGTTTAAGGCACATCTAAAATTAGGTCTTAGCTTTCAGCGTATTCCACCAAGAAGACTCGAGTTGCTACCAAAATAGTCCTGAGAGCTCTCTGCGGCTTCAGCCTCCCAGGCAGGCCTCCCAGGTCGGACTGTGCACAGTCAGTGGGTGACAGAGCTTGAGAACCTAGGCTCTGGATTCACTCTTCCACCCTAGTCGCTAATTCTGCTTGGTAACAATGAACAGATGAGGTCATTCCAAACGACTCAGGAACAAATTACTCCATGGCCAGGTGCTTTGGTAAAGCTCTATATTTATGGGGATTACTCTTCATTTCCCATTACTATTATACCTGCGCCTTTAAAACTCTATGAGTTTTGGCCCAGAGAGACAAAAAAAAAAAGTTTCCTTTATAGTCAAAATTTTTGCAGATGTCTTTTATGAGTTGGTGAGACCTTGTTATTTTGTTTCTTGGCCGCCTTTCTCATAAACACTGTCAATAACTGCATCTTTAGTCCATGTAGACGTCTAGGGTCCATTGTGCTATTTATCTCTTCCTCCATCCAAGGCTGTGTTTGTGGTGGGTGATACAATTCAGGCAGACGTTTGTAAAAGCTTCAACCTCAAACTTAATTAAAATGTCTATTTATCACCAAACAGAACAAGCCATACATTATATGGATGTTTCCATTTATTTGGCTCTGCAGACATGTCACTTTGTTCGATATAAATTTGACTTCACTCATGGACAGAAACAGCCTTGAAAGTGACAGCTGAGTGATATTCTCCTCCCCAACAGAATTAAAGAGACCGTAGACGGAGGGCTGTCAGTTGAGTCTAAACAGGAAGTTGAGAACCAGCACGTAGACAGGTCCCCAAGCAGGTAAGGGAAACTTGTAAAGAGCTTAAATAGGAGAAAAGATTATGAAAAGCATGGGGGTAGCCATGGTGTTCTGTCATTCACTTTGCTACAAAATATTACAAAGGAAAAAAAAAAAAAAAAAAGTAAAAACAGAGAGAAGTGATAAAGGAGCAGTAGGTTTTTACCTAAAGGGAGAAATGCACACACACAGTTTGAATTTTCACCAAAAGAAAATCAGAGAAGCATCCTCTGTTCATTTCTGATAGATGGATATGCAAATATTATAAGGAAAAATGATTAAAATAGAATTAACAGAAGGAGACTGAAAAATTTTGAAATCTGCAAATAAAATAACCTCATTTACAACCCACCCTGAAACTTAGGTATTTTTTAAATTGATAAAATGTTATTTTTTAATAACTTGATCTTTTATTGAAAACTCACAAATAGAACTGAATGAAGCACTCTGCTGCTTTTACTGAAGAAAGGGCTATAAGAGCTCAATAAATTTTCCTTGGTAGAATTCTCAAATGCAAGGTGGCCAGAATAGATTTCTCAATAGCTAAGAAACATGACAACCTCTTTTCCTCATTAAAGTATAAAAATATGCTTTAGCTTGCCTGGATTTCATGAAGTTTTGCCTGCAGGTATAGAATTGGTATGTGTTAGGGGCCACAATTTGTTTGAACTTGGATGTTTTTATGGCCCATTTTAATTAATTTTCTTTGTCACATTCCATATATTTCCTTTATAGCATCCAAGAGACTGTGTAGAGATGCCCCAGGGTGGCTAATTTAGCACCTGAAATTTCTATGTTTTTTTCTTTTATGTCTTAGATTGACTAGTGGGCAATGATGCCATTGAGTATGGCATAGAAAATTCCCATAGCAGGCATTTGGTTTTGGATAACTATGCATTAAGAGCTCTTAATAAGGATAGCAATATTTCCTTTGAAGTTCTGGGCAGGACCTCTTGTAATTCCCCATGTTGCTTTTATTTAGCCAGAACATATAGCTGCCCTGATGTTTGTTCTCTGTTCAAATTTCATTAGCTTGGTGTTTGCATTCACTACTTATGTAATGATGAAGAATTTTTGATTTGAATAAGGCCACTGGGAATATATACATGTGCTGTGTGTACATGATTTGATTAGAAAATTTTTGTGTAATTAGGACTGAGAGGCCGAGAAATAAAGACATAATAGTATGTCTCAGTCTCTGACCAGGGCAATGATACCATGGGCAGATCACACATAGACCTTCAATCCCCTCACCTATAAATAGGGGAGCAATAGTGCTTTCTTGACAGAATTACTATGTGGATTAAATTAAAGAACAGGTAGAACAGTACCAGGCAAACTGTAAAACAATACATTAGTTGTTTTACAGTCAGGAAACAAGCATAACATGAGGCGTTAGAGTCAGACGTGAGTCTGAGCTCATTTTCACCACTTTTCAGCAGCTTAACTTCTATCTGGGCTTCCCAGGTGGCTCACTGGTAAAGAATCTGCCTGTTAAAGCAGGAGACTATGGTCTTTCCAGTAGTCGTATATGGAGGTGAGAGTTGGACTATAAAGAAAGCTGAGCGCCAAAGAATTAATGCTTTTGAACTGTGGTGCTGGAGAAGACTCTTGAGAGTCCCTTGGACTGCAAGGAGATCCAACCAATCCATCCTAAAGGAGATCAGTCCTGGGTGTTCATTGGAAGGACTGATGCCGAAGCTGAAACTCCACTACTTTGGCCACCTGATGCAAAGAAACAACTCATTGGAAAAGACCCTGATGCTGGAAAAGATTGAAGGCAGGAGGAGAAGGGGATGACAGAGGATGAGATGGTCGGATGGTATCACCAATGCAATGGACACGAGTTTGAGTATGCTCCAGGAGTTGGTGATGGACAGGGGAGCCTGGCGTGCAGCAGTTCATATGTCAGAAAGAGTCGGACATGACTGAGCAACTGGACTGAATGCAGGAGATGCGGGAAACATGGGATTGATCCTCTGGAGTAGAAAGTAGCAACCTATTCCATTATTCTTGGTAGGAAAATGCCATAACAGAGAGCCTGGCGTGCTGCAGCCCATGGGGTCACAAAGAGTCTGACATGACTCAACAACTAAGTACGCACACACTAACCTCTCTGCTGGGAATAATAGAGCCTCTTCTTGTGATTTATTGTGAGGCATGACTAAAATACACATGTCTTGTTTACTGAGTACCATAGTGGAAAGGGGCTTCCCAGGTGGCGCTGTGGTAAAGAACCTGCTTACTAATGCAGAAGACTTAGAGAAGCAAGTTCAATCCCTGGGTCTAGAAGGTCCCTGGAGGAGGATCTGGCAACAAACTCCAGGAGAATCCCATGGACAGAGAAGCCTGCTGCTGCTGCTGCTGCTAAGTCACTTCAGTCGTGTCCGACTCTTGCGACCCCATAGACGGCAGCCCACCAGGCTCCCCCGTTCCTGGGATTCTCCAGGCAAGAACACTGGAGTGGGTTGCCATTTCCTTCTCCAATTAGTGAAAGTGAAAAGTGAAAGTCAAGTCGCTCAGTCGTGTCCAACTCTTAGCGACCCCATGGACTGCAGCCTACCAGGCTCCTCCGTCCATGGGATTTTCCAGGCAAGGGTACTGGAGTGGGGTGCCATTGCTCGGGCTATAATTCATAGAGTCACCAACAATCATACTGTTCAGTTATGACTGAAGTGACTTAGCATGCATGAAACCATCTCTGAAAGGTGATTTAAACAAAAATTGAACAGCCTGCCAAAGACCTTCAGATCTATTCAAGGTGCCTTTTGAAAGAGAATGGGCTTCCCTGGTAGCTCGGATCGTAAAGGATCCTCCTACAGTGCTGGAGACCTGTTCCATCCCTGGGTTCTGAAAATCCTCTGGAGAAGGGAACAGCTACCCATTCCAGTATTCTGGCCTGGAGAATTCCACTGACAGACGAGCCTTGCAGGGTACAATCCATAAAGTTGCAAAGAGTCAGACATGGCCTTGAGACTTCCATTTCACTTTGGAAAAAGAATAATCAATAACCGCCCCCCCCCCCCCCCCCCCCACTTTTTTTTTAAATTGACTCTATACAAAGTCCGATGCTGTAAAGAGCAATATTGCATAGGAACCTGGAATGTCAGGTCATGAATCAAGGAAATTGGAAGTGGTCAAACAAGAGATGGCAGAGGAAGTCGACACTAGGAATAGCGAACTAAAATGGACTGAATGGGTGAATTAACTCGGAGACCATTATATTTACTACTGTGGGCAGGAATCCCAGAAGAAATGGAGTGGCCACAGGTCAACAAAAGAGTCAAATGCAGTATGGATGCAACTCAAAAACGATAGAATGATCTCTGTTCGTTTCAAGGCAAACCACAAGTCACAGTAATCCAAGTCTATGCCCCAACCAGTCGAAGAAGTGAAGTGAACAGTTGAAGACCTACAAGACCTTAGAACTAACACCCAAAAAAGATGTCCGGGGAAGGAAAACCTGGAGAACAGGTGCGAGGAGCAGGGAGTAAGAGTCAAGAAGCACTGCACAAATACCCCCAAAGAGAAGACCAGCAAGAAAAAGCGGAAGGGAAGAAAGACAGGAGGAAGACGAGAAGACACCAAGAAAGAAAAAGGGGGAGGAGAGGGGGAAGAAGGGAAAGACAAGGGAAGAAGAAAATGGTGGGAGGCGAAGAAGGAGAAAGGAGAAAGGAAAAAATGGAAGAAAGAAAGAGAAGGGAAGAAAAAAAGAGATGGCAAGAGGGGGAGGGAAAGAAGAGGGCAGAGGACAAAAGAAGAAGAGAGAGAGGGGGAAGATAAAGTGGAGTAGAGATGAAGTGCACACTCAAAGCAGAGTCAGAGTGCAGACAGAAGGGCGGGCCCGCCTGAGCATAGCCAGGAGATGCTGAAGGAGGAAAGAGAGCACCGAGAGAGACTGCTGATAGCAAAGCAAAAATAAGGATGACTCCAGATCAGAAGGAAAGAGAAAAGGAGGCTTAATTTGAGAAAGAAAAAAGTGAAAAGAAAATAGAAGAGATGACACCAGGAAAGAGGGAAAAGGAGGAAGGAGAGAGGAAAAAAGGGCCATGAGAAGGAAGGAAGAGCGACAGAGTGAAAGAAAAGAGCAAAATAGAAGAGGCAGCCAGTAGGAGTATAGGAGTGAGAGGAGAGCGGTATGTGAAAAGTTGGACTGCAAGATCAACCAGTCCATCTGAAGGAGATCACCTGGATCAGAAGGAAGAGCTAAAGCTGAAACTCCAGTATTTGGCCACCTCATGGAAGAGTTTACTCATTGGAGAAGACCGATGCTGGGAGGGATTGAGGGCAGGAGGAGAAGGGGACGACAGAGGATGAGATGGCTGGATGGCATCACTGACTCGATGGATGCGAGTCTGAGTGACCTCCGGGAGCTGGTGATGGACAGGGAGGCCTGGCGTGCTGCGGTTCATGGGGTCACAAAGAGTCGGACACGACTGAGCGACTGATCTGATCTGATACAATATGAGATCAGCCCTGGGATTTCTTTGGAAGGAATGATGCTAAAGCTGAAACTCCAGTATTTTGGCCACCTCATGCGAAGAGTTTACTCATTGGAGAAGACTCTGATGCTGGGAGGGATTGAGGGCAGGAGGAGAAGGGAACGACAGAGGATGAGATGGCTGGATGGCATCACTGACTCGATTAATGTGAGTCTGAGTGACCTCCGAGAGCTGGTGATGGATAGGGAGGCCTGGCATGCTGCGGTTCATGGGGTCGCAAAGGCTTAACATATTGTATCTGATCTGATACAATATGTTAAGCAGGATAGAAACAAACTTTGAAGGCTAAAATCATATCTATTAAAATGCATCTGGGCTTCCCTGGTGGCTCAGTGGTAAAGAATCCATCTGACAATGCAGAAGACATGGGTTCGATTCCCTATCTGGGGAGATCCCACATGACGTGGCACAACTAAGCCCGTGAGGCACAACTGTTGAGCCTGTACTTTAGAGCCCCGAGCTACAGCTGCTGAATCCTACATGCCCGAGAGGCTGTGCTCCACAGCAAGAGGAGCCACAGCAGGGAGAAGCCCGCACACGGCAGCTAGAGAGTAGCCCCCACTCACAGCTGCTAGAGAAAAACTCACACGGCAGTAAGACCCAGCACGGTCAAAAATAAATAAATACAATTATTTCAAAGATGCAGCTATAATCTAAATTGGGGTACATATATTAGTCTTATTTTTTTTAATTTATTTTGGGACCCCATCACACAGCACGTGGGATCTTAGTTTTCCCTAAGCAGGGATCAAACCCGCAGAGCACTCCCCCTGCAGTGGAAGCAGAGAGCCTTAACCACTAGATTACTGGGGAAATTAGTCCTGTCTTTATTTAAAATGCAAAAATGAAGATTGGAACATTACGATCAAATCACAAGCTGGAGGGTAACAAGCTTTTTTTTCTCTCTCTCACCTCTGTGCTACCACTACTACTGCTACTACTAAGTCGCTTCAGTCGTGTCCGACTCTGTGACCCCACAGACGGCAGCCCACCAGGCTCCCCCGTCCCTGGGATTCTCCAGGCAAGAACACTGGAGTGGGTTGCTATTTCCTTCTCCAATGCATGAAAGTGAAAAGTGAAAGTGAAGTCGCTCAGTCGTGTCTGACTCTTCAGGACCCCATGGACTGCAGCCCACCAGGCTCCTCCGTCCATGGGATTTTCCAGGCAAGATTATTGGAGTGGGGTGCCATTGCCTTCTCCATCTGTGTTACCAAGTACCTACTATTTTCCCACCAAGCATCAGGAAATATGGTAGGCACTCAACTCATAGTTACTGAAACAAGAAATTGGAGAGGGCTCTATCCAACAGTCCAGGGAATTGTACGACTATCTACACCACTTCTATTTCCCAAGTTGACCTCTGTTATCTTTGGTCACTTGTCAGACACAGTTGCAGCGATTCCTCATTTCCCCTTACTCCAACTCTTATTCTCATATACGAGCTTTCACTTGGCCAAGCACGAGGCTTCCTCTTTTATTCAAACTTAGCTTTCCCTAATTCAGTATAATAGTTGTGGGGAACCACAAACAACCCAGCATATCATGGAAATAAAAATAAAACCACTCAATTTTGTCAGAAAAACAATTAACTACAGAGCTGAGGCAATCAGTCATTAAGACTTAGGTGTCAATCAATTGCTTACTTTCCAGACAAGATCTGGACCAACCTTAAATATTAGATTATGAGTCCCTCTGGGGACCAGCCCAGCTGATCCAGGGACTTCGAAGCGAGGACGGCGTCGGTGAGGGTCAGGACACGATAGTTATAATTAGAGATATAAAGAATACTAGAACGAGGATAGCTCAGTAGGAAATTTCAGTGGAGAAAAGAGGCTGAGTAGCTTGGTTTACGCGGGGGACCAATAAAACTTCAAGACAAGAAGTTTGCACCACTTACGTAGGCCGCAGGCGTCTTTCCGTTCCCCGAGGAGAGGAGACCTGAGGCCTCCCGGTCCGATCTTAGAAGCCCAGGCATAATTAGTAAGCATGGTGGGTCCCGCGCCCCAGATGGAGACTCAGCCAGAATTTGGAGAGAGCGACATGGGGAGACCAGTCTTTCCAGGAACTGATCCCCTTCTTTTTTTCCATGGTCTACTTTTATACACTGAGATGTTATACAAAAGTCACGTGGGGTGGCAGCCCTGACTTTATCAAATGTATACCGAGGTCTTAGGGTGTTACATCACTTCCGGCCAGGGGCCTGTTGACAATTTATGACCTTCTCTTGTGATAGTGGTCAGTCACTTATTTCTCCAGGGCGATTATTCTAAAACAGACTCCACTAGATAAGTTTACATTCCTATAGGGTGAGGGTGTAGTGGGTTTTAGTCAGGGAAAGATTCTTAGCCTAAAGTCTAATGTGATTAATATCAAAGGTTATACTTATCTCTTCTATTCATAATGTGTATAAGGGCAGGGAAGTGGAGACTTAGCAGCAATCATGCTCAACAAATGAAAAACCCTCACCAATACAATTCTAATCAGCCCAATACTTATTTTAGTTTTCTAACTCTCTAAAGAACCTGTTTTTAGAAGCACAAGTGGCCGGACAAGCCTGTCAGGTGGGCTAAAGAACCTTCAGAGGAGTTAGGATACCCTGTCACACCCAGGAATTATTACTGAAGCTCACGTAACCTCAGAGAGAGGTAGTGGGGGACAGCCCCCGTAAAGTCAGAGGTGTAGGTGAGAGCACAAGTAGTAAGCAGGCAGGCTCTGGTTTTGGGGTAGATGCCGAGAACCTCCAAGGGGCTCCTGAGGCCGACCCCACCTTGTGTATGTCAAGCCTCCTCCCATGACCTTGCCACGGACGGGCACTAATTCAAACCGGCTCCCAACAAGTCCCTATTTTCCATGGCTTTGGGATTTACCACTACGGTTTATTGCAAATATTTCTCCCACTCTCTCATTTTATTGCTTTCTTTCTCTGTAATATTTTTTATTTCAAACTTAAAATTTTTCATATGAATTAAGTCACTGACGGGCAGTTATTATTTGTCTTCATCCTACAGATGACTGACCTGAGACTGAGTGCCAGTGTGGATAGTTAGGGTCACTAGGCCAGTGCGTTTGGTTGGCTCACCGTAATGTTCTTAGAAACAGCTTCCAAATTTCTGAGGCTTTTACACAATAGAGGCTCATTTCTTGCTCATAAAACACATTGGGGCAGGTGTTTGATGGTGATTTGAGGACCCTAGCTCCTTCCATCTGTGGCTTCATCATCCCCTTGGGTGCCATTATTTTGTCTTGGACCTTTGCATCCAGCTGGCTATAGGAGTAAAAGAGAATTCAGAGAAGTAATGTAAGAGCATTTAGGGGCCAGGCCTGGAGGTGAAGAACATCCCTCCCATCCTCTTCCATTAGCTAAGACTCAATTAACCAACCATATATAACAAAAGGGAGAAAGAGACATGCAGGCTACCCCAAAGCCAGTGGGAAAGTGAAATATACTGATGAACAACTAGCCAACTTCTTCCTTTTATGTTCTTCACCTTAGAAAACAAAATGTCCCTTTTACTCATTCCCACACCATAAAATACAGACACCTTGTCCTCTAGGGAGCCAACTTAAAGGCCCACTTAGTAATTGCATCCAACTGAAAGTCCAAGATCCACAGAAAATATAGTCATTAGTAGCTCCTTGTGATGTAATGATATATGAACTAAAGGGAGATATTATCCCGCATTCCCCAATACCCAATATACAATACTAGAAAAAGAGAGAGGATAACTCAATGAAAGTCCTCATTTAGAAAATGAAAGATTGACAGAAAACAGCAGACTTTGGAATCTTTTCTGAAATCCAGCTGGGCCATCATTATGAAAATCCTCTACCCAGGAGATGTGGAAAATTTACCGATTAGACCAGATTCTGCTCTCCAGAGATGCTCCACTGTCTCTTGCCTTCAGTGGTACCTGGCTCTTCCCTCCAGTGTATACATTATTTTCTGCTTTTTTCCCATGACAAGGGATTGCTCAGAGCATCCTGGTAGGTATCTTTTGTCGCTGTATTATAAATAATAGCACCTCCTTCTATTCTTCAAAGCATCTGGTCAAGCAATAAATTATATGGTTATACCTTGCACTGCCATAAATAAAATGGGTATCAGCAGATATCACCTTCTTGAGGAACATGTGCTAAGTCGCTGTTCATAACTCTTTGTCACCCCATGGACTGTAGCCCACCAAGCTAGCTGTCCATAGGATTTTCCAGGCAAGGATACTGGAGTAGGTTGTTATTTCCTTCACCAGGGGCTCTTCCCTACCCAGGGGATAAACCTGTATCTCCTGTATTGCAGGCAGGTTCTTTACCACTGAGCCACTGGGGAAGCTTCTTTGAGAACCATCAGATCAGATGAGTCGCTCAGACGTGTCCGACTCTTTGCGACCCCATGAATCGCAGCACGCCAGGCCTCCCTGTCCATCACCAGCTCCCGGAAGTCACTGAGACTCACATCCATCGAGTCAGTAATGCCATCCAGCCATCTCATCCTCTGTTGTCCCCTTCTCCTCCTGCCCCTCAATCCCTCCCAGCATCAGAGTCCTCTTCAATGAGTCAACTCTTCACATGAGGTGGCCAAAATACTGGAGTTTCAGCTTTAGCATCATTCCTTCCAAAGAAATCCCAGGGCTGCTCTCCTTCAGAATGGACTGGTTGGATCTCCTTGCAGTCCAAGGGACTCTCAAGAGTCTTCTCCAACACCACAGTTCAAAAGCATCAATTCTTTGGCGCTCAGCCTTCTTCACAGTCCAGCTCTCACATCCATACATGACCACAGGAAAGACCATAGTCTTGACTAGGCGAACCTTTGTTGGTAAAGTAATGTCTCTGCTTTTGAATATGCTATCTAGGTTGGTCATAACTTTCCTTCCAAGGAGTAAGCGTCTTAATTTCATGGCTGCAGTCACCATCTGCAGTGATTCTGGAGCCCAGAAAAATAAAGTCTGACACTGTTTCCACTGTTTCCCCATCTATTTCCCATGCAGTGATGGGACCAGATGCCATGATCTTTGTTTTCTTCATGTTGAACTTTAAGCCAACCTTTCACTTTCCACTTTCACTTTCATCAAGAGGCTTTTTAGTTCCTCTCCACTTACTGCCATAAGGGTGGTGTCATTTGCATATCTGACGTTATTGATATTTCTCCCAGCAATCTTGATTCCAACTTGTGTTTCTTCCAGTCCAGCGTTTCTCATGATGTTCTCTGCATATAAGTTAAATAAACATAGTGACAATATACAGCCTTGACGTACTCCTTTTCCTATTTGGAACCAGTCTGTTGTTCCACGTCCAGTTCTAACTGTTGCTTCCTGACTTGCATACAGATTTCTCAAAGGCAGATCAGGTGGTCTGGTATTCACATCTCTTTCAGAATTTTCAATAATTGTGATCTACACAGTCAAAGGCTTTGGCATAGTCAATAAAGCAGAAATAGATGTTTTTCTGGAACTCTCTTGCTTTTTCCATGATCCAGCGAATGTTGGCAATTTGATCTCTAGTTCCTTTGCCTTTTCTAAAACCAGCTTGAACATCAGGAAGTTCATGGTTCACATAATGCTGAAGCCTGGCTTGGAGAATTTTGAGCATTACTTTACTAGGTGTGAGATGAGTTCAATTGTACGGTAGTTTGAACATTCTTTGGCATTGCCTTTCTTTGGGATTGGGATGAAAACTGACCTTTTCCAGTCCTGTGGCCACTGCTGAGTTTTCCAAATTTGCTGGCATATTGAGTGCAGCACTTTCACAGCATCATCTTTCAGGATCTGGAATAGCTCCACTGGAATTCCATCACCTCCACTAGCTTTGTTCGTAGTGATGCTTTCTAAGTAAGGCCCACTTGACTTCACATTCCAGGATGTCTGGCTCTAGGTCAGTGATCATGCCATCATGATTATCTGGGTCGTGAAGATCTTTTTTGTACAGTTCTTCTGTGTATTCTTGCCCCCTCGTCTTAATATCTTCTGCCTCTGTTAGGTCCATACCATTTCTGTCCTTTATCGAGCCCATCTTTGCATGAAATGTTCCCTTGGTATCTCTGATTTTCTTGAAGAGATCCCTAGTCTTTCCCATTCTGTTGTTTTCCTCTATTTCCTTGCACTGATCGCTGAAGAAGGCTTTCTTATATCTTCCTGCTATTCTTTGGAACTCTGCATTTAGATGTTTATATCTTTCCTTTTCTCCTTTGCTTTTCACTTCTCTTCTTTTCACAGCTATTTGTAAGGCCTCCCCAGACAGCCATTTTGCTTTTTTGCATTTCTTTTCCATGGGGATGGTCTTGATCCCTGTCTCCTGTACAATGTCACGAACCTCATTCCATAGTTCATCAAGCACTCTATCTATCAGATCTATGCCCCTAAATCTATTTCTCACTTCCACTGTATATTCATAAGGGATTTGATTTAGGTCATACCTGAATGGTCTAGTGGTTTTCCCTACTTTCTTCAATTTCAGTCTGAATTTGGCAATAAGGAGTTCATGGTCTGAGCCACAGTCAGCTCCTGGTCTTGTTTTTGCTGATTGTATAGAGCTCTCCATCTTTGGCTGCAAAGAATATAATCAATCTGATTTTGGTGTTGACCATCTGGTAATGTCCATGTATAGAGTCTTCTCTTGTGTTGTTGGAAGGGGGTATTTGCTATGACCAGTGCACTTTCTTTACAAAACTCTATTAGTCTTTGCCCTGCTTCATTCCGTATTCCAAGGCCAAATTTGCCTGTTACTCCAGGTGTTTCTTGACTTCCTACTTTTGCATTCCAGTCCCCTATAGTGAAAAGGACATCTTTTGGGGGTGTTAGTTCTAAAAAGTCTTGTAGGTCTTCATAGAACCATTCAACTTCAGCTTCTTTAGCATTACTGGTTGGGGCATAGACTTGGATGACTGTAACATTGAATGGTTTGCCTTGGAAACCAACAGAGATCATTCTGTCGTTTTTGAGATTGCATCCAAGTACTGCATTTTGGACTCTTTTGAGAACTATAGTGCTTACCAAATTCACTTCTTACCTCTGGCTTTGAAAATTAAAGCTTGTTTTATTGCTTGGGCAATCAGATGATTTTTGGAATAGTAGAGTCTGAATTGATTTTTTTTTTTTTTAATATAATTCCTTCAAAGACTTAAGATGCTTCTGATCCAAACAATTCTTACTCCAACAACCTCAACCAAACTTTTTTCTAGACGTAAATCCTAAATCCTATTCATTTAATCAATCTAATGCTGAGTATTCTGAAGCTATTTGGAAAATTAAAACAAGGTGGGAAGGGAGGTTAACAGTAATAATGTGTTACTTGACGTTTGATTTTTTTAAACCATGAGATCTTGATTCTTTGAAATTTATGATCTATTGTATCTGTTGTTTATTCAGTAAGTTGTGTCCAACTCTTTTGCAACCCCATGGACTATAGCCCACCAGGCTTCTCTGTCCATGGAATTCTCAAGGATACTGGAGTGAGTAACTATTACCTTCTCCAGGGCATCTTCCTAAGCTAGGGGTCAAATGCACGTCAAATGAACTGCAGCTGGATTCTTTACCACTGGACCACCAGGGAAGCCCACCTTTTGGCCTATAGAAGGAACTGGTTTTTGGAAAGTTTTAAGGCTCTTGATTGCTAGATTTCCTGAATTTTTTTCAATCTCTTATTAAAAAATCAGCTAATTCTCACCTACAAGTGTCTCGTTATACTCTAACTAGAAAGCCAATAATAATCAAAACACAGCATCAATCTGATTCTATCCAATGGCTTACCCTAGAGCTATAGACTCAGTTACCATATTGTCTGCAAGACTTCTTTACAGGCAGTTGTCTGTTCCTTTGCTGAGTGCTGCCCATCAGCTAAACCACTACTATCTATTTCAGGTTTTTGTTATATCAGATCAGTTGCTCAGTCGTGTCCGACTCTTTGCGACCCCATGAACTGCAGCATGCCAGGCCTCCCTGTCCATCACCAACTCCCGGAGGTCACTCAGACTCACATCCATCGAGTCAGTGATGCCATCCAGCCATCTCATCCTCTGTCGTCCCCTTCTCCTCCTGCCCACAATCCCTCCCAGCATCAGAGTCTTCTCCAATGAGTCAATTCTTCACATGAGGTGGCCAAAATACTGGAGTTTCAGCTTTAGCATCATTCCTTCCAAAGAAATCCCAGGGCTGATCTCATTCAGAATGGACTGGTTGGATCTCCTGGCAGTCCAAGGGACTCTCAAGAGTCTTCTCCAACACCACACTTCAAAAGCATCAATTCTTCGGCGCTCAGCCTTCTTCACAGTCCAGCTCTCACATCCATACATGACCACAGGAAAGACCATAGCCTTGACTAGGCGAACCTTTGTTGGCAAAGTGATGTCTCTGCTTTTGAATATGCTTTCTAGGTTGGTCATAACTTTCCTTCCAAGGAGTAAGCATCTTTTAATTTCGTGGCTGCAGTCACCATCTGCAGTGATTTTGGAGCCCAGAAAAATATAGTATCCTAATTAAAAGTACTAATTTCTGTATTAATCAGGATAAACTAACAACCCTAAATTTCAATGGCATCCCACTCTAGTACTCTTTCCTGGAGAATCCCATGGACAGGGGAGCCTGGTGGGCTGCAGCCCATGGGGTCGCTAAGAGTCGGACACGACTGAGGGAATTCACTTTCATTTTTCACTTTCATGCATTAGAGAAGGAAATGGCAACCCACTCCAGTGTTCTTGCCTGGAGAATCCCAGGGTCGGGGGAGCCTGGTGGGCTGCCGTCTATGGGGTCGCACAGAGTCAGACACGACTTAAGTGACTTAGCAGCAGCAGACATAAGTTATTTCATTCTCATTTAAAAAATAGTTCATTGCAGTTCTTCATTCAGCATCCTTAAATATGGTAACTCAAAGGCACTGAGTGAGTGAGTGAAGTAACTCAGTCATGTCTGACTCTTTGTGACCCCGTGGACTATAGCCTACCAGGCTCCTCTGTCCATGGGATTTTCCAGGCAATAGTCCTGGAATGGACTGCCATTTCCTTCTGCAGGGAATCTTCCCAACCCAGGGATTGAACCCAGGTCTCCCGCATTGTAGACAGATGCTTTACCGTCTGAGCCACTAGGGAAGTCCTATTGGAGTTCTATTGACCTCTAGACATTGCCGTTCTCTGCAACTACTGCATGGAAAGTTTGATCGTCCATGTTCAAAAGTTCTGTGTCTCATATTCAATCATATTCAGTTGGTAAGAACACATTCACATGACCTCAACTAACTGGAAAGATAGAGAATAAAGTAGCCACACTCTGAAACTATAGGAAAAAAAAAAAAAGAGAAATAATTTGATGAACAACAAATCAGTCTTTATCAGTAAATATGTAGCTGAACACAGTTTTGTACATTGATCCCTGATAATGAATCTCAGGTTTTCCTTCTTCCCAAACAATTTCATCTAGAACTTTATACCTCCATAAGTCTTTCTTCACTAAAAATATTAGCTGTTGTCAAACTCCACAGGCCAGAAAGGTAACAATTTAATTTTTGAAATACTTGTTTTTATTTTACTTAAAAATTGATTTGGCTAATTTTTTGGTACCATAATGCACTATGGCCCTGCAACACGTTTCAAGGAGCCATGAGCTCTCTAGGTAACAAGTCTAGCTGAAAATGCTCTTGACTCTGCTACCTATAAGTTTAAGAAGTATATTTACAAGATAACATATTAACTACTACCTTATTTTCTTAAATTATGTCTTTTGTTGATTAGATATTTCCATGAAAATATTCACTAAGATACATGAATAAAACTAATTTGAAGCAATAAAATGTTTTGTTTTTTTTTTTTTTTAAATTAGGTAAGTAGTATATAGTATGTTAGTCACTCAGTAATGTCCACTCTTTTGAACCCATGGACTATATCCCACCAGGTTCCTCTGTCCATAGAACTTTCCAGGCAAAAATACTGGAGTGGGTAGCCATTCCCTTCTCCATGGGAATCTTCCCAACCCAGGAACTAAACCCAGGTCTACTGCAGGGCAGGCAGATTCTTTACTGTCTGAGCCACAAAGGAGTTCCAAGTAGTAAATGCTTGTTAGTAAGCATTATATAGGAAAAGTATAGGAAAAATAAAAATATTCCAATCACCTTTAACACCTTTTAAACCTTATATATAAATTATTGAAAAACAATTATAAATAAAAATTATATGTTAGCTATTTTAAGTATGAAACAAAAATGTTATGTATTATTTTACTTATTATTACATTGTTAACATGTCCAATCACCTTTAACACCTTTTAAACCTTATATATAAATTATTGAAAAACAATTATAAATAAAAATTTATATGTTAGCTATTTTAAGTATGAAACAAAAATGTTATGTATTATTTTACTTATTATTACATTGTTAACATGTCCTTTGATAGTAAGTGATCTCAGAAGTGAGAATATTAAAAAAAATATTTTGGATGAAAGATCATAGATTCTACAAATACCCTGTTTAGATATTTAAGTTGTTTTTAATTTTTCTTTTCTTATAAATTATGTTACAGCAATCATTCTTCTATAGACAGTATATCTTTCATTATATCTGGTTATATCTATGATATAAATAGGTAGAATTATAATATGTTTATTTTTCAATTACTCTTTATTTTAAACCATAATTGTCCAAAACTGCAAATCAGTCCCTTCCTGCTTAATTTTGTGATTGTTGTATTTATCACCGTGAGTCCTACAAATAACTGTACCACTGAATGAAAATCTTATACATGTTTTCTTATTTAATATTTTGATATTTTTCTTAAGCATACTTTTATTCCAGCTTAATATGATATGAGGTTTTTCTTATAATATTGCACTGGTAGGGAATATTTGATGTTTTGGTAGTAAAGGCTACCAATGAAGTCACTCAGTAGTGTCTGACACTTTGCGACCCAATTCTCCAGGCTGGAATACTGGAGTGGATAGCTATTCCTTTCTCCAGGGGATCTTCCCAACCCAGGGATCGAACCCAGGTCTCCCACATTGCAGGCAGATTCTTTACCAGCTGAGCCAAAAGGGAAGCCCAAGAATACTGGAGTGGGTACCCTATCCCTTCTCCTGACCCAGGAACTGAACCAGGCTCTCCTGCATTGCAGGCAGAGTCTTTACCAGCTAAGCCACAAGGGAAGCAATGAAATCTATAGCCATACTATTGAGAAGCCTGTTTGTGTATATATATATATATATGTGTGTGTGTGTGTGTGTATGTGTGTATATATATACATACACATATATATGCAAGTGTAGTAAATATTATATAAAATGTTTCCATATATACATACTTCAGATGCTTACAAACTCACAGAACATTTCTAATAGCTATTGTTTTATAGATACAAATATATGATTTCATTATATACATGGAAACTATTTTATAAATCTAGACATGTTCCTATGTAAATTGTCCATATATATTTATCTGAAAGAATATCTCTATGAATGATAACATAAATAACGTATTGCATGTTTAGGCTTTAATTTTATTTATAGCCTATAGTTAGGCAAATACAAGCTTATTTCTTAATTCAAGTTAATCTATATAAGCTGAAATTGGAATTTAAATTTTAAAACTATACAATTTATAAAACTTTAAATTGTTTTATTTGTTGTTGTTTAGTTGCTATGTTGTTTCCAACTCTTTGCAGTCCATGGACTATAGCATGTCAGGCTCCCCTATCCTTCATTATTTCCCAGAATTACCTCAGACTCATGTCCATGGAGAAGGCAATGGCACCCCACTCCAATACTTTTGCCTGGAAAATCCCATGGACAGAGGAGCCTGGTGGGCTGCAGTCCATGGGGTCGCTAAGAGTCGGACAGGACTGAGCGACTTCGCTTTCACTTTTCACTTTCATACATTGGAGAAGGAAATGGCAACTCACTCCACTGTTCTTGCCTGGAGAATCCCAGGGACAAGGGAGCCCAGTGGGCTGCTGTCTATGGGGTCACACAGAGTCGGACACGACTGAAGTGACTTAGCAGCAGCAGCAGCAGCATGTCCATGGAGTCGATGATGCCATCCAACTATTTCATTCTCTGTCTCCCCATTCTCCTCCAGCCTTCAGTCTTTCCTAACTTCAGGATCTTTTCCAGTGAGTTGTCTCTTTGTATCAAGTGGCCAAATATTGGAGCTTCAGCTTCAGCATCAGCCCTTCCAATAAATAACACAGTTGTTTTCCTTTAGGATGGATTGATTGGATCTCCTTGCAGTCCAAAGGACTCTCAAGAGTCTTCTCCAATACCACAGTTCAAAAGCATCTATTCTTTGATGCTCAGCCTTCTTTATGGTCCAACTCTCACATTTAAATATTAGCTGCTGCTGCTGCTAGGTTGCTTCAGTCATGTCCGACTCTGTGCGACCCCATAGATGGAAGCTCACCAGGCTCCCCCGTCCCTGGGATTCTACAGGCAAGAATACTGGAGTGGGTTGCCATTTCCTCCTCCAACGCATGAAAGTGAAAAGTGAAAGTGAAGTCGCTCAGTCGTGTAAGACTCTTAGCTAACTTATTTTAATATTATTTAAATAGTGCATGTATTATTTTAATATGTGTCAATCAGATCAGATCAGATCAGTCGCTCAGTCGTGTCCAACTCTTTGCGACCCCATGAACCGCAGCACGCCAGACCTCCCTGTCCATCACCAACTCCCAGAGGTCACTCAGACTCAAATGTATCAAGTCAGTGATGCCATCCAGCCATCTCATCCTCTGTCGTTCCCTTCTCCTCCTGCCCTCAATCCCTCCCAGCATCAGAGTCTTCTCCAATGAGTCAACTCTTCACATGAGGCGGCCAAAATACTGGAGTTTCAGCTTGAGCATCATTCCTTCCAAAGAAATTCCAGGATTGATCTCCTTCAGAATGGACTGGTTGGATCTCCTGGCAGTCCAAGGGACTCTCAAGAGTCTTCTCCAACACCACAGTTCAAAAGCATCAATTCTTCTGCGCTCAGCCTTCTTCACAGTCCAGCTCTCACATCCATACATGACCACAGGAAAGACCATAGCCTTGACTAGGCGAACCTTTGTTGGCAAAGTAATGTCTATGATTTTGAATATGCTATCTAAGTTGGTCATAATTTTCCTTCCAAGGAGTAAGCGTCTTTTAATTTCATGGCTGCAGTCACCATCTGCAGTGATTTTGGAGCCCAGAAAAATAAAAGTCTGACACTGTTTCCACTGTTTCTCCATCTATTTCCCATGTAGAGATGGGACCAGATGCCATGATCTTCGTTTTCTGAATGTTGAGCTTTAAGCCAACCTTTTCACTCTCCACTTTCACTCTCATCAAGAGGCTTTTTAGCCCCTCTTCACTTTCTGCCATAAGAGTGGTGTCATCTGCGTATCTGAGGTTATTGATATTTCTCCCAGCAATGTTGATTCCAACTTGTGTTTTTTCCAGTCCAGCATTTCTCATGATGTACTCTGCATATAAGTTAAATAAACAGGGTGACAATATGCAGCCTTGATGTATTCCTTTTCCTATTTGGAACCAGTCTGTTGTTCCATGACCAGTTCTAACTGTTGCTTCCTGACCTGCATACAGATTTCTCAAGAGGCAGATCAGGTGGTCTGGCATTCCCATCTCTTTCAAAATTTTCCATAGTTTATTGTGATCTACACAGTCAAAGGCTTTGGCATAGTCAATAAAGCAGAAATAGATGTTTTTCTGGAACTCTCTTGCTTTTTCCATGATCCAGTGGATGTTGGCAATTTGATCTCTGGTTCCTCTGCCTTTTCTAAAACCAGCTTGAACATCAGGAAGTTCACGGTTCACATATTGCTGAAGCCTGGCTTGGAGAATTTTGATCATTACTTTTCTAGCATGTGAGATGAGTGCAATTGTGCGGTAGTTTGAGCATTCTTTGTGTGCGGTAGTTTGAGCATTCTTTGGCATTGCCTTTCTTTGGGATTGGGATGAAAACTGACCTTTTCCAATCTTGTGGCCACTGCTGAGTTTTCCAAATTTGCTGGCATATTGAGTGCAGCACTTTCACAGCATCATCTTTCAGGATTTGGAATAGCTCCACTGGAATTCCATCACCTCCACTAGCTATGTTCGTAGTGATGCTCTCTAAGGCCCACTTGACTTCACATTCCAGGATGTCAGGCTCTAGGTCAGTGATCACATTTAAAGCAATAAATGCAATTATTTTCAATGTAATTATGTTTGTGGGGTTGAATTTTCTAAATTTTGTGTTTCACACATGGTTTGTCTTTAATTAATACTAGTTTCATTCATTCTATAGCACAATTCTAAGGCATTTCATTTACATACTTGATTCTAATAGATGAGCAAATATCTTCACAACTATGGATTTAAAATTTCTACATATCATTTTAAGTTTTGAACTAAAAATATTGTATGTTTTGTTTCTTTTTTAAATTTAATTGGTTGCATTATTCATTTTTAATTAAGTCAATAGTACTTTATGAAATGTGTCAGTAACTATTTACACTATTATTCTTTATTGTATTTCTTTGATTAAATTACTTTTTCTTTGAAAGTAAATTTAAGGGCTATCTCAATGACTAGATTAAAGAACTAAATATTTTAACATATATTTCAGAAGTGCATTATTTTTCTTTACAGAACTAATGCCTTTATTATCATTTTTGAAACAACTTGTCACTTTTATATTGTTTTGACTCTTTTCAAAATGTATAATTGCAAAAAGTGAGTGAGTGAGTGTTAGTCGCTTAATTGTACCTGACTCTTTGCAACACCATGGACTGTGGCCCACCAGGCTCTTCTATCCATGGAATTATCCAGGCAAAAATACTGGAGTGGATTGTCATTCCATTCTTCAAGTAATCTTCCTGAACCAGCGATTGAACCCAGGTCTCCTGCATTGCAGGCAAATTCTTTAATGTCTGAGCCACCAAGGAAACCCCAATTGTAAAGCAATGCTACAATTCTATGAAGTTCTTGTTTACCTAGAAAAAGAAAACTCAAGAACTTCCAGGTAGATAAACTTGTAAGGAAGATATCCTTACAACAATTTCTACAATCCATACTAAGAAAAAATTAGTTTCTGGGTCTTAATCTCTAGAATGCTAATAATAGCATATTTTTCTCTGGGTAACTTCCTGGGCATTCTCAGTCATAGTGCTGTTAGGCCGTCATGCCCGTCTTTGTGCCCCATGAGCTGCAGCACTCCAGGCTTCCCTGTCCTTCAGTATCTTCCTGAGTTTGCTCAAATTCAAGTTCACTGAGTCAGTGATGACATCCTACCATCTCATCCTTTGTTGCCCCCTTCTCCTCTTGCCCTCAATCTTTTCCATGATCAGGATCTTTTGCAATGAGTCAGCTCTTTGTAGCAGGTTGTCTTTTACTGTGAGTGAGTGAAGTCTCTCAGTCGTGTCCAACTCTTTGTGACCGCATGGACTGAAGCCCACCAGGCTCCTCAGTCCATGAAGTTTTCCAGGCAAGAGTACTGGAGTGGGTTGCCATTTCCTTCTCCAACGGCTCTTCCCACCCAGAGATCGAACCTGAATCTCATGCATTGCAGGCAGACGCTTTCCCATTTGAGTCACCAGGCAAGTCCAAAGTCTGTCAGAAATGGGAAAGTCATTTACTGTATTATGTTGCAATTTAGTTGGTGGCATGCTTTTCTTCTCCAGTAGAATTCAAGTTTCTCAAGAACAGAGAATGTATTTCATCTTCTTGTATTCCTGTGTATTTCTTCAGAAAAGTCCTTAAACTTATCATATTCAAAAAGTGCTGAATAAAGAAATTAATAATTGATTGAAGCAGCAACAGTGAACCACATTTGAGTCACAAATGTTTTTCAATGACTCCGTCTATGTGCTGATTCTATACTACTTCTAATACATTTTCACTTTGTTGATTAAACAGCAGGTGTTTGCTTAAAAGGATGAAATGAAATAGCTTGTTGATTTTATTCAAAATGTAAAAAGTTTCCAAATAAAAGGACCATTCACAATTTTAAAGAAAATTTACCTGGAAATAAGAATATTTAGCCTTGGTAGGCTGTGGAGTAGGGGAAACAATGAGAAGAAATTGTAGAATGATGTTTATTTAAAATGCAGAGAAACTTTTGACGGATATCTACAGGAACATAGGTTTCTAGGGTCATCTAATTTGAAGTACTCCATATTTCATCAATGATAGCTATTCTGAAATGTCCTTAATGCAAGTATTTTCTCTAAAGGCCACACGATAGATGCTCTCCAGAGAATAGTTAATTGCTCTGAGGAGTTATTTCTAGTCCCTCTCTTCTTCCTCACTACAGTATGAAAAGTCACCTGAAAATTTTCGAAGAGTAGAAGTCACATAAGTTTTACAGTCTTAATAGCTCTATTATAAATATGAACTTTTTTCTTTCAGCTAAAAAACAGAAGATGATGGCTTAGAACAGTTCTTTGAAATAAGTTGAAGTTCTTGACCACCAAAAGTCCATCTTTCAGTCAAAGTTTAAAGTATGTTTTAGAATATATGCAGGAAAAAATTAGCAGATATAGTTAACATGTCCTGGTTTCCCAGGAGAAAATTTGTGTTTATAGAGTCGTATACTTAGAGTTTGCTTTCATGTGAGACTCACAACACAGCAAGAAACAAAGAATCATTAGGAGATCTTAAATAACACTGCATTTTATAGTTTCCAAGAATATTGTTTAAAGCTCAGCTTTCTAGGAACACTTCTTTGATTACTCTCTGACCCTATGACCCAGACTCAGTTTTATGCATATTTCTATATATTAGTATGGAAAACAGTATCATAGAGAACACAAACTCATAGCTTTACCAATCCTATTCAGCTTCTTTTCAAACCCAGTTTACCACAGTTTTAGGTGTATCCTAAATTCCCAGTAATTTAAATATTAGCAGAGATAAAATTACAATAATAAAAAGTATGGGAAAATAATTAAAATATTGGAGAGAAAGAGATTTAGAAATATTATTTTCAAATTAAGACCATCAAAGATATATCATTTTCCTCCTATTTTAAGTTCCAGGAGATAAAGTGATTCATTCAAGGCCATATTTCATTGTCAGATGTAGAATACTTTCCTTGTTCAGTTTTTCACAATGCTATGTTTTCTCTACTTCATTCATGTTTTTTTTTTTTTTTTTTTTTAATTCCATCTATAGACTGACAGCTTTAGGGAATCTAATCCAGATCAAACCCTACATGCTACTCAAACTCCCGGTACTTACTTTCCTGGTACTGACTGTAGCAGGACTCAGAACTGGCTTTTTATGGAATAATGACAATGAAATTATTAAGATGTGATTCAGGCAGAGAAAAGCTTATTTGAATCTTGGGCATGCAGTTAATAGAATCATAATGTTCCGAATTGTATGGGCATAAGAAGAAAAACGTTAATGGTAGCAATCACTTCCATAATTCTTTGAATCAAAATGATACTTCTATGTATAAGACAAAGATGAAAGTATGTTGTTAAATTTTTTTCATGTATCATGCCTGTTAAGTATGAATGGAAAATGAAATGTTAGAAAGACTGATCTTCTGATTGCCAAAGATTACCAGTTTTATCTGGTTTTATCTGACCAAGATAATCACAAAGGTGTGATCACTCACACTCACCTAGAGCTGGACATCCCAGAATGTGAAGTCAAGTGGGCCTTAGGAAACATCACTATGAACAAAGCTAGTGGAGGTCATGGAATTCCAGTTGAGCTATTTCAAATCCTAAAAGATGATGCTGTGAAAGTGCTACATTCAATATGCCAGCAAATTTGGAGAACTCAGCAGTGGCCACAGGACTGGAAAAGGTCAGTTTTCATTCCAATCCAAAAGAAATTAATACCAAAGAATGCTCAAACTACCGCACAATTGCACTCATCTCACACGCTAGTAAAGTAATGCTCAACATTCTCCAAGCCAGGCTTCAGCAATATGTGAACCGTGAACTTCCTGATGTTCAAGCTGGTTTTAGAAAAGGCAGAGGAACCAGAGATCAAATTGCCAACATCTGCTAGATCATCAAAAAAGCAAGAGAGTTCCAGAAAAACATCTATTTCTGCTTTATTGACTATGCCAAAGCCTTCAATAAACTGTGGAAAATTCTGAAAGAGATGGGAATACTAGACCACCTGATCTGCCTCTTGATAAACCTGTATGTAGGTCAGGAAGCAACATTTAGAACTGAACATGGAACAGCAGACTGGTTCCAAATAAGAAAAGGAGTACATCAAGGCTGTATATTGTCACCCTGCTTATTTAACTTATATGCAGATTACATCATGAGAAGCACTGGGCTAAAAGAAGCACAAGCTAGAATCAAGATTGCCGGGAGAAATATCAATAACCTCAGATATGCAGATGACAACCCCCTTATGGCAGAAAGTGAAGAGGAACTAAAAAGCCTCTTGAAGAAAGTGAAAGAGGAGAGTGAAAAAGTTGACTTAAATCTCAACATTCAGAAAACTAAGATCATGGCATTCAATCCCATCACTTCATGGGAAATAGACGGGGAACCAGTGGAAACAGTGGCTGAGTTTATTTTTCTGTGGATGGTGATTGAAGCCATTAAATTAAAAGACACTTACTCCTTTTAAGGAAAGCTGTGACCAACCTAGACAGCATATTAAAAAGCAGAGACATTACTTTGCCAACAAAGGTTCATCCAGTCAAGGCTATGGTTTTTCCAGAAGTCATGTATGGATGTGAGAGTTGGACTATAAAGAAAGCTGAATGCTGAGGAATTGATGCTTTTGAACTGTGGTGTTGGAGAAGATTCTTGAGAGTCCCTTGTACTGCAAGGAGATCCAACCAGTCCATTCTGAAGGAGATCAGTCCTGGGTGTTCATTGGAAGGACTGATGCTGAAGCTGAAACTCCAATACTTTGGCCACTTCATGCAAAGAGTTGACTCATTGGAGAAGACTCTGTTGCTGGGAGGGACTGGGGGCAGGAGGAGAGGGGGATTGCAGAGGATGAGATAATTGGATGGCATCACTGTCACAATAGACATGGGTTTGGGTGGACTCCGGGAGTCGGTGATGGACAGGGAGGCCTGGCATGCTGCGGTTCACGGGGTCACAAAGAGTCATACACAACTGAGCGACTGAACTGAACTGAACTGAACCAGTTTTTGGTAGAACCAAAATCTAAGTATTGTGTCTCTTGGGATCTGTGGCCTTTATTTTGACAGTTAAGCCTAAACTTAATTTTTTATTAGAAGCTTTAGAATGCATCCTGCAGCTGACTTCTAGAACTCAAATTAAAAGAAATGACAAGGGAACATTCAACTCTATTCAAACCAGGCAGTCCCAGAAATAAATATTTTGCAACAGCAGTGTCATCAATATTTTGGGAATACTTAGATAAGCGTACTTACACAGCATTTAGTATGTATGTCCTCAAAGAGTATTTGGGGATATAGCCTTAGTAGGTAAGGAAACTTTTTTCAAATGATAGGAAAATAGGCTGTAAATTTTCAGAAAGATATAGATTGATATCAGTTGGAGGAATTTGAACGATTTCATAGAGAACATGAAACTTGGTCAAGCTTGAAAGTTAAATAGAGTTTGGATAGATACAATGGTGATTCATTTCAGACAAACGTGGGGGAACACAAATATATAAAAGTCAATACATAAAATATTTTAAGATATATTATATAGACCTATCTCCATAGATGTATAAGTAGTTAGTTAAGAAGAGAGAACACTGCCATCATTTATAATGTTCATGAAAATTTTATATCATTTCTTTTCAATTATATAGAGTGCTGGAAGAGGAAGAGATTAGGCATAAAATTTGAAACACTAGTTTGGGGAAAGATGGGACCCACAGTAGATGGCTTGAATCTGGGTACTATATGTTAATGAAATTTGAGCACATAGTCACCATAGTGTACAATAGTGAGCAGAGAGAGAAGTCACCTTGCATACTTAGTGAAGCAATACAGTTGCAATAGAAGCTCCATGAGAGAAAAGAGAAGTGAGCCGCATGCCCAGAGGCTCATGATTGAAGAGAAAGGGGATCCTTTGAGATTCACAATGTTCTTGAAGAATTTTTAAAAAATAGAGATGGTAGTTTTCAGTTTGGATTTCCCAGGTGACTCAGCAGTAAAGAATCCACCTGCCAGATAGGAGACACAGCTTCCATCCCTGGGTCCGGAAGATCCCCTGGAGGAGGAAATGGCAACCCACTCCAGTATTCTTGCCTGGGAAATCCCACAGACAGAGGAGCCTGGTGGGCTACAGTCACAAAAGATTTGGATACAACTCAGTGACTAAACTACAACATGAAAATATTCAATTTACATGGCATGAAATGTCTCTAACTCTCCAACTGTCCAGTCAAGTCTGCTAGCCACAGAAATTGTGTCATGATGTTTTGAAGAAAAGCAATGTAAAAATACTGATTTCCACAATCAACTTTGTTCAGACCAAAGGAAGAGAATATATGCAAGAATTAAAAGTTCAGTCATATCAGGGGTTGTTTATGCTTGGTTTGGATAGTATCATGGGGTTGTATTTCAGGAAACTTAAATTGTTCAGGTGTTTGCTGTCTTTGCAATTAAAAATTCAAATTGAAGAATTTATGAGAAGAGTGATGATACATTTAAAGCAATGTTTCATAGTAATCACAGCTTAGACTTTTGAAAGTTACTTTGAAACTATTGTTCAAATAGAATAAATAACTATTATATCTTTACCTTATTTTATTTTCCAGGAAACCATAATGTTTTCATTTTCTTCATTTTTTATTTGAGGAATGTTTCATTGAGCATCCTCTCTATCTAGAGCTTTCCTTTACTGGATAAGCTGGTTTTTCAGTACTTCTGCTGCTGCTGCTAAGTCACTTCAGTCATGTCCAGTTCTGTGTGATCCCCTAGGTGGCCTCCCACCAGGCTCCCCTGTCCCTGGAATCCTCCAGGCAAGAACACTGGACTGGGTCGCCACTTCCTTCTCCAATGTATGAAAGGGAAAAGGGAAAGTGAAGTCACTCAGTCGTGTCCAACTCTTAGCAACCTCATGGACTGCAGCCTACCAGGCTCCTCCGTCCATGGGGTTTTCCAGGCAAGAGTACCACATGTTTCTAATTGTATGATACTCTGAGTCCCACATGATATTATAGGGTAACTTAATCAAGGTAGAGATGGACATATGTACTATAGTGTTTAAAACATGCCACACAGAAATAACCCAAGTTGATGATCAGATCAGATCAGTCAGATCAGTCGCTCAGTCGTGTCCGACTCTTTGCGACCCCATGAACCGCAGCACGCCAGGCCTCTCTGTCCATCACCAGCTCCCGGAGGTCACTCAGACTCGCATCCATCGAGTCAGTGATGCCATCCAGCCATCTCATCCTCTGTCGTCCCCTTCTCCTCCTACCCTCAATCCCTCCCAGCATCAGAGTCTTCTCCAATGAGTCAACTCTTCGCATGAGGTGGCCAAAATACTGGAGTTTCAGCTTTAGCATCATTCCTTCTAAAGAAATTCCAGGATTGATCTCCTTCAGAATGGACTGGTTGGATCTTCTTGCAGTCCAAGGGACTCTCAAGAGTCTTCTCCAACACCACAGTTCAAAAGCATCAATTCTTCGGCGTTCAGCCTTCCTCACAGTCCAGCTCTCACATCCATACATGACCACAGGAAAGACCATAGCCTTGACTAGGCGAACCTTTGTTGGTAAAGTAATGTCTCTGCTTTTGAATATACTATATGAAACTTTGATGAAAAAATAAAGATTTAAGACAATCATTATAAAAGCAAGAAAATAAAAATTGGATTCACAATCTAGCACTAGGTATATAAAGATCCCTGGCTCCACTAACTGTAATATATTAAAAATAATGATATGGCTTTTTAATAAGCTTAAGTCTAGTGTTGTCATTATTAAACTCAATGTTAGTAAAAGTAAAATCTATTCTATGAAAATTAAATTGATGGTTTCTAATTGCTAGAAATAATATATACTCCAGATGTGAAGTATATACAGTTTGCCTAATAAGATACAAACAACTATTGACCATTTAGGAGAAAGCAATATGAATTAAAATGTGGAAAATTAGTTAGTCATAGAGAAAGTTGACCACACATGTTTAAATCCATGGTTAGGTGCTTTCCTCCATCCCTGCTTTTGTTTAGACTATGAAGGAATTGGTTCTGTATTTGTTGGTGGAAAAACTTGCATACCAAACAAATGTAAGCAGATAACAGAAATTGCACAAAACTTTACAAAGGAAAAAATGTGGGTATTTCCTAATACCAAATGAGTATGAGTTTTTTAAAAAAATTTAATTAAAAATGAAGACGGACTATATTTTGTATATTCTGTTTCACACGTACTTTATTCCAAAATGTTTGTTAATTCTTGAAAAAATGTATATTCCAATGATTTGTTAAATATTTCCTGATGGCTCAGAAGGTAAAGAAACTGCCTGCACTGCAGGAGACACTGGAGACTTGGGTTTTATCTCTGGGTAGAGAAGAGCCCCTGGAGATGGCAACGGCTGCCTACTCCAGTATTCTTGCCTGGAGAATCATACGCACAGAGGAGTCTGGAGGGCTACAGTCCTTGGGGTCACAAAGAGTCTGACATGACTGAGTGCCTGAGCACGCTCACATACTGATTTAAGCACTGGAGAAATTAACTCAAATAGCTTAATGTTTCCAAAAATTGTATAAAGTGTTTGACATTTAGTATCTGATATTTATGATATGATAAGGTACTCTTATTTTCTTTAATTAATAAACACTGCACTAAAACTTTGCCATTGTAACAACAATTTACCAAAGGACAATATATTGGCTATCCCTACAAATCAAAATTTCATCTAATAATCCAAGTTTGGGGATTTACCAATGTACTGAAAACATTTAGACCTATGAGGTGGATACTTTTTATACCTAAAGAAGAGTTTCTCAAGAAGAGATATTTTTTAAAAACAAAGGCAGTAGTTAGAAAGGAAGAATGAAATCCAGTATAGACAGTGTTAAGATGTCAAGCAAAAAGTATGGTTTAGTGATGTGAAATACACCAGAGATTAAGAATATGAAGGGGGGAAAGGTCACTGGAATTAGCAAGAAGAAAGCCATTTGAGGTCTCTTAAGGATGTTTCAGAAGAATGATGGGCCTGGAATTTAGAGAGCAGGGGCTTTAAGGGGGCATGGATGACGAGACATGGCTGCGTGAGTGTCAATGAATCATGAAAGTGGATAATGGCAATGGAAGGGGGAGCAGTTACAAGAGAGCGGCAACAGAGCCAAGTAAAGGTTTTCTTTCATGACTTTGCAATATCGGTGAAGCCTCAGAATATTTAAATATACCCAGAGAAGAAGGGCTTAGAGGGAGAGAAAAAAGAAGAGACAGGCTGATGGGGACTCAAAAGGAATGAAAGGATCAGTTCAGCCTAAGGTTGGTCCTAAATGGACATAATCAAGTGTTGGGTAAGAGGAAATACTGAGGATGCTGAACCTAAGAAAAGGATCTTTTTATAAACTACCTCAAAATCGGGGCCTAATGAAACTTTGTACAGACAGTTAGGACAGAGTGACTAAAGCACGTGAGTCTTCTCCCTGATGCTGTTTTACTTCCTCTTAAAGTTCTTTGGAAAGTCCTCTGTGATTCACTATATCAACAACTCACCTAATTGTTCCGGGGATGGCATTTAGCATCCTAGCCCCTGAGTGGCTTATGATTCCTCTCATTGCCAAGGTTTTCACTGAAAAGAAATAAACAGGAAACACTCCCTACAATCCTTTCCCATCTAATCCCACCAAACATAAAACGTCCTTTCCAATGCAAGGGAGTCTAATCAGCAGAGAATCGACCATGACATTAAAAGCCTGGTGCCCTCTGCCAGCTATGGGGCTCAAGCTCTGCCTGGACCCCAGCCTAACCCTGCTCTCCAGCATCAAGGAGAGCATCAAGCTCCTTCCTCTAGCACACTGTGCTTTCAAGCGCCAATGCTTCTGTTTGCCTTTGCCATTCCCTTCTCCTGTTTTCTGGGTGTCCTCCAGAAATGTGCTTAGTAATGGCATCCTAGAATCTTTTTTTTGAAAGTTCCAGTCAGTTACTTATTTGTCATACAAGAGCCTTGGTCCCCACCAGGGATCGAACCTGCGTCCCCTGTATTGGAAGCACAAAGTCTTGACCACTGGACCACCAGGGAAGTCCCCCTGTAATGACGTTTTGACATCTGTTTATTTCCCCTAGGAAAGACAAAGACCTACATTTCAGAGGCTGTCAGTTTTCCCATAAGCTTTGCCATCTCCTCGCAATTTGGGTGAAAGGAACACAAATCCATTAAATACATAAAGAAAAAGAAAGAAGGGGAAAAAAAGAAAATAATAATGATGACAATGTTAACTGTGCACTAACCACCTAAACTTGCCAGGGCTGTATTTATCTACGTATCAGATCAGATCAGATCAGTCGCTCAGTCGTGTCCGACTCTTTGCGACCCCATGAACCGCAGCATGCCAGGCCTCCCTGTCCATCACCGGCTCCCGGAGGTCACTCAGACTCGCATCCATCGAGCCAGTGATGCCATCCAGCCATCTCATCCTCTGTCGTCCCCTTCTCCTCCTGCCCTCAATCCCTCCCAGCATCAGAGTCTTCTAGCATATACCATATTATTATGTTTGTTGTTAGGTTGTTAAGTCATGTCAGACTCTTTGCGACTCAATGGCAGGCATATTCTTTACTCCTGAGCCATCAGGGAAGCCCAATTATTACATTTCTATACAATAATGAAAATAGAAAATTAAAAATATGAGTAACATAATAATGTATTTTTATGGTTAAAACATCATTTATTGTCTGCTTTGTATGTGACTCATTGTCTAAGGACTTTGCATACATTTTATGCTTTAATCATCACAGTAACCCTATGAGATAGAAGTTTTCAGCTTTATTTCACAGTTAAGGAAAGTGAACTTGAAAAGGCTAAGAATGTTCAAAATCAAACAGGTAAAGTTAGGATCAAATTTATATCCGAATCAAAGCCTGGGTGCTTAATGAATGTTCTACAAGGTCAGTGCAGAGACTTTTTCCGGACATCAGAAACATTATTCAATGTAGAAATATTTAAACTGTTCCTTTCACAGAAATCTGATTCGTGAAATGATTATACAGCAGTTCTGCTGCAATGATTGTTTTAAAGACAGACTTCATTCTAACACCACTGATTTATTAGGGGATAATCTGAGTGTAACAAAAATTTTACCTGTGCTTATGTACAATTTAACTCATGAGAAACATGATGTGAACACAGAAAACGGCACTCAGCGAAACCCAGCATAATGGAAAACACAAACTGCACAGGTCTCAAACATTTATGGGTTTTTCATCCTCTTTCAGATAATCCTTCTTCTGTCTTCACAGTAATTCATGAGTTGCAGCTCTTTCCAAGTGCACTTCCACATGCGTCTGGTCTCTTACAATGCACGGTGCCATATTTATTATACAAATTGTCTTTCTTGGGGCTTCCCCAGTGGCTCAGTGGTAAAGAATCTACCTGCAATGCAGGAGCCACAGGAGATGCAGGTTTGATCCCTGGGTTTGAAGATCCCCTGGAGGAGGGCATGGCAACCCACTCTAGTGTTCTTGCCTGGAGAATCCCATGGACAGAGGAAGATTGGGGCTACAGTCCATAGAGTTGCAGAGTCAGACATGACTTAAGTGAGTTAGCACGTCTTTCTTAACCATTTAGAATGCATTAGCTATCAGTTTTATTAAGTTCCTAATGTGTTTTGAGGTTTCATCAATGATGCGTTTGAGTGCAGCACCCTGATGCCATTTTTCTCATAAGCCTACTGGGTTTTGCTGTGTGATTTTGCACAGCACAGTGATTTTAGCAACATGTATGGATGGATCATCATAGAAGAACTGGTTGTACTTCTTGATTACAGCAATGGGCTTGCTTGGATATCTGAGAGACTATTTTTTTCCAAAAATTAGTGGTTATTAGTCAATAGCACAGCTACAGTGTGGAATTAGGAATGAAAAGTATAAGTAATTATAATACTTTCTATTTTGTTGATACACACTAAGTAAACAGCATACAAAAGCAATTATTACTGACATCTCTGAAAATGAAAGGTTGGCTAACATTGGTGAAAGATGCTATTTCTAAAACCCCACAGTAATTCTCTCCTACTTTGTCAAACTTTTAATTTAACTGTTTGTTTTAAAAGGCCAATGCTGGCATTTTTAATGAAATCTGTTTATTTAAAAAATAACACAGCTGTTGGTCGTATGGCAAGTGTTTCATAAAGCAAAATGGGAGAAAACCTGCTAAGATTAAGCTCAGCCTGATCAAGATGCCTTCCCCATCAGGTTAGAAGAAAACTTATTATTTAATGGGTAGAGGTCTAATACAATCTATATGTATCTATTTTATAGAAGGTCACATTCTGAGAATACTCACAGAATTCACACGTCTGTCAAGAGGTACAAACGAGATTTGTATCCAAGTCAAGAAAAATGTACTTAGAATAAGAACATGATCTGCATGAGAAGGCAATGGCAACCCACTCCAGTGTTCTTGCCTGGAGAATCCCAGGGACAGGGGAGCCTGGTGAGCTCCGTCTATGGGGTCGCACAGAGTCGGACACGCTGAGCGACTTAGCAGCTGCATGATTTCAGCATCTGTCAGATAATCCTTGTGTCTTTTGTCTTAGTACATCCACAAGATGGCATGAAGGTAGAAACTATGCTTGAAATGTCTCACAGCCTATATGACAGAGGCACTGACCAGTCAGATGGCTATCAGCCCCGTACAACAATCGTCCCATCCTGGTATGTGCTAGTGAACGTCATCCTCACTGGAAGAAAGGGAAGGGAAGTGCATAATTGGTGAAATAGGTGTCAGATTTCAATCAAGCGTATGCAAACTACCATAGTATATGAAAATCATTTATTTTTTCAGTGCACTATAGGCTGTTTTACTGCACTCAGGCTTCCTGGGTGGTGCTAGTGGTAAAGAACACTCCTGCCAGTTCAGGAGACATGAGACATGAATTTCATCCCTGGGTCAGGAAGATTCTTAGAGGAGCGCATGGCTACCCATTCCAGTGTTCTTGCCTGATGAATCCTACAGACAGAGGAGCCTGGTGGACTACAGTCCCTGGAGTCACAAAGAGTCAGGCATGACTGAAGCGACTTAGCACAGGACAGTACAAGCTTTTTTTAAAAAATGTTTGTCTTTTTCAGGGATAATGTCTTACACTTTTTTAGTTTATCTAGAAGGGAATGCTATCCTGATTCATATAATAATGTTTAGAAATGCCAAAGTAATCAAATCACCCATTGAGTGTTCATTACTCTAAGTGAGAACTGGATTAGATGCTTTATATGCATGACCTCTAATGACTCAAAACTCAGAAGGTAAATGTGAGTGTCCCCATTTTATAGATAATAAGATTAAGTCCCCAAAAGGCCCATGCACTTGACTTGGGTCACAGTGTCAGAGAGGGATTTAAATGTATGACTGCTCCAAGATCCTGCTAGTTCATGTCCAGCCTAATTCAAATATGTTTCATGTTGGTTGGATTGAATTAAATCTCTTCATTTCAAACTGACCTTCACAAAATCTACATTAGACCTATTTCCTAGATCAAGGGGAATTGTTCCAAGGCTGTCATTTAACACACATAGAGGAGGGAAACATTAAGAGACAAAAATACCTTTGTTTCTCAAATTGATTTACATATCAAAGCTTCTTGGAGAAGCCTGGAATAAACAGTTAAGTTTCTGGAAACTTATTTAAATCAACGTTCACATTCCTTGGGGAAGTTAACCACAACATTTTAAGGGAAATGTATAAGCATCGCGAGTTGGCACAAGATTCGTTCACGTTTGTGTGGCCAAACATGGCACCCATTTTTCCCCCATGACCTCACCAGAATCGTGGTGATCACACTGCAGAACTTTCTCATTTTAACTGTGACATTCATCCTAGCTTTTTTTTTTTTTTTCTTTTTGCCTGGAAACTTTAAAAGTTTAAAGCTATTGAATTTATTCTGTGGACAACGTGCCTGATACAGATGTTTTGCATATGATCCTTTTGAAGTCCCATTTCTTAGGAAAGGCCATTTACCTTGAATGACAAGTTATAGGAAAAAAAAATGAATAAGCAGTTTTCAAAATACAGTATATAAAGAAGTAGCTTTGCGTGATGATGATAAAAAGAATTGTTTTAAGCCAGAATCCTAGAGAGTAGTCCTCAGCTCAGCTATTTTTTAGACGTGATCTGTTACTCCTATGGTTCAATTATATATGGTTCAATATATATAAAAAGCAAATTATCTCTATACTTTGAAGTGCATGAGTTCTACACAAGTAAAAATAACACTAAATGACATACCAAGTTTCTACTAAGTGATGTAACTAACTTCAAAAGAGTTAAAACTGTAAGAGTAAAAGTGAAACTGTTAACTTTTTATAGTGCAGCTTAAACGACTTAATATAGAAATGTAAGAAATTAAAGTTTGACAATGAAAACGAGTTTACAGTGTTATTCAAAACCTGGTAATGTATCACACAGAACTATGAAATAAGAAATTTGGAGAAGAACCAATCCAACTCCATCCTATTGACACTACAAGTGTCTCCATGGGCTGCTATGAAAATATAATGTGTATGTTCTAGATGATGTGCCAAGATTTTGTATTCCATATGTATTATAAATTAGCCTGAAAGCTGAGATTATATCAAAGCTTTAAATATCTATTATATGAGAATTAGGACATTACAAATTTTCTCATTTTTGGATTTGTATAGCATATTCATAAAGCTGAATGTAAGAAACAAGATTTATCACCTTATAAAACACATTCAAATAAAAAACATTTTAGATATTTATACCATTTTATTGTATTAAATTAATGCTTATAAAATAAGTAATAGTATATTACAAAGTAATATGTCTTTATTCAGAATTAAATATATATATGCAG